>CM033476.1:59866588-61234996 GCA_019447015.1 Hymenochirus boettgeri | reverse complement strand
TACGGGCCTCATTTGGAATATTGCAGTGCAGTTATGGAATCCCATTACAAAAGGGACATCTTGGAAATGGAAGCAGTTCAGAGAAGGGCGACAAAAATAATGAAGGGAATGGAGGGGCTTGACTATGCAGGCAAGTGCAGGAGCAATTTGCGTGGGGGATATGATAACTTTTATAAAATATTAATAGGACATACAATAAACTCCGGTGCATTGTTCACTAATAGGTATATCAGAGGACTTGTGGACATTGTGTATAGGGCATGGCCACCCCAAAACTATACTTTAACCCACTACTGGCCCCACTGTGTTAGCCTTCCTACATCTCTGCTCAAATGGTTCTCCTGCAGTGCCGTTCAAAGGTAAGAAACTGAAAAGTAGGAGCTGTCTGTGAGTCATCCAGATGCCTACTATCTTGTCTTGAGGTTTCGGCACGAGCAAGGGAGGACATCTAACTTTGTGGCCTGGTGCCCTACCTATAAAAACACATTCTGTAGTTTAGGACACCCTAGCCCCCCCCCAACAGCCATGTTTGTTAATTTAAAAAAGAAAGAACTCTAATTACATCGCTTGTTCCCCCAGCGTTCTGCATGCTGGCAGCCGCATCTGTGATTGGCTGTTTCTCAGTCAATCACAGACAGGGCTACCAGTCCGGCCCCCCGCTTGTAGTTCGGCAAGCAGCGGTCTGGATGAACAACTATAAATAGAGTTCCTGTTTTTTTTATAGAGAGAAAAATATTATTCTCCCTCTTTACAAGGCACTGGTAAGGCCTCATTTGGAATATGCGGTGCAGTTTTGGAATCCCATATACAAAAGGGACATCTTGGAAATGGAAGCAGTTCAGAGAAGGGCAACAAAAATAATGAAGGGAATGGAGGGGCTTGACTATGCAGGCAAGTGCAGGAGCAACATTTGCGTGGGGATATGATAACTTTATATAAATATATTAATAGGACATACAATAAACTCCGGTGCATTGTTGAGGCGGCTAGGGTTAAGGACATAAATCATGATCAGAAAAATAAAAAGTTTCACATTAGAGTCTACATTGTGAAGGTTCTCATTCTCCAGGCCATGGTATATCGTTGTATTCATAGATCAACTTGACTGAAGTTTAGTGTTCTTGAAGACGTTTCGCTAGTCATCCGACTGGCTTCTCAATTCAGAATGACTTGTACAAGAACTTGGCAATTAGTACCGGAAAATCCTAATTAGCATATCACAGCCAAGTGTTAAGGGGTGATTAGATAGTGGCTAAGAGGTGTTATAGGAACGCTCAGAGTAAGGTGTCAAAACAGCATTGTACATGGCAGACAGATGGTGTCGCCCCCCCACCTCTATTTAGGCTTGGTTTTTATTTTCACATAAATGGCCCCTTACACCTCTCTTGAACCAGTCACGTTCCTTTGCGAATATGTAAACATTACAATCTTCAAAGGTATGTCCTTTATCTTAAGATGCTAGGTACACGGCTGAGTCCTGAACGAGAATTGGCTCTTTGTGCTGGGCCATACGTTGATGCAGTTGTTGTTTGGTCTCCCACATACAAATCAGAGCATTCTTCACTGCACTGCACTGCATGATATGATGTCGCTTTTGGGTTTCATGTAGGGTCTTCGGATGTACCAATTGCTGCTCAGCGTGTTGCTCGGTTTAAGCAGACAGGGATACGGTTTGTTTTTGAAAACTCTTTTAGTTTCTCAGAGACCCCTGTACATATGGGATGACCATGTTCTTCTCCTGTCTTGCTTTTTCACCTTCAATGTTGGTATTCGTGGTTCTTTCTTCCTTCTGCTTCTTTTGATAAAGGCCAGTCTGGATATCCCTTAAAACTTGTGGATATCCAGACTGGGCCTTTATCAAAAGAAGCAGAAGGAACCCTTAAAACTTGTGGATATGCAGACTGGGCCTTTATCAAAAGAAAGCAGAAGGAAAGAAAAGAACACGAATACCAACATTGAAGGTGAAAAAGCAAGACAGGAGAAAGAAACATGGTCATCCCAATGTAGCAGGGGTCTCTGAGAAACGAAAAAGAGTTTCAAAAAAACACCGTATCCCTGTCTGCTTTAAACCGAGCAACACGCTGAGGCACAATTGGTACATCCGAAAGACCCCATACCGAAACACAGAAAAGAGCCATCATATACGCAGGCGGCAGGCAGTGCAGTGAAGAATGCTCTGATTTGATGTGGGGGAGACCAAACAACAACTGCATTAAACGTATGGCCCAGCACAGAAGAGCCAATTCCTGGGTCAGGACTCAGCCGTGTACCGCATCTTAAGGATAAAGGACATACCTTTGAAGATTGTAATGTTAACCTTTGCAAAGGAACATGGACTGGGTCAAGAGAGGTGTTAAGGAGGCCATTATGTGAAAATAAAGAAAAACAGCCTAAATAAGGTGGGGGGTTCGACACCATCTGTCTGCCATGTACAATGCTGTTTTGACACCTTACCCTGGGCGTTCCTAAACACCTCTTAGCCACTATCTAATCACGCCCTTAACACTTGGCTGTGATATGCTAATTGGATTCCAGGGTACATAATTACCACAGATTCTTGTAAAGTCATTTGAATTGAGAAAGCAGTCGGATGACTAGCGAAACGTCTTCAAGAACTAAACTTCAAGTCCAGTTGATCTAATTGAATACAAACAGATATTAGAGTCTACAAAAAAGTTATACTGACATCTGCTTTTCACTAGGACAAATAACTACCAGTACAGGCATATGACAAGGAGTTATTCATAAAAAGGATTGTATTTTAATTCTCAAGTGTCATAGTGTCCTAAGTGGAGCAAGTGATATATACTGTAGTAATATGTAGGAATCTTACCTTTACATAGTAAAAATAAAATCAGAGCTAGTATTGTTAGAATGAAGAGGCAGTTTAGTCCTAGTTTCACCTCGACTTATCGAGTCAATATGTGTTACTCATTTCAGGTCAAATAGGTACCTTAACTTATACTCGGGTCGACTTATACTCGAGTATATATGGTAATCAAATCATGGTATATCTGTTGTTATCAGTTAGATCAACTGAACTTTAGTTCTTGAAGTTGCTCGCTAGTATCCAACTTGCTTTCTCAATTTAGAATGAATTGGGCAATAAGTACCCTGGAAAGTCCCAATCAGCAAGGTGTTAGGGACTTCTGAATTCAAAGTGTGACTGAATTGGGGCAAAAAGGTGTTATTGAAACTACCCAGGGTAAGTACATGGTAGAGTGGTTGGTGTTGAAGCCCCCCCCCCACCACCTCTATTTTGGAGGTTTCTTTATTTTGACATAGTATCCTTAACACCACTCTTGAACCAATCCTGTTACTTTGCAAGATGGTGACATTACAATCTTCAAACCATAGAATGCCAGGGTTTGGTTGGGTTTAAAACATGGTTTTAGTGACACACAGCAGTACGGTTATTTTGTGAGTCTTACATGAATATTAAACAATATAATATGTTTTTAAAGTTTATAAAATTCCTAGACTTAAACACAGGAAAAGTGAATATTGAATATCAAGGTATTGCAATAAGGGGGGGGGGGCACATTGATAAATCGTGTGTCTGGCACATCTCCACAGTAAAAATACAATAAATCTTATATTATTAATGAAGGCGTAAATATGCATGGACCACGGATGCATTTGCTTGAGCGCCGCATCATCAACCCCTCCACACTGTGGAGAGGAGAGGTCTTTAAATGCAGGGTAATGGGATATGCGATTCTTTAAAGAATTGGAGGGTTAAAGTAGAAGCCAAACTGTCAAGTCACTTGTAGCAACCAGTTATGCTTCATTTGTAAGACAATAAGATTTCTGTGGGTTCGTCTCCCCTAGTGGACATTGTGCAACAAACCTAACAGGGTTATTCAATAAGTTCTTATCGTTTAAATGGTGTATTTTGCCCCAACCAATCAGAGCTAGCTTTCAAAGTTTAAATAATATCTGATTGGTTGGGGCAAAATTAGCACCATTTTAAACGATAAGAACTTTATTGAATACCCATAAGACTGCTTCAATGCTGCCAGCTAGTTTATTACTCAGGGACAAGAAATTTTGTTTCTTATTAATAATTTTCTGCAATACATTTGCAAGATGGGAAAAGTTAGTTTCACTGCTAAAATGGCCAATATTAGATGCGTGATACCATGGGGCTTTATGAATATAAACTGAAAAAGTAACCCATTAACCCACCCCCATGAAAAAGCAGTAAGAATAAACTAGATTAAAGGAGAACTAAAACCACTAAAACTAAACTCACACACCTGCCATTAGAAGTACCACAGAGTCAGGACCTAAACCACTAAGTCCTCAACTCCTGGGTTTGCAAATTTTTGGAGAAATACCTACCTGCTTTTTTCTCTCACTGGTCGGGAACCTACACTGTCTCTCGAGAGAGAAAAAATTATTCTCCCTCTTTACAAGGCAATGGTAAGGCCTCATTTGGAATATGCGTGCAGTGAGTTATGGAATCCCATATACAAAAGGGACATCTGGAAATGGAAGCAGTTCAGAGAAGGGCGACAAAATAATGAAGGGAATGGAGGGGCTTGACTATGCAGGCAAGTGCAGGAGCACATTTGCGTGGGGATATGATAACTTATATAAATATATTATGACATACAAAAACTCCGGTGCATTGTTCCTAATAGGTCTATCAGAGGACTTGTGGACATTGTTTTAAGGGTCATGTCCACCCCAAAAACTTAATTTAACCACTACTGGCCCCACTGTGTCATAAGCCTTTCCTTACATTCTGCTCCAAATGGTTCTCCTGCAGTGCCTGTTAAAAGTTAAGAAAACTGAAAAGTAGGAGCTGTCTGTGAGTCATCCAGATTGTACTTTGCTTGTCTTGATGGTTTCGGCACGAGCAAGGAGGACATCTATTCTTTTGTGCCTGTGCCCTACCTATAAAAAACAATTCTGTAGTTTAGGACACCCTAGCCACCCCCCAACAGCCATGTTTGTTTAATTTAAAAAAGAAAGAACTCTAATTACATCGCGTTGTTCCCCAGCGTCTGCAAATGCTGGCAGCCGCATCTGTGATTGCTGTCCTCAGTCAATCACAGACAGGGCACCCGTCGGCCCCCGCTTGTGTAGTAGGCAAGCAGCGGTCTGGATGAAACAATATAAGAGTTCTGCTGTTTTTTATCTGAACAAATATGGTGGTTTGGGGGTTGAGAGGATACCCTTTAAAAATTGGAAGAAAAGAAGTTTTAAACGATTTCTTTACAGTGAGAATGGTGAAACTGTGGATCTGTGGTAATGGCAAGTTCATTGAATAGCTTTAAAAGTGGGCTGGATAAGTTTCTAAAAACTAAAAAATATTGTGCTCAGTGGAGGGATTTTTTGCTCCTTTTGTCCCCCCTCTCCTAAGCTTTCTAGCTGCCTTGTCTACGTGTACACCAGTCCTGCACCATAGAACCATGAATCTGTATCTTGCACTGATGAGATATAAGAAGATCGAAACATTGTCATGTCCTGCATGGTCAGGTGGATTGGCTCTATACATTAGGCTATTATGCATGTTATTAGGCCAGCGGTTGGACACATGCATAGCTAAGGACATAAAGGAGTATTTTGCATATCTCTGCCCTTACTATGGGAACCTGGGAGTAAGAAATTGCTTCTTGTTTCTTACATTTTGTTGGGTCTATTCATATAGCATGAGACTGCAAGAGTGCCTTCTGTTATGAAGAAGGTTTTTCTCCATTTTTATGCTCAGTGGAGGGCTTTTTGTTCCTTTTGGTATTCAAACATATACTGTAGTTTTGGTATACAGGGATACTATATAATATTGAGAAATAATGGGATTAATACATATACTGTAGTTCTGGTGTTGGTACAGGGATACATATAATATTGAGAGTGTACTAGTATTAATACATATACTGGTAGTCTGGTTAGCACCACGGATACTATATAATATTGAGAATTACTGGTATAAATACATATACTGTAGTTTTGATTGGTACAGGGATACTATATAATATTGAGAATACTGGTATAAATACATATACTGTCAGTTTGGTTGTACAGGGATACTATATAATATTGAGAATTACTGGTATTAATACCATATACTGTAGTTTTGGTTGGTACAGGGATACTATTAATATTGAGAATTACTGGTATTAATACATATACTGTCAGTTCTGGTTGCAGGGGACTATATTGAGAATTACTGGTATTAATACATATGACTGTAGTTCTGGTTGGTACAGGGGATACTATATAATATTAGAATTGACTGGTCATACGTCGCGGACGTTGACCAGTTCCGTGCCTATTTAGTGGCGGAACGCGCAGCCTGCGCCATTTAGGTTAGAAGTGCAGGGAAAGCACTTTGGTGTGGCCACTGCAAATAAACCAGACAAGAGATCTAAGATAGCAGAGCTTGACAGGTGCAAAGGCAGGTATTGCAAAGAAATGGTAGGGAGGGGGCAGGCTCAGGCAGCTCTTGGGCTCAGATGAGTTCTGGGGCCAAAGGTTGCACCACCCCGGCACAGGAAGTTAGGCCCAAGGGCCCGATCAGTCACCATATTATAGGTAGGCCAGTGCGCTGATCTCGCCCCCCCTCACAGGCATGGCCAGCCCCCAGCCCCTTTACAGGAAGAGGCAACCGGAAAACCAAGAGCCAAGACAAGCCAGCAGGGGCAGCAGAATTTTTAGACGGCCGTTCCACCATGCACGCACGCATCACCAGAGCCCAAATATTGCAAGGGGAGTGGGCTAGGACAAGGGGACCAAGGCTTAGTAGTGAGGAGGAAGGAGTATACCAGCCATCACACACGGGATAGGATATAGAACAGTTCATCCGACTCAGGAGGGTGCATCCAGGGTAGGATAAGGAAAAAGGCGGCAAAAGGGATCCACCATGGGGCTCTCTCATCCTACAGGAGCGGTTGGAGCACAGAAGGTGTTCCTGCCATCACTCCCGGGCATCCGTCAGGGACAGGCCAGCGCACAGCTCTTCATCGGAGGGCCAGCTCCCGTTCCCAAGCTTACCCTCACTCATCTAAGAGGTACAGCACGGGGAGCACGGGAGGTCCAGCATAACAAAAGGTCGGCCGACCGTCGCTACACCAGTGGCTCACCTACCGTGCAACGGTGGCGGCCCCACCTGCGGAACCAGCCCAGGCAATCTTCGTCGGAACCGGTGAGTCGTCTTGCTGGGGCTTGGGAAGGGCTTTGGCAGGCAGTCGAGTGAAGGGCACCTGCTGGAAGCCCTGAGGCGCTCATAGAAAAGTAGGGCCACCCGTCAAGGGTCGGACGCCCCAGGTGGCACCCAGGGGGAGTTAGTGCGCTTCCACCTGCGGCCACAAACGTCGAATGCGGAGGCATTCAAGGAAGCGGTATTTTTGTGGTTTGGTCTCCCCTTGTGGTCACCTAACCGAGGAGGTCAACAAAGATTGGCAAGGGCAAATATGTGGTTCATTTGGTCCCTACTCAACAGAGATGCCATCAGGCTGGACAAAGGAGCGGAGGTTGAAAAAGGGGAAGGGAGAGAACCCAAGGTAGCCAGGACCTTGGAACTGGCTGCAAGCTTTCCTTATACTGCCAGCCTAGTGGGCAAACAACACCCTGAAAATGTGCCACGTATTTATCTCTACCTTATCAGATCTATGGGACAAAAGATCCACGGAGGCAACCACTGGGCAAGGTATGACGAGGAGTTCGTCAGCGCTTGGCCCTGAGACCGGAGGTTGGGTGGAATTCCAAGGCGCTGATGCCTGGATACGTACAAGTTGGCCCCTAGGTCACTCCCGTCCACCCTCCACTCCCAGGCCCTCCGCTCTTACCAGGATCTGGAATGCTGGGTTTATGCAGCCAATAGGTGTTTTTCGCTGCCAACGAGCCAGGCTGGGCGATATCCCTCGGGGGTCACAGAGAATGCCGGTGAGTGCCAGTGAGATGGAGCAGTGGCTCGTCGCGACCCCATGAAGGAGGAGGCAACTAGGTCGGTTGTTTTACAATGGTTCTCATTATCCCTTTGATATTCCCCAGCTAAGAAGGTTTAAAATCAGTGGCTAGCTTTTCCCCAAGTTGTTAAAGGCAAGCTGAGGTCAAGCAGGACGAATCTCTGGCCCCTTTACTGACCATCCTTTCGCCAACCTTAGGGTGTCTCACTAGGTGTAGTCCCAAAGAAAGAACCAGGTAAGTTTAGACTTATACACATCTTTCCTATCCTATAGGGACATAGTGTCAACAACGATATATCCAAGGACCTTTCATCAGTCCGTCTCTGTCTCTTTTGATAGGGCAGTCAACCTGTACGGGAGCAGGCAGGGGAGCACAGCTAGCGAAATCGGAATTGAGTTCGCTTTCCGGCTGCTCCCCATACACCCTAGCGTGTTTTCCACCTGCTCGGATGGCAACTCGAGGTCAAATTACTACGACATGTGTCTCCCGAAGGTGTTCCATCTACCTGCGCTTATTTTGAGCTATTCAGTTCCTTTTTGGAATGGATGGTTTGTATGAGACAGGAACTAACACCCTAATCTATTACTTGGACGAATTTCTGTTCGTAGGCCCGGCCCGATTCACACCAATGCTTCTTTCTATTGTCCACATTCCGCTTCCTGCCATGATGAGCAAATAGGCATGCCCGTTCAGAAGAAAAGACGCTAGGCCCCTCACAGTATTGTCCTTCCTGGGCATTGAAATAGACTCGAGGCCATGGTCTTCGTCTCCACAGCAAAAGCGCAATGAGATCCTGGCGATGGTTGAACACTGTTCCTTGGAGCAAAAAAAAGGTGACATTAAGCAGGATCCAATCCTTACTTGGGTTCTCTAGTTTTTGCATGTGGATCATGCCCATGGGAAGAATATCTGTCGACGCTTAGCGTGTTGTACCACCAGGGGTCGAAGAACATCCCCCTCTCAACTCCACATTGGGGTCAAATCGCCCCATGAAGGCCAGACTCTACTATCTGGAAATCCTCCTTTACAAATATAACGGACACATTGCTGGCCAGGAAGTTGAGGTGAGCAGTAAGGACCTGTTCACAGACCACGGCGGGTGCACACGGTTTCAGGGCCCTGTTCGGCAGGGTTTGGTGTGCTGAAGCTGTAGCCAGAGCTATGGAAGGTATAAGAGGTTTGGTGCAAGAACTTAAGCTCTTTCCCATCGTAGAGCAGGAGCTTGGGGGGTTTCATGTGCAACAGGAGGATTTATTTCTGGAGATAATAAGAAGCGTTAGTATTGGCCTTAACAACTTCTCCTCATCCTCCCTTTAGTACTGACTCTTCTAAGACACCTGGTCCTCCGCTGTTTAGAATTCAACATGGTTCAAGGCCAAGCACATCCCAGAGTCAAAAACTTAATAGCTGATGCTCTTTCCTGTTTAATTGGCAGGCCTTCCGGTCAATGGCGCCAGCAGCAACAAGGAGGAGTTTCTTGGCCCGCGACACTATGGCAGATCTTGGAGGAGGAATCCAACAGTTGATTCGGTCACCAGTGGCACTTCCACCATGGTCCGGCATGTAAGGCATGGAATGAGTGGGTGTCATCAGCCAGGCATGGACCTTCAGGTAGCTCAGAATAGATTTGCACATCTGTCTCAGCTACGAGAATGGGGTGTTGTTCAGCATTGGTGGCACAGCGCCACCTGGTGGGGTGTTGCCTTCTTCCTCAAATTGAGGGGGGTCTTCAGGACATTACAAAATAATTTGTGGTGACCTCTATCCTTAAAGGGTGGAAGAAGGAAAATATATCCAGGGACACTAGGAGGCAATATGCCTTTGGTCTCCTTAGTTTTTTAGTGTTCATCAGGACAATCTAAGTAAAGATGCATACAAGGCATCCTATTAAAAGCTGCCTTTTAGCCTTTGCCTTTTTTGGAGCCATTGCACATTAGCGAGCTAATCGCCCCTAGCAGGTCTCGCCTTGTGGGCTATTAATTGGAGACCATAGGCAAGTAGGCGGTCATCCAGGTAGAACAGAAGTCTCAAACTGACATATCGGGCTGGCGCCTGTATCTGCCCTTTTTCCCGTAGTCATCACCAGCTATGCGCCCGTTTAAATACGCTCGGCGCTATAGTTGTCCTTCGTGCAGCACCAGGGGAAACTCACTCTCAACAACTAAAACGGCTTCTCGTTAACGAGGTTCCAGTTTGAATCAGTGTTAAAACAGCTATGGCGAAGGTTGATGGACCTAAGGAAAAAGATGAATTTAGAAACCCATTCCTTTGAATAGGGCGGCACCGAAGCCAGCAGCTTAGGTTTCTCGAAATGCAACAGGTAGAACATAGGGCGTGGCGATCAGACTGTGTGGTCTTGCTAGATATGACCCAAATATTCTGACTATTGATATCTCTTTCCAGGTCTACTTCATCCCTCGGTCTGGATAGTTGGACATCGAATATTTATTGGGCAGAAAGGCGTGCCGATATTCGTCCGGTCGTGGGAAATCCATAGGATTCCGAGATCGGCGGTACTTCATGGAGAGGAATATGGGGATTAAGATGATTAAATGCTACCCAATATCGTACAAATAAGCAGGATCGGAAAGGTGCGCCCAGAGTACTAGGTATCCCCGGGCGGGAAATACATTCTGCTCTCACCGGTTTTAGCGGCTTTTTCTTAAGACGGTACTGTTTTGTGTACGAGATTGTCCCCAGATGGAAATATTGGGGGCTAGGATCCAATGGCGGAAAGAGAGAGCTAGGAGTCTGCTTAATTACCAATATTTCACGATTTTGTAGGTCTATCGGGTGGTCTGTAGTAATAAGGCACAGACAATTGAAGGCATAACCAAAGCGTTAATATGGGATGATGGGGTTCATCTCACGGACAGTGGGCTGAATCCTGCTTGTTTGCAGGAGGATTGAACAAGCAGTTGCCTAGTAAGGGGGGACCAGAGTCAGTTTGTAGGGTACAACAACTCCTCTTTGAGGTAGATCTCTGCATTGGGGATGATATTTTTTGGATTTTACATGCCCCATAACAGGTGGCCAGGCATCACAAAGGATGGAACAAGGATTGTTGTTGGGTAACACACTGGTTGTAAGGGTTGCTAGTGGCAAACCGGGAGATGGCGACAATGCCGGGTAAACACTGAGGGTGAAAAAGGTTGGGAAGGATTGACGTATTGTCTTTATTCAACCCTCAATTACTATGTTATAAAACAATAACGTATATACTAGAATATAGGTCGATCCAAGTATAAGCCAGGTGGTACCTATTTTTTCCTGAAAAATGAGTGAAACTGATTGGAACTCGAGTATAAGCCAGGGTAGAAATTATGACAACTACCAGAAAACCTGTAGTAGTAAAAAGTGTTCTCAATGAAATAGCAATCACATGCAGCAAAAACAAAAAACCAAAACACGCAGATTGTTTTACCACACACAGCCATCTATCCCCCACCCACAAGGTATAGAGACCTTTGACAGCCATTTTCATCCATTATGTGACTTCTCACATCAACCTAAAGTAAAAGGAGGAATTAATAATATAAGTAAAAATCTAAAAGTTTCACATTTTTACATGCCAGCAGGGTCCTCTAGCAGACAGACAGGCAATCCGATCTTCAAGCACTTACCTATTTCGGATGTCAGAACTGCTCACCGCTTCGTCTCATCTCCACTGAGCGTGAAAGTGGGCTGATGGGCTGTAGATGCGATATACGCAACGCACGCAACGTATTGGCATCATGACGTCACGAGCGACGTTGCGAGTTCGTAGTGTCGGCTGCGATGATGTACGCGTAAATAGCTTATGATGTGAGTAAAATTTACTCGTGACCCGAGTATAAGCCGAGGTTTACTTTTTAGGCTAATTTTAAACCTAAAAAAACATGGCTTATATTCGAGTATTATACGGTATGTCTTTTGCTCCTCATGTGGTCGGAACCCAGCTATAGCACTAAAATCCATAGAATACTGACCATTTTGGTGGTTACATAGGTCTGCGATGTTAGGTACTACGCCCATTATTAACTATCATTTCTGGGTTGTCATATAGGCCTATAGCTCTGCCGTTATTGGACTGAACCTTGCCTTTCACTGGAGACAATGCTTGCGATTAATTAGACATATTGGTAACTTTGCCGTACAGTGGCTCAATAAAAAAGGGCACAGGTAAAGTTGTGGTTATCGGTAAACCTTGACTTCGTGAGGTGAAGACATGAGGGTGTAGTATTAACCAATAACAGGCTTAAAGGTGGGTCACAATCATGCTGGCAGACAACTGTGCAATAAATGCAGGTGATTGCTACCCACCATGAAAGTCATAGTACATGTTTTAACTTTTGTAAAGCCTGAAACACTTCCCGAGCATGTGCTAAGAATATTCCCACTGCAACCACTTGACTTAGGATTAATGTCTGGAATTTCATAGTCGGGCAAGTATTGAGATGAAAGAACGGACGACATTTACAACTAGTAGTAAACAGACTAGAACTTTCAATGCCGGCATACAATATTACAGTAGTAGAGACAGTGAGGGCGATGCAAATTGGCCTCTAAAATGGACCAAAACCAGTGCTCAAACCCCCACGTACCCACATTTATAACTCTGGTTTAATGTGGGTTTTGGGGCTTGTGCAGGCAATATGGTTGCAATACAACCAATTAAGTTTTAGACTTAGCTGAATGGATAGATTGATTGAGCCTTTAAGCAGCGCACGCAGTTGCAGCTTATCTTGCCTAATCCGATGTATTAAAACCTCGCAATGGGCGTGTTTCGTGGGTAACACGTGGGATCTCGCAAGGTAAGTACAAAAGTATGTGCATCAGCCATTGTTGGGTGTAACCCTGAAACACTGAAGGTGCCATTTACACTACGAAAAAGGCATTTGCAATCTAATTGCGATCGTTAACACCGACTATACAAATAATACACAAGTGTACGCATGTGCGGGTGGCAGGGTGTTCAACGTCCATTTTGTCCGATAATCGGACCATTATGGGCACTTTATCGTCAAAAAGGCAGCTAGTTGGAGAATCTGCCTGGCGGATCGGGCAACAGTATCTAACGAATACGGACTTGTGCCAATCAACGGGTCTATTATCGGATTGATAACGGGCATTTGTACACCTGTGGGTCGTAACTTGGTGTAGTGAACCTTAGTTCTTGGGAGACTCTCAGGACTCTCGCAGATTCAGCCACTACCAAAATAATATTCTGTATCAATAGTTTCAGAATGTGTGAACAACCCCAACCTTTCTTCTAGTCGGCCTCTAGTTTGTCCTTCTTGAAACCCTCCATTTTATTTTTAGAACACATTAGTTGTAGTTGTACAGTACAATCCATCATTGTGTATATACATAGACTGCAAGGTATGGGACTAATTGCATTGTAATATTGGGTTTGTAATTCAGAAACATTAAACAACTTAACAATTAAACGTTATGTTGATTGGTTTAATTAGAAACTTGCTTGTGCCAAATTACAGTCCATCCAGCCACTAGTTTCACCCCGGCCACGTTCCCACCCTGGCCCCGTCCCCACCATCTTTTAATTCTTTACGGAGCAAAGTAGTCTGGGGTATCCATCTTGATGTTTCATGTTTTTGTGATAGTTATTCTTACATCCACTATGTCTATTATGCTTGAGCAATGTTAGGTCTCATTACCAATCTAATCAAGGTCCTCACTTTTGTCTAAGGTGAGAGGCCAGCAAAGAACATTGTTTTGTGGACTAAAATTGCTGGCATGCAGGAAACTGTAGTCATAGCAGGACAAATATCTACTTTACTGCACCCCAAAGAGGCACACGTGGGGGAGGGAAGAACATGGGGTACCGGTTCAGGGAGAGAAGACTTAGCAAGTTGGGTTACCTCCAACCAAAGCTGGAGCGACATTTCGCAAGCCGTACAAGATGTTCAACAATATTGTAACTCGTTTTTGTCCATTAGGGCTTGAGTGTTGTATCTGTCGGTTTAGGGGTGTAGTATGCTTTGGGAGGAATTTTGAATTGTATCAATTTATTGTTGGCAGATGGTGCGGCATTAGAGTGAGGGTTTCGAGTCTTCAGCCACTGTTCACCATCAGGTCCCCCCAAAAACATCAGACAACTTAGTTATGTAGATTAAGATATATTTGGTTGTGATTTTGCGTTGCATTATACAGGCACAAGAGATCAGTCAAGAGCCTTTCGAAGGTCCTTTTGCGGGCGGATGTATGGGTAGGGTATAGGTTGAATAATTAGAGGGGGGGGGCGATGTCGAAGCAACTCCAGCGAATATCCATGGGGGGCACTCCAGCAAGAGAGGGGGGAGCACAGAGGCGCCCGCATGGAACCAATCTTATCGATTAAAAGAGCGAAAAGTAGCGAAATGTTTTCGCTCTAGCTCGTTTTCCGCATGGTGTTATCGCCAAAAAGACAGTTAACGCCTATTTAGAAAGGTAGCGTTACCCACGAAGATGGCGAAACGTTTCCGCGAGCCTATCGCTAAACCCTTTTCGCCTTACTTCGCAATGGTAATTTTAGCAAAAAAAGGAGAGAAAAAGGCATACCGCGATTTATACAGCGCGGGAGCGAAAGGTGGTTTTTTTTTTGCGTAAAAAGAGCGAGATTAAGCGCGACCCTGAAGGTGGTGAAACAGTCATGTTTGAGCGAAAGGCACTTCTACATGGGTAATATTGCCTTAAAACGCGAACGCGCATTCTAGCGAAGGGACGATCGCGCATTAGAAGGCGGATTCCATTATAATGTTCGGTCTATGTCGTTCGCCTTTCTAATGTGCTTCGCCTTTTAATGCTGCGTTCGCCTTTCTAATGCGGCGTCGCCTTTTAATGGCACTAATAGGATATCAGAGGACTTGTGGACATTGTTATAGGGCATGGCCACCCCAAAACTATACTTTAACCCACTACTGGCCCCACTGTGTTAGCCTTCCTACATCTCTGCTCAAATGGTTCTCCTGCAGTGCCGTTCAAAGGTAAGAAACTGAAAAGTAGGAGCTGTCTGTGAGTCATCCAGATGCCTACTATTTGTCTTGAGGTTTCGGCACGAGCAAGGGAGGACATCTAACTTTGTGGCCTGGTGCCCTACCTATAAAAACACATTCTGTAGTTTAGGACACCCTAGCCCCCCCCCAACAGCCATGTTTGTTAATTTAAAAAAGAAAGAACTCTAATTACATCGCTTGTTCCCCCAGCGTTCTGCATGCTGGCAGCCGCATCTGTGATTGGCTGTTTCTCAGTCAATCACAGACAGGGCTACCAGTCCGGCCCCCCGCTTGTAGTTCAGGCAAGCAGCGGTCTGGATGAACAACTATAAATAGAGTTCGCTGTTTTTTTTATAGGGCATGTCCACCCCCAAAACTATACTTTAACCCACTACTGGCCCCACTGTGTCATAAGCCTTTCCTTACATCTCTGCTCCAAATGGTTCTCCTGCAGTGCCTGTTCAAAGTTAGGAAAACTGAAAAGTAGGAGCTGTCTGTGAGTCATCCAGATGCCTACTATTTGCTTGTCTTGAGGTTTCGGCACGAGCAAGGGAGGACGTCTATCTTTTGTGCCTGGTGCCCTACCTATAAAAACAATTCTGTAGTTTAGGACACCCTAGCCCACCCCCCAACCACCATGTTTGTTTAATTTAAAAAAGAAGAGCTCTAATTACATCGCTTTGTTCCCCCAGCGTTCTGCAATGCTCGCAGCCGCATCTGTGATTGGCTGACTCTCAGTCAATCACAGACAGGGCTACCAGTCCGGCCCCCTGCTTGTAGTTCAGGCAAGCAGCGGTCTGGATCAAACAACTGTAAATAGAGTTCTGTTGTTTTTTTATCTGAACAAATATGGTGGTTGGGGGTTGGAGGAGGTACCCTTTAAAATTGGAAGAAAATAAGTTTTATCGATTTCTTTACAGTGAGAATGGTGAAACTGTGGATCTTTGGTAATGGCAAGTTCATTGAATAGCTTTAAAAGTGGGCTGGATAAGTTTCTAAAACTAAAAAATATTGTGCTCAGTGGAGGGATTTTTGCTCCTTTTTGTCCCCCTCTCCCTAAGCTTTCTAGCTGCCTTGTCTACTGTACACCCAAGTCCTGCACCATAGAACCATGAATCTGTATCTTGCACTGATGAGATCTAAGAAGATCGAAACATGTCATGTCTGCAGGTCAGGTGATTGGCTCTATACATTAGGCTATATTGCATGTTAATAGGCCAGCGGTTCTGGACACATGCATAAGCTAAGGGACATAAAGGAGTATTTTGCATATCTCTGCCCCTTACTCTGGGAAACCTGGGAGTAAGAAATTGCTTCTTGTTTCTTACATTTTGTTGGCAGTCCTATTCATATAGCATGAGACTGCAAGATGCCTTCTGTTATAAGAAGGTTTTTCTCCATTTTTATGCTCAGTGGAGGGCTTTTTGCTCCTTTTGGTATTCAAACATATACTGTAGTTTTGGTTGGTACGGGGATACTATATAATATTGAGAATTACTGGTATTAATACATATACTGTAGTTCTGGTTGGTACAGGGATACTATATAATATTGAGAGTTACTGGTATTAATACATATACTGTAGTTCTGGTTAGCACACGGATACTATATAATATTGAGAATTACTGGTATAAATACATATACTGTAGTTTTGATTGGTACAGGGATACTATATAATATTGAGAATTACTGTATAAATACATATACTGTTAGTTTGGTTGTACAGGGATACTATATAATATTGAGAATTACTGGTATAATACATATACTGTAGTTTTGGTTGGTACAGGGATACTATATAATAGAGAATTACTGGTATTAATACATATACTGTAGTTCTGGTTGATCCAGGGATACTATATATATTGAGAATTACTGGTATTAATACATATACTGTAGTTCTGGTTGGTACAGGGATAAACTATATATATTAGAATTACTGGTCATACGTCGCGGCGCGTATGACCAGTTCCGTGCCTATTTAGTGGCGGAACCGCAGTCCCTGCGCCATTTTAGGTTAGAAGTGCAGGGGAACACCACTTTGGTGTGCACTGCCAAATAAACCCAGACAAGAGATCTAAGATGCAGAGCTTGACAGGCTGCAAGCATGTATTGCAAAGAATTGGTAGGGAGGGGGCAGGCTCAGGCAGCTCTTGGGCTCAGATGAGTTGCCTGGGCCAAAGGTTGCACCACCCGAGCACCAGAAGTTAGGCCCAGGGCCCGATCAGTCACCATATTATAGGGTAGGCCAGTGCGCTGATCTCGCCCCCCCTCCAGGCATGGCCCCAGCCCCCCAGCCCCTTACAGGAAGAGGGCAACCGGAACACCAAGAGCCAAGACAAGCAGCAGGCGGGGCAAGCAGAATTTTTAGACGGCCGTTTCCACCACGCACGCCGCATCACCAGAGCCCAAATCTTTGCAAGGGAGTGGGCTAGGACAAGGGGACCAAGGGCTAGTAGTGAGGAGAAGGAGTATACCAGCCATACACCAGGGATAGGATAGAACAGTCATCCGACTCAGAGAGTGGTGCATCCAGGGTAGGATAAGAAAAAGGCGCAAAAGGGATCACCATGGGCTCTCTCATCCTACAGGAGCGGTTGGAGCACAGACAGGTGTTCCTGCCATCACTCCCGGGCTCCGTCAGGACAGGCCAGCGCACAGCTCTTCATCGGAGGCCAGCTCCCGTTCCCAAGCTTACCCTCACTCATCTAAGAGGTCCGGCACGGGACACAGGGAGGTCCAGCATAAACAAGGTCGGCCGACCGTCGCTACACCAGTGGCTCACCTCCTCCTGCAACTGGCGGCCCCACCTGCGGAACCAGCCCAGGCATCTTCGTCGGCAACCGGTGAGGTCCTCTTGTGCTGGGCTTGGGAAGGGGCTTTGGCTAGGCAGTCGAGTGAAGGGCACCTGCTGGAAGCCCTGAGGCGCGTCAAGAAAAAGTAGGGCCACCCGTTCAAGGGTCGGACGCCCCAGGTGGCACACCAGGGGGAGTTAGTGCGCTTCCACCTGCGGCACAAACGTCGAATGCGGAGGCATTCAAGGAAGCGTTTTTTGTGGTTTGGCTCCCCTTGGTGGTCACCTAACCGAGGAGGTCAAACAAAGATTGGCAAGGGCAAATATGTGGTCATTTGGTCCCTTATCTCAACAAGATGCCATCAGTGGACAAGGAGCGGAGGTTTGAAAAGGAAGGGAGAGAACCCAAGGTAGCCAGGACCTTTGGGAACTGGCTGCAAGCTTTCTGTATACTGGCCAGCCTAGTGGGCAAACAACCCCTGAGAAATGTGCCAAGCTATTTATCTACCTTAATCAGATCTATGGGACATATAAGATCCACGGGGCAACACTTGGGCAAGGTATGACGAGGAGTTTCGTCAGCACTGGCCCTGAGACCGGAGGTTGTGGAATTCCAAGGGCGCTGAGCCTGGATACGTACAAAGTTGGCCCCTAGGTCACTCCCGTCCACCCCTCCACTCCCAGGCCCCTCGCTCTTCCAGGATCTGGAATGCTTGGGTCATGCAGCCATGGTGTTTTTCGCTGCCACGAGCACGCTGGGCGATCATCGCTCGGGGGTCAAGAGAATGCCGGTGAGTGCCAGTGAGATGGAGCAGTGGCTCGTCGCTTACCCCATGAAGGAGAGGCAGACTTAGGTCGGTTTTTTACAATGTTTCATTATCCCTTTTGTATATTCCCCTTGCTAAGAATTTAAAATCAGTTGCTTGTTTCCCCAAGTTGTTAAAGGCAAGCTGAGTCAAGCTAGGACGAATCTCTGGCCCCTTTACTGACCCTCCTTTCGCCAACCTTAGGGTGTCATCACTAGGTGTAGTCCCAAAGAAAGAACCAGGTAAGTTTAGACTTATACACCATCTTTCCTATCCTAAGGGACTAGTGTCAACAACGATATATCCAAGGACCTTTCATCAGTCCGTATGTCTCTTTTGATAGGGCAGTCAACCTGTTACGGGAGGCAGGCAGGGGAGCACACTAGCGAAATCGGATATTGAGTTCGCTTTCCGGCTGCTCCCCATACACCCTAGCTGTTTTCACCTGCTCGGATGGCAACTCGAAGGTCAGAATTACTACGACATGTGTCTCCCGACAGGCTGTTCCATCTCCTGCGCTTATTTTGAGCTATTCAGTTCCTTTTTGGAATGGATGGTTTGGTATGAGACAGGAACTAACACCTAATCTATTACTTGGACGAATTCTGTTCGTAGGCCCGGCCGATTCACACCAATGCTTCTTTCTATTGTCCACATTCCGCTTCCTGATGAGCACAATAGGCATGCCCTTGTCAGAGAAAAGACGCAGTAGGCCCCCCACAGTATTGTCCTTCCTGGGCATTGAAATAGACTCGATGGCCATGGTCTTCCGTCTCCCACAGCAAAAGCTCAATGAGATCCTGGCGATGGTTGAACTGTTCCTTGGAGCAAAAAAAGTGACATTAAAGCAGGTTCAATCCTTACTGGGTTCTCTAGTTTTTGCATGTCGGATCATGCCCATGGGAAGAATATTCTGTAACGCTTAGCTTGGTCCACCAGGGGTGTAACATCCCCCTCTCACCACATTGGGTCAATCGCCCCATGAAGGCCGCACTACTAGTCTGGAAATCCTTCCTTCTACAATATAACGGACACACTTGCTGGCAGGAAGTTGAGGTGAGCAGTAAGGACCTGTTCACAGACACGGCGGGTGCACACGGTTTCAGGGCCCTGTTCGGCAGGGTTTGGTGTGCTGAGCTGTAGCCAGAGCTATGGAATAGAGGTTGGTGCAAGAACCTTAAGCTCTTTCCCATCGTAGTAGCAGTGGAGCTTGGGGGGTTTCATGTGCACAGGAGGATTTATTTCTGGACAGATAATAAGAGCGTAGTATTGGCCATTAACAACTTCTCCTCATCCTCCCCTTTAGTACTGACTCTTCTAAGACACCTGGTCCTCCGCTGTTTAGAATTCAACATGGTTCAAGGCCAGCACATCCCAGGAGTCAAACTTAATAGCTGAGCTCTTCCTGTTTTAATTGGCAGGCCTTCCGCAATGGGCGCCAGCAGCAAACAAGGAGGGGTTTCTTGCCCAGCGACACTATGGCAGATCTTGGAGGAGAATCCAACAGTTGATTCGGTCACCAGTGGCACCTTCCACCTGGTCCGGCATGTAAGCATGGGATGAGTGGGTGTCATCAGCCCAGGGCATGGACCTTCAGTAGCTCAGAATAGATGGTGCCATCTGTCTCAGCTACGAGAATGGGGTTTGTTCAGCATGGTGGCACAGCGCCACTGGCTGGTGTTGCCTTCTTCCTCAAATTGAGGGGTCTTCAGGACATTACAATAATTTGTGGTGACCTCTATCCTTAAGGGTGGAGAAGGAAAATATATCCAGGGACACTAATAATATTGAGTATTACTGGTATTATGGAAGCAGCGTGCAGCATATGCGGCACTGCGCATGACTGAGGGGAGGAGGTCTGCTGGAGTTACCAGTGGGGCTCAGCCGGCGCCTCTCCTCACTCCACCGCTCACGTCATAGCTCCCAGTAGTGCTTTGTGAGCGGGGGGGGCAGGACGCGTCCACCGGCGCACGTGCACAATGATGTCATACGTCGCGCGAGAGCATTCGTGCCTATTTAGTGGCGGAACGCGCAGTCCTGCGCCATTTTAGGTTAGAAGTGCAGGGGAAAGCCACTTTTGGTGTGCACTGCCAAATAAAACCAGACAAGAGATCTAAGATAGCAGAGCTTGACAGGCTGCAAAGGCAGGTATTGCAAAGAATTGGTAGGGAGGGGGCAGGCTCAGGCAGCTCTTGGGCTCAGATGAGCTGCCTGGGGCCAAAGGTAGCACCACCCAGGCACAGGAAGTTAGGCCCAGGGCCCGATCAGTCACCAGATCATGGGGTAGGCCAGTGCACTGATCTCGCCCCCCCTCCAGGCATGGCCCCAGCCCCTCAGCCCCTTACAGGAAGAGGGCAACCGGAACACCAAGAGCCAAGACAAGACAGCAGGCGGGCAAGCAGAATTTTTAGACGGCCGTTCCACCATGCACGCCGCATCACCAGAGCCCAAATCATTGCGAGGGAGTGGGCTAGGACAAGGGGACCAAGGGCTAGTAGTGAGGAGGAAGGAGTATACCAGCCAGTCACACAGGGATAGGATAGAACAGTCATCCGACTCAGAGAGTGGTGCATCCAGGGTAGGAAAAGGAAAAAGGAGCAAAAGGGATCACCATGGGACTTTCTCATCCTACAGGAGTGGTAGGAGCACAGACAGGTGTTCCTGCCATCACTCCCGGGCGTCCGTCAGTCCATCGGAGGCCAGCTCCCGTTCCCAAGCTTACCCTCACTCATCTAAGAGGTACAGGCACGGGAGCACAGGGAGGTCCAGCACAACAAAAGGTCGGCCGACCGTCGCTACACCAGTGGCTTACCTACCTGCAACGGCGGTGGCCCCACCTGCGGAACCAGCCCAGGCATCTTCGTCAGCAACCGGTGAGTCGTCTTGTGCTGGGGCTTGGGAAGGGGCTTTGGCTAGGCAGTCGAGTGAAGGGCACCTGCTGGAAGCCCTGAAGGCGCTCATAGAAAAAGTAGGGCCACCCGTTCAAGGGTCGGACGCCCCAGGTTGCACACCAGGGGGAGTTAGTGCGCTTCCACCTGCGGCCACAACGTCGAATGCGGAGGCATTCAAGGAAGCGTATTTTTGTGGTTTGGCTCCCCTTGGTGGTCACCTAACCGAGGAGGTCAAGACAAAGATTGGCAAGGGCAAATACGTGGTCATTTGGTCCCTTATCTCAACAGAGATGCCATCAGTAGACAAGGAGCGGAGGTTTGAAAAGGGGAAGGAGAGAGAACCCAAGGTAGCCAGGACCTTTGGGAACTGGCTGCAAGCTTTCTGTATACTGGCCAGCCTAGTGGGCAAACAACACCCTGAGAAATGTGCCAAGCTATTTATCTACCTTAATCAGATCTATGGGACATATAAGATCCACGGAGGCAACACTTGGGCAAGGTATGATGAGGAGTTTCGTCAGCGGCTGGCCCTGAGACCGGAGGTTGGGTGGAATTCCAAGGCGGCCGATGCCTGGATACATACAATGTTGGCCCCTAGGTCACTCCCGTCCACCCCTCCACTCCCAGGCCCCTCCGCTCTTCCAGGATCCGGAATGCTTGGGTCATGCAGCCAATAGGTGTTTTCACTGCCAACGAGCACAGGCTGGGCGATCATCGCTCGGGGGTCAAGAGAATGCCGGTGAGTGTCAGTGAGATGGAGCAGTGGCTCGTCGCTTACCCCATGAAGGAGGAGGCAGACTTAGGTCGGTTTTTTACAATGTTTTATTATCCCTTTTGTATATTCCCCTTCGCCACAGTTTGCTAAGAATTTAAAATCAGTTGCTATGTTTCCCCAAGTTGTTAAAGGCAAGCTGAGGTCAAGCTAGGACGAATCTCTGGCCCCTTTACTGACCCTCCTTTCGCCAACCTTAGGGTGTCATCACTAGGTGTAGTCCCAAAGAAAGAACCAGGTAAGTTTAGACTTATACACCATCTTTCCTATCCTAAGGGACATAGTGTCAACAACGATATATCCAAGGACCTTTCATCAGTCTCGTATGTCTCTTTTGATAGGGCAGTCAACCTGGTACGGGAGGCAGGCAGGGGAGCACAGCTAGCGAAATCGGATACTGAGTCTGCTTTCCGGCTGCTCCCCATACACCCTAGCTGTTTTCACCTGCTCGGATGGCAACTCGAAGGTCAGTATTACTACGACATGTGTCTCCCGACAGGCTGTTCCATCTCCTGCGCTTATTTTGAGCTATTCAGTTCCTTTTTGGAATGGATGGTTTGGTATGAGACAGGAACTAACACCCTAATCTATTACTTGGACGAATTTCTGTTCGTAGGCCCGGCCGATTCACACCAATGCTTCTTTCTATTGTCCACATTCCGCTTCCTGATGAGCAAAATAGGCATGCCCTTGTCAGAAGAAAAGACGCTAGGCCCCTCCACAGTATTGTCCTTCCTGGGCATTGAAATAGACTCGATGGCCATGGTCTTCCGTCTCCCACAGCAAAAGCTCAATGAGATCCTGGCGATGGTTGAACTGTTCCTTGGAGCAAAAAAAGTGACATTAAAGCAGGTTCAATCCTTACTGGGTTCTCTAGTTTTTGCATGTCGGATCATGCCCATGGGAAGAATATTCTGTAGATGCTTAGCGTGGTCCACCAGGGGTGTAACATCCCCCTCTCACCACATTAGGGTCAATCGCCCCATGAAGGCCGACTTACTAGTCTGGAAATCCTTCCTTCTACAATATAACGGACACACTTGCTGGCAGGAAGTTGAGGTGAGCAGTAAGGACCTGTTCACAGACACGGCGGGTGCACACGGTTTCAGGGCCCTGTTCGGCAGGGTTTGGTGTGCTGAGCTGTAGCCAGAGCTTTGGAAGGTAAGAGGTTGGTGCAAGAACCTTAAGCTCTTTCCCATCATAGTAGCAGTGGAGCTTTGGGGGGGTTCATGTGCAACAGGAGGATTTATTTCTGGACAGATAATAAGAGCGTAGTATTGGCCATTAACAACTTCTCCTCATCCTCCCCTTTAGTACTGACTCTTCTAAGACACCTGGTCCTCCGCTGTTTAGAATTCAACATGGTTCAAGGCCAAGCACATCCCAGGAGTCAAAAACTTAATAGCTGATGCTCTTTCCTGTTTTAATTGGCAGGCCTTCCGGCAATGGGCGCCAGCAGCAAACAAGGAGGGAGTTTCTTGCCCAGCGACACTATGGCAGATCTTGGAGGAGGAATCCAACAGTTGATTCGGTCACCAGTGGCACCTTCCACCTGGTCCGGGCATGTAAGGCATGGGATGAGTGGGTGTCATCAGCCCAGGGCATGGACCTTCAGGTAGCTCAGAATAGATTGGCACATCTGTCTCAGCTACGAGAATGGGGTTGTTCAGCATTGGTGGCACAGCGCCACCTGGCTGGTGTTGCCTTCTTCCTCAAATTGAGGGGTCTTCAGGACATTACAAAATAATTTGTGGTGACCTCTATCCTTAAAGGGTGGAAGAAGGAAAATATATCCAGGGACACTAGGAGGCCAATATCCTTTGGTCTCCTTAGTTTTTTATGTTCATCACTGGACCATATAAGTAAAGATGCATACGAAGGCATCCTATTAAAAGCTGCTTTTAGCCTTGCCTTTTTTGGAGCCATGCACATTAGCGAGCTAATCGCCCCTAGCAGGTCTCGGCCTTGTGGCCTATTATTAGGAGACCTAGTAGGCAAGGAGGCGGTCATCCAGGTTAAGATACAGAAGTCTAAAACTGACATATTCGGCGCTGGCTCCTGTATCTCCCTTTTTCCCGTAGCATTCCCATGCTGCCCCGTAAAGACGTTCGGCGCTTATTTGTCCCTTCGTGCAGCCGGGGACACCTTCCTCTCACAACTAAACTTCTCGTTAACGAGGTTCCAGTTTGAATCAGTGTTAAAAACAGCTCTGCGAAGGTTGGGCCTTAAGGAAAAGGAATTAAGAACCCATTCCTTTAGAATAGGGGCGGCCACCGAAGCCAGCAGCTTAGGTTTCTCGAATGCACAGGTCATGAACATAGGGCGCTGGCGATCAGACTGTGTGTCTTGCTACATATGCCCAAATATTCTGACTAATTGATATCTCTTTCCAGGTCTACTTCATCCCTCGGTCTGGATAGTTGGACACTCGTATATTTATTGGGTAGAAAGGCGTGCCGATATTCGTCCGGGTGGGAAATACCTAGGATTCCGAGATGCGGTACTTCATTGGAGGGGGATTAAGATGGATTAAAATGCTACCCAAGATCGTACACATCAGCAGATCGGAAAGGGGCCCAGTAGTACTAGTTATCCACGCGGCGGGAAATGACATCTGCTTCACCAGGTTTATGGGCTTCTTTTCTAAGACGGTACTGGTTTGGTCCGAGATTGTCCCCAGATGGAAATGATTGGGGGCTAGAGATCCATTGGCGAAAGAGAGAGCTAGGATCTTGCTTAATACCCATATTTCACGATTTGTCAGGTCTATCGGGGGTGTAGTAATAAGGCACAGACAATTGGAAGGCGATAACAAAGCGTTGTTATGGGATGATGGGGTTCATCTCACAGACAGTGGCTTGGATATCCTGCTTTCAGGGTTGCAGGATGGAATTGAACAAGCATTTTTCCTGCTTAAAGGGGGACCAGAGTCAGTTGTAGGGGTACAACAACTCCTCGTGGCGGTCAGATCCTTGCATTGGGATATATTTTTTGGATTTTACGTGCCCACCATAACAGGTGGCAGGCATAAAGGATGGAAAAAGATTGGTTGTTGGAACACCTGGTTGGTAAGGTTGCTAGGGCAACCTGGGAGATGGCGACAATGCAGGGTTAAACATGAGGGTGAAAAGGTTGGAATGGATTGACGTATGTCTTTATTCAACCTCAATTACTAGTTAAAAACAAATACCGTATATACTCGAATATAGGCGATCAGTATAGCCAGATACCGAGGTACCTATTTTTCCTGAAAAATGAGTGAAACTGATTGACTCGAGTATAGCCGAGGGTAGAAATTATGACAACTACCAGAAACCTGTAAGAGTAAAAGTGTTCTCAAATGAAATTAGCAATACACACTGCAGCAAAAACAAAAACCAAAACAGCAAGATAATGTTTTACCAACACGCTCTATCCCCCAATAAAGATTGAACAGCCAGACCAGTACTTCTCCATCACATAAAGTAAAAAGGAATATAAAATATAAGTAAAAATCTAAATAGGTTTACATTTTTACAGCAGCAGGGTCCTCTAGCAGACAGACAGGGCAATCCGATTCTTCAAGCACTTACGTATTTCGGATGCAGGACTGCACGCACCGCTCAGTCTCCTCTCCACTGAGCTGAAGGTGCATGATGGCTGTAAGATGCGATGCACGCACGCACGCAACGTTATTGGCATCATGAACGTCACGCGCGACGTGCGAGTAGTGTCGGCTGCGATGTACCGGTAAATGCTACTGATGTGAGTAAAATTACTCTGAACCGAGTATAAGCCGAGGTTTACTTTTTAGGCTAATTTTAAACCTAAAAACCTTGGCTTATATTCGAGTATTACGGTATTCTTTGCTCCTCACTGTGTCTGGAACCCAGCTATAGAGCTAAAATCCATAGAATTACTGACCATTTTGTGGTTAATATGGTGATGTTTATATAGCACATTATTAATATCATTGCTGGGTGTCATATAGCCTATAGCTCTCCGTTATTGGACTGAACCTTGCCTTCACCTGGAGACCATGCTTGCATAATTAGACATATTGGTAACTTTGTCCATACAGTGGCTCAAATAATAAAAACGGGCACAGGTAAATTGTGGTTATCTGTAATAAACCTGAGGGTGTGACAGACATAGAGTAATTAACCATAACAGGCTTTAAAGGTGGGTCACAATCAGCTGGCAGACAACTGTGCAATAAATGCAGGTGATGCTACCCACCACTTGAAAAGTCATAGGCATACATGTTTTCTTCTGTAAAGCCTGAACTCTTCCCGAGCATGTGCTAAGAATATTCCCATTGCAAACACTGACATTAGGGTATTAATGATCTGGAATTTCATAGTCGGGCAGTATTGAGATGGAAAAGCAGGACATACATTACAACTAGTTAGTAAACAGACTAGACTTTCAATGCTGGCATACAATATAATGTAAGTAGAGACAGTGAGGGCGATGCAAATTGGCCTCTAAATGGCCAAACCAGTGTCAAACCCACGCTACCCAATGTATAATCGGTTTAATGTGGGTTTTGGGCTTTGTGCAGTGCAAATGTTGCAATACAACCCAAGTTAAGTTTTAGACTTAGCGTGAATTGGATTGAGCCTTTAAGCAGCGCACGCAGTGCAGCTTATCTTGCCTAAATCCTGTATTAAACCTCGCAATGGTGTTCGGTAAACCGTGGGATCTCAGCAAGGTAAGTACAAAAGTATTGCATCAGCATGTTGGTGTATACCCTAGAACACTGAAGGTGGCCATACACTACAAAAGGCAATTGCAATCATAATTGCGATCGTAACACCGACCAATACTAAAATTTCATACACAAGTGCGATCGCGGGTGGCAGGTGTTCAAACGTCCATTTTGTCCGATAATCGGACCATCTATGGGCACTTTATCGTCCAAAAAGGCCGCTCGTTTGGAGATCTGCCTGGCGGATCGGGCAACAGTCTCCTAACGAACGGCTGTGCCCATACACGGGTCGATTATCGGATGAAACGGGCATTTGTACACATTGTGGGTCGTACTTGTGTATGAACCTTAAGTCTTGGGGACTCTCGGTCTAGATTCACCCTACCAATAATATTTGTATAAAATTTTCCAAATGTGAACAACCCCAACCTTTCTTCTAGTCGGCCTTCATAGTTGTCCTTCTTTGAACCCCTCCAATTTTATTTTTAGACCAACATATATGTTGTAGATTTGTACAGTACAATCCATACATTGTGTATATACATAGACTGCAAGGTATATGGTACTAATTGCATATGTTAATATTGGTTTGTATATTTCAGAACATTAAACAACTTAAACAATTAAACGTTAATGGTGATTGGTTTAATTATAACCTGTGCTTGTGTCCAAATTACAGTCCATCCAGCCACTTAAGTTTCACCCCGGCCACGTTCCCACCCTGGCCACGTCCCCACCCATCTGTTTAATTCTCTTAAAGGAGCAAAGTATCTGGGGTATCCATCCTTGATGTTCATGTTTTTGTGAATTTATTTTCACATCCCCTATGTATATTATCTTGAGCAATGGTAGGTCCTCATTAACCAATCTAATCCAGGTCCTCACCTTTGGTCTAAGGTGAGAGAGCCAGCAAAGAACAATTGTTTTTTGGACGTAAAAAATTGCTGCATGCAGGAACTGTAGTTCATAGCTAGACAATATATCTACTTACGTCACCCCAAAGAGGCACAGTCTGGGGGAGGGAAGAATGGGGTAGGGGGAGAGAAGACTTAGCAGTTGGGTTACCTCCAACCAAAAGCTGGCGACATTTAGGCATAGCCGCAAAAGATGTTCAAAGTCTTCCATTAGGGCTAAAGTGTTGTATCTGTCTGGGGGTGTAGTATGCTTTGGGAAGGATTTTGAATTGTATCAATTTATTGTTGGCAGATGGTGAGGCCATAGAGTGAGGGTTCAGAGTCTTCAGCCACTGTTCACCATCCAGGTCCCCCAAACAATCAGACCACTTAGTTTGTAGATAAGATATATTTGGTTGTGATTTTGCTTGCAGTTATACAGCCAAGAGATCAGTCCAAGAGACCCTGGGTATGCACAATGCCAATTATTGGGTGCTTGATGATAGTATAGTATAGTAATTGAGGTTGAATAAAGACATATGTCCATCCAGTCCAACCTACTCAGCAATACTCACATTTCCTGCCTTAGTGTTGATCCAGAGGAAGGCAAAAAAAAAACAACAAATTTAGGGGAACAAAATTCCTTCCTGACTCCAAGTGGAAATCGGAAATATCCCTGGATCAACTCTACTTTATGTATCAATACCAGTAACTTGCAACATTCCTTGTTTGCAGAAACTCATCCAGCCGGTCCAATGAACCTGCCATCACAACATCCACTAGAAGACAGTTCCATAGTTCTCACAGTAAAAAAACGTTTCCGAATTTGAAGACTAAACTTCTTTTCTTCAAGTCTTAAGGGATGTCCACATGTCCTCTGACATGTTCTACTGGTGAACAATGCCCCAGATAGTTTGTTGTATGACCTATTTATACACAGTAATCATATCCCCATGTAAGCACCTTTTCTCTAGTGTACATAACTGTAACTTCTCCAATCTCTCTTCATATTCAAGCTCCCCCAATCCCCTTATTAATTTAGTTGACCTTCTCTGAACCCTTTCAATTTCAAAAATGTCCTTTTTGTACACGTTTCCAAAATTGCACTGCATATTCCAAACGAGGTCTTACCAATGCTTTGTAAAGAGGGAGAATAACATTTTCCTCCCTTGAATCCATACCTCTCTTTATACAAGACAATACAATGCTGGCACTGGCTGTTGCCGCCTGGCACTGCTTTCTACCTTTAAGTTTGTTATCCACCAAAACTCCAAGATCCCTTTCCAACAGGGATTCACTTAACACAGAGCCATTTATAGTATAAGCAGCACAAGGATTTTTAAGTCCAAAATGCATCAACTTACATTTATCAACATTGAATCTCATCTGACACTTAGCAGCCCAATGTGACAATCTATCTAGAACCACCTGCAACAATTTAATATATTCTATGTTTAAAATATGGTCTCAAGGTTATGCCTTTTTTCTTATATCACAGGTTTAATTGTGAAATCTACATTACTTGGGTTGTGTGTGGGTTATGTATATATTGTTCTTTTGAGTGTTTGGTCTTTTTAACATGCAGTGTAGGGTCACAGCCAGAAGACCCATTATTTCAGTTGTCTACTAAATGCCAATACCAAGTAGCGCTATTACTTTAAAGGGGAAGTTCAGTGCAAATACATATGCTTTTAAGAAAAAAAGAGCAGTTTTTTTTCATTCCAATACCCTGCCAATTCAACATTTTGTCTGTGTATAAATAAATGCAACCGAAAAATACTTACTTCTTGTTTGCAGGACCCCTAGTGGGGTCAGTTGAAATTCATTTTAGGAACATTCCAAGTATGTGGTGCATCCTGGGAAGAAGGACCGTTAGAACCTGAAATGTCAGCTGACATGAAATCAACTGTTTTCTTAAAGTGGGAGAGAATATGTAGAATAGCTAAGAAGGCATTACACAAACTAACAATTTAACAAATATTGATAATTTCCACTGAACAGTCCCTTTAAGCATTCAGGTTTAATAGGCAAGTACGCTATGTGATGACATCATTATGCCAAGCAATACGTGCGTCCCGTGACACTAAAGCTTTAGCCTATAAAGATAGTATAGCGAACTGTACTTGTCACACCTTTGAGCAAGCCTGGGTAATGGGTGAAACACATAAGGGGACATACCATTTCAGACTTAGAGCAGTATCGTTGAGAAAGAGCATTGCCAGTACTCCGGTTCTTCCTCCATAGGTTACCTTTGTTAATTGTTGAGTCACGTGCAGGGACAGATGAGTATACTATATTACTGCAATGTCAAGTTATATTAGATGGCACCTGTTGGATAATTGTCTGGGTACTTATAGTCACTGTACCATACTATGCACTTTATATATGCTGCTTTCTTTCTGATGCTGCTATTTGTATACAATATATTTTAATTGTTTTTAATTTGTTTCCTGCACACTGCCATCCCCGGAAATGCAATATTCTATTGAAATAAAGGGATTGTTTATATTGTTTCACCTTAATAGTAGTGTGCTGCAGACCTCCTTTTTTGTTTCTTCATTATTTTTCACCTGCAACAATTGCACATCCTCTAAAGTTTTTAATGGTCGACAAAGTTTTGTGTAATCAGCAAACACAGAAACCTTGCTGGCAATACCCACTTAGCACTTTAGTCCATAATGATGAAGCCCCATTAATAACTACTCTCTGCTTCCTTATTCATTAATAAAATGTTCTATCCATGTACAAATGGGCCACCCCAAACCAACAGACCTTAGCTTATACATTATTCACCTATGGGGGACTGTGATGGTGGGGATGTGGTGTCTTTAACATGATCGTAGTGCATGGCATACATGTAAATATCTGTAATGCATAGTATTGGGGAGGTGATGGGAATTTTGTAGGTCTGCAAAGGAGATTAGAGTTTCATGTTGAATCAGTAGCCCCAATGTGGTGATGCCATAATTCTCCCAGTGTGTTATTCCAGGGGGTCTCTGCAGGTCTGGTATTGATTTTTTTGATCCATAGAGGAGTGTGTTCCCAACACCCGTTTATGTCCAGTAGTTTGTTTGTGAGGTGCCAAATTTTCTATGATTGCTTGTGTAACAGGATGCCTGTTCCGGTAATATGGAGTTTTGGTGCATGTAGGGACCAGAGAAATACATGGACATCATTTGATTTGATTCACTTGGTGGGGGGTGAATGAACCCAGAGCCGTAGATATCGGAGCTGTGATGTCCAATAATTTAGTTAAAAGTTGGGTAGGGCAAGCCCCCAATGTGTTTAGGTGCCTGTAGCTTGGTGAGGCTGAGCCTGGGTTTCCTGTTGTTCCAGATAAAGGATAGTATTATGCTATTAAGTTTTTTTAAAAAGAAGAAATGCATGTATGTTAAGGAGTGTTGTATAGTGTAGAAAAGTAGGAAGGTTTTAATCAATTGAATCCTCCATGCTTGAATTTTGTTACGGACATACGGGGAGATACAATATCACTTCTCCCGTTACTTACCTTAGCCCGATCCCGCGATACAATAACTGACGTAAGCGAGATTAATCGTTAAACCTGAATACATACCAAATTGGTTGATTAGGCTGAAGGCTGGTGTGAGGGAGTTATGGGAGTTGTCTAGGATCATTATAATATTGTCAGCGTACAGCCCCTGGCGTTCTTCATGTTGACCGAGTTGGAGACCATGGATTCTTCTGTCAGAGCACAGTAAAATATCTAAAGGTTCAATTGCTATAGAAAATGGTATGGGGATAAAAAAGGTATGGGGATAAAGGGCAGCCCTGTGGGGTACCTCTATATAGGGGGAATGTTGGCGAGAAACTACCATTGATCAGGATTTGGGCTAGGGGTGCGGCATATAGAAGTTGAATCCAGCTGATGAAGTTTGGTCCAAATCCAAATCTCTGGAGAACTGCTATAAGATAGGGTCATTTGACTGAGTCGAATGCTAAGCTGGCTTTCAGCAATATTATTGTGCATCCTCCATAGTTGTCGCCAATATAATTAAGTCCTTTGAGCATACAAGGTTCCACAACTGGAATACATATTTAGATAAGATCTTACCATTCCATTGTAAAAAGGGTGAACATGTTCTTCCTAGTAGTATCTATACCCATAGTTATGCTAATCAACATACCGTTGCTGACCGTTGCTGCCTGGCGATGTTTGCTACCAATTTCTGTTATCTACTAGATGTCCTGGGTCCTTTTCTAATAGAGATTCACTAAGCACAGACTATTTGATTGTACAAGCAAAACAAGGATTTGAAACCCCAAATGAATTCCCTGATTATTATTGATATATAAAAATCAGCTTTGACATGGACAAAATGGAGAATTGCTGGTTGACGGTTGACTATCATGTGTACAGGAGTGCCAAGCTGGTTTAATTGCTGACCACCCCCCACCCCCCCACCCCCTAAATGGGATGGGGGGTAAGCAAATGTTCCTTTGTTTGCATGTACAGTAATAATAATATGTTATGTAAGAAAGCTAAGCACCATTCTGTAAGATTGTGTAATTTATTTAATGGGATTGCTCATAGCCAGATTACTGTACCTGCCTGTGTGTCCAATGCATGCCAGTAAGCTTCTTTGAGGAGTTCCAGTTACCCTTCCAAATAACAGAGAATCGTATTACCATCCTTACACATAATGGACAACCCTTGTGCAGTGTAAACAGAGAACAGAAAGTTGTCCATTACAACATATCATTAAGGTCTGATTGAATAGCTAATTAGGCGCATGCAAGGGGCACATAGACTATTTATCACACCCTTTGGTATCAAAATATATGCCAATGTAAATAAGGCGTGTTTCATACAAATCTGGTGGCAACTATAATTATTAGTTGCAGCGTTTACCCTTGGGGGCACATGAAGCTTTACATACCCACCTATCTTACTACTATAATCCCTTATTAAAGAGGGAGTAAACCCTACAAAACACTTGACTATACGTTTATTTTTCTTTATCCCAAAAGCAATGCTAGTCTTATATTTCTAATCTACTGTGTATCCTGGTTAACACCTTGTCTCGACCTGCTCAACTTGTGTTTCTTATGTTCTATCAATCTTTCAATGGGCAGTGTCAGTGTGTTAAGGTGATTCACATGTTTAAGAACGTTTTGCATCTCTGATATTAACCTACTGTACTTTTCCTTACATATAATACACTGTCATGTAAAATCATGTCAAAGACAATACTCCCTACTGTATCCAGGTTTTTTGAAGGTGTTGTGACATAAGAGAATTTAAGTTGTAGCTGGGAAAATTAGATCAAATTTGCAAAACAGGCAAAATTAATGGTCAACTACACCAACAGGGTGTCACACTGGTTTATCAACTTGAAATCATTGATATAGTGTAAGATAACCCTTCTCTCAAAAGGGAATCTTGTGGCGTGGATAGCATAACCCTTGTGAGAGAGAGGTTTTCATACATTACATCAACGATTGCAATTGGTTAAACCAGTTATATACATTGGTGCCAAACCAATTTTTAAAAGGGGAGCAGGACCTCTCCTGTTATTAATCAATTGTTATTCAAATCTGTGGATTGTATGCTTTAATACTATCAATACTTTTTTTTATATTTGTATTATGTTTTATTAAGTGACTCCTATATTTGGGTATCTACCTATATGCTACAGTATATGGTTCATGTTTTTATTCTCTGAGATGATGACATGACAATTGATATATCTAACTGGTCAATATATTTCTATATTTATATGTATAAACTAAATGTTATGATATTGATTCTTCTTTGAGAACAGAATTCTGGTCCTTTCATTAATATTTTTTACTCCCAACAACACATTGAGGTCTCAACTGGTGCCTGGAATGCCGTTGGGGGGGGGTTTGACAGGGACCCGGCACAAAACTTGTTTCATTAGTGTGACCGACGGTGGCTGTGGATGGAGCAGTCTAGGGATTGGATAAGTGGGTTGAGATAGGACCCCACTCAGTGTCGTAACTAGGAGTCACTGAGCCCCCAGCAAAACTATGATGGGGCCCTCTCCCTGCTTCATCTACAGTGGTTTTCTGGGAGGAGGCTGTAATTGTAATATGGAAAAAGGCCGGCCCCCCGTGGCTCTCAGGTCTGCTCCCCTGGTAGTTACACCCCTGAAGAAGGCAATGTTGATAAGTGACCACATATTATATCACAACATTTTGGGGGGGGGTTATAAATGTACCAGCTTCCTCAGGTGAGGGAGGGGGCACGTTTATACCCCCCGAAACCTTGTGATATGTGTGGTCACTAATCAATAAATTATTGTTTGGAGTGAGATCCTCAACGTTGTCTTCTTCTTATATACCTATCCACCAATGGTTAGATTTTGTGAGGAGTAAGCACCCACACTTAGTACGAGTGCAGAGGACTGTATATTTTGTAGTTACACCCCTGACCCACCTTTGTCCTGGTTCCTGGAAAGAATGTTGAGAGGTAGGGACGAGTCTCTTCCTCCTCATTAGCATGTGGGGGCTTTAACAGCTTCAATCAATTTACCTACCATGTTTATTGTGCACAATATAACTCATAAGTCTTTATTACTAAGGCTGGGAACACACAAGCAGATTTTTCGGGGAGCAACCAACTGATATTTCTGATATATTGATTGGTCGGTCCGAAAATTCTGAGGTCATTTTGCCCGATGGACATATTGGAAAATCACTTGTAATCGTGCTGTCTCCAATGGCGGCGACATTCACAGCGACAGACAGTGATTCATCCTGGCCGACCACTTGCTAGTGGATGGCGATTGGTTGGGCGAAAAATCTGGCCATGTGTACCCAGCCTTACACCTGCAATCAGCTCATCCTTTCTACTTGGCTTGACATATCTGTTTACACCCAATAGACAAATGTCTATCTAGTTCACATTTTATTCCCTACACAATAATCCAACCTATCAGTTGATCTAGATTCAGGATGCCTTCCTGACTCCAAATCGCAATCAGACAATATCCCTGGATCAACCAGAACTACAGTATATGTATTAATACCAGTAATTCTCAATATTATATAGTATCCCTGTACCAAACAGAACTACAGTACCGTATATGTATTAATACCAGTAATTCTCAATATTATATAGTATCCCCGTACCAACCAGAACTACAGTATATGTATTAATACCAGTAATTCTCAATATTATACAGTATCCCCGTACCAACCAGAACTATAGTATATGTATTAATACCAGTAATTCTCAATGTTATATAGTATACCCATACCAACCAGAACTACAGTATATGTATTAATCTTTTTGGCCCTAACTTGGCTTTTGTCAAAACTGATAGAAGGAAAAAAGAAGACCAAAAATATCAGTGAATGTGAGAAGCAGGACAAGAGAAAGAACATGATCATCCCATATATATGTAGTGGAAAGGCAGAGAAATTAAGAAGAAATGTTCTTTGCTTTAAATTCAGCAAAACACTAAGGCAGTAACTGGTGCAGCCAAATGACCCCATTGCCTAAATAAAGAAAGAGCCACATTATATACACAGTGCAGTGAGGAGTCTGTATGTGTGTCTTATGAACATAAATAATCTAATTTGATGATTTAACATATGTTGCCACAGAACAAAAGGATGGGTTGGGTGTTGGGTGTGTTTTACCTGTGTCTGTGATGTTAGTGGGGGGTTTGTGTTTATAAATGTAAAACTAATTTTGGAGTTGATTTAGGTATGGTTGCCATGGATATAGAAGGGTGGTGTTGGGTGGTATTGGTAGTGAGTGTAAACTGTGTCTGTGTGGTATAGGGACTACATTTTTGTTTTTATGATGGTAAAACTAACTTTTTCATATGTTTACATATGTCAGTTACTGTAGTAAGTTAAGTAGTAGAGATTGTACCGTGTTAGCAATTGATGAAAGTGAAGACCTTGGATAAAAATAATACCTTTTATTGGCTAAATTAAATGACTGAAAATGCAGCGTTTTAGAACTAGGCTTTCTCCTCAGGCATGATACAATCATGTCTGAGGAAGAAGCCTAATGCTTTGAAAGCTTGCATTTGATTGTAAATGATTGAAAATGCAAGCTTCTTATCAGCTTGCATTTTCAATCTTTTTAGATAGCCAATAAAAGGTATTGTTTTAATATCCAAGATGTCTTCACTTCCTTTAAAGTTTTTAAATGTTGCCAGCTATACAATCATAAACCTAAGTTTGAGCATATCCACAGTCACAAGAGTCATTTTCCTTGGAGATGCACACTCTGCTACAATGTCACCATGGAAAAGTTAAGGAAAGGTTATGTTTAATAAGTAATAGTAATTTAATTTAAAATTAATATCAAATTCCAATATATCCCCCGGGCACACTGTTGTAGTGAAATCAATCACGCTTTATTCAACGTTTCAACGTCACGCAGGATGTCTTCATCAGGACATTAACAAGTGCAACTGAGTGAACATTCACTTAAATACAATATCATGTGATATAACACGCCTCTCTTTTTTTGTGTAAAACGTAGCATCTTGTGCATCCATTCCTTTGTATATTCTCTATGCATCTATCATACTTTTTTATTGGATCTGCAGATACAAGTATATCCTTCAAGTTCTTATTCCCTTTATATACCATTAAAAATAGTACTAAAAATAGTATATAAAGGAATAAGAACTTGAAGGATATACTTGTAGAAAAGTATGATAGATGCATAGAGAATATACAAAGGAATGGATGCACAAGATGCTACGGATTAGCATGTGCAATTTTATGATGAAGCAAAATACTTTTGCCACCCATAATGGCCAAAAAATGTATATAAGGGCAAGTACAACTGCAATACAGACTATTGTGTCTACATAATAAAAGTCCATGTTCCCTATATTATGTTGGAAAAACCATTACAGCATTTAAGAAAAGATTTGCCACTCATAAATCTCATATAAAAACTACGAAGGAGAGAATGACAAAGAATGAACTAAGAGGGGATGAAAACCCAGTGGCACTACACTATGCCAAAGAGGGGCACCCAATTAGCTCTTTGAAAGTAATTGTCATTGATCAGTTAAGATACCAAAAAGAGGAGGAGACAGGGCTAACTATTTATTATGCAGAGAAGCGGAATGGATCCATAGGCTAAATACATTGATACCAAAAGGGCTAAATATGCAATTTTCCTTAAATGTTTTTTTATGATGATACTAATAAGTGAAATTTAGATTGTCTGTGTGAAATAGGTTGTATAACAAAAAACGTTTAAATATTTAGATTTATGCACTTTTTTAAATATTTATACTTATGCACTTTTTTATGCTTTGTTTCCTGCACTTTAAGAAATGGTTGCACAAACAGAATGCACTGAATGCACTTGATAGCTTCAAAAAAGAAGGCACTTGAAAGGCACTTTTAGCAAGTATGCACTTTAAAAACCAAGTAGTAAAGTGGTAAGGTTAGGTTTTATAATGAATATATTAAGTGTTAAACAAAAAAAGAGAGGCGTGTTATATCACATGATGAAATAGGGTGTGTTAGATCACATGATATTGTATTTAAGTGAATGTTCACTCAGTTGCACTTTGTTAATGTCCTGATGAAGACGTCCTGCGTGACGTCGAAACGTTGAATAAAGCGTGATTTGATTTCACATACAACAGTGTGCCCGGGGGATATATTGGAATTTGATATATCATTACTGCACATGGTAGATGGGAGCTGTGTGACCTGGAGGCACCTGGATATAGTTAATGATATACTGGATGAGTGCAGTTGTGCTTAGATATATATTTAATAAAAGTAGTATTTGCACCTCTTAGTACCGCAAATATACACTTCCCAGTGCTGGTTACGAGTGTCAAAATATTGAAAACATACATTGTAAGTTAAAAGTATGTAATATAATAGCCAAAGTGTGCCCATTGGTGCACAGTGGGAAGTGTATGTGTTTATGTTTAACCATGTTTATTACAAATGTACAAGATGTCTTTTGCATCCCCGTGCAGTTGGCTGAATGAGGTGTTAATATTGGTTAGCATGACTTTAAATACTGATGCGGCCCTGGATAAATAAGCCTGCACATGTTTATATTCTTTATATGAGTAGTGAACTTTGTAAGTGTGTGTGTGTGTTGGGGGGGCAGTGTTTATTAACATCATTGTGTATGTGCTATATTTTTTATGGAATCACTTGGTTTATCTTGCTACTGATTGAAACCTTTTGGTGGCCAATGAAAAAAGTGTGCATGGCTTGTTTGTGAAGGTGGATGTGGCAGGTTAACTAATACTGGCCTGTGAACTGGAGGGCTGGCCTAACAGCAGCTGCTGAACCCTCCAGCCCCCCATTTCCAGAGAAAATATTAGGTCAGCCTTTCAGTTCAGCAGACTTCATGGGCAAGACAACGTAGCAGAGAGGACACAGCTGTTTAGGTCCTCAGCCTGGGTACTATTTGGGAATATTTATGGAACTACAGCTGTTCTTAATGTACCCCTCGAAAAAGTGATCCCCCTGATTCCCTTGTGCGGAAAAAAACATTTTTAGACACCTAAAAGTTGTGAATGTAAAATTGTCTCTAGGTATGGGAGCTGAATGATTTAGTAGAAAAGCAAAAGTTTTGGGTGGTGGCTATGAAAGAGGTAATGCCAACTGATCACTGCAAGGAAGAGCTATGATGGAGCGAACGTATAGAACAGTAAGGGTTCTAGGGGTTCTCAAATAGGCACGGGTGGCACTCCAAACTGTAATTTTATTCATAGAACTACAGTATATGTATTAATACCAGTAATTCTCAATATTATACAGTATCCCCGTACCAACCAGAACTATAGTATATGTATTAATACCAGTAATTCTCAATGTTATATAGTATACCCATACCAACCAGAACTACAGTATATGTATTAATACCAGTAATTCTCAATATTATATAGTATACCCATACCAACCAGAACTACAGTATATGTATTAATACCAATAATTCACAGTTTCACAGTTTCACCGATCTTAACATGAACAAAAACATGATAAACTTTTTCAATGCGTCAAAATTTCATGTCGTAGAAAATTGTCATACATTCTTTGCGGGTTTTAGATGGGCACAAAAATGGGAAAAAAATGCTCATATGCGATTAACGGCTATTATTTTAAAATTATGATCACAATCTTTCAATTGCGATTAGTGATGGCCTAGTTCGCGGATCCGGGTTCGGATTTACCTCATTAGCGAATGGCGGATATCGCGGATTTTCCGGTTTTCCGCCTTCCGAACTTTTCCGAACCGCGTTTCCGAAAATTTTCAAAATTACGAGGATTTCTTGTATTTTTGAAAATACGGGAAAATACGAGAAATCCTCGTAAATTTAAAATTTTGTGGATTTTTCACATTTTTGGACAGAGCAACCCACATTTCCCCCGTATTTTCGAAGAATCCCCGTATTTTCGTAGAACGGATTTTGCCGAACTTTCATTTTAATAGGTTTTAATGCGTCCGCTCGCGGATTTTCGAATTTTTTCGAAAATTCGCGGATCCTCGAGCGGACTGGATTTTGCGAAGTTCGGACACCTCTAATTACGATCGAGATAGTACTTTTGCAAGCGTGATCTTAATGAATGATCACCTATGCAATACCATTGCGGTATTCTAGTACCAGAAATGTACCGTCACGTTTATTCTGTTACGATAATTTGTGATATTGGAAGTTTTGATTTGCTCCATAGCCCTTATAGTACAGATCTGCATGGGTTGCGGGTCAGGTTCGGTGTGGGTTGCAGGTCTGTTAAATTTTGGGTGAGGATCACGGCAAATGCAAGTTGGATCAGGCAACAAGTCCAGTCCAGTCTGCTTGCACGTCTGTTTTATTTTGGGTGAGGGTTGGATTGCAGGTCTGACTACTTGAGGGTTAGGTGCGTTTATGGAACTCACAAGAAAAGTGAGTGCAAGTCGGATGCGTGTAAAAGTTTTGCAGGTCAGGTGCGGTTCTGAAAAATTAGATCCGTGCAGGCTATTCTGACCTTTGTGATGCCAATTGTTGGTGAATCGTGTGATTGCCCCATTAGGATACAACAAGTCCAACAAGTTTTTGATTGGATAAAAGGGGGGGCAACACTGGGTAGTCTACTAGTGTTTTATAAAGTGGTAATTTCATAATAAGCTCAGCCACCATGTCTACATAAGCTTTATTTACAGCAGCTAGGTACTAAACACTTCTCCTTCTTTCCTCTGACTTTGCCATTTTAGGAGGATAGCTGCGCAGTTCTGGGCTATGGAACCTTGTCCTCAGATGAGGAGTAGAGATAGGCGAACTTTCGAAAGTTCGGTCCGTTTATATGGCAAGTTTGAAAACGGATCCATTAAAGTCAATGGGAGTCAAATAGTTTGAAAAGTTCTAATGAAATACAATTAAAATATCAATGGTAACATAATGTAAATAGCTGTGGGACCTGGAAAATGGTCTGGGGAACATGTTCGAATATCCAGGACTCGATTTTACTCTGAAAATTCGATTTTACTCTCACGCATGCTAATTTGGAGCTCTTGCGTTCGAACATTCGATAATTATCCCATGAACGACTCACGGATTCGATGCTCGTGTATAGGTATAATAGACATTTTACTCGCAGATTCGATGCTCGCGTATTGATATATAGACATTTTAGGTGGATTTGATGCTCGCGTCTAGGTATAATGAACATTTTACTAGCAGATTCGATCCTCACGTCTAGGTATAATGGATATTTTACTTGTGGATTTGATGCATTTTCCTCGAACCGTCGAATATTCGATATTATCGAAAGTCCGGAAAATATCATAAATGTGGGTCCGGGATAGTTCGAGAAGTCCGAGTCCGTTCGAAATCGAAACGTTCGGCTCGAACTTGGGTTTGAGTTCTAGTCCATCTCTAATGAGGAGGACGCCTAGTGTTCTTCCTAGAATCTTCCTGTCAGCTTTTACTTTGTTAGAACTGCTCTCCCGGTTCTGCTGCTGTAATTTGCAACTTTGTAATAAGTAGAACTAAGCTCACTCTACTTGGAAACAATGTTGCAAAAGAACTGATGAGAACAATTTTAAAATGCCAGGTAAAAGCTGCTGCAGACTTTTTATCAGTGGCCCCTGAGACTAGCAGCCATGAAATTCCTATCCCTGCCTCTTTCTTCCTTCCACCCAACTCTCCAATTAGAACTTACAGTAAGGGAGGAGTGAACAATTCAATGGAGGAGACATGGGACCTTTTGACCTGGGGGGAAAATATAGCCAAGTGGCCCTTTCATGGAAGATCGCAGCATTTTTTGATCACGCCCATTTTGCTAATATCATACACTTTTTTTTTATTTACATTACGCCTATTTTTAAAACCACTATTCCCATTTTACATTCTTGCCTTCAACATGTTTAAGTGTATGATGTGTGTGTGGATAATTATAGTCCTAAAATCTTCCCCCTCCCCTTACAAGTACCGGGGTAAGGACCTGAATCACTAAGTCCTCATCCCTGGATACACTTACTAAGTCATGTTATACTTACCCAATTTTCCTTTGTTCCTAATGAACTGGAGTGCTGACTAATGAACTGGAGGGCTGACAACACTGCTAATGAACTGGAGGGCTGACTTACATTGGCTAACAATCTGAGGGGCTGACAACACTGGCTAATGAAATGGAGGGATGACAATACTGGAAAATGATCTGGAAGGCTGATGATACTGGCTTATAAACTGGAGGGCTAACTTACACTGGCTAACAATCTGAAGGCCTGACTAATGCTGGCTAAGGAACCGAAGTGCTGAACAACACTGGCTAATGAGCAGGAGGGCTGACAACCGCCGGCTAATGAGCAGGAGGGCTTACAACACTGCAAATGAACTGAAAGGCTGACTTACACTGTCTAACGATCTGAAGGGCTGACAACACCAGCTAATGAACTGGAGGGCAGACAGCACTGGCTAATGAACTGGAGGGCTTACTTACACTGGCTAATAATCTGAAGTACTGACAACACTATCTAATGAGTTTGAGGGCTGACAACACTGGTAATAAACTGGAGGGCTGACAACACTGGTTAATGAACTGGGGGGCTGGTGACACTGGCTAATAAACTGGAGAGCTGACTAAAACTGGTAATGAAATGGAAGGGTGGCTGGTAAATGATCTGAAGCAGGAGTTTCCTGTTTCTTCCCCATGTTAGAGCTAGAGGTGTGTGTCACAAACCCCCCGGTCCCAAAACGCCCCAACCACCTATCCGCTACCGGAAAACACACTCCAAGCAACCGACAGGCGGACGGAACAGATCAGACCCGGTGGGTTTGGTGAACAAACTATATATTACACAATTAATATTACTAAATATCAATATACTCACTGCCACCACATCCCGATTAAACAGCGGAATGACCTGTTACCTATATGGGATATCCACACCCCTACTTCTAACAACCTGTAAGAAAATTGGTTATTCACACCTAATATTCTATACACAGTTATACAGTATCTCTATATACCTACACAATACTTCTCTATAGTAGCGTACTTCGAAGACACAGGTTTGTTTTGGGATATACTCAGAATAGGACAATAGCCTATAAATGAACACCAAATATCCCAAACGCTGCCAACCAATTGTCACAAACCCCCCAGTCCCAAAACGCCCCAACCACCTATCCGTTACCGGAAAACACACTCCGAAGCAGGAGTTTCCTGTTTCTTCCCCATGTTAGAGCTAGAGGTGTGCACTGTGCCTTTCAAGCATGTAACTTAATAAAAGCTTCTGTGGCATTTGCCCCTCAGCATACTGGGCCAGTCCTCCCTTGCATGGAAAGCAGGTACATACTGTATATCATGTCAATGCTCGCAGCTGAAAAGGTTAAAGTCAATACTCTGCTGGTCCTGAACGTGTTAATGTGCTAGCACTGAAGGGTTAATGGCAATATTCTGGGAAAGTGCTGGCACTGAAATTATTAGTAAGTAAGTCTGCTGGCACTGAAGGGTTAATGTCAATACTCTGGGAAAGTTCTGGCACTGAAAGTGTTGAGTCCAAGACTCTTGGAGGGCTAGGCCACACTACTGCTATTTTAAGCGCAATGGGATTGCGATCTGATTACACTAGGGCATCAAGGTGGCTAGAAACAGCCCTGCTGGGAGTGTTCTGGAATGTGGCTTAGCAATCTGGAGGCAAAGCTGGGCTGTCTAGGCCTTAGGTGAGGGGATGGGTAGGCCCAGAGCTGATACAACTTGCACAAAAACATTGTAATTTTTTTAAAGTGCAAATGAGTAGAGATAAATGAAACAGTTTTGTAAGAATAGCGGGTCTGTGAAACCTATTGAGGTTCTGAAAAATCCAGTTATTATATATAGCATTTTCCATACACATTTTCTATTTTGATAGAAATTTTAGTTCAAATTTTTTACAATTTTTGGTGAAAGTTTCAAAGTTTAGAAAATTTCGAAAAATACGTTGGATCTGTGGATTTTCGAAACCGGCAGTTCCGAATTGAAATCAGGAATCATCGCTACAACTGAGCTTCTGGTATTACTATGGAGTCAATACGAAATCCTACTTTACTAGTAGCACTGCTTCCTTCTGTGTCTTGTTATATTAAAATGTAGAAACCCCTCAACAAGAAATTTGCCTTTGGTTCAAATTTTTATTGCTACATTGTACTTGACACCCCACGTGTTCATTCATCGATCTACTGTGAATATCATATAACAACGAATTAAGGATACCTATCACACCCCTGGTTAAATTCTTTTAAAAAAAACAAACAAAAAAAACTTTGTATTTCAATAAATGTGACAATTGTACCATCTAATGTTCATTAAGCAGAACTACAGTTCATATACTGCACTGTTCATACAATCAGATTACAATAAAGTTTTAGTTACAGATGATCTACCTGCGTCTCCTGTCCTCCCTGACTCATTCTAAGGTCCCTATTTAAAAACGTGTGGTTTGCAGTTTAACAATATCGCACGTATATTGCTAATGTACGGCCGTGTTTGTACATTTACTCTGAACATTAGTTGATTAACAAATTTTCAGTCGTAGAATACCATGCTGTAAGTAGTAAACTACTACAATGATATTCTATGGGGATCATAAATGTGCGATCGCGTTATTGTAGATTTACACTTAATCGATCGTAAATTAATTAGGTTTGATAATCGTTACAGGCATGGTATCGCTTTATGAATATGGCCCTAATTAACCAACCATCTGTATGATCCAAGAGTCCTTTGTGCTGCAGGCCAAAATGTCCTAAAGAGATAATTTACCATAATTTGAATTCATATTGGCTATACGTTTATTCTGAGGTTGATGGAAAGGCACAAGTTATGGGGAAATGCCAAGGAGAAAGGACCCTGGGACACAGGCATGGTACTGGGGATTAAATCGTTGGTTGAATTACTATGTGGACGACCAGGAAAATTTTAATTACTTAAAGGGGAACTGTGGTCTCCAAACAAGTTGAGTTTAAATGAACAGCTGACATGTGACATTCCTCCTCCTGCTCCTCCACCTCGCCACCAGCAAGCACAGCCTCAGACTTCAGTTACAGGACAGGAGACAGGAAGTCCCTCCCCCTCCCTGCTGTGTGAAGTGAAGATCCTCACAGTGAAGGTAAGGGAGAGGGGCAGGGCCACGGGACCTGCGAGTGGGCGGGCCATGGGACCCATGAGTAGATGGCCACGGCACCCATGAGTGGGCAGGACCATGGCACCCGCGAGTGGGTGGGGCCACGTGGGGCCAAAGGGGGCCTGCAAATGGAGGGGCCATGGGGTCCATGAGTGGGAGGGACAAGGGGGCTTGCAAGGGGAGGAGGAGACACAGGGCAGATTGACTGTCATCCATTGACATGGTTTAAGAGCAGGAAGCAGGAAGTGCAGGGGACCTGGTGATGCTGCTGCCATATCACACACAAAAATATCTTTAAAACTATGCAAAAACAATGGCAATAAATTGCAAAAATTCTCAGGAGAGCAATTTCTGTCAATTTACCTAAAGTCATTTTTGGACCACAGTTCCCCTTTAAAGAGTATGTGTAAAATACTTTTCCTTACATTAATCTTAATTAAAATTGCTGGATGCCAATCAGGCTTAGTGCTATTCCCCTGCCTTTGCTGACACCCCCTTTATCGGACAAGACTTTCTAGGAGGGCAAGTTCAGGAATCACTATGAGGCGGTTGTGGGAGAGGGAATTTACCAGCATGACATTCACACATACCAACTCTCCATTTCAGTTACAGAAAAACTGTACTCAGCCAAAGAGTTTATAATAATAAGGGCTCGATCACACTAGGAATGGACAAAAACTCAACTTAACGCGATGTGTGGTTTTTTTAAGTATTTGTATTCGTTGTTAACCGCTTGCATGAACGTTATTATCCGTTTGTGTCTGGGTTTTTTCTGCATTTCTGTCCGTTGTGTTTGAACACATTTTTTTCAAATTTAAGGGGGCAGGACCAAAGAACACTGAAATGATGTCACAAGAACTCCCAGACATCCTTTTCGAAAAATGGACAGAAACACAAAACACGTGCGTTGTCATCTGTTGTTGTCCATTGTACCACGTTTTCATGCATTTTAGACAGACAGAAATACGTGCAGCAGTGTATTTTTTAAATGGACTGGAATGGAACGGAATACATGCAGCAAGTGTGAACGATATTATGAAATCCTATTGGGTTTTACTATCTGTCCATTTTTTAAAATGCAATTTTATTTTTAAAACAGATACAAACTTATCTAGTGGATGCCTCTCAGCCAATCACAGACATGGCTGCTGGTCCGGCCCCCTGTTTGCAGTTCTATGCAAGCAGAGGGCTGGGACAGTGCGGTGAAGGAGAGAGGGAAGGTAAGTAAAGATCAGGGCACTTTCTTGCAATAATACTAATGTGGTTGGGGCTGGGGGAGCAAGAACTATCATATGGCAAAAGTTTTTTTAAAGGGTGAACATGCCCTTTACATCTTAAAGTGCAATATCTAAAGGATCCTCTAGGTGTCATACATAAATTGATACTTCTTTGGTACAGCAATTAAATAAAAATAACAAATAGTAGATGGCTTTTTAATGGTTTAAAAATGGCAAGAAAAGAAACAGAGCATGTTAAACGTACCGGTAATATTATTTAACTTAATTAAATGGTTTGTCCTCCAGATGTTTTAGCAGTTGCACTGAAGAAAAATAAAAAAAATCTGATGTTTTTATTGATTCTGGACAGCAGATGGAACCAACACATTACACATTACTCTAGATTAAATAAAGCTGTTAAAATGAATACTGTAATACAAAACCAGGTACGGTTAAAATTAAAGCTGCTCAAAACAGGAATATTTTGTTTGTTCTGACATAGATTATAAGCTTTACAGGGCAGGGACCTACTTTCCTCTTGTGGCAAGGCTCTATTACTTATATAGTTATATTTATGTAATTTATATATTTATGTACTGAACTACTTATGTATTTTCCTGGCTGGTAAACTGGAGGGCTGACTAACACTATCTGTTGTTCATTGTGTGTTAAAGGGCATGTCCACCCCCAAAACTATAATTTCCCCCACTACTGGCCCCACTATGTAATGTGTAAAAATCCTTACCTCACATCCCAGCTCCAAATGGTTCTCCTGTAATCCCCCCAAAGCCCCAAAAACTGTCCACCAGGAGGATAGCAGAGTCCATATAGGACTCTGCCTCCTGTCTCTCCTCTGGGAGAATTTTGTCCTGCGCACTGTAGGCCTCCCCCCTCCCTCTCCCTCCCATTTTGCAATCCTTCCCCCTATCATAAAACCCCTTTGCCATATAATAGATATTCTTCCCCCAGACCCATACGCTATAAAAGATTTTACAGGAACTCCTCTGATCTTTACTTACCTTACCTCTTTCCCCCGGCGTTCTGTGCAGCCAACAGCCAATAGCGTTTGGGGCTGGGGGAATGAAAGCTACTATATGGCAAAATTCTGAAAATGGGGTAGACATGCCCTTTAACTGAAACAAAGGCTAGTGAACAGGAGGGCTGACTGTAACACTGGCTGGTGAACTGCAGGGCTGACTGCAACACTGGCTGGTGAACCCGTGGGCTGACTGCAACACTGGCTGGTAAACTCGAGGGCTGACTTAATACTGGCTGGTTAACTGGATGCCTGAATAAAACACTTGCTGGTAAACTGGAAGTCTGACTAACAATGGCTGGTGAATTGAAGGGCTGACTGCAACATTAGCTGGTGAACTCGAGGGCTGATTTAACACTGGATGTTGAACCAGAGGGCTAACAACTTTAATTAGTGAGCTGGAGGCCTGACATAAATGCCACACAGAGAGTAGTAATGCATGAGCCAGGGTAATATAAGTCCCCCCCAAGTAGATCAGACCAGGGTCGCTCAATCTAACAGTGCACTTCTGCCTAACCCCTGCCCCCTGTAATGCGACACTGTTCAAAGCTCAACTTACACTGTGGGCTGTAGCAAGTTACGTAGAGGGGGCTGCAGTGGGTTTCTTTTTTTCTTGTAAAGTGTCCAGTCACACTGTTTAAAAACAGCTGGTCACAGCCCTCTAAGTCCCCTCCTCGCGGTTGCAGGCCCTGCGGACCTGGTAGTTATGCCACTGAACCAGGAAGTTGTTAATACTCTCCTGAGTTTTTTAAATTAATTTATCTAGCTCTTCTGTGTTACCTCCATAACATTAACAGGCCCTAATCTGTTGGTGTTTAGAAATGTTCTGGTTTACATTTTCAACACATTAAAAGGCAACCATGTGGGGTTAAATAAAAGCCCCAATGAACTATTAAATACTACTTCAGTAAATGTCATTAATCTAAATGAATGTTAAAATGTTCCTGCAGTAGATTAGGAATGGGCAAACACGAAGAACATAATGGTCAGTGCCCACACTGTGTGATAGTGGAATGCTGAGAAATAAAGCAAAAATTCCACGTCAGTGAGGTAAAATTCCCTGCATCCACATCAAAATGAACGGTGAGACCCTGGTTAAGATGCTCTGCCTTATGATTCAGTGTTGTTCTGAGGCTTTAGTTTGCCTTTAATTCGTAATTAAGCTTGCTCTACTCCTGGGGCAGACTGACTCATTTTAAAGGAAAGACTGCAGACTTTTAACCCTATCTTGTTTGGAGACCAGTTTCCCTTTAACTGACTTATCACCAGTTTCAGAGATTTTAATTTTATTAAGTAGTAGGGAATATTTTGCCTCCTTATAAATATGGCAAAAGAAGTTTAAAAAAGTAACTAAAAGAGCTTCATGATAAATATACACATTTTACTATGAATGTTAATGATTCCATATTATATTGTCAATCTTTGTCTTCAATAATAAACATGTAGTTTTAAATAATTATTTAAAGTGACTGATATGTCACATGAGACTTGGTTCCTTTCCCAGTGGGGATTTTCACAGTCTTAAGGAGCCAATGAACATTTGCATTAAACATTTCACCATTTGTTTGAACTGACATTCTTTTAACTTCCTTCCAATTGAAGATGTCAGCCTGATGGTGATTATTTATATTGCCATAAGCGATATTCTTGCATGACTTCTTTTTATTGCAAGTTGTTAAGTTGAGTTTAATGGGGGATAATGAGAGGAATTGTAAGAAAAATGTGATTCTGGGGGGATTCAAATGTTGTTATACTTTGTGTTAATCTAGTTTTGTAAGTCAGTTATAAGACAAAATTTACAAATATTTGAAGTGGAGATTAAAAAGGAGATTGTTTATTAACGTTACAAAACCCTAGCAAAAAAATGTTTTAAAAAAACTAGAAAAAGCCTTTTATATATGATTTACAATTCAGTCGGCCATCTGTAGGAGCTCCACTCAGGCGTGTAGTATGGTAGACTTAATGACGGTTCAGCGGTACAGAGAGAGAGAGCATCTGGTAGCATAAAACGCATCAGACCACACATTCTCACTCTGTTTTTAATACGTTTGGTTAAAAAAAGTAACTTTTAACCTACTACTGTTTGGACTCTTCTGGATAAGGAGAGGAAGCTTGTCTCTGTGTTTCGATTAATATATGATTTGTTTTCTGTATTTTAAGATTACTGGGCGAGTTTTGTAAATGGTGTGGCCACCGCTAAATTCGTGGAAAACCCACGCTTACCCAATACTACATGGCTAGCATTGGTTTTGCAGTAATTTGGTCAAATAGCAGCCTACTTCAGATTTTCTTTCAATGCCATGGTTCAAAGACTTTTTACAGTTTACTTAATATGTTTTCCCCTGGTTTCAAATCTACTTTATAAAATAATCTATTTCTTACTCTAGTTTCAATGCTTCCAACCCAATGTAAACCTGAAAAAAAACAAGGAAGCTACCATTTTAGAGGACCATCTCCAACTTTTATTCAAATAGGGGTCAAGGTAGGTTACTGGAATCTGGCTGTGGTTGACTAAGCTTCAAGGTATCTCTAGGTCTTTATGAACAACAAGGCAAAAAAGGTGATAATAAACAAAATAGCAAATATTTTTGAAACCCATGAAGCTACATTTATCCCCCTCAATAGAAAAAAAACAAACTATATGTGCCATTAGGGATCTTGGAGTTTTGGTGGATAACAAACTTAAAGGTAGTAAGCAGTGCCAGGCAGCAACAGCCAGAGCCAGCATGGTATTCTCTTGTATAAAGAGGGGTATGGATTCAAGGGAGGAAAATGTTATTCTCCCTCTTTGCAAAGCATTGGTAAGGCCTCATTTGGAATATGCAGTGCAATTTTGGAATCCTGTGTACAAAAAAGACATCTTTGAAATGGAAAGAGTTCAGAGAAGAGCAACTAAATTAATAAGGGGATTGGGGGAGCTTGAATATGAAGAGAGACTGGATAAGTTACAATTATGTACGCTGGAGAAAAGGTTGCTTGCGTGGGGATATTATTACTGTGATAAATTCACATAACGGGCCACACAAACTATCTGGGGCATTGTCCACCAAAAGAGCATGTCAGAGGACACGTGGACATCCCTTAAGACTTGAAGAAAAAAAGCATTTAGGCTTCAAGTTCGGAAACGGTTTTTCACTGTGAGAACGGTAAAGCTATGGAACTGTCTTCCAGTGGACGTTGTTATGGCAGGGTCATTGGTCAGTTTAAAAAAAAGCTGGATGAGTTTCTGCAAACAAGGAATGTTGCAAGTTACTGGTATTGATACATAAAGTAGAGTTGATCTAGGGAAATTTCCGATTGCCACTTGGAGTCAGGAATTCATCCCCCCCCCCTTATACATTTAGTGGGAATGTCTTTATTCAACCTCAAATACTATACTACTAATGTAGGAACCTCTGTAAGGTGAATTTTATGTTTAGTGATTTGATTTTTCCTTGATAGTATAAAACATCCTTATGAAGTCTTGTGTGGTTTGCTATTTACATATACATACATTCTTTGCTCAATGACCAGATGGTCACCTAAATCTCTAACATCACCAGCTTTTATTCATACTGTTTGCTTTTTCTGTTTGGAGACAGTCTCCAGATAATAACAATTATTATTTATTTATAAACCTAATTATTGTTTTACAATGACAGCTATCATAGCAAGTACATTCTTGCTTCACTGCCTTTCTTTGCTTAGTTTTGGTTTCAAGGTGACCTTGGCAAAGGAGAGTTTCTTATTGTAATCTTTGTTTTCATTCCAGTTCTCATATAACACCACCAAATAAAAAGAGAACACAAAAACCTGCCACACACGTCAATGCATCAGATAGAATTTATTATAAGGATTGAAAGATACAGTTTTCTGCAGCTAAAATGGCGATGGATGAAAAGAAAATTTATAGAGAATTCTCTTGTAACCTGTAGAAATTTGATTTCCACCTATTTTTTTTTTTTTGGAGATTTACATCACTTTTTAAAAAGTCACCAAGCAAAACAGCAATGCATTAAAAGCTTTTTCAGTTTAAAAACTGATGTCATACATTCTAATAGAACCTTGTATGTATGTTCCATTAAACAAACCCAGATAAAGGTCTTATTTTTTGATACTATAGCCTTTTTCTAATTAGGCTACGGTAGTTCAGCTGCTAAACTGTAAGCTACTGAAGGTAATATTTCTGTTGAACACCAGTCACTATTCTCGTTTAAAGTCAGAAATCCCTTCCTTAATGTCTTCCACAAATCTTGCTTTGACAGAACGACGCAGGTTGCCTGTGCTGTCTCTCTCTCTGTCTCCATTGTGGCGTGTGCTTTTTCTGTTGGAAAACCGTTTTAATAGTATTAGGAATCGCAATGCCAAAATAAATTGATTAAATTATCCATGGCTTATCCAGTTATGACATCTAAAATAAACCAATGGAACCTCCTTCTGCCTAATACATTTTGTAAGCAATGTGATCGACAAATTGCAAGAGAAGGTACCTCTCGAACCAAATAGACACCTTAGGCCTATCTACACAATTTGTCTTCGGCACTGCATTAATAGCTGCTGGTTTAAACTTAAAGCTTGTTTGAACTGCCCTCTACTGAGCTCCAGCATTATATGGCCCAAAAGGTCCAATCTATGTAGTGGTTTTGGAGTTAATGGCCATATGGAACTTGTTTAAGCAACTTCACACCTGCTTAGTGGAGATTTATTTGTACTTTACATTAGTGTCTATATAATTGTCATTTAATTGGCCAAAACATGTAGTAAGCTTTGAAGCAGCACCCATGCATCATCCGATAGCAGACCTGCTAAGATTGCTTTAATTCTCTCTATAATTACTGCCACTACTATATAGAATTTTAAAGATCATCTAAAGATTAAACTATAAGCAGAAAAACAAACTGTACTTGCTTTCAACATTATTCCTCCTGATACACATGTATATTTAACCAGTAATACAGTACAACATGACATTTACAAGCTAGTACCATAGTCATGGATTACTTACTGCAAATCCTCTCCATCTATCAGGTGTCTGTATGTCCCTATCTCCATTTCTAGACGTGTCTTCACATCCATCAGTGCTTTATACTCATAGTTTTGTCTTTCAAGCTCTGACCTAAGGTCTGCCAGTTTTGTTTCCACATTATTTATCAGACATTGTAGCTGGGAAAGGTGACCACTATAACGGGCTTCAGTGTCAGTCAATGTGCATTCCAAGGCTGCTTTCTAAAGACAAAACAAATAAAGACCAAAAATGAAAGCTTTCTGATGAATCCCAACAGTATATTAGGACAGAAACTGATGTTGCACAAAAGCCACTTGTTTTTAGGATATTTACTACTCAAATAATAGAGATGTCTGTGAGGATTACCATGCTACTTTGACTTTGTAAATCAATCTCCAGGCTCTGGACTGTATTTCTTAACTGGATGACCTCCGTATGGACTGTCTCTAACTGTTCAGCACTGCTGGTCACTTGCTGGTTCAGTTCATCACTCTGTAAACAAGGCACTGGGCATTAAACTATAAAAATATATTTGCATAAACTATAAAAAAAAAACAATAGAACAGTGAAAATGAACAAAACAATGCAAAAAAGCAAATAATAAAAGGACAGCTATACTGTAAAAATTAACAGTTTTAAAAAATTAAAAGTACTTGGGAAAGGGTGGTAGGATTGATTACTCCTACCTTACAATATAATTTTGTTGAGGAGCGCCAGCTTGTGTAGTTTTTATCTGGGCTTTCCTGTATTAAAGATAATGCTGAAGCCAGAAGGAAGCAGTTTTCTTCATGCTGGTGCTCCTTACAGAAACAATATTATTCAGACCAAAACTGGTCTGTAGTTGGTGCTCTGGTTTTGCATTTAGTTTGTGGAATGCTATAAAAGTCTTTCTAAAGATATAGCTTTCCTAAGAGCTTCCATCAAAACATGGTAAATACCCAGTCTTTGTTCCTTATTTGCATATAGAAACAATATTGGGAAGTAGGAATTAACAACCCTACCTCTCTGCCTTAGGTACTTTATGTGCACTATAGTTTTCCTTTAATTTGCAGCTCATATTTCCTCACCTTATTCATGAACCAGTCCTCAGCCTCCTTCCTGTTCTTCTCTACTATGTTTTCATATTGTTCTCTTATTTCAGACAATATTTTGGTCAGATCCCTTGCCGGAGCAGCATCTACCTCCACATGCACTCTTGATCCCAACTGACTGCGCAGGCCAGACACTTCCTAAACAAACAGATATGATGCAAGCAGAAACACAGTGACTTACATTATCTTGAGAAGAAATGATGATAAGATGTATGGTAATTACTGAGCATTCATTATTCTCACAACAATAGTTTTGTTAATAATATTGATAACCACATAATCATTTCTTTGCTTTCAATGGCCCTGTCAATAGGAGGTGCAAAATTTTGTCTGTGCTGTTAATTTGCCTCAATTTTGCTATTTAAGTTGAAGACGATTGGTCTGAAAATGTATGAGAATGTATGAGAATATATGAGAATGTATGAAAATGTATGACAATGTATGAGAATGTATGAAAATGTATTAGAATATATTAGAATATATGAAAATGTATGAGAATGTATGAGAATGTATGAAAATGTATGAGAATGTATGAGAATGTATGAAAATGTATGAGGATGTATAGGAATGTATAAGAATAAATAAGAAAGTAAGATATGTTTCCTAGATTTGAAGATCTTCTCACACTCCACTTTATGTTGGTGCTGTTCCCTTTATGCTGGTAACCACTCACAGCGGTTATATAAGGGGCTCACTCACAGTTTCTTCATGTGCCTTTTATTGTGGAAGATACGTGCTCTTATCTTTCACAATCACATCACCAAGGAGGCTTGTATATCAGTTGAAAAACAAATAAGTGGATTGAGTTTATATACCTTTGGCTGTATAAAAAAAGTGCAGAGCAACAGTAAAGTAGTATGCATGATATTATAACATAGAATATTTGGTTCCCCACAATAAAATAATCCATTCCCTTTTACCTCTGCATGGTTCTTTTTACAGGAGTCTAGTTCCTCATTTAGAGACTGCAGTTGTATTTCCAGGTCATTCTTGTTCATGTTTAGCTCATCCAGGACTCGGCGAAGCCCATTAATTTCTCCCTCAGCCCCCATGCAGAGAGAAGCTTCATTTTCATATCTATGTAAATGTAATAAAATGGCAACTTAAAATTTTTAAAAAAAGGTTTTCTACTAAAGACGTGTGACAATTTAATAACATTTCTTCACAATTCTATTACATCATAATTAAACCTACTATAGCTACACACTTTAAATAAATCTTATTTGTAATTGTTTGTGCTGTGCAGACAGGCTGCTCAACAGCAGCCAAGCACCCTGTTCTGTTCTAAAGGCCATGCCTCCCCAACATTATAAAGGATCAATATCAGGGGTCGCCTGTACACACACTAGAAAGTCAGACAAATCGATCATTTGTCTGCCAGGTTAGCCAACAATTATTCAGTGTGTGAAAATTGAGGAATATAAAAATTTACTATATCAGAAATAATAAGTTCTTGTAAGCTCAGGATGTTAATAGATTACACTTCTTACATCAAAAAGCTGGTAAGAACAATGGGCAGTTCTTGTCTTTTAGATTTTAAGCTTCCTTCATTAATGTAGACTTTATTCTATAGACCAGAGTGCTGTAACATTTCCTGTTGTAACAAAGAATACTAAAAAAAATCCAAAAATGGAATGAAACTCGCCAGGTTCCAACATCTCTAGTCTCAAACAAGGAGACATGATATAGAATACTAAAAAATGGGAAAACAAATATTCTGCCAAAACAAGCAATAAAAAGATAATTAAATATACAAATCATATATCACATAGTTTAATAAAGAAGGAATATCTCTAGTACATATATCTAAGTATTAAAAACACTATCAGCCTCCACAGAGTCCACATAATTATATGTTGTAAAGATATTCCTTCTTCATTAAAAGATTCACAACCCAATTCCATCTCTTTTTGAGACACAGTTTGCACAATGTTATAGACTGGGCTGTTGGGCCCAAATAGGAAGTTGGGGACCAGGGGCCTACCAAGATGAGTTTTGGGGCCCACCTAACATTTCATATCTCTATTATCACTCATTTACATATCTATTTTACTCCTAAACTGGCTCCTATTGTTTATTATAATATATTTCTTACTGTCCCTTCTGGTCTGTATTTAAATTTTCACAGTTTTCTCTGTTGTCTTGGGTAAGTAAGTTATGGGCCCACCATTGGATTCCCCTGTAACCCTGTGGGCCAGTCCAACACTTACTTTTCAGAGCAGGGGCCAGCTCAGCTGTACTATACATACTATACTGCCTAGCAGTGGCATCTGGATAGATTTTTAGTTTGTTCTGTTGTAACAACGCATATATCTGTTTATGTAATAAATACACCAAAATTCTTACTTGTTTCTGAAATCATCAGCAGCTAATCTAGCATTATCAGTCTTCAGCAATATTTCAGCATTGCCGGTACATGCGTGATGTATCTAGACAAAAGTTTGTTATCAGTAAATTCATCAGAATAGAATTTCACTTTACCTGTCCACATATCTGAAGCCCTCCATTTTTATTCATCTGAAGATATATTTATTTAATACAGTAATTAAAATTGAATGTGTCAAAATACCTTATTGTGAAGTTCTTCAATACTCTTGAAATAGTGGTGGAAATCAGGAGAAGTATATGGAACTTGGTTGTCATACCATTCTCTAATATTCCTTTCAAACTGGTTGTTTTCCTTTTCCAGAGAATGGACCTTTCCTAAATAGTTTGCCAGTCGGTCATTCAGCTGGTGCATGGTTTCTTTTTCACTTATTTTGTGTATACCATCATTTAAAAAACTGTGACCACCATGGTGGAATCCAGAATGACCACCGTGACCGAAACCAGAGTGACCCCCATGGCTGAAACCAGAATGGCCACCATAGCCTACATTTAAGCACCATGCTGAGGAACTTCCATGGCCTCCATAGCCATGAGACTTTCCGAAGCTTCGTCCTCCAAAACTGCCATGTATGCCTGGTACTCTGCAGGATCCACTTGAGCGGATATAGCAGGAACTATCACTTCCCAACCCTTTAAGGGATCCAGATGAAAAATGGTGGCTATGCTTACTGCTCATGGTGATGACTGAAATCTCTAGTCAAGTGGACAACAAATGACTCTTGCAGGTCTGTGGTTTGCATTGGGACATTTTATATCTTATTACTACATTGGGTGTTCCTAATTTTAGGTCTAGTTTCACATTTACTATGATGTATATGTTGTAAAAGTTCATTTTTCTTCGGAAAGTATTTATTTGACTTCTCTTATAAAAGAATAGTATGAAACACCCTACAGAGAAACATTATTTTACATTACATTATAATTAAGAAATATGAAAAGAAATCATATAAAACTTTTAATGACCCCCGAATTGCTGCATGAGCATTTCCTGTAATGGTTGAAGCGCCTACTAAAAAAGCAGACATTCTATCAGATCAAGTAATCCTTAGTAACACTTAATGTATTTAAGATATATATTTAAGAAGTAAATATAAATGGGCTTGTTAAAAAGATTGCAATTTTACATTTTTTGCTGTATTCAAAAAGAATAACAAATTATACATTGAAATGTAGTGTTAATAAACCTTAATTTTTTTTTTTAACACAGCAAAAAAGTAATCTCCCAATTCATATGGAAGTCAACACATCCTAGAAATAAATACTCAACTCTAACAAGCGTAAAGGATATGGGGGAATAAGTCTAACAGATCTTGCAAAATATCATAAAGCCTGTCAACTAACACATATTATTGACCGGATTCATCACCCCATGGATAAATTATGGCTCAACATCACAACTCAACTTAGCACAATACCTTTAATGTCACTTCCTTGGCTCAAACCACCAAACAGACCACCCTCTATAAAAGAAGGATTTTTTGTAAAACCGATATTAAAAACATTGGAATCGCTTATAAAAAAAAAAAATCCAATACCAATACCCGGACTGCTTACATTAATGCTACATAATACTGATTTCACTCCTGGCTATTAAGTCCCAAATTTTTTGAAATGGAAGCAAACAGATTTCTAACCCAGAATTTCATATTACTACAGCATTCGAGAAATTCTGCCTCCGAAGAACACCTCCAGAACATAAAGTCTCCAAGCTTTACAATATTCTACTGGAACCAGATGAACTTAACTTACCAGCATATGTTAAACAATGGGAGAAATTGTTAAACCAAACATTCTTACCAGGGCAATGGGGAAAAAAGCTTCCTGCTAAGAGAAAAATGACAAGATACTATCAAGGTGGTATAGTTGCCCAACAGAATTGCATACATTTTATCCATTAGTATCAGATCAATGCTGGAGATGTAACAATACTATTGGCTCTCCTGCACACATTTGGTTTTCCTGCTCCAAAATAGAGATGTCCGAAATTCGCAAAATCCAGTCCGCTCGAGGATCCTCAAATTTTCGAAAAAATTTGAAAATTCGAAAATTTTGAAAAAATCCTTGAAAATACGAGAAATCCTCGAAATTTCGAAAATTTTCAAAAATACGGATTGTCACGCATTTTCGAAAATACGAGGATTCCTCGTAATTTCGAAAATTTTCGAAAACTCGGTTCGGAAAAGTTCAGAAGGCGGAAAATCCGCGATATCCGCCGTTCGCGAACAAGGTAAATCTGCTGCGGATCCGGGTTCGGATCCGCCAACTGGGCAATCACTACTCCAAAATAAAACCCTTTTGAAACTCAATCCTACAAATATATAGACAACCAACAACATTCCTTGCACAATAGAGATAATCTTATTATCCAAGCTACCAGGATCAATTGAACATTGTAAAAAATATTTGTTGAGATTTTTCCTCATAGCAGGAAGCACAGTTCTTCCAAGACTCTGGAATCAGGCAATTACTCCTCAAATACAAACCTAGACAACAGAAATGAACTTCATAATGCGTATGGAGGAACTTACCTCCTTTATCCATCAAAGAGAAAAACAATTTTTCAACAGATGGACAACTTGGATTCTTTTCAAGGACACCACCACATTTCAACAATTATCCTCCTAGGAGAATCTTGCACCTACTTTTGGTCCTTACTGATAGAGGAATAACCGAGGAAGATCTGAGTTTGAGAAATGCTTAGAAATATGCTTTGAGAACTAAAATATCCTAAGAGGTCTCCCAATGACCAGTTACCCCCACAACCCATCCACCCCACCCGTTAAAACTTCAGCTTGCTGACAAGGAATGCTATAAATACTTCTTGTGATGTATAAGAAGACTTGTTACTTTTGTTTTATATCATTTTATTACATTTGTTTTGTGATGATACAACAGACAAATGTTTAAACCCATAAATTGAAAAATTATTAAAAAAAAAAATTAGCCAAAAGTGTATATGCCCTTTAAACACTTGCATGTGTAGTTTAAAAAAATCCTTATCTTACATCTCTGCTCCTTATGAGCAGCCGCGTCTGTGATTGGCTGCCTCTCAGCCAATCACACATGCAGATGCCAGTCCGGTCCCTGTTTGAACCTCCCGGCAAACAGAGGGCTGGGCAGAGATAGCCGTGGGAGCAAAGGACTGTAAGTATGTTTGTGCTGCCTCTTTTAATAATCAAACATGGTGGTTGGGGGTGGGCAGGGATACCCTATAACATATAAAAAATATATTTTTAGGGTGGAGATAGCCTGTAAAACCATACCCCTCTATACTGCCCTAAATCTTGGACAATTTCTACTGTAAAAAGTCTGGTGAATTCAATATATATTATTAGAAGCACATTAATTGTGGGTAAATATCATGAAAGCACATTTTATTTTGTTTAGGAAAAAAAGATAAACAATTGGGCTTGTTCTACTTTCTTAAATTTGAGTTTCATTTTATTAAGATATCAAACGGATGTTGACTGCTTTAAAAACAGTGTTAAATTATGTCATTTGTAGATTTATACCATTAGGGAATAACTGCAAAATAGTTTAATCAATGAAATAAAAGGGCATGTTTACCCTTAAAACTAAAAACTCAATCAATTTTCAGTTACCTGCCCCCAACCCAACATTATAAATTTTGCACTTTATTACTTGCATTACTAACCAGATATTTAGGGATAATTATTGTCCCCATATGGACCGAGTAAACTGGCCCCTCCATTCAGCAGGTAAATAGCAGGAGGCAGATACCTTTGCCAGAAAAGAATACAACTTATCATTCAATACCAGGTAACAAACACTTATAATAAACTGGGAAAACTAGCAGTTGGGGTTAAGGTCAAATAAATGACAAGTCACCAGTTTTTTATTTCACGGTTGGACATGTCCTTTAAGGTAACATAAAAAAAGAGGCATTTAAGTTAGGAGAGTACTGAACAGTTCTTTAGATGCCATAATAGACAGTAAATTAGACCACCAGTTAGGAATATGGGTCTATTAATTAATCATGCTATGATGATATTAGATGTTATTTTCAACAGCAAACAATAATTAGAAATAAGTGTCAACATTTTCTCAACTAGTCAAAGAATTTTTCACCACATCATTAAGGCACTTACGGCTGAATTTTACTTTGAGAAATCTGTAGAAGTAAAATCATATGTAGAAGTTTATTTTAAGGGTATTAATGAGTGTTAATGCATTTTTGTAGTAAAAAGTAGACTTTTCTGGCCTGGTAATAGGCTATTTTACTCATTAACAGGTGTCATTACTTTACTGTTAGAAATTTCCCATGGTGTGTCTCCCAATACACAAAACAAATTCATTTGCAGGGGTTTTTATTTTTCTACTTTGACACATTTTTTCAACTTGTTTGCCATTGCCACTGAATTTTGGCGGTACTAAAAAAAGAATGTGGTTAAAATTTAATAAATATGTCAATAAAGAAAAGCCCTGAAATCTTTGCTACAATGTCTAACGTTTCACCACTCATCCAAGTGGCATATTCCGTGCCGAAATGTCTTTAACTACATAACCAGTTGAGCTGACATAGTTACTTAATGTAAAATGATCTGGAGGACTAAAAATCCTGAAGGACATTTAGTAGAGAGTCGGAGAATTGAAAGGTCACTTATATGATAACACACAAACATTTCCTACAAGCAGTTAAAGGGCATGTCCATTTCCCCACCCAAAACTATTAGACTACAACACTTACCAAGTTCACAAAAGCTGATGCTCCTAATGTTCTCCCCCCCAAAAGACCAGGATGACATCTCCTCTGTGCAGAGTAGGAGGCTTTAGGTAGAGCATGAAATTATTAGCCGTGATGTCAATTGTCAGTGCCATGATTGAATGCTGTGATCTATCCTAGCCGTGACTTTAAGGACAGCTATTTACTAATGTGATTCTTTACTCGTACAATTATTATTGTTCAATTATTACATTAATAATTAGAAATCCCTCTTATGTGTGGGCTATGTAAATGTATTTCTCCACCCCCCTAAAAGCAAAATCAGACCTCATAGACATATGTGAGTAATATGCAAATTATGCACCAGCTCTCTGAGTAGGACCATGTAAATCAGGGAAGTGTTTCTGGTGGGACAGCTTATTGCAAACACCAGATTGCTGTGTGAAGAAAGGTCCTACCCACATGGTGATATGTTTGATATTTGTATATTGCAGGTATGTTAGTTTATTGCTTGTCAACTTATATGATTGTACAGATAATGTAATGTACTCTGTGATCATAAATGACATGATATTTAGAAAGTGCTTGTTTAATAGTTTATTATAAAATACTGTTTTAGAGATATAAGACAGCTTATTGCAAACACCAGATTGCTGTGTGAAGAAAGGTCCTACCCCCATGGTGATATGTTTGATATTTGTATATTGCAGGTGTCTGAATTAAAATACTAAAAAACACACAACCGCACCAGTGTTAACTCATCTGTTGTGCAACATATGGAACATTATAATCAGGGTTGCTGCAATGCCACAGGTTCTAAAGGTATAAGAAAACATTTCTGTTGTATTCAATTAGATCAACTGGACTTGAAGTTTAGTTCTTGAAGACATTTCGCTAGTCATCTGACTAGCTTTCTCAATTCAGAATGACTTGTACAAGAATCTTTGGCAATTATGTACCCTGGAAAATCCCAATTAGCATATCACAGCCAAGTGTTAAGGGCGTGATTGGATAGTGGCTAAGAGGTGTTATAGGAATGCCCAGGGTAAGGTGTCAAAACAGCATTGTACATGGCAGACAGTTGGTGTCGAACCCCCCCACCTCTATTTAGGCTTGGTTTCTTTATTTTCACATAAATGGCCTCCTTAACACCTCTCTTGAACCAGTCATGTTCCTTTGCCAACACCTTCCTTCCTTCGACACCAATTGTCTGCCATGTATAATGCTGTTTTAACACCTTACTCTGGGCGTTCCTATAACACCTCTTAGCCACTATCTAATCACACCCTTAACACCTGGCTGTGATATGCTAATTGGGATTCTCCAGGGTACATAATTGCCACAGATTCTTGTACAAGTCATTCTGAATTGAGAAAGCCAGTCGGATGACTAGCGAAACGTCTTCAAGAACTAAACTTCAAGTCCAGTTGATCTAATTGAATACAACAGATATACCATGACCTGGATGAATGAGAACCTTCACAAGCATATAAGAAAACATGTGTTGGGAAGCTGCTTAAGAGTACTCCCGCTGTTTGTTTTTTTTGCATACTTTATGAAAGAAACATAGTAAAATAAAAAGTTACGGCCAATTTAAAAAAACCAATACAATCCATATGTAAAAAGAACTGTATGAGAATCCATACTAGCACTCACCACCAAATCTTCTCAAAATTAATAATAAAATTAATTTATTATATTATTGATTATGTAGCCAGCAGAAGTCAAGGAAGTGTGCAGGAGAGTTTGTTTGGCGCAAACAGGCCGCTGCCTGTAGTTTATTGTAAGTTTGCCCAAAACATAAAATAAACGTAAGCCGTCTGGCTCCTGTCTGTCTTACTTAACAAACTGTCTATCTAACCAAACGTAAAGCAGTTACAGTCATTTGTTATAAACAGGGCAGTTTTACAAACAAAGATCCTTTCCCCAGCTCTTTCCTCTCAGCCTTTCAGACACAGACTGAGCACACAGAGACCCTTGTGTCAGGCCTACTGTCCTAATTAACTCACCTGTGTGCTCAGCACACAGGTAGAGAAAACCTGGAGCCTTTTAACACATGCAGTGCCAGAATCTTGGTGCAATATACCTTCCATCCAGCACCCTTTCTGTGAAACACTGTGACACCCTATTACAATTATAAAACAAGCAAATGCAGAGAAATAAAATTAAAGTGCATGTCTACCCTTATTTTAAAAAAAACAAACCTTCTGCTTATCAGCTATCTGCCCGCAAACCCAACTGCAGTTTATTACATGCATTTGTAACCAGATATTTAATGATAAGTTCTCTTCCTTTCTGGCAAAGCTATTTGCCTCCTCCATCTGCTCAATGAGCTTTTTATAAGCATGTGTAGAGAAGGCAGCAGGTGAAACAGCAGTCAATCATTGGCTGGAATGTCAGTTGTTACTGCCTTGATTGACTGCATGGAAAGCGGACCAGCTTGTGTACCGACTGATTCCAATGATGGTATAGGAGGTAAACTCAACATCCATTATTAGATTACTATGAATCCAGTCCTATGGAATACATAATTTGTAAATCCCCTGGTTTCCCAGATATCACACCAAGCAAAAAATGATTAGCATTTACTACTAGGCTGTAGAAGTCCTATATATTGAAGTACAGTAGATTGTGAACAGTAGCAATGGAGTTATGCATCACCCTCCATCCTCAGAACCCAAATATCCTATATTTTCATAAAGCTATTTAGCATGTCTCTTGTACTATGTAGCATTTGTTTTGACCGATAAACCAGTCTAGTTTTATTTAATTAGTGGTTATAGCTTGGTGCAGTTGTCTTCCATTAGGAAACAATAAGACATCTGGGGCAGGCACATATATAAATGAGACGTTTGTTCCCTTGTTTATTGAAGGCTAGCTCATCTTTATCAAGTAGTGCCACCCAAAGTTGTTCACAAGGTACAGATGTGATTGGCCCTTTACCAGTAACTGTGTGTACCCAGCTTAACAGCCTACCAATCAATTTCTCAATATGTAGACCTGTGAAATATCAAGCAGGGGTTCTGTATGTTCTATGCCTTAGCAGATGCAGAGGTCCAATTTTCTACCATTTTAGCCCTAAATGTGCCATATTGGGTAGTCTTATAGTTTACCCCATCTTAGCAGTGATACATGGTTTTAAATCCTCCACTATTGAGATGCAACTATTTAAAAAAAATTGCCCAAAATATAATAGTCAGTTAGAGATTCAACTTCAGGCTATTTTAACAGCATTCCACATCACTAGAGTAGATTTAATTAGGCCCTTTGTATAGTTTAACAACCTTGTAAAGAAAGTCAGTCTGCACTATAAAGGACTGACTCACAATAAAAGGGCAAATTCTGGACACAATAAATGAAATCCCCATAATCTGATACACTTAACAGGCCAAAGAAAATAATGTGTTAGCAAATATTTGGATTTTTTTATATGTTTTACAGCAATTACTTCTAGCTTTCCAGATTTTATAAGCTTCCCTTAAAATTACAATGTAAATTGCCTGTCCATTAACAGCAGAATAGGAAATGTGTCATACTGTTGGATACTAACAAGATCACCATTAGTATTAAAAAGATAAACATTGTATAATATGAAGTCTATAAGGTTTCTACAATCCTGGAACAAGGCCAGGTATTGACTTGATTTTGCAGATGTCCTAATAATTTACAAATGGAATATTGGAAAGTTGGGAAAGTTGATTGACTAAGGGCTTAGGACCCACTAGGCTTTTTATGCGTTTTGCATTGCACGATTGCACGTCAATGTAAATTAATGTGTGAAACCCCACTATGCCTGCTGCCTTGTGCTATGCTTCAGCTCATTTTCGTAGCGCATGCGACCACAATTTTTGGTGTGATGCGCTATGATAGGACAACATCAAAGGGAGTGTGCGACATTATGATTGCTTTGCATTGCGCAATTCATGTGCACTTCCGTGCTCTGGGTGGTGGGGCCTAGTCCTAAAAGTTTAAATTTATGGTGGGAAGCAGGTTTCTGTGATGTAGACCTGTTCTAAAGAAATTCTGGTTGGAATTAAAAATACTGCAAGGGTTTAGCATGCATTACACTGGGTCAACTAGGTCTTATTCATGTGAATAAGTTGTTCTTTTTATTTCTTTATCTTTCTTCAGCTATTATCAAATTACCCAACATTTTTGCTTATTCATTTGAATATTCCTGCCCTTTCTCTTTATTAAATTCCCAAGTGTAACACAAGGCTGATTACATCTCTTTTGATTTAATTTACCTCTCTCTGAAAGGGCGATTATGAACTGGGAGATAATTTACCTCTCTCTGAAAGGGCGATTATGAACTGGGCGATAATTTACCTCTCTCTTAAAGGGCGATTATGAGCCCCCACCTTCTCCCCCCCCCGCCCCTCCTGTTGATGGGATGCCCGACCTTCACCCCCCCCCCGCCCCTCCTGTTGATGGGTTGATGGACCTAAACCTAAGTCCTCACCCTTAGTTTTAGCTTGGTTGGCTTCTAAAGACCAGCCTCTGTAATAACAAAATAAGTTTTTCGCTGGTGCCTTTCAAAATGCAACTTTTCAATCCAAATTCAAGTTTTTTTCAAACTTTCCCTTTCTTGTTGATCAAGGGGTGTAAAACTTTGTCAGTAATAGCTCAGCCATACATTTAAATACCTTAGTAAATTAGCTCTTACATGTTTTATGTTCACTCAAGACTAATTTACAATTAAGACAAACCCATTGCACAAGACATAGAGACCTTTAATTGAACAAAAGAGACTTCACATTCTCCATCAAGAGCTAGAATAGGAAGAGTACCGTAGACCATATACAATAAATTTAATTGATATATTATTGTTCTTATTCCTTGCTCATGTTACAGGATTCCATAGTAACGGTATTCAGTTCCAGAATATTGAATATTGTCTACTAGTCATATAGTCACAGTATAGTATATGTGTCGTCTGGATGCTCATTAAAAGATGTATAAAACTGCAACCTAAATTTGGTGATGGAGAGACAGATCTCTGGGTAGGTGGGGAGGTCTTAGTATCTTTTTAGAACAGTAGAAGACGAAACTCTTCCTCCTGATTCTTCCTTAACGATGGTTTGTATCCTGGTAGTTGAGGTTGAGCTACTGGATCCTGGGGGAAATATTAGAATAGGTTGTAATTAACAATGACAAAGACAATCCCTCTTTACTTTTTTGCTTGAAAATCTAATTAAGGAGAGATTTTCTTGCTCCTATTATCAAATTAAGCTAGCCATATATTGTCTCAATATAAGGTTGATTTCGATGTTTAATAGAGAATATATTAGTGTAAGACCACATGCTCTGGTCCAAGTATCACCTCAGAAAGTCTTCCAAATGGGAGGCACTGGACACCCCAGTAAATATAAATAAAAGATAAAATGTGTACTTGGGCTGCACAATTAAAACATACCGGAAAATCGCATTAATTATAGTTTCCTATACAATTAATACACTATCTGGGTTATTCAATAAAAGTTCTTATCGTTTAAAATGGTGCTAATTTTGCCACAACCAATCAGATCTTATTTAACATTTGAAAGCTAACATCTGATTGGTTGGGGCAAAATTAGCACCATTTTAAATAATAAGAACTTTTATTGAATAACCCCCTATGTGAATAATATACATATAATATAAGATATAGCACACACTTAAATAAATAATAGCAATAGTGGGTAAAACCTAAAAAGGTATCAAATCCATAATAGTCTTAATAGTCGAAGGCAATAGTAGTTCATTAAAAGTGCTGAATAGTGTCTAAAGTTATAGCAGAAGATAAATATCAAGCTAGAACAAATAATAAAAGATCAGACCTTCCTTGTAGCTAATACCTCTCTCCAACAAAGAAACGGATATACGGTAAACAGCCGAGAGATCGGATCCCCCTTCAATACCCAGACCTCAATCCTTCCCCCACACCAACAGTTCTGCTGTATCTCAGCTCTCGGAAACGGTGCAAACATGGCAGAGGCTGTTTCAGATTGCAGAAGTCATCGCTCTGGTTATCGCTCATGGCGTTAAGGTGTTCGCATCTCTCGCCAAGGAAGAATTTGTGTCAGTCTAGGGGATCACTTCACCAGGTCGTTCCTCTGTGGCTGGAGGCGGGGTTATTTATGCATTTTTTTCTATAGGCCAGACATCCTTGTGCTCGCCTTTCCTCTATCCAGCAGTGCATCAGTCTATGAGTGAATGGTTTCCCCACCTTCAGGCACAGAGTCCTGGCGGGGTGATCCATCCACTAGATGGAAGGGACTTCTTCCCTGCAGAGAGATGCAAATACCTTAGACCTTGGGAGCAGTAACCAATGCTGCGAGGTCCACGATCTAAAACAGCCTCTGCGAGATTAGAGAGTCGGGTTTGCACCTATTCCGGGAACTGGTAGTAAAGAGGTACAGCAGAATCGTTCAGGGCTGCCATCAGACTTTTCTGGGCCCCATACTGGGTACATTTCTGGCCCCCCATAACACAAACCAACTCAGACACGTCCTGCATACCTCCCAACATTTTAAAACGCAAAAGAGGGACACATGGGGAGAAGAGATGCGGTGAATGCGGAAAAAAAAATGTTCATGCTCACTTTGTTAAGATCACGCCCACTTTGTTAAGGTTACACCCATTTTAAAGACCATTATTCCCATTTTACATTGTTACCTGCAATATAATATCTATATGTTATATATAATATATTAATTGGTGCCTTTATCATTACAAATCTTGCCACTGTCTAGACTGTGATAGTGAGTGGATTGTACTGTATATGGGGCAGGTAATAGTCTAATAGTCTAGTAATTAGGCTATTATCAACCCCCATGTGCACTCACTATAACATGGAGGGCAGTGTGGCAGTAATTGGGTAATGTGCACTCTCAGGTAGGTATGATTTGGTGTTGCAGAGAAGTGATCTTATCTTTTATTATTTGTTCTAGTTTGATATTTCTATCTTTGGACACTTTTCAGCACTTTACTATTTTATGAACTTCTATTGCCTACGAATGAAGAGAGTATTTATGAACTTTATACCATTTTAGGTCTTACCCACAGTTACTATTTATTTAAAAGCGTGTGCTATATCTTATATTATGTGTACATTATTCATAGGGTGTATTAATTGTATAGGAAACTATAATTAAAGGAATATTCTGATATATTTTTATTGTGCAGTCCAAGTACTGATTTTATATTTGATTGATTTTATGTTTCCTTACCAAATTGATCTAATATCAAACTTCATTATAGGCTTATCGTCCTACATGTTGATCTATATAACAAATAAAGATTGCAAAATAATTGTCCCAGGTGGTTGTTGTTGAAACATCAATTGAACATTGTCTAGTGTATGGCCTTCATCAGGGATATCCAACCTGTGGGCATCCAGATGTCCAAAAAGTCTGTTTGCCTTCTGCTTTTATAGAGTGCTTGCAGAGGAATACTGGGAGTTGCTGGTGGTCCCACAGGTTGGAGGTTCCTGGCTTACTGTATATTGCACAAATGTAATTTTTTCCCCCAGATGAAATAAAATCCTACCTGATTTTGTATCTGCTCCAACACCAATTCTGTAGGAGGAAAAAAAATGATATGTTTATTGTTTTATTGTAACCATCTTGGCTATGTTTATATATTTTTACATTAAACCTATAAGGGCCCATCAGGACTTAGGTGTAGAACCACAGCTGATATATTTATCTCTGTTTTGGTTTATCTGTTTTTTATGGTTTTAACTGTTAATAAGTCAATTCAATTTTATATTTAATAGATTACTTTTTGAGACAACATTTGAACATGCTGTCGCCAAAAACATAAAGGGTGATGCAATAAGCGGTACAAAAGTTTGCCCCTGCTATTGATTTGCAGCAACCTATCAGATGTTATCTTTTTAATGGGTCACTTCAGTTAGATGCCATATAATCGGTTGCTGCAGAATAATAGCATGGACAAACATTTGTACCTTTTATTTCATCAGCCCCTAAAGGTGCACATACACTACTTAGATATTAGATAAATTAGAAGTTCGTCTATAGACGTTCTAATCTATCTAATATTTCTAGCGCTGGCAGTTTCTTACCTTCCGATGATCCTACTCAGCCGGGCCCATTTTTTTGCAGCAGCAAAATAGAACGGGTCAAGCATTTACTTGAAAATCGCTTGAAAATCACAGGAATATCATAAGGTGAATTAAAATGCTCCCAACAGTGATCTAATGAATATGAAATCGAATTGAGTTATGAACATTTGAAGTTGCCTTGTAGTTGTTGGTTCAGGTTTTGCAATATTGTACTACCACTCTAGCTAACAAGAAAGAATGAGTTGGTAGCAGATTTTGTGAAACGTTTTTGGAGAAGACCATGGCTTTGTATTGATATTTTGTATAAAGATTGAAATAAAATACTTACAGACTCCCCTCTCCCTCCAGGAGCTGATGGTATGTTGCAATTTCCTGTTCTAAACGGGATTTGATGTCTAACAGGACCTTATATTCCTGATTTTGGCGCTCTAGGTCTGAGCGTAGATCTGAAAGCTGAGCCTCCATCCCGCTAATGATGTTCTGGATCTGGAAGAGCTGGGCAGCGTAGCGACCTTCTGTGTCTGCCAGGCTTGCTTCTAGTGCTGCTTTCTAGGTATAACACACAAACTCACAAAAGTCATTGCTTCATAGATAAATCCAGGTGAGTCTGCAGACAACTTTCTTTTTTGTGTTATAAAAAATCTTATTTTAAACCAAACAAATAATATAAAACAAAACCATATTACCCATTAGCAATTTTCCAATATCCTTGAAAATTAACCACAGCTGCTGGGCATTTAAACAGTTATGGGATGGGTACAAATGCACAAACAGAGGCAGGCAACCGGGAACATCGTGGGCTTCAAAGAACTTTATTCAGCACGTGTAGTAAGTACATCAGAACGGACAAACACCAACAGTGGCCATCACAAGTTAACTCTGCCCACCCCCAACCGCTACGTTTGCTTGTTGAAAAATGGATGCCAAACTCTACTTACAATCCTTTGATCCCCCGGAGCTCTGATCTCGGCCCTTTGCTTGCCAGAACTACAAGCAGGGGGCCAGACCGGCAGCGACATCTCTGATTGGCTGAGAGGAAGTCAATCACAGACACGCCTGCCAGTAATAGAGAACGCAGGGGGAATGAAGGATTGTACGTAGAGTTCTGCTTCTTTTTTTAACAAACGGACTTAGCGGTTTGGGGGTGGGCTAGGGTGCTCTACAATATGAGTGGGCTTCCCAGCACATGCTACTGTCCTCTCAGAGGACAAGGAGTAGGCATTAAACTTTCACACAAGAAGACCGCTCCTACTCTTCAGTTTCCTGGACTTTGGACAAGCACTGCAGGTGAACCATAAAGAGCATGTAAGTAAGGAATTTTTAATACTACACAGTGTGGACAATTTAAGTTTTGGGGGTGGACATGCCCTTTAAAGCTATCAATAAGTAGATCAGCAAAATACTGTACAATGCCTCTCACTAGTAAGATACACATGTGCAAATCAGCAAACCATACAGTTAGAATTCTACACGAAGCCCCTGATAACCTTTAGAGGCCTCCTAAAATGCACATTTGCTATAAAACCAATTTCTTTATTATTTGGTGGTTTCTCATTGCTGAGAAACATTCTTGCAGCTCTGGTTAGCTCAGGCAAGACATTGTATAATATGGGTAGAAATAAACATCAAAACTGCCCATTCCTCCATTTTAACACTTACAGCACTTAGTTGGGACTGAAGTTCGATTTCCAAACCCTGTAGGTTGCGTCTCAGGTCTGAGCTTTCACTCTTGGTGCTCTGGATTTGTTCAGTACTGGTGACAACTTCATTTTGCAGACTTTCAACCTGATAAATTGAGAGTAAATTTACAAAACAATTTATTTACTATTTTGTTTTCAATTGGTTTATGGCTGATATTCTAGATGTAACTCGAAAAAGAGAATTAAGGTAGTCATACACAAACTGAATTGTGTTACCTCAACTGTCAGTCCAAAATAAATCGATTGCAGTACATTTACAGGCCTGTTATCAGGAATGAATTGAAATACATATTTGTAGAATTAGCAGGTAAATGGTAAGGGAGTTGCCCACTGTGATTTGTAATGTGAACCATTGTTGTATACCAAAGATAAAATGGTTGTGTCTTACTAATTACTTTCACTAATTATGTCCTATTTACAGTGCCCTAGTGTTTACTTATGTTTTTATTGCTTTACTGCTTATAGTTCACCCTATATGCTAATCCTCATTTTACATTACGTACATAATAGGATTTCCAAAAAAAAAGGTTGTAACTCTATGAACTTTAATGATGTGCTTTTACTCTGTGTTATTTCATACTGATTGACCCGAGGAAGAGGGAAGTGTATCTCTCGATAGCTTGTCTGTAAAAATGAACTATTAGTCCATAATAAAAAGGTATCACCTTATCTTACAGTACTCATCTTTTTTGTATATCAAAGAACAACATTTCAGGTGACGTTTCAGTAACCTTCAATAAGGTTTTAAATCCCCTAGCACCAAAGAAAACATCATCCTTGTGGCAGTGTCGTACTACAAAGTGTGCACTGGGACTGTGAATTATACGATACTTGTACGAGTAATAGAACATTTCCAACCTTACCAATCAAGGTTAATCGATTCTTCACTTGATACTGATTATTTTTGTTGTTGAATAGAATGCATTAAAGGGCAACTGTGGTCTCCAAACAGGTTCAGAGTTAAATGAAAGCCTGCAAGATTTCCTTTAGAATGAGCCAAGAATCACATCTCTAGCTGCAGCCTGTGGGAAATTATATTGGGGTGAATTTTCAAATTTCCTGCTTCCAGTTGGTTGAGTGACATCACCTGACCTCTGCCCCATCCTCCATCCTGGGGGAGAAGCATGCTCTGTTAAGACTTAATGCTGGGGAAAAAATTGACAGTGGGGTAGGGGAGACTATTAATAAAGGAAGAGAATGGCCACATGACTAGAAGCTGGTCACATGGCTGAAAACAGGAAGTGTTCAAGCAGGAAGTAACATTGCTGAACTTTTTTAGCAATAACTTCTCACAAATTTTATCAAGAGATGTGATTTAGGTTTTATTTTGAAGGTGTGATGGAAGGTGTGATGGAAGGCTTTTTATAAAATTCTTACTAGTTTGGAAGAATTCGAGACCACAGTTACCCTTTATAGGAATGGATTCTAAAGTGATTGGTCTTTGCTGATCATTTACATACCTGACTGAGAAACCAAGCCTCAGCTTCCCTCCTGTTCTTCTCTGCAATGCGTTCATACTCCTCCCTGAGATCATTAATGTTTTTAAGCATATCCACTCCTGGAGCAGCTTCCAACTCCACATTCACTGTTCCTGCTGCATGTTGCTTTTTCTCACTGATTTCCTGTCAAAAAAAGAAAATTAGGGTAAAGTTATTAACAAACACATTTCACACTAAATTATATGTGACCCAATTGGTTGACAAAGTCACTTTAGTTTAATTCACATTTTTATAGAAAGTAACTCATTGTCTGCCCTTTTCTCTGTATGAAGCACACTGAGCCTCCCCAGGCCTTAAAACAGACACCACTAAAAACTCAACAGATATTCCTTTTCTGGTAAATGTTTGACTTATCTTTCCTACCTCCTCCTGGTTCTTCTTCAGGAAGGTCAACTCTTCCTTCAGGCTTTCAAGTTGGAGCTCCAGGTCAGATCTGGTCATGCCCAACTCATCCAAGAAATGTTTCAGACCATGAATATCATTCTCAACCGTCTGACGCAAGGAAAGCTCATTCTCAAACCTAACATTGAATAATAAATAAGGAGAAAATGTTGACTTTATGAAGTCCACATATTTTCACATGTGCATTAACAGTTTGATTAATTATTTGTGGCTACTGGTAATAGTAATGGTCTATTAAAGAAAAATATTTTGGTAGGACCTGTTCGTGTGCATTAGCAGTGTAATTAAGTCAATTATTTGTAACAATTGATTAAAAGTGACAATCTACCAAGGGAAATCTTCATGCCAGATTTAAAAAATGGAAAAGGTTTGGGAAACTCTTGGCTGGCCATATCTAATTCTATCATCTAATTTTATAAAAGTTGGTTGCCAGCCATTGACCCTCTTAAGCAACACAGTTATTCAGTAGAACCCTTAAACACAAAATAAAGGCTTGTTCACATTATCAAGATGATATAATGCTGCAGTGTGCATTTCTCTTGTATCCACTGTCGTATTGACTTGTATTGCCATTGGCTGGTCTCTGCAACTATGCATTATGGCAAGGTATTTAAATACAACGAATTTAGGGTGAAATGGACAGATTGAATTTTATGCAAAATTATCTGTCCTTGCATCATCACATAGTGTATGAATTGAGCAAAAAAGCAGCACAACTTGCATGGGGTGAAAAAGCCCTAAAAAAATCACATTTTCAGTTTGGAATATTAAGTTGGCAATGAGATAAACCCTGTATATTTGTGGTGTGTTTGATGATGTATTTATGCACTCACTTGAGTTTGTAGTCATCAGCAGCCAGCTTAGCATTGTCAATTTCCAGGATTAGTTTGGAGTTATTGATGGTAGCAACTGAAATCTGGGAGGCAAAAGCAAATTAGCTCTGGAGAATCTATAGATCATTTCATACTTAAACTGTCATTTAATTTCTTAATAAATGTCTCCATTTGTTTATTGCTGGTTGTCTTTACATTTGTTTGGTAACTGCACTCTTTATTAGGTACATTTGTATGTATTAAAGCATGTCATGGCCTGTTGAATTATTTTAAACTCAATGTTAAGCTGGGGGTGGTCCCCTTTGTTACCAAAACGTATCATAGTCATGGTTCATTGAAAAAAACACTATAAATAACATGCAACTTACAAACTTTTGTGACAAACATCTCTAAGATATACCCTAAGAGATATTAAAGTTTGATGTGTCTATAACGCATTCTACTAACGTTTTTCATTTGTTCCACTGGTCTAATCAATAATGTGGTACTACTGTATGATTTAAGAGCATTTATTAAAGAAACTTGAATGTCCCCTTGACTGTAATGTCATACCTTATCACGTATCTCATCAATGGCGGTGTAATAGCTTCCAAAGTTTTGTTCATGAAAGGTTACTGACCCTTGCTTTCCATACCAGTCACGAATTTTGGCCTCCAAATCATTGTTGGCTTCTTCTAAGGTTTTCACTTTTCCTAAGTAATTCGCAAGGCGGTCATTTAAGTTCTGCATGGTGTACTTCTCATTGCCTGAAAGTAGCCCATCTGCTCCACCTGAACTGAAGGAAGCGCCACCACCAAAGGAAGCTCCACCACCAAAGGAAGCTCCACCACCAAAGGAAGACCCACCGCCATACCCAGAGCCAAATCCTATTCCGGATCCAGTTGCTGATGTAACCTTGGCACTAGACATGGAAATGGCAGGACCTCCATAACCACCATGTACACTTGCTGCTCTGTAGATCCCTTCAGAGAGTCGGGAGGAGATGCCACCTCCAATTCTAGCTGAGCCACTCTGAGAGAAGCTGTAGTTCATTGACATTTTGAAAGTCAGCTAATAGAGACACACGTTTACTATGGTATCTGACCCAGAAGTGCAAGTTAACTAGATAGCTGAACCATTATTTATACAATTCTGGAAGGGTGTAATATTACAAAAACATGTTTTCTGAAAGAATTATTCCCCTAGAAACATGCCACGTTGTCATACTAATCCTCATTGGTCATTTAACAAATTTACAGAAGTAGAGGATTTTTAACTGCTACATTTTGCCCGAAGCTTTGTTCAGATGCATTCCGACACCAGCATTATGTGCTTTCTGTAAGATATTTAAAAGAAACTAAGCTTCCATCAAACACTCGCCTAAGTTCTCTTGTATCATTTTTGAAGAATGTCCAAAGAAATGTCTTTTGGAGATTTTCCATTGAAAAGTCTATTACACTTAAACAAACATCACTGTGATTTTAAGTAGGTATGCTTGCAAGTTTGCCTGTATTTAATATAGCCAAATATTTACTAATAATACTTTTTATCTTTTTTACACATCTTGGAATCAAAGTAATATCTTTTACTGGATAACTAAAATGATGCAAGACTTTGGGGTTGATGCAATAGTTTCCCTGTGTCATTAACCTGCAGCAACCAATCGAAATGCTATCTAACTACAGCAACCAAGTAAACCCAGCTGGGAATCGGGTATGCAGGGATACTTATGTCAGTATGTAGCTTAAAGGGTTTTTTTGTTTTTACCAGCGGCTCACACTTTACAGTACTCTATAGTACTAACTAATTAATTTGTTCACAATACCCACAAATATGAACACTCACAAATACTTACAATCATCTTGTCTTCCTTTCCCCTTACTGAATATAATTTGAATAGAATGCCTAGACAGGCCCTTACATTTTGGTAAGATTGTATAAAGAATGTGCATTCAGATGGTAAAGTGTGTACAATTTTCTTTTATCAGTTTAACCAATTAAAAAAAAAATAATAATAACAATTGTTGCTCTTCTAATCCACAAGCTGTTTCTGTGAATTTCCTAGAGAGCTGAAATCTGAACTGGCGCAACTAAACTAGAGGATAGTGCCTGTGTAACTGCACTGTTAGTTATTTTTAGTGGAATACTGTAGGAAGTACCCTTCTGTGTGCACTGTGCAAGGTATCATTGCCTTGTAGAATAGTTTTCTTATTATCTGATAATTATCTTCTATAAATAAAAGTATGAGAGGAAGTGACACATGGTCATAAATATCTGTTTCCACCAAAGATCTCTGTATAATAGTTAATGACTTTGATACAGTCAACGATCCTTCCCTAATAAAGATTTTCTTCCCAATAGAGAATTGTTCAGAGTTGTAGTTCAGTGTTGACAGGGTTAAAGCCTTCTGAGCTGTTGGCTGTGTATTCCACAAAAGAGAATTTCTTTTCACATTTGCACATAATTTATGTAATTTCAGGTTTGCTGCTTGTGCTGTCAGCCAATGTAGCCTGAGGTGAGAATATGAATTTATGCAACATGTCATAATATGCCATAACAATGAGGAGCATGCGGGGTGCTAAATGTAGCTTGCTCGCTCAATGCTGGAAACACATAAGGAAAGAATACATGTAAGGTGAACTTTGGGGAATCGTTCACTGTGTGATTGTGAAGTTTGGTTGAAACTTATTGATTGACACATTAGGAGGCTGATGCAACAAGAGGTGCTAATAATTTGCTGCTGATGCAGATGTCAGCTATTTACAGGGTTACTGCAATTAGTTAACTTCTGATTGGTTGCTGCAGTTTAATAGCACAGGCAAATGTTTTCACCTCTTATTATATCAGCCCCTAAAGCTACATACACACATACAATCGCGGGGCTGTGTATGGGCACTTTGTTGGGCGAAATGGCCGTTTGTTCGGGGATCGTTGCCCGACCAGCCAGGCAGATCTTCAATCAAATGGGCGTTTCAGTCAACAAAGTGCCTATACACGGCACGATTATCGCACGTAACAGCCGTTCATACGCATCATGCTCCGCAGGTCGGCACCTGTGAACCTTTAGTCTTTGGGAATATCTGTGACAATTCCATCTTAATTACATTCATTTACTCAGGGATATGGGTTGGACATCCCTGTTCTATAGTAATAGTTAATACTATAAGCAAGAAACCCATACACTAAGGGGCTGATTCAGAACCAAAAACCTTATGCCTTACCTGCCCAGGTCAGGTAAAACATAAGATTTATGTTTGTGTATGGACCCGTATGCCACAGGCGTTAAGATTAGCGCAAAATTGTTGCGCAAATCTCAACATAGCCTTTACTACATAGGATAAGCCGTGATATTTCACACCATAAATTGGAAATGGCGTGGCCAGCGCAAAATAAGTGCTAAACCCATGCTAGCGTTGGTACATCGTGTAGCATGGGTTTTGCACTAATTCAGCCCCAAAATGCCTGATATATATGCCTGATATATATGTCATGAAGAGGAGAAGCAGCTTGGGCCAAGTTTTTTTCCAAGGGGGTATAAAAAGCTAAAAGCCTAAAGGCTCCAGTAAATCAAAACGCAGCAAAATGCCTGAGCAACTTTCATTAAATCTGACTCCTTGACTCCTCTAGCAGCTAAAATACTTTAACATCCAAAGGCTAAATTAGTGAAGCTGAAATATTTTCAAATATTTTAAAGCTGCCAGGAATGGAGGCAAAGGGGAAACTTTGAGATAAATTACAAACTCCTGCACGTAACCCTTTGTTGTCTTTCTTTCATTTTTAAAATGTGAACTGTAAAAAAGAATTGTCTAAGGAAACACAGCGATGTCTTGGCAACCATATTAATATCGAGACACTGTGACTTCATTGTGGTTGGTTTTAAACAAAGGTTGATTTAGAGACTTCCCAACAGTCTAGCCCTTTCTCTAGATCATAGAATCCCATTTAGCCTTCCCCATTGCCAGCTTTTGTCTTTAAAAGCAGGCAGAAAATGATTTATAAGAAGCTTGACTGAATCCATTACATCCCAATCTGAATGTTACATTTTAGAGCTATCTTGGCACAGGAACAGTCCCAGAACATTAACTACTTTAACACCTTTTTCCTATTATTTTTTCCAATATAACTCATAGGGCCTTGACGTTAGTGATGGACCCGATCCCGAGCCAAACTTTATGAATTTGGACAAACTCGAACTATCTGAACTCTATCCGAACTTTGAACTAGTTCAGGTTTTCTGAACTCATGGTCTTGCTTATGATAATTATTTTTGATTTTGATTTCTAAAATTGGTAACCCTTGAATATATCGTTTGATTTCGGTAACCCTCGAATGTATCATTCAGTAACCCTTGAATGTAGCGATCGATTTTGGCAGTCTTTCAATGTAGCCTTTGATTTCATTAACCCTCGAATGTATCGTTTGATTTCAGTAACCCTCAAATGTATCGTTTAGTAACCCTTGAACCCAGATCCAGCATGGTATTGTCTTGTATAAAGAGAAATGTTATTCTCCCTCCTTACAAAGCATTGGTAAGGCCTCATTTGGAATATGCAGTGCAATTTTGGAATCCTGTCTACAAAAAGGACATCTTTGAAATGGAAAGGGTTCAGAGAAGGGCAACTAAATTAATAAGGGTATTGGGGGAGCTTGAATATGAAGAGAGACTGGAAAAGTTACAATTATGTACGCTGGCGTGGGGATATGATTATTGTGTATAAATACATTAACGATCCATACAATAAACTATCTGGGGCATTGTACACCAATAAAGCATGGACACGACTTGAAGAAAAAAGGTTTAGGCTTCAAGTACGGAAAGGGTTTTTCACTGTGAGAACGGTAAAGCTATGGAACTGTCTTCCAGTGGATGTTGTTATGGCAGGTTCATTGGTCAGTTTAAAAAAAAAAGCTGGATGAGTTTCTGCAAACTAGGAATGTTGCAAGTTACTGGTATTGATACATAAAGTAGAGTTGATCCAGGGAAATTTCCGATTGCCACTTGGAGTCAGGAAGGAATTTTTTCCCCTTGATTTTTTTTGCCTTCCTCTGGATCAACAGTTAGGCAGATATTGCTAGACGGGTTGGACTGGATGGACATATGTCTTTATTAAACCTCAAATACTATACTATATTATAGTATAGCATAGCATAGTATAGTAAAGTATAGAATAATAGTACAGTATAGCAAGAATAGAATAGTATAGTATAGTAAAGTATAATATAGTAAAGTGTAGTATGGTATAGTATAGTATAGAATAGTATAGGATAGGATAGTATAGTAAAGTATAGTAATTGAGGTCCAACTTACTCAGCAATACCAACTTACTCATCAGTACCCACAGGGGGGAGACAGTATGAGGGGAAAAAAAATTCTTGCTGACAAGTAGCAATCGGAAATATCCCTGGATCAACTTCACTTTATGTATCAATACCAGTAACCTGCAACATTCCTCGTTTTTAAAAACTCCTACAGCTTCAAGTCCTCAACCAAACCTATCAAAGAAAAGAAGTTTAATCTTCAAGTTCGGAAAGGGATTTTCACTGTGAGAACGGTAAAACTATGGAACTGCTATCCATTGGAAACTATGGAACTGCTATCCATTGGAAACTATGGAACTGCTATCCATTGGACGTGGTGATGGCAGGTTCATTGGATAGTTTAAAAAGAAAAAGCTGTTTGGGTTTAATTTATGGATGCTGTCAACAAAAGTACATGCCACGAGTGTCTGTACTTTTAGGTCTGTCTAGGGCTTTATTTAAAAAGGCACGGTATCTTGCGAAAATGTGCTTTTAACAATCGTTTCTAGAGTACTAGAGGCCCTATTTAAAAACTGCATGATATTGTACGGCCGCACATTAACGACAACACACAGAATTGCAAATTTGCTATACCACGTGTTATTGTTAATGTACGGCCAAGTTTGTACATTTACAATCGCTCGGCCATGCAATACTACATGGTAGTAGTTTGATTATTTACTGTCTTAAAGGATTAATTCAGTGCTGAAAACAACTTTGCATAGACATATGACACAATTTGAACACATCCCATACCTCTTTCCTGCTTCTCAGTTTGATACTGGGTTTGCCAGTAATGTTTCCCGAAAGATGGACCCCCCTTCCAGCTCCTGAATCTGTAAGTCAGCCTGTGACGAACAGGGGTTCAATGTAAAACGCCATAGACGATATCTGAAATTGCACCCCCAATTTTCAATTATTTCACCCTAATGGCATGATCAAGCAGCATGGTAGCTTCCACATTGTTTCACTGTTCTGGTAATCGCAGAGTTAATTCATGTTTTCCCCAAAGCCAGGGCCATTTGGTGTTAAATTAGCTGACATAGCAGGGGGTCTGACTTAAAAGGTGCAAGGTGTGAATATACAAACAAAGTCCCAGACAAAGAGACACCAGAACCAGCAGGGAATCTCCTAGTAGAGAATTGAGCAGAAACCAACTGGCAGATCAAAGGTCATTCATATTCCTTAATAATTCAGGATGTAGAATTATTTCAGGTTTTCATAAATACTCCCAGTTTATCCAGTAATTAATTCTACATTTATAGAGACCTGACACAATATCATAGCCCGAGCCAAACTTGGGATATTATCCTTCTTAGGCCTAGGGTATCCCAGATATGTCGTATTTGGTCTTGTTCTGTTGGGAAAAATTAGTTATAAACCATCATGATATTATTTTGAAGGTGACATGTGTGGTTCACGGATTATGGACTGGAGAGGAATTGAATATTTGAAATTCCCTCCAAAACTAGGGACCAACCTTCAGGGGCAGAACCAAGTCCGCCCACTCTAGGGACCAGACCACTCCCATTTTCTGAAGAAAGGATAAAAATGGAACTGGGTCTCATCCCAAGGAGTTCGTCATAACATCTACAATAACATCTTCAATACCATCTAGCCAACCGGACGGACCATATTGGCTTACAGCAGGACTTATCATTTGGACTATTATTTTCCCAATATCTGGATTATCAAGTTCTGGACTCTTCTCATGGACTATTCAGATGCCAATTATCTCTAAGTATTTCTTCTTTTACCCAATTCTACCCTCACTTGTGTTACCGCTTTATGTTCAGTGATTTATTTTATTTTTCTTTATATTTTTATGCACTATTTTTAACAACTTTTAATAAATGATATAAAATCATTTATAGGCTATTGTCCTATTCTGAGTATATCCCAAAACAAACCTCATTTATAGGCTATTGTCCTATTCTGAGTATATCCCAAAACAAACCTTTTTTCAACAGGCCTGACACCCCGCAGCCAAACCAAGATGGCGGCGGCTCACCAGGGAAGCAAGTCACGGAACCATGCACGCGGGAAGATCTCCAGATGCTCTATCACAATATAGAGAGGATCATACAAACCTCGCAATCCAAAATTAGAAATGAAGTGAAACAGGAGATTTCCCAATTAGGGGAAAGGGTCGCTACGCTTGAGAACACCACGGAATCCCTCTCCTCTTATTGCCAGCAGACCGAGATCGAAATCCAAGAGATCCGCCATGATATCTCCTTAATTCGGGACACCATGGAGGATATGGAAAATCGATCACGGCGGAATAATATTAGAGTGAGAGGGGTCCCAGAGGAGGTCACGGATATACACACCTACCTGCTTAACCAGTTCCAGCAAATTCTACCGGAAGGCCACAAAATGGAATGCCTAATGGATAGATATTATCTGCAGGCTGCACTATTTTCAGGCCAAAGAGGCCATCATGGCAGCAGCTAGAAATATGGACACTGTGGTTGAAGTTGAAGGGGCCCATATAAAGTTTTTCCAGGATCTTTCACCGGCTACCCTCGCTAGAAGGAGGGAACAAAATCCGCTATAGATGGGGGTTCCCATTTAAATTAATGGTCTTACACGGAGGTCGGGTGATCCCATTGACCACATTGGAACACCAAGAGGGCTTCCTAAAAAGATTGGGCCTAAAACCGGAGGATCCGGCCCAGACCCACAACATTTCTCCCTCTAGGGTCTCACCACCAAAAAGCACCTGGATACGGGTACAGCCGAAACCTCAGAGACCGCACAAGGAGGACACAGTGGACGGTTCCCAACCATCGAGTTAAATCCCCAAACAACCGCAAGTACATTTACAATGGGCTAAAACTGAGTTTAACCCTAAACAACTATGTAGAATTTATATAACGGAGAGCAACCGTATGATAAAATTTTGGCGCGCACCCCGCTCCATTATACCACATTTACTGAGGCAAAAACTTTCTTGGGCCTCAGCAGATATTTAAAAAAATCTCAGGAAAAGAAGTGATTTTATTACGCGACAAGCACCGGATAATGGGGGGAGGGGGGAGTTTTACAAGTTTCAAAGTTTAAGAGTTTTATATTGTGTACCTAAATGTTTTTATTCAGGAAAAATGCAAGTCATACGCAGGAAAGGAGAGAAAGGGGAAGGAGGGAGAGACGGAGAAAGGAAAAAAAAGAGAGGGGGCTATAATACTCTGATGGTTTCAAGACTATTTGTGCTCTTTGCACACCCCACCTATACTGTATACAAAAAGTGTACATCTTATTTTTCTTCTCTATTTTTATACTTAAGTCAATAGAAACACTGAGAAATGGGTTGTAAGAGGGGGAGAAGGGTGGAGGGAGGGGGGGAGAATGTTTAACTATGTACAAGATAGAGTTCCATGGGAATCAAAAGACAGAGTATATCTTCCTTAAGTATATGGAACTTAGGGCTAGGCCACACTGAAACGCAATCGCAATCGCATGCGATTTCATGTGCGATTTTGTTGCGTTTGCGCTTGCGATTTCTTCAATAAGTATAGGAAATCACATGCGATTGCGATTAAAAATGCAGAACGCAAAACGCAATCGCAATCGCACCGAAAAACGTGCGTTTTTTTTTTTTGCGTTGCCGCGTTTTCAATGATTTTTTAAAAACACAAGCGCAATCGCAAGCGCAAACGCAAAAAAAACGCAGCAGTGTGGCCTAGCCCTTAAGGGGCAATAGAAGCTTCGAACAAAGCAAAACGTTACTCAAAAGGCAATCGGGCCTGCCGAGGTAAATACAAATACAAATTATAGATAACTCATAGTTCAGGGGCAAAGTAACTTAAAACCATCAATAGGGGAACGTCTTTTAACTCTCCACATAAAGATGGAAATTAAGACACATGGTTGAAGACTGCGGAGGGGTGGGGGAGGGGGAAATATGACTAATGGTCTGTTTTCTTTTCCCCCACTTTGACATATCCTCTGAGCTAAATTTTGTATAATATAATCTACTGTATAGTGGGAGTTCCTCTTATTGTATACTGGGCAATGTAAACGGGGGTAGTCTGGGTGTAGGGAGGGATGGCGGTAAAAATAAAAAACGGAACTGGAATCGGACCGGAACCGCATTAAGTCCACTGCTCTCTTGCGCAAGAGAGGGCTAATTACCTGAGATTTCTACCCTTCCGGCACATGTTCCGACTTTTACTCAAATAATTGCGGAACTGGAACACAAGCTAAAGCTAAAAAACGGAACATTCCCTGAATGAAGACCAGTGATGTGTTGGTTCCGGTTTGTAAATTGCTGTACAGAGAGAAGTTGTGTCCCTGCAGTGCTGGGTCAGTGGCTGAGATGGAACTTAAAGGGTATGTCCACCCTAAAAATGTTTTTTTAATATAAGATTGCCCCTGTCCCCCCCAGCCTCAACCGCTATATTTATATTTTTAGAAAGTGCCCCAAACTCTACTTACCTCCCCTCTTTCCTCCGCCGCACTGCCGGCCCTCTGCTTGCGAGAAAATGCAAGCAGAGGGGCGGAACCAGCAGTCGCGTCTGTGATTGGCTGAGCGGCAGCCAATCACGGACACGGCTGCCGGGAGTGCATTTCGGCGGGGGAAAGAGGGAAGGTAAGTAAAGTTGGGGAGCTTTCTAACAATATAAATATAGCGGTTGGGGCTGGGGGACAGGGGAATCCTATAGTTAAAGGGTTTAACGCTAGGGGGAGGAATCCTGAGAGAGAGGGAGGGAGGGGGAGAAGGGCTGCAGTACGCATGCCAAACTTCTCCCGGAGCCAGGTTAGGAGGCAGAGTCCTATATGGACTCTGCTATCCTCCTGGTGGGCAGTTTTTGGGACTTTGGGGGGGGGGACTACAGGAGAACCATATGGAGCTGGGATGTGAGGTAAGGATTACACTACACTACATAATGGGGCCAGTAGTGGGGGGATTATAGTTTTGGGGGTGGACATGCCCTTTAATAGCTGAACTGTCCACTGTGCGATCACCTCCCTCCACTTCACCTGCATTTTTGAAAGTCCTGGATATTCGAACGTGTTCCCCAGACCATTTCCCCACAGCTATTTACATTAAGTTACCATTGATATTTTAATTGTATTTCATTTGAACTTTTCAAACTATTTGACTCCCATTGACTTCAATGGGTCCATTTTCGAACTTTCCATATAGATCAGCCATCTCTAATTGCCACTTCAGTAAGGAATTTTTTTCCCCTTTATAAATTAGTTTTTTTGGGTTTTTTTGCCCTTCTCTGGAGCAAGAGTTAGGCAGAAAAGGAGGATATTGCTAGATGGGTTGGACTGGATGGACATATGTATTTATCGAAAACGGACCGAACTTTCGAAAGTTCTGCCATCTCTACCTGGACGTTCAGGACTGTGTGTTTCCTTCGGCCGCTGCTGACTCCCTCTATAGGGCGGCAACACGCTTGTTCAGGAAAGTCACCACACAAACTGCCGATAAAGCCTCGATCCGAAGGTATAGGGGCTTTATCGGTACTGTGTGTACCTAGCTTTAGTTTAGAGATCAAACAATGTAACATTTTCCCAGCAAGTTCCATACATTAACCAAACAACTGGATCTGGTCCACAATCAATGCAATGAACTTGCCCTTTTTATAAACAGGAAATGGTTGGTGGCTGATTTTTTTTTAAAGGACAAAATGTACATAATGAGCTTTTGTTCAGCAGGTTAATGCAGTCAACACAATGACTCCCACAAGGACTAGAAGATAGCAGTTGTTATGATAGTAGAAGTGATCCATTTAAGGGATTATACTTATCAGTGCCACTGAACAGCAATGATAAGGATCAAGTTATTTCAGTTATTTAAGGCCATATAATCCCAGGCTCTTTGTACAGCCAAAAGCTGATATCACACAACTCCCGATGTTGTAACATGGGTTGTTTTACCAGTTAAGCTGGCTATACACATCCAGCCTTATGGAGTATTTAGGTATTTTGATATATTCCCTATACTTCTTAATGGACACTTACCACATTTACTACCCCCCCCCTCCCTTTATTTGAAGAAGGAACTTCTATAGTGCCAATGGTTATTTTTAGGTCAAATTAGTGATTCCATAATTGACTAAGATGGCCCTTCAGATGCAGGTTCAAGGTCCTTTTTCCATAAGGCAAAGTGAGACATTTGTCTCAGACGGCACCACTGCACTGAAGAAGGAAGGAAGTAGTAACTGACACAAGATGCACAAGCAACAATGAAAATGTGCATGCGTGGCCACAAGAAGTGTGAGCACCGCCCGCATGACTCCAATATAGATGGTACCTTGAAGCTGCTTCAACTGCACTTCTGCTTCTTAAGAGAGACAGGAGTCAGAATCAGGACGCACTGCTTCTCAGTGCTCAGCATAATGCACGGCTCCTAGTCAAGGAAGGAAGTCACTGGAACCAAAAATGCTCCCTATTCATTCCTTTCTGCCTATTAGTATAGTATAGTATTTGAGGTTGAATAAAGACATATGTCCATCCAGTCCAACCCATCTAGCAATATCCTAATTTCCTGCCTAGCTGTTGATCCAGAGGAAGGCAAAAAAAAAACACCAAATATATGAAGTGGGTAAAAATTCCTTCCTGACTCTAAGTGGCAATCGGAAATTTCCCTGGATCAATACCAGTAACTTGCAACATTCCTTGTTTGCAGAAACTCATCCAGCTTTTTTTTTAAACTGACCAATGAACCTGCCATAACAACGTCCACTGGAAGACAGTTCCATAGCTTTACCGTTCTCACAGTGAAAAACTCTTTCCGAACTTGAAGCCTAAACCTTTTTTCTTCAAGTTTTAAGGGATGTTCTCATGTCCTCTGACATGTTCTATTGGTGAACAATGCCCCAGATAGTTTATTGTACGGCCCCTTAATGTATTTATAAACAGTAATCATATCCCCATGCAAGCGCCTTTTCTCCAGCGTACATAATTGTAACTTTTCCAGTCTCTCTTCATATTCAAGCTCCCCCAATCCCCTCATTAATTTAGTTGCCCTTCTCTGAACCCTTTCCATTTCAAAGATGTCCTTTATGTACACAGGATTAAAAAATTGCACTGCATATTCCAAATGAGGCATTACTAATGCTTTGTAAAGAGGAAGAATTACATTTTCCTCCCTTGAATCCATACCTCTCTTTATACAAGACAATAACATGCTGACTCTGGCTGTTGCTGCCTGGCACTGCTTACTACCTTTAAGTTTGTTATCCACCAAAACTCCAAGATCCCTTTCCAGCAGGGATTCACTAAACACAGAGCCATTTATAGTATAAGTAGCACAAGGATTTTTAAGTCCAAAATGCATCACCTTACATTTATCAACATTGAATCTCATCTGCCACTTAGCAGCCCGATGTGACCATCTATCCAGATCCCCCTGCAACGATTGCACATCCTCTGAAGTTTTTAATGGTCATCAAAGTTTTGTGTCGTCAGCAAACTCAGAAACCTTGCTGACAATACCCACTTCCAAATCATTAATAAATAGATTAAATAGAAGCGGCCCCAACACAGAACCCTGTGGCATCCCACTTAGCACTTTAGTCCATAATGATGAAGCCCCATTTACAACTACTCTCTGAATCCTATTCATTAACCAATTTTCTATCCATGTACAAATGTGACTCCCAAGACCAACAGACCTTAGCTTATATATTAGTTGCCTATGGGGGACTGTATCAAAAGCCTTTGCAAAATCCAAGTAAACTACATCTACTGCTATGCCAGAGTCTAAATTTCTACTTACTTCCTCATAAATGCCAAGCAAGTTAGTTTGACAAGATCTATTTCTCCTAAATCCATGCTGGTTACTACTTATAATGTCAGTCCTTGAAACATACTCTAGAACATGTTTCCTTATTAAACTTTCCAGGATCTTCCCCACCACTTAAGTTAAACTTACAGGCCTGTAATTACCCAGCTGTGAACCACTAACCTTTTTAAATATTGGAATAACATCAGCCTTTTTCCAATCCAGAGGCACACCACCGGACATGAGGGAATCAGCAAAAATAAGAAACAATGGCCTAGATAAAACTGAACTTAGCTCCTTAAGTACCCGAGGATGTATTTTATCCAGTCCAGGATTTATTAATATTAACCTTATTTAGTTCTTTCTGTACCATATCCTCAGTTAACCAGTGCACTTAAATCTTTTATACCATTATTGCTACTATACTCTATGATATCTGTACTTGGATCTTCTATAGTGTATACAGAGGGAAAAAAGTATTCAAGACATTTGCTTTATTGCCATCCTCCGTAACTAACTTATCCCCATTAATTAATGTTGCCACATTCTCAGTCCTCATCTTCTTACTATTAATATACTTAAAACATTTTTTAGGCTTAGTGATGCTTTGTTCAGCTATCCTATAATAAGGAAAACAGAAAGAGGAGATATTGTGCAAAAATATCTTATTTATTATAAATAGCACAGGACCCCTAACTGGGGTATTCCCATGCCCCGCACCCCCCTACAGATCTAATAATCAGACTCAATTGTGTCCTAGCCTCAACAATATACAAGTAGAAACACATATACTCCAACAGTATACTTATCGTAAGTGAGTCAGTCCCCTGAATCAGTCATAAATGAAAATCTGTGCATGGAAGTAGTCAAATGTCAGAGATATGGTCACCGCGTTATCAGTACTAGGAGTTATTAGTGCTAGGAGTAATCAGTACTAGGTGTTACCAGTGCTAGGAGTTGTCAGTGCCAGGAGTTATTAGTGCTTGGGATAACCAGTGCTAGGAGTGCTAGGAGTAATCAGTACTAGGACTTACTAGTGCTAGGAGTTACCAGTGCTAGGAGTTACCAGTGCTAGGAATTATCAGTGCTAGGAATTATCAGTGCTAGGAGTTACCAGTGCTAGGAATTATCAGTGCAAGGAATTATCAGTGCTAGGTGTTATGGAAATATTTTAAAAACTTTTTTGAGATGTATTGCTGAGTTGATTTATTGGAACACAGGAGGAAGTGGTGTCAGTAACCCAGAAACATTTAAAAAAAATCATCTATAGAGGCAAAAGAAAAGAGTAATATAGGAGAAAAGACAAAAGAAAGGCTTAGGATAGTGGACTGAGTGGGAAAAAAAGGAAAGGCTTAGGATGGAGAGACCAAATATTCTTACCTGGATATGTCCCTGCACCTGGATATGTCCCTGCCCCTGGATATGTCCCTGCCCCTGGATATGTCCCTGCGCCAGGATACAACTGCCCACCAACACCAGCACCAGGGACTCCTGTCAATAAAACAAAAAGATTAAAGCTTTAGACACAAATAAAGTAAAGGTTTCCCCAATGATCTAGCTATTGAGACCTGTCATCACATCTGGTTAGGTGTGTGAGACACTTGTATTACGTAACTCTGGCAATAAACATTTCTTTGCTGAAAACAATGTGTTGACAATGGCTTTTGACATCATGTTTTTTACATTTTACAGATTAAGTTGGTCATATCACTGTACATTTCAATGACAAGAAATCATGTATTAGAGGTATTAGGGATACAATCAAACTAAAATGCAAATGTAATAAATTGTGCCTTTTAGGTTTTTACTTTAATTCCCTTTGGACAGGTAATATTAATTAATCTTTTTAAAGGAGAAGAAAAAGTAAGTTTCGCTACAAAAATGCACGTTTACCCTTCTCTGCTACAAATAGAAAACAATGTCGAGCAAAAAGCAAATCCAAAAAAGTCAATTCGTGAAACCCAAGTAAAATTCAAGGGTCACACTGCATTTCAAAGGTAATAAAATAAATACAGTCTGTTTCAAAGAAATACCACACTGGTGACCTGTCTGGCAAATGTGGGTTAGATTTAAGTTTAATCTAATTATTGACATTTAATTATTATTAAATGTCAAAATATTCCCATCTCAGCTAAACCACTTGTAACTAATACAATATCCTGAATGACTTTACATGATAGTTAGAAGTGTAAAGTGGAGCATGCACTAGGATAGACTGAACAACGTTCTCTAGTATACTAGAAAATACAGAATACAAGTTGTTGTTGATTAACAAATTTATTCCCTGTATAGTGGAACATTCCCAGCAACATGACATCTAAGTCAGCTTTATTTTACATATTTAAAGGGGAACTGTGGTCTTCCATTTTGAATGTGCCTTATGGAGGCAGCCATTGATCACCTGATCATCTGACTTGGTTTAGGGTTGGAGCATGCTCACTGCTGTCTTTACTTCTGGGAAATTCTAATTAACATACCAGAAATGCAAAATCAAATTATAATTCCCCAGAAGTCTCTTTACCCTTATTTGCATAATGAGCAAAGGAGTTGTGGGGAAAACTCTCCCTAACTCTCTTGACTCCTTGTAAATCTTATTTTTCAAAGCCCAGAACGAATAAAATCTATGGGCCCTATTTATAAAAGATCGGTATCGTTATCGTAAAATACCGATCGTTATCGTAAAATAATGACCGTTTTTTACCGATAACGACCGTTATTTACCGATAACGACCGGTATTTACCGATAACGACCGGTATTTAGCGCTATCGTTAAATAACGGGCGTTATCGGTAAATAACGGTCGTTATCGGTAAAGCGATACCGATCTTTTATAAATAGGGCCCCATATGTTTACACATGAATACCAAATATAAATATAGGCAGTGGTATGCACTATATTTGATTGCTTTTATAAAAAAAAACATGTATATTAAAGATGTAATGTGGGTTCGAATAGAACCCAGGGCCCTATTTATAAAAGATCGGTATCGTTATCGTAAAATACTGATCGTTATCGTAAAATAACGACCGGGTTTTTACCGATAACGACCGTTATTTACCGATAACGACCGTTATTTACTGATACCGGTCGTTATTTACCGATAACGACCGGTATTTACCGATATCGGTAAATAATGGTCGTTATCGGTAAATAACGACCGGTATTTACTGATAACGACCGGTATTTAACGATATCGGTAAATAACGGTCGTTATCGGTAAATAACGGTCGTTATCAGTAAAACCCGGTTGTTATTTTACGATAACGATCGGTATTTTACGATAACGATACCGATCTTTTATAAATAGGGCCCCCAGTTTCAAATCGAAATTGAGGGTTTCGAAGTCCCAATGAAACTTTCGGAACTCCCGAATTTTACAGAACCTGGATTTTTCGAATTTTTGTTTTTTATCGAAAAAAAAGAAAGTAGACAATCATCGAAAATTGAAAATCGAAAGTAGGCGATTTTCGAAAATTGAAAGTAGACAATTTTCTACACAGGACTTCTTCCAAATGTTTTATTCAATACAACATGGTGCAGGCAATGTTTCGGTACCTTCCTATGTCCCTTTTTCAAGCCTAATATTAGGCTTTAAAAAGGGACCTAGGAAGGCACAGAAACTTGCCTGCACCATGTTGTATGAAATAAAACATTTGGAAGAAGCCCTGTGAGTGTGTTGTATCAGCTACCTTTGTTCTATGATTATTTGATATATTCAACAGCACCCAGGCCCAGAAGAGGGTGGTGGACTGAGTGCCTGTGACTGCATACTATATATATATATATATATAAAAAGGGATTTGACCAGAAAAAAAAAATAAAAGCAGATTTCTGGTTTAATAATACCAACGTCTGTTGTCTTCCTATATACAACGTCTGCTGTCTTCTTATTAACAATGTCTGTTGTCTTCCTATATACACTGTCTGTTGTCTTCCTATATACAAAGTCTGTTGTCTTCCTATATACAACTTCTGTTGTCTTCCTATATACATCTGTTGTCTTCCTATATACAACGTCTGTTGTCTTCTTATAAACAACTTCTGTTGTCTTCCTATATAAAACTTTTTCCTTACTAAATACGTCTGTTGTCTTCCTATATAGAACTTCTGTTGTCTTCCTATATATCATTTTTGTCTTCCTATACACAAAGTCTGTTGTCTTCCTATATACACCGTCTGTTGTCTTCCTTGTCAGTATATAGATGACTGCAGAATAAGTTCTACTTTTACTCAGTTGCCGTACTGTTTATCACCAGGCCACGCTGTCCTCTTGCAACGGAGAAGAGGTTAAATTCATTTTTGGTTTAGTCAACAGAAGGTTTTTATAATAACATATCTGATCTGTGAGGCAGAGCAAGTTAACATAAAAACTCTATAGGTCACAGAAGATATCCTTGGATTAATGAAGAAATGCTTTGCACTTTGCAGTGTAACACAAGGGATTTATTCAGATCGCCTCCATATGTCTTAGGGATGAAACAGATACTACAAAGTGCTCTAATGCTCTTCATTGAAGAGAAGGTTAAAAAGGCCGACAGATGTTACTGGCAGAAAAGAATGATGACGCTACATTTCTAAATCTGCACAGAAAGTGAAGGGTTAATCTACTGGCAAAATGTGCTATTGTGTTTTTAATGTCAGTACATCTCTGGGCACTACATCTAAGGACAGCATATTAAAACACTCCAGACTAGATCACAATTAGGATATTTTTGCATATTAGTTGCACAATGGGGCTATCATATTTTTAAAACCTTGGTTTGATGTGTCATCCTTGCAAAGGTTAGATTCTTCCACAGGACTAGAAATGCCTGGAGTTTCCTAGCATTTTACATTTGAAATAAAATGGTTGTTCTCTGTTGCTAATCTATCCTGGATTGTTACAGTATTTTGACGTCTACAAAGCATTTGGAAGATAATTACTGTATAAGTTTTCACAGTGCCGAAAAAAATTATGGCATCAGTACATTGGACATTACTAATAGTCATGAGGAGGGAGCTGCCACATGCCTGGTCCAGCTCAGGGAGAGCTGCCACATGCCTGGTCCAGCTCAGGGGAGAGCTGCCTCATGCTTGGTCCAGCTCAGGGGAAAGCTGCCTCATCCTTGGTCCAGGTCAGGGGAGAGCTGCCTCATGCTTGGTCCAGCTCAGGGGAGAGCTGCCACATGCCTGGTCCAGCTCAGGGGAGAGCTGCCACATGCCTGGTCCAGCTCAGGGGAGAGCTGCCTCATGCTTGGTTCAGCTCAGGGGAGAGCTGCCACATGTTTGGTCCAGCTCAGGGGAGAGCTGCCTCATGGTTGGTCTAGCTCAGGGGAGAGCTGCCTCATGCTTGGTCCAGCTCTTAGTGCTGCTAGCCCAATATGAGCCATCACATCACTTCCCCAGCTTTAATGGAAAACTCCAGTAATCTTCAAAGGTAAGTATCTCTTTAAAAAACAGAGCCATTAGAAGGCTATAAGGCAGTCATCCAGGGTGCTGGAGACAGGGAGCAAAATAAAATAGGAGGAGAAGGGGAAGTAGAATGGAAAAAGGAACAGAAACTATAAAATAATATAGCAAAGTAGAGATAAAATGGTGTTTAAAAAGGAAAACAAAAAAGAGAAATAAAAGAAAAAAATTCATCATAAAAAACAGCACCAGTGAATGTTGATGTGTGTGTAATATTTATATGGATAGAGAGGGGTCCTGACATCACCAAGTCTCTCTCTCCTGGTCAACCGGGGAAGCTGGAGGATGTGCACACCAGCTCCAATGGCTCTATATACCAGGGATTTAGCATTGCAGATAGGGTTGGGTTACAACAGCTACCCAACCACATAGGTACTTTCACATATAAAGAGGTCCATTAGCATCATCAATTAGAATCCAATGGAATATAAGGTTTGATAATGCAATGTTACGACTTTAAAGGGTTATTTGATCATAAGAAAAATGATATTAGCATTGATAAAAAATTGGCCCTCAGTAGGCTGCTGGTAACCTAAAGTTTCCCTCTTAGACCCCAGGAGCCAGTGCGGTGGGCAGTATAGATCATTGGGTTATCTTGCTATCCACCAAAAATGAAAATACTGCTGACTTGTCACACAGGACTGTCAATCCGCCATAAACCACCAGGTTATCAGGAAAGATTTGTTACCTGCTGGTTTACGGCCCCGTTTTTAAAAGATCGGCACCTTTTTGATATTATTGTTGTAGCTGGTAGTTTGTTTTGAAAAAGTCTTAGTTTAATAGTTCAAAGGGACATTCATTCTTAAAAATAGATTGGTGCTAAAAAAAAATCAGTTTCATAACATGCTTTTATTTTCTATTCTATTCATTGAACCAGCAGTTACAGGTTGGCTCGATACCAGAAATATCTGGTGCCTACTGCATTTACTACAACACTGAAAAGAGGCAGTAGGTCCTTTGGCAATGACAGGTTCATATTAAACATCCCAAACATGAGAGGTTTGGGTTTGATTAACCGGGACCTTGGAGAATTAAGAATTCCAAAACTGTTGATCTCACCACAAGAGGAATTTGGAGAACGTATCATCTGATACAGCAATGCCAGGTCTCAAAATCTGACTGTCGCCAGAGGGAGAACATTGCATTCAGTCTGGCCCCTTGATGGTATAGTAAACAGCAGGGAACTGAATACAATTTATGGGGTGGTCCAATATAAACTCTGGCTAGGACCATGGAGATATGCAAAAGAACAAACATGAAGTCATTAGGCTGCTCTAAAATTCAAACCGGCATCATAAAAAAAACATTAACTGTAGTAATATTGTCAGATGCACAACATATAATGCAGACTTTCACATAAAGTTGGTTGAAGCATGACCCTGTCAATATCAAGAGGGAATTTTTACAGTGGGGCAGTAAATAATGTAATAGTAATAAGTCTAAAAATAAAGCTTTGATCAGCTGATTCACCATCTAGTGATCTAGTTTTATTTGAACCTTTAAAAAGTTACTACACGTTTTATCTATACATGGATTATGGAAACCTGCTCCAATTGAGCACTTTACAGTTGAGCCCCCTTGCCTTAAACAGATCATGGTACCAGCATGGAGGATGGACTGAAGAGAAAGTGTTCACTTACATTATATAGAACAAAGGGCTAATGTTTTAGATTAGGGATTCTCATATGGTGTGCCTCCAGATGTTTTAAAACTACAACACCCAGCATTCCTCAACTACAGGGGGAAGCCAGGGAATGCTGGTAATTGTAGTTTTAAAATATCTGGGGGCACATTGTTGGAGAATCCCTGGTTTAGATGCTTATTTTAGCCTTACTTCTCCTTTAAATTATGTATAGAGAAATTAATACCAATAGTCAAACATATAGTTTCAACATAGTTTTGAAAAGATGATCACTTGCAGTGTATTGTGCTTTAATAAACAGTACATTATTGAGAATTTAAAATGTAGGCAAAATAAAAGTAGGGAAGAGTTAGCCCACCTGGAATGTGTGCCAACACCACTCCACGGCAGCACAGCTGGTTAGTGCCTAGCTGTAGATCTGTAAATGCCCACTTTTACAAACATATGTGCTGAAAAATGAATGGACCACCTTCAGATGATAATTTTGAAAGTTATAGTTTATCAACTTCTGGTGGGTTGGAGATTGCCTGGCAGAAAGAAGTAGATAAAGTAGATATTGAGGTTTTCATTGGAAGGCTGATAGTGCTAGTGATAGTGTCCTGGGATCTTATATACCACTCAGTGCCAAATGGTCTTTTTTTTAGGAACTTTAAACTCCCAGGACTTGGTTATCGTCTGCTCTGGGCTCTAGAACACACCAGAAAAGTAATACGGATCAGAGGCGTGGGTGGTCTAACAAAGAACAAACAATGCACTGCATGGAATTTTACCCAGCTGTTCTCTGATTGTTTGTCTACTAAATTTAATGACTTTGGCTGCCATGGAATACTGGGAGTTGTAGTTCATCAGAAAATAAATGTGTAGATGCTTCATCCAGACTGATCAGGCCATCAGGGCCGCCATAAGAAATATCCAGGTTTCTTTTTCAGACAGGCAATTCAAGTATTAACAGCTTGTTTTAACGTGTGCTGGCGTGTTTACTATTTGAAGCAAGCTGGATCTTTTTATCAAAGGAAAATCTTGTTTGTTTCTTCCTGCACTGCCAGTGACTCATTGAGAGCCATATGTTTCATACTTGTTAGAAAGACTTTATCTAAGGGGAAAACATGTCTGATTTTGACAGCAGAAAGAAAAGCATACAAACAAAATGAATGGTTTTCCACAGATTGCTGCAAAATGGAGTACACTTCAAGGAAAACTACCAGCACGCCTTTCTCAGAAAGATTAACAATGCTTATGGCCATTGCTACGTAGGTAGCCTTCATTTATGGACACATATGAATTTATTTAAGATTGAGAGTGATCAACCTTAGATCTAGCAAAAGGAACTGTATACAAGACCTTTGTCTATGGTTGCACAATTGAAAAATTCTATCTTGATAAATCGCCCTCAACCACAAGAGTTAGAAAGCTCCCAGATGTAGAACTACTGTAACCTGTTATTCAGCAAAATATTCTTCTCCCCTTTTTAGATGCTTCTCAAAAGGTTTCTGCCGCCTCTCCCTCAAAGCTCTTTTCCAAGCTCACACAAGCTCAGAGGAGGTAGCTAGAGGAATAGCATTCAGTCATTGGCTGTGATATCAAATTTCACATCCGTGACTGACAACTGATAACCAAAAGAACCAGGAAACAGAAAGTGGGCTAACAGAATACCAGGCATCATTTCAGGTGAATCCTGCCTCTCTTAGGTTTCTATTGCAGTTTTGGCTAGAAATTTACAGTACCATTATATATATTTTATTTAATGGGTGATCTTGTCCTTTAAAAGATGTAGCCCCTTTAAATCTTATTTAGGTAATATGTTTTTAATATACTTTGTTTGTCTTTGCTTAGTTTTGATATCTTTCCTTGAGGCACTTGCAGCTGGCTAGAAATAGGTTTTATTGCCACTACTGGGGACCAGTCACCAATAACCTGCTGTATGTACTTAAAGCAATCAAACCTCTAAGTAGCTGCTACTCATTAGGGCCTTGTATGATTTAAGACTTGTTACATAAAGCAGATAGCTGTATCTTCACACATATTCACTTTCCCCTAAAAGCTACACATTTTCTTAGTATTGCTACAAGCTCCCATTACCCCAAGCGGTAATGGGAGCTTGTAGCAATGCTAAGAAAATGTTTTATTTTGATGGTTTTGCTGTCATGATTGTTGTATAAGTTACCACCCCAGCTTTTACAGAAAAACACCTTATCAGTATTCCTCATATATAAAGCATTTTGGTTACCAGACTGTAGCTGCAGTTCATCTATGCAGTGATTGTGCACTTGAGGCCCTAACTATGCACAATTCATAACTAAACCCTAAAAGCGCCTTTAAGTAAGGCGATTCCCCCGCAATCTGGTAGCTAAACATTGTTAAAAAGAATGCATAGGACTTGGGGGCATATTTATACAGCAGGGGTATTCTTAAATTGGGAGCATTAAATAAAAAAAATTATCAATATGGAGCTGTGTAGTTATTTGAGGACATCCCTACTTTATAGATATGGCCCTATAATGGAATTCTAAAAACTTTCATGGTGAAAAATCAATGTGATGGATAATTCTTGTGATCTCATGTAGGGATGCGTAGGATTTGGAAAGGCCAGTAGTGCACTGATGGCAGTGCAGAGTCCAAATAACTGGGCAGTAGTTTGTTTGTAAGGATTATTTCCAGAATGAGTCAGTAGAGAACTTAAAATAAATGACCTGGTCTGGTGGCACAATGTGGGCAAATGTTTGTGGTGTATTGATAGGTCATTGAATATTAGTGATGTGGTTAGGTTAGTGTAAGTAGGCCAGCCATGGGTTGAGTTTTAGATGCTGTGGAGAAATTAAATATTAATGTACTGTTTGAGGGAATGTCCATCTTTCAAACAAAAATCTGGTGACCTGTCAGTTATCTGCTCGCAAACCCGATTACTATTTTTCTATTTTTACCAGTTTGTTACATGCATTTAATCATAAGTTCTTTCCTTTCTGCTAAATATATACACCTCCTCCCTTTAATCAACAAGCTTCTTATAAGTTTGAGCATGTACAGAGGAGACAGCAGGGGAAACAACTGTCAATCATTGGCTGTGATATCAGCTTTCACACCTTGATTGACTGCATGGAGGGAGGAGCCATAGTACTCTGCCAGAATGGAGGTAATAGTGATCCTTAATTATCTGGTTAAAATGCATGTAATAATGCGATAAATATATCATTTGGAGTTGGAGGCTGGTAATTGACAAGTGACTATTTTTTTGTTTTTGTTTTAAGGGTGGATATTCCCTTTAAAACATAATAATGATGATTTAAACAAGAATTTACTGGGGAAAGGTTTTGAGAATGATTCTAAAATATCTAGCTTTTTAAATCATTTATGTAGAGCAGTTCTAAAATTCTATTACATGTTTAATGTTTTTAAAGGTCAGATAGGCATAAAGGAAGATAAATGCCCTTCATAGAACATAAAATGCAGCAAAGTAATTGCATATTTACTTAAAAGTATCCAGTTATACTAATCAAAAGCAAAGTATAATTTTCAAAATAGTGGGTAGAGGCATATAAGGTTAGGCTGGCCATAATATAATAAGGAAAACAGAAAGAGGAGATATCATGCAAAAATATCTTATTTATTATAAATAGCACAGGACCGCTAACTGGGGTATTCCCACACCCCGCACCCCACTACAGATCTAATAACCAGAATCAATTGTGTCCTAGCCTCAACAACATACAACTAGAAACACATATACTCCAACAGTATACTTATCGTGAGTCAGTTCCCTGAATCAGTCATATATGAAAATCCGTGCACGGGAGTAGTCAAACGTCAGAGGTATGGTCACCGCATGTTTGTCGAGGAGGAGACAGAAAACCGAGAGGCTTGGAGACACAAATGCTGGTAAGGGGGGAGCGATCAAGCTCCAAAAGCGTTTCGCTCTAACCCTCGAGCTTTTTCAATGGCAATAGGCTGGCCATACACCAATGGATGGAGACATGTACAGTTAGGCTGGCCATACACCAATGGGTGGAGACATGTACAATTAGTTTGGCCATTCACCAGTGGGTGGAGATATGCAAAGTTTGACTGGCCATACATAGTTACATTTTTTGCTTTTAAAAATTAACAAAGTTTCCACGTAACTATTTTTGATTGGATTTTTGCTGATAATAGATAAGGGAATCATTGATCTTATGTACCATTAAAAGGTATATGGCTATCTTACTCTTTATTTCCCTACAGCCTATGCATGTGTCTAGACTGATTGAAATAATAACACAGGCCTCAATAATTTTAGAAATACAGATTAATTTCCATAGGGGTAGGGCTGGTAAACACAATATGCCAAGCAATTATAAAGCATAACATGAGGGGGGATTAAAGGAACTCAATAGTCCTCCACAGACTCCACATAAATTGCAGCAGAGATTTCTAAACACAAAAGGTACTTAACAGTTCCATATCATAAAATGGTTTAATAAATCTAATTAATAAACAACAAAAAAGTAATGTCCCTTTAGTAATTTGTTTGTTCTCCAGTGACTGGGAGTACAAGCAGTTAAATAAATGTTTGTGTATGTCACTGACAGAAGCATGGACTGCTCATAGTCTCCTACAACGCTTGCTGTAACAAGCAATTTCCCAACACAACCCTTTAAAACACAGCCACATTTTATGATCCAGCGTTCCCCATACCCAAAGAAGCCCTATCCTCCAGGGCAGCTGTCCAGGGTTCTGATATTATAAATATACATGTAATAGCTGTGCCTTTTTTGCAAGGAGTTTATGAAAGAATGTATAACAATGATCAACTTAAGATATTTGTGTTGTACATCCAATTAGTCATCCACATTTTCGTATCAGGATTCTATTAAAAGTTTAGGTGGCAGCATGTCTAATGGATCAGTCCACCATAACAAAGTCCAGCTTCATCTTGGGGATTTTTTATGCTGGGGCATTGGTTCTGGGCCTGCCCCTGGGGTACAAGATGGAATAACACTTCAACTTGGTTCTTTTTAATTGCAGGAGCAGCAATCTGATCTGTTTTCCTGATTACTGGTACATAGTATTAAAGTACTGGAAGCCTTTAAACAACCAAGTCCCAATGGATGGGTCTAATTTTGTGGGTAGATGTGGGGATTGGTGGGTAGAGGTAATGGGCTGGGTAGTGTGTTTGGGTAGGAGACTGAGAGACTTAAAATGTCAGGTGCTTTAGACATGTGTTTTTAGACGCTCCTCTATAGACAAATTATTTTTTTGCAATATATGTATGTTTAAGTTTATTCATATAGCGCCACTAGGGGAGGCAGCGCTGTACAATATAGAATACAAAAGGTCGTGCAAGGGGGACAGTGAATAAATACATAAATAAGTAAGAGCATCATGAAATATACAAGTGCTAGAAACATGTAACATGAGGAAAGTGGTCCCTGCCCTGTAGAGCTTACATTCTAATTAGGTGGGTAACATACAGATACATAGGAAAGGGTGGTAGTGCTAAAGTAATAACTGGTGCAGTGTCAACAGTCCTATGCTGTGCTCAGAGAGATAGGATGAGAGGTTAGATTTAAACTTGTTAATTGAGGTTCCTTGACGTAGAGAGTGGGGGAGAGGAGGCAGTGTGAGTGGGGGGTCTGTATAAGAGATGGTTCTGTAATGAGTGGAGGGTAAGGGCAGGGACATATGGGGACACTAGAGAAGAAATATAGGAAGGAGCAGCAGAGCAAAGGGATTTAAATGTTAAGAGAAGGATTTTGTAGATAATGCGTTGTTTAATGGGGAGCCAGGTAGATGTGTGGCACAAAGATTTCATTTCCCGATTGTTAAAGAGCGAGAAAATGCGTGCAGCAGAGATAAGTATTGACTGAAGCGGAGAAAGATGGGAAGCAGGAAGACCAGAAAGCAGAAGGTTGCAATAGTCTAGGCGTGATAAGATGAGAGCATGGATAAACATAGCAGTAGTCGGAGGAGAAAGGAATCTACAGATTTTCGCAATCGCAATGTTACGAAGAAAAAAGTGACGGGTTTTAGTAACATGGTTAATGTGATTGGAAAATGTGAGAGAGAGGAATCAATAATAACCCCCAAGCAACGTGCCGACTGAATAGGGTAAATGGGGGAGTTGTCAACAGAAATGGAAAAAGGTGGGATAGGACAAGGTTGAGGTGGGAAAATGATTAGTTTAGTCTTAATCAGGTTTAGTTTGAGGCATCGGTGCGCCATCCACGAGGAGACAGCACGGAGACAGTCGGAGATGTGTGATTGGGTGTCAGGACAAAGCGAGGGGGTGGAAAAATATATTTGCATATCATCGGCGTACAGATGGTAGTTAAAGCCAAATGAGCTCATGACTTCTCCCAGGGAAATAGTATAGAGGGAGAACAGCAGGGGTTCAAGAACGGATCCCTGTGGAACCCCAACATTAATAGGAACCGGAAAGGATGTTTTATTATCATATGACACAGAGTAGGTTCTGTTCGAGAGGTAGGATCGTAGCCACGATGCCGCTTCATTCCGGATGCCCAAGGAGTGAATAATTTGCATTAAGAATGATCAACCGTGTTGAAAGCAGAGGTGAGGTCGATAAGGATGAGAATAGAAAAGTGACCTTTGGCTTTGACAGCCTGAAGGTCATTCACAACTTTGCACAGGGCCGTCTCCATGGAGTGCACAGGACAAACCCTGATTGCAAGGCATCCAGTAAGTTATTAGAATTAAGATAATTAGCGGTACGGGAGAAGACGAGACGTTCCAGTAGCTTAGTGGCTATCGGTAGAGAGACCAGGCGGTAGTTAGCAAGAGAATAGGGGTCAAGGGAGGATTTTCTGATTATGGGTTTCACGTGGGTGTGTTTAAAGGAGGAAGGGAAAATGCCAGATGAGAAGGAGGCGTTGAATATTTGGGTAAGTATAGGGGTGACTGCCTGATTACAGTACTTCAGTAGGAAAGAGGACATTGGATCGAGGGGACATCTAGTGAGCGAACAAGACCGAAGCAGATAAGAAACCTCTGACTGGGTCACGGGACTAAAAGATTCAAGAGCAGTAGAAGGGGGTGTGGGTAGAAGAATCTGAGAGCTATGCTGAGGGTTAGGAATCTGTATACGGATTTTATTTACAAAGTAGTCTGCAAAGTCTTCGGGAGAGTGTGGAGAGAGAAGAAAATCAGTGGGCGAGGGATGGAGAAGGGAGTTAAAAATGGAGAAAAGGCAGTGTGGGTTTTATTTGTTATTATCTATAAGTGTCTTATAGTATTTTAGTTTTCTCCTGACTGCGCGGTGTTGAGGCATTGTAGCATAAACTTGTAATGGAGAAAGTCATCCTGGGTACGAGACTTTCTCCACATCCGCTCAGCAGCACGTGTGCACCTACGTATAAAACGGATTGTGGGACTGAGCCAGGAGCGAGGGTTAGAGAGACGGCAATTGCGGGGTTGCAAGGGGGCAAGGGAATCAATAGCATCAGTCAGGACAGAGTTATAGGAGTTAAGAAGCAAGTCAAGGTCAGAGTCAGACATACTGTAATATACAAAGTCAGCACCGGTAGATCTACGGTTCAGTTATACATGCAAGAAGGAGGATCAAGAGAACCAGGAAAGTGTTGAGCAAGAAAAGTAATAAGATAGTGATCAGAAAGCGGGTAGGGGTTACTTTCAAAAGATGAGACAGAGAGGTTTCTGGTGAAGACAAGATCCAAGTAGTGGCCATCCTTATGCGTACCGGTAGTCGTCCACTGATGAAGATCAAATGAGGATGTTAAGTGAAGAAAACGAGAGGGCCAGGATAAAGCAGAGTTGTCAATGTGACAGTTGAAGTCAGCCAGAATTAGAACAGGACCGTCAGTAGAGAGAAAGAACGTAAGCCAGGTTTCAAAGTCTGAGAGGAATGTAGCCGGGGGAGTCGTGGATGGGGGCCTGTATACCACAGCTACACGTAACGAAAGAGGGTACGAAATTTGAACAGTGTAAACCTCAAAGGATGTGAATGGGAGGGAGAATCAACTTGAGATTACAAAATGAATGGGCCAAATTGGATTATCTCAAGGTAAGACCGCTGCTTGTAAAATGCAGGCTTTAGACATTAGATTATTGTTTATAGACAAATGTCTATTCTATCTAATGTCTGCCTAGTGTATAGCCAATGCTCTGGTGTACATTCCATCTTTGGCATTCTCCCTCCCTCCCATCCAACATATTAGAGGTGTTAAGTATATTCAGGGGTACAGGTGGATAGGTAAGACTTTAATTCATACCTAGGCTGCTATAGCAAGGAGAATTGTTACATGGATGTTTGGTTCTTGTTTTCTTACTTTTATTTAATTTAAATTTAATTTAATTGTTGAGATTATGGTAATAAAGACTACTGAATAAAAAGCGGACTTTCCACCAAGCCTTTGTGTTCGGTGTGGGCTCATTTACCTATTGTTTGTTAAAATGTATTTCTTACTGTCCCTTTGACTCTGTATTTAAATTTTAGCAGTTTTTCCTGTTTTCTTGTATGAATGGGCTGTGAACCCACCAGGGGATTCCCCTGTAACCCTGTGTGACTGCCCTGTAAGGCTTTGCTCACATTGCGTTTTTTGTCACATTTGGGGTAAAACATATGGAGGTGCAAGGACAAGGACATCAATTTTATATAGGGATTCCATAATAACGTTCACACAACTGCATTTTTGCAATTTATTGCGTTATTTCCATGTGTTTCCTGTTGTGTAGTGTGAACATAACCTGATCGTAGCTTTATACGTCCTTCATAAGGAATAAGGAATTTAACTCAAATTGAAAAGGGAAAAACCGAAATACAGCACAACTTATAATAAAAAGCATCTCTTTATTCAAAAAACACTTCAAAAACATGACCATAGTCAGGGAACAGGTGACATATTGGTCTGACGCGTTTTAGGCCGAGGCCCTCAGTATATTTACCTTTTCAAGTTATATGTGGGAGATGGTAAATACGGGGAAGACGATCGCTGCCTATAATGTTGAATTAAGGGATTTAACTGCCTTTTCTGACATTGCTTTTTATTTTGTTGTTATAAAGGAGGTAAATGAATTACAGGCAGGAAACACAGACTGGAAATAATGGCTCATTAAGAGATAAGACACCACTAGTTCTGCAGGATGAATTTGCCTGACTTTGCTATGTGTATGTGGTTACAATGTAAGAATGTCTTGCCTCCAATTTTTAGCAAAAATAATTACATGCATTCCTAGTTAAAAAGAACTGCAGGCCAGGGCTGGTGTACACGTGCGGCCAATTACAGAAACCCCTTTGAACAGGACCTCCAGACCTCTGTGCTTTCCGCTCTCTGAAGTGGTGCTTTACGAAAACAGAGAACAGGAATGATCTCATTATATTGGTGTTTCTCACAGCATATGCCCAACCTAAAATGTCATATCTCTGGCCTTTCAGGACATCGGTTTAACATAACAAGCCTCATTTACCGCCATTGCAAAAACCAGTGCTCCCTGCATTGATTCAATATAGAGGTTGCTGTAAATCAGCTTTCATTGGGGAAAGTTTAACACCAGTGCAAATGGGATATTAAATAGGGTTGTGTCGGCTGCGCGGTTCAAACGGACATGGCAGCTGCAAACCCTTTCCTAAAGTTGCACTAACCTGTATTAAATAGATTAGAGTGAATTTAAGTCTTTCCATTTAAAGTAAATTGCCTTGTAACAGTTTTATTGAAATAACCAACAAATTCCTGCTTACCAGCTGTCCTCCCAGAAGTGAGGACCTAAATACTTACCTTATAGCTGCCACTGCCCTCTGGTCCTGCCCCCTCCCATTGGGAGAATATGTTTCTAGCAGAGCATGTCCTACAATTGGTTGGCCCACCTGTATAGTGAAATGGGGTGGGGCTGGACTGGAGTGACAGCTATATGGTTAGTATACTAACTACCTGCTGTACTCCAAGCAGTAAGGACCTTAGTGATTTAGGTAATGCCAAAGGGAAGGAAGTTATAAGGGTTTAATAAGGGTTTTGTTCCCCCTTTAATAAATTGGTACTTTGCCAGTAAATTTGTCAAGTTCCTTTGTAATTGTTTAGGGGAAAGACAAATGGCAAATGTATATGAAATGTAATTTGTAATATATAGGAGATTCTAAAACATCACTACACTTCATGGAATGGATCTGCTTTCCTGCAGTGGGTTATTCACCAATAAAATGTTTTGAGTTGACTAAGAATGTTTTCCTAACCATTTCAGTGTTTTTTAAATGGGAATAAACTGAATATTTTACCTTTTTCCTTTAGTCTCTAATGCACAAATGATGTACAGTATTGATTAGAGATGGACTAGAACTTGAACTCAAACCCAAGTTCGAGCCGAACTATTCGAACTATCCCGGACCCAGATTTCTCAGACATTCTATATTTTCCGGACTTTCGATAATTATCGAATGTTCCAACGAATATGCGAGTAAAATGCCTATATACCAATACGCGAGTAAATATCGAATTCTTGAATATGCGAGTAAAATGTCTATTATACCAATACGCGAGTAAAGATCGAATTAATGAATATACGTGTAAGATATCTATATACCAATACATGAGTAAATATTGAATTAACGAATCTGCCAGTCGTTTATGGGATAATTATCGAATGTTCGAACGCGAGAGCTCGAAAGTAGCACACGAGAGAGTAAAATCGATTTTTCAAAAGTCCTGGATATTGGAACATGTTCCCCAGACCATTTCCCGGGTCCCACAGCCATTTACATTAAGTTACCATTGATATTTTAATTGTATTTCATTTAAACTTTTCAAACTATTTGACTCCCATTAACTTTAATGGGTCCGTTTTCAAACTTTCGAACTTTCCATATAGTTCGAAAGAAAATGGACCGAACTTTCGAGAGTTTAGCCATCTCTAGTATTGATGAATGATTTGTATTCTCTCCATATGGTATGCTTTCAGAATAGCTTTCTGTAATGAAAGAATACAAAGGAGAACTAATGGCTGAAAGCTCTGGCCAGATCTCCCTTACGAGATTTACCAGCCGATGTGCGGCTCTGGGTAAATTCAACCCTACGTGACTATTTAACGCCTGCTATTAGCTGGAGTTGATCATTCACAGACAAAGAGCTGCACAGACGCTGGTGAATTGTTTGCAAGCAAGGAGTTATAGTCACACTAACCGATATTGAACCAGTTAGCGTGAGTTTAACCCTGGTTCCCTACATAACGGTTCTCCATAAATAGGGTTCCGTGATCCAGCACTGTGGATTCTTCTTTTAGCTTCAGCTTTTAGTAAATGCCTTCTAAAAAGTGACCAGGTAGAATAAGGCAGCAATCAGTGACTCATATTCTGTTAGGATGGAGCTTAGAGCAACCATTGAAATAAGAAAGTCTCTGTACCAGCGAGGTGGGAAATCTTATTCGCCGTAGCAAGACTATGCCCCTTATCTCTTATTATAGGAGATAGTCACACATTTAAGCGAGCGGTGAGTTGTAACTTTGACAGCTTAGGCTACGTTCACACTATGTATTTTTATATTGATTGTATTTCTGATTTAGTGCAATGTTTTGCAGTGCATTTTTACAACACACTACAACGCAGAGCTGCAATGTGAATGCCGCCATTCACTTACACTGCCCATGTGTTCTGGTGCAATGACATCACACCAAAACGTAGCTCAGTGTGAACAAGCTCTTACTGATTGTGATAGCAGCCACCCAGGGAGGTAGGGAATGCCTTTTTTTAAACCTCCCTGAGGCCAAAGTTTCCACTTAAGGACTAGGCCACACTAATTCGCTTTAACGGGCAATCCGATTGTGATTGCACGTTAAAAATTGGTCTGGCCACACTAGGTGCGTTACGCTGCTTTGCACTGCGACTTTTGGGAGTTCAAGCGATCACCATTTTTTTGTGCAATCGCATGCGCTCCCATAGTGCAACACTGGGGAATAACAACACACGTCAAAGTGCAGCATCGCATTGGAAACACACACGATCGGGTACATTAAGCGATTGCTTGCGCGGTAAGGTGCATTGTAGTGTGGCCTTAGCCTAAGCTTTTGTTTTCCTTCCATCAGTGGGGGGTGAAAATCTCAGACCCATTTGTATTATATCTCCCAGAAAACAATACAACGTGCTTCATATCCACAGAATAGGCGTTGGTTTGGACATTGGACATTAATGCTTTCTTCCTGATTCATTATTAATTACATGAAGTATGAGAACAAATTGCTATTGTATATAAACCCCCATTTGTGCAATACCAAACTTGCACACACAATTTTCCAAATATTATAGTTCTCTGGATTTTTTTAACTGGATTTTAATATTTTTTTATCACTGTCAGCTTTCAATACGAACTTTCATTCGTATTCTATTGAGCGGAGCTAACAATGAGGATTTGAATTATATGCTATCAAACTGTTTACCTTGTTAATAAACTCAGGGAGATTCAATAAATGTTCTTATTGTTGAAAAGGTGCTAATTTTGCCCCAACCAATCAGATCAGCTTCCATTTAAAAGCTAACATCTGATTGGTTGAGACAAAATTGACACCATTTTTAACGAACTTGTAATTGAATAACCCTGAGTATATCTCCAGGCATTATTATTGTCCATTTACCGCATTAATCTTAGCCAGGTGACTAAAATCTACCCAGGTCAGAAGCCATCTGTGACATGTTACAATTCCACAATCAATCATTTGATGGCGCTCAGTAGAGTTCTACAGTAGAATATAATATTGCAGCTATAAAAGGTGATGGCAAGATGGCAAAATGCGCATTTTTGGGTGCGATGCGATTGCGATTTGCGCTCCGCATTTTAAATTGCAATCGCATGCGTTTTCCAATAAAAAAAAGGATGTGCAAACACAACAAAATGAAATTGCATGTGATTGCGTTTGCATTGCAGTTTGGCTGTGCCCTTAGACTGAGTTTTACATTTTTCATGGGAAACTTAGGCCCGGTTCACACTAGACCCGATCAGCTGCCTGGTGTGATATTTTGATCATTTGAGTTGACCGAACATATTGGACCAAGTCAGTCAAATATTCAGTTGCATGTGCAAGTTAATTTCATCCAATCCTTCAATAGGCGCATGATGTCAAAATACATGCAGTAATATTATTTTGACAGACTAACAATCAGTTTATTGATTGTTAGTCTGGTGGTCGGGAAGGTAAGGTTAAAAGTGACCCATATGGTGAGGCCCTGTAAAGGGAAAGTTACCCTTTTGGTTGGCCACAATTTTAAAGGGAAAGTTCAGTGGAAAATATAATTATTTTTAATTCTTAGTTTATATTATACATACCTAGTTATTCTACATATTCTCTTCCTTTTTGAGAAATCAATTGAATATATACCCCTTGCTTTTCCTATCTGCTGACATTAGTGAGCTGACATTTCAGGTTCCAACGGTCCTTCTTCCCAGGATGCACCACATCCATGGAATGTTCCTAACAGTAATTTCTATTTATTGGCTGTTGAATGGGTCAAAGATGCTCAGATCCTCTACATAGCAACTGATTCAACCCAGGCCCTGGGTCATGGGCAAAACCATAATGGTCCCTATTAGGGGTCCTGCAAAGGGGAAGTCAGTATTTAGGAATCATCAGTTTCTACACAGACAAAATGCTAAATGGACAGTTAAGGTTATTAGGATGGAAAAATTCTGATCTTTTTCATAAAAATTTATTTGCATTAAAGCAGGGCTGAGAAGGTATTAATAAAATATCTATACAAAAAATTAGCATTATATTTTATAAAATCTTTAAAAGTATCTTGCTTGCGCTTGGGGGTATGGGTAGGGGAAGGGTTAAAACAAGCGCAAGCAAGATACTTTTAAAGATTTTATAAACAATTCAGTGGACAACTTGCAGTGCAGCCACCCTACTTAAGGAGACATTCCCTACCACACCATAGCGCGGAAGTAACCCAATCTACCATTATATTTTATAATAATAATAATAAAAAAAAATTCTGTACATGCAACAGGAAAGTCAAATTACTGGATATCGGAGTAAGGCCTTTACCCTTTAGTTATTGGGAACTGCTTTAAATTGTAGTTTATTAATCACAGCATTGCAAGTATACTTAGGGGGCCATTCATTTTTGTTGAGCTTTTTCAATGGCGCTATTTTCCACTTCCTACCCGGAAGTAGTTATAGGTCGTGGGACCCATAGTCCTATACACGTCACTATACACGCGAGAACAAGGTTATACGTCTGTAGTAAAGGACCTCCCTTTGTTCTCGCGTGATACCCGCTATCCAACATATTCTTTATTGGCGGAAGTGCCCACTAAATAATACAATATAAAGAAAATGGTCTGGCAATGACCAAAATGACAAAATATAAATAGCTAATAGGAATATTTTGAACCACCAGCATATGTGCCATCCAAGTGCATATAACATACAGGTATATAGTTTAGCATACCCATGTAACATACAAATATGTAGTATCTAATAACACATTATACACAATACCAAGAAAAAGGCAGTGAGAAATCCTAACTAAGGGAAACATACATATATATATAATGAACATAGAAACAAGTCCAGAAAGTTCTGATACATGTTGCTAATATAATATATAGACAATGAATACTGTTCAGATCCAATTATGAACGTATGACATCCAAGCGTACGTTGAATAGCCACGTAAATCAAGGTAATGCAGATTTGTCCAGGTAAGTATCATCATACATGTAGTTTCAAAAGTGAGACATCCTAATATAGTAATCAGAAACAAAATCCACTTGGATGTAAATCAAGGTGTCAAACGGAAAATGGTCTTACAAACAATCCAAGGCCCATCCAAGGTCAAGTATCCAATAACGTATGATCCTATGCGTACTCAATCCAAAGAAGAAGAATCGTTTCCAGATGAGTCTTAGATCCCATGAACACTAAGCAATCCAAATTGTACATACCGTATGTCCAACACGCTGTAAATAGTATCTGCCAAAGTATCCATTGTGAAATCTGGAAGAAAGTATAGAGACTGTAAAAGTCCTAGGAAGAAAGGTAATATTTAAATAAATTATGTAAATTCCATTTCCTCATTTAATCCTTGTGGGCTCTGCGTATGTAAACTAAATATTAGTCTGGTCTCTACTTGAAGTAATTTCAAATTTATGTATCCTCCTCTGACTCCAAGGGTAACCTTAGTCAAGCCCATGCATTTAAGTCCTTTTACATCACAGTGGTGTGAGAGAAAATATTGGGCCACACTTGTCAGTGGAGGGCTACTGTGTTCTCTTACACGCCTGCTGTTCAAATGGTTGATAAATGACTAGCTAGTCGCTGTTTTTACATTTGAGTGGTCTTGCCAATATAAATCAAATTGCACAGGCAAATCAAAGCATATATAACATTGTCAGTTCTGCAATTGAAATATTGCTTGATTGTATGTGTATATTTACGGCATCGGAACTGCTCAAGAATGTTCGATTATCCAATATTCTGCAAAACAGCACATGCCCAGTGGGTGCCCCATTTTTCACCTTTGCCCAGAGCCATCGGATCTATTAAAATGACTCTTGTAGCTTATCCTAAGATTGGCCCCTCTCCTTGCTGTCAATAGGGTTCGTCTGAAAAAAAGGAGAGGTATCGTCATTGTATAAATGTTCCATTTTCATGGACGTGTGTTTTTTGACCAGGGAGGTCCCATATACGTAGTAATGAATCTAAGTGGTGGTATTGGTGTGTGCATTAGTTCTGGAGGGATCATGTTGTATTGTGTATGTAAAGACAATATTGCTTAGCTTTTCTCAGTCTATGACTCGTGGGTAAAGAACCCCTCTGTGCTGAAACCTTTTGGCCAGTAGAATCCCCTTCTCTTGTTTAATGAAAATCGTGGAAGGGCTACAATTCCGCGCGTACCCGAATAGACATGTGGTCTGTGGGTAGGTCCCTTCTTTCAAAGATGGTAGTGGGAGCGTGGTGAAATGCAGATAGGGAATATTGTGGCAGTTTTGTTCTGCGGTATAATGAGGTACTATGTAGGCTCCCCTGATATTGTCTTAACCCAGAGATCCCAGAACCTATACTGTGGTGCGATCATATGTGGTAGGTCGAGGTGATATTGGTAGTCATCTGTGAGTCTGGATGATGTCTAAAGCAGTGGTAAAACATCCCTTGAGGAAGCCCCTCCAGGAGTAAAAGCGTCACTATGTATGCTGTGCCGCACCCCCTACTTTTTGGCGGTGTGCCCATGGTTACATTTGCTGAAACAACTATCTCACTCTCCTCTCCCACTTCCTAGGACCAGGTCTCACTAGGGATGGGATGCATTTTGCCCCCATCGCAATAAACCCCTGTGTCTGGATGATAAGCTACTGTGTTCTCAATACGGTAAAATAGGTGTTTGTTGTCACACAAACGAAAATCAAGATAGTGAAGGAGAAAAGGGGAGTGCCGTGTTTGTGAGAGACTTGTCTTCCTTGGCAATTACGGCTTCATCTAGCGCACAAGCGTGATCTGCTGTGTAAGGCTGAGGATTCAACCAATCTAAGGACTCATACTTGGAGATAGAGATTATCTAGTAAGCACAAGGACTCCGATCGGGGACTGGTCGTATTTAAGGGCGCAGATGAGCAATCCCGGAGGCACCGTATGTACAGGGCTAGGGAAAACATATCGGCTTGTCCAAGAGCGCCTATCCGAAACACGTACAAGCGCGGTCAGTTCAGTCCCCGCGTATCCCCGACACTAGGGTTGGCGTACCGAACCTATTAGTATATTGTAGCGAGGGTTTGACTGCTTCACACCCGGGACTAGCGTTTTATAAGCCCAAGGCCCATTCGGGTTCTGCAGCCTGAAACGGTTAGGAAATGCCGGGTCGTGACTCGGTCCTTCAGTGTTGGGCCGCGGATCTAAGGATCAGAAGTCAGCACCATGGGCGCGAGGTTTACAGAGGAACGGTAGCTGGCAGATAAGGGAGAGCATAGACAACAACCACAAGGTCCCACAGACTCAGTCCCCTCGGTTTTGGGTTTTTAACCACCGTAAACAGTGATCCAGAGGAAGGCAAAACAAAAACCACCATAAGAGGGAAAAACCCTTCGACACGTCCAAACGGCAAGATCGGAAGGAACGCCCTGGGATCAAACCAAGCGGTATGCAGAAGTACCCAGAGATCCTCAAGAGGGTTTAGGTTAGAAACGGTACCGACCGGGTCTTTAAAGCATTCAAGGGTGAATAGCCATAACCAACACCGCTGGGGAAACAGGTGGTGGTCACTTAAGTACATTTCGGCGTCCAACGGTAACAAGTACTAGTGGTGAACTGGGCTAAAATCCCCGACACAGGCCCTCGCGGGTTCAGACCGTACCGAAACTACAGTTATTAACCAGGACATCTCGAAGAGCTGCGGTAAACCTGGGAAAATTGTGCCTTCCGAATTAAGAAGAAAAGGCGGGTTACCCCAGCGCATCGTTTTCCTTTTCGCGAACAAGGTCCCAACACGCCACCTATTCAGGGTCACAATCCCTAAGCCCTTCTCATGTTAAACCTATCAAGTATAATGCGCTCCCCGGAATCTAGAGGAAGGGAGACCTTAGACGAACCATTACAACGTCTAACATTAGTAGAACCAATACAGGCTCATTGTCCTAGTAGGAACCTCAACACGTGAAGAAAATGGGTCGGCAGCAAAGGTCAGGAACGCATCGCCGGGCGGGGAGGGCAGTGTCCACACATGACCAAATCACACAATCATTGTCCATGTAGAGGTTCAAGCCCCCAGCTAATGAGGACACGCCCCCAAACGGTTGCAGGCCCGTGCCACCTGCATCATGAAGGTGACGCACTCTCCCTCGGCAAGCCTTTTGGCGGGCGTAAAGCAGACACGACAACAAGTGAACATACGACCTGACCCGCCTTCCTGTTTGCCTAATTCCACCCAGATCTTGGCCGGTCTACCTGTAACACCCATACGCCAGGAGATTGATGCTCTGCTCGTTTACAATTGTGGCGTCAAGTTCTCTTTGATTAGAGAACAGCCTAACTGCGCCCCCACCCTCCCCTGCTTCCGGCCCTGCCTAAACAAAAGCAGATCCTTCTAATTACAGCCCTGAGGAAACGTGTCAACCACGTCTGCATAACCTATTACACACAACTTCATCAAGCCAACCGATCCCCCTTTTGTCAGCCAGGCTCTCGGCATTGGCACACTCATTTTAGTAGGATCCTGGACGACTAGAACACTGTATAACAGCCTCCCTAGTCCCCCAGCTAGGCCCACCCCAGCGCCCACCACTGGCCTATCTACCCCTGGTCCCCTGGGCTATCTATCCCAGTGAGACTCTCTAATATACCCCCCCCCCCAACCAGTAACCCACCCCGAGAGCCACGCCAACTAAAACAGCGGCACGGCAAGCAGTGAGGTGCAACCCACCCACAAAGAGCCGGAGCCGACAGCAAAGGTCGGCCAAGCAATAACCCAAACCCTCTCCTACCACCACGCTCAGACCAAGCATTATGCTCCTAAGCTCCGCGTGTCGCCCTGGCTTAGCAGGGGCGGCGGTCGAAAGCAAACACTACCCGGAGGCCGCGTAAACTTGGCCCCAGCTCTCGGAAACATGGAAGGACCTCACCCCCCCTGAAACTGGCATGGACACCAATGTGAACCAAGACCGCCGGGCACACCCGCCCCACCCAAAACTGTCTACAAAATCCACCAATGGCCGAAGCACCACCAGGCAGGCAAGTGGCCTAAACAATGTGCGGAAAACTTCGGGCACCAGGTAATAAAAGAGGCCAAGATTACAGCGATAGTAACCGGCCCCACGGTAGGCACTTCGGGATTACCCCAGAGCCCACGACCTGTGATTCCTTTGGAAAATCTTACCCAGGGTGGGAGGCTCTGGGTTAATCTCCAATTTTTGTAGTTCTAGTTGTTTGCTGATGGCATTGCACAAGCTAATCGGTTACCTACCAGAACCCCCAAATCCGAGAGATATTCATTTAGCACAGAGCCTTTATTATGTAGGTTGCACAAGGACTGTTAAACCCCAAATGCATAACACCTTACATTTATCTATCTAGGTCTGTTTGCAGCAATTGCACATCGTTTGTTTCCAAAGCTCTGCATAGTTTTAGTGTCATCAGCAAACACAGAGACCTTGCTATCATGCAATACCACTCTATTTTATTTATATAAACAAATTAAAGTACAGAACCCTGAGGCACTCCACTTAGAACTTTGTCCTATATAGATGAGGCTTTGTTGATAACTAGTCTCTGTACGAGTTTTACTTTCTAGTTTTTAGACACTAAAGCCTTTTCCAGTACTGTTAGCAAATCCATTTTTAAAGACAAAGCCAACTCAACATACAAATTCAGCTTGAATGGCAGAGGATATGATACAGAAACAATTAACAAAGTTAATATCACAATAAAGCTCCATTCCTCATGAAATCCCACAAGTCCTTAAAGAGCTTTAGAATGTTCAGTTTGATCTAGATCATGGTTCCTTTTAGGACCAGGTGGTCCTGGTTTCGAGCTGCCAGACCCCTTATTAGAAAGGCTGTATTAGAGCACCCATTTTTTTTTTTTAAAGGACAATTATACTTACCTACCCATTCCTCTTTTCTATCTAGCATTTTACACAGGGTGAGGACCTAAACCACTAGGCCCTCACCCCTGGGATGTTGTAGTCACACTGCTCGCTCCTCTTCTGGTTCTGCGAAGCGTCCAATAGGAAGACAGCTTCTTGCAGAGTGTGTCTTCCATTGGCCTTGTGGCCACAGAAGGGAGAGGACTTTACCAGAGCAGACTTAGTAAGCTCAGTGTTACTACAAGAGGACCAGGGGTGAGAACCTAGCAGTTTAGGTCCTCACCCTGGGTACAAACCTAGATAGAAGAAGAGGAGCAGGAGGAGTGTAGTTATAGTCCTTTAAAAGCCATAGGGGTCCTTGTTTTGAGCTGCAGGACCCCCAACAATATCACTTGGCAGTGGCACAAGGGCACGTAATAGTGCCAGGTCCCGGTTTTGAGCTGGGGACGGGAATTCAGCAGTTAATGCTTTCGCAGGACTAGGCAGCCAGCACATTCTTTCCCTTTCCTTAAGGTCCTGCTGTTATTCCCTTCTCTTTTTCCTTTTCTCCAGATGGTCAACTGTGGTGCATGATTTAATAGCGTGTTTAGTTTAATGCATACTTAGTAAAAGTTATATTTTAACCCACCCCACTTTTCCCCACTGTGTCCTTATAATCGGGACTGACCACAATTCTCTGGGGAATCTGTATTTTCTTCTTTCATTTGTCATGTTTTTTAATCCCCAGTGTTCAGTCCTCTATCCCTCAGGGTATGGTGTGTCACTTATTCTTTTTCTCCTTTTTTTGCCATTGATAGGACCAAAGAATATACCTAAAGAGAGATGAGCAAGATTTTTCATCCACCACAGAATTATTGTATGGCCCATTAGATATTTATTTACGATCCCATATGATGATACCTTCGCCCCTTTGATTTGAATTGAGAGATCCTTTCTGGTAAACCTCTACTAATGGACTGCTACCAAACCATTATTTCAATAACGAGACAGAAACCAGTGTTGGGTGTATAAAACGGCCACAGCTTATTTATTTATTAATTTGCATAATATGCATATCTTTGCATATCCTTAATCCCCATTGGTCCTTGCAAACTTGTATAACCGTGGTTGCTATGGCAACCCCATAAACCAGCTGATACCATTCCATTCCTTCCTTGTTTGTATGCCAACCTCCTGTTAGGGAGGGCATGTAAACCACCACCATGTCCGTCTGCAAGGACCCCACCGCCAACCTTGTAATACATTCCTCTTAACTGCTGTGACATAACACCTTTAACTTATAACTCTTCTTACATATACATATATTTTTTTTTTTTTTTTATAAAATTTTTTACAAAATAAATTATATAACCAAATAACAACTTTTACAATTTCAGAGAGAGAAGGGTCCGGGTGGGTGGGAAAAACATGTTGTGCAGCCTGCAGAAAGTCAAAAGATGGCGTCCAGCGAGCGCGCGCGCCACCTTTTGTACTCGCACGCGCGTCGCCCGCCTATGACGTAACACGCGTGCGCCCGTTCCCACCGCAATGCCTTACTGGGAACGGGGCGACACCGGGAAACAGCCCCGAGGTACACCGCCCTCAGTGGGGCCGCGCTACCTAGGTGCGCTGCCCCACAGACTGATCGCATATGATGATACCTTCGCCCCCTTGAGTTGAATTGAGAGATCCTTTCTTGGTAAACCTCTACTAATGGACTGCTACCAAACCATTATTTCAATAACGAGACAGAAACCAGTGTTGGGTGTATAAAACGGCCACAGCTTATTTATTTATTAATTTGCATAATATGCATATCTTTGCATATCCTTAATCCCCATTGGTCCTTGCAAACTTGTATAACCGTGGTTGCTATGGCAACCCCATAAACCAGCTGATACCATTCCATTCCTTCCTTGTTTGTATGCCAACCTCCTGTTAGGGAGGGCATGTAAACCACCACCATGTCCGTCTGCAAGGACCCCACCGCCACTAGGGGCCGAATGTAGGCCTACACTCGGCCCCGGCCGCCACCCAACAATTGAATCGCCCTTTCAATCCCTTCCTGTAGGCCCAATAGGAGAATATCTAATCCTATGTCATTAGGATGGACACCATCATCTCTAAGCAGTGATTTGTTATCACCTTCGAGCTGCCGGTGTCGTATGGCTATGCCTCCCATTGCTCGCACAAAACGAGATATCCTCGCATTTAACACTTGCCTGCTGTGTTCTATTGCCATTGGATTTCTGGCGCCTGACCAGCATATTCGTGGTATGATTTCTGACCATACAAGAACTACTGACGAGAACATCTCAATCATACGTGTTATATCTGCTTTGATCATGGTGATCAATTTTGCTAATCCCACCGTACATAGATCGTTACCTCCCGCGTGAATCACCAGGACCACTGGACCCCTCTCTTTCTGACTAACAGCAAAGACTTCCGATATTAAACGGAGCCATCCAAGGCCCCGAATTCCTCTCCAGTGAATCTTGATGTCTTGGAATCCTAGCTGAGAACCACCCGGTCGAATTTCGGCTCGCTCTTTCGCCCAGTGAATAAACGAGTGACCCATTATCCAAACACTGGGCCTCTCAGTTCCTATAATGAAAATTCAATTAGTCACAAGGTTTGGGCGTATATAACGCGCTACACAGTCTGATCGCCATCTACCTATCTGTTTAACTTGCGCGTTAGAGAATCCCAAACTGCTAGCTTCTGTAGCTGCTCCTATTCTAAACGAGTGGGTACCGAATTCCTTCGGGTTGAGACCCAAGCGTTGTAGTGTCGACTTGAGGACTGCCTCGAATTGAAATTTCGTTAGCGGAGTACTGTCAGCATGAATGAAAAATTGGGGACCCTCACTTCTTAAATGTAAAAATTTTTTAAGATTCACCACCGGGCAGCATTGAGACTCTAAGGGAAATAAAGAGAAACATGCCCCTGAGCCAAATATATCCGTTTTTGATCTCTGAATTTTAACCTGTACTAGTGAGTCGCTAACTGATATATCTTCCTTCATTAGACCTCCTGGTTTTGATCGGCTCATCGATAGTAACTCACTAATCCTGAGTGCTCCGAAGAATGCTAAAACGAAGCTGGATCTAAACAAGGCACATTCGTAGTTGTCTTTACATACCTGTTCTAATGTTAGCCATAAACGGTCTAGCAGAGCAAAAGAGATCGGTCTCCTGGAATCCCTTGACCTGTGTTCCTTCTTCCAACCTCTGAGGATGGCGGCAATAACAAATTCTTTTGTAGAATCTTTCCATCCCCAAAGTTTAAAGAAAAAGGAAACACCTGCCATTCTACGCTGAGCCACCGCTGCTGAACATCCTCTACTACGGAGCAGAGAAAGATATGTTAACGTGCATTCTAGCCGGGTTTGGTCATCCCTCCAATGTTTCCCTTTTGCCACTTCCATCCACTCCCCCAAAGCCTTACCGTGATTAGACCATGTCGATTGAGCCACCGAGTTTTTGATCAAGCTGGATAGTTCTCCTCCGGGATTCTCCAGATGGTTATGGGACAGCGTGCTCCATTCGCCTCCGCCTGTGGGGCTAGCTGCCGGAATACCTGCCAATTAAATCGGGATAAAGCATCAGCTATTTTGTTTTTGCTGCCTGGGATATGCTTTGCTTTGAACCAGATGTTAAATTCAAGGCATCTTAGTACTAGGTGGCGAAGTAGTGCAAGGACATTGGGAGAAGAAGTGGAGAAATTGTTGATGGCCTGTACTACACTCATGTTGTCGGACCAAAAGCTTATCCTCCTATTTCGCATCTCCTCACCCCATATCTCCACCGCTACCACTATGGGGAATAATTCTAGCAAGGTTAAATTTTTGCTCCATCCTCTAATGGTCCAACTATCTGGCCATGTATCAGCACACCACTTCTTCCCGAATATGGCTCCAAAGCCACTGGACCCAGCTGCATCAGTATACAACTCTAAGTCCCTATTGGTCACCTCTTTCTCAATCCAACAGGTGTGGCCATTGTACGTGTTTAAGAATGTTTTCCACACATGTAAATCCAATTTTTGTTCCTTGTTCAATCTAATATGGTGTGCAGGGTTTGATAGGCCCTTTGTCGCCCAAGCTAACCTGCGACTAAAGATCCTACCCATTGGCATTACCCTGCATGCAAAGACCAAGGACCCTAATAAGGATTGCACCTGTTTTAGTGTTACCTTCTTAGCCATTATGAAATATCCAATCTGCTTCCGTATATCCTCCACTTTTGTGGATGGCAGTCGGAATACCATATTCACAGAATCTATTTCGATGCCCAAGAAGGACAGCACTTTTACAGGGCCAGTTGTTTTTTCTGCCGACAATGGGACACCTATTTTCTTCATGAGGAAACTAAAGGTGGTGATTAAGTACTCACAATGGGATGTGCCACTTGGGCCTACGAAAAGAAAATCATCCAAGTAGTGTATTACCGCCTTGGATCCCGTTTCGTATCGAACCATCCATTCCAGGAAGGAACTGAATAGTTCAAAATATGCGCATGATATGGAACAACCCATTGGTAAGCACATATCATAGTAATACTGTCCATCCAGCTGACAGCCCAGCAGATGGAAGCAGCTATGATGCACCGGCAGTAACCTAAAAGCTGATTCGATGTCTGATTTTGCTAGCCAAGCACCCTGTCCTGCTTCCCTGACTAGTTCTACTGCTCTGTCAAAGGATACATAAGAGACCGATGCCAATTCCTTTGAAATCCCATCATTAACACTTGCCCCTTTGGGATAAGACAGGTGGTGTATTAACCTGAATTTTCCGGGCTCCTTCTTTGGGATCACACCTAGTGGAGAGATCCTTAAATTTGGGATTGGCAGTTCTGAATATGTTCCGGCCATGCGCCCAAGGCTCACCTCCGTATCTATCTTCGTCTTTGCAATCAACGGTAATTCTGAAACGGACTTTAAATTGTTTGAGAACTGTGGAACTGGGGAATAAACAAAGGGTATTATAAAACCTATGGTGAAGCCAGACCTAAGTAGGTCTGCTTCCTGCTTCCTGGGGTACGCGTCTAGCCATGCGCCCATCTCGGCCACGTTCACCGGGGTTCTCATGTGCACCCGCGATGAATTGTTTAAATTGGGGCCGTTGGCGTCGAAAACACCGGCTAGCCGCATGTCCCGGGCCTCCGCACGTGGCGCATTCGTGCCTGAATCTACATGCGCTTCCGAAGTGACATTGGCCTTCGTTAAACAACCAGCAGGGGCCTGGTTTTCTACCCATAGCCATGCTCATACCCGGAGGCGGATAGAATCCTGATGTACCTGCGGCCGCTGGATAGGCCGACTTTGGTGCTGTCATGAGCCTTAGCCAAGAATCTGCGGCTTTTGAGTTCCAACCTGCCCGTGGGTGTAGGGCCAACCTTTGACGAAATTCTTCGTCGTATCTCCACCAAGCTGCCCCTCCGTGTATCTTGTACGCCCCGAATATTTGATCTAGATACACAAATAGATCAGCACACTTATCTGGGTGTGTCTTACCTATTATGCTGGCCAATACACAAAACGCTTGTAACCAGTTACCAAAAGTCTTTGCCACTTTTGGCTCCTTTTCCTTGCCTTTTTCGAATCTCCTCTCTTTGTCTACCGATAGGCTGTCGGCAGATATGAGTGACCAGATGTCAACATATTCCCCTTTTCTTATTTTTTCTTTCTGCTCCTCCGATAAGTGGGAGCCTAATGGTGCTAACCCACAGAAGAAGGCCTCCTTGAATGCTTCCGCATTCGGCACCGTTTGCGCAGGCGGGGGTGGAGTTGCCCCCCCTGGAGCTAAACTAGGGGTGTCCGCCCTTTGTGCGGGTACCCCGGCTTTTTCCATCATGGCCCTCAGAATAGCCAGCCAATCCCTTTCATTCTGGGGTCCCCCTGTCACTCCCCCCCATGCCCCGGCACAAGATAACTCACGGTTTGCCGGGTCGTTCGAAAGTCCCCATGATGTTGATGGGGCCGGTGATCGTTGCTGGCCTGTCCTCCTGGTCGGCTCGAGGTGTGGCTGGTTCCTGTTCCCACCTTCCTTGCTTGCCGACTCACGCTCATGTCTTGATGAGACTCTGCGGTGATACCTCTTATGTGGTGGTGACTCAGACGTGTCTGAGCTGGTATAACGCCTTCGCACAGGCGCGCCCCTTATTGACGCCCTGGAGTGATGGCAGGAACATTCTCCCTCGCTCCTATTCTGACTTCCAGCTACCTGCCTGTCCTGGCTCCTTCTTTGCCTAGCCCATCGTCTGCTATGCCTCTCTATTCCTCTGGATGACTCGGAGGATGGGCTTCTCCAGTTTCTCCTGAACCTTCTCCCCCGTTCCTCCCTCCTTGCTCCTTGCTGCTCCTCCCTAATGTCACCCCTTATTATTTCAATCTCCCTACTCGCTGATGGGGTGCGTCTAGTTGTAGACCGAGCATCAACAAAATCCAGCTCACCTTCTTCCGCTGAGCCCTGTTGTTCTGCTCGGTCTAAGTTGGCCCTCATTTCTGCAGCCGCCACAAATTCGTCTAATGAGGGGAGAGGCCTTGAAGGTCCGGGCTCTACCTCATTCCTATTCCCCCTGGCTTGTGCGGGAGCTTCATAGCCGCGGGCCCTAATTCCTGTTCTCCCCGGTTGACTAGTGCCCACTGTTACCTGGCTACCTGTTGCCTGGTTCCCTACGACTTGTCTCCTTGATCTGGCTGCCGCTCCTGCTTGTTTTTGGCTTGTGGCCTGTCTTTTAGTTTGCGGGCGCTGTGCTTTAGGGGCAGCCGCTTTTCTGCGCCTAGGCGTGGGAGAGGTATCGGGGTTAAATCTCGATGGAGGGTGGGATCTCCTGGGTGGCCTGTTGCTCTGACGAGTGGCCAGTCTGCCTACCCTTCCCCCTTCTGCTGGGGCCCCTTGTGTTACTGATGCTGGGGGTTGATTGCTCCCCAGCAGCTGCCTTATCCAACCTGCTCCCTCTTTCCCCATCCTTTCTAATACTTGCTTTTGCAGGTCATCTAGTTCCGCCATTGCACCTTTTTTATTCCTCCTTTTGTTTCTGGCTGGTAATCGTGCTTAAAAACACGTTGTGCAGCCTGCAGAAAGTCAAAAGATGGCGTCCAGCTTCGGAATAATAAAAAGGGAGAGGGAACGCGGACCAAGTCCCAAAGGAAAACAAGCGGAACAAAAGCCTAAGGAAAAATTAGGTGCACTGTAGGGGGCTGGCAAAAAGGGGGAGACTTAAAGAACAGAGCTAGAGAACCGGGAAACACGACAGTTATACAGGCTTGTAAGGTAATATAAATGTTGAGAAAAAAAAAGGAATGGACACGCTGAGGAAAGGTAAAGGAATGGGGTGAGGCTCCGTCAATGGTTGCGTAAGGGGGGGGGAAGGGGACATTAGAGGGAGGGAAGGGGGGGGAAATACATTACTAACATTTCTAACATTATGAGATCCAACAGAGCTCATTTTCTAGTAGGAACCTCAACACCTGTGAGAGAAAATTATTCTGCAGCAAATTCAGGAACTCATCGCCTTTTTCTGTGATGGCAGTTCCACTACACCAATCACTACAATCAATGTCAGGGTAAATAAAGTCCCCCATAATGAGGACACTCCCCAAACTTGCAGCCCTTGCCATTGCCACCTCATTGAAGTTGACTCACTCACCTCCTCTCTGCAAGCATTTGGCGGCTAATGCAGACACCAACAATGACATTACCCCCCCTCCCTTTCCTGTTGCCTAATTCCACCCATATTGCCTCTACTTTAAACACCCATATCGCCAGTTATCTCTTCTTTTAAATTTGGCTTCAATTCTTTTTTATATAAACATATACTCCTCCCCCTTTCTTTTTTTCTCTGCCTGCCTAAACAAGCAATATCCTTCTATAAATTTACAGCCCAGTTGGTGAGAACTGTTCAACCAACTTTCTGCTATACCTATTACATCATACTTTTCATTCAATGCCATAATTTCCGATTCACCCATTTTGTCAGCCAGGCTTCTCGCATTTGCAAACATACATTTTAGATTATGATCCTGTAATTTTATTCATACACTTAATAAACATGCCTCCCCTATCCCCAATGCTAGGCCCCCCCCCATTTCTGCCCACCACTGGCCTATCTACACCCTGGTTTCCTCCTGGGCTATCTATCCCAGTGAGACTTCTAATACCCCCCCCCAACCTAGTTTAAAATCTCTTCCAACCCTCTAGCCATCTTCTCAACTAAAACAGCTGCACCGTCATCAGTGAGGTGCAACCCATCCCTACTAAAGAGCCTGTAGCCGACAGCAAAGTCTGCCAAGTTCTTAATAAACCCAAACCCTTCTTCCTTACACCACTCTCTTAGCCAAGCATTATGCTCCTAAGCTCCCGCTGTCCCCTGGCTTAGCATGTGGCTGCGGTAGTATTTCTGAAACACTACCCTGGAGGTCCTTGCTTTTAACTTGGCCCCTAGCTCTCGAAATCATGTTTAGGACCTCACCTCCCTCCTCCTCTAACTTTGTCATTGGCACCAATGTGAACCAAGACCGCCGGGTCACAACCCGCCCCACCCAATAATCTGTCTACAAAATCCACCACATGCCGAAGCACCAGGCAGGCAAGTGGCCTAAACAATGTGCTTGGACTAAACTTCTGTACAGCCTTAGGTATATTTAAAATGAGGCCAAGATTTACAGCTAGATTAACCTGCATCCACTGTAGGCACTTCTGTGATTTACCCAGAGCCTCACAGACACTTGTGATTCTCTTTTGAAAAAATCTACCCAGGGTGGCTGAGGCTCTGGGTTAATCTTCTCAAATATTTTGCTAGTTCTAGTTGTTGCTGTATGGCATTGCTACAGCTAATTCGGTTACCTACCAGAACCCCCAAATCCCAGAGATATTCATTTAGCACAGAGCCTTTTATTATGTAGGTTGCACAAGGACTGTTAAACCCCAAATGCATCACCTTACATTTATCTATCTAGGTCTGTTTGCAGCAATTGCACATCGTTTGAAGTTTCCAAAGCTCTGCATAGTTTAGTGTCATCAGCAAACACAGAGACCTTGCTATCAGAGGCAATTACCACTTCTAAGTTATTTATAAACAAATTAAAAGTACAGAACCCTGAGGCACTCCACTTAGAACTTTGTCCTATATAGATGAGGCTTGTTGATAACTAGTCTCTGTAAGGTTTTACTTTCTAGTTTTTAGACACTAAACCTTTTCCAGTACTGTTAGCAATCCATTTTTAAAGACAAAGCCAACTCAACATACAAATTCAGCTTGAATGGCAGAGGAATGATACAGAACAATTAGACAAAGTTATATCACAATAAAGCTCCATTTCCTCATGAAATACATCCACAAGTCCTTAAAGAGCTTTAGAATGTTCAGTTTGATCTAGATCATGGTTCCTTTTAGGACCAGGGGTGGTCCTGGTTTCGAGCTGCCAAGCCCCCTTATTAGAAAGGCTAGTATTAGAGCACCCATGTTTTTTTTAAAGGACAATTATACTTACCTACCCATTCCTCTTCTTCTATCTAGGCATTTTACACAGGGTGAGGACCTAAACCACTAGGCCCTCACCCCTGGGATGTTTGTAGTCACACTGCTCTGCTCCCTCTTCTGGTTCTGCGAAGCGTCCAATAGGAAGACAGCTTCTTGCAGAGTGTGTCTTCCTATTGGCCTTGTTGCCAACAGAAGGGGAGAGGAGCTTACCAGAGCAGAGCTTAGTAAGCATATCAGTGTTACTACAAAGAGACCAGGGGTGAGAACCTAGCAGTTTAGGTCCTCACCCTGGGTACAAAGCCTAGATAGAAGAAGAGGAGCAGGTATAGTAAGTATAATAGTCCTTTAAAAGCCAATAGGGGTCCTTGTTTTGAGCTGCAGGACCCCCAACAATATCACTTGTCAGTGGCACAAGGGCACGTATAAGTGCCAGGTCCCGGTTTTGAGCTGGGGACAGGGAATTCAGCAGTTAAGTGCTTTCGCAGGACTAGGCAGCCAGCACATTCCTTTCCCTTTCCTTAAGGTCCTGCTGTTATTCCCTTCTCTTTTTCCTTTTCCTCCAGATGGTCAACTGTGGTGCATGATTTTAATAGCGTGTTTAGGTTTAATGCATACTTAGTAAAAGTTATATTTTAACCCACCCCACTTTTTCCCCACTGTGTGCCTTATAATCGGGACTGACCACAATTCATCTGGGGAATCTGTATTTTCTTCTTTCGATTTGTCATGTTATTTTAATCCCCAGTGTTCAGTCCTCTATCCCTCAGGGGTAGTGGTGTGTCACTTATTCTTTTTCTCCTTTTTTGCCATGTTAGGACCAAGAATATACACAAGAGAGATGGCAAGATTTTTCATCCACCACAGAGATTATTGTATGGCCCATTAATATATTTATATGCTGATCCCATATGATGATAACCTTCGCCCCTTTGAGTTGAATGAGAGATCCTTTCTTGGTAAACCTCTACTAATGGACTGCTACCAAACCATTATTTCAATAACAGACAGAAACCAGTGTTGGGTGTATAAAACGGCCACAGCTTATTTATTTATTAATTTGCATATATGTCATATCTTTTGCATATCCTTCCCCATTGGTCCTTGCAAATTGTATAACCGTGGTTGCTATGGCAACCCCATAAACCAGCTGATACCATTCCGCCTTCCTTTGTTTGTAGCCAACCTCCTGTAGGGAGGGCATGTAAACCACCACCATGTCCGTCTGCAAGGACCCCCCCACCCCAACCTTGTAATACATTCCTCTTAACTGCTGTGACATAACACCTTTAACTTATAACTCTTCTACATATACATATATTTTTTTTATTTTTTTTTTTTTTATAAATTTTTTACAAAATAAATTTTAACCAAATAACAACTTTTACAATTCAGAGAGAGAAGGGTCCGGGTGGGTGGAAAAACATGTTGTGCAGCCTGCAGAAAGCTCAAAAATGGCGTCCAGCGAGCGCGCGCGCCACCTTTTGTACTCGCACGCGCGTCCGCCCGCCTATGACGTAACACGCTTGCGCGCCGTTCCCACCGCAAGCCTTACTGGGAACGGCGCGCGACACCGTGAAACAGCCCCGAGGTACACCGCCCTCAGTCAGGGGCCGCACACCTATTCGGTGCGCTGCCCCACAGACTGATCGCATATGATGATACCTTCGCCCCTTTGAGTTGAATTGAGAGATCCTTTCTTGGTAAACCTCTACTAATGGACTGCTACCAAACCATTATTTCAATAACGAGACAAAACCAGTGTTGGGTGTATAAAACGGCCACAGCTTATTATTTATAATTTGCATAATATGCATATCTTTGCATATCCTTAATCCCATTGGTCCTGCAAACTTGTATAACCGTGGTTGCTATAGCACACCCCATAAACCAGCTGATACCATTCCATTCCTTCCTTGTTTGTATGCCAACCCTCTGTTAGGGAGGGCATGTAAACCACCACCATGTCCGTCTGCAAGGACCCCACCGCCACTAGGGGCCGAATGTAGGCCTACACTCGGCCCCGGCCGCCACCCAACAATTGAATCGCCCTTTCAATCCCTTCCTGTAGGCCCAATAGGAGAATATCTAATCCTATGTCATTAGGATGGACACCATCATCTCTAAGCAGGGATTGTTATCACCTTCGAGCTGCCGGTGTCGTATGGCAATGCCTCCCATTGCTCGCACAAAACGAGATATCCTCGTATTAACACTTGCCTGCTGTGTTCTATTGCCATTGGATTTCTGGCGCCTGCCCAGCATATTCGTGGTATGATTTCTGACCATACAAGAACTACTGACGAGAACATCTCAATCATACGTGTTATATCTGCTTTGATCATGGGTGATCAATTTTGCTAATCCCACCGTACATAGATCTTACCTCCCGCGTGAATCACCAGGACCACTGGACCCCCTCTCTTTCTGACTAACAGCAAAGACTTCCGATATTAAGCGGAGCCATCCAAGCCCGAATTCCTCCCAGTGAATCTTGATGTCTTGGAATCCTAGCTGAGAACCACCCGGTCGAATTTCGGCTCGCTCTTTCGCCCAGTGATAATACAGCGTGACCCATTATCCAAACACGGCCTCTCAGTTCCTATAATGAAAATTCAATTAGTCACAAGGTTTGGGCGTATATAAGGCGCTACACGTCTGATCGCCATCTACCTATCTGTTTAACTTGGCTCGTTAGAGAAACCCAAACTGCTAGCTTCTGTAGCTGCTCCTATTCTAAACGAGTGGGTACCGATTCCTTCGGTTGAGACCCAAGCGTTGTAGTGTCGACTTGAGGACTGCCTCGAATTGAAATTTCGTTAGCGGAGTACTGTCAGCATGAATGAAAAATTGGGGACCCTCACTTCTTAAATGTATAAAATTTTTTAAGATTCTCCACCGGGCAGCTGAGACTCAGGGAAATAAAGAGAAACATGCCCCTGAGCCAAATATATCCGTTTTTGATCTTTAATTTTAACCTGTACTAGTGAGTCGCTAACTGATATATCTTCCTTCATTAGACCTCCGGTTTTGATCGGCTCATCGATAGTAGCTCACAAAATCCTGATGCTCCGAAGAATGCTAAAACGAAGCTGGATCTAAACAAGGCACATTCGTAGTTGTCTTTACATACCTGTTCTAATGTAGCCATAAACGGTCTAGCAGAGCAAAAAGATCGGTCTCCTGGAATCCCTTGACCTGGTTCCTTCTTCCAACCTGGAGGATGGCGGCAATAACAAATTCTTTTGTAGAATCTTTCCATCCCCAAAGTTTAAAGAAAAAGGAAACACCTGTCATTCTACCGCAGAGCCACCGCGCTGAACATCCTCTACTACGGAGCAGAGAAGATATGTTTACGTGCATTCTACCGGGTTTGGTCATCCCTCCAATGTTTCCCTTTTGCCACTTCCTCCACTCCCCCAAGCCTTACCGTGGTTAGCCATGTCGATTGAGCCACCGAGTTTTTGATCAAGCGGGATAGTTCTCCTCCGGATTCTCCAGATGGTTATGGGACAGCGTGCTCCAATCGCCTCCGCCTGTGGGGCTAGCTGCCGGAATACCTGCCAATTAAATCGGGATAAAGCGTCAGCTATTTTGTTTTTGCTGCTGCTGGGATATGCTTTGCTTTGAACCAGATGTTAAATTCAAGGCATCTTATTACTAGGTCGAAGTAGTGCAAGGACATTGGAGGAAGAAGTGGAGAATTGTTGATGCTGTACTACACTCATGTTGTGGGACCAAAAGCTTATCCTCCTATTTGCATCTCCTCACCCCATATCTCCACCGCTACCGCTACCACTATGGGGAATAATTCTAGCAAGGTTAATTTTTGCTCCATCCTCTAATGGTCCAACTATCTGGCCATGTATCAGCACACCACTTCTTCCCGAATATGGCTCCAAAGCCACTGGACCCAGCTGCATCAGTATACAACTCTAAGTCCCTATTGGTCACCTCTTTCTCAATCCAACAGGTGTGGCCATTGTACGTGTTTAAGAATGTTTTCCACACCTGTAAATCCAATTTTTGTTCCTTGTTCAATCTAATATGGTGTGCAGGGTTTGATAGGCCCTTGTTGTCGCCCAAGCTAACCTGCGACTAAAGATCCTACCCATTGGCATTACCCTGCTGCAAAACCAAGGACCCTAATAAGGATTGCACCTGTTTTAGTGTTACCTTCTTAGCCATTATGAAATATCCAATCTGCTTCCGTATATCCTCCACTTTTGTGGATGGCAGTCGGAATACCATATTCACAGAATCTATTTCGATGCCCAAGAAGGACAGCACTTTTACAGGGCCAGTTGTTTTTCTTGCCGACAAGGGACACCATTTTCTTCATGAGAAAAAACTAAAGGTGGTGATTAAGTACTCACACATGGGATGTGCCACTTGGGCCTATGAAAAGAAAATCATCCAAGTAGTGTATTACCGCCTTGGATCCCGTTTCGTATCGAACCATCCATTCCAGGAAGGAACTGAATAGTTCAAAAATGCGCATGATATGGAACCCACCTTGGTAAGCACATATCATAGTAATACTGTCCATCCAGCTGACAGCCCAGCAGATGGAAGCAGCTAGATGCACCGCAGTAACCTAAAAGCTGATTCGATGTCTGATTTTGCTAGCCAGAGCACCCTGTCCTGCTTCCCTGACTAGTTCTACTGCTCTGTCAAAGGATACATAAGAGACCGATGCCAATTCCTTTGAAATCCCATCATTAACACTTGCCCCTTTGGGATAAGACAGGTGGGTGTATTAACCTGAATTTTCCGGGCTCCTTCTTTGGGATCACACCTAGTGGAGAGATCCTTAAATTTGGGATTGGCATTCTGAATATGTTCCGGCCATGCGCCCAAGGCTCACCTCCGTTTTATCTTCGTCTTTGCAATCAACGGTATTCTGAAACGGACTTTAAATTGTTGAGAACTGTGGAACTGGGGAATAAACAAAGGGTATATAAAAACCTATGGTGAAGCCAGACCTAAGTAGGTCTGCTTCCTGCTTCCTGGGGTACGCGTCTAGCCATGCGCCCATCTCGGCCACGTTCACCGGGGTTTCTGTGCACCCACGATGAATTGTTTAAATTGGGGCCGTTGGCGTCGAAAACACCGGCTAGCCGCATGTCCCGGCCTCCGCACGTGGCGCATTCGTGCCTGAATCTACATGCGCTTCCGAAAGTGACATTGGCCTTCGTTAAACAACCAGCAGGGGCTGGTTTTCTACCCATAGCCATGCTCATCCCGGAGGCGGATGAATCCTGAGGTACCTGCGGCCGCTGGTAGCCGACTTTGGTGCTGTCATGAGCCTTAGCCAGGAATCTGCAGCTTTTGAGTTCCAACCTGCCCGTGGGTGTAGGGCCAACCTTTGACGAAATTCTTCGTCGTATCTCCACCAAGCTGCCCCTCCGTGTATCTTGTACGCCCCGAATATTTATCTAGATACACAAATAGATCAGCACACTTATCTGGGTGTGTCTTACCTATTATGCTGGCCAACACACAAAAACGCTTGTAACCAGTTACCAAAAGTCTTTGCCACTTTTGGCTCCTTTTCCTTGCCTTTTTCGAATCTCCTCTCTTTGTCTACCGATAGGCTGTCGGCAGATATGAGTGACCAGATGTCAAAATATTCCCCTTTTCTTATTTTTTCTTTCGCTCCTCCGATAAGTGGGAGCCTAATGGTGCTAACCCACAGAAAAGGCCTCCTTGAATGCTTCCGCATTCGGCCCCGTTTGCACAGGCGGGGGTGGAGTTGCCCCCCCTGGAGCTAAACTAGGGGGGTCCGCCCTTTGTGCGGGTACCCCGGCTTTTTCCATCATGGCCCTCAGAATAGCAGCCAATCCCTTTCATTCTGGGTCCCCCTGTCACTCCCCCCCATGCCCCGGCACAGATAACTCACGGTTTGCCGGGTCGTTCGAAAGTCCCCATGATGTTGATGGGGCCGTGATCGTTGCTGGCCTGTCCTCCTGGTCGGCTCGAGGTGTGGCTGGTTCCTGTTCCCACCTTCCTTGCTTGCCGACTCACGCTCATGTCTTGATAGACTCTGCGGTATACCTCTTATGTGGTGGTGACTCAGACGTGTCTGAGCTGGTATAACGCCTTCGCACAGGCGCGCCCCTATTGACGCCCTGGAGTGATGGCAGGAACATTCTCCCTCGCTCCTATTCTGACTTCCAGCTACCTGCCTGTCCTGGCTCCTTCTTTGCCTAGCCCATCGTCTGCTATGCCTCTCTATTCCTCTGGATGACTCGGAGGATGGGCTTCTCCAGTTTCTCCTGAACCTTCTCCCCCGTTCTCCCTCCTTGCTCCTTGCTGCTCCTCCCTAATGTCACCCCTTATTTTTCAATCTCCCTCGCTGATGGGGTGCGTCTAGTTGTAGACCGAGCATCAACAAAATCCAGCTCACCTTCTTCCGCTGAGCCCTGTTGTTTGCTCGGTCTAAGTTGCCCTCATTTCTGCAGCCGCCACAAATTCGTCTAATGAGGGGAGAGGCCTGAAGGTCCGGGCTCTACCTCATTCCTATTCCCCCTGGCTTGTGCGGGAGCTTCATAGCCGCGGGCCCTAATTCCTGTTTCTCCCGTTGACTAGTGCCCACTGTTACCTGGCTCCTGTTGCCTGGTTCCCTACGACTTGTCTCCTTGATCTGGCTGCCGCTCCTGCTGTTTTTGGCTGTGGCCTGTCTTTTAGTTTGCGGGCGCTGTGCTTTAGGGGCAGCCGCTTTTCTGCGCCTAGGCGTGGGAGAGGTATCGGGTTAAATCTCGATGGAGGGTGGATCTCCGGGTGGCCTGTTGCTCCTGACGAGTGGCCATCTGCCTACCTCTTTCCCCCTTCTGCTGGGCCCTTGTGTTACTGATTGCTGGGGGTTGATTGCTCCCAGCAGCTGCCTTATCCAACCTGCTCCCTCTTTCCCATCCTTTCTAATACTTGCTTTTGCAGGTCATCTAGTTCCGCCATTGCACCTTTTTTATTCCTCCTTTTGTTTCTGGGCTGGAATCGTGCTTAAAAACTTGTCAGCCTGCAGAAAGTCAAAAGATGGCGTCCAGCGAGCGCGCGCGCCACCTTTTGTACTCGCACGCGCGTCGCCCGCCTATGACGTAACACGCGTGCGCCCGTTCCCACCGCAATGCCTTACTGGGAACGGGCGCGCGACACCGGTGAAACAGCCCCGAGGTACACCGCCCTCAGTCAGGGGCCGCGCTACCTATTCGGTGCGCTGCCCCACAAAAGTGATCATATCCCCACGCAAACGGCAAACGGCATTTCTCTAATGTAAACAGCCCTAACTTGTCTAATCTGCCTGCATAGACAAGCCTCCCCATTCCCTTTATTATTTTAGTTGCCCTTCTCTGAACTGCTTCCATTTCCAAGATGTCCCTTTTGTATATGGGATTCCAAAACTGCACTGCATATTCCAAATGAGGCCTTACCAGTGCCTTGTAAAGAGGGAGTATAATGCATTTTTCTCATGAATCTATTCTCCTCTTTATACAAGACAATATCTTGCTACCTCTAGCCCTTGCTGCCTGGCATTGTTTGCTACAGCTAAGTCTGTTATCTACAAGAACCCCCAAATCTTTTTCAGTCGAGATTCACTTAACACAGTTATTTATGGTGTAGGAGGCACAAGGATTGTTAAACCCTAAATGCATCACCTTACATTTATCAACATTGAATCTCATCTGCCATTCTACTGCCCATTTTGATAATCTATCTAGGTCTGCTTGCAGCACTTGCACATCATTTGAAGTTTCCAAAGCTCTGCATTGTTTAGTGTCATCAGCAAACACAGAGACCTTGCTCTCAATGCCCCCTTCTAATGCTGGGTACACACAGTAACGATAAAGCCCCGATACCGTCGAATCCGACGGTATCGGGGCTTTATCGTTATGTGTGTACGCTCGTTTCCCGAACGAGCACGCGGCCGCCAAACGATCGGGTCGCCGAGCGCTCGTTCGGGGAAAGGCTGAAAATTTCCATCGGCTGCGCTAGACTCCCTATAGAGGAGTCTAGCGCGGCCGATGGAAACACACAGTCCCGAGTGTTCTCCCTATGATATTCATAGGGAGAATGCTCGGGACTGTGTGTACGCAGATCTTTGAAAGATGGCAGACAGGATCTTGCAGATCCTATCTGTCATCTTTCAGAAATCTGGACTGTGTGTACCTAGCTTTAGTCATTTATAAACAGATTAAACAGAAGCAGCACCAGTACAGAACCCTCAGGCACTCCGCTTAGAACTTTAGCCAATATAGATGTAGATCCATTTACCACCACTCTCTGCTTGCCCTCCAATAACCAATTCTCTATCCATGTACAAGTATTTTTTTCTAGGCCATCAGTCCTCAGTTTATACATTAGTCGCCTATGTGGCACATTATCAAAAGCTTTAGCAAATTCTAAGTATACCACATCCACTGCTATGCCAGAATCTAAATACGCTGGTTTCCATATGCACATGTAGTGTAGTTTTATTGGTATACAGCGCGGAAGAGGATTATATATGTGGGGGTTTAGTAACAGAAGAGCCAGAGGTGGATCTTGTGGGCTCTCTATTTTCATTCCTGGCTCCTGTTACATTCATTTTAGAATGGGAGGTAAGACATAGACCCTTTCCTTTAACAAGGCCCTCCTTCCTGTCCAAAACTAATGTCATCATGGAATTTTATTTAAGGCTCCATCTTGAAGAAGTGCCAAGAAATATTACTTTAATTTCAATGATTCTGGGTAGATAAATATTAGTGTTTCATACCCTCCAACATTCCAAAACAAGAAAAAGGTACACTTTGACACACCCCTTGCTCCGCCCAAACCCCACCCATCACTCCGCCCCCAAACATCTAGCTCCACCCTAAATATAGAAAGAAAACGGTAGCTCTGTGCAGCCGAGTGACTGGCGCACACTTGATCCGGCGGGAAACATGCCAGGCACCCGGTACAAGCCCGTACTTTTGTTATGCCCGGTACTCCCATTTTAAAAACGGCACAATACCGGGAAAATCGGTACACTTGGAGGGTATGGTGTTTCTTCATGCTCTTTTAGAAGAATCTCTCGTTTAATAAGTTCTTTACTTTAGGCTATGGTTTTTAAAAAGGGGTCAGCTTTCAGTTAGTGAGATTTTGTCAGATTGTGCAAACAAACACTAACATCCTTGTTTGCATAAGGACATAAGGAGAAAGAAGCAGAGGTTGAGGTGATACGGTCACTTGTTCAGTTGATAAGATTTCTGTTTGTCTTGCAAAAGTCTATGGTGAGTTCACTGTGAAAAGCTGTAACACAAGAACGCTGTGTAACTCAATTGTCAGTTGGAGTATCACTGCCAAATGACTATTAGATTAGATTCGGCTCTTAAAGGACAATTATACTCACCTTCCCTCCGCTCCTCTTCTTTGATCAGTACCTTTTACCCAGGGTGAGGACCTGAACCGCTAGGTCCTCACCCCTGGGTTTGCGTATCTTGAAGCACAGCCTTACTGAAACGCTGCTCTGGTAGGCTCCGCCCCCTCCCCTAAAAGGTACTGACCTAAGAAGAGGAGTGGAGGGAAGGTGAGTATAATTGTCCTTTAAGGCTCTAACACCCGAACTATATTAAACCCGATGAACAACTCCCGTCCACGACGCACACAGGCGACAAACGGGCATTTCGGCTGATAATCGCACACGTATGTATTTGTTCGGTCACATGTCGTTTGTTGATCATGACAGATTGACTAACAACGCCCCTACGGAACGTGTGATTTTCGGCCAAAACAGCTGTTTGTTGTGCACGTGATGGGGGGTAGTTCGTTGGGTTCAACATCATACGTGTTACGGGGCTTTAGTGTGCTCATACATGGGTCGACCACAGCACAATGGTGCAGCAATAGAAAAATAGATAGACAGATTTTAGATTTTTGCACTTGACAGTTGAGCTCACCACATAATATTCACAGATACAGGAGATGGCACAGTAACTATTATTGCCTGCAGGCTTGTTACTATAAGTGCCCACAGGCTGGTAACTATATGTTCATTCCCCGCAAGCTAGTGGTAATAAGTTCACTGCAGGCTGGTTACTATAAGGGCCCGCAGGACAGTAACTATAAGTTCCCCACAGGGTGGTAACTATAAGTTCACCAAGGCCAGTAACTATAAGTGCTCGCACACTGGTAACAATAAGTTCCCCACTGGCTGGTAACGATAAGTGCCCAAACGCTGGTAACTATAAGTGTCTGCAGGATGGTAACTATAAGTGCCCACAGGCTGGTAAATATGTGCCCACAGGCTGGTAAATATGTGCCCACTGGCTGATTACTATAAATGCCCACAGGCTGGTAACTATAAATGCTCACAGGTTGGTAACTATAAGTATACACAGGCTGGTAAATATGTGCCCACAGGCTGTTACCTATAAGTGTCAATAGGCTGGCAACTATAAGGACTCACAGGCTGGTAAATATGTGCCCACAGGCTGTTACCTATAAGTGTGCAACAGGCTGGCAACTATAAGGGCTCACAGGCTGGTAAATATGTGCCCACTGGCTGATAACTATAAATGCCCACAGGCTGGTAACTATAAATGCTCACAGGTTGGTAACTATAAGTACACAACAGGCTGGTAAATATGTGCCCACAGGCTGTTACCTATAAGTGTCAACAGGATGGCAACTATAAGTTCTCACAGACTGGTAAATATGTGCCCACACGCTGCTTAATATGTGCTCACAGGCTAGAAACTATAAGTGCCCACAGGCTCGAAACTACAGTATAAGTGCTCACAGGCTGGTAAGTATGTGCCCACAGGCTGGTTAATATGTGCTCACAGGCTGGTTAATATGTGCCCACAGGCTGGTAATTCTAGGTGGCCTAAACACAGACTGGTAATGAAACTAAGGAATACATTGAGCTTACCAGGAAGAACCCCTGGAACCCCTGAGGGACACACCATTGCAACCCCCTGCCACATGCAGGAGAGGTGAAGTTCAAATGGCAGCGAGGACACATGACACAGTTATCACGCACCATGATGTCACCTCTGGGCTGCCATGCTCTACAGTATAGAATAAGGCTGCAGCCCGAATTTTGCCATTTAGACCGTCCCAGGGGGCAAATGCCCCTCAGCGCCCAGTCTGCCACTGCTTATACTGGGTAAATCCCATCGGCCCCAACGGGATTGGGTATGGCTACCTTTGAGATGGCCAAACTTCCTGAAGTTCAGATTGTTTTTGAACTTCCGTTCAAAAAGTTCGGAAGTTTGAAAACGAACCCACAAGTCGATGGGAGAAATAGTTAAAGGGCATGTCCACCCTTATAAAAAAAAATCCCATATAATAGAATGCCTTCCCCCAGCCCCAACCGCTATAAAATAAATTTAAGAAAGTGCCCAGATCTTTACTTACCTTCCCTCTCTCCTCCGATGCCCAGCCTTCTGCTTGCAAGACACTGCAAGCAGGAGGCAGGACCGGCAGTTCTGGGGACTTTCTTAAAAAAAATTTTTTGCGGTTGGGGCTGGGGGAAGATATACTAATGTATGGGCAAGGGGTTTTATGGTAGGGGGAGGGATCGCAAAACGGGAGGGAGAGGGAGGGAGATGGAGGGGGAGAAGGGCTGCAGTACGCATGCCAAACTTCTCCCGGAGATGAGACAGGAGGCAGAGTCCTATATGGACTCTGCTATCCTCCTGGTGGGCAGTTTTTGGGACTTTGGGGGGAGACTATAGGAGAACCACACGGAGCTGGGATGTGAGGTAAGGATTTTATTACACTACATGGTGGGGCCCATTAGTGGGGGAGATTATAGTTTTGGGGGTGGACATGCCCTTTAAAAATCAAAGCATACATTCTAGGGTTACCGAATTCAAATGCTAGATTCAAGGGTTACCAATTTGAAAATGTGCTAATTATTATTATTATTTTTAAAAATGATCAAAAATATGTTTGGGTTTCAGTTCGGATCCATCGCTAGATTATCTGTTGGATGGGTAAGACATGCTCAGATCAGACATGGTGGTAACAAAGGCACTTAGACTTATAAACATAACCACATAAGATAAGGTAACAAACTAATTATTTATATACCTTAAGACGCATATAATACTCACAGATTATCTTCATACATATCCCATAAATCCCATTACAATGCATAATAACAAACATAGCACTTTGTTATTATGTAAGTAAGAGATGCAACATTGAATGAAATTATGTTGTGCCTCCAGAGTTCAACATTTATTCTATGATAATTATGTCTGGAGTATGAGCTAGGATTCCTTTATTGCCATTGACCAACACAAACCCCCCTGCCTGTTTGGTTGCACTACTGTAGTACTATTATTTATATATATGTTTGGGATTTTGGGGTTGTAATGGGATTTATGGGATATGTATGAAGGTGATCTGTGAGTACTACTGTATATGCTTCTTAGGTATATTAATAATTGGTTTGTTACCTTATCTTATGTGGTTGTGTTTATAAGTCTAAGTGTCTTTGTGAAGGGCTTGACTTTTTGACCACCGTTTCCCTGTCTTAAAGGGAAAGGTGGGTTTGGTGTAGTTGTATTTGTTTTCCCTTGAGGCACCCTCTTTGTTATAAGTAGTTATATATAATGGTGGAGCACTACACTATATAAGTGTCTAATTCTTTATTTGCAAAGCATACGACGTTTCGGGGCTCAGCAGTCCCCTTCTTCACGTAGGAGGAAGAGGACTGCTGAGCCCCCCAAGACGTTGTATGCTTTGCAAATAAAGAATTAGACACTTATATAGTATGTTTCTCTCAGCTTTATTTCTTGGAAGATTATGACCCCTAGAGTAGGGGGTGGAGAGGATTGCACCTATCAAACACAGGCCTTGCCACATGTGGTGTGCTTGAGTGGATCTACTACTGTTTGGAGCACTATACTACCATTGTTTATATAAGATCTATACAGAGCAACTGAATCAACCCAGGTGCTGGCTCAAGGGCAACATCATAACAGTCTCTATTAGGTGTCTATTAAAAAAATAAAACATGTGTGTTTGTGTCTGCATATGTGTATATGTAGCCATTTGTGTATCCCAGTACATCCGTACCAATTTTGAGTGCCAGGGTGCTACCGTGCTACTCCTTGGACTTGAACAAACAACCTTTTTATTTAGCACACAGTAGGTCTGTGTTACCTACGCATTTCAGCCCTACCAATAGCGGCCAACCCTGACAACGGCCGCTACTGGTAGAGACAAAACGCGTAGGTAACACAGACCTACTGTGTGCTAAATAAAAAGTTTCTTTGTTCAAGTCCAAGGAGTGCCCTATCTCTATTGTTTGATATATATATATACTAGCAAAAGTGTGCCCGTTGGTGCATAGTGGAAATTATTTGTGTGTATGTTTTGCTGTGTGTGGATAAAGTGCATATAGAATCTTTACACAGGTATGTTTTAAACTGTTACTCAGACAGTCACCAGGATCACGGAAACTCAATTAGGATAATCCTGCAGGCCTGAGAATAGACCCAGGAAATCCTGACACATTGTGTTTCAAACTGAACATTCTATGTTTATACTTATTACTATTCACCACCGCAAGTGCCACATTTATAGCTGCTTATGTTAAGACTTGGGAGCACAGGATACTGATTGGATCAGGTTTTTAAAAAAGGTTTGGCAATTGGGCCTGGTAGATCTACCGAGTCTAATTGGGGCATTTCATCAGCAGCAGATACAAGGAAAGGAGGATTTAAATCAATACTATCAGTAGCAGCCTCCATAGATTTAAGTGTATGTCCACCCCCACACCCCCAAACAAAACAACCCACTACTGGTCCCACTGAGTAGTTTAAAAAAAATTCTTACATCTCTGCTCCTTATGGTTCCCCTGTAGTGCTTGTCCAAAGCCCAGGAAACTGAGCAATAGTAGCTGTCTTCCTGTCCAAAAGATTTCTGCGTCCTCCTTGCCCTCTGAGAAGATGGTGGCATGCGCAGGGGAGCCCTTTCCTCCCCTCCCTCCCACCCTCCTGATCCCTCCTTGGCTGCCCTTCATGTAGCGTGAAATATTTTATATATATTGCAGGGCACCCCCTCACACCGCAAACCAATGTATAGGAAGTGTAAAAATAGAATCCCAACTGTACTTACAGATCCTTGCTCCCACTGTGTCCTCTGTTGCTGGCAGCCACAGCTGTAATTGGCTGCCTCTCAGGGAATCACAGCTGCGGCTGCCGGTCCGGCCCCCTGCTTCCAATCAGGAAGGCGAATCAGAACGACGCTGCAGCGAGGGACTGTAAGTAGAGTTTGGATTCTATTTTTACATCTAACATAGCGGTTGGAGGTGGGAGGGGATGCCCTGCAATATATCAAAAATTAATATTGAGGATGAAGATGCCCTTTAATACAGAAAACATATATAAAGAAAATACAGGGAGAATAAATGGTATTACCAGCGCTGCCACCAATTTGCACCAGATCACTGCTTTATGGAAGGATTATGGGTAGCATGGCACACAGTGTGTTACTCTGGTGGTGTGGCACAAAGCAGACAGTGCACTTTCTTTAATCAATCAGTTTTAATTACATTTAACAGTAAGTATTGCAATGATTTAATAAAAAACATAAACAGTTTCCCCACATAACATGTGCAGTAATGGAAAAGTCCCTGCCTATGGTGCTCCACTTTAAATATTTATTGACCAGGCCTGTATATTGTGTGTCCTTGTAAGCTGGTGTACACTTATCTGTTATCTCAGAGTTTGTATCCATTAAGGTAAATTGTCCAATAATCTTTCCTCCCAACAGGTGGTAACAGGATCTTATATCACTCCAAACAGATCAGTCCCATACCGCAATTTACTTTCACTTTCTCTCCTACTACCATAGAGAGCAAGGATGTCTTGTCTTTAATTACTCACTGACACCACCTGCAGGCTGGAGGTAGTATATAAGGAGCCTTGGTGTATATGTCCATTATAATACACATCACATCCTGTGTAGCAGACAGAAACCTTTTCTGGATTACACTTCATTTCACATGGAGCAGACACAGGGGTGTGGTTTAACCTCCCATTTTGACCATTACATTTTGAAATAGGGATCTCAGCTCTGTAAGTAACTTTATGTATTTTGTATATTTTGTCTTGTGCCTAATATAAGTCAGTGCTATACTTATAGATTTATTGATGTCATTTAAATGGTAATAGTGAGAAATGCTACCCATACAGATACACCTTTCCTATATTTAATAACCTATACCCCCCTACCTCATATCTCCTAAATACGCGATACAAACTCAGATGAAGATATAAATATATTTATATAATAAGGGATATACATATTACATAAAAGTCTCCAGCACTCAACTACACATATAGGGGGTTATTCAATAAAAGTTCTTATCGTTTAAAATGGTGCTAATTTTGCCCCAACCAATCAGATGTTAGCTTTCAAATGTTACATAAGTTCTGACTGGTTGGGGCAAAATTAGCACCATTTTAAACGATAAGAACTTTTATTGAATCTCCCTGATAGTCCCAAATGAATAGATGTAAAAGTTAAACATACCTGCAAGCAATGAAAGGTAACCACCTGCACTGAGGTTAAAATGGATACCTTTAGTTGCATTGTTTGTACAAATATGCGTCAGCTGATGCGCCAATTCAAGGCAGTATCCCAGCATCAGCCCTAACCTAATGATAAAAATATTGTCCTTGGGGAGAGAAAGACCATACCTGCTTTACTCTTTATTTAGCATGACCTCTTCCAGGGAACCATATGGGCTTATATAGCTTATGAATCTTCTTTTTATCTGGACTGCCTTAAAAGGTGCGGGGAATTAAGTTACACAGGGAGCATGCATACAATGGGGCTAGCCACTATCGCCCTCTAGTATATACCAAGATAAAAATGCAGCTCAAGCCATTATTCATAATTACTTTTAGGTGTAGTGCAAATGAGTATAACGACCGGTATTTTATTTATAGGTTAAAAAAAACGGTCGTTATTTTACGATAACGATACCGATCTTTTATAAATAGGGCCCATGGTCTCAAACGAATAGATGTAAAAGTTAAACATACCTGCAAGCAATGAAGGGTAACCACCTGCACTAAGGTTAAAATGGATACCTTTAGTTACATTGTTTGTACAAACATGTGTCAGCTGATGCAGAGAGGCTACTTACATCTCTGTAGCTAGTAGGTATCAGGATCCATTCTGAACTTGCTCTCCCTTTCCACCCCCAGCAAGTATCCGTCGAAAATCCTTGAAAATACGATCGGAGACCACTTTCGAGTTTCTGATCGTATTTTCAAAGATCGAACGGTCGAGGCTATTTTCAATAATTTTCAAAAATAACCTCAAACATTCGAAAATCGTCAAAAATACAATCGGAAACTCGAAAGTTGTCCCCGGTTGTATTTTCGAATATTTTCGAACATTCGTTGATATTTGAAATTGAAAATAGGTCCGTACATTTGAAAAGCTTTGGGATTTTCCCAAGATCCGGGAATCCGATCTGTCCTGTGCTTTTTTGTCTGGCTCCTTTTAGTAAGTTAGCCGGATACCCTCTATCTTGTAACTTTGCCATTCGTTCATCTGTTCCTCCTTCCTCTGAGGGTCAGAGACAATCCCTCAGAGGAAGGAGCACTCTTTTAAATTGACCTACAGGAATGGTATGTTTTATATGCCTAGGGAGAAAGCTTTTAAAGGAGAGTAACTGGTATCTGTCCGTAGTATTGGTGTATAACTCCGTTTGTATCTTGTTATTTTTCACAATCTTAACATCCAAATAGTTGATTATCATAATGTATGTATATATATATATGTACTAGCAAAAGTGTGCCCGTTGGTGCACAGTGGGAAATATGTGGGTGTATGTGATACAGATGATATAATATAAAATCTTTATACACACTATTATAAAATTTAGGGATTTGTACAAAAAAAATAAAGGCAAGATGTTAAAAATAAAAGAAATCCTATAAAATCTTGGTTCTGTTACTGTCACATCCCCTAAATTAATATTTTACACAATATACAGAGACAAAAGGGAACCTATTGAGTGCACCCCAATAGGTATTAGAGGGGACATATATACACAAATCTTTTGGATTGTACTGGAAGTGTTAGTGCTTTAGAAATACATGTTAAATATACATAAAGTGCAGCCTAACATCAAGATTAGAGAAGTTTGAACTTTCAAAACTATATCGAAAGTTCGAAAACGGATACATTAAAGTCAATGGGAGTCAAATAGTTCGAAAAGTTAAAATGAAATACATATTAAATATCAATAGTAACAATGTAAATAGCTGTTGGACCTGGGAAATGGTCTGGGGAACACGTTCAAATATCCAGGACTTTCGAAAACTCGATTTTACTCTCACGCGCGCTACTTTCGGGCTCTCGCGTTCGAACATTCGATAATTATCCCATGAATGACTCGCGGATTCAAGAATATGGACATTTTACTCACAGATTCAAGAATTCAATATTTACTCGTGTATAGGTATAATAGACATTTTACTCGCGGATTCGATATTTACTCGCGTAAAGGTATAATGGACATTTTACTCGCGGATTCGAGAATTCGATATTTACTCGCGTATAGGTATAATAGACATTTTACTCGCAGATTCGATATTCGTTTCGCGTATAGGTATAATAGACATTTTACTTGCAGATTCGATAATTCGATATTTACTTGCGTATAGGTATAATAGACATTTTACTCACGGATTCGATAATTCGATATTTACTCGCATTTAGGTGTCTTGAGAACGGCTCATGCAAGGGCCGAAACGCGTCGATTTATGTGTATGAAATAAAGCTTCTATGTTTGGAAGATTCCCAGGAGTGCTCCGGTTTCTTAGTTAACGCTATATTTTCTATCTGCAGCGGAAGCACCCGGGCAGTTGTCTAGTGAAGTTGAGGAGTGCCGCTCCACCTTGGTTATATCTCTTGCGTATAGGTATAATAGACATTTTACTCGCGGATTCGATAATTCGATATTTACTCGCATATAAGTATAATAGATATTTTACTTGCGGATTCAATATTCGATATTTACTCGCGTATTGGTATAATAGACATTTTACTTGCATATTCGCATGCCTCGAACGTTCAAACATTCCAGGCATAGTATAGTATTTGAGGTTGAATAAAGACATACGTCCATCCATTCTAACCCATATAGCAATATCCTCATTTCTTGCCTAACTGTTGATCCAGAGGAAGGCAAAAAAAAAACACCAAATTTATGAAGGGGGAAAAAAATTCCTTCCTGACTCCAAGTGGCAATCGGAAATTTCCCTGGATCAACTCTACTTTATGTATCAATACCAGTAACTTGCAACATTCCTTGTTTGCAGAAACTCATCCAGCTTTTTTTTTTAAACTGACCAATGAACCTGCCATTACAATGTCCACTGGAAGACAGTTCCTAGCTTTACCGTTCTCACAGTGAAAAACCCTTTCCGAGCTTGAAGCCTAAACCTTTTTTCTTCAAGTCTTAAGGGATGTCCTCGTGTCCTTTGACATGTTCTATTGGTGAACAATGCCCCAGATAGTTTATTGTATGGCCCGTTAATGTATTTATACACAGTAATCATATCCCCACGCAAGCGCCTTTTCTCCAGCGTACATAATTGTAATTTTTCCAGTCTCTCTTCATATTCAAGCTCCCCCAATCCCCTTATTAATTTAGTTGCCCTTCTCTGAACCCTTTCCATTTCAAAGATGTCCTTTTTGTACACAGGATTCCAAAATTGCACTGCATATTCCAGATGAGGCCTTACCAATGCTTTCTAAAGAGGGAGAATTACATTTTCCTCCCTTGAATCCATACCTCTCTTTATACAAGACAATACCATGCTGGCTCTGGCTGTTGCCGCCTGGCACTGCTTGCTACCTTTAAGTTTGTTATCCACCAAAACTCCAAGATCCCTTTCCAACAGGGATTCACTAAACACAGAGCCATTTATAGTATAAGTAGCACAAGGATTTTTAAGTCCAAAATGCATCACCTTACATTTATCAACATTGAATTTCATCTGCCACTTAGCAGCCCAATGTGATAATCTATCTAGATCCCCTTGCAACGATTGCACATCCTCTGAAGTTTTTAATGGTCGACAAAGTTTTGTGTCGTCAGCAAACACAGAAACCTTGCTGACAATACCCACTTCCAAATCATTAATAAATAGATTAAATAGAAGCGGCCCCAACACAGAACCCTGTGGCACCCCACTTAGCACTTTAGTCCATAATGATGAAGCCCAATTAACAACTACTCTCTGCATCCTATTCATTAACCAATTTTCTATCCATGTACAAATGTGACTCCCCAGACCAACAGACCTTAGCTTATACATTAGTCGCCTATGGGGGACTGTATCAAAAGCCTTTGCAAAATCCAAGTAAACTAAATCTACTGCTATACCAGAGTCTAAATTTCTACTTACTTCCTCATAAAAGCCAAGCAAGTTAGTTTGACAAGATCTATTCCTCCTAAATCCATGCTGGTTACTACTTATAATGTTAGTCCTTGAAACATACTCTAGGATCTTCCCCACCACTGAAGTTAAACTTACAGGCCTGTAATAACCCGGCTGTGAACGACTACCCTTTTTGAATATTGGAATAACATCAGCCTTTTTCCAATCCAGAGGCACACCACCGGACATGAGGGAATCAGCAAAAATAAGAAACAATGGCCTAGATAAAACTGAACTTAGCTCCTTAAGTACCCGAGGATGTATTTTATCCGGTCCAGGAGATTTATTAATATTAACCTTATTTAGTTCTTTCTGTACCATATCCTCGGTTAACCAAAGTGAACTTGAATCTTGTATACCTTTATTGCTACTATACTCTATGATATCTGTACTTGGATCTTCTATAGTGTATACAGAGGAAAAAAAATTATTCAAGACATTTGCTTTATCGCCATCCTCCGTAACTAACTTATCCCCATTAATTAATGGTGCCACATTCTCAGTCCTCATCTTCTTACTATTAATATACTTAAAAAAATGTTTAGGCTTAGTGATGCTTTCTTCAGCTATCCTAACTTCATTATTAATTTTAGCTAGTTTGATTGCTTTCTTACACTCCTTGTTACAGTTTTTATACTCCCTAAAGGCCCTTTCCGTTCCCTCGGCCTTAAAGGTTTTAAATGCCTTTTTCTTCCTTACCATTTGCCTCTTTACATCAGAATTCAGCCACATGGGCGCGGATTTATTTTTTTTACATTTATTTCCCAAGGGTATAAATTTAGATGTGAACTGGCTTAAAATCCCCTTGAACACAGTCCACTTCTGTTCAGTACCTTTACCTGATAATACATTATCCCAGTTGACATTCTGAAGAGCTGCTTTTAACCTGGGAAAATTTGCTTTCCTGAAATTAAATGTCTTTGTTAACCCAGCGCACTTTTCCTTTCGATAACAAAGTCCAAATGCCACTATTTCATGGTCACTATTCCCTAAGCCTCCAGTTACCTTTATATCTATAATGCGCTCCACAATGTTAGATATTACCAGATCCAACAGAGCTCCTTTTCTAGTAGGAACCTCAACCACCTGTGAGAGAAAATTATCCTGCAGCAAATTCAGGAACTCATCCCCTTTTTCTGTGATGGCAGTTCCACCACACCAATCAATGTCAGGGTAATTGAAGTCCCCCATAATGAGCACACTCCCCAAACGTGCAGCCCTTGCCAATTGCATATGAAGTTGACTCACCTCCTCTCTGCTAGCATTTGGTGGCTTATAGCAGACACCAACAATGACATTACCCCCTTTCCTGTTGCCTAATTCCACCCATATTGCCTCCACTTTATCATCCATATCACCAGTTATCTCTTCTTTTAAATTTGGCTTCAATTCTTTTTTAACATAAACACATACTCCTCCCCCTTTCCTTTTATTTCTGTCCTGCCGAAACAAGGCATATCCTTCTATATTTTACAGCCCAGTCGTGAGAACTGTTCAACCACGTTTCTGCTATACCTATTACATCATACTTTTCATTCAATGCCATCATTTCCAATTCACCCATTTTGTCAGCCAGGCTTCTCGCATTTGCAAACATACATTTTAGATTATGATCCTGTAATTTATTCGTACACTTTGATACACATTCCTCCCTATCCCCTATGCTAGCCCCACCCCCATTTCCGCCCACCACTGGCCTATCTACACCCTGCTTTCCTCCTGGACAATCTATCCCAGTGAGACTGCTAATACCCTCCCCCCCCAAACCTAGTTTAAAATCTCCTCCAACCCTCTAGCCATCTTCTCCCCTAAAACAGCTGCACCACCATCAATGAGGTGCAACCCATCCCTACTAAAGAGCCTGTAGCCGACAGCAAAGTCTGCCCAGTTCTCAATAAACCCAAACCCTTCTTCCTTACACCACTCTCTTAGCCACGCATTAATGCTCCTAAGCTCCCGCTGTCTCCCTGGCTTAGCACGTGGCTGCGGTAGTATTTCTGAAAACACTACCCTGGAGGTCTTTGCTTTTATCTTGGCCCCTAGTTCTCGGAAATCATGTTTAAGGATCTCACCTCCACCTCTAACTTTGTCATTGGCACCAATGTGAACCAAGACCGCCGGGTCACACCCGGCCCCACCCAATAATCTGTCTACACGATCCACCACATGCCGAACCCTAGCACCAGGCAGGCAACACACAGTTCGGCATGTAGGGTCTTGGCGGCAGATTACCCTATCTACCTTCCTTATAATGGAGTCCCCTACCACTACCACCTGCCTTGCATTCCTGACCCTTCGTTCCTCCTCCCTTGTATCAGAGATGGCAGTCCCCTGGGTGCTCAAGGGACTAGCCCCCTCCATACACGCTAATTCCGAGGTGTCCTCCTCCACTTCATTACCTAAGGTGGCAAATCTGTTGGGATGGACAATCTGGGAAGAAGCCCCCCTACTCTTCCGTCCCCCACTTCCCCTAGTAACCTTAACAAAACTACCTCCTTCCTCATCCTTTCTTGTCCCTCTTCCACGCACCTCTATACTGGCCCCAGCCAGTGCCTGCTGTCCCCCCAGTTCTGCCAATCCCCGCAATGCTGCAAGCTGCCCCCTTAAACTCTCCACCTCAGCTTCCAAACGGGCAACCCACTCACACCTGACACAGACATAGGTTCCCCGGAACGTCTGCTCCAGGTTCCTATACATGTGGCACGATGCACATTGCATGGCACTGACAAAACTGTCCCTTCTAATACACCACACCAACACAGTGACGCACAAACCTTGTTTAATTTCCCTTCTTGTTTCAATGTCCTTCTTTTTATATGTCCTTGAGCGCAAGTTCCTTAAGAGAAAGGGCCACTCACAAGTTCGTTACACTCACAGGAAACTTCCTTTTGTTAGGTCCAAACCACAGGCCCAACAACTGTGAATCCTATTTAACTAATAGACCCCAACCCCCACACCAATTAGTGCAAGAGCCAGAAAGAGAGAGAAAAAAAACCAAACACTTATTAACCCTTTCACAGCCTGTTTGTGATTATAACAGGTACAATACTAGAATATAGAAGTCCAGCACACCCCTTTAACTGGAAGAAGAAAGATTAGTCTGCTTACTGCACACTCAGTCCTGCACACATAGTTCTTAACAGTACAACAATCCTTATTTTCAAACTGTCAAACAATCCTTATTTTCAATCTTTCACACACACCATACAACCATCAAATGTTTAAGTGTCCTTCTTTTTATATGTCCTTGAGCGCAAGGTCCTTAAGAGAAAGGGCCACTCACAAGTTCGTTACACTCACAGGAAACTTCCTTTTGTTAGGTCCAATAATCATCGAAAGTCTGGAAAATATCGAAAATCCGGGTCCGAGATAGTTCAAGAAGTCCGAGTCCGTTCGAACTCGAATAGTTCAGATCAAACTCGAGTTCGAGTTCTAGTCCATATCTAATATAGATAAGACAGACATTATCCATCTTATATTTGTTGTATAACACTACACATCTTTCTGTTTTGTTTATTGATTTGATTTGATAAGTCTATACAGGAAGATATTTAAATCCAGGGTTTTGAAAGGTGGTCGAAACTGCTAAAATCCATTCTGCCTGTGGACCTACAAAATGGTCTGGGAAAAACATACATACATTAAATAACTTTTTTTAATCAAACTGTTTTTCGAGAATATGCATTGAATTTTTAGAAAATTATAATTTTTAAGGAATTTTCGAAAATTTTGTAAAAATTATACAGTAACTTACTGTAAATGGCTCTGGGACCTGGGAAATGGTCTGGGGAACAGATAATCAGATTCTTTTAAATCGGAATTGGTTATAATCAGATTTTATCAGAAAGAAACTGATTGGCATGCTAACCATATTCTTTTTGAAAGAATCTAATTGTAACCAATTCTAATTGGAAAAGAATCTGATTGGTATACTAACCAAACAGAATCTTTCTGAAAGAATCTGAATGTAACAAATTTTGTTTAGAAATTAATCTGATTAGTTAGTATACCAATTAGATACTTTCTGAAAGAATCTGATTGTATCCAATCAGAATTGGTTACAATCAGATACTTTCAGAAAGAATCTTATTGGTACGCTTCCTGAAAGTATCTGATTGTATCTAATCAGAATTGGTTACAATTAGATACTTTTGGAAATAATCTTATTGGTATGCTTTCTGGAAGAATCTGATTGTAACCAATTGTGATTGGGAAAGAATCTGATTGGTATACATATCAATCAGATTCTTTCTGAAAGAATCTCATTATAACCAATTCTGATTGGAAAATAATCTGATTGGTATACCAATAAGATTCTTTCTAAAAAAAAAAAAAAAAAGCCAATTGTAACCAATCAGAATTGGTTACAGTCAGATTCGTTCAGAAAGAATTTGATTGGTATGCTTTCTGGAAGAATGTAATTGTAACCAATCAGAATTAGTTACAATCAGAATCTTTTTAGAAATAATCTAATTGGTATAGTAACCAATCATATTCTTTTCTAATCAGAATTGGTTACAATCAGATTCTTTCAGAAACACATCCGAAGTGCAGAGCTTGAATCAATCTTCCCCCTTAAATTTCCAATGAATAATAGATCAATAGGAGATCCATTGGATCATTCTATAATTAAAGTTATCAATCTGTCTTTGAATACTCACCCTCCCCATTAACTCACAGCTGTCAGGGATTCTGTTAGAGAGGGATCACTATTGGTAAATGTGTTAGAGAGGGATCACTATTGGTAAATGTGAGGTCCTATAAAGAACCCAGACTATCCTGTCATGTTTCAATCTTATTATATTTTATCAGTCCAGGACACAGGTTCATGGCTTTTATGGGGTCTATTGCTTAAATAATATAATAAACAATTAACAAACTCACTTCATTGTCTCAGAGAAGTGGGCATGGAGATGTTTGAAAACTACAACTCCCAGCATTCCTTTACAAGCACTCTGTAGTTAGGGAATTCTGGGAGTTATAATTTCCAAACATCTGGAGATCTACTGGTTGCCTACCCCTGATATATATAGATATCCTTCCTGTCCAGCAAACATCAGCTCTCCTTTTCGTCTATTGAGAGGGGAGGGGTAGGGAGCTATGTGAGAGTGAGTGTTTTTACTAAGACTGTCACATGTTTTACAAATACGAAGTCTTGCAACTTCCTACTAACACTTCCTACTTCCCTACTAACACTCAGAAAATGTTTTGATTCGCTAACACTGCTGTTAATCTAATATTAAGCACACCATTGGATACAACACTAAAAGGGAAGCAATATGTTCCTTTGTAAGCTTCCATTTCCTCCCTGTAAAACTTCCTGGCATGTGGCTTAACAGTCCATTTTGAAGATACCATTACAAAACAGGAGTGGGGACTACGCAAGTACTTTTATTTATTTATATATTTTGCCCTATTTACATTTCTATATACTTTAATGTCATTACTACATATTTGTTAATAGTGATATAACTATTTATTTAGTGTTTAAACAACACATAAACATTGTCCCTATGTATATTACTTTTACCCACCCCCACCAACATAGTACCTCCGAAAAACCCAATGTATTCCCCATGAAATTATAAATGTATTTATATAATATAAGGGATGAGGGATAAAAACATTTTCAACCTTTTAATGTTTTCCTGGAGACCATTGCCAGGCTGCTCCTCAGACAGTTGACAATCTGCTAGCCGTGATTTCCTGGCTCAGCGGTCACTTTTTTACCAGTTGTGCATTACCTTGACAACCTTGGAGCTGACCCACCATCAATTAACTAGCCAATGTCATCAGTCTCCCAAAGGATCACCCTACCTTTTGGGGTCATATTATGCATTATTGTACCAATGCCACAGTGATCTCTACTGCTTGGCAGACAGGCAATGCTCCCACCAACATCTTTCAAAATGACACATCACCCTCACATGGTGCGCCAGACCAACAGGGCCTGTTCCAACACATCATTCGAAGCTAAATTAAACAAGTCCAAACTGACCACAGTGAGATTGGCGTTTGTGTGTTGGACAAACAAGGAGTCATGCTTGATATCCGTATGCCGCCCCACTAGCCCGCCATTTAACCTGATAAATTCTTGTTAACAGCTGACCAGGGGCGGGCTCCACACCAATGAAATGTCGGAATAATTTCCTACCACATGATCAGCACACCAGGGAAAATTGACCAAGAGCTTAAGAAATCCCTTTGAATAGTTTTTATAAGGATATGCATAGGGCACTCCACCAAGTCATTAACCACCCAGATGAAGAAAGAGAATGTGGGGCTTTCCAACCCGTGGCACATTCAAAAGCCACCCACACAGCCTCACCCTAATGCATTCCCTGCTTGCCTAACCAAGACAATTTAAATGAATTTGGCATGAAGCCTAACAGGTGCCCATTAGGTCAAGCGTGGCCCTCCTCGCTGCCCAGACAACATAGGAATAACCGATACCAACACCTTGGCCGGGGAAAAACCTAAAATCAGTACTTAGTTACTATGCATTGGGTATTTCTCCACCCTGACAGGGTGCACATACATTAAAAAAGGTTCTGAATTCCACCTACCTATTCACTTATTATGTTATCACCCAAACCCCATCTCGCTGCCTTTGTCGCTGCGCCTATCCTAAGGGAATAGCTGCCATAGTCTAACACTGCAATGCCTATATCTACAAGGGCCCTATGTAATATTGTGAATTGAAACTAACTGGGACTAAACTGGGACACGTAAGTGAAGAAAAAGAAAAGAGCCCTGTGTGATATGGGGGCAAATTGCCTCAAAATACTGGTTACACAAAATTGGACAAGTGCTTCTGTTAGCCACTGCATGTAAAACCACTTTTAGCATTCTCCCCTTTGCTGTCTTGGGGTTCCAAACTAATAATTGAAGGGTCATGGGGGAATTACTGTGAGTATCTTATAACAGTCACTGTGGGAATCTTATACCAGTCACTATGGGCATTTAATAACAGTCACTATGGGCACCATTACCCAGTCACTATGGGCATCATTTACCAGTCACTGTCTGCATATTATGTATACCAGTCTGCGTGCATTGCACCATGTATGGACCAGTCATTATGGGCATCTAGTATTCACCAGTCCCTGTGGGCATCTAGTATTGACCAGTCAATTTGGGCATCTAGTATTAACCAGCAACTGTGGGTATCTTATAACAGTCATTGTAGGCAGCTAATATTGACCAGTTACCGTGGGTAGCTTATATTGTCCAGTCACTGTAGGCATCTAGTATTGACCAGTCACTGTGGGAATCTTCTATGTATACCACTCTGTGTGGCATCTTCTATTTACCAGTCACTGTGGGAATCTAGTTTTGACCAATCACTGTGGGCATCTTATACCAGTCATTGTGGGCATCTAGTATTGACCAGTCACTGTGGGCATCTTATAACAGTCATTGTGGGCAGCTTATATTGACCAATCACTGTGAACATAAGTTACCTGTCACTGTGGGCATGTAGTATTGACCAGTCACTGTGGGCATGTAGTATTGACCAGTCACTGTGGGCATCTTATATTGACCAGTCACTGTGGGCATCTTCTATGTTTACCACTCTGTGTGGCATCTTGTATTTACCAGTCACTGTGGGCATCTAGTATTAACCAGTCACTGTGAGTATATTACACCAGTCATTGTGGGCAGCTTAATTTGTCCAGTCACTGTGGACATAATTTACCAGTCACCGTGGGCAGCTTATATTGACCAGTCACTGTGGGCATCTAGTATTGAACAGTCACTGTGGGCATCTTATATTGAGCAGTCACTACAGCATCTTCTATGTATACCACTGTGTGGCATCTTGTGGGAATGCATCCATGTGGGAATCTAGTTTTGACCAGTGGGTGTGGGCATCTTATACCAGTCACTGTGGGTATAATTTACCAGTCACACTGTGGGCAAACCTGTATGTACCAGTCTCTGCCTGGAGGCACTCTGTGGCATATGTCAGACCTCCAGTCAGCAGACCCTGTTAGGTCAAACCTCCACTTCAGACAGTCCTCCAGGCTGACTTAACAGTGTCTGGTGAACTAAATTTTACTCCCTGAATAAGAACACATTTTTCACTACAGCAACAAACGAGGCAACTGTGGAATGGCTATTAGCCAAATGGCTTTGACTGACTGCCAAAACTGAAAGCTAGAGGAGAGAGCTGTGGTGAGTGATCATGTAAAGCTGGGTACACACGATGAGATATTTCGGTCCGATTGACCGATAGTTCCGATAGACATGGTGGAAAACCTCGTCCGATCGTGCTGTCCTCTATGGACTGCACGATCGGTCGTGGTAAATTTTTAGTTTTTAGTAAAGGTGAGTATAACAGTTTTAGTAAAGGTGAGTATAACAAAAAAATGTGTGGACTATTGTATAAGTCAAGTTAAAGAATTAACAATTCTGTGTTTAATTAATAAAATAACACAACAAAATGTATCATGTTGGCATAGCTATATGCCCTGCCAACAGTTTGGTTTATACATTTGGTATTTGGAAAATGTACCAATGTTAAACTACACAATAGGGAATATTTCTTAATGTTAGATGCTAACATAGATATGGGCTCACTTTTCTCCATGATAAACACCCTTTATGTAGGGACAGGTCCTGACAGTTCCCTGGGAGAACAGATATTAAATCTCTTTCATTAATAATAATCCTACTTGTCTCAATTCTTGCCTAAGGGACCATTGTCAGTAACACGGCATGTTAGAAATATTCACTGATTATTTTCATAGAGGAACTTTTGCTCCAAAATTTCTATCAGGCAGTTCCAATACAGAAACCACAATCTGATGTTTTATCCATTACATTAGGTTTTAATTGGGATGATAGAGATATCTGGAAAAATAAGCTACTTACAAAGATTTGATAGATGTCTTTAATATGTACCAGAAATATAATGCAAATATACTGACAGTTTAAGTGCTGCATTGTGACTCGTGTAATGTTAACCTTAATTTTAAACTGGGCATCATCTGATCTAATATTAGAAACCCACCAACATGCTTGTGATGGTTCTCATTCATCCAGGTCATGGTATATCTGTTGTATTCAATTAGATCTACTGGACTTGAAGTTTAGTTCTTGAAGACGTATCACTAATCATCCAACTGGCTTTCTCAATTCAGAATGACTTGTACAAGAATCTTTTGGCCCTAACTTGGCTTTTGTCAAAACTGATAGAAGGAAAGAAAAGAAGACCAAAAATATCAGTGAATGTGAGAAGCAGGACAAGAGAAAGAACATGATCATCCCATATATATGTAGTGGAAAGGCAGAGAAATTAAGAAGAAATGTTCTTTGCTTTAAATTCAGCAAAACACTAAGGCAGTAACTGGTGCAGCCAAATGACCCCATTGCCTAAATAAAAGAAGAGCCACATTATATACACAGTGCAGTGAGGAGTGCTTGTATGTGGTGCTTATGAACATAAAATAATCTAATTTGATGATTTAACATATGGTTGCCACAGAAACAAAAGGATGGGTTGGGTGTTGGGTGTGTTTACCTGTGTCTGTGATGTTAGTGGGGGGGGGTTGTGTTTATAAATGTAAAACTAATTTTGGAGTTGATTTAGGTATGGTTGCCATGGATATAGAAGGGTGGGTGTTGGGTGGTATTGGTAGGTGAGTGTAAACTGTGTCTGTGTGGTATTAGGGACTACATTTTTGTATTTATGATGGTAAAACTAACTTTTTCAATGGTTTACATATGTCAGTTACTGTAGTAAGTTAAGTAGTAGAGAATTGTACCGTGTTAGCAATTGATGAAAGTGAAGACCTTGGATAAAAATAATACCTTTTATTGGCTAAATTAAATGACTGAAAATGCAAGCGTTTTAAGAACTAGGCTTCTTCCTCAGGCATGATACAATCATGTCTGAGGAAGAAGCCTAAGTGCTTTGAAAGCTTGCATTTGATTGTAAATGATTGAAAATGCAAGCTTCTTATTCAGCTTGCATTTTCAATCATTTTAGTTAGCCAATAAAAGGTATTGTTTTATATCCAAGATGTCTTCACTTCCTTTAAAGTTTTTAAATGTTGCCAGCTATACAATCATAAACCTTAAGTTTGAGCATATCCACAGTCACAGAGAGTCATTTTCCTTGGAGATGCACACTCTGCTACAATGTCACCATGGAAATAGTTAAGGAAAGGTTATGTTTAATAAGTAATAGTAATTTAATTTAAAAAGTAATATCAAATTCCAATATATCCCCCGGGCACACTGTTGTATGTGAAATCAATCACGCTTTATTCAACGTTTCAACGTCACACAGGACGTCTTCATCAGGACATTAACAAAGTGCAACTGAGTGAACATTCACTTAAATACAATATCATGTGATATAACACGCCTCTCTTTTTTTGTGTAAAACGTAGCATCTTGTGCATCCATTCCTTTGTATATTCTCTATGCATCTATCATACTTTTTTATTGGATCTGCAGATACAAGTATATCCTTCAAGTTCTTATTCCCTTTATATACCATTAAAAATAGTACTAAAAATAGTATATAAAAGGAATAAGAACTTGAAGGATATACTTGTAGAAAAGTATGATAGATGCATAGAGAATATACAAAGGAATGGATGCACAAGATGCTACGGATGTAGCATGTGCAATTTTATGATGGATGCAAAATACTTTTGCCATGCACATAATGGCCAAAAAATGTATATAAAGGGCAAGTACAACTGCAATACAGACTATTGTGTGTACATAATAAAAGTCCATGTTCCCTATATTATGTTGGAAAAACCATTACAGCATTTAAGAAAAGATTTGCCACTCATAAATCTCATATAAAAACTACGAAGGAGAGAATGACAAAGAATGAACTAAGAGGGGATGAAAACCCAGTGGCACTACACTATGCCAAAGAGGGGCACCCAATCAGCTCTTTGAAAGTAATTGTCATTGATCAGGTTAAGATACCAAAAAGAGGAGGAGACAGGGCTAACTATTTATTATGCAGAGAAGCGGAATGGATCCATAGGCTAAATACATTGATACCAAAAGGGCTAAATATGCAATTTTCCTTTAAATGTTTTTTATGATGATACTAATAAGTGAAATTTAGATTGTACTGTGTGAAATAGGTTGATATAACAAAAAACGTTTAAATATTTAGATTTATGCACTTTTTTAAATATTTATACTTATGCACTTTTGTATGCTTTGTTTCCTAGGCACTTTAAGAAATGGTTGCACAAACAGAATGCACTGAATGCACTTGATAGCTTCAAAAAAGAAGGCACTTGAAAGGCACTTTTAGCAAGTATGCACTTTAAAAACCAAGTAGTAAAGTGGGTAAGGTTAGGTTTTATAATGAATATATTAAGTGTTAAACAAAAAAAGAGAGGCGTGTTATATCACATGATGAAAATAGGGTGTGTTAGATCACATGATATTGTATTTAAGTGAATGTTCACTCAGTTGCACTTTGTTAATGTCCTGATGAAGACGTCCTGCGTGACGTCGAAACGTTGAATAAAGCGTGATTTGATTTCACATACAACAGTGTGCCCGGGGGATATATTGGAATTTGATATTATCATTACTGCACATGGTAGATGGGAGCTGTGTGACCTGGAGGCACCTGGATATAGTTAATGATATACTGGATGAGTGCAGTTGTGCTTAGAATATATTATTTAATAAAAGTAGTATTTGCACCTCTTAGTACCGCAAATATACACTTCCCAGTGCTGGTTACGAGTGTCAAAATATTGAAAACATACATTGTAAGTTAAAAGTATGTAAATATAATAGCCAAAGTGTGCCCATTGGTGCACAGTGGGAAGTGTATGTGTTTATGTTTAACCATGTTTATTACAAATGTACAAGATGTCTTTTGCGATCCCCGTGCAGTTGGCTGAATGAGGGGTTTAATATTGGTTAGCATGACTTTAAATACTGATGCGGCCCTGGATAAATAAGCCTGCACATGTTTATATTCTTTATATGAGTAGTGAACTTTGTAAGTGTGTGTGTGTGTTGGGGGGGCAGTGTTTATTAACATCATTGTGTATGTGCTATATTTTTTATGGAATCACTTGGTTTATCTTGCTACTGATTGAAACCTTTTGTGTGCCAATGAAAAAAGTGTGCATGGCTTGTAACATACATAGTAACATAGTAACATAGTAATTAAGGTTGAATAAAGACATTCGTCCATCAAGTCCAACCTATTCACTTTTTTTTTTTTTTTTTTTTATTTATTTATTCATTTTTTAACCCTACCTAACAGTTGATCCAGAGGAAGGCAAAAAACCCCAGCTAAAAAAGGGGGGGGAAAATTCCTTCCTGACTCCAAACGGCAATCGGAAAGTATCCCTGGATCTGGATCAACCAGATCTATATGCATTAATACCAGTAATTCTCAATATTTTTAGTTTTAGAAACTTATCCAGGCCTTTTTTAAAGTATTCAATGAACTTGCCATTCCACCTCTGCTGGAGACAGTTCCACAGTTTCACACGTTCTCACTGTAAAGAAACCTCTCCTAACTGAAGATGAAACTTCTTTTCTTCCAACCTTAAAGGATGTCCACGAGTCCTCTGATATGACCTATTAGTGAACAATGCACCAGAGAGTTCACTGTATGGGCCATTAATATATTTGTATAAGGTTATCAATGTCCCCACGCAACCGCCGCTTCTCTCAATGTGAAACAGCCCTACTTGTCTAATCTGCCTGCATATTCAAGCCCCTCCATTCCCCTTATTAATTTAGTTGCCCTTCTCTGAGCTGCCTCAATTTCCAAGATGTCCCTTTTGTATATGGATTCCAAACTCCACCGCATATTCCAAATGTGGCCTTACCAGTGCCTTGTAAAGAGGGAGAATAATATTTTTCTCTCTTGATTCCATTCCCCTCTTTATACAAGACAATATCTTGCTAGCTCTAGCTGTTGCTACCTGGCATTGTGAAGGTGGATGTGGCAGGTTAACTAATACTGGCCTGTGAACTGGAGGGCTGGCCTAACAGCAGCTGCTGAACCCTCCAGCCCCCTTCCAGAGAAAATTTAGTTCAGCCTTTCAGTTCAGCAGACTTCATGGGCAAGACAACGTAGCAGAGAGGACACAGCTGTTTAGGTCCTCAGCCTGGGTACTATTTGGGATATTTATGGAACTACAGCTGTTTCTAATGTACCCCTCGAAAAAGTGATCCCCCTGATTCCCTTGTGCGGAAAAAAACATTTTTAGACACCTAAAAGTTTGTGATGTAAAATTGTCTCTAGGTATGGGAGCTGAATGATTTAGTAGAAAAGCAAAAGTTTTGGGTGGTGGCTATGAAAGAGGTAATGCCAACTGATCACTGCAAGGAAGAGCTATGATGGAGCGAACGTATAGAACAGTAAGGGTTCTAGGGGTTCTCAAATAGGCACGGGTGGCACTCCAAACTGTAATTTTATTCAATACAGACCAAACATCTCACAACGTTTCGGGGGGTACGTGCCCCCTTCCACCTGAGGAAGGGGCACTACCCCCGAAACGTTGTGAGATGTTTGGTCTGTATTGAAAAAATTACATTGGAGTGCCACCCGTGCCTATTTGTGATTCCTGTATTGAATATCCATGAGGGTTGGATTATTTGGAGGAGTGAGCACCCACACTTGGTACGAGTGCAGAGGACACTATTGTTTCTTCGTGTTCTAGGGGTTCTATTTAAGTCGCATTTCTATACTTACTTGGTTTGTCTCCCACAGCAGTTGCAGCCCTGCTTCCTTTTAACCCAGTGTGGATTACGGCAGATTATATATTAGGGACAGTTCTTATTCATGTATATTAAAAAAAACCTTGCTGCTTTTAAGATGTGTACAGTACAAATGACAAACTCACTGTGCCCCATGCACAGTGTATCTGTATGTTGTCCTACCTATTTAGATTGTAAGCTCTTCAGGGCAGGGATCTCATTCCTAATTTCAAGGCATTCTGCACTTATATCAATTTATCCATAATTTATATATATATGGGCTCTTAAAGGACAACTATACTCACCTCACCCTCGCTCCTCTTCCTCCATAGCAGCATAGTACCCAGGGTGAGGACCTAAAATCGCTAAGTCCTCACCCTGGGTACTTTCCCTAACTCCTCCCCTACTTACCGCAAATCTGCTTCGCCGATCGCTCCATTCCTCCCCTGTCTTCCTGCTTCAGTGACAGATCACGAGGCGCCAATAGGAAATAAGCTCTGCAAGGAGGCGTGTCTTCAATTGGCTGCCTCGCGACTGTCACTGACAGTAGAAGAGAGGTGGAACAGTGTGACGGCGAAGCAGATTTGCGGTAAGTAGTGCAGGAGTTAGGGAAAGTACCCAGGTTAGGACTTAGCGATTTTAGGTCCTCACCCTGGGTACTATCTGCAGTGGATCGGGAAAAGGTGAGTATAATTGTCCTTTAACCTATGTTTGAAATTGGATTTAATTTTTTTTTACTGTATAATTGCTCGCACTTATCTACTTTTTTGTATATCTCAGGGAGATTCAGTTATTTCAATAAAAGTTCTTATCATTTAAAATGGTGCTAATTTTGCCCCAACCAATCAGATCTTATTAAACATTTGAAAGTTAACATCTGATTGGTTTGGGCAAAATTAGCACTGTTTTTAACGATAAGACTTTTATTGAATACCCTGAGACTGTATTTTATAATGTAAAGCGCTGCATACCCAAATGGCGCTTTATAATTAAATATAACATACATACATTGCAGCTACTGCAAAACCCTGAATCATTTTCTAACTTTGCGACAATAATAATATAGTGAGTATAGTTCTACTCTATCCATATATAAAGAACTTGTACTGTTGGCAATCTAAACATTTTGTTGCACTGAGGCCCTCCAATGTTCTGTTTGTGATATACCGAAACAGTTAATCGAATAAAAAAGAAAAAAATTAATAAAACTAATAAAATTAGTGAAACAAAGAACAAACAAAAAAAATAGCAATACTGATCAAAAATATGAAATCTTAGTTATCAATTCTAAGTTACACTGCATTTAAACAAGCCTACAGGGCTCAAGATGCACTTCTGCCCTGGGCCATCTTGCCATTAGTAGTATTTTTAGCCTTTAGCCGTCAGCTGTTAATGGGCATTATGGGTAAACATATTATCCTTCAAAACCATGACAACTGCTTAACCATTCAAGCCAACAAAACAATGCACAAGAGTAATTTGATTTTCTGCCAGTAGTATAATAAATCTCCAAGTTAAGGATTATTATTTCATAGTTGATGTCCATCATTGGGAATGCTTTTTTCAGGCTATGGTCTGCAGAAACTATTGGAAATCTATTTTAATACCCCACCCTGCCCGATGATCCAACATAGTAATTGACATAGTACATAGTAATTGAGGCTGAATAAAGACTTTTGTCCTCAGTCCAAACTTTTCACCCTCCTTTTTAACCCTACCTAACAGTTGATCCAGAGGAACACGAAAACCCAGCTAAAAAGGGGGAGGGGATTCCTTCCTGACACCAAATGGCAATTGGAAAGTATCCCTGGATCAACCAGAACTGCAGTATATGTATTAATACCAGTAATTCTCATATTATATAGTATCCCTGTACCAACCAGAACTACAGTTATGTATTAATACCAGTAATTCTCAATATTATATTATCCCTGTATCAACCAGAACACAGTATATGTATTAATACCAGTAATTCTCAATATATATAGTATCCCTGTACCAGCCAGAACTACAGTATAGTATTAATACCAGTAATTCTCAATATTATATAGTATCCCTGTACCAACCAGATCTACAGTATATGTATTAATACCAGTAATTCTCAATATTTTTTAGTTTAAGAAACCTATCTAGGCCACTTTTAAGCTATTCAATGAACTTGCCATTACCACATCTGCTGAGACAGTACCACAGTTTCACCGTTCTCACTGTTAAGAAACCTTTCCTAACCTGAAGATGAAACTTCTTTTCTTCCAACCTTAAGGATGTCCTCTGATATGACCTATTCATGAAAAATGCACCAGACTGTATGGAGAATGGCCCATTAATATATTTGTATAAGTGATCGTATCCCCAAGCAAACATCAAGTCTCTCTAATATAAACAGCCCTAACTGTCTAACTTGCCTGCATATTCAAACCCCTCCATTCCCTTTATTATTTTAGTTGCCATTCTCTGAACTGCTTCCATTTCCAAGATGTAATGGGATTCCAAAACTGCACTGCATTCCAAATGAGGCCTACCAGTGCCTTGTAAAGATGGAAAATAATATATTTTTTTTTTCCACACAGATTTCACCTTGGAATCTGCGGAATATGTGGAGAAGATGGGGTAGACAGAAAAAATTCTGTTTGGCTTGATCTTCCTTTTTTTCAATAAATCAAGCAGAAAATGGAAAACCGCTATAACTTTTTTGAGCTCTACAAATTTGCTTGTTAGCTCAAAATATCGATACACCTTCATTCTTTTTTTTGTAGGCAAAGCTTTGATTACAGCTTTGTGCACGTTTCATCCGCTGGCCACAAATATTACATTTTTGCATAGCTTGTTACCACATTCACATACAGTATGTATGTCATTTTTCACATCCAAGAATATTTGATTCTCAAACCTCAATAAACAAGTTTAAATCTAACCTCTCTTCTATCTCTCTGAGCACAGCACAACATAGGACTGTTGACACTGCACCATTTATTACTTTAGCACTTCCACCCTTTACTATGTATCTGTATGTTATCCACCTAATTACGGTAGATTGTGAGCTCTGCGCTCTTTTGCGCACGCGTTTTGCGCTCGCGATGGGTAACGCATGCTTCACCATTTTTGTGGCGTTAACGCATGCGTTTCCATAACAGAAAATGACAAATCACATGTGCAAAATGCACAAGATCAGCACACAATTGCGTGCTATTACGCTTTCCTGTGTTATATGTTTTAGCACTTGTATATTTAGTGATGCTCATACTTATTTAATATTTATGTATTTATTTACTGTCCCCCTTTTTATATATATATATATATATATATATATTATATATATATATATATATATATATATATATATATACATACAATACAAGATTGTGGAAGCACTCCAATTAGGCTAATTCACAACATACATTTAGCGGAAGTGCTACTGATCTGGTCAAACATTTATACACATAGAAAAGATAATCAATGCACATTCCTAGGCCCCATACAATATCATATTATCTGCACACCTGGCATACTTTATAAACAGAGGGTTTTAGCATACATTACTGTGATCCCATGAATAAAAGCCTTCCAACCACGTCAAGGTAACCCCAGTCTGGAAGGTCCTAACTTCTACCTTTTTTTTTTTTTTACTTCAATTACCATAGCAAACATTTCTCATAGTTGTGCACTGGATCCATACAACAGGCTTTCACTTCCCCCCAGCCCTCTGGCTTTTTAAAATGAGGGAAGAGGCCATCCAGTGCTTATATTAAAGGCATAGGACCTCCCATTAAATGGGCGTGTTGGGGGTGCTATTACCACATAGAGGCTTGACCAGGCCTCCCAAATCATACAATAAAGGATTGTGGAAGCACTCCAATTAGGCAATTCACAACTACATTTAGCGAAGTGCTACTGATCTGGTCAAAACATTTATACAAACATAGAAAAGATAATCAATGCACATTCCTAGGCCCCATACAATATCATATTTCTGCACCCTGGCATACTTTATAAACAAAGGGGTTTGTATAACATTACTGTGATACATATGAAAAGCCTTCCAACCACGTCAAGGTAACCCCAGTCTGGAAGGTCCTAATGTCTAACCTTTTCAATTTCTTTTACTTCAATTACGATTAGCAAACTTTGGCATTTCTCATTCTTACACACTGGATCCATATAACAGGCTCTCTCCTTCCCCCTCAGCCCTTAGGCTTTTTAAAATAAGGAGAGGCCATCCAGTGCTTTATATTAAAGGCAGAGGACCTCCCATTAAAGGGGCTGTTGGGGCTCTATTACCACATGGAGGCTTGACAAGGCCTCCCAATAAATACATACAATACAAGATTGGGAAGCACTCCAATTAGGCTAATTTACAACTACATTTAGTGGAAGTGCTACGATGATCTGGTCAAACATTTATACAACATAGAAAAGATAATCAATGCACATTCCTAGGCCCCATACAATATCACACTGCACATCTGCAACTGGCATTGAAACGTTCAATAGAACGTTTCACCTTTGAATTTGAAACGTTCAATAGGTGTCAGCAGAAAAAAACGACCGCAGATTTTATTTGATTCAATTAAGTCACTTAAGTTTAATGTATAAAAAGAAGTGGAATTTGAATCCAGTCTGTGTTCTATAGTGTAAATATTTGCAAACTGTATAGTTCAGAAATCTTTTAAAACCATCAGCTACATAAAGTAAATATGAACCCAAAGCTGCCAACCTGTCCATGCCAATGTTTAACTGAGTGCAGGTTACCACAAGAGTAAGGGCTAGGACACACCAAACCCTTAAAAAGTGTGCGCCAACTAATTTTGGCCAATTGGTCTGGCCACACTAGGTGCGCTGGTGCCCATTGCCCTGTGTCGATTATCGGAGCACATTCAATCACATTTTTGTTGCGATTTGCATTGCCCTCCAATACCCAAATATTACAGTGATCGTGCAATACTTGCATGCATGTGCGCATTGCCCCAGCTTAAAGCAGGATATTATTGGCTTATGTCCCTGGAGCATTGCTGTTCCCTAGGAGAGTATAAAAATGGAGAAACACCTTCTTTATAACAGAAGGCATCTTGAGTCTCATGCTATATGAATAGCATTGCTCCACAAAATCTAAGAAACCAGAATTATTTCTTACTCCCAGGTTCCCCAGAGTAAGGGGCGGAGATATGCAAAATACTCCTTTAGGTCCCTTAGCTTATGCATGTGTCCGAACCGCGGCCTAAAACATGCATATAGCCTAATGTATAAGCCAATCACCTGACTTGTAGACATGACAGTTTCTATCTTGTTAAATCTAATCAATTCAAGATACAGATTCATGGCTCTATGTGTAGGACTTGGGTGAACAGTATACAAGGCAGCTAGAAAGCTTAGGGATGGGGGGGGGGGGTCAAAAGCCCTCCACTGAGCATAAAATGGAACTCTTCTTATAACAAAGTATCTTGCAGTCTCATGCTATGAATAGCATTGCCCACAAAATCTAAGAAACTAGAATTATTTCTTACTCCCAGGTTCCCCAGTAAGGGGGCGGAGATATGCAAAATACTCCTTTATGTCCCTTAGCTTATGCTGTGTCCAGAACCGCTGGCTTAATAACATGCAATATAGCCTAATATATAAGCCAATCATCTGACCTGCAGACATGACATGTTTTGATCCTGTTAGTACAAGATACACATTCATGGCTCTATGGTGTAGGACTTGGGTGTGCGATCTTAAATTAACTAACCCGCGGTATCGCTTTTTAGTTAATTTATCACCCACCGTCATTCCCCTACTACTAATAGAAACCCTATCACCCACAGCTGCTCCCCTACTCCAGAAGGAACCCTTAACCCCCGCTGCCCCCCCTACTCCAGAAGGAACCCCTATTACCCACCGCTGCTCCCCTACTCCAGAAGGAACCCCTTTTACCACCGCTGCTCCCCTCCGAAGGAAACCCCTATTACCCACCGCCGCCCCCTTTCACCTGAAAAAAACCCTATCTAGGGTAAAATACTTGACGTTATTGATACATAAAGGATCTTTGCTATATCACTTATCATACATCTTCTTGATAAGGTGACAATGTTTATAACAAAAATGTGTGTCCATCTGTTTTTCTACTATGGTAACACACAAGATTAAAGATTAAATCATGTTGAAAATAAGGTGCGACTGTGAGAATGACTAGTTCCATATTGTGGCTGTTTACCCCTGTAGTGCAGTAACACAGGTGTTTACATTCTATCTATGTAATTTAAGTGACAGGGTTAGTTGTTGAGCTCCTGCCTTAGGCAAGTTATTGTAAAATGAAATAGTATTATTGTTATTGTAATGTTATTACATGACATTGATCTTGATGTTGGTCATGGCAATCGCTTATCTGACTCCAAAACCACCTTTTGCTCCCATTAGAAGGGCTTCTCCAAAATATACCCTGCATATAAATAGACCTACACCATTCAATCTCACCAGCCAACTTACGGGTAGGTTCCCTCCAACTGGCAGTCATAGCTTAAAAGGGTTTCTTTTTATGTTTATGTTATACTGTGTTATCATTTATATGAAACCAAATTACAAATACAACATTCCTGCTAAACTACCACCCAGACAAATGTAATCATGTACAGGGATAGGATATGATAAAATGAAATATAAAATAAACCATAAAGGGGAGAAAAGGATTAAATAAATAAGGATATCCTTCAATATCAAAGTTCCGTACTTACCTCTGGGTCTGTACTCCGACCTTTACCCTAACTGTAAGGGCTGCAGCGGTTTTCTTTGTGCTGCCGCCCACATAGAAATGATATTGGGAGGTATAAAGAACCAATCCTACCTCCTGCCCCAGATACTTTTCATTTAAACTGTTTTTAAAAACACTTTATATGCACTATAGTTCTCCTTTAAAAAAAGCACTATAGTTCTCTCCCCAAAAAAGCATTACCCCATTAATTTACTGTAAGAAATAATGACCTTAAAGGGCATGTCCACCCTTTTTTACATCTTTTGCTGTAGTGTAGGGCTCCACAACCCAACCACTATATTAATTTGTCACAAATCACAATCATTACTTACTTTGCCTCTCTCCTCCCGACGTTCAGTCCCAGCCATCTGCTTGCATGAAACTGCAAGCAGGGGGCCAGACCAGCAGCCACGTCCGTGATTGCTAAGAGGCAGCCAATCATGGACGCGGCTTCCGGCTGTTCTGAACGTCAGGGGAAAGAGGCAATGTAAGTAATGATCGGGGGAGTTTTTGCTGGAAATAACTATGGTGTTTGGGGGAGGGAGCCCAGCACTACAGAAAAGGGATTTACACTAGGGGGAGGGAGAGAAAAATGGGAGGGAGAGGGAGGGGGGGAGGGCTGAACTGACATGTGCAAATTCTCAGGAGGAGAGACAGAGGCAGAGTCCTATATGGACTCAGCCAGGCTCCTGGTGATCAGTTTTGCGGACTTTGGAGGGACATTACAGGAGAACCATTTGGACAGGGATGTAAGGTAAGGATTTTTAATACACTACACAGTGGGGCCAGTAGTGGGTTAAAATATAGTTTTGTGTGACATGCCCTTTAACTCATTCATTGGTTCTATTTTATTGGTAATATACAGCATTGGGAATAATGACTCTCGCTGTTTATTGACTTGTTCTTGTTATAATATGAAAAAAATAAAATCTAGACTTAACTGCATCAAATAAAATGGATACATATAACATCACCCAGTCTTATTTAAATCTGCAGGAAAGTGCCTGTTCTTGTACTCCCAATGCATGTAGAGGCAGAATTTTGTATTTCGGGCTTCCTATATGCTGATAATTGTTACATTAATCAAATTACCAAACTAAAGGTGGCTGCTCCATCCCCTATAAAGAATTTAATAGCAATGTATTACATTATTAGACCTAGGCATATTTTTTCTTTCGCTGCTATAAGGCATCTTCATGGACTTGATGTTTCCTCTGAAGAGTTCTGTCCCATATTAAAGTGTCATTTTAGTCTGTATTGGAATTTAAAAGAAGGTTCAGGGGGGAAAAAATCATTATCGTCCAATTATTTACCTATATTAAACATACCTAGGTGTTATACATATTGTATTCATTTAATATTTTAAAGGGCATGTCCCTTAAAAAAAAACTTTGTTGCAAACTATAGATTAACCCTCCCCCCCCCCCAACTTTTGCGATATACAGATTTCCAAAGATGCTCCTAAACTTGTTTACCTGACGCAGTCCCTAGCCGTTATTATGCTGCCACTGCTACTGACAGCCGCTTCACTTCCTCGATGCAGCTGTCGTTAAGGCGCAATGTGACATCACGCCCAATCGCCTGACAGCCACGACCAAGAAATGAACACTGTCTGGGTAGAAGACCTCTGCTCCTGTTTTTTGCTCTAAACGAGCTTGAAACGAGCAGGGGGCGGCACCTAGACAGCAAGGGACCGGGTCAGGTAAGCAAGTTCAGGAGTGTATTTAAACTATGTATATTGCGAAGGTAGGGTTTGGGGGGGTAATCTATAGTTTGCAACAATTTTTTTTTGGTGGACTTGCCCTTTAAAATCAATTAATTTCATATTGTTTGATATGCTTTGCTGTGATCAGTAGTAAGCTGGTATTTTAGGTTCTGCAATGTATCTTAACTGTTGGTTAGAGATGGACTGGAGCTCGAACTAGAACCCGAGTTCGAATGGGACTTTATGAGATTGAACAAATTTGGGGAGAAGATATATCCACGTGTTCAAAATTCACCAATGACAGATATTTTTAGCAGTGCCAACCCCATGGGTATAAAAGACAGCTTGACAGGTGCCTTGTGATTGTGATGTGTTACCCTTTCACCCTTGCATAATGCATACTCCAAGGCAGAGGAGCCAATGTGGTGTGGGGTATGTCCGAGGGGCCAAGCTTGCCTGGCTCCTTAATAATTGTGGCAAACTTCAGTGAGCCTACTCTAATTCAATGGTTCTGCTGATATAAATTGTTTCCCTTTGGCCCACTTCCCCTATATGATGCCCAAACTGTTGGGGGAGAGAAGCCAATGTGGTGTGGGGTATGTGCAGAGGGAGAAGCCGCCTGTCTCCTAATCAATAGTACAAAATCAAAATGTAGGGTGACAGCTCTGATCAACAGGGACCAGTATAGTCTATAGATCACATTAAGTGTCAAGACAAACAGAGTATCACGGGAGTCTGATGCTTTTTGCGGTGCCAAGTCGCTTTCTCAGAGCCACATAAAGAGCTCTCTGAGGGAGAGAAGCCAGCATTGTGTGAGGTATGTCCAGAGGGCCAACAATGGTATCAAACTGCAGAAACCCTACTCTAACACAATGGGCCATATTATAAAGGATTGTCTTTTTCGCCAAATAATTAGCGCAGTACATCGCGCGAAAATAGCGCCATTTGGGGCTTCGTTTCGCCTTTTTATAAAAAGCGAAAAAAAACACACTTCGCATCACTTCGCATCTGAAAAAAGCGAACGGGCGCGATAAAGAGCGAAAAGTATCGCAGCGAAAACTTAACGCATCTAAGAAGACTGCATTGCGAAAACCATTCGAAACCAGAAAAGCCCACTAGGAAATGAAGTCAAGTTCAAATGGCCACCTCACATTTACCAACAAGTCAGCCTGTCTTATTTAGTCAATCTTTTTAGAATTTCTCAATTGGAATACAATTCTCTTTTGCACTGCACATTCGCCCTTCTAATCACGATCGCCTTCTACAATCGCGTCGCTTTTCCAAGGCATATTACATTCTATGCGTGATCGCCTTTCCAAGGCATATACAGTATATGGCGCGGTCGCCTTTCTAATGCGCGATCGCTTTTCCCAACAGACAGGCTCTAAACATCATTTTCGCTCAAACAATACTTTTCACACCACCTTCAGGGTCGCGCTAATCTTTCGCTCTTTTTAACGCAAAAACCACTTTTCGCTCTTTATAAATCGCGTTATGCCTTTTCGCTCCCTTTCGCTAAAATTACCAGTGCGATGTATGGCGAAGTAAGGCGAAAAGGGTTTTAGCGATGCTCACGGAACAGTTTTGCCATTCGTTAACGCTACCTTTATAAATAGCGTTAATTTTCTTTTTGGCGAAAAACCATGCTCTTTTATAATATGGCCCAATGTCTGCTTTCTCCTTTATGATGCAAATTCCAAAAATAAAGATTAAAGGGGAAGTTTAGTACAAATACATATACTTTTAAGAGAAAGAGCAGTATTTTTTCATCCCAATAACCTTAACCTGCCCATTTGTCTGTGTATAAATAAATGCTTCCTTTTGCAGGACCCCTGATAGAGACTGTTATTGGTCTTGCACTTGACCCAGTGCCTGGGTTGATTCAATAGCTCTGTAGAGATCTGAGCATCTTGACCCATCCACAGCCAATCAGTAAAATTACTGTTAGGAACATTCCAAGGATGTGGTGCATCCTGGGAAGAAGAAGGACCGTTAGAACCTGAAATGTCCCCTCACTAATGTCAACAGCAGCAGGGGATACATGGACATGGGAATAATATAAGCAAATTCGTACAGATTTTTTTTTATCACAGCCATCAGCCTGTCCCTCATTCAGACCCTGATATAGAATGTACGTTATGCTACATACATGATTCTCTATTTGCTTTTAGCATTTCTCTTCGTATTGAAATCACAGTTAAATGTATTCCTCTTATTAAACTTGAGGCAAAAAAATAAGAATTATTTTCCATATATCTCAGCACATAAGCATTAAACATCTCCTCAATTCTCGGACCTCTGAGGTATATACTTAATAAACAAGCCATTTTAAAATGCATGACCCAAACAGTGTGTTTATTAGACAGCCAAAGCAACATTTAAACATACAAGGAAAAACAAGCAAGCATCTAAAGTTCTCCAGGCCCTTTGATGTTCTGTTGAGTTAGCAGTAACAGATCCTGTGTTTAGGCCTTTCCATAAGCTTTTTGTATGCAGTCAGGAAGAAGGCTTTATGGCGAGCTGTCTAATTTCTGAGCATTCCACCCACTCAGCTTTTAACTAGGAAAAACACAAACACACACATTTAGACCAAGTATACTGTGTAATATAACAAATGCTGTTATATGCACAATTTAAGCTCTTTGGGGCAGAGACTTATTTATAAGGCACTGACGGTTTCGCTTTTAGCAATACCGTGCCTTTAAGGATCTTTTATCCAATTTAACCAATTATTAATTTTTGATGCTTTAAAGGGAATTCTCACCCCAAAAACCATAATCTGGCTTCAAAACAAGCCAAAATGATTAAAATCCGTTCAGCACCAATTTTAAGATACATATGTTTTAGTACTTCTTTTTGCAGACCAGGGGCATCTCTGTTTAAATCTAAGCTCTCTTACGTCACCTCACGTCCGTGCCTTTTTCGTTCCCTTGCAGCCTTCATCCTCCATTAGAGCAGCCAAACAGGAAACTCCAATTTGTGACGCGCCCCCACCCTGCCACCATCCGGATCCATCCTTCCTTCTCCTTCCATCTAGCCTAAAATCCTTTAAATATATGATAGATACCCCCTGCCCAGACCTAACCGACAAATTATTTTTTTTTTAAAAAATAATCAGAACTGTACTTACAGCCATTCATTCCCGCGGCGCTCCACTTACGTTAGCCGCATCTGGTGATGGCTGAGACTCGGGCAATCAGAGACGTGGCTGGTGGCCTGGCAAGGGAGCCGGATCATTGCGCCGCAAGAAAGAAGGGAATGTAAGTAACGTTCGATTATTTTTATTTAAGGAAATAACATGCAGTTGGGGGGTGGGCAGGGGGTATCTATAATATATTTAAAATGTGATTTTTGGTGGACATACCCTTTACAATCATTAATTTACGCTTGTTATCGTAAATAACTATAGCGATAATAAATTAATGATAACGTTGTAAATCAACGATAACAAAATTGTAGATTTACGATTCCCATAGAATACCCTACCGCATGGTATTCTAAGACTGAATGTTCGTTAATTAACTGTGCTGTACATTAACGGCCACGTCGTGCGTTACGGATAATGCATCCTAAATTGCGATACCACTCTTTATTTCTGATGTCCCTGTATTGTTTGTGTATTCAAATCCATGGACTGCACTATTAATAACAGTGTTGCTTTTCCTAGTGGTGTTATTCAAATTTGATGGCTGTTGGACTTTTAATTATTTATTTATTTTTTGATATTTCCATTAACACCAGTTGTGCCGTTTCAGTAGAACCAAGGTGTAACACACATTAGTAGCACTTCTGTGTTAATTTTTAATACTAGCTGCTCATTAAAGGTACAAAAGGTTAAAGGGCAACTGAAGTCCCCTCCCATATGCACAGGCAAGGAACTAAACCATTAGATCTCACCCCTGGAATAACCTGAAATTACACTCACTAAGCTTTAAAACGCAAATCTAACCTATGTGTATTGGAAAATAAATTAAAAAAACAACATTCTATAGAAATTATATCATTGAACCTGTTGTGTACTTTATATTCCTGAAGGAGGAGTTTTAATGTTACTATAAACTCGCTCTAAGCAAACAAATGTATAAGCTTGCATGGAAAGAAATGTTTGCTTGATGCTAACAAAGAAAGCACAGTCCCAACGATTACACTGGGGCATTAACCTCCTTAATAAACTTTTTAACATAGACTAACCACCCCCCCTCCCCAACCCCATATCACCATATTTCATGTCTTTCTGTGAATCTATGATGCTGCTTACTACCTGTAAGAAAAGAACTATTTGTGAAAAAGTTTATCATCTACATGTCCTGGACAGAGACAATTCCTGGCTATAAGAATACATGTATTTATGTTTGGATTCTTTATAGTGTAAGGGCTAGGCCACACTAGTTGTGATTTCCATGCATTTGCAAAATTTTTTGTAACATTAATCGCGGCAACACTGAAATCCTTGTGATTGGCATGCTTTGCGATACACAATAGCATGCGATCACCATTTTTATGCACAATCACCGTATGCTTCCTATCTCAAAAGGATACAAACACACAGAAATCACACTGTAATTGCACACGCAACCGGGTTATGCCCTAAAGGTTATTTAGCTGGTAAAAGATATTTTTATGTTCTTACCATCTTTAATGTTCCTCTCTAATCCTGTGGAACAACAAAAAAAAGGAAGTAATGAGATAACATGTATCGATTCTGTAAGATTACACACAGTACTGTTTGTTGTAGCATTTCTCTCTTCTCCTTTAATGGAAAATACAAATATCAAATGTTCCTGATGTGTGCAAAAAATTATACAGTATTCCACTTTCTAAGTGACTCCCAATGATAAACATGCACGAATAAGTAAACACTTTCACTATATAGGTCTCTATTGATTTCACGGATACAAAGGGGCTTATATGAAAAAGGTGTGCCTGTTTATTAATTAGGCAAAATTCAAACCACTATTAAATGCAAACCAAAGTACAATAGCTAATGAACAGCCCCTCATGTGTATCCAGGATTCCTTGACTGACTCCAGAGATCATCTTATTAGTAGTAGTCAGCATGGATTTATGAGAAATAGTTCATGCCAGACAAATTAATTGGTTTTTATGAAGAAGTGAGTAAGAAGCTAGATTCAGGCACAGCAGTGGATTGGTATATTTGGATTTTGCGAAAGCTTTTGATACTGTTGCCATATAGCGACTAATGTATAACTGAGGACTGTTGGCCTTGAAGAAACATTTGTTCATGGATAGAAAACTGGTTATTGGACGCAACACAGAAGTGGTGGTAAATGGAGCTACAATCTATGTGGCTAAGCGGAGTGCCTCAGGGTTCTGTACGGGGCCGCTTCTGTTTAATCTGTTTATAATGACTTAGAAGGGGGGCATTGAGAGCAAGGTCTCGGTGTTTTGCTGATGACACTAAACTATGCAAGCTTTGGAACTTCCAATGATGTGCAAGTGGAAGTGCTGCAAGCAGACCTAATAGATTATCAAAATGGCAGTAGAATGGCAGATGAGATTCAATGTTGATAAATGTAAGGTGATGCATTTGGGATTTAATAATCCCTGTGCCACCTACACCATAAATAACTCTGTGTTAAGTGCATCTGTAATGGAAAAAGATTTGGGGGCTCTGGTAGATAACGACTTAGCTATAGCAAACAATGCCAGGTAGCAACGGCTAGAGCTAGCAAGATATTGTCTGGTATAAAAAGGGGAATAGATTCAAGAGAGAGAAAATATTTTCTCCCTCTTTACAAGGCACTGGTAAGGCCTCATTGGAATATGCGGTGCAGTTTTGGAATCCCATATACAAAAGGGACATCTTGGAATTGAGGCAGTTCAGAGAAGGGCAACTAAATTAATAAGGGGAATGGAGGGCTTGAATATGCAGGCAGATTAGACAAGTTAGCGCTGTTTATATTGGGGACATTCATACAATGGCCATACAATGAACTCTCTGTTGCTTGTTTACTAACAGGTCATATCAGAGGACACGTGGACATCCTTTAAGGTTGGAAAAAAGAAGTTTCATCTTCAGGTTAGGAAAGGTTTCTTTACAGTGAGAACGGTGAAACTGTGGAACTGTCTTCCAGCAGATGTGGTAATGGGCAAGTTCATTGAATAGCTTTAAAAAAAGCCTGGAGAAGTTTCTAAAACTAAAATATAGAGAATTACAGGTATTAATGCATATAGATCTGGTTGATCCGGGTACTTTCCGATTGGCCGGCCCCCCTTCCCCAACCCTATCTTTCAAAATGCACATCACCCCTCACTGGTGCGCCAGACCACAGGCCTGCTCCAACACATCATTCGAAGCTAAATTAAACAAGTCCAAACTGACCACAGTGAGATTGGCGTTTGTGTGTGTGACAAACAAGGAGTCATGCTTGATATCCGTATGCCGCCCCACTAGCCCGCCATTTAACCTGATAAATTCTGTTAACAGCTGACCAGGGGCGGGCTCCCACCAATAAATGTCGGAATAATTTCCTACCACATGATCAGCACCCAGAAAATTGACCAAGAGCTTAAGAATCCCTTTGAATAGTTTTTATAAGGATATGCATAGGGCAATCCACCAAGTCATTAACCACCCAGATGAAGAAAGAGAATTGGGGCTTTCCAACCCGTGGCACATTCAAACCACCCACACAGCCTCACCCTAATGCATTCCCTGCTTGCCTAACCAGACAATTTAAATGAATTTGGCATGAAGCCTAACAGGTGCCCATTAGGTCAAGCGTGGCCTCCTCGCTGCCCAGACAACATAGGAATAACCGATACCAACACCTTGGCCGGGGAAAAACCTAAAATCAGTACTTAGTTACTATGCATTGGTTATTTTCCCACCCGGACAGGGTGCACATACATTAAAAAGGTTCTGAATTCCCACCTACCTATTCACTTATTATGTTATCACCCAAACCCCATCTCGCTGCCTTTGTCGTGCCGCCTATCCTAAGGGATAGCTGCCATAGTCTAACACTGCAATGCCTATATCTACAAGGGCCCTATGTATATTGTGAATTGAAACAACTGGGACTAAACTGGGACACATAATTGAAGAAAAAAAAGAGCCCTGTGTGATATGGGGGCAAATTGCCTCAAAATACTGGTTACACAAAATTGGACAAGTTCTTCTGTTAGCCACTGCATGTAAAACCACTTTTAGCATTCTCCCCTTGCTGTCTTGGGTTCCAAACTAATAATTGAAGGGTCATGGGGGAATTACTGTGAGTATCTTATAACAGTCACTGTGGGAATCTATACCAGTCACTATGGGCATTTAATAACAGTCACTATGGGCACCATTACCCAGTCACTATGGGCATCATTTACCAGTCACTGCTGCATATATGTATACCAGTCTGCGTGCATTGCACCATGTATGGACCAGTCATTATGGGCATCAGTATTCACCAGTCCCTGTGGGCATCTAGTATTGACCATTCAATTTGGGCATCTGTATTAACCACAACTGTGGGTATCTTATACCAGTCATTGTAGGCAGCTTATATTGACCAGTTACCGTGGGTAGCTATATTGTCCAGTCACTGTAGGCACTAGTATTGACCAGTCCCTGTGGGCATCTTCTTGTATAACCACTCTGTGTGGCACTTCTATTTACCAGTCACTGTGGGAATCTAGTTTTGACCATCACTGTGGGCATCTTATACCAGTCATTGTGGGCATCTAGTATTGACCAGTCACTGTGGGCATCTTATAACAGTCATTGTGGGCAGCTTATATTGACCAATCACTGTGAACATAAGTTACCTGTCACTGTGGGCATGTAGTATTGACCAGCACTGTGGGCATGTTAGTATTGACCAGTCACTGTGGGCATCTTATATTGACCATCACTGTGGGCATCTTCTATGTTTACCACTCTGTGTGGCATCTTGTATTTACAGTCACTGTGGGCATCTAGTATAACCATCACTGTGAGTATATTACACCAGTCATTGTGGGCAGCTTAATGTTCCAGTCACTGTGGACATAATTTACCAGTCACCGTGGGCAGCTTATTGACCAGTCACTGTGGGCATCTAGTATTGAACAGTCACTGTGGGCATCTTATATTGAGCAGTCACTACAGCATCTTCTATGTATACCACTGTGTGGCATCTTGTGGGATGCATCCATGTGGGAATCTAGTTTTGACCAGTGGGTGTGGGCATCTTATACCAGTCACTGTGGGTATAATTTACCAGTCACACTGTGGGCAAACCGTATGTACCAGTCTCTGCCTGGAGGCACTCTGTGGCATATGTCGACCTCCAGTCAGCAGACCCTGTTAGGTCAAACCTCCACTTCAGACAGTCCTCCAGGCTGACTTAACAGTGTCTGGTGAACTAAATTTTACTCCCTGAATAAGAACACATTTTTCATCACAGCAACAAACGAGGCAGCTGGGAATGGCTATTAGCCAAATGGCTTTGACTGACTGCCAAAACTGAAAGCTAGAGGAGAGGCTGTGGTGAGTGATCATGTAAAGCTGGGTACACACAATGAGATATTTCGGTCCGATTGACCGATGTTCCGATAGACATGGTGGAAAACCTCGTCCGATCGTGCTGTCCTCTATGACTGCACGATCGGTCGTGGTAAATTTTTAGTTTTTAGTAAGGTAGTATAACATTTTAGTAAAGTTGAGTATAACAAAAAATGTGTGGACTATTGTATAGTCAAGTTAAAGAATTAACAATTCTGTGTTTAATTAATAAAATAACACAACAAATGTATCATGTTGGCATAGCTATATGCCCTGCCAACAGTTTGGTTTATACATTTGGTATTTGGAAAATGTACCAATGTTAAACTACACAATAGAATATTTCTTAATGTTAGATGCTAATAGATATGGGCTCACTTTTCTCCATGATAAACACCCTTTATGTAGGGACAGGTCCTACAGTTCCCTGGGAGAACAGATATTAAATCTCTTTCATTAATAAAACCACTTGTCTCAATTCTTGCCTAAGGGACCATTGTCTAACACGGCATGTTGAAATATCACGGATTATTTCATAGAGGAACTTTTGCTCCAAATTTTCATCAGGCAGTCCCAATACAGAAACCACAATCTGATGTTTATCCATTACATTAGGTTATGGGGATGATAGAGATATCTGGAAAAATAAGCTACTTACAAAGATTTGATAGATGTCTTTAATATGTACCAGAATATAATGCAAATAACGGACAGTTTAAGTGCTGCATTGGGACTCGTGTAATGTTAACCTTAATTTTAAACTGGGCATCATCTGATCTAATTAGAAACCCACCAACATGCTGTGATGGTTCTCATTCATCCAGGTCATGGTATATCTGTTGTTTCAATTAGATCATACTGGACTTGAAGTTTAGTTCTTGAAGACGTATCACTAATCATCCAACTGGCTTTCTCAATTCAGAATGACTTGTACAAGAATCTTTTGCCCTAACTTGCTTTTGTCAAAACTGATAGAAGGAAAGAAAAGAAGACCAAAAATATCAGTGATGTTGAGAAGCAGGACAAGAAAGAACATGATCATCCCATATATATGTAGTGGAAGCAGAGAATTAAGAAGAAATGTTCTTTGCTTTAAATTCAGCAAAAACACTAAGGCAGTAACTGGTGCAGCCAAATGACCCCTGCCTAAATAAAAGAAACCACATTATATACACAGTGCAGTGAGGAGTGCTTGTATTGGGTGCTTATGAACATAAATAATCTAATTTGATGATTTAACATATGGTTGCCACAGAAACAAAAGGATGGGTTGGGTGTTGGGTGTGTTTACCTGTGTCTGTGATGTTAGTGGGGGGGGGGTTGTGTTTATAATGTAAAACTATTTTGGAGTTGATTTAGTATGGTTGCCATGGATATAGAAGGGTGGGTGTGGGGTGGTATTGGTAGGTGAGTGTAACGGTGTCTGTGTGGTATTAGGGACACATTTTTGTATTTATGATGTTAAAACTAACTTTTTCAATGGTTTACATTGTCGTTACTGTAGTAAGTTAAGTAGTAGAGAATTGTACCGTGTTAGCAATTGATGAAAGTGAAGACCTGGATAAAAAATACCTTTTATTGGCTAAATTAAATGACTGAAAATGCAAGCGTTTTAAGAACTAGGCTTCTTCCTCGCATGATACAATCATGTCTGAGGAGAAGCCTAAGTGCTTTGAAAGCTTGCATTTGATTGTAAATGATGAAAATGCAAGCTTCTTATTCAGCTTGCATTTTCAATCATTTAGATAGCCAATAAAAGGTATTGTTTTATATCCAAGATGTCTTCACTTCCTTTAAAGTTTTTAAATGTTGCCAGCTATACAATCATAAACCTTAAGTTTGAGCATATCCACAGTCACAGAGAGTCATTTTCCTTGGAGATGCACACTCTGCTACAATGTCACCATGGAAATGTTAAGGAAAGGTTATGTTTAATAAGTAATAGTAATTTAATTTAAAAAGTAATATCAAATTCCAATATATCCCCCGGGCACACTGTTGTATGTGAAATCAATCACGCTTTATTCAACGTTTCAACGTCACGCGATGTCTTCATCAGGACATTAACAAAGTGCAACTGAGTGAACATTCACTTAAATACAATATCAGGTGATATACACGCCTCTCTTTTTTTTGTGTAAAACGTAGCATCTTGTGCATCCATTCCTTTGTATATTCTCTATGCATCTATCATACTTTTTATTGGATCTGCAGATACAAGTATATCCTTCAAGTTCTTATTCCCTTTATATACCATTAAAATAGTACTAAAAATAGTATATAAAGGAATAAGAACTTGAAGATATACTTGTAGAAAAGTATGATAGATGCATAGAGATATACAAAGGAATGGATGCACAAGATGCTACGGGTGTGCATGTGCATTTTATGATGGAAGCAAAATCTTTTGCCATCCACATAATGGCCAAAAAATGTATATAAAGGGCAAGTACAACTGCAATACAGACTATTGTGTCTACATAATAAAAGTCCATGTTCCCTATATTAGTTGGAAAAACCATTACAGCATTTAAGAAAGATTTGCCACTCATAATCTCATATAAAAACTACGAAGAGAGAATGACAAAGAATGAACTAAGAGGGGATGAAAACCCAGTGGCACTACACTATGCCAAAGAGGGGCACCCAATTAGCTCTTTGAAAGTAATTGTCATTGATCAGGTTAAGATACCAAAAAGAGGAGGAGACAGGGCTAACTATTTATTATGCAGAGAAGCGGAATGGATCCATAGGCTAATACATTGATACCAAAAGGGCTAAATATGCAATTTTTCCTTTAAATGTTTTTATGATGATACTAATAAGTAAATTTAGATTGTACTGGTGAAATAGTTGATATAACAAACGTTTAAATATTTAGATTTATGCACTTTTTTAAATTTTATACTTATGCACTTTTGTATGCTTTGTTCCTAGGCACTTAGAAATGGTTGCACAAACAGAATGCACTGAATGCACTTGATAGCTTCAAAAAAGAAGGCACTTGAAAGGCACTTTTAGCAGTATGCACTTTAAAAACCAAGTAGTAAAGTGGGTAAGGTTAGGTTTTATAATGAATATATTAAGTGTTAAAAAAAAAAAAGAGAGGCGTGTTATATCACATGATGAAAATAGGGTGTGTTAGATCACATGATATTGTATTTAAGTGAATGTTCACTCAGTTGCACTTTGTTAATGTCCTGATGAAGACGTCCTGCGTGACGTCGAAACGTTGAATAAAGCGTGATTTGATTTCACATACAACAGTGTGCCCGGGGGATATATTGGAATTTGATATTATCATTACTGCCCATGGTAGATGGGAGCTGTGGTACCTGGAGGCACCTGGATATAGTTAATGATATACTGGATGATGGCAGTTGTGCTTAGAATATATTATTTAATAAAAGTAGTATTTGCACCTCTTAGTACCGCAAATATACACTTCCCAGTGCTGGTTACGAGTGTCAAAATATTGAAAACATACATTGTAAGTTAAAAGTATGTAAATATAATAGCCAAAGTGTGCCCATTGGTGCACAGTGGAAGTGTATGTGTTATTTTAACCATGTTTATTACAAATGTACAAGATGTCTTTTGCATCCCGGCAGTTGGGCTGAATGAGGGGTTTAATATTGGTTAGCAGACTTTAAATACTGATGCGGCCCTGGATAAATAAGCCTGCACATGTTTATATTCTTTATATAGTAGTGTGACTTTGTAAGTGTGTGTGTGTGTTGGGGGCAGTGTTTTTAACTCATGTGTATGTGCTATATTTTTTATGGAATCACTTGGTTTATCTTGCTACTGATTGAAACCTTTTGTGTGCCAATGAAAAAAGTGTGCATGGCTTGTGAAGGTGGATGTGGCAGGTTAACTAATACTGGCCTGTGAACTGGAGGGCTGGCCTAACAGCAGCTGCTGAACCCTCCAGACCCCCATTTCCAGAGAAAATATTAGGTCAGCCTTTCAGTCAGTCGCAGACTTCATGGGCAAGACAACGTAGCAGAGAGGACACAGCTGTTTAGGTCCTCAGCCTGGGTACTATTTGGGATATTTATGGAACTACAGCTGTTCTTAATGTACCCCTCGAAAAAGTGATCCCCCTGATTCCCTTGTGCGGAAAAAACATTTTTAGACACCTAAAAGTTGTGAATGTAAAATTGTCTCTAGGTATGGGAGCTGAATGATTTAGTAGAAAAGCAAAGTTTTGGGTGGTGGCTATGAAAGAGGTAATGCCAACTGATCACTGCAAGGAAGAGCTATGATGGAGCGAACGTATAGAACAGTAAGTGTTCTAGGGGTTCTCAAATAGGCACGGTGGCACTCCAAACTGTAATTTTATTCAATACAGACCAAACATCTCACAACGTTTCGGGGGGTACGTGCCCCTTCCACCTGAGGAGGGGCACGACCCCCCGAAACGTTGTGAGATGTTTGGTCTGTATTGAATAAAAATACAGTTTTGGAGTGCCACCCTTGCCTATTTGTGATTCCTGTATTGAATATCCATTGAGGGTTGGATTATTTGGAGGAGTGAGCACCCACACTTGTACGAGTGCAGAGGACACTATTGTTTCTTTCGTGTTCTAGGGGTTCTATTTAGTCCATTTCTATACTTACTTGGTTTGTCTCCCACAGCAGTTGCAGCCCTGCTTCCTTTTAACCCAGTGTGGATTACGGCAGATTATATATTAGGGACAGTTCTTATTCATGTATATTAAAAAAAACCTTGCTGCTTTTAAGATGTGTACAGTACAAATGACAAACTCACTGTGCCCCATGCACAGTGTATCTGTATGTTGTCCTACCTATTTAGATTGTAAGCTCTTCAGGGCAGGATCTCATTCCTAATTTCAAGGCATTCTGCACTTTAATCAATTTATCCATAATTTATATATTTGGGCTCTTAAAGGACAACTATACTCACCTCACCCTCGCTCCTCTTCCTCCATACAGCATAGTACCCAGGTGAGGACCTAAAATCGCTAAGTCCTCACCCTGGTACTTCCCTAACTCCCACTACTTACCGCAAATCTGCTTCGCCGATCGCTCCATTCCTCCGCTCTTCCTGCTTCGTGTGACAGATCACGGGCAGCCAATAGGAAGATAAGCTCTGCAAGGAGCGTGTCTTCCAATTGGCTGCCTCGCGACTGTCACTGACAGTAGAAGAGAGGTGGACAGGTGGATCGGCGAAGCAGATTTGCGGTAAGTAGTGCAGGAGTTAGGGAAAGTACCCAGGGTTAGGACTTAGCGATTTTAGGTCCTCACCCTGGGTACTATGCTGCAGTGGATCAGGGAAAAGGTGAGTATAATTGTCCTTTAACCTATGTTTGAAATTGGATTTAATTTTTATTTATCTGTATAATTGCTCGCACTTATCTACTTGTTTGTATACTCTCAGGGAGATTCAGGGTTATTCAATAAAAGTTCTTATCATTTAAAATGGTGCTAATTTTGCCCCAACCAATCAGATCTTATTAAACATTTGAAAGTTAACATCTGATTGGTTTGGGCAAAATTAGCACTGTTTTTAACGATAAGAACTTTTATTGAATAACCCTGAGACTGTATTTTATAATGTAAAGCGCTGCATACCCAAATGGCGCTTTATAATTAAAATTATACATACATACATTGCAGCTACTGCAAAACCCTGAATCATTTTCTAACTTTGCGACAATATAATATAGTGAGTATAGTTCTACTCTATCCATATATAAAGAACTTGTAACTGTTGGCAATCTAAACAATTTTGTTGCACTGAGGCCCTCCAATGTCTGTTTGTGATATTACCTGAAACAGTTAATCAGAATAAAAGAAAAAAATTAATAAAACTAATAAAATTAGTGAAACAAAGAACAAACAAAAAAAATTAGCAATACTGATCAAAAATATGAAATCTTAGTTATCAATTCTAAGTACACTGCACATTTAAACAAGCCTACAGGGCTCAAGATGCACTTCTGCCCTGGGCCATCTTGCCATTAGTAGTATTTTTAGCCTTTAGCCGTCAGCTGTTAGATGGGCATTATGGGTAAACATGAATTATCCTTCAAAACCATGACAACTGCTTAACCATTCAAGCCAACAAAACAATGCACAAGAGTAATTTGATTTTCTGCCAGTAGTATAATATAATCTACAAGTTAAGGATTATTATATATCATAGTTGATTGTCCATGCATTGGGGAATGCCTTTTTTCAGGCTATGGTCTGCAGAAACTATTGGAAATCTATTTTAATACCCCACCCTGCGCCGATGATCCAACATAGTAATTGACATAGTAACATAGTAATTGAGGCTGAATAAAGACATTTGTCCATCAAGTCCAAACTTTTCACCCTCCTTTTTAACCCTACCTAACAGTTGATCCAGAGGAACACGAAAACCCAGCTAAAAAGGGGGGAGGGGATTCCTTCCTGACACCAAATGGCAATTGGAAAGTATCCCTGGATCAACCAGAACTGCAGTATATGTATTAATACCAGTAATTCTCAATATTATATAGTATCCCTGTATCAACCAGAACTACAGTATATGTATTAATACCAGTAATTCTCAATATTATATAGTATCCCTGTACCAGCCAGAACTACAGTATATGTATTAATACCAGTAATTCTCAATATTATATAGTATCCCTGTACCAACCAGATCTACAGTATATGTATTAATACCAGTAATTCTCAATATTTTTTAGTTTAAGAAACCTATCTAGGCCACTTTTAAAGCTATTCAATGAACTTGCCATTACCACATCTGCTGGAAGACAGTACCACAGTTTCACCGTTCTCACTGTTAAGAAACCTTTCCTAACCTGAAGATGAAACTTCTTTTCTTCCAACCTTAAAGGATGTCCTCTGATATGACCTATTCATGAAAAATGCACCAGACTGTATGGAGAATGGCCCATTAATATATTTGTATAAAGTGATCGTATCCCCAAGCAAACATCAAAGTCGCTTCTCTAATATAAACAGCCCTAACTTGTCTAATCTGCCTGCATATTCAAACCCCTCCATTCCCTTTATTATTTTAGTTGCCATTCTCTGAACTGCTTCCATTTCCAAGATGTATATGGGATTCCAAAACTGCACTGCATATTCCAAATGAGGCCTTACCAGTGCCTTGTAAAGATGGAAAATAATATATTTTTTTTTTCCACACAGATTTCACCTTGGAATCTGCGGAATATGTGGAGAAGATGGGGTAGACAGAAAAAATTCTGTTTGGCTTGATCTTCCTTTTTTTCAATAAATCAAGCAGAAAAATGGAAAACCGCTATAACTTTTTTGAGCTCTACAAATTTGCTTGTTAGCTCAAAATATCGATACACCTTCATTCTTTTTTTTTGTAGGCAAAGCTTTGATTACAGCTTTGTGCACGTTTCATCCGCTGGCCACAAATATTACATTTTTTGCATAGCTTGTTACCACATTCACATACAGTATGTATGTCATTTTTCACATCCAAGAATATTTGATTCTCAAACCTCAATAAACAAGTTTAAATCTAACCTCTCATTCTATCTCTCTGAGCACAGCACAACATAGGACTGTTGACACTGCACCATTTATTACTTTAGCACTTCCACCCTTTACTATGTATCTGTATGTTATCCACCTAAGTACTGTAGATTGTGAGCTCTGCGCTCTTTTGCGCACGCGTTTTGCGCTCGCGATGGGTAACGCATGCGTTCACCATTTTTGGTGCGTTAACGCATGCGTTTCCATAACAGAAAATGACAAAATCACATGTGCAAAATGCACAAGAATCACGCACACAATTGCGTGCTATTACGCTTTCCTTGTGTTATATGTTTTAAGCACTTGTATATTTAGTGATGCTCATACTTATTTATATATTTATGTATTTATTTACTGTCCCCCTTTTTTATATATATATATATATATATATATATATATATATATACATACAATACAAGGATTGTGGAAGCACTCCAATTAGGCTAATTCACAACTACATTTAGCGGAAGTGCTACTGATCTGGTCAAACATTTATACAAACATAGAAAAGATAATCAATGCACATTCCTAGGCCCCATACAATATCATATTATCTGCACACTGGCATACTTTATAAACAGAGGGGTTTTAGCATACATTACTGTGATCCCATGAATGAAAAGCCTTCCAACCACGTCAAGGTAACCCCAGTCTGGAAGGTCCTAACTTCTAACCTTTTTTTTTTTTTTACTTCAATTACCATTAGCAAACATTTCTCATAGTTGTGCACTGGATCCATACAACAGGCTTTCACTTCCCCCCAGCCCTCTGGCTTTTTAAAATGAGGGAAGAGGCCATCCAGTGCTTTATATTAAAGGCATAGGACCTCCCATTAAATGGGCGTGTTGGGGGTGCTATTACCACATAGAGGCTTGACCAGGCCTCCCAAATATACATACAATATAAGGATTGTGGAAGCACTCCAATTAGGCTAATTCACAACTACATTTAGCGGAAGTGCTACTGATCTGGTCAAAACATTTATACAAACATAGAAAAGATAATCAATGCACATTCCTAGGCCCCATACAATATCATATTATCTGCACACTGGCATACTTTATAAACAAAGGGGTTTTAGTATACATTACTGTGATTACATGAATGAAAAGCCTTCCAACCACGTCAAGGTAACCCCAGTCTGGAAGGTCCTAATGTCTAACCTTTTCAATTTCTTTTACTTCAATTACGATTAGCAAACTTTTGCATTTCTCATTCTTACACACTGGATCCATATAACAGGCTCTCTCCCTTCCCCCTCAGCCCTTAGGCTTTTTAAAATAAGGGAAGAGGCCATCCAGTGCTTTATATTAAAGGCAGAGGACCTCCCATTAAAGGGGCATGTTGGGGGCTCTATTACCACATGGAGGCTTGACAAGGCCTCCCAATAAATACATACAATACAAGAATTGTGGAAGCACTCCAATTAGGCTAATTTACAACTACATTTAGTGGAAGTGCTACTGATCTGGTCAAACATTTATACAAACATAGAAAAGATAATCAATGCACATTCCTAGGCCCCATACAATATCACACTGCACATCTGCACACTGGCATTTGAAACGTTCAATAGGAACGTTCACCTATTGAATTTGAAACGTTCAATAGGTGTCAGCAGAAAAAAACGACCGCAGATTTTATTTGATTCAATTAAGTCACTTAAGTTTAATGTATAAAAAAGAAGTGGAATTTGAATCCAGTCTGTGTTCTAGTGTAAATATTTGCAAACTGTATTAGTTCAGGAAATCTTTTAAACCATCAGCTTACAATAAAGTAAATATGAACCCAAAGCTGCCAACCTGTCCCATGCCAATGTTTAACTGAGTGCAGGTTACAACAAAGAGTAAGGGCTAGGACACACCAAACCCTTAAAAAGTGTGCGCACACTAATTTTGGCCAATTGGTCTGGCCACACTAGGTGCGCTGGTGCCCATTGCCCTGTGATCTGATTATCGGAGCACATTCAATCACCATTTTTGTTGCGATTTGCATGCCCTCCAATACCCAAATATTACAGTGATCGTGCAATACTTGCATGCATGTGCGCAATTGCCCCAGCTTAAAGCAGGATATTATTGGCATTATGTCAACTGGAGCATTGCTGTTCCCTAGGAGAGTATAAAAATGGAGAAACACCTTCTTATAACAGAAGGCATCTTGCAGTCTCATGCTATATGAATAGCATTGCCCACAAAATCTAAGAAACCAGAAGTAATTTCTTACTCCCAGGTTCCCCAGAGTAAGGGGCGGAGATATGCAAAATACTCCTTTATGTCCCTTAGCTTATGCATGTGTCCAGAACCGCTGGCCTAAAAACATGCAATATAGCCTAATGTATAGAGCCAATCACCTGACTTGTAGACATGACATGTTTCGATCTTGTTAAATCTAATCAATGCAAGATACAGATTCATGGCTCTATGGTGTAGGACTTGGGTGAACAGTATACAAGGCAGCTAGAAAGCTTAGGGATGGGGGGGGGGGGGTCAAAAGCCCTCCACTGAGCATAAAAATGGAGAAACATCTTCTTATAACAGAAGGTATCTTGCAGTCTCATGCTATATGAATAGCATTGCCCACAAAATCTAAGAAACTAGAATTAATTTCTTACTCCCAGGTTCCCCAGAGTAAGGGGCGGAGATATGCAAAATACTCCTTTATGTCCCTTAGCTTATGCATGTGTCCAGAACCGCTGGCTTAATAACATGCAATATAGCCTAATATATAGAGCCAATCATCTGACCTGCAGACATGACATGTTTTGATCCTGTTAGTACAAGATACACATTCATGGCTCTATGGTGTAGGACTTGGGTGTACAGTAGACAAGGCAGCTAGAAAGCTTAGGGAGAGGGGGACCAAAAGGAGCAAAAAGTCCTCCACTGAGCATAAAAATGGAGAAACACCTCTGGGGAACCTGGGAGTATGTCCAAGTCCTATGCCATAGAACCATGAATCTGTATCTTGCACTGACGAGATCTAACAAGATCAAAACATGCCATTTCTGCAGGTCAGATGATTGGCTCTATATATTAGGCTATATTGTTTCTCCATTTTTATGCTCAGTGGAGGGTTTTTTGCTCCTTTGGCCCCCCTCTCCCTAAGCTTTCTAGCTGCCTTGTCTAGGAGAGTATACATATTCCAGTGCTGAGATGTTCTGCCACATTAAGAACCTTTAAGGCAGATGCACATTGTCAAATGCTTCACCCCAAATGACCGTTCGGCATTTCCAACCATTCAGTCAGGCCAAAGGACTGTAGGTTGTGGCAAAAGGAGCCTTGGCCAACAGTCGAAAAATTGCATGGTTTTGCACATAGCCTTTGACTAGAGCCTGACTCTGTATCTCTGTTAAGGAATTGCTCATCATATAATTCTTACTGCAACTGCAACACATTGTAAAGGGGATTTAATAGGGGCTTTGTGATCTGTATAAACCCCAGAACGCCACACGTGTTAGTCGCATAGGGCCATATTTATAAAGCTGCGGTATCATAAATTTACAATCGTTAAACCGATCAGAGATTAACGACCGATTTAACGAACATAAATTTACAATACCGATCATAAATTTATGATACCGATCGTAAATCTATGATAACGAAATAATAGATTGACGATCCCCATAGAATACCATTGCGGTAGTTTAACAAACGTACGTTCGTAAATGTACGATCACGATCGTACATTTATGACCGCGATCTTAAATTAACTAACCCGCGGTATCGCTTTTTAGTTAATTTATCACCCACCGTCATTCCCCTACTACTAATAGAAACCCTATCACCCACAGCTGCTCCCCCTACTCCAGAAGGAACCCCTATCACCCACCGCTGCCCCCCCTACTCCAGAAGGAACCCCTATTACCCACCGCTGCTCCCCCTACTCCAGAAGGAACCCCTTTTACCCACCGCTGCTCCCCCTACTCCAGAAGGAACCCCTATTACCCACCGCCGCCCCCTTTACACCTGAAAAAAACCCTATCTAGGGTAAAATACTTGACGTTATTGATACATAAAGGATCTTTGCTATATTACTTATCATACATCTTCTTGATAAGGTGACAAATGTTATAACAAAAATGTGTGTCCATCTGTTTTTCTACTATGGTAACACAACAAGATTAAAAGATTAAATCATGTTGAAAATAAGGTGCGACTGTGAGAATGACTAGTTCCATATTGTGGCTGTTTACCCCTGTAGTGCAGTAACACAAGGTGTTTACATTCTATCTATGTAATTTAAGTGACAGGGTTAGTGGTTGAGCTCCTGCCTTAGGCAAGTTATTGTAAAATGAAATAGTATTATTGTTATTGTAATGTTATTACATGACATTGATCTATGATTGTTGGTCATGGCAATCGCTTATCTGACTCCAAAACACACTTTTTGCTCCCATTAGAAGGGCTTCTCCAAAAATATACCCTGCATATAAATAGACCTACCATTCAATCTCACCAGCCAACTTAGGGGTAGGTTCCCTTCCAACTGGCAGTCATAGCTTAAAAGGGTTTCTTTTTTATGTTTATGTTATACTGTGTTATTCATTTATATATGAAACCAAATTACAAATACAACATTCCTGCTAAACTACCACCCAGACAAATGTAATCATGTACAGGGATAGGATAATGATAAAATGAAATATAAAATAAAACCATAAAGGGGAGAGAAAAGGATTTTAAATAAAATAAGGAATATTCCTTCAATATCAAAGTTCCGTACTTACCTCTGGGATCTGTACTCCGACCTTTACCCTAACTGTAAGGGCTGCAGCGGTTTTCTTTGTGCTGCCGCTCCACATAGAAATGATATTGGGAGGTATAAAGAACCAATCCTACCTCCCTGCCCCAGATACTTTTCATTTAAACTGTTTTTAAAAACACTTTATATGCACTATAGTTCTCCTTTAATTATCTGCAGACTGCTCCTAATCATTAAAGGATTAGTTCCCCAAAAAAGCATTACCCCATTAATTTACTGTAAGAAATAATGACCTTAACGGGCATGTCCACCCTTTTTTACATCTTTTGCTGTAGTGTAGGGCTCCCAACCCTAACCACTATATTAATTTGTCACAAATCACGATCATTACTTACTTTGCCTCTCTCCTCCGACGTTCAGTCCCAGCCATCTGCTTGCATGAAACTGCAAGCAGGGGGCCAGACCGGCAGCCACGTCCGTGATTGGCTAAGAGGCAGCCAATCATGGACGCGGCTTCCGGCTGTTCTGAACGTCAGGGGAAAGAGGCAATGTAAGTAATGATCGGGGGAGTTTTGCTGGAAATAACTATGGTGTTTGGGGGAGGGAGCCCAGCACTACAGAAAAGGGGATTTACACTAGGGGGAGGGAGAGAAAAATGGGAGGGAGAGGGAGGGGGGGAGGGCTGAACTGAGCATGTGCAAATTCTCCAGGAGGAGAGACAGGAGGCAGAGTCCTATATGGACTCAGCCAGGCTCCTGGTGATCAGTTTTCTGGACTTTGGAGGGACATTACAGGAGAACCATTTGGAGCAGGGATGTAAGGTAAGGATTTTTAATACACTACACAGTGGGGCCAGTAGTTGGTTAAAATATAGTTTTGTGGTGGACATGCCCTTTAAACTCATTCATTGGTTCTATTTTATTGGTAATATACAGCATTGGGAATAATGACTCTCGCTGTTTATTGACTTGTTCTTGTTATAAAATATGAAAAAAAATAAAATCTAGACTTAACTGCATCAAATAAAATGGATACAATATAACATCACCCAGTCTTATTTAAAGCTTGCAGGAAAGTGCCATGTTCTTGTACTCCCAATGCATGTAGAGGCAGAATTTTGTATTTCGGGCTTCCTATATGCTGATAATTGTTACATTAATCAAATTACCAAACTAAAGGTGGCTGCTCCATCCCCTATAAAGAATTTAATAGCAATGTATTACATTATTAGACCTAGGCATATTTTTCTCTTCGCTGCTATAAAGGGCATCTTCATGGACTTGATGTTTCCTCTGAAGAGTTCTGTCCCATATTAAAGTGTCATTTTAGTCTGTATTGGAATTTAAAAGGAAGGTTCAGGGGGGAAAAAATCATTATCGTTCCAATTATTTACCTATATTAAACATACCTAGGTGTTATACATATTGTATTCATTTAATATTTTAAAGGGCATGTCCACTTAAAAAAAAACTTTGTTGCAAACTATAGATTAACCCTCCCCCCCCCCCCAACTTTTGCGATATACAGATTTTCCAAAGATGCTCCTAAACTTGTTTACCTGACGCAGTCCCTAGCCGTTATTATGCTGCCACTGCTACTGACAGCCGCTTCACTTCCTCGATGCAGCTGTCAGTTAAGGCGCAATGTGACATCACGCCCAATCGCCTGACAGCCACGACCAAGAAATGAATCACTGTCTGGGTAGAAGACCTCTGCTCCTGTTTTTTGCTCTAAACGAGCTTGAAACAGGAGCAGGGGGCGGCACCTAGACAGCAAGGGACCGGGTCAGGTAAGCAAGTTCAGGAGTGTATTTAGTAACTATGTATATTGCGAAGGTAGGGTTTGGGGGGGTAATCTATAGTTTGCAACAATTTTTTTTTTGTGTGGACTTGCCCTTTAAAAATCAATTAATTTCATATTGTTTGATATGCTTTGCTGTGATCAGTAGTAAGCTGGTATTTTAGGTTCTGCAATGTATCTTAACTGTTGGTTAGAGATGGACTGGAGCTCGAACTAGAACCCGAGTTCGAATGGGACTTTATGAGATTGAACAAATTTGGGGAGAAGATATATCCACGTGTTCAAAATTCACCAATGACAGATATTTTTAGCAGTGCCAACCCCATGGGTATAAAAGACAGCTTGACAGGTGCCTTGTGATTGTGATGTGTTACCCTTTCACCCTTGCATAATGCATACTCCAAGGCAGAGGAGCCAATGTGGTGTGGGGTATGTCCAGAGGGGCCAAGCTTGCCTGGCTCCTTAATAATTGTGGCAAACTTCAGTGAGCCTACTCTAATTCAATGGTTCTGCTGATATAAATTGTTTCCCTTTGGCCCACTTTCCCCTATATGATGCCCAAACTGTTGGGGGAGAGAAGCCAATGTGGTGTGGGGTATGTGCAGAGGGGAGAAGCCTGCCTGTCTCCTAATCAATAGTACAAAATCAAAATGTAGGGTGACAGCTCTGATCAACAGGGACCAGTATAGTCTATAGATCACATATAATGTGTCAAGACAAACAGAGTATCACGGGAGTCTGATGCTTTTTGCGGTGCCAAGTCGCTTTCTCAGAGCCACATAAAGAGCTCTCTGAGGGAGAGAAGCCAGCATTGTGTGAGGTATGTCCAGAGGGCCAACAATGGTATCAAACTGCAGAAACCCTACTCTAACACAATGGGCCATATTTATAAAGGATTGTCTTTTTCGCCAAATAATTAGCGCAGTACATCGCGGCGAAAATAGCGCCATTTGGGGCTTCGTTTCGCCTTATTTATAAAAAAGCGAAAAAAACACACTTCGCATCACTTCGCATCTGAAAAAAGCGAACGGGCGCGATAAAGAGCGAAAAGTATCGCAGCGAAAACTTAACGCATCTAAGAAGACTGCATTGCGAAAACCATTCGAAACCAGAAAAGCCCACTAGGAAATGAAGTCAAGTTCAAAATGGCCACCTCACATTTACCAACAAGTCAGCCATGTCTTATTTAGTCAATCTTTTTAGAATTTCTCAATTGGAATACAATTCTCTTTTGCACTGCACATTCGCCCTTCTAATACACGATCGCCTTTCTAATGCGCAATCGCTTTTCCAAGGCATATTACATTCTAATGCGTGATCGCCTTTCCAAGGCATATTACAGTATATTGCGCGGTCGCCTTTCTAATGCGCGATCGCTTTTCCCAACAGACAGGCTCTAAACATGCATTTTCGCTCAAACAATGACTTTTCACCACCTTCAGGGTCGCGCTAATCTTTCGCTCTTTTTAACGCAAAAAACACTTTTCGCTCTTTTATAAATCGCGTTATGCCTTTTCGCTCCCTTTTCGCTAAAATTACCAGTGCGATGTATGGCGAAGTAAGGCGAAAAGGGTTTTAGCGATAGCTCACGGAAACGGTTTTGCCATTCGTTAACGCTACCTTTATAAATAGCGTTAATTTTCTTTTTGGCGAAAAACCATGCTCTTTTATAAATATGGCCCAATGTCTGCTTTCTCCTTTATGATGCAAATTCCAAAAATAAAGATTAAAGGGGAAGTTTAGTACAAATACATATACTTTTAAGAGAAAGAGCAGTATTTTTTCATCCCAATAACCTTAACCTGCCCATTTTGTCTGTGTATAAATAAATGCTTCCTGTTTGCAGGACCCCTGATAGAGACTGTTATTGGTCTTGCACTTGACCCAGTGCCTGGGTTGATTCAATAGCTCTGTAGAGATCTGAGCATCTTTGACCCATCCAACAGCCAATCAGTAAAAATTACTGTTAGGAACATTCCAAGGATGTGGTGCATCCTGGGAAGAAGAAGGACCGTTAGAACCTGAAATGTCCCCTCACTAATGTCAACAGCAGGGAACAGCAAGGGGTATAAATTCAAATACTTTTTTCAAAATGGAAGAGAATATATTGGATTATTAGGTATGCATAATATAAACTAATAATTTAAAAAATAATGATATTTCCCATGGAACCTTTAAAGGGTATCTCCACTGCTAGAAAAAAATTTGGAATTTAGTTTTATTGAAGAACGGGAGGACTCAATGCGCATCGTACAGATTTTTTTTTATCACAGCCATCAGCCTGTCCCTCATTCAGTACCCTGATATAGAATGTACGTTATGCTACATACATGATTCATCTATTTGCTTTTAGCATTTCTCTTCGTATTGAAATCACAGTTAAATGTATTCCTCTTATTAAACTTGAGGCAAAAAAATTAAGAATTATTTTCCATATATCTCAGCACATAAGCATTAAACATCTCCTCCAATTCTCGGACCTCTGAGGTAATAACTTAATAAACAAGCCATTTTAAAATGCATGACCCAAACAGTGTGTTTATTAGACAGCCAAAGCAACATTTAAACATACAAGGAAAAACAAGCAAGCATCTAAAGTTCTCCAGGCCCTTTGATGTCTGTTGAGTTAGCAGTAACAGATCCTGATGTTTAGGCCTTTCCATAAGCTTTTTGTATGCAGTCAGTGAAGAAGGTCTTTATGGCGAGCTGTCTAATTTCTGAGCATTCCACCCCACTCAGCTTTTAACTAGGAAAAAACACAACACATTTAGACCAAGTATACTGTGTAATATAACATAATGCTGTTATATGCACAATTTAAGCTCTTTGGGGCAGAGACTTATTTATAAGGCACTGACGGTTTCGCTTTTTAGCAATACCGTGCCTTTAAGGATCGGTTTATCCAATTTAACCAATTATTAATTTTTGTATGCTTTAAAGGGAATGTCCACCCCAAAAACCATAATCTGGCTTCAAAACAAGCCAAAAATGATTAAAATCCGTTCAGCCAATTTTAAGATACATATGTTTTAGTACCTTCTTTTTGCAGACCAGGGGCATCTCTGTTTAAATCTAAGCTCTCTTACGTCACCTCACGTCCGTGCCTTTTTCGTTCCCTTGCAGCCTTCATCCTCCATTAGAGCAGCCAAACAGGAAACTCCATATTTGTGACGCGCCCCCACCCTGCCACCATCCGGATCCATCCTTCCTTCTCCTTCCATCTAGCCTAAAATCCTTTAAATATATGATAGATACCCCCTGCCCAGACCTAACCGACAAATTATTTTTTTTTTAAAAAATAATCAGAACTGTACTTACAGCCATTCATTCCCGCGGCGCTCCACTTACGTTAGCCGCATCTGTGATTGGCTGAGACTCAGGCAATCAGAGACGTGGCTGGTGGCCTGGCAAGGGAGCCGGATCATTGCGCCGCAAGAAAGAAGGGAATGTAAGTAACGTTCGATTAATTTTTATTTAAGGAAATAACATGGCAGTTGGGGGTGGGCAGGGGGTATCTATAATATATTAAAATGTGATTTTTAGGGTGGACATACCCTTTAACAATCATTAATTTACGCTTGTTATCGTAAATAACTATAGCGATAATAAATTAATGATAACGATTGTAAATCAACGATAACAAAATTGTAGATTTACGATTCCCATAGAATACCCTACCGCATGGTATTCTAAGACTGAATGTTCGTTAATTAACTGTGGCTGTACATTAACGGCCACTGTCGTACGTTACGGATAATGCATCACTAAATTGCGATACCACGCTTTATTTCTGATGTCCCTGTATTGTTTGTGTATTCAAATCCATGGACTGCACTATTAAATAACAGTGTTGCTTTTCCTAGTGGTGTTATTCAAATTTGATGGCTGTTGGACTTTTAATTATTTATTTATTTTTTGATATTTCCATTAACACCAGTTGTGCCGTTTCAGTAGAACCATAGGTGTAACACCACATTAGTAGCACTTCTGTGTTAATTTTTAATACTAGCTGCCATTAAAGGTACAAAAGGTTAAAAGGGCAACTGAAGTCCCCTCCCCATAATGCACAGGACAAGGAACTAAACCATTAGATCCTCACCCCTGGAATAACCTGAAATTACACTCACTAAGCTTTAAAACGCAAATCTAACCTATGTGTATTGGAAAATAAATTAAAAACAACACATTTCTATAGAAATTATATCATTGAACCTGTTGTGTACTTTATATTCCTGAAGGAGGAGTTTTAATGTTCTATAAACTGCGTCTAAGCAAACAAATGTATAAGCTTGCATGGAAAGAAATGTTTGCTTGATGCTAACAAAGAAAGCACAGTCCCTAACGATTACACTGGGGCATTAACTCCTTAATAAACTTTTTAACATAGACTAACCACCCCCCCTCCCCAACCCCATATCACCATATTTCATGTCTTTCTGTGAATGCTATGAATGCTGCTTACTACCATGTAAGAAAAAGAACTATTTGTGAAAAATAGTTTATCATCTACATGTCCTGGACAGAGACAATTCCTGGCTATAAGAATACATGTATTTAATGTTTTGGATTCTTTATAGTGTAAGGGCTAGGCCACACTAGTGTGATTTCCATGCATTTGCAAAAATTTTTTGTAACATTGAAATCGCGGCAACACTGAAATCCTTGTGATTGTGCATGCGTTTGCGATACACAATAGCATGCGATCACCATTTTTATGCACAATCACCGTATGCTTCCTATCTCAAAAGGATACAAACACACAGAAATCACACTGTAATTGCACACGCAACCGGGTTATGCCCTAAAGGTTATTTTAGCTGGTAAAAGATATTTTATGTTCTTACCATCTTTAAATGTTCCTCCTATAATCCTGTGGAACAACAAAAAAAAAGGACAGTAATGAGATCTACATGTATCGATTCTGTAAGATTACACACAGTACTGTTTGTTGTAGCATTTCTCTCTTCTCCTTTAATGGAAAAATACAAATATCAAATGTTATCCTGATGTGTAGCAAAAAATTATACAGTATTCCACTTTCTAAGTGACTCCCAATGATAAACATGCACAGAATAAGTAAACACTTTCACTATATAGGTTCTGCTATTGATTTCACAGAAAGATACAAAGGGGCTTATATGAAAAAAGGGTGCCTGTGTTATTAATTAGGCAAAATTCAAACCACTTATTAAATGCAAACCAAAGTACAATAGCTAATTGAACAGCCCCTCATGTGTATCCAGGATTCCTTGACTGACTCCAGAGATCATCTTATTAGTAGTAGTCAGCATGGATTTATGAGAAATAGTTCATGCCAGACAAATTTAATTGGTTTTTATGAAGAAGTGAGTAAGAAGCTAGATTCAGGCACAGCAGTGGATGTGGTATATTTGGATTTTGCGAAAGCTTTTGATACTGTGCCATATAGGCGACTAATGTATAAACTGAGGACTGTTGGCCTTGAAGAAAACATTTGTTCATGGATAGAAAACTGGTTATTGGACCGCAAACAGAGAGTGGTGGTAAATGGAGCTACATCTATGTGGCTAAGCGGAGTGCCTCAGGGTTCTGTACAGGGGCCGCTTCTGTTTAATCTGTTTATAAATGACTTAGAAGGGGGCATTGAGAGCAAGGTCTCGGTGTTTGCTGATGACACTAAACTATGCAGAGCTTTGGAAACTTCCAATGATGTGCAAGTGAAGTGCTGCAAGCAGACCTAGATAGATTATCAAAATGGGCAGTAGAATGGCAGATGAGATTCAATGTTGATAAATGTAAGGTGATGCATTTGGGATTTAATAATCCCTGTGCCACCTACACCATAAATAACTCTGTGTTAAGTGCATCTGTAATGGAAAAAGATTTGGGGGCTCTGGTAGATAACAGACTTAGCTATAGCAAACAATGCCAGGTAGCAACGGCTAGAGCTAGCAAGATATTGTCTGGTATAAAAAGGGGAATAGATTCAAGAGAGAAAAATATTATTCTCCCTCTTTACAAGGCACTGGTAAGGCCTCATTTGGAATATGCGGTGCAGTTTTGGAATCCCATATACAAAAGGGACATCTTGGAAATTGAGGCAGTTCAGAGAAGGGCAACTAAATTAATAAGGGGAATGGAGGGGCTTGAATATGCAGGCAGATTAGACAAGTTAGCGCTGTTTACATTGGAGAAGCGACGTTTGCGTGGGGACATGATAACCTTATACAAATATAATATTGGGCCATACAATGAACTCTCTGTTGCTTTGTTTACTAACAGGTCATATCAGAGGACACGTGGACATCCTTTAAGGTTGGAAGAAAAGAAGTTTCATCTTCAGGTTAGGAAAGGTTTCTTTACAGTGAGAACGGTGAAACTGTGGAACTGTCTTCCAGCAGATGTGGTAATGGCAAGTTCATTGAATAGCTTTAAAAAAAGCCTGGAGAAGTTTCTAAAACTAAAAAATATAGAGAATTACAGGTATTAATGCATATAGATCTGGTTGATCCAGGGATACTTTCCGATTGCCGTTTAGAGTCGGGAAGGAATTTTTTCCCCCTTTTTAGCTGGGGTTTTTTGCCTTCCTCTGGATCAACTGTTAGGTAGGGTTAAAAAAAATATATATAAAGAGGGTGAATAGGTTGGACTTGATGGACGTATGTCTTTATTCAACCTTAATTACTATGTTACTATGTTACTATGAAGTCCACAAAGCATGTCTCTCCCACTGGGAGTAGAAAACAGGTAAGGAATTGGTTAGGAATTGCCTAAAGTGACAAGTGTTTTGCTCAGCATTTTTTGGACATTTCAGCTGAAATTATAATTCTCTGGCATGTACTCACTGTGCATCATGCCCTTCTAGCAAGGAACGATAGGTGGCGATCTCCTGCTCCAATCGTGTTTTGATGTCCAGCAGCATTTTGTATTCATAGTTCTGGCGCTCCATGTCAGATCGGATATCTGCAAGCTGGGCTTCTAAAGAACCTATGGTGTTCTGAATTTGGACTAACTGCATACCATATCGCCCTTCTGTTTCTGCCAATGTTCCTTCAAGGGAAGCTTTCTATCAAAAATAATATAAAATGTCAATCATTACAGAAATTTATTGAACTGACTTGCATTTAGTATACAATCCAAACTAGTATAAGACACGATGGACCGTCCTCATAATACATTCTATGTTATTTAAGGATAAATTAACAAACTTGACATTCAATTTGAAGTTCAACATTCCTTCCCTCACTGAAATAACTACCTTTAGAAACATCAGGGTCCCACTCATCCAAAACTTTTTCCAGATTTTAAAGCTGTAGATTCTAAGAAATCATCATTTGAAATGACAGCATTTACAGGGAAAGACCCGTCACTCCAGAAGCAGAAATTATAATATGTAACCCAAGCTTGACCTCTTTGCCTGCCTGCCAGCACACTTTCTGCAACATTTAAGAGAATCAGCAGAGAAAAGACAGCAGGGGGGAGGGGGGGAGATAATCAGAGCAGTGACCATGGTGAGGCTGTGCAGAACTTATAAGTGTCGCAGACACTACAAGGAGGCAGTGAGTAAGGGAGGGTGGGGGGAATTAGGAGCACTCACTAAACTTTAATAATTTAATGTCAAAGCAAACACAGATAAATTTGTGAGTACCACCATTTTACTTGTCTCAAACTGTAGTATCAGAAAATGTAAAGTTGATTCAGTGAGTATAGTGACCCTTTAATTTTACCAGTTTACACATTTTCAAAACTTTACATTTGAAATAGGCCCCATTATCTAAGTGTCCAAAAAAACAAAAAAAAAACCCAAAAAACTGTTTACCAACCATGCTAAGTTGCGACTGTAGCTCTATTTCCAGACCCTGAAGTGTTCTTCTTAGGTCTGTGATTTCAGTTTTGCTTGTATGGATCTGTTCTGTGTGTGTTGCGACTTCCTTGTTCAGTTCCTCGGACTATGAAACCAAACAAAACATTATAATACAGACAGAATCAGAATTACATTTGTTTGGACTCTTGCCGAACATTCACTACCATGATGGATTTTACATAGACTTTTCTTGGCAAGATGTTTTTAAAAGTCTCTCTACCACCATGAAAACAGAACAGATATCACAGTAATTCAATTGGTTACTGTGAATTAGCAATGTTGCCCTGTATAGACAGAATGTTTCAAGACAGAATGGTTTAAACTGTCTCAGTCATTATAATATGAATTACCTTTGTAAAGAACCACGCCTCTGCATCTTTGCGGTTCTTCTCAGCTAAGTGCTCATACTGGTCCCTCATATCTCCTAGAATCTTGGTCAGATCCACTGCCGGCGCTGCATCTACTTCAACACTGACTTGTCCACCAACTTGTCCTCGCATTGCATTCATTTCCTGTAAGGGGGGGGTGTTATTGAAAAATAGTCTGTAATCATTTATTTAATAAACGAAGATATTTATTTTACCTCGTTAAATTTAAATTTAGAAGAAGAAAGCTATCCTAAAGTCTCTCACCCTAGTTTTTCTGAGAACCTAATTCATTGAATGTTGTACATTTTATACTGTCAGCAAACCAGAAAATATTTTTATTGCTCAGTACTGATACTGTACCTCTTCATGGTTCTTCTTCAGGTAGGCCAGCTCTTCCTTAAGATTCTCTATCTGGAGCTCCAGGTCAGTTCTGGCCAATGTCAGCTCATCTAGGACTCTGCGCAGACCATTGATATCACCTTCTACACTCTGTCGGAGAGCAAGTTCATTTTCATACCTAAGAGAGAACATGGATAGATCATTGGCTAATCAACGAAAGATTGAACTATACTACAGATATAGATATTCAATCCTGTAACCCTTTCATAACCAGCCTACAGCCTGTGTTGTTTGCAGAAAATGTGGTTTATTTCCATTAAAAAGAACATGCAGATACTTTTTAATTATTGGTTGGATGGAACTTACAAGATCATGTATGAGTTTGTCCACTTTCCCAGGATAAATATGGAAAAAGATTTAGACATGAAATGACAATAGCTGCTGGCTGATCTGAGACATTCATAGAACAGAGGAGCCTTGTTCTATCAGCGTACACTGCCTAAGTAACTCAGGTTGCACTTGGATAACTACCAGCACAGTTTATTGAAAGAGATTTAGTGTACTGAAACTTTCATATTGTTCCTAAGAGTAAGTAAGATGTTTAGCTGATCCAAAAGCCCTAATGAGATTGTGGGTTTAATGTTCAGTGCTTTACTGGAAATGCAGTTCAACTGCTCTAAAAACATGATTATAAAGACCAACTTGATAGTCACACACACACAGTTGGATTAGGATGCAGTATTATAAATTGGGAACCCTCCTTCATTGGCTATAGAGCCAAGTTTTACATCCCCCAAAAGATTGTGTATTTTAGATTGCAAAGTAAAACATATGGAGAATGTTTCAGTCTAGGCAGCTGTAACTGGGCCCCTGAGGATCCCTGAGACATAGGCAGGAAAGCAGGTTGCCTTTTGAATAATCCAGTTCTGCACTGAGATCCATGAGAATTTACATATAAATGTACCACAGATTTCAATACAGCCCCATAAATGTACCACAGATTTCAATACAGCCCCATAACATTTTCACTCACTTGGTTCTGAAGTCATCTGCGGCAAGCCTAGCATTGTCAACTTGCAAAACAGCCTTGGCATTGTCAATGGTGGCAGCAAGAATCTGAGAAACAAACAGTTAAATAAACACATTAGAGTATGTAGTAACTGTTCTTTTCCCTCACTAGGTTATACACAGAATATTGTTTCCATGTTTTCCATATGTTGTTTAGTAAAATTCCACTGATTGTCCCATAGGAGCCATTCTTTTCCAGATACCCCTGTACCACATACCGAATGGAACTTTGGTAAAATTGCAACTTGTGCTAATGCCCACAGGCTTTATTCCAATTGAAAACACAGAGTACTTATATTAATTACAGTACTGTTAGGCCACGCCTTGGCAATAGAATGAATAGGTGGCTAAGGCAACGTTCCCGTTTTAAGTGCTTGAAGGAGAAATTGAATTGCTAATAGAGCTATAATGATGAATGGTCCCTACAAACTACAAATCCCACAATCTATTCCAGTAGATCGTTTGAAAAAGAAGGAATGGGTCATTTTCCAAAGCAATACAGAAAAACTTCTATTAACACATAATCTATCTAAGATAGCAATGTCCACTACTGTATAACAATGTTAAATAATGCCTTATATTCAATTAACATTGTTACAACAGATCCCACCACCACCAAACCTACCCTGCCCAGCCCATGGATCACCCACAGGCTGCCCAAGCTCCACCCATGGGCCAAGTCAGTAGTAAAGGCCCTTCATTGGGAACTGCCCCACAAAAAAATCATGCTGAAGTGGGTAGGTGAGGGAACAGCAAGACATAGGAGGCATATGGCAGCACACAGAACATGATGATTGTGTATGATACTGCATTGTACACTCACACTGTAATGTAATTGCATTATACACAGTGACATGGGTGCCTTGAAGTGTGCATAGTAGCATGATTACTGTACTGCACTGTACACAATCACATGATGTTTGCACTGCACTGTAAACAGTGACATAATGACTGCATTTTATACAGTTAAATTATTGCAATGCATACACAACATAACTACACTATATTATACATATTGACTAGTGATTGCACTAAAGTGTACACAGTGATGTAATAACTGTACTGCACACAGTAACATAAAGAATGCATTTCACCATGGAGTGACATGACTGCCCTGCAGTTATATGATTATTGCACTTTGCAGTAGAGCTTTCTTAAAACAGAAGTTTCTTCACTGGCTCATGCTATAAAATAGCATTGCCCAAGAAATAAGGAATGATTTCTTACAGAGAAAGTTGCAAAGTTTCTTCTTTGTGTTTCAGACATAAACCTGAACCCCTGGCATAATAAAATACATGTGAAGATTGCAGTGAATCGTATACAGAGATATGACAATTGCACTGAATTATACAGTGATGTGATTATTGCACTGCATTGTACACAGTGATGTGATTATTGCACTATTACACAGTACACAGTAATGTGAGGATTGTACTTTTTGACAATTTTTATTATTACAATTATCTTAGGCAGGTATGTCACTTACCTTGTCTCTTAGTTCATCAATGGCTTTCAAATAGTGACTGTAGTCCCGGGTTGGGCTGGGTCCCTGCTTCTCATACCACTCCCGGATCTTCAACTCCAAGCCTCCATTGGCCGTCTCCAGGGAGCGGACCTTTTCCAGGTATGAGGCCAGACGGTCATTCAGGTTCTGCATGGTTTCCTTCTCATTGCCGGCCAGTAGTACATCACCGGATACATTGACGCTGAGTCCAGAACTATACCCTGAACCACCACCACTGCCAAAGGCACTGCCATAGCTACCACCACCTAAGCCCCCACCTATTCCAGATGAGACCAACCGGGCAGAAGACACAGAGACTCCATGGCCTCCATACCCACCATGTACACTTGGAGCTTTAAATGCCATTAGCCCAGATCCAACTGAAGGGCCTCTGTAAGAGACAGAACGATGGCTGTAAGAGGTCATGGTAGCTGTGGCAGGCTATGAGATGCAGAACACAGGAGTGTAACTGTTTCCTCTGCTGCAGCCTCTTTTTATCCTTATCACACTGGGTGGTGCACAAAGTCCTTTGGAATGTGCGGCTGGTTTCTCAAACTAATGCCAAGCAACTTCTCATTGGCCAGCAGATTTTTTTTTCTTTTACTGCCCTTGAAATCACTTTACTTTTGACACAGAGCAAATAGGCTGTATGTTTCCCTTACAGTTTACAGACAAAAGAGCTGATTCATTAGAGGGAAGTTCCAGGTGGAGAAGGAGGGGGGCGAGATGTGAAAGAAATAATATGTGACTGATTAGGTATTGAAAGATTGACCAAGTCCTTAACCCTGTGTTCCTATCCCAGATTGTGTGCAGGTATATGTCCTCTACCTGGACATTATTCTGGGATCTGGTAGGAATAATTAGGGGATGAGGTTCGGCAACAGCTGGTTAATATGATATTTATTTCTCAAAGTAAAAACTTTAGACTTTAGAAAAGAAAGAATAAACATAGCAGCAGCTTTGCTTCCCCCAGGGCAATGTGTATAAACAAAGGAAATAAAAAGGAAATAAGATAATCAGATATGGTTTAGATTTGGTTAAAGGCATGTTCACCAACCTAACCAAACTATTAACCTCACAATCTGCACCCCCCAAACCCTATATACTTACCTTTCTCTCCGGCTCTTTTGGAAGAAGTTATTTACCTTGGCACCCACTGGTCCCTGAGGAAGGAGGTTGGAACCCCCGAAACGTTGTGTACCTGGCTTGAGTGTTGAGCACTTAATAAATGAAAGTTTGCTATTAACTCTTACCTGAGTGTGCCTCCCTGCATATTTCATATTGATTTGATACTTACCTGACGTGGCACAGGCCTCAGGGGGTGCACCTCGAAATCTACCTGTTGGGAATCCACAAATTGTTGATGATTGGAGGCACCCGCTGGTCCCTCCCTGCTCTTCGGGGTACTAGCCAGCAGTCAAGACCATGGTGGTGACATTACAGCCAATGAATTACCTTGGCTCTACCAGCTGTTTGCTTAAAGGGCATGTCCACCCCCAAAACTAAAATTCCCCCTACTAATGGCCCCACCATGTAGTGTAATAAAATCCTTACCTCACATCCCAGCTCCGTGTGGTTCTCCTGTAGTCCCCCCCTAAAGTCCCAAAAACTGCCCACCAGGAGGATAACAGATTCCATATAGGACCCTGCCTCCTGTCTCGCCTCCGGGAGAAGTTTGGCATGCGCACTGCAGCCCTTCTCCCACTCCTTTCCCCTCCCTCTCCCTCCCATTTTGCGATCCCTCCCTTTCCCCAGCCCCAACCACTAAAAAATAATTTTAAGAAAGTCCCCCGAACTCTACTTACCTTCCCTCTCTCCCCCGGCATTCTGAGAAGCCGTCAGCCGCGTCCGTGATTGGCTGCCTCTCAGCCAGTGTATTGAAAGCAGAAGGCCGGGCTGTGCGTCAGAGGAGAGAGGGAACGTAAGTAAAGATCGGGGCACTATCTTAAAATTATTTTATAGCGGTTGGGGCTGGGGGAAGGCATACTATGTTATGGGGAAAGTTTATTATAAGGGTGGACATGCCCTTTAATGGCTTAATAACACAAGTTCACAAAGCCATAAAAGAGACACCACAATGCAGCAAAGGACCTGTTGGACTTCAAGGTCTTTGCCAGGCACAAAGGGGAGAAAGTTAAGTATTGCAGGGGGTGAACATGTCATCAATCAAGTTTCAATGTGACCACTAGGGACAGTATCCCGTTAATAGATTGTAGTTTAATATACACAGGCAACTCCCTATAATTAACCTATCAGTTTTCATTTCTAATCCAACTCTACTTACTAACATACAAAACATTTAAATAGGGATTAGCAGGATAATAGCACTTTCACCATTGTCTCCACTGCAAGGGTAAACACAGTGTAAGATGCCCTCAATCATTGACATATAACAAAGACCTATAATCAGATCTGTAAAAAGGCACTAGTTTGCCTATAACTGTGTCTGTATTTGTACTGCAGCTGTCCACACCTCATAGATACATTTCTTCTGTTTGCCCAGCACAGAACTGAACATGGTCTTTACTGTTTAATCTACCTGTGCAGGGGTATATTCCGGCTGCATCCATGTATGCTGTTGGTACATAGGGGGCAGTATTCTGTTGTTTCTTTTGGAGGGAATTAAATTAAATCTTGTGGAATTGTATATTCCATTTTAGAACCTTTAGCAAAAATTTACAGATTTACATGTTTGTTCTATTATTGAATCTTATTTAGTAAAAGGGGGTGTTACCTTTGGGGCCCTTTATCAGATGTGAACATGTCATCACCATGCCATTAGACACAGGGGCAGCCAGTGTACACAGGTGCTACTGGTTATGCTAATAGTCTTAAAATTAAGCTGCCATTTAGGCTGAGGCCACAGTGCATGTCATAGTGCGATCCGCACAATATAGTCATGCTCTTTTTGACCGCGCACTAGTCAGATAAGCCTCAGGTGCGGAGAGGTGTTCAATAGTAATCAAATATATTATAAACTACAAAAAGGATTTACAAGGCTTTACACACTACATACAGTTAAATAACCTACATACAGTTTAAAAGTCCTTTGATAATAACATGGGTTTTTTAACATAAAATAATTTAAAACCTTAAGCCGAGTGGTGCTGCATAAATAATTTAATAAGCCTATTGGTAAGTATGAAGTGGTAAACAAATGGAACATCAAAGTATAGCTAGCATATCACATCATGGAGGTACATATAGATGTATATAAAGTGCATAAAAAGTCAAAAAAAGGCATAGCTACCAACTCTGGGTCAGTCCATCAATAGTCAATAGTCATAGTTAGCAGGGACCATGCCAGGGCAATAGGCAGACGTGTTTCGCCCTGCACTAAAGTTTGGGGGCTTCCTCATGTGCCCAGAAAGATATGACAAAATGGTCCACAATCAGACCGCATGCGATCTGGTAAAATATGGTGATAGCATGTGCTCTGGCCACCCACATTGATATGCACTGCTTTGCGATTCTCACACACTAGCGGATCACAATTGCTTTCATTAGAGTGCGAGAAAATGCGGCAGTGTGGCCTAGTCCTAAGAAAGCTTTTCACCGAGCTGTTGATTGAAAAACACAGACAAGGTATTTCAGTTCCCCAATACAGGCAGCCCCCGGGTTACAAACATGGAGGGGCATAAGGGCAAATACTGTACAGTATGAAGGTTTGCAGGAGCGTACAGCGAGGTGGTCCACCGGTGGTTGGCTACCCACCATCTGGTTGGTAACCTGGGGACTGCCTCTATATAGTAAATGTATGGTTTGTATAAACATGTGTGTCACCAGAGCATATTAGGTACTACTGTCCCTGTCCACTTTTCCCACAAAAATGAATGGGCAATCGTGAATATCTTATAAACAAATTAAGGGTCAATTACACTCAATACAACCTGAACCCTCCCCTTTAAAGTACCCAGAGTACAGGGTAAACCACTTAAGCTGGGTAAACATCATAGGATCCTTCGTCCGGATGGACCGTTTGCCTGGTTGGCCAGGACGAAGGAATGACGGTCATGGCAAAAGTAGAAAAGAGAACGGTTGGACGTTCCCAAGATATACTTACCCTGGGTTAAAACTTCTTTCACAATTGCCCATTAAGTCTCTTTGTATAAAAAAATAAAATAAACTTTGCATTATAGTTTTAAAGCCACACCTATTGGCTACCAACAGCACAATTTCAAATATTGGCATGAATGCAAAATAATGTCTGAAATAGGATAAGAGAAAAATGGAACTTGATTGAATGGAGTAATGTGCACTGGGTATATAGTATATAATTTGTCATATAATCTTACTATCTGCTAAACTTTAACTTAACTAAAAGTGGCACAATGAAGTCTCCTGGGATAAAATGCTATTTTGGACAGTTTACAAGAAAATTATAAAATGATTAAAAAAAAAAAAAAAAAGAAAAAAAAAAGAATTTCTGCCTTATTAGGTAATACGTGACCACAACAGGGAGCTAATTGGAATTACACAGAAAGGTCTGCAAGGTTCCTGAAAGCTTATGTTTTTATTTAACCTCCATTACTATATATTACTTTGCACATAATAAACACTGTGGTGCATTGTTCACTAATAGGTCATATCAGAGGACACGTGGACATCCTTTGAGGTTGGAAGAAAAGAAGTTTCATCTTCAGATTAGGAAAGGTTTCTTTACAGTGAGAATGGTGAAACTGTGGAATAGAGATGGGATCCAGGACCGACTCAGTTCTGAAATACGAACTTTCCATCGGATCATTCAGATTTCTTAACTTTGGAACGCATTTTCGAGGGTTACCTAATGTACGAAGTTGCTTTTGGCAACCTTTGAAAATAACCTTGTACATTCGATAACCACCGATTATACGATAGTTTCCAATCGTATTTTCAAGGGTTATCAAACATACAGGGTTATTTTCTCGAGTTCCGTGAATCCGAAAATGGAATGAAACTGAGTTTTAAACATCTGTACTGTGGAACTGTCTTCCAGCAGATGTGGTAATAGGAAGTTCATTGAATAGCTTTAAAAGTGGGCTGGATACGTTTCTAAAACTAAATAATATTGAGAATTACTGGTATTAATACATACAGTATACTGTAGGTCTGGTTGGTCCAGGGATACTTCTTATTGCCATTTGGAGTCAAAAAGGATTGCTTTGCCCCATTTTTTGCTGTTTTTTTTTTTTGCCTTCCTCTGTATCAACTGTTAGGTAGAGTTAAAGAGGATGTAAAGTTTGGACTAGATAGATGTATAAACAAAATACAATAGCAGGGAGGCGCACTCAGATGAGATATAACTTTTATTGTGACATGCGGTGCACAATGTTTCGGGGTCTCCCCCTTCCTCAGGTGCATAAAACAACATACCATGTGCTTGGTTAAATACATGTGACCCCCTTCTACTTGGGGGTGGAGTTGACAATTTCAAATAGACATACTTAGTTTTAAAACCATTACATTCTTTCTGTAAAATGTTTAGACATGGAGGTTACCCTTTCATTCTTTTCTAGATTACATCTTGTGATGTCACGCTTATGTTCCCCTTTAAAAAGCAAAGAACACAATGCAGCACAGGTGAGATGGATGGTGTTGGAGGTGGTGACCAAACCGCCAAGAGATGGAAATAATGAAAAGTAATTATCGCAGAGAGAGATATACTGGATACACCACCTCAACACCTTACATCCAAAAGGATTGAATGAAGAAATGAACCTGAGATGTTTTTTATAATATATATCTTAAGTGAAGTTCAGTAACATATGTGAAAAAAAGGTCCAAATATATTTACCTAACCTATTCGGTTAACAGGCGATCAAGCTGTGAAGAACGTCTGAAATAAAAGAAAGAACAGTAACTTTAAGATATGCTTGTGAAGGTTCTCATTCATCCAGGTCATGGTATATCTGTTGTATTCAATTAGATCAACTGGACTTGAAATGTAGTTCTTGAAAGGACTACATTTCAAGTCCAGTTGATCTAATTGAATACAACAGATAGTAACTTTAAGACTAATGTGAAATAGTAATTTAACCACTATGAATGCAATCAGATTAACAAGTGAATAAGTACTGAAGGTGTTTTAACTATTTGTTTAATTGTAGCACTTTATATTTAATAACATTCAAGTACTAGCACTTTATAGTAAGTATAGTATCACATTTGGTTATTACATTTTAGTATATATTAAAATACCAGAATCTTCACAAGTTTGTAAGCAAAATACAACTAATGTTTTACACAATTGCAAATTTAACTTTAGTATTATGTATAATTTATGTTTCACAGAAAGATTGTAATGCTTTTAACACTAAGTATGTCTATTTGAAATTGTCAACTCCACCCCCAAGTAGGAGGGGTCACATATATTTAACCAAGTGCATGGTATGTTGTTTTATGCACCTGAGGAAAGGGGACACCCTGAAACGTTGTGCACCGCATGTCACAATAAAAGTTATATCTCATCTGAGTGCGCCTCCCTGCTATTGTATTTTGTCTATGGAACTCACTGGGTGTGGTTAAGCAGTTTGGGGGAAGCAGCATCGTTGAAGATTCATAGATAGACGTATGTCTTTGTTCAACCACAATCATTATGTTACTATGTAACTGTTAAACAGGCATTATTGGTAGGGTATAAAAGTTGGACTAGACCCTAACTGCCCCTTTAAGGCAGCTAGGGGCAATTGGGGGCAGCATTTAAGTGCCCCCCTAACCCCCTCAATCCCCCATTGGTTTGGTCCAAATCTGATGTGGGGATCGGGAGCAAGCAGCCCCAGAAGCCGTGACATCACAATAATGAAAGCCGCTCCCTTTGCAGTATGCAGCAAAAGTGCCCAGGGCCATGTCTTTTATGCCGTATTCCAAGTTTGTTATCACCCCCTAAGATGATATGATGATAATCTTTGGGAATGATAAAAAAAATAGTGAAATGCACACACAAAAAAATCTCAAAGTAATACAAACCCCTTTTTTCTCCCTACAAAGTTTTACTATTTTTTTAGGTAAAAATAAGGACATCTGCTTATACTCGGATCGACTTATACCTGAGTATATAGGGTACTTTTCCTTTAAAATAAAATACATTTATGGGGGGGAAATTATATCATAGTAAAAGTATATGCTTATCTCATTTCAAGTAAAGGCTTTAAATGCTGTCCTTAAGCGAAAGTACTGTATAATAATGGTGGTGAACATATCCTTTAATCATTTTTTAAATTCTCACCAAATTTTTTCATGATGAAAAAAACATGTTTCATTCCTTGTGAGTAATGTCATAAATAAGGTAAATTTACAGTCGATTTACTAAAGGCCAATTAGTAAATTCCCCAGCCGTCATTTTGAAAATGTATTTCTGGCAACTGTTCCTTTCACACCACACTGCAATAGCCATAAAATAGCCCATAGCCCATAATAATCCATATACTTTCCCATTCACGTATGTGCAATATAATCGCCTTGAAATATACTTTCTCTTTAAAATCCCCAAAGGTTGGTTGTTGTAAATTAAACAGTAAAAATATCAATCAAAAATGCTTTGTATAACATAATTGCAATTAAAAAAATAATGATTTATATTAATAAAGATGCTACATTTCCTTTAAATCTGCATTAAGAAAAAAGTCTTAGCTGAGAAAATGTTAAATGACAAGGGATCTACTGTCAACTGGCAACAAAGGCGATAGGTCAAATGTAAGCAAACCCGGATAGATCAACAGTATTATTATTCAGTGGGCTAGGGCGGATTTACACCTCAGAAGCCTGTAGGCTCAAAAAGCTTAGCACCCCCACCTAAAAACATAGACCAAACCCCTAAACCACACTTGTTTTCTCTTTTTTGGGAAGAAAATAGACTATAAAGAGGTGTATTGGAGGCGGGAGATTGACAGCCACCCCTTCAACCACAGGCACCCAACCACAGGCGCCCCCTGACTAATGGTAAATCCGGGCCTGGCAGCAGGGCAATGAGCTTACTGTCTCCCAATGCAAACTGAATTTTTTATATAGCTTCTCTTTTATATGTGTCTACAGTATATAGAAATGGATGCAGACCAAAAAAACATTGAATTGGACCCGATCAATTTAAACTTTGTGGAATTGGCCAACCACATTTCATTGTAAGGTTGGGTGAAGACAAGAAGATTTTCGGGCCTAATGTTTGATATTTCCGCATGTCGGTTGGTTGCCCCTAAAATTAGAAGTGCTTTTATGCTCAGTCGCTACCATGTCTCATATGGACCGCACTATTGATCACAGCAAACTGTCAGCTATGGCTACTTTTGCTGCTACCTGCAGTGATTTGTCCTAGTGTTGAACGGACCAACTTTGTAATCGTGTCTACCAGCCCTTTCAGACTGAGGCATTCTTGACAAAGCAAATTTTTGTATTACCATTCCCTTTCCAGTGTATATTTGTTTAGAATTTAAAGGGGATCTCCACTCAAAAAATAATGTTTGTGCATTTCATTTTATTTAAGAACGTGAGGTAAAGGAGTGCACGTAGAAGACAGTCTTCGGGACAGTCCTTCAGGACCTGTCAGACTGCGTGGTTGAGGAGTGAGCGGGTAAGTATCTTACCTTTTCTCCTGGCTCCTGATCGTTTTATTGAAGAATGGGAGGTAAGACACAGCTCCTTTACTTTCTGTTCTTCAATGAAACTAAAAGCCCTAAATTATATTGAAGCCTTACAGCTGATTATGTTGTTTAAAGACCTGTACAGGGAGATGCAAAAAACTTCCTTTAAACCCTTTCCGAACTTTAAGCCTTTTTTCTTCAAGTCTTAAGGGATGGCCACGTGTCTTCTGACATGCTCTATTGGTGAACGATTCCCCAGATAGTTTATTGTATGGCCCGTTAATGTATTTATACACAGTAATCATATCCCCACGCAAGCGCCTTTTCAGGATTCCAAAAGTGAACTGCATATTCCAAATGAGGCCTTACCAATGCTTTGTAAAGTGGGAGAATAACATTTTCCTTTCTTGAATCCATCCCTCTCTTTATACAAGACAATAACATGCTGGCTCTGGCTGTTGCCCCCTGGCACTGCTTGCTTCCTTTAAGTTCCACCAAAACTCCAAGCAGCATAAGGATTTTTAAGTCCAAAATGCATCACTTTACATTTATCAACAGGGCCGCCATCAGAATTTTCAGGGCCCCATACTAGGTCAATTACTGGACCCCAGCTGCACCCCCCCCCCATAGTAATTACCTCCCCACACATAATACCTGCCAGGCCGCCAACACAGGAGATCATTGGAACACCAGTTCCCACAACAAGAGACCCCCCCCCCTCTCCTTTACAGCCCCTGCCCCAAGCAAAGTAGTTGGCAAAAGCAAAAATCAATATCTTTATATCTACATACAATGTGGATGCCAGGCAGGGAAGATCAGGGGCATTTCCGGGCTCTTCATTTTTTAGGCCACGCCCTTTCTCTGCCCCAATTAGGCCACACCCACTATGTACTTAATAGAGATGGCCAAAAAGACATAGACAGACAACCACAAACATAAACACACAGCCCGATAGTGATAGACAGAAAGACAGTGAAATAGACAGACAGAGATAGAGATCAGAGAGTTGGACAGAGAGACACAAATTAATGACACAAAGACACAGTAAACTGGCAATTTCATTATATACTGGTAGCAATTTGGTCATTTTAAACTTACTGTTGTGTTCAGTTGTAGTCAGACGCTTGCCCACACCTTGGGCCAGGGAGACCTTCTTGTACCTTTTACATGGACCTCTGCCCCTATCTATCTCTATCTGTCATATATGCCTCTTGTTTATCTATTTAACTATGTCTATCTGCTTCTTGTCTATCTCTCTGTGTCTCTCTATCTATCTATCTATGTAACTGCTATCTATCTATCTATCTATCTATCTATCTATCTATCTATCTATCTATCTATCTATCTATCCAACTCTGCTATCTATCTATCTAACTCATCTCATCTACTACTATCTATCTAACTATCTAATCTATCTATCTATCTATCTATCTATCTATCTATCTATCTATCTATCTATCTATCTATCTATCTATCTATCTATCTTTATCTAGCTATCTATCTATCTAAGTAATCTGCTATCTATCTATCTATCTATCTATCTATCATCTATCTATCTATCTCTATCTTCTATATCTATCTAAGTAACTCTGCTATCTATCTATTCTATCTATCTATAATCTAATCTATCTATCTGCACTGAGCCAGGAATAGGAATTTATCGAGTCCTCCTTCTCCCCTAACTAGTGATCCCCGTCTCCGGTCTCCCCATAGGTCAGAGACCGCGCGTCCTAGGCAGCCAGTCCCTGTACTTGCGCGGCGACGTCACGGCTATGCCGAGTCGCGGGGACTCAACTAAGTTGCGCAGGCCGGACAATGCTCGCGGAGTCGCGGCAGCTGAAAAAAAAGTTCAACATAGCGGGCCCGCAGGGCCCCACATGGGGCTCCCTCTCCGGGCCCCAGAAACCTCTCGGCCCGACAGAGATATCGCTTGTACCCCCCTGATGGCGGCCCTGTTTATCAACATTGAATCTCACCTGCCACTTAACAGCCCAATGTGACAATCAAACACAGAACTTGCTGATAATACTCACTTCCAAATCATTAATAGATTAAATAGAAGCGGCCCCAACACAGAACCCTGTGGCACACCACTTAGCACTTTAGTCCATAATGATAAGCCCCATTAACAACTAATCTCTGACTCCTATTCATTAACCAATTTTCTATCCATGTACAATGTGTCTCCCCAGACCAACAGACCTTAGCTTATACATTAGTCGCCTATGGGTGACTGTATCAAAAACCTTTGCAAAATCCAGTAAACACATCGACTGCTATGCCAGAGTCTAAATTTCTACTCACTTCCTCATAAAAGCTAACAAGTTAGTTTGACAAGATCTATTCCTCCTAATCCATGCTGGTTACTACTTATAATGTCAGTCCTTGAAACATACTCTAGAACATGTTTCCTTATTAAGGAAAGCTCCGGATACTCTGGATCGGAGCGAAATGCGTTTGTCGGAGCGCCCCCCCTGTGCTTGTACCCCTCTCACCAGACTGGTATAAGTATAACTCCACTCTGTTATTATAGTTTGACTTATGTGAGGGGGAGTACAAGTGTTTTTAAATGTTTTTATATTGTGTCCCAACAAATTATTACAATAAAGACGGTTTTTTATACTTTACAATTACAGAGTTTTGCATTCTGTCTTTTTGCTCTCTATTGTCTCTACTAATTTTTCAGACGCACTTGTACTACCCTGTGTAGATTATTGCACTTCAGTGCCCTGATCACCCTCCTTTTTGTTTTTCCAATCTAGAGCACACATCCGGACATGAGGAAAAAAAATATTCAAGACATTTTCTTTATCGCCATCCTCCATAACTACTTATCCCCGTTAATTAATGGTGCCCATTCTCATTCCTCATCTTCTTACTATTAATATACTTTAAAAATGAGGCTTAGTGATGCTTTGTTAGCTATCCTAACTTCATTATTCATTTTAGTTAGTTTGATTGCTTCTTACACTCCTTGTTACAGTTTTGATCATCCCTAAAGGCCCTTTCCCTCTGACTTAAAGGTTTTAAATGCCTTTTCTTCCTTTCCATTTGCCTCTTTACATCAGAATTCAGCCACATGGGCGCGGATTTATTTTTTTACATTTATTTCGCAGGGTATAAATTTAGATGTGAACTGGCTTAAAATCCCCTAGAACACAGTCCACTTCTGTTCAGTACCTTTACCTGATAATCATTATCCCAGTTGACATTCTGAAGAGCTACTTTTAACCCGGGAAAATTTGCCTTCCCAAAATTAAAAGTCTTTCTTAACCCGACGCACTTTTCCTTTCGATAACATAGTCCAGACAACACTATTTCATGGTCACTATTCCCTAAGCCTCCAGTTACCTTTATCTATAATGCGCTTCACAGTGTTAATATTACCAGTTCCAACAGAGCCCCTTTTCTAGTAGGACTTCAACCACCTGTGAGAGAAAATTATCCGCAGCAAATTCAGAACTCATTGCCTTTTTCTGTGATGGCAGTTCCACTACACCAATCAATGTCAGGGTAATTAAAGTCATTTGAGCACACTCCTCAAACTTGCAGCCCTTGCCAACTGCATAGAAGCTGACTCACTTCCTCTCTGCTAGCATTTGACGGCTTATAGCAGAAACCACAATGACATTACCCCTTTCCTGTTCCTAATTCCACCCATATTGCTCCACTTTAACATCCTATCGCCAGTTATCTCTTCTTTTAAATTTGGGTTTAATTCTTTTTTAACATAAACACGTACTTCTTCCCCTTTCCTTTTTTCTCTGCCTGCCCAAACAAGGCGTATCCTTCTAAATTTACAGCCCATTCGTGAGAACTGTTCAACCACGTTTCTGCTATACCTATTATTTCATATTTCATTCAACGCCATAATTTCCATTCACCCATTTTGTCAACCAGGCTCTCGACATTTAGAAATACATTTTAGATTATGATTAGAGATGTTCGAAACTGATGAGTTTCGTCCCGTTTTCGGATTTTCGAATTTTCGAAAAAATCCGAAAATCCGAAAACGGACCCATAGAAGTCTATGGAGAAAAAAATTTGAAAGTTTCTATCATTTGAAGGGTGAAATATTAATAGTAGGTTACTGTAAATAACACAGGACATTGGGGAATGGTCTGGGAACTAATAAATATAAGTAAAACTCATTTAAAATCTATCTTTCCTCATGATCGGGCTGTTTTCGAGCTTTCGCAGGCTATTTCGAGGGTTACCGAAATCGAACACTACTTTCGAGGGTTACCGATATCACAAATATGAGGGTTACTGAATCAGCTTGTACATTCAGGGTTAGCGAAATCGGCACAAACATTCGAGGGTTACCAAATCGTCGCTACTTTTCAAGGGTTGATGGACTTACGATTTCGAGGTTACCAGGATTCGTACAATTATCGAGGGTTACCGAAATCGATCCCACCTACGATACAAGTTTTCAAGGTTTATCGAAATCGTCCCCACCTACGATACAAGTTTTCGAGGGTTACCGAAATCGATCCCCACCTATGATACAATTTTTCGAGGGTTACCGAAATCGATCCCCACCTATGATACAATTTTCGAGGGTTACCGAAATCGATCCATGCTTTCGAGGTTACCGAAACCGCATAAAAATCGAAAACTGAAAATTCGAGTTTAGAAAAATCTGGAGTTCTGAAAGTTTCGTCGGGACTTCAAAACCGCCGGATTCGATTCGAAACTGGGTTCTATTAGAACCCAAAGTACATCTCTAATTATGATCCTGTAATTTATCATACACTTTAATACACATGCTTCCCTATCTTCTATGCTAGCTCCCACCCTCTTTCCACCCACCACTGGCCTATCTACACCCTGCTTTTCCCCTGGGCTATCTATCCCAGTGAGACTGCTAATACCCTCCCCCCCAAACCAGTTTTAATCTCCCCAACCCTCTAGCCATCTTCTCCCCTAAAACAGCTGCACCGGCATCAGTGAGGTGCAACCCATCCCTACTAAAGAGCCTGTAGCCCACAGCAAAGACTGCCCAAACCCTTCTTCCTTACACCACCCTCTAAGCCACGCATTAATACTCCTAAGCTCCCACTGTCTCCCTGCTTAGCTTAGCATGTGTCTGTGGTAGTATTTCTGAAAACACTACCCTGGAGGTCCTTGCTTTTAACTTGGCCCCTAGCTCTCGGAAATCATGTTTAAGGACCTCACCTCTCCTCTAACTTTGTCATTGGCACCAATGTGAACCAAGACCACGGTCCACACCGGCCCCACCCAATAATCTGTCTACATATCCCCCACATGCCTAACCCTAGCACCAGCAGGCAACACACAGTTCGGCTGTAGGGTCTTGGCAGCAAGTTACCCTATCTACCTTCCTTATAATGGAGTCCCCTACTACTACCACCTGCCTAGCATTCCTGATCCTAAGTTCCTCCTCCCTTGTATCAGAGATGACGTCCCCTTGGTGCTCAATGGACTAACCCCCTCCATACATACTTATTCCAAGCTGTCCTCCTCCACTTCATCACCTAAGCGGCAAATCTGTTGGATGGGCAATCTGAGAACCCTACCCTTCCATCCCCCACTTCCCCTAGTAACCCTAACAAAACTACCTCCCCCCTCAACCTTCCCTGACCCACTCCCACCCACCTCCAGGTTCCTATACATGTGGCAGGATGCACATTGCATGGTACTGACAAAACTGCCCTTCTAATACACAACACCAGCACAGTGACACACAAACCTGTTTATTTGCCCCTTTTGTTTCAATGTCCTCTTTTTCTATGTCCTTGAGATCAAGGTCCAAAACAAAAGCGACTTTGTATGGTTCCACCTATAGTTCGTTTCACTCATAGGAAACTTCCTTTTGTTAGGTCCAAACCACAGGTCCAACCAATGTAATCCTATTTAACTAATAGGCCCCAGCCCCCACACCAATTAGTGCAACCTGTTTGCGATTCAACAGGTGCAATACTAGAATATAGAAGCCCAGTGCACATTTAACTGAGAAAGAAGATTAATCTGCTTACTGCACACACATGCATTAACACACACACAATCCCTATTTTCAAACTTATTTCAAACTTTCACACACACCATACAACTCAATGTCCTTCTTTTTCTATGTCCTTGAGATCAAGGTCCTTTAGAGCAAGGGACTTTATACACGTTCCATTCTTGTTCGTTTCACTCACAGAACCTTCCTTTTGTTAGGTCCAAAACTGTTTTTTGCCTTCCTCTGGATCAACTGTTAGGTAGGGTTAAGAGTAGGTGTAAGTTTGAACTAGATGGACGTTATCTTTATAAACCTCAATTACTAAGTTACTATTTCCCTATCAATTATTGCCAAGAAAAACTTAAACAAAATGATTATATTAAAGGACAGCTATACTGCAAAAATTACTTTTTAAAATGTAACTGGGGCAGGGAGTTAGATTGATTATTCCTGCCTCCTAATATTGTTTATTGAGGAGTACCACACATAAAGTACAGTTTTCATCTTCCAGGTTAGTGTTTTGATTATCTTGTATAAAAGGTAGTACTGAAGCACACTTGTGGACTGGCAAAAGAACCGTGGACACGTGCCCCTCACAAAAACTATATCGGAAAATTACTACCGTGTATACTCTAGTATAACCAGGTTTTCAGGCTTTAAAAATAGCCTGAAAACCTAACCTCGGCTTATACTCGGGTCACTAACTCTGTGAAATCCACCCTCTGTTTACATCACATCTCCCCTCAGCTGTCCATTGGCTGAGCCTTTCTACCGCTTCTTCATTGGCTATAACTTTCCCTCCCTATCCCTGATGATATCAGGGCAGCAGCACGCAAGCATGACAGGCGCTTTCCTAGTACTACAGCGTTGATAGTTGCTAAGACCGGCGTCCGGAAGCGCGGAAGGGGTTTAAGTTTTGAAAAGCAGCAAGTCTGCTTCCATGGACATGGGTAGGTTAATAATACCAGTAATTATGTGATACACTTGCCTTCATTGGGCTCCACTGAACTGGTCCTGTCTGCTGTACTGGGGCCCATGGTTAGTAACTGTCAGGTGCATTAGCTGGGATTTTTGTCGGGACCTCTAACTACAATTCCCAGCATTTCCTGACAGGTGATGGACTATAGGGGGTTGCTGGGATTTGTAGTCTGCCTTTTCTAGGTGCAAAACCTGTCTAGTTATTGTCTGTGGGATCAGGGTCTACGATGGGATCAGGGTCTACGTGGATCAGGGTCTATATTTCAACCCTCGGCTTATACTCGAGTCAATCGTGGTTTCCTAATTTTTGAGGTAAAAATTGGTACATCGCTTATACTCGGGTCGACTTATAATCGATATATACGGTAATACTAATCCTGTCTCAGGTACTTTTAACTGTTTTTTTTATATTTTATATGCACTATAGTTCTCCTTTAAGGACATGCAAATTAGTGCTGCATTTTAAATTTTTAGGGGCTTATTTAAGGATGCAAAAGTTTGTCCATGCTATTACTCCACAGCAGCCAACAGATATTAGCTTTATACTGGTCTATTGTAATTAAACACTATCTGATTGGTTGCTGTAGATTATTAACACGAAACATTAATGTTTTGGTTTTATTTTGATACTCTAGGGGAAATGTAATAATGGTTGTTATCGGAACATATAAGTGTAAAACACATGCTACCCAATGAAATGTCTGGTTACACTAAACTTGTGGGGCCTGCACTATTTCCAGTAACGACAACGGGTACCTGTCCCGATGCGATAATCTCCAAGTGATCTCGGGCAGGTAATTAACTGTGCTTAGCGATATTACATCTCACCCTCTGTGAGCTGTGTACCCTAAAATTTATTTTGAATACGGCTCTTCTTAATCAGTTTCTGAATGTTCATTTCCCTATTTAATATGAACTACTTCTAAGGGTAAGTGTGAGAATTCTTTCTGCTTAACAGACTATTGCCAAGTTTAAGCAGATGCAAAGTGAGAAGAGTCAAGCCGTTTGAGAAAACTCATACTTGGTACAAATACCGCAAATTATTAACTTAACAAGCATGTGCTAATTGTACCACCTGGAAAAAAAGGAACAAATGCAGGAGAGCCAACACATAAAATTAACCATAGAAACCAGTATAGAGGACAGCTAGACCAGATTAATGGTGAATCTGAAGTTTGGTTTCACACAAGCAGAGTCTACAATTTTAATTAATTTAGAGCTGGAGTATGATCATCATCTCTACTGAGACATACAACTTCTTTGTGTGGTTTTAGAAAGAATTTAAAGTCTGTGTCATCATCTTGAGTTTATTCTAAAACTGAGCCGTAGGTGAAAAATAGAATGCTGTCCCCAATAGCTGTGCAAACTGCCCTAAAAATTGTAAGAGGGGGTGCAAGACTGATCATTTTATTTTTAAGTGGTGTTTGGCTACACAATATTTGACAGAATCACTGAACAAAATTCAAATCTTTCAAAAATCACAATTTATACAAATGAATTGAAATCACCAGAAGTAAACCACTTTAGCTTTTCACCAAAAACAGAAATGGGCATTTTAATTATATTTATTCAAGGGATTTATTAATGATAATTTAATCATTTTTTGTGTTTTTTTAAGTTGTATAGAACTACCCGGTACTATCAAACCAGAACTGGGCACGCACCACCTGACTTCCATCAAGCTGTCTTTGCATCCCCAGACAGTATAGTGAACCAAGTGCTGGAATGGAACCAGTCCCCAGTCAAGGCTTAAATCCTGTCCAGAGACCGACCCTGGCTCTCCACACAGTTCTCCCATTCCCCACCCAATTACGCCCCTAACTCCACCTATGGTCGTGGACCCACCCTAGCTCTGCCTTTGCCACACCCTGACCCACCCCTGTGATGTCACAGCCCTGTCCCTCAGGTTGGACATGGCCAAGATCACACTAAAGGTGCCCATACACTATCTAAAGAAGAGATTAGACATTTTCTTACCTTCCGACATTACTGTGATTGTCACACCTGGCCATTCATTGCCTCAAATCATGGGACATTGGAAGGGGATATCTGTTGTATCGACACCAACTGTCTCCATGTACAATGCTGTTTTAACACCTTACTCTGGGCGTTCCTATAACACCTCTTAGCCACTATCCAATCACACCTTAACACCTGGCTGGTGATATGCTAATTGGGATTTCCAGGGTACATAATTGCCCAGATTCTTGTACAAGTCATTCTGAATTGAGAAAGCCAGTCGGATACTACCGAACGTCTTCAAGAACTACATTTCAAGTCCAGTTGATCTAATTGAATACAACAGAATTACCATGACCTGGATGAATGGGAACCTTCACAATCATTGGAAAGGGGAGTACTAATGTATGGGCACCTTTTGGGAAGTTACAAGGTGCAGTGTGTAGGGTGGGGGTTGGTGGGGGGTAACAATATCTGGGGCAACATATCCAGTAAGTGTTGAAGATACTTACCTATTTCTGGAAACACTTGTCTGTCAAGGTGAAACTATGGATAAAAAAAACATCTCAGAATGTCTTTGAGATTTGAATGTATTTGTTTTAGCTTCAGTTTGGAAGTTTCTCAGGGATATGTTGATACTTTTTTAAAGGAATCTTGTTACTTTTCTTATCCCCTGACCTGAAGTGTAGTTCACTGTAACTACAGCAAATAAACCAGAACAGGTGTCAGTTATTCCTACCACCATAGCTGCAGTGTTTTGCAGCCTAATAAATTCTAATATCTCGGGTAAAGTCCTCCTAAAAATTCTCCAGAAGAGAAGATAAAATGGAAGTACCTAGGCGTATTCTATTTCTATCAATAATAACACCTGATAGGCAACTTCCTTCTAAAGAAATTTTTGCAGGCCTAATAAATTTCTAATATCTCGGGTAAAGTCCTCCTAAAAATTCTCCAGAAGAGAAGATAAATGGAGTACCTAGGCGTATTCTATTTCTATTCAATAATAACACCTGATACAACTTCCTTCTAGAATTTTTGCAGGCCTAATAAATTCTAATATCTCGGTAAAGTCCTCCTAAAAATTCTCCAGAAGAAGATAAAATGGAAGTACCTAGGCGTATCTATTTCTATTCAATATAACACCTGATAGGCAACTTCCTTCTAAAGAAATCTTAGCTGCTAGTTTTATCTTATCTCTAAAGCTGGGTACACACAGTAACGATAAAGCCCCGATACTGTCGGATCCAACGTATCGGGCTATACGCTACTGTGTGTACCTTCGTTTTCCGAACGAGCACGCGGCAGCCAAACGATCGGGTCTGCCACCGCTTGTTTGGGAAAGACCAAAAATTTACATCGGCCGCGCTAGACTCCCTATAGAGGATTCTAGCACGGCCGATGGAAATACACAGTCCAGAGCATTCTCCCTATGATGTGTATAGAGAGAATGCTTGTACTGTGTGTATGCAGACTTTTGAAAGATGACAGACAGGATCTTGCAGATCCTGTCTGTCATCTTTCAATGATCTGTACTGTTGTACCTAGCTTAGACATGGAATGAAATGAGTCAGTCAGTCTCCCAATGTGATGCAAATGCACATGTATTTCTGGTGTAAGCTAGATTGATAATCAGTTTGCTACCATCTCCAACACAATGCATTATTAACTCCTAGATGCCTGTAGCTGCTGCCAGTTGTCCACAACTTTAAATGTGGATCAACTCAGTCATGGGAAGATTTAACTATGGAACTCTCCCATTGTTGCTGCTTTTTGTGTCTCATTTAGTAAAAATAAACCAGAAATACTGTGTGTGTATGCAGATTGTTATAGAGAACCTATGAGAATCATGTTGGTAAAATCTTTATTGTTTGACAGTATTTACTGTTGAGTTAATGGATGCCATCCAGGATGTTCACTGTGTACACACATGCCTGTTTATAAAGCTTTATCGTTAGTAAAGAACTGTACCTTTAATTCTGGGTTTCCTTTGTAGAACATGTCTTATTTATTTCTAAAGCAGTTCAGACTTTTTTTGTTGATGCAACATGTACAGAATGACGTCTTACAGAATGACGTCTTTTGTTGCCATAATACTTTCTAACCCTAATTAGTCCAGAGTATAAAGAAATAACAAGAAGTAATAATTGATATAAAGTCTGAATCAACCTATAAATTAGGACCAATGTTGGCAGTATATCTAAACATATAAATTTCCTCAAAGATAGCACTCCACCTCAGGACGATCAGATGCGCTGGAGCAATTTGCCTTTTGTTCAAGGGTCAGGGTCATCTGTAGGACTCAGGGACAATAGCTCACTAACAGGATTTTTAGTGGGTTTAAAAGAATTGATGGGAAGGTGGGAATCAGGTTTAGGTACGGGTGGTCTACACAGCTTGGTCCCCCCAGAGCACAGTTAGAGGTCCGACAATCCGAGGGTAGTTTCAGTCACACAACAGTCTGTGGACAGTGGGTTTCAAGTTCCTAGGAATAGGGGCATGTAAAATGCGAAGTAGGTTGGGGCAGAACAATGCAGCTAACGTGTTATCGTAGATAGTCGTTTGGGGTCTTACCACAGGGAGTTGGGGGGTCAAATGTGCCACAGACCACAGTCCTGTTAGATTCTGCATTTGGCAGCACTTATGTTTTGAGGGCCCTCTAGGAGCGCATTTAAACGGGAATTTAAAAAAAGGATTTGGAAGAAAGAATATGTAGATATTTTTAAATTGTTGCCCCTGGAGAGATTCAACATAGATAAGTGGGAGAGGGGAAAGAGCACAGAAAGGAGGAGGATGAAGATAGACGACGGTATCGCCTCATTCGTAGGACTTTCAGTAATTGGCTACAAGCCTTCTCGATCAGGGCTAGTGTGTTGGTGAAAATTTGCTGAGATGTGTTCGGGTTTGTTTTGCTATTTGGACGGCATAGACAAAGCACATAGGGTTATGGAGGCTCTGTGTGGCTACGCTATGACCAGCAATTTCGAAGCGCGTGGTGGGGACACCCATCTTTATTTTGGGACAATCGGGACATTGGCTTGTGGATGAAAACCATGACAGCTGCAAAAAGGCCAAGAAGATCCAGGGGACAATAGGAGACAGTCAGTACAACAAAGAGAGCAACAAGAGCAAGGAAGGGTACAACCTCGCAAAAAAGCTACCGCGGAAACAGTAGTTAACCTTTCCAGACTCCAATTGAATGAGGAACATATTAGGGTCCTGTCTAAAGGACTTAGTTTTCTCTCCCACTAGGAATCTGGATAAGTTCACCTTTATTAAAGATCTTCATTATTTTGCCCGCAAATTAACATTACAAAAAACATTTTCAGATAAGACAGCAAACACCAAAGAATGGGATATCTTTGATACTTAAATTTGGATCACCCTCACAAATTACAGGAAGTAATAACTGAGCCGGATCATCCTTAGATACTTTGAATCCACCTTACAGGATATAGGGGGAAAACCAGGTAGGGGTCCAGGACTTAAACCTAGATACTAGATTCTATCCAGCATTCTCGTTATCCCAATATTGATTATTTTTTGAGTATCTATCTATCATCTGTCTATCTATCTATCATCTGTCTATCTATCTATCATCTATCTATCTATCATCTGTCTATCTATCTATCTATCATCTGTCTATCTATCTGTCTGTCTATCTATCTATCTATCTAATCTATCTCTCTTTATCTATCTTATCTTGTCTATCTATCATCTATCTATCTATCTATCTATCTATCTATCTATCATCTATCTATCTATCTATCTATCTATCTATCATCCATCTATCTATCATCCATCTATCTATCATCTATCTATCTATCTATCTTATCTATCTATCATCTATCTATCTATCTATCTATCTATCTATCTATCTATCTAAGTAACTCTGCTATCTATCTATCTATCTATCTATCTATCTATCTATCATCTATCTATCTATCTATCTATCTAAGTAACTCTGCTATCTATCTATCTATCATCTATCTATCTGCACTGGCCAGAATAGGAATTTATCGAGTCCTCCTTCTCCTCCTAACTAGTGATGCCCGTCTCCGGTCTCCCCTAGGTCAGAGACCGCGCGTCCTAGGCAGCCAGTCCCTGTACTTGCGCGGCGACGTCACGGCTATGCCGAGTCGCGGGGACTCAACTAAGTTGCGCAGGCCCGGACAATGCTCGCGGAGTCGCGGCAGCTGAAAAAAAAGTTCAACATAGCGGGCCCGCAGGGCCCCACATGTGGTCTCCCTCTCCGGGCCCCAGAAACCTCTCGGGCCCGGTACAGAAGTATCGCCTGTACCCCCCTGATGGCGGCCCTGTTTATCAACATTGAATCTCACCTGCCACTTAACAGCCCAATGTGACAATCAAACACAGAAACCTTGCTGATAATACTCACTTCCAAATCATTAATAGATTAAATAGAAGCGGCCCCAACACAGAACCCTGTGGCACACCACTTAGCACTTTAGTCCATAATGATGAAGCCCCATTAACAACTAATCTCTGCATCCTATTCATTAACCAATTTTCTATCCATGTACAAATGTGTCTCCCCAGACCAACAGACCTTAGCTTATACATTAGTCGCCTATGGGTGACTGTATCAAAAACCTTTGCAAAATCCAAGTAAACTACATCGACTGCTATGCCAGAGTCTAAATTTCTACTCACTTCCTCATAAAAGCTAAGCAAGTTAGTTTGACAAGATCTATTCCTCCTAAATCCATGCTGGTTACTACTTATAATGTCAGTCCTTGAAACATACTCTAGAACATGTTTCCTTATTAAGGAAAGCTCCGGATACTCTGGATCGGAGCGAAATGCGTTTGTCGTGAGCGCCCCCCCTGTGCTTGTATCCCCTCTCACCAGACTGGTATAAGTATTACTCCACTCTGTTATTATATGTTTGACTTATGTGAGGGGGAGTACAAGTGTTTTTAAATGTTTTTATATTGTGTCCCAAACAAATTATTACAATAAAGGACGGTTTTATTATACTTTACAATTACAGAGTTTTGCAGTCTGTCTTTTTGCTCTCTATTGTCTCTACTATATTTTTCAGACTAGCACTTGTACTACACTGTGTAGATTATTGCACTTCAGTGCCCTGATCACCCTCCTTTTTGTTTTTCCAATCTAGAGGCACACATCCGGACATGAGGAAAAAAAATATTCAAGACATTTTCTTTATCGCCATCCTCCATAACTAACTTATCCCCGTTAATTAATGGTGCCACAGAATTGATTTCTAATCTTTATACATATTAACAGAGTAAAGGAGATACGGTATCCCAAACATTGTGTCTGTAATGGCTGGTACACATGGGCCAACCCCAGGCCAATATACCTAAACAATAGACTGATTGATAATGTATAGCTGTGCTGCGTACCCGAGTGGCACTTTATAAATAAAATTATACATACATACTGTACATAAACTGTCAACTTCCTTGTTCCTAACAGTAATTTCTACTGATTGGCTGTTGGATGCTCAGATCTCTACTGAGGAACTGAATCAACCCAGGGAATAAGTCAATAACAGACACTATTAAAGGGGAGGTTCAGTGCAAATACATATTTCAGAAAAAAGAGCAGTATTTTTTCATCCCAATGTCTGTGTATAAATAAATGCAACCGAAATACTGACTTTTTCGCAGGACCCCTAATAGAGACCGTTATGGTCTTGCCCTTGATCCAGTGCCTGGGTTGATTCAGTTGCTCAGTAGAGATCTGAGCATCTTTGACCCATCCAAAGCAGTTCTATGCATGAAGAACTTTAAATCATTTGCTCAGTATCCTGAAATTGGTTGAAATTGGATGGTGGGCCCTTTCAGATCACCACCTCTTCCTAACATATGCATCTATCCTTTTTTTGGTATAAAAAGGTTTCGACTTATACACTATCTTTCTTACCCCCAGGGGTCCTCTGTCAATGAAAATATTGATGAGGATCTCTGCACAGTATCCTATACATGATTTGATGAGACGGCAGTCTTGGAGGGCCGGGAAGGGAGCACTTCTGGCAAAGGCAAAGTTGGATTTTGTGCAATAAATATTTTAAAGAGCATTATTGCATTTTACACTGCTGACTGCAAGATTAACAGTTGTATGATGTGGTTAAAGGCTTAGTTCACTCAGAAAGTGAACTATTCTATTTTTTTTATTAATTGAAGAATGGGAGGTAAAGGAGCTATATTTTACCTCCCCTTCTTCAATTAATGGAACTCACCCAAGTGTAATCCACCACTGGCTCCGATTACATTCATTAAAGAATAGGAGGAAAGGCATAGCTCCTTTACCTCCCGATCCTTTACCTATCCTTTAAGATTACAGTAACAGACTAATAAACTGGAGGGCTGACAACACTGGTTAATGAACTGGAGGTCTGACAACACTGTCTGATGAACTGGAGGACTCACTAACACTGAGTAATGAACTGGAGGGCTGACTAACACTGGCTAAAGGATTGGAGGACTAACTACACTGGGTAATGAACTGTAGCACTGTAAACACTGGATAACAAACTGGAGGGCTCACTAACGCTGGCTAATGAACTGGAGGGCTGACTATACTGGATAATGAACTGGAGGACTGAAAACACTGGCTAATGAACTGAAAGATTGACAACACTGGCTGATGAACTGGAGGGCTGACAACACTGGCTAATGAACTGGAGGATTGACAACACTGGTTAATGAACTGGAGGGCTGACAGCACTGGCTGATGAACTGGAGGATTGACAACACTGGCTAATGAATTGTTGGGCTGACTACACTGGCTAATGAACTAGAGGGCTGACTACACTGGCTAATGAACTGGAGGGCTGATGATACCGGGTAATAAACTTAGCACACACACACACATGCTCTTAAACACACTTATAGTGACTGCTAAACTTTCTTTCACTTGGGGGTCTGCTGGGGCCAAACCATGAAACTCTGGGTGTTTTGGAAAATATAACTCCCAGCATGCCTTGGTTGCAGAATTCAACCAAGGCATGCTGAAAGTTGTAATTTCTTAACAGCTGAGGTTACAAGGTTTGCCATCACTGCTATATAGGTACTGGCACCCCCAATGGGTGCAAAAATAGGTTCAGATTAACTTGAGTCTCTCCCTCCTCCTCTGCTATGAAGGATCACAGCATAGAAGAGCTCCAAGTCCAGGCAAGGGGCGGGAGGGGGCAGAGCCACATAGACAGTGAAGCAAAGAGAAAAGGTGCTTGCGTGGGGATATGATTACTATGTAAAAATACATGGAAGGGCCATACAATAAATTATTTGGGGCATTGTTCACCAATAGAACATGTCAGAGGACACGAGGACTTCCCTTAAGACTTGAAGGTTTAGGCTTCAAGCTCGGAAAGGGTTTTTCACTGTGAGAACGGTAAAACTATGGAACTGTCTTCCAGTGGACGTTGTAATGGCAGGTTCATTGGTCAGTTTCAAAAAAAAGCTGGATGAGTTTCTGCAAACAAGGAATGTTGCAAGTTACTGGTATTGATACATAAAGTAGAGTTGATCCAGGGAAATTTCCGATTGCCACTTGGAGTCAGGAAGGAATTTTTTCCCCCTTCATAAATTTGGTGGGTTTTTTTGCCTTCCTCTGGATAAACAGTTAGGCAGGAAATGAGGATATTGCTAGATGGGTTGGACTGGATGGACATATGTCTTTATTCAACCTCAAATACTATACTATACTATACTATACTAATTACTGACTGAGATATGGGGCGATGCAGCAGACAAGGAAATCCAGGAAGCAAATGCCCCCTTTTTCTTCTTCTTCTTTTGAATGGGTCAGACATGATCAGATCTCTACAGAGAAACTTAATGAAACCAGGGACTGCGACCATAAAGAACACTATGAGTGGTCCTGCAAAGAGAGTCAGGTCTTTGGAAGCATTTATTTATGTGCAGAGATATTGCTGGATGGGAAGGTTATGGAAATTGAAATGATAACACTCTCTTTTTTTTTTTTTTTTAAGTATATATATTCATGTGGAACTTTCCCTTTAAAGTGTCTTAATTTGACCATTAATTGTTGTCCTCGTATTCCTTTAAGTAAGCACTCCCAAACCCGACTTAAAATCAATTCACGAGCACTGCACTTCTCGGTGCATATCCTGATATATTGACTCTTCGTTCTGATGATACAGATAAAATATATATCAAAAATATAAGATAGAAATATATAGAAATTGTGCAGGTCATTGTGTAGAGCTTCTTGAGCTCCCTTGAAATAGAAATAGCTTTATTTAAACATGTGATTTTTTATTGAGTTATTTTAGCAGCTCCCTTCATGCCACCTTCCTGCCCACGCAGCATAACTTCTCCACACATTATACAATTTGAATTTAAGGTTTTCTTACTTTTTGTTTTAGTTAATGTGAAAATAAAAAAGTGTGGCTAAGTCATAAGTCTGTTCAGAAAAATCATACATTGCATTAGGAGCTGTAATAAGCCAGAATACCATGGACACCATGGGAGCAATGTACAGTGCAGAACTATTGCGTACTATTGGGAAAAGTTACGAACGCTTTTCATATTCAATAAAGTGTTTGGGAGAGATGGGTGCGTCAAATTGTCCTGTTCAAAACATTAGTTGTATAATTGCATGCGTTTCCTAATATTTATTTGCAGGACAAAATCAGCTTCAGCTTCCCAAACAAAGACCACCCTATAACAAGCACAACCACATAAAGGTCCAAAAATAGAAAAACGTTTAATGTTCACTCATAAATAAAGACACAATGGCCCTAATAAAGAAACACACCAAACAATATTAAACCCCCCTCCCCCTACCATATAACAAACCCAAATACAAAAAAACCCACTCCGGTATCCCCAGATAAAATCTATGGTGGTCCGAGTAGCCGAATCAAAGCACTCCCATTTCCACAGGTGATTCCATAACAATCTCCACAGATGACATATGAAACAGGACTTAAACATGAGAAGCCAGGTCACACAGGTATAAAGTCATACTAATCTATCCCATGGACGTACACACTCTTCATCCGTATGGAGCAGCAATCATCTCACAGAAGCGGCTCAGGAAAAATATGGAAGGTCGCACACCAAGAAGTAAAGTATAAAGCGGGTTCCATCCAAGTGATACCCAAGTGATCCTCCCTTCTCTTTAAAAACCCACCATACTCAGTGAATCCTCCCCTAGGGAGTGGTCCAATCTATATCATCATAAAGTGCTAAATAAAAGTATAGTATTTAGTATAGTATTTGATATCCTCATTTCCTGCCTAACTGTTGATCCAGAGGAAGGCAAGAAAAACCCAACAAATTTATGAAGGGGAAAAAAATTCCTTCCTGACTCCAAGTGGCAATCGGAAATTTCCCTGGATCAACTCTACTTTATGTATCAATACCAGTAACTTGCAACCTTTTTTCTTCAAGTCTTAAGGGATGTCCTCGTGTCCTCTGACATGTTCTATTGGTGAACAATACCCCAGATAGTTTATTTTATGGGCCGTTAATGTAGTTATACACAATAATTATATCCCCACGCAAGCGCCTTTTCTCCAGCGTACATAATTGTAACTTTTCCAGTCTCTCTTCATATTCAAGCTCCCCCAATGCCCTTATTAATTTAGTTGCTCTTCTCTGAACCCTTTCTATTTCAAAAATGTCCTTTTTGTACACAGGATTCCAAAATTGCACTGCATATTCCAAATGAGGCCTTACCAATGCTCTGTAAAAAGGGAGAATAACATTTTCCTCCCTTGAATCCATACCTCTCTTTATACAAGACAATACCATGCTGGCTCTGGCTGTTGCCGCCTGGCACTGCTTGCTTCATTTAAGTTTGTTATCCACCAAAACTCCAAGATCCCTTTCCGACAGGGATTCACTTAACACAGAGCCATTTATAGTATAAGCAGCACAAGGATTTTTAAGTCCAAAATGCATCACCTTACATTTATCAACATTGAATCTCATTTGCCACTTAGCAGCCCAATGTGACAATCTATCTAGATCCCCCTGCAACGATTGCACATCCTCTAAAGTTTTTAATGGTCGACAAAGTTTTGTGTCGTCAGCAAACACAGAAATCTTGCTGACAATACCTACTTCCAATTCATTAATAAATAGATTAAATAGAAGTGGCCCCAACACAGAACCCTGTGGCACCCCATTTAGCACTTTAGTCCATAATGATGAAGCCCCATTAACAACTACTCTTTGCAACCTATTCATTAACCAATTTTCTATCCAAATGTGACTCCCCAGACCAACAGACCTTATACATTAGTCGTCTATGGGGGACTGTATCAAAAGCCTCTGCAAAATCCAAGTTAACTACATCTACTGCTATGCCCGAGTCTAAATTTCTACTTACTTCCTCATAAAAGCCAAGCAAGTTAGTTTGACAAGATCTATTCCTCCTAAATCCATGCTGGTTACTACTTATAATGTCAGTTCTTGAAACATACTCTAGAACATGTTCCCTTATTAAACTTTCCAGTATCTTCCCCACCACTGAAGTTATACTTACAGGCCTGTAATTACCCGGCTGTGAATGACTACCCTTTTTGAATATTGGAATAACATCAGCCTTTTTCCAATCCAGAGGCAAACCTCCGGACATGAGGGAATCTGCAAAAATAAGAAACAATGGCCTAGATAAAACTGAACTAGCTCCCTAAGTTCCCGAGGATGTATTTTATCCGGTCCAGGAGATTTATTAATATTAACCTTATGTAGTTCTTATCCTCGGTTAACCAAAGTGCACTTGAATCTTTTATACCATTATTGCTACTATACTCTGTGATATCTGTATTTGGATCTTCTATAGTGTATACAGAGGGGAAAAAATATTCAAAAAAAAAATATTTTCTTTATCGCCATCCTCCGTGATTATCCCCATTAATTAATGGTGCCACATTCTCAGTCCTCATTGTCTTACTATTAATATACTTTAAAAAAAAATTAGGCCTAGTGATGCTTTGTTCAGCTATCCTAACTTCATTATAAATTTTAGCTAGTTTGATTGCTTTCTTACACTCCTTGTTACAGTTTTTATAATTCCTAAAGGCCCTTTCCGTTTCCTCTGACTTAAAGGTTTTAAATGCCTTTTTCTTCCTTTCCATTTGCCTCTTTACATCAGAATTCAGCCACATGGGCGTGGATTTATTTTTTTTACATTTATTTCCCAAGGGTATAAATTTAAATGCAGACTGGCTTTAAATCCACTTAAACACAGTCCACTTCTGTTCAGTACCTTTACCTGATAATACATTATCCCAGTTGACATTCTGAAGAGCTGCTTTTAACCTGAAAAAATTTGCCTTCCCGAAATTAAAAGTCTTTGTTAACCCAGCGCACTTTTCCTTTCGATAACAAAGTCCAAACGACACTATTTCATGGTCACTATTCCCTAAGCCTCCAGTTACCTTTATATCTATAATGCGCTTCACAATGTTAGATATTACCAGATCCAACAAAGCTCATTTTCTCGTAGGAACTTCAACCACCTGTGAGAGAAAATTATCAATGAATTATCAAAGTCACAGTGCAGTTTTCCAAATCAACTAATTCTAAAAGATAAAACAATGGATAAATGTAGGACAAAATATAACTAACTGCTCTTCTATGGCACAGGATGTGAGAAAGACCCTAAGTCTATCTAGGGAGCAATTGTTAAAGGAAACAGATAAGGGTGAATCTAGCATGCGGTGACCCTTTGTATCTATTTATAACACATTGGGCCCTATTTATAAAGCGATAAAATAACGATCGGTATTTAACGATAACGATCGTTATTTTACGGTAATGATCGGTATTTTACAATAATGATCGGTATTTTACAATAATGATCGGTATTTTACAATAACGATCGGCATTTTTTCAAATAACTGTTTGAGAACCCTCCTCTATTTTCCTATCGTAAAGCTAAAAGACTAATGATCTTATAAATGCAGAACTACCAGAAATAACCCAATTTTGAACATAATTGCTGCAAAATAAGCTTTTTGTATACCTTCTTATTATGTCTCCAGCTATCCTCCGAGTCAGATATATGGGACGGATCTCGGTTATCAAATATTTCCGTCATATCGGTATCCCAATCTAGATCCCTAAGGGCCCTATTTCTAAAAGATCGGTATCGTTATCGTAAAATACCGATCGTTATCGTAAAATAACGAACGGGTTTTTACCGATAACGACCGTTATTTACAGATAACGACCGTCATTTACCGATATCGTTAATTACCGGTCGTTATCAGTAAATACCGGTCGTTATTTACCGATAACGACCGGTATCTGTAAATAACGGTCGTTATCGGTAAAAACCCGGTCGTTATTTTACGATAACGATCGGTATTTTACGATAACGATACCGATCTTTTATAAATAGGGCCCTAAGTGTGAAAGCCATGGTTTAACACCAAACCCAATATATGAGAAATCTCAGAGCGTGCAAACTATGTCGGGGGGGGGATTATTCCAATAGAAATGGCTTCTTCCAACAACAGTTATCAGGCCACTTTCGAAAACGGGGATATAATGAGCAGGTGATTAATAAGGGTTTAAGAAGGCCTGTAGGATCAGTAGGAGATTCATTACCCAATATAATCAGGAGTGGGATTCTATTAGGGATATTCTAAGATCCCACTGTCCCCTTTTGTCTTTGGATAAAGACTTGACAGAAGTGGTTGTGGAGGGCCCTTCATTGACAGCATGCAGAGCACCAAGTTTGAGAGACAAATTGTCCCCTAGTCACTATATAGAACCAAGATCGGAGGGTTGCAATTGGCTTGAGGCTAAGCGATGGAAAGGGGAAAAAAATGGTATATAACAATGTATAAATGTGTAGCCCTGTACCTGCATCTTAAGGATAAAGGACATACCTTTGAAGTTTGCAATGTTAACATATTGGCAAAGGAACGCAAATGGTTCAAGAGAGGTGTAAAGGAGGCCATTTATGTGAAAATAAAGAAACCAAGCCTAAATAGAGGTGGGGAGGGTTCGACACCAACTGTCTGCCATGTACAATGCTGTTTTGACACCTTACTCTGGGCCTTCCTATAACACCTCTTAGCCACTATCCAATCACGCCCTTAACACTTGGCTGTGATATGCTAATTGGGATTTTCCATTGTACATAATTGCCACAGATTCTTGTCATTCTGAATTGAAAAAGCCAGTCGGATGACTAGTGAACCGTCTTCAAGAACTAAACTTCAAGTCCAGTTGATCTAATTGAATACAACAGATATTTGGCAACTTAATTAGTATTATTATGGATTTATATAGCGCCAACATCTTCCATGACACTTTGCAATTACATGTATACATTCATATCAGGCCCTGCCCTGAAGAGCTTACAATCTAAGCACATATATGACACATACAACCTATCAGTATGTCTTTATGATTGTGGGGGAAACCGGAGTGCCCGGAGGAAACCCATGCAAGCACGGGGAGAACATACAAACTCCTTGCAGATGTGTCCAAGGGTGGAATCGAACTCAGGACCTCAGCGCTGCAAGGCATCAGTGCTAACTACTGAGCCACCGTGCTGCCCACGTAATGTTTATTAACCCTCCCTGCACCAGAACAATGTTCAACATACGTTGGAAGATACTTTAAGAAGATGTATCCCCCTTTAAGAATTCACTGATTAGGATGAAGAACCGTATAAAGTGGACTGCCCACAGAGACCTCATGACCCTAATGAAGCCGCAGCTCAGGTGAGCTTGGCGAAACACGTGTCGGTTTATCTATGGTTGGTCTATTGTAGTAGCTTGGAACAGCCTTCGGTTGACTTGGCTGGGACGCAGAGCATTCGGAATTTACTAAGCCGCTTCTGTGAGATGATTGCTGCAGACGGATGAAGAGTGTGTCCGTCCATGGGATAGATTAGTATATCTTTATACCTGTGTGACCTGGCTTCTCATGTTTAACTCTTGTTTCGTGTTATTATCATCCGGATGTCATCTGTGGGGAATGTTATGGAATCACCTGTGGAAATGCACCTGGGAGTGCTTTGATTCGGCTACTCGGACCACCATAGATTTTTTACCTGGGGATACCGGAGTGGGTTTTTCTATTTGGGTTTGTTATATGGTAGGGGGATTTAATATTGTGTGGTGTGTTTCTTTGATATTTAGCCAATATTGGCCTTTATTAGGGCCATTGTGTTTTATTTATTTATTTACTTTTGGACCATTAGGTGGTTGTGCTTGTTATAGTGTGGTCTTTGTTTAGGAAGCTAGTTTTCTGAAATTTGTCCTGCTTATAGCTGTTTTACCACCTTGAGCACCGCCTGTATTTATGGGTCCCACGAGGTTATTTACTGAGCTGTGCATCTATCCGCTAGTATATTAGTTCCTAATGTTTATTTACATGAAACTAATGTCATATTTGAAATAGCAACTCAAAAAGTTGTGCTTATATTCCAATGCCTGCAGCATATTTACTGGCCTATTGTCTATATTTATAATGCATTTTTAGGGCCATATTTATAAAGCCGCGGTATCGCTTTTTAGCGAAATCACAACTTTAATGATCGGTATTGTAAATTTATCGTTATCATAAAAAAAAAAAAAAATAACAAAATCGTAGATTAACAATCCCCATAGAATACCATTGCGGTAGTTTACTACCGCACGGTATTCTACGATCGAACGTTCGTTAATCCGCGACCGTAAATTAACTAACCCGCGGTATCGCTAAAAAGCGATACAGTGGGTTTATAAATATGGGCCTTAGTACTAAGAAATGAATCAAGTTGCTACTGTACTTGCTACAGACTCAAGCCTGAGACTATGTACAGACATGCAGGGCACATAGTTAAAGTGTGCTATAATCTAGCTAAGGAATCCGTGGAAGCATTACCACATTATCGGTGAATATCCAGACTTTTTTTCCCATTGACTATTATAGGTCCATTCCCAAAACAAAAATTTTGAGGTTTCGGGGTCTGAGTCTGAGGCTACATTAACAACAGACTGAGGCTCTCTAACACAATTACAAAATATAAGTCCTAAAATATATACAATAAAAGCACAAAAATAAATAAATGTAAAGCCCAATGTATGGTTTAGGTATTTAGAATTAACTGTGGTCCTGCAGGTGTTTGCAAACTACACCTCCCAGTATTCCCAGCTGCCATCTGCTGGTGATAAATATTGAGTGTTGTAATTTTCATACATCCTCAGGGCCACAGGAAAGGCAGCTCTCACTTCTGGTCATAAATACAACCCCCACCAAACACACATAAATACAGATACACACACCAATTGCTACACACCCACCCTACTGTTATAATTCCATGGCAACTATAAATAAACGATCAAAAAGTAGGCACAGGTACACAAACCTACTGATACACCCTCACAAACCAACCTACCTTCCGTTTCCACCACAACCACACCTAAACCAACAATAAAGTTAGTTTAAAAGTCACAAACACAAAAACATACCCCCTACACCTACGGATACACCCCAAACAGTCACCCTGCCCTTTTGATTATAATATGTAATAATACATAATATTAACAATATATGCATTTATTCAGAATGAATTATGAAATGTAAATGTCCTCTTCCATTGCAATAGCAAATCATTGAATTTTAACCTGCCACACAGTCACCCAGCTTTTTTTTACTTATGTGCAGGTAGATATATATACAAAGTTTTAAACGCTGTTGTGTGACACCACTCATAGCACCTGATGGGATAACCTTAAAGGGTATCTTCACCCCCAAAATAATTTTTTTTAAACATATAAACATGTCGGTTAGGGTTGGGGTGCATGATGGCAGCTTGAAGGGATTCGGAGGGATTTAAATCACTAGTCGGTAAGGTTTGATTTAAAGAGCAAGTCCACCCCCCATTAAAATCCGTTCAGCCAAACTTAAGATACATACGTTTTTGTAACTTGCTTTTTGCAGACCAGGAACATCTTCAGCTGTAATCCAAGCTGGCTGACGTCACCACGACCCGTACCTGCACCCTCTCATGGCGCCTCCGCCCTTCCACCATCCGGATCCATCCTCGCAGTGAAATCCTTTCAGGGGATGGTAGATGCCCCCTGCCCAGACTAAATCGCAATATTATTTTTTTTAAAAAAAACGAATCATATCTATACTTACAGCCCTTCGTTCCCGCTGCGCTTTTTCATGACGTCAGTCGCGTCTGTGCCAATTACAGACGCAGATGACGTCACGGAAAGCGCACATTTCTCATGCGCTTATGATCATGCTTTGTGATCCATTAGCACATGAGAAATTAATGCCATGTAACAATGTGAGTGGCCACACCGTGTGGGCCATTTTCAGAGTGCATGGGATCACCATTTTTGGGAATCACATGCGCTCCGATAATGGAAAATTGGCAGAATCGACAACCGCACAGTGAGGTGTGTAAAACTTAAAATTGTGTTATCGGATTTCATGCGTGTTACCACATTTTGTAGTGTGCCCGCAGCCTGTAGTCTTTTGTGGAAGTATTTTTCGGTTTCCTGGAAAATTTCAAATATGGTAGAATGTTTTTCCTCAGATGAACACAATAGATTTAGATAGTTCTGTTAATCTAATAAAGCAAAGTAAACACCACAGACAGATCTTTGAAATAAATTATTTATTCATTAAAAGAAACCAAAGTGTAATCTGATCTATTGATAAAAATACATCTTCAAAACCAATAAATGCAATCTGATTTTAAGTAAGTATTCAGAAAGGATACCAATTGGCTGTTTCATCTAATGTCTTCAGTCTACAGAAAAATAGTAGACATTTTATTGCCATGTTAAAACAATATTAAATCTGATTGGCTCAGGCAAGTTAAAAGTAAACAGTGGCCACAATAAATATGCTGGGTGCAAGAACAAGCTTCAGACCACTTTTTGGGCTGTCAGGTAAATGTTACATGCCCTTTAATGGACAAAATTAATACATTTACTTCATATTATAATTTCTATCTATAATACCTTTTGTAAAGTTTTTTCTACATTTGGTGTAGTTCCACTACTGATCCAGTTGTAAGATTTATTGGCCAACTGAAGAAAAAGTTTACAGTTACATTAATGCAGATATCCTAGAAAAAACATAAATAATAAAAATGAATTTGTTCATATGTAGACCAGCAATCTTCAATTAAGGCGGGACCAGAAGAGAACATCTGTTATCTGCACAATATGCTGTGTTTCACATGTTAACAGGCACCTGTCACCTATTGCAGTCATTTGGGTGCCTTGCATTTAAATGCCAGAAAAGGGGGTCTGTACTGTTTTTTTATTGAAGTATATAGGGCTACATAGGTGCTGAAATAGCACAGAGAAGATTGTAATGCTTCATATCATTTATATTCCGTTCTATCATATTCTTTGCTTGAGTATCTGCATATTCCATTGCAGCATTATTCTACAACTATGTTATTTTAAGACACTGTAGTATTTTATAACAAATATGGTTGCAAAGTACTATTACCGAATGTTATATTGTGACTGCAGGAAAGGCAGGATATTCCTATTATGCTTTTTAAAAAAGGCTCTTCAATCATGTATTTTTTGCTTTAAAAAGTCACATTATTTTGATCTAAAATTTGATTGCATCAAGATGAATCCTCTCACCTTGTTCCTCCGATCTTTCTGCAGATTTCCACTTGAAATCTGGGGAGAGATGGGGACTGAGATGCTGTTAGCAGCACTTCCTGTTCTCTACCTGTATAAGAAAGATCATTTTGGGGATGGACATTCCCTTTAAATAAAATAATATGATTTAATTACCTTAATTAGATTTGCACAGTAACTGAAAGTGTTATTCACCACCCAGTAATACAAATGACAACTAGTAAACCTTCCTACATACATATATATGTTATACTCTGATATAAAACACTGCTATAAATTATAGTATACACATAATGTACATTCATTCCAATTAAAGTTTTTACTATATTTTTTGCACACAGTAAGATTCACCTTTATAATAAATTATTGATATTTTACTTTTACTCTATTTCTGAATGACACTTATTTATGGAAGTCAAAAACGCTAAAAACATTTCATACAAAATATATCATTTGGTACACCATCTTTGCCATTCTGTGGGTTACAACCTATTAGGTACCAATAAGGAAAAGTAGAAAAGTGTGCTGTTGTTTTCTGTCACGTGCTGCACATTAAAACATCTGCAAAGGGTCCTAGAAGAGTTTTATTAAATATGCATCTGATCCACACCAAATACGTTGTAAAGGGTTTGATGTTTTCAGAAAACGTGTAGTTCTGGTGAGATAGGATATAAGGCATGTACGAGTTTTCACCTTGTTCTTGTATCCATACCTCATATTTCACATCTCTTACCTTTAAAAACTTAAGATTCCATGGAATCTGCCAAGATACAAACAGCTTGGCTTCAGTTTCACCCTGAATGGATGCTTGGCATTTTGATACTCTCACTTTCCCAGGGTAGAGTCCTTGTGTCCACTTTTGTTTCCTAGATCCAATTTTTGTCTTCACTGTACTTTTAATAACTTCAATAAGAGATGAAATGTTTACTTTTGTGTCCTGATAAATCCTGAAAAGCCATTCAGGATTGCGACAACAGAGGTGGCGCGGAACTTCCTTGCTTTTGATTATTCGTTCTTGTTCAACCTTGTCCAGATGTACAATGCCACCTTGTTCCCATGGTCTCTCAGGGTAAATGACTGTATTTTCCTCTTCAGTATTCTGCCAAGCAACATACTGGAGTTCCATACCAGGGAGCGTTGCTAGTGTTTTATATGGTGTGTAGTGTTCAGGATTTACAGCATAAGGAAAAAGCTCCACTACAATTGCACCTTTTGGTAGGAAAAGGGATGTGACTAACTGTGCACCATGCATACTGACAAGCATTGTAGCATTGCTGATAAGTCGTATAATATCAGCAAATGAATGGTCTTCGAGGGAAACGGATATTGTTTTAATTTGAAATTCTTGAGCAAGAGCTAAGAGCAACTCAGCCTCATTGACAATAAGGCGGTTCATTGATCGACTGAATAAGACAATATATGGTTCTGCAACATTTTCTTCAGTACTGATATTTAATTTTTCCATCATGAATTTTACAAAGTGCCTGATTTCATTTCCTGAAACCAGTATGTTTGCCTTTGGACCCTGAGGCTGAACAAAACCATACTGATACCATGTTGTGCTCTTGGAAAGTCCCACATAAGATTTAGTAAAGCAAATAAGTCTACCAAGTGTTTTCAGCTGCTCTTTTAAGAGTGGAAGCTTATTACTCATAAACTTATAAAGTTCAAAATGCAAGCCTTCGTTCCATCCTTCCATGAAGAAGAGCCTAGATTCAAAATCTAAGTCTGGAAACTGTTGTATTGTAAAGAAAATGGGAATGAGGTCATCATGAAAAACATGCATAAGGTTATCAGGATTAAATCTATTCATGATCAGTGAAACATCTGGTACGAAGACAGGCTTAGGCATGAACTTTAATGCAGCAGCTGGAAGTTCAATAAAGTTGAAATACTGAGTATTGTGGTCATCGACTGAAGACATATCTAGCAATGCAGGTTGAAAACGCCTAGGGCCTAGACTGGGTAACATGATTGAGGAGTTGCTATGAAAGAAGACAAACTCTTCTGCCTCAGTAGAGTAGCAAAGTGACTCAAAGCGACACACACGGTCAGTATGCATCTTACCCGTACACACCATTCTAGTGCCATCTTCCACTAGAGCTTGTAATGCGGCCTGGTAGTCAATGCGAACTTGAGACAGCTCTTGGGACTGATGAGTGAGTTCCAACTCTTCCTCAATAATATAGAATTGCTCCAGCAACTTGAAATGTTTCCACAAGACAGCAGCTAAGATGGATACGAGCAATGCATTGAACACCACGGATATGTTCATTCTGAAGCTGTACTGTAATGACGTCATTAAAACGGAGATCCCAGAAAAGGTCAGTCATTATTTGTCCAGATCAAGATATCAGGAAATATTTTCTGTAAAAAAAAATCAAAAGCAATACTGAAAAAAATTACAGGTATTTTAGATTTTAAATATTTATATTTAAATAAAATATTGTAAACACTTTTTCTAATGCAACAGAACAATTATAGTGGAAGAATTTTAAAGGATGTCAAACATCTGGAAGATTTGGTCTTACAACAACAAAAATGAAACATGTAACCTGGACTCTTCTTATTCTACTATATTTATATTCAGTAGGTTAAGGTTTTTGGCTTTTAAAGAAAGGATGGCCCATAATACTTGTAAAGGTTCTCATTTATCCAGGTCATGGTATATATGTTGTATTCAGTTCAATCAACTGGACTTGAAGTTTAGTTCTTGAAGACGTTTCGCTAGTCATCCGACTGGCTTACTCAATTCAGAATGACTTGAATCTTTTGGCAATTATGTACCCTGGAAAGTCCCAATTAGCATATCACAGCCAGGTGTTAAGGAAATTATGAATGCAAGGCGTGATTGCATCGTGGCTAAGAGGTGTTATCGAAACTATCCAGGGTATGGTGTCAAAACAGCATTGCACATGCCAGACAGTTGGTGTCGACCCCCCCACACACACACACACTTCTATTGAGGCATGGTTTCTTTATTTTCACATTAAAGGTTTCCTTGACACCTCTCCTAAACCAGTCCTGTTCCTCTGCAAAGGTGTTGACATTACAATGTTCAAAGGTATGTCCTTTTTACTTAGGGTACGCAGCTGAGTCCTGACTAGAGATGTCCGAACTTCGCAAAATCCTGTCCGCTCGAGGATCCGCGAATTTTCGAAAAAATTAGAAAATTCGAAAATCCGCGAGCAGACCCGTTAAAATTAAAAATACCCTTGAAATAACGAGATTTTTTGTATTTTCGAAAATTTTCGAAATTACGAGTTTTCGCGTATTTTCAAGAATTTTCGAAATTACGAGTTTTCATGTATTTTCGAAAATACAAGTAATCCTCGTAATTTCGAATGTTTTTCGAAAATACGTATGTAAGGAATTAAGGGAAATCCTTGTATTTTCGAATATTTTCGAAAATACATGTTTCCCCGTATTTTCGAAAATTTTCGAAAATACGTGAAAACTCGTAATTTCGAAAATTTTCGAAAATACGAAAAATCCGCGAATCGGAAGTTCGGAAGGCGGAAAATCCGAAAAAATCCGCCGTTCGCGAACGGGATAAATCCGTGGCGGATCCGGGTTCGGATCCGTGAACCGGCCATCCCTAGTCCTGACCCAAGGAATTGGCTCTTCTGTGCTGGGTCATACATTGGTGCAGTTGCCGTTTGGTCGCCCCCACATACAAATCAGAGCACTCTTCACTGCACTGCGTATATGATGTCGCTATTTATGTTTCGGTACTGGGTTGTACCAATTGCTGCCTCAGTATGTTTTTTGGTTTATAGCGGACAGGGATATGGTGTTTTTTGAAAATCCTTCTTCATTTCTTGGAGACCCCTGCTACATATTGGATGACAATGTTCTTTTTCTGTCTTGCTTTCTCTCTTCACTGTTGGTATTCGTGTTCTTGTTGTTGGTATTCAGCTATAAACCAAACAACACACTGAGGCAGCAATTGGTATATCCTAAAGACCCAATATCGAAACACAAGAAAAGCAACATCATATACACAGTGCATTGAAGAGTGCTCAGATTTTGACGTCCAGTTGCTCTAACTGAATATAACAAATATGGCACATAATACTGGGATAGCCTGAAAGTGTCTGGCACCCAATGTAGGAGCTTTAGGTAGTTCTAAGCACAAAGCAGATATGTAGAGAACTGGCGATGCATAAACCATTTCCCAGTACTTCATGGCACAGCCCTATTTACTAAACACATATCTTGTAGTGTAAAAAAAAAAAAGAATTCTACCCAGTTTTGCAGAGAATGGTCAATCCCGTATCACTTGCCCTTTGATTAACTAAAGTGGATAAAAACATGACAATCAGGTTGACATAAACCACACAGCCATTTTCAATGAAAAATGAAATGAAAAAAGAGTGACATGTTATGGTATAAAATCTTATTTACACTACTAAACTACAGTTTCCAAAATGGATAATCCCAAGATGGCCTAAAAAACAGTGGTAGTTATTCTTAGAATAGCCCATATTTTTAGACACAGAGGATAGCAATAATGATCTGTTGTAAGCTCTTTCTGTGTATTATGCAGCAAGACTTCTCCCACAGGATGACTGATGCTATACTTTCCCAGCCTGCCTTCAGGCTCCCCCTCAACAGAACCATTTCTGGATATCCTCATAGGAACAATACAAGGAGAGCCATAGCACAGGCGAATTGATCAGAATTGCACATTTACTTCCTAATCAATCTGAACAGCTGAAAGGAGTATAAATCATATTATTTCATGGGGGAATTTCTGGTTCTTATACAGAAAAAAAGAAATATTTAAAGGGTTATTAATAAGTTATATTGAACTTTCCACTCACGATAGTGCGCGCTATAGTGTGGACTCACCCTGAAAGAGAACTAAAAGCTAAATATATTTTCTAAAAAGAAGATAAGACAGCAATCTAGTTTCCAATATTCATCCACTCTCCCTGCTGCTGGCCTACGGTAATTGCAGATTTTGGAGAGGGAGTTCTAATGAAACAGGAGTGCTAGAAAGGTAAACTGGCCTATGCTTGCTCAATTTGTAGCAAACCTGCCGATAAACCAACATACCACACATACATTCGGCACACGTGTGCAAAATGCAACCAAGGCATGCTGGGAGTTGTAGTTAAACATGTGAAGTGACAAGGTTTCCTTTCCTTTTTGTTATCAACTTGCATAATAAATGGGCCATACAGGGATTGTTAGAAGTTAAAACTGCTGCCATACTGGCAAATACTGTATTTAGATCATTAGATAGTTATTAGATATATTTGAATTTCAAATGTCTAATCTATTAAACATCTATATAGTGTATGGCCAGCATTACATAATAACTTTCTTGGATTACAACACAACGTGCATAATACACTGAAATGATTTCAGTTATGTTGGGTAAAGAGAAACAAGGAAAGTCTGCGGTCCGGATTGATTAGGAGGCGGTGCTTTCGTTTTTGGTTAGCACAAATTCTCCTTTATTGTGTCGCAAAAGACACCCGCTAAACCAATTTAATATCATGTTTGAACTATTTATCGTGGGTTTTTCAGGATTTACCCACACATGAAACCCCGATATTAAATTAAGGAGGGGAGATTTACCTGGAGCGATTTCGGCTCTGGGTAAATCCCCTCAGTAAATGGACAAGTGTAGAAATGTATATATGTAATATTGCATCCATCTTACAGATATAAAGGAGAGAATAGATTTAAGCCATTGCTTTCAAATGAGAAACAAGAAATGCATGAAAAGTGGTTATGAGCTTGTTTGAAAGAGGCAATCAATAACTGAACATCTATTTGGCTTGAATTTCATCTTTTTATCCATTCACAATATATTCTGAATTTAACCTTACAAAAAATAGCTAAATAGCTGTGGGTCATTATTACAAATCTTTTTATTTAACATTTCTAAAAATTGCGCACAGGTGGTGATGTTATAATGGGCGCTATCCTGCCAAATTATTATTGGTTATCAGGTTAGCGCAGGTTTATCACTAATTCTGTGGTGGCAGCGCCATTTCCAAAACTTTTTGAAAATAGTGCCACTTATCCCACGAATTCTCAAATGGTGTGCCTCCAGATGTTTAAAAATTACCAGGCCTGCATTCCCTCTGTAGTTGTAGCTTAGCCTATATAGAAAAGGCTAAGTTTAAATTGATGCAAAGATTTTGGGTAAATCTTAATGCCTTTTCTATGGAGTCGTACATATTACCTGACGGGGATCACGCAATGCAGTAAGTTTCGAAAAGAAGTTAACAACAACGTGGTATTGGGGAGCGTTGTATACTTCTACTCGAGTCAAGGTTTTTCGACAATAAAAATAGCCTAAAAATCGAACCTCGGGTTATACTCGAGTCACTTACATTTGTAGTCCAGTAATCCGCCGCGGGATTGCTTCCGCATCAACTCCTCTGGTGGGTGACGTCACTACTTGGCGCCGGGAAGTGACGTCACCCACCAGAGGAGTGGGTGGAAGCCATTGGTACATGGGTTAACGTGACTTTAAGATAGAAAAAGCCGATAACGGCTCTCCATACATATAATTTCTGAAGTTATATTATCAATTTACCATAACCTGAAAATATCAAAGTGCAAAACAATGGCCCACATTTAAATATGCGGTTAATATTAATACTAAATGTTGAGGATTTCTGACCAGTCATCCTAAACAACAATAAACTGTAATTCTACTATCTAGCTCTGTTTTTCTACACCATGCTGTCAATTAAATAATCTTAATTGCTGTACACATTGCTTACTGAATGCATCTGGAATAATAGAATGTCAGCAGCATCATAAATAGAAACACAGAAGGGATTTAAGCAAATCCTCGTATAAGCCATACTGATTGGAAAGTAAGCACAATGACTTCAAGCTGTCATATTAATACTCACCATAAGAACAGGATGCACGACTCCCAAAACAGCTGTGCGGCAATGGTCCTGATCCTGAAAAATCACTACCTCGCTACAATCATGGATGCATCATGTTGCTGAAAAAGAGACTGTATATTATTTACAGCTTTCTTCTCCGTCCCTCTGTAGTACAGAAAAGGCGTCTCCTATTGTCTAATCTAAAGACTGTCACTGGAGCACTCTAACCATGTCTTGTGAATCTTGCTGTATTCATATGATAATAGCTACTTCCAGTGCACCATCTGTACACTGATCTGTCATTTGCTGCTCCCCCTTTCAGTTCCCAGTTCTCTGAGCATGCTCTATCTGATACTAATGCCCTATCATTCTTGCAGGCTCACCTCAATTTGTTATCTGCCCAGGGGTCAATGTTCTGTGCAAGATGATTTGCTGCAGTGCTTCTAAAAATCCCCACGGGACAGAAAAGCCCAAAAACAAACAGCAGGGATGGGATTTCACACAAGGTATTTGACGGAGAGACATACATGCTGATATTCTTTTCTACTGACAAAACGAAGGAAGGTCACAGCCTGCAGCACATGCAGATCTGTATGGATTAAACTCAAGAACAAAGAAACTGAAGCTTCCACAGTTCCCTGTAGCAGGCATCATTTAAAGGATATCTAAACTGGGGGGGAAATGTAAATTGCCCATTATTGGAATTATAATTATTCCCAACCATTACTGTACCATTTTGTTGTTGATCTGTCCCCTATTTCTTTAGCTATCAAATCTGATGCTTCTTACATTTTAGCTGCCAATCAAGTGCCTTATTATGATAAACTCTTCTGCAGTGTGCAGTTAGGGGTAACAGTTTCTATGTGTGAAATGCATTTTGGGAAATTCCCTCTTGCCCTCACAGTGAGTGGTGCCTGACAAAGGGGGCATCTGTTATGAGGTGGGGGATACTTAGCCTGAGCAAAACAAGTACTGGATTTAAGGCATTCAGCAAAGCACACGCCTCAGAGTATCCCACCCTGCCAAAAGTGGAAGGGGGAGTGGTGAAGTCATAGAGGTGTGTCATATGCAGGGGGGGGGCGTAGTGGAGGCGAAATTTGGGCCACCCACATCGGGTTAGGTTGCCATGTGTTTCTTGTGCAGCAAAATGCAATTGTAAGCGCGTGAGAAGCATGCTAGTGTGGCCTAGCCCTAAATACTAATAATAATAAAAAATAATAATAAAAAGAAAATGCTACCTGTGTAAAAAAATGCTGCTTGTGTGAAACTAGCCAAAAGCTAACAGTGTTCACTGCAATTTAACACAGGCCTATAGCTCCCCTATAGCTCCACATCTGAACATTGAGGACACATTTCCAATAATTTAGGGTCCTGTTTTTCTAAAGACATTTTTTTGTTCAATGCCAGCTGTATTTTTGCCAAATTCTGCAGATAAAAATCCAAATGTTTTTAAACTCTTGCATGACATAAGATTGAAAACAAAATTTCATCCTACAAATGTGAAAAATATCACCCTAAGGCCACACTGTGACAGACAGCAACGCTTGTGAAAAACACACATACATTATCTTCCATTTGCACTGCAATTCACACAATTGTCCAGAATCAGAGCACAACAAAAAATGTTAATCACATGCACTGCAAAAATGGATCTCAAACGAGATTGTTAGCGCTAAGTGCTCTGGGTTTTCAGAACGTATGCGATCACCTCTTTTTGCAGATTGCATGCACTTGCATGCTCCAATTGTGCAGCACTGCACGGATTGCAAGCGGACGGTAAAGTGCGGGAAAATATATAGTGTGGCCTCAGCCTAAGTCAGCAATCTGGACTGAAGCGCCCTGGAAACGCGCTCAATCAGATTGCATGCCAGTGGCGTAACTACCGCTACCCCACTGGGGTCCCAGGCAGTAGTAGGGCCCACCACAAGCTCATAATCTCTGCAGCGAGCAGCAGTTTTTAAATAGCTTATCACGCGCATGAAGGAAGCATATGCGTGATCAGCTGTTTAAAAGACCGGACCTGAACTTCCGGTCCAGCTGATCACACGTTTCCTTCATACATACAATCAGCTGTTTAAAGATGGCTGGTTACTGCAGAGATCGTGAAGTGAGGAGGGGGCCTGGCCTCCAATCTTGCAGAGGGGCCCAAGCCCCTGCAGGTGAGCCCCAATTGCACGCCCACAACACATTGCAATGCCAAACAATTGGATCTAAAATTAATACATTCAATTTACAGAGAGAATTGCTTCAATATCGTTAAGAAAAAGCTGTAGATAAAAGTAAGAGCATTTGCAGGCAAAATATCCACCTTAAACGAGCAGAGCCACCTTAACTGCAGCTAGTGTACTTCTTGGAAGGGGGAGGAGTGTGCAGACCCAGACTGCAGGCCTGGAATTTCTACTTTCCTTATAATAGGAACAGCCAGAGGAAAAGCACGAGCCACAGCACCCAGAGATTCACAGGGACAGGCTGAGCCACAGCACCCAGAGATTCACACAGGGACAGGCATAGTAACCAACATCTCTTATTTTACAGCACATGAGAGGGTAAGCAGGAAAGTAGCAGCTAGTTCTACACAGACCCTCTCAGCACAAGTCACATTGGGTAGGGAGGGGGCCAACTGAGCTCTGGCCCCTCCCCTATATACAGCCCTTGATAACATTTGGTTGGTGACCAGCATTGTCACAAAAATCCTCAAAAGAAGTTGCTCGAAGCCTTGCAGAAGCAGAACCTTTATTGCTCGCAGCAGCAGTAGAAAAAACTAGCAAAACGGCACAATTTACATGACATTGCATGTGCGTTATCATGCGGTCTACTTTATAGCATGGGAATCGTTGACCGACCAGACGGATCTCTGAACGAGCGACCGATTTGGCCAATAAAGTGCCCATACACGGGACAATTATCGTCCGAAGCGGCTGTTCATACACATCGTGCGTCGGCACCCACGATCGCACCTGTGTATGAACCTTAAAGGGGAAATACATTTAAGGACTGGCCACACTAGGTGCGCAGCTGTGCGATCTGCTAATTCTAGTGCATTTTTTGTGCAATCACATGCAACAGGTGCGTACCTGCAGGGGCCTGAGCCCCCCTGCAAGATTGGAGGCCTTCATACGCTTTTAATAATAATGTAGTTTCCCCGCTGCCCAGACCTAAACGCTATATTTGCACTTTAAAAATCAAAGCCTATTCATACATACAGGCTAGGTCCAGATGACTGTGCACCGGTCTGGGCAGGGGGGAGCTACATTAACAAACATCCCACCCTGCCACTATGAACTTGTGGGCAGGGGGGGAGAGGGGACGTGGCGGTGCAGCGTGACGTTATTTACATCACGTCGTGGGTGAGGTGGGAGGAGGCGGGGTTGTGGGCGTGGCGGGGAGGAGATTCAGGACTCCTCTCCGTCGTAGGAGATTGGAGTGGTCTCGCGGGAGCGTGGGAGACCACCCCAATTTGAGGGAGACTCCCGGAAGATCCTGGAGGGGGGATGGGATATCTGCATTATACTAAAAGGATTTTATACTAGACATCTCCATCTCAGAGGATCGATCCGGATGGTGGGAGGGAGGGGGGAAAGGGCTCCCCTGCGCATGTCAAAAACAACTTGAGAGGACACATCAGAGGTAGAAACTTTTCCCACAAGAAGACAGCTACTACTCCTTGGTTTGGAGTCAGGAAGGAATATTCCCCCCGCCCCCCTTTTTTTAGCTGTTTTTTTTTTTTTCCTTTCCTCTGGTTACTCTTATGAGGGGGAAAAAAAAAAAAATAAGTGAATAGGTTGGACTTGATGGACATATGTCTTAAGTCAACCTCAATTACTATGTTTCCTGGACTTTGGATAGACATTGCAGAAGAACCATTAGCAACTGGGATGTAAGGTAAGGAGCATTTTAAAGTACACAGTGGGGCAAGTATTAGGTTTAATTATAGTTTTAGGGGTAGACATGCAGAGATTATGGGCTTGTGGCGGAACTACTACCATCAGGCCCCCCCGCGGGCTGATGCCACACTATACGTTTTCCCGCACGTTACTGTCTGCTTGCAATCCATGCAGTGTTGCACAATTGGACCATGCGAGTGCATGCAATCGACAAAAAGAGGTAATCGCATAAGTTCTGAAAACCCAGCACACATTCTGGGAGATTCAATAAAAGTTCTTATCATTAAAATTGATCTAATTTTGCCCCAACCAATCGGATATTATTTTTCAAATGTTAAATAAGATCTGATTGGTTGGGGCAAAAGTAGCACCATTTTAAATAAGAACTTTTATTGAATATCCCTGCTAGTGTGGCCAGACCAGTTGAACAACACTAGCCAGCAATGTTTTCCATAATATAATCATGGTCAGGTCATGCACAGTCCTTAGAGTACACTCTATCCATTATTTATTTGTTCATAATTCATTTTCTTAGAAAAAGGATAATTATACAGTGACTTAGTTGTATACCCTTGAGCTATTTCATATTCAACTAAATTAGCTTTTTTTGTAATGGCCATTTTGAAAAGCGGTTTTAAACTTTTAAGATTAATTTTAACCTCTTAAATGCTTTGATGGCAATATATTACCCAATGTGCTATAGTGGGTTTTTGGTGGAATTTGGGGCAATTAAAACTGGAATTTTGGGCCAGGCAACACTAACAATCTTGTTTGCAGGGCCGTTTTTAGGCATAGGCCACCTAGGCAAAGAACTAGGGCGCCTATGTTGATCCAGGGTGCCCATTCTTCTCCCTAGCATCTCCCTGTCAGCTGTTACTTGCTGTGTTAGAACTGCTCACCTTGTTCTGCTGTAACCTGCAACATTGTATGTAGTACAGAGCCTGAACTCCACACACTATACATAGCAAGAAATGTTACTATTTGCAAATGAACTGAAGGAAGTAGGGGGGAGGATGAGATCAGCTAATAGTAACAAGTAAAAGCTGCTGCAGACTTTATAACAGTGACCCTGTGACTAGCAGCCATGAGATCCCTATCCCTGCCTCTTTCTTCACCCAACTCTCCAATTAGAACTTAGAGAAGGTGAGGAGTGAACAATTCAATGGAGGAGACATGGAAAGCAGGTACATACTGTATATCATGTCAATGCTGGTACATACTGTATATCATGGCAATTCTGGCAGCTGAAAGGGTTAAAGATAATACTCTGCTGGCACTGAAAGTGATAATAGGAAAGTCTGTTGACATTGAATGGTTCATTGTAATACTCTTCTGGCACTGAAAGTGTTAATGGCAATACTATGGTGAAGTTAGCTGGCACCGAAGGGTTAATGGTAATGTTCTGCTGGTACTGAAATTATTAATGCCAATATTCTTCGAAAAGCACTGAAAGAGTAAAACATCTCAGATCTCACCAAATTTCCCTGTTTTGCCCTACCCAGCTGGAAAAAATTTCTGGGATGAACACTGGTGCCACATACCGCGCATCCGCTGAAACCTGTCCTGTCCTTCCAATCAGTATTTCATTGGTGGCCAGTGAGGCTGCATTCATACAAAAGTATGTGTACATGCTCGCCTCACCTGGTACAGCGTGTGCCTCTTACCAACTAGTAAAGCGGTTCCACTATAAATATGCTTGTGAAGATTCTCATTCATCCAGGTCATGGTATATCTGTTGTATTCAATTAGATCAACTGGACTTGAAGTTTAGTTCTTGAAGACGTTTCGCTAGTCATCCGACTGGCTTTCTCAATTCAGAATGACTTGTACAAGAATCTGTGGCAATTATGTACCCTGGAAAATCCCAATTAGCATATCACAGCCAGGTGTTAAGGGCGTGATTAGATAGTGGCTAAGAGGTGTTATATGTGATATGCTAATTGGGATTTTCCAGGGTACATAATTGCCACAGATTCTTGTACAAGTCATTCTGAATTGAGAAAGCCAGTCGGATGACTAGCGAAACGTCTTCAAGAACTAAACTTCAAGTCCAGTTGATCTAATTGAATACAACAGATGTTCCACTATAAAGAACAGACTCAGTTCCTGCCTGCTGGGGGCGGGGCTCTTTGCACTGAACAGAGCTGCTAGGGATAGTATAGCATGGAGAGGAAGACAGAAATCAAACACACATGGGTCTAGGTTAATATAAAGTTTGGATCTGCCTGTTACACTACAATGTCCATCTGGGGTTTGTTCTCAGTAACAGACAATTTATTAACCCTTCCCTCACTGAAGGGTTATAAGTTGCTTGTTACCAGACATCCTACTCTGCCGCATCTAGCATCCTGGCAGGGTGGGGAGAAGGGGGCGGAGCTGACTGACGTGACGTCAATGATGTCAAAGGGGGTGGGGCTAGGGCAGGCAGATGTCAATGATGTCACAAAGGGGGCGAGGTTATGGGCAGGCCACTACATGTGACGTAGTTTACATCACAGAAGAGGCGTGATGAAGAAAAGAAGTTGTTCCAGAGGCAGAGCTGCCAGGTAAGTTCGGGTCGCGGGTGTGTGGGAGACTCCCGGGAGGAGTGGGATGCCTGTGTTACTGAAAACAAACCCCAGATGGACTTTTCATTTAGTTTAAAGGACATGTCCACCCCGAAAACGACAATTTAACCCACCACTGGCCCCACTCTGTAGTGTAATAAAATCCTTACCTTATATCCCTGCTCCAAATGGTTCTCCTGTAATGTCCCTCCAAACTATAAAAAACTGACCACCAGGATCCTGGCCAAGTCCATATAGGACTCTGCCTCCCTCCCTCCCCCTATCTCCAATCCCCTTTTCTGTAGTGTAGGGCTCCCAACCCCAACCGCCATAGTTATTTGAAGGAAAATCATTACTTACATTGACTCTTTCCCCCGACGTTCAGAACAGCCGATCACGGCCTCTCAGCCAATCACGGACATGGCTGCCGGTCCGGACCCCTGCTTGCATTTTCATGCAAGCAGAGGGCCGGGACTAAACCTCGGAGGAGAGCGGCAATGTAAGTAATGATCGGGAGAGTTTTCCTTCAAATAACTATAGCGGTTGGGATCCCTACACTACAGAAAAAGTGTAAAAAAAGGGGTGGACATGCCCTTTAACAGTACTACTTGTGCTGCCTGGGGAAGGGGGGAGTCCCATAAACCAGCCCTCCAGTCAGTGTAAAGTCAGCCCTTCTGTTCAAAATCCAGTGTCTGCCAGCTCTCCTATTCAAACCCAGTGTATGTCAGTCCTCCTGTTCAAAAAACAGTGTCTTTCAGTCCTCCTGTTCAAAACCCAGTGTCTGTCAGTCCTCCTGTTCAAAAAAGTGTCTGTCAGTCCTCCTGTTCAAAAACCAGTGTCTGTCAGTCCTCCTGTTCAAAACCAGTGTCTGTCAGTCCTCCTCTTCAAAAAACAGTGTGTCAGCCCTCCAGTTTATTAGACAGTGTTGTCAGCCCTCCAATTCATTAGAAAGTGTTGTCAGCCCTCCAGTTAATTAGCCATTGTCCTTCAGTTCATTACACAGAGCCTTCATTATATTATTATGTTTCTTAATCACATCATACACTTGTAAACAAAGTAAAATGGGAATAGTGGTCTTTAAAATAGATGTCACCTGAACAAAGTGGGAGTGGCCTTAGAAAATGGGTGTGGACAACCTTTTCCCACATACTTATGCGCATGCCGCAACTTGTCCCTCATTACCATTTCTAAATGTTGGGAGATTATTTTGGAGCTATAGGGGTCCCCTCCCTACCCAATGTGACTGGTGCTGAGAGGGTCTGTGTAGAACTCACTGCTCCTTTCCTGGTTTCCCTCTCACGTGCTGTAAAATACCAGACCGATCCTGTTCAGCCTGTCCCATAGTTGCCAATAGTCCCGGATTTACCGGGACAGTCCCGGATTTTAGGAAGCAGTCCCGAAGTCCCGGGGAATGTCCCGAGATCCAGGCCAAGCACTGCACCTTTAAAATTAAAAAAATTCGGTTTGATCCTCCGATCCTCCTGTTCTGCTGTTTGTTGGTACAAAGTCAAGTGAATTACAGCTGCTGGTATGGTATTTATCTCTCTTTTATAAGTGCTAGTGCTTTGGGGTCTGGAGGGTCACCACATAAATTAGGGGCCATTTATTTAACTGAACTGTTTTTTTTGTCAGCTACTTTTATTGTGTGAATTTATGTAGTGTGTGTGTGTGACTAATTATGGGGGCATATGTGTGTCACAGTGATATTGTGTGTAAGAGTATTTGTTTAAGAGACAGCATGTGTGATAGCCTGCATTTTATAGTATGTGACTGTAAGAGTGTGCCTGCATTTTATAGTATGTGACTGTAAGAGTGTGCCTGCATTTTATAGTATGTTACTGTAAGAGTGTGCCTGGTATGTGACTGTAAGAGTGTGCCTGCATTTTATACTATGTGACTGTAGGAGTGTGCCTGCATTTTATAGTATGTGACTGTAAGAGTTTGCCTGCATTTTATAGTATGTGACTGTAAGAGTGTGCCTGGTATTTGACTGTAAGGGTGTGCCTGCATTTTATAGTATGTGACTGTAAGAGTGTGCCTGCATTTTATAGTATGTGACTGTAAGACTGTGCCTGCATTTTTCCCTCTGACTTAAAGGTTTTAAATGCCTTTTTCTTCCTTTCCATTTGCCTCTTTACATCAGAATTCAGCCACATGGGCGCGGATTTATTTTTTTTACATTTATTTCGCAAGGGTATAAATTTAGATGTGAACTGGCTTAAAATCCCCTAGAACACAGTCCACTTCTGTTCAGTACCTTTACCTGATAATACATTATCCCAGTTGACATTCTGAAGAGCTACTTTTAACCCGGGAAAATTTGCCTTCCCAAAATTAAAAGTCTTTCTTAACCCGACGCACTTTTCCTTTCGATAACATAGTCCAGACAACACTATTTCATGGTCACTATTCCCTAAGCCTCCAGTTACCTTTATATCTATAATGCGCTTCACAGTGTTAAATATTACCAGATCCAACAGAGCCCCTTTTCTAGTAGGAACTTCAACCACCTGTGAGAGAAAATTATCCTGCAGCAAATTCAGGAACTCATTGCCTTTTTCTGTGATGGCAGTTCCACTACACCAATCAATGTCAGGGTAATTAAAGTCATTTGAGCACACTCCTCAAACTTGCAGCCCTTGCCAACTGCATATGAAGCTGACTCACTTCCTCTCTGCTAGCATTTGACGGCTTATAGCAGAAACCAACAATGACATTACCCCTTTCCTGTTGCCTAATTCCACCCATATTGCCTCCACTTTAACATCCATATCGCCAGTTATCTCTTCTTTTAAATTTGGGTTTAATTCTTTTTTAACATAAACACGTACTTCTCCCCTTTCCTTTTTTCTCTGTCCTGCCCAAACAAGGCGTATCCTTCTAAATTTACAGCCCATTCGTGAGAACTGTTCAACCACGTTTCTGCTATACCTATTATTTCATACTTTTCATTCAACGCCATAATTTCCCATTCACCCATTTTGTCAACCAGGCTTCTCGCATTTGCAAACATACATTTTAGATTATGATTAGAGATGTTCGAAACTGATGAGTTTCGTCCCGTTTTCGGATTTTCGAATTTTCGAAAAAATCCGAAAATCCGAAAACGGACCCATAGAAGTCTATGGGAGAAAAAAATTTGAAAGTTTCTATCAATTTGAAGGGTGAAATAGTAATAGTAGGTTACTGTAAATAACACAGGGACTTGGGGAATGGTCTGGGGAACTAATAAATATAAGTAAAACTCATTTAAAATCTATCTTTCCTCATGATCGGGCTGTTTTCGAGCTTTCGCAGGCTATTTTCGAGGGTTACCGAAATCGAACACTACTTTCGAGGGTTACCGATATCACAAATATGAGGGTTACTGAAATCAGCTTGTACATTCGAGGGTTAGCGAAATCGGCACAAACATTCGAGGGTTACCAAAATCGATCGCTACTTTTCAAGGGTTGATGGACTTACGATTTCGAGGGTTACCAGGATTCGTACAATTATCGAGGGTTACCGAAATCGATCCCCACCTACGATACAAGTTTTCAAGGGTTATCGAAATCGATCCCCACCTACGATACAAGTTTTCGAGGGTTACCGAAATCGATCCCCACCTATGATACAATTTTTCGAGGGTTACCGAAATCGATCCCCACCTATGATACAATTTTTCGAGGGTTACCGAAATCGATCCATGCTTTCGAGGGTTACCGAAACCGGCAATAAAAATCGAAAACTCGGAAAATTCGAGTTTAGAAAAATCTGGGAGTTCTGAAAGTTTCGTCGGGACTTCAAAACCGCCGGATTCGATTCGAAACTGGGTTCTATTAGAACCCAAAGTACATCTCTAATTATGATCCTGTAATTTATTCATACACTTTAATACACATGCTTCCCTATCTTCTATGCTAGCTCCACCCTCTTTCCACCCACCACTGGCCTATCTACACCCTGCTTTTCCCCTGGGCTATCTATCCCAGTGAGACTGCTAATACCCTCCCCCCCAAACCTAGTTTAATCTCCTCCAACCCTCTAGCCATCTTCTCCCCTAAAACAGCTGCACCGGCATCAGTGAGGTGCAACCCATCCCTACTAAAGAGCCTGTAGCCCACAGCAAAGACTGCCCAAACCCTTCTTCCTTACACCACCCTCTAAGCCACGCATTAATACTCCTAAGCTCCCACTGTCTCCCTGGCTTAGCTTAGCATGTGTCTGTGGTAGTATTTCTGAAAACACTACCCTGGAGGTCCTTGCTTTTAACTTGGCCCCTAGCTCTCGGAAATCATGTTTAAGGACCTCACCTCCTCCTCTAACTTTGTCATTGGCACCAATGTGAACCAAGACCACTGGGTCACACCCGGCCCCACCCAATAATCTGTCTACATGATCCACCACATGCCTAACCCTAGCACCAGGCAGGCAACACACAGTTCGGCATGTAGGGTCTTGGCAGCAAGTTACCCTATCTACCTTCCTTATAATGGAGTCCCCTACTACTACCACCTGCCTAGCATTCCTGATCCTAAGTTCCTCCTCCCTTGTATCAGAGATGACAGTCCCCTTGGTGCTCAATGGACTAACCCCCTCCATACATACTTATTCCAAGCTGTCCTCCTCCACTTCATCACCTAAGGCAGCAAATCTGTTGGGATGGGCAATCTGAGAACCCTACCCTTCCATCCCCCACTTCCCCTAGTAACCCTAACAAAACTACCTCCCCCCTCAACCTTCCCTGACCCACTTCCACCCACCTCCAGGTTCCTATACATGTGGCAGGATGCACATTGCATGGTACTGACAAAACTGTCCCTTCTAATACACAACACCAGCACAGTGACACACAAACCTTGTTTATTTGCCCCTTTTGTTTCAATGTCCTTCTTTTTCTATGTCCTTGAGATCAAGGTCCAAAACAAAAGCGACTTTGTATAGGTTCCACTCTAGTTCGTTTCACTCATAGGAAACTTCCTTTTGTTAGGTCCAAACCACAGGTCCAACCAATGTGAATCCTATTTAACTAATAGGCCCCAGCCCCCACACCAATTAGTGCAACCTGTTTGCGATTACAACAGGTGCAATACTAGAATATAGAAGCCCAGTGCACCCATTTAACTGGAAGAAAGAAAGATTAATCTGCTTACTGCACACACAGTCATTAACACAGTACAAACAATCCCTATTTTCAAACTTATTTTCAAACTTTCACACACACCATACAACTATCAAATGTCCTTCTTTTTCTATGTCCTTGAGATCAAGGTCCTTTAGAGCAAGGGACTTTATACACGTTCCATTCTTGTTCGTTTCACTCACAGGAAACTTCCTTTTGTTAGGTCCAAAACTGTTTTTTGCCTTCCTCTGGATCAACTGTTAGGTAGGGTTAAAGAGTAGGGTGTAAAGTTTGAACTAGATGGACGTATATCTTTATTCAACCTCAATTACTAAGTTACTATTTCCCTATCAATTATTGCCAAGAAAAACTTAAACAAAATGATTATATTAAAGGACAGCTATACTGCAAAAATTTACTTTTTAAAAATGTAACTGGGGCAGGGAGTTAGGATTGATTATTCCTGCCTCCTAATATTGTTTAGTTGAGGAGTACCAGCACATAAAGTACAGTTTTCATCTTCCAGGTTAGTGTTCTTGATTATCTTGTATAAAAGGTAGTACTGAAGCACACTTGTGGGACTGGCAAAAGAAACCGTGGAACAGTGCCCCTCACAAAAACTATATCGGGAAATTACTACCGTGTATACTCTAGTATAAGCCGAGGTTTTCAGGCTTTAAAAATAGCCTGAAAACCTAACCTCGGCTTATACTCGGGTCACTAACCTCTGTGAAATCCACCCTCTGTTTACATCACATCTCCCCTCAGCTGTCCATTGGCTGAGCCTTTCTACCGCTTCTTCATTGGCTGATACTTTCCCTCCCGTCTATCCCTTGATGATATCAGGGCAGCAGCACGCAAAGCATGACAGGCGCTTTCCTAGTACAGTACAGCGTTGATAGTTGCTAGGAGACCGGCGTCCGGAAGCGCGGAAGGGGTTTAAGTTTGAAAAGCAGCAAGTCTGCTTCCATGGACATGGGTAGGTTAATAATACCAGTAATTATGTGATACACTTGCCTTCATTGGGCTCCACTGGAACTGGTACTGTCTGCTGTACTGGGGCCCATGGTTAGTAACTGTCCAGGTGCATTAGCTGGGATTTTTGTCGGGACCTCTAACTACAATTCCCAGCATTTCCTGACAGGTGATGGACTAATAGGGGGTGCTGGGATTTGTAGTTCTGCCTTTTCTAGGTGCAAAACCTGTCTAGTTATTGTCTGTGGGATCAGGGTCTACGATGGGATCAGGGTCTACGGTGGGATCAGGGTCTATATTTCAACCCTCGGCTTATACTCGAGTCAATCGTGGTTTCCTAATTTTTGAGGTAAAAATTGGTACATCGGCTTATACTCGGGTCGACTTATAATCGAATATATACGGTAATACTAATCCTGTCTCAGGTACTTTTAACTGTTTTTTTTATATTTTATATGCACTATAGTTCTCCTTTAAGGACATGCAAATTAGTGCTGCATTTTAAAATTTTTAGGGGCTTATGTAAGAGATGCAAAAGTTTGTCCATGCTATTACTCCACAGCAGCCAATCAGATATTAGCTTTATACTGGTCTATTGTAATTAAACACTATCTGATTGGTTGCTGTAGATTATTAGCACAGAAACATTAATGTTTTGGTTTTATTTTGATACTCTAGGGGAAATGTAATAATGGTTGTTATCGGAACATATAAGTGTAAAACACATGCTACCCAATGAAATGTCTGGTTACACTAAACTTGTGGGGCCTGCACTATTTCCAGTAACGACAACGGGTACCTGTCCCGATGCAGATAATCTCACAAAGTGATCTCGGGCAGGTAATTAACTGTGCTTAGCGATATTACATCTCACCCTCTGTGAGCTGTGTACCCTAAAATTTATTTTGGAATACGGCTCTTCTTAATCAGTTTCTGAATGTTCATTTCCCTATTTAATATGAACTACATTCTAAGGGTAAGTGTGAGAATTCTTTCTGCTTAACAGACTATTGCCAAGTTTAAAGCAGATGCAAAGTGAGAAGAGTCAAGGCCGTTTGAGAAAACTCATACTTGGTACAAATACCGCAAATTATTAACTTAACAAGCATGTGCTAATTGTACCACCCTGGGAAAAAAGGAACAAATGCAGAGAGGCCAACACATACAAATTAACCATAGAAACCAGTATAGAGGACAGCTAGACCAGATTAATGGTGAATCTGAAGTTTGGTTTCACAACAAGCAGAGTCTTACAATTTTAATTAATTTAGAGCTGGAGTATGATCATCATCTCTACTGAGACATACAACTTCTTTGTGTGGTTTTAGAAAGAATTTAAAGTCTGTGTCATCATCTTGAGTTTATTCTAAAACTGAGCCGTAGGTGAAAAATAGAATGCTGTCCCTCAATAGCTGTGCAAACTGCCCTAAAGAAGAATTGTAGAGGGTGGCAAGACTGATCATTTTATTTTTAAAAGTGGTGATTTGGCTACACAATATTTGACAGAAATCACTGAACAAAATTCAAATCTTTCAAAAATCACAATTTATACAAATGAATTGAAATCACCAGAAGTAAAACCACTTTAGCTTTTCACCAAAAACAGAAATGGGGCATTTTAATTATATTTATTCAAGGGGATTTTATTAATGATAATTTAATCATTTTTGTGTTTTTTTAAGTTGTATAGAACTACCCGGTACTATCAAACCAGAATCTGGGCACGCACACCTGACTTCCATCAAGCATGTTCTTTTGCATCCCCAGAACAGTATAGTGAACCAAGTGCTGGAATGGAACCAGTCCCACAGTCAAGGCTTAAATCCTGTCCAGAGACCGACCCTGGCAGCTCCACACAGTTCTCCCATTCCCCACCCAATTACGCCCCTAACTCCACCTATGGTCGTGGACCCACCCTAGCTCTGCCTTTGCCACACCCTGACCCACCCACTGTGATGTCACAGCCCTGTTCCCTCAGGTTGGACATGGCCAAGATCAACACTAAAGGTGCCCATACACTATCTAAAGAAAGATTAGACATTTTCTTACCTTCCGACATTACTGTGATTGTCACACCTGGGCCATTCATTGCCTCAAATATCATGGGAACATTGGAAAGGGGATATCTGTTGTATCGACACCAACTGTCTGCCATGTACAATGCTGTTTTAACACCTTACTCTGGGCGTTCCTATAACACCTCTTAGCCACTATCCAATCACACCCTTAACACCTGGCTGTGATATGCTAATTGGGATTTTCCAGGGTACATAATTGCCACAGATTCTTGTACAAGTCATTCTGAATTGAGAAAGCCAGTCGGATGACTAGCGAAACGTCTTCAAGAACTACATTTCAAGTCCAGTTGATCTAATTGAATACAACAGATATACCATGACCTGGATGAATGAGAACCTTCACAATCATTGGAAAGGGGAGTACTAATGTATGGGCACCTTTTGGGAAGTTACAAGGTGCAGTGTGTAGGGTGGGGTTTGGTGGGGGGTAACAATATCTGGGGCAACATATCCAGTAAGTGTTGGAAGATACTTACCTATTTCTGGAAACACTTAAGTCTGTCAAGGTGAAACTATGGATAAAAAAAAACATCTCAAGAATGTCTTTGAGATTTGAATGTATTTGTTTTAGCTTCAGTTTGGAAGTTTCTCAGGGATATGTTGATACTTTTTTAAAGGAATCTTGTTACTTTTCTTATCCCCTGAACCTGAAGTGTAGTTCACTGTAACTACAGCAAATAAACCAGAACAGGTGTCAGTTATTCCTACCACCATAGCTGCAGTGTTTTGCAGGCCTAATAAATTCTAATATCTCGGGTAAAGTCCTCCTAAAAATTCTCCAGAAGAGAAGATAAAATGGAAGTACCTAGGCGTATTATTCTATCAATAATAACAACTGATAGGCAACTCCTTCTAAAGAAATTTTTGCAGGCCTAATAAATTCTAATATCTGGGTAAAGTCCTCCTAAAAATCTCCAGAAGAGAAGATAAAATGGAAGTACCTAGGCGTATTCTATTTCTATTCAATAATAACACCTGATAGGCAACTTCCTTCTAAAGAAATTTTTGCAGGCCTAATAAATTCTAATATCTCGGGTAAAGTCCTCCTAAAAATTCTCCAGAAGAGAAGATAAAATGGAAGTACCTAGGCGTATTCTATTTCTATTCAATAATAACACCTGATAGGCAACTTCCTTCTAAAGAAATTTTTGCAGGCCTAATATTCTAATATCTCGGGTAAAGTCCTCCTAAAAATTCTCCAGAAGAAAGATAAAATGGAAGTACCTAGGCGTATTCTATTTCTATTCAATAATAACACCTGATAGGCAACTTCCTTCTAAAGAAATCTTAACTGCTAGTTTTATCTTATCTCTAAAGCTGGGTACACACAGTAACGATAAAGCCCCGATACTGTCGGATCCAACGGTATCGGGGCTTTATCGCTACTGTGTGTACCTTCGTTTTCCGAACGAGCACGCGGCAGCCAAACGATCGGGTCTGCCAACCGCTTGTTTGGGAAAGACCAAAAATTTACATCGGCCGCGCTAGACTCCCTATAGAGGAGTCTAGCACGGCCGATGGAAATACACAGTCCAGAGCATTCTCCCTATGATGTGTATAGAGAGAATGCTTGGTACTGTGTGTATGCAGATCTTTGAAAGATGACAGACAGGATCTTGCAGATCCTGTCTGTCATCTTTCAATGATCTGTACTGTGTGTACCTAGCTTAGACATGGAATGAAATGAGTCAGTCAGTCTCCCAATGTGATGCAAATGCACATGTATTTCTGGTGTAAGAGCTAGATTGATAATCAGTTTGCTACCATCTCCAGACACAATGCATTATTAACTCCATAGATGCCTGTAGCTGCTGCCAGTTGTCCACAACTTTAAATGTGGATCAACTCAGTCATGGGAAGATTTAACTATGGAACTCTCCCCATTGTTGCTGCTTTTTGTGTCTCATTTATGTAAAATAAAAACAGAAATACTGTGTGTGTATGCAGATTGTTATAGAGAACCTATGAGGAATACATGTTGGTAAAATCTTTATTTGTTTGACAGTATTTACTGTTGAGTTAATAGGATGCCATCCAGGATGTTCACTGTGTAAACACAATGCCTGTATTATAAAGCTTTATCGTTAGTAAAGAACTGTACCTTTAATTCTGGGTTTCCTTTGTAGAACATGTCTTATTGTATTTCTGAAAGCAGTTCAGACTTTTTTTTGTTGATGCAACATGTACAGAATGACGTCTTACAGAATGACGTCTTTTGTTGCCATAATACTTTCTAAGCCCTAATTAGGTCCAGGAGTATAAAGAATAGAACAGAAGAGTAAATAATTGATATAAAGTCTGAATCAACCTATAAATTAGGACCAAGTGGTTGGCAGTATATCTAAACATATATAAATTCCTCCAAAGATAGCACTCCACCTCAGGACGATCAGATGCGCTGGAGCAATTTGCCTTTTGTTCAAGGGTCAGGGTCATCTGTAGGACTCAGGGACAATAGCTCACTAACAGGATTTTTAGTGGGTTTAAAAGAATTGATGGGAAGGTGGGAATCAGGTTTAGGTACGGGTGGTTCTACACAGGCTTGGTCCCCCCAGAGCACAGTTAGAGGGTCCGACAATACGAGGGTAGTTTCAGTCACACAACAGTCTGTGGACAGTGGGTTTCAAGTTCCTAGGAATAGGGGCATTGTAAAATGCGAAGTAGGGTTGGGGCAGAACAATGCAGCTAACGTGTTATCTGTAGATAGTCGTTTGGGGTCATTACCACAGGGAGTTGGGGGGTCAAATGTGCCACAGACCACAGTCCTGTTAGATTCTGCATTTGGCAGCACTTATGTTTTGAGGGCCCTCTAGGAGCGCATTTAAAACAGGAATTTAAAAAAAGGATTTGGAAGAAAGAATATGTAGATATTTTTAAATTGTTGCCCCTGGAGAGATTCAACATAGATAAGTGGGAGAGGGGGAAAGAGCACAGAAAGGAGGAGGATGAAGATAGACGACGGTATCGCCTCATTCGTAGGACTTTCAGTAATTGGCTACAGGCCTTCTCGATCATGGCTAGTGTGCTTGGTGAAAAATTTGCTGAGATGTGTTCGGGTTTGTTTTGCTATTTGGACGGCATAGACAAAGCACATAGGGTTTATGGAGGCTCTGTGTGGCTACGCTATGACCAGCAATTTCGAAAGCGCGTGGCGGGACACCCATCTTTATTTTGGGACAATCGGGACATTGGCTTGTGGATGAAAACCATGACAGCTGCAAAAAGGCCAAGAAGATCCAGGGGACAAAATAGGAGACAGTCAGTACAACAAAGAGAGCAACAAGAGCAAGGAAGGGTACAACCTGCGCAAAAAGCTACCGCGGAAACAGTAGTTAACCTGTCCAGACTCCAATTGAATGAGGAACATATTAGGGTCCTGTCTAAAGGACTTAGTTTCTCTCCCACTAGGAATCTGGATAAGTTCACCTTTATTAAAGATCTTCATTTATTTGCCCGCAAATTAACATTACAAAAAACATTTTCAGATAAGACAGCAAACACCAAAGAATGGGATATCTTTGATAACTTAAATTTGGATACCCTCACAAATTTACAGGAAGTAATAACTGAGCCGGATCATCCTATAGATAACTTTGAATCCACCTTACAGGATATAGGGGGAAAACCAGGTAGGGGGCTCAGGACTTAAACCTAGATCTAGATTCTATCCAGCATTCTCCAGTTATCCCAATATTAGATTATTTTTTGAGCCCATGGAGGATGAGATTAGGGACTTTAAGGGTTCCATAGGTCAATCCAATTTACAGAGAAGCAAAAAACAAGCTCTAAAGGAGCTTGCTTGTAATAAGAACATAACAATAAAACCTGCTGATAAAGGGGGTAAAATTGTTATCATGGACACCAAATATTACCAAAGAGAGGCATCTAAACTACTGATAAATGATAAATGATAAAATGATAATGATAAATCACAGTATGATAGAGTAGAGGGAAACCTATACCTAATTTGAATGTACAGATTCGGACTGTCTTGATAGATGCCTTGGAAAAAGGTGTTATTGACAAGAAGCAATTTGAATATATGTTTGTCAAAAATCCGGTTATACCTTGTATGTACTGGTTGCCTAAGATACATAAAAATATCAAACGCCTTCCAAGGAACCCTATTATATTGGGGGTCGGAGGGCCTACCGAGATGATCTCAAGATATGTGGACAAAATGCTTCGTCCCTTTCAGAATACATTACCTACATATCTCAAAGATACTAGAGATGTCCTAAGAAGGATTGATTCCATTAAGATCACAGATAACACTTATTTAATAGCGATGGATGTTGAAGCCCTCTATCCATCGATCCCACACGATAAGGGTATAATTACAATACAAAAGTATTTGTCAACCAGGGGTATTAAGTACAACAACTTATTGTCAAATTATTGCAAATTATACTTGAAAATAACTTTTTTGTATTTGGGGGTACTTTCTTCCATCAAAAATGTGGGACAGCAATGGGTACGACCTGCGCACCTACCTATGCAGGCTTATACCTAGGTGAGTGGGTAGAGAGAGATTTTCTGCACGGAACAGTACACCTGGGTCACAAGTAAAATCAGTATGTGGTCCAGATATATTGATGACGTGATCATTTTGTGGGAGGGCACCCCACAGGAGTGGGAATCCTTCTTTGAGCAGTTAAATGTTAATTCATGGAACCTTCAGTTCACGTACTTAATGGATAAGCAACAGATTCCGTTCCTGGATATAATGATCACTAGACAAGGGAATACGTTGCATACCAATATCTATCGCAAACCCGCCTCGGGTAATACCCTCTTGCAAGCATCTAGCATGCACCCTACCTCACTTTTGAAAGGTATCCCCATAGGACAGTATACTAGAGCTCATCGAAACTGTTCTACTGTGGATGACTTCGAGAAAGAGCACAAAATCTTTAATGATAGATTCCGCGAACGTGGATACCCAAAAACTTGGTGCATATAAGAAGGCCAAATTTGCTAAAAGGGAAAATCTGGCATTTAAAGATAAACCCTGTTTGTCTGATGAGATCATCAGACTAATCACAGAATATAACAGTGACTGGAATGTCGTTACCATGTTATTAAAGAAACATTGGCATATCCTCTATAGGGATCCAAGCCTTAAACAATGTTTATCTCCCACACCTAAAGTAACTGCTCAACAAGCCCCTATGATAGGACAAAGTTTGGTCCATAGCTTCTTTTAACCATCAGCCCAACAGACCTGATTGGAAAAAGGATTGGGGAAATGTACGGGTACTTATAAATGTGGCAAATGTAAAGCCTGTCCTTTTATGGCAAATAACAAAAAGTATTTTTGTTCTTGGGATGGTACGAAGTATAACATTAAAAGCTTTATAAATTGCAAAACCAGAGGAGTTGTCTATATCTTACAATGCCCTTGTATAAAAATTTACGTGGGTAAAACTATTAGACCTCTAGCCCAAAGAGCATTGGAACATATACGGGATATTGGCAAAAATAATGAAAAAAGCTCAGTAGCACGAAATTTCAAGGAATTTCACCACAGTAACTCCCAAAGGGATACTAATATGGGGTATACAAAAAATTGATAAACCAAAAAGGGGAGGAGATTGGGACAAGGCCATCCTACGCCAAGAGGCAAGGTGGATCTATGTGCTTAACTCCAGAAACCCTATAGGTCTTAATGAAGAGTTAATCTTCAATATGTTTCTCTAAGGTTCACTTTAAAAGATAGGCCATGTATTTATATTTTGTTATTATTGTTTGGGTATATATATATTAAGGGTGCCTATAACCATTCCCGTCGGGAACCAGGATGTCCAAGCTTTGGTTCCCTTCGGTAAACTTTGGCATGAGCACCACCAGTTGAATTTGTATATAAGTGCACATGTGGGAACAGTCATGTGACTCGGAAGAAGGGACGAAGACGTCCCGAAACGCGCATCGGTCAGCAGAATCTATACCAGAAGTGGACCAGGAAGTTTGTACGGCTCACTGTGGATGCATGGGACACTTTGGCAGCATTGGAACTCTTTATATGGACAGTGAAGTACCTTAGGATCTGAACTCTTATATTCCAGTTCTCGCCTGCGTGGATATCGTGGAAGGTGTCGGGAGGACCCGATCCCCGGATGGGTGAGATTGCTCCGTCTATGTGCACCGCTAGTGTGTACATGTGGTTGAGGAGCCTTCTTTGAGTGATCCACTGCCTTTTTTATCTCCATTTATTACTAAACGCTGCCTTGCTGCTTTATTCCCTATTATCTACAGTGTTTGTGCATCTATTTTTGCCATTTCTGCTATAGGTAGTTATGGATACCCACATTGGACTTTGGACTTAGTTCTAGTGTATGTGGGATATCCAAGTGTTGGAGCCGCTATTCTATATGTTCTTATACTAGTTTGGTCATTTACTATAGCGGTTTATCCATACAGCGATTTTGCACACCCTTATGCTGTTTACATCCCTGGCCCCCTTTCTGGGATTTTATCAGTGCACTTTTTTGATATGTTTTTTATCTCAACATGCTAAGTTATATTATTATGTGTAAATAAAGTGAATTTGCATTTGGATTACCATGCAGTAGTTATTAGGGTTGTATACCCTGTATGGCAATTTTGTGGGAATTTATGTCAGAGTTAGGTGCCCGCCCCTTATTGATGCGGTGGAGGTGGTACTTGCTTACCCTGTCTTTGGGGTGTATGTGTATCTACAGCTGCAAAAATCACTGGTGGGCATCCCTTTCCATATGTGCCAGGCGGTGCGTTGGGTGCAACCAAAAAAGGCCTATGCTGGCTTTATAATGAAAGCCAATGCCGTTGGGGAGCTACATGCCGACTGCTCAGCCTTCCCTTGTTTAATCGGTAATGGGGGGCCGCTGGCAGATTCAACGGTCCTCCAAAAAGGGATGAGCCCAGTGAATCTTGCAGAGATGGAGCCATGGCTAAGTAGGTACCATGACAGAGAGGTGGGCAAATGCTTGTGGGATGGTTTTAGTCAGGGTTTCACTATTCTTTGGGAACGATTAAGTGGGGGGTCAACATGCCACAATCTTAGGTCGGCTAGGGAAAATATTTTCTTAGTCCGAGAAAAATTGAATAAGGAGATGGCATTAGTAAGAATGGCTGGCCCATTTGCCCAGCCCCCAATTACTGTGGCTGTGACAGCAAAAAAAATGACGCTGCGTCAGGTACAAGACTTATTGGGAAAATTGGCATTTGCCTGTCGCATAACACCGATGGGAAGAGTATTTTGTCGGAGGTTGGCTTTAGCAATGTCTGGAGTGGTCAAGGCACACCATTTTATACAGATATCATGTCCAATAAAAGTGGACTTGAAGGTATGGGCTAAGCTCTTGTCAGAGTTTAATGGAAAATCTCTGTGGCTGGATGAACCCACAAACAATGACAGTCTAGAGCTATTCATGGATGCATCAGGTTCCATTGGGTTCGGCGATTACTTCCGTGGCCAATTGTGTGTCGGCCAGTGGCCACAAGACTGGGTAGACAAGGGCCTAACGGCTAATATCGCCTTCTTGGAACTTTTCCCGATTGTGGTGGTGGTTGATTTATGGGGGGCCCAGCTGGCCAACAAAAAAGTAAATTTTAACTCCGACAACATGGCAGTGGTTAGCGCAATCAATAACTGTACAGCTTCCTCACTTCCCGTCATTGCCCTGCTTCATTATTTGGTATTGAGGTGCCTTCGAAATAACACCTAGGTCAGGGCAGTACATGTGGCTGTGGTTACCAATGCTATAGCAGACTCCCTCTCTCATTTGCAGCTGGAAGGTTTTCAAGAATTGGCACCAGAAGCGGACAGGGAACCTCTCCTGTGTCCAGAATACCTTTGGAAGATTTGCGTAGAGGATTAGCTGGTCGGGTGCATAATTCCTTTAGCCCCTGCAACATGGGCATCTTACCAACACACCTGGTCCTTGTTGTTGTAACTTCAGAATGGTTTGGGACAGCCGTGGGAGGAAAGTTTGAGGGAAGATTTGCTCTTATGGTTCATAGCCATTTCAGTAAATGAGGCCCTGGGGAAAAGATTGACAGCCTTATCTTTTCTGTCTAAACTTCAGCAAGTACAGGGTGTCACAAAATCCTTTCTAGTGAGACAGGTCTGTAGAGGGATTAGAAAGAATTTAGGGGTACAAGCCGATACTTACAGACCAGTCACATTTCAGATGCTAAACCACATCTTTAGAGTCTTGGACTCTATTGCTAAGTCCCAGTACGAAATGCTTCTTTTTCAGCTGGCTTTTTCCCTGGCGTTTTATGCTACTCTCCGCATTCGGGAACTAGTAAGCCCGTCTTGTGGTGTTCAGAAGGGTTTGCAGTGGTCAGATGTTAGGATGTCGCAAGGCACATTGTAGGTTTCAGTTTTTAACTCCAAAACTGACAGGTTCAATCGAGGCCTACATGTATTTCTAGCTGGGGTCAGTGATTCGTCACGTGTCCACTTACGTGCTATGAAAAATTTACGCCAGCGGGTGGGTCATCTCTGTAGCTGCATCAGGATGGCATTTTCAGTTCATTGCAGTGTTTAAATAACGGGGCTGAGATGGTTGTAGAGGATACCATAAAGGCTAATCTGCTAAACCGTTTTTTTTACATTGGTTTTCACTATAGAAAATCCTAGTCCTTACAGCAGGGATTGTAATAATATGCAGGGGAGAAATGAGAGTATTCACATTGGTTGACAGAGTTTATGGTATGGAAATAATAAGACAAAGTTAATTGAATTGGATGGATTGAATCCTCGGATTTTAAAAGAGCTTAGTTCAGTTATATCTAGACCACTGTTTCTAATGTTTTTTCTTATGTTTTCAGATTCCCTTTGGTCTGGGGATGTGCCACTGGATTGGAAAAAAGCCAATTTAATACCAATATTCAAAAAAGGTAACTATAGACCTGTAAGCCTAACATCAGTGGTAGGGAAGGTGCTGGAACATTGTTACGGGATCATATCCTTGACTTTGTCTCCAGAACTGATCTTATTAGTAGTAGTCCGCATGGATTTAGGAGAAATAGATCATGCCAGACAAATTTAATTGGTTTTTATGAAGAAGCGAGTAAGAATTTAGATTCAGGCACAGCAGTGGATGTGGTATACTTGGATTTTTGATAGCTTTTAATACTGTGCCACATAGGCGACTAATGTATAAACTGAGGACTGTTGGCCTTGAAGAAAACATTTGTTCATGGATAGAGAATTGGTTATTGGATCACAAACAGAGAGTGGTGGTAAATGGAGCTACATCTATGTGGGCTAAAGTTCTAAGCAGAAAGTGTCTCAGGGTTCTGTACTGTGGTCGCTTCTTTTTAATCTGTTTATAAATTACTTAGAAGGGGGCATTGAGAGCAAGGTCTCAGTGTTTGCTGATGACACTAAACTATGCAGAGCTTTGGAAACTTCAAATGGTAGATAACAGACTTAGCTGTAGCAAACAATGCCAGGTAGCAACGGCTGGAGCTAGCAAGATATTGTCTTGTATAAAGAGGGGAATAGATTCAAGAGAGAAAGATATTATTCTCAAGGCACTCGTAAGGGGTCATTTGGAATATGCAGTTCAGTTTTGGAATCCCATCTCCAAAAGGGACATCTTGGAAATGGAAGCAGTGCAGAAAAGGGCAACTAAATTAATAAGGAGAATGGAGGGGCTTAAATATGCAGGCAGATTAGACAAGTTATGGGCCATACAATGAACTCTCTGGTGCATTTTTCACTAATAAAATTAAATAGCTTTAAAAAAGGCCTGGATACGTTTCTAAAACTAAAAAATATTGAGAATTACTGGTATTATTACATATAGATCTGGTTGATCCAGGGATACTTTCCAATTGCTTTTTGGAGTCAGGAAGGAATTTTTCCTTCCTCTGGATCAACTTTTAGGTAGGGTTAAAAAGAAAAAAGAAAAAAAAAAGGAGGGTGAATAGGTTGGACTTGATGGATGTATGTCTTTATTCAACCGCAATTACTGTGTTACTATGCTTAACAGCCATGGGTCTTGAAGCCTGTGAGTATGGTTCTCACTCATTCCATATTGGTGCGGCGACAGAGGTATGGAGCTTTGTAGTGGTACTTACATGTTTGTCTGCTGAGAATGGGTGACAGGCCACTCATTCGTTTTCTGGGCTGAACGGCACGCTAGGGTGTGTTTAGGTAGAGTTTGCTTCGGGTTTCCAACTAATGAAGTACAGGTTCAGTGGATGGTGGAGTGGGGCATGTTGTGGGCAAGAATCAGGTCACTGCTGGAAAGCGAATCAGGCTTACCCGCACATCTTACTTATACATGCCAGTGACAATCAGTGACCTGGGACTTGGTAAAAATAATGAAAACAGATTTATTAGCTCTCTGGTCTTGCTTCCCCAAGCTTGTCATATTTAGGTCAGAGATGATACCCGGGCTGCAGTGGCGACACGCTCGGTCACTAAAAGCTATTCAAAAGTCCCACATAAAGATCAATAAGGCCATGTCACGTTTTGTTCAGCTCAATGGGGGTATTGCCATCAGGCACCAGTTGCTGGAGGGTTATCCAGAGTATTTCCGCTTGGATTGTGTCCACTTAACGGACTTGGGGACTGATATTTTCAATTACGGATTGCAAGAAGGTGTGGAGTTGGCCTTTAGGTTTTGGAGGGGCATACAGACCTAAGGTTTCAGGCCTGTAGTCTCTGGCAGTCTCTGGCAGTGCTGGGGGGGGGCTAGTCCCAAAACTGGGCTACCCATCTGGTGGACATTTCAAATGGCTAGGCTCTATATAACCTCTCAGTGGGTGGAAAGGGCCCACAGGAGAGCATGGATATAGTATGACAACGTGGTGTCTCCTGGGCTGGAATGGAAAGTGGCCAGAGGACTTGGATTGTGGAATATGGTTGCATTGCCAGAGACAGGTATTTAAAATAATAACTGTGTTTACAGGTTCATAATGTTCATTAATGTTTTATTACGTATGTCAAATAAAAAAGGTAATATTTTAAACAAATGTCAACAAATGGCTGTAATTGGCTGTAAAGGGAGGGTTTGTAGTAATATAGGTTATATGGTCCAGCTCGGACCTACCCCCGTCATTGCTGAAACGTTTCAGAAATCACCCATGTTCTGTAAAGTGAGGGTAAAACCCACGTGAATCCTATAAAATATCGGATAGCTTAGATTTACACTTATTTGGCCATTTAATGACTTTTATGGCATTGCCCCCTAAGTGAGGCAATATCAATATCACCGGCTGATGGAACATTTCAGCAATGTTGATAAGCTAAAAGCTAAGTTTGTACTGTATGGCCAGCTTTAGTTTAGTAATGCCAATGGTTGGTACATAAACAACTTAAGCTATACACAGACAGGCATTCTTCCGATTGTATTTCCGATTTTCCAATCGGAAGAATTACTTGAAGTTCTCCAATTTAAGGCCTCAAAAAGTTGATGGTGTGTACCCAGCCTTTAAGGGCATGTCCACCCCCAAAACTAAAACCACTACTGGCCCCACTATGTAGTGTTTAAAATCCCTTACCTTGCCGGCCTGCTCCAAATGGTTTTCCTGTAATGTCTGCCCAAAGTCCTAGAAAGTGAAGACCAGGAGCCTGGATGGAAGGAAAACAGAGGTTTCTGGCTTGCTCACTGCATCCCTTTAGATACATGGCTAGTCTGAGCTGGTTACTCTTATTTGTACCAAATTATTATTTTCTATATTGGATTTTTCTATGTTATAATAAAATGGTGTAGTAGGGGAAAATAACCTCCCTGTGGTTAGCTGAAAGATTGTCCTAAAACATTTTGTAAATTGTGTTTAATGTGACAATGTGGAGGAGAGAATGAGCACATCCCAGGGTCACCCCACTCCTGGGTCCCAGGGGGATGAGGGGAGAGTATCCATCCTTCAGCTGCACAGAACTTCTAATGCCGAGATTGCAGCTTATAAATTGGGAGATAGGAGCACTTATTACCTAGAGACCTACAGATTACCAAAAACAAAAACAGAACGTATGGAGTCACTTACATTCCCCTTGAATTTGAACACACCATTAGATTACCAAGCCAAACATTACTATTGTGTTTTGGCATGCGTTCCTGTGCCCGCTAACCATCTTCCCAGGTGGTTGCTATTCTTATCACCCTTTTGTCTCATCTAACGGAGAACATTATTTATACAACAAAAGTGCATTCTTTAAAGTAATAATATTTTTGGCTGGTGCGACCAGAAAACCTTATTCAAAAGAACAGGGCTGGAGAGATGAAAGAGTAGGAGACAATGCTCTATTTACTTTCACAAGCTAAACCCAATTCCAAGACATAGAATCTTCCAGCTAAGTTAGATTATTTCTCACTTGGCAAGTTTTTTCTGCAAATTAATAGTTTCTAAGGTAACACAGGATAACACATTAAGGGGCCATGTATTAACTGGAGCATGGGATTTACACCACTATACAATACCGTTGTATTGCAATGTATTGCGTGGCACTTTTACTAAAAAGTTTTGAAAATGACACAGCCACCACAAATGAAAAGAAAAACATAATCTAACATGATATTACATAAGGCAACACATGGGTATCTATGTCATTTGGGTGATTGCACCCTTTACTGCATCTCTCTGATGATGTGTCGCACAGCAATTGGAGGTGCATTAGAAAAGAGGAAGACACATAGGAAGGTTGGGACCACCAACCCACAGTATAGAAATCTGATGGAGTATTGGGAACAATGGAACCATGGAACTCCAACTAGGGCAGGAGAGATTCTGCCTTTCCCTAAAAATGGAGTCTAAATGGAACACTCAAAAATTTGCCTCATAAACACTAATCATTTTTTGGGATTTGCAATCTGGGTCATAGCTAAAGTGTTATAGTTACTCAATAGTTAGTGAGAAAAATGACTGTTATATTGAACTTTATTATGAAAATAAATAATCTGTAAATGATTTACACTGAAGGCTTCCTGATAATAAACAGAGCTTCTCACTCCCTGGATTTCTAGATAAAGCCATTTGAGCAGCAACTGGATATCTCTGTGTTATTTGTTATCATTAATATGAAGAGATTTTAGACTATAGCTGGGTACACACAGTAACGATAAAGCCCCGATACCGTCGGATCCGATGGTATCGGGGCTTTATCGCTACTGTGTGTACCTTCGTTTTCCGAATGAGCATGTGGACGCCGAACGCTTGTTCAGGATAGACCGTAAATTTCCATTGGCCGTGCAAGACTCCCTATAGAGGGTGAACGCTCGGGACTGTGTGTATGCAGATCTTGCAGATCCTGTCTGTCATCTTTCAATGATCTGGACTGTATGTACCTAGCTTTAGTTGTGGCTTCATATAAGGATGGTATAGAAAGTCCAGTATTCTATTGGAGGTAAATTAAACTATCACTGGTTAGTACCTTGTATACAGAATTTCAGTGATCCTGTAACACAGAGGTGACAAACTCAATCACATAAGGGGCCAAAGTTAAAAAGACAGGCTAAGTGGTGGGCCATTTTTTTAATGAGATACTAAGCAGATTGGGAATCGGTCATCATGTTTTTGCCTAGTGCACAAACTTCTGAAGCACACTGTTTTGGACTGGATCCTCTGCATATGGGGTGATCAAGTGCTAATGTGGGACACCCAGCTTACCCTACTGGTGAGGTAATGCAATGACCAACACTCCCCTTGCCAGTGCCAGGCTAGATACTGTAATCCGCTGTTTAAAAGTAGCCAATCACAGTATCTAGCAGGCAGATCTATAGTTACGCCACTACTTGGGATGGTTAGCAGTGTAGTAAGTCTTGGATGCTGTACAGTCACCGGGGGCCACAAAAAACAGCCAGATGGGCCAGATTCGGCCCACGGGCCTTGAGTTTGACTCGTACTTTAACAGGACAGGGCTGTTCAGAAACCACAGACAATCACATCAACACACATACACACCCATTTTCTAGTGGATAAGGTGACTAGATTCTATTTTTGCTAATAGACAGTAGCTTACACAATCACCTCAATAAATCAAGTAAAACCTTTTATGATGACAGTATCAGTGCAACATTCTTAAACAATTCTAAAATAAAACATTTGAATTATTTGATAGCCATGTCATTTTAAAGTATATCATTTGTATACACTAATATATTCTTTTTTAAAAACAATCTTGAGGTGGGTAAACCTTCGGATCTGACGGTATCGTCCCTTTCTGTGTGTGGCACATTTCCGAGCGCTCCAGAGGCTAACAAACATTCACCATCGGCCTCGGGATCGTTTGGAAATGCCAGGAAATTCTCCTTGCCACGGTTATCTCCCTGTAATTAAAGTATAGGGAGTCACCCGTGGCTGGGGAAATCTGTAGTCCTGAGAATACTCAGGAGTCAGGACTGTGAGTAGTACAATCATTACAATATGACAATCTTACAGATTCTGTCATTTTGTAACAATCGTTCATGTGCTTAAGTTATTAGGGTTTAGGTGTCAGAATGCAGTGTGGGTAGCAGTACAGGATTATGCTGTTTGACTGACCTGTGATAATATGTTTCTTTGAATTAAAGCTGGCAGAGTGAGAGCTGAGCACTGGTAGTAAAAGTATTAAATCTTTATAACAGCAAATTAGGAAGTAGAAACGCTCGCTCCTAACTACTATTTGTTTATTTTTCATATACTGGCCCTTTAAACAACAGGGAAAACAAGGGTATTTTGGAATTAAAGTGATACCTTTTGTTGAATATCTCAGTTGAATATGTAAGCTATCTAAACACATCTTCAGGCAAAAATTGCATTTCGCTGAGTTTCGGAATAACAAAAAAAGAAAAGAAATATTTGGAAATGTTCCATCTCTGAAGTAATATGTATTTATCACAACAGGCTGGTGGTTGCTATAGAACAGCATGTTAAATTCACACTGAGAATCAAAGGTCAAGAGGAGGCCCAGGGGCGGAATGGAATTTGAGGGTTTAATGCTTTAAGACTTGATAGGAGATAATGCGGTTCACATGCCATGAATATAAACTATGATACAGTTGCATCAATCAACATGGCAGTTGACATAAAAACCTAAGAATTCTGAATAGAAAAGGTGCTGAGAGAAGGAAAGACATTTTGTGGCTGACGCAATACAAAGTGCATTAATCTGCAGCTACCAATGAGATGTTATTTAACTGCAGTTGCCGGCGCACATCGATGTAGGTATTGTGTTAAGTCCGGTATCATGGCAAAAAGAGAAAATGGCTGCAAGCAAAGTTAAAAAAGTGATTTTAGTTAAAACGGAAATACATTCGCCACCTCCGACTGGTCAGCCAGGAGAAAGGGCTGTCTGTTGCGGCAAAAGAAGCCGTGGCGGAAGTTCACTGCGCTAGAACATGCGGTCCATAGAAGCCTGCACGATAGGCCGTGGTTTTCAAACAGCCGGTGGTCGGTTGCAGCCAAACAAACTAATCCTCCAATATTTCGGCCATATCGACCAATACAATGAAATGTCGATCAGTCGGGCTGAATTATTGGAGATACTCAGCTTTAGGCTTCTTTGAGCTCCTATTTCCTAAAGCTTTATAGTTACTTGTTAACGTCAAGAATTTGAAGGATCTTTTTTTGTTGTGATGTGAGACAAACCCAGAGCTATATTCAAGTGAGTTGAAAAGCTGTATCATGTGATATTAAGCAGGCACATGACCCCATGACCCCACTTACTCCAGCACAAAAGCAAAGTTTGACAGATCAGGCCAGATCTGTTAAGTATTCACTAGTCATAAATTTTACAACTGAGAGTCCATCGTAGCAATATTATCAATGATCGCTCTTTGTATGGTGCCACAATCTTTATTGGTATGGATGAACATTTTTGTTTTTTTCAGTTTACATCCCCTTTAATAAAGGTGGCTACAAAACTACATTTATAGTTGCAAGGAGTTTGTAAGTTATCTCCCCATGCTTGTGTGAGTTTCCTCTGGCTACTCCACAATCATAAAGACACACTGATAAGTTGTAGTTGTCAAAATAAATTTGCTTAGATTGCAAGCTCTTCAGGGCAGGGCCTAATGTGAATGTAAACATGTAATTATAAAGTGCTATGGAATATGTTGGCGCTATATAAAATCCATAATAATAGAAAAATATATTCAATGTGAATAAAGGCTGATTTTCCTATGGAAATTCCTTTGTAGATCCATGGCAGAGATTTATTGCAATATTTCGTTCAATGGGGTGGAATTTTCATAGTGACCGATATTTTTCAGTTGACTTTTCTGAATAGCTTCCCGGTCCTTTTTTTCCATAATCAGCTTGAAAGTGCAAAAGGAATGAGCCAAGCAGGAACTTCCCAGGAACATATGAAGGTGAGAACAGAAGTCATTAAATACAGTATTTAGAAAGTTTGTTTGATTAGTTTTTTTTTTGTATAGCACCACTTAGGGACACACCGCTGTATAATAATACAAAGGGGACAAAAGATAAATACATAGATAGTTCAGTACCAGGGCTGGATTTCTGATAAGTCACGATGCCGACACGCCGGGCGGCACGAAGATTTAAAAACCAGCGTCCTCCCGGACCCGGTGCCTGATAGTAGCGTTTGCTACCTCCCGGCTCCTTATACTCACCTGCCTTAGATCCTGTTTCCTTCCTGCACAAGTTACTTACCTTTCCAGTATCCAGTATCCATCTACTTACCTCATCTGTATCCAGTTACCTACTTTGCCTGTATCCAGTATCCAGCCTTCAGTTCCCTGCAGCACCTAGTTCCAGTATCCAGCCTACAATTCCCAGCAGCCTCTGTGTCTTGCATCTTCCGGACTATTCGCCTCCTCCTAAAGCGTACTCGTAAGTACCCCGGCCTCCCGGCCGTTTATTACAGTACTATCAGGCCATGGAAACGCCTGAGGGGGCTATGGCCGAGTTGAGCAAAACTCTTCAGACTTTATCCAAACGCATGGACATTTTTGAACACCATCAGGGCCAGTTGGCTCAGTTCATGGATACCCTCGCTGTCCGGCTACCCCCAGCTTCTACCTCTGCTCCGGGTTCTACGCCGCCTCCTTCAACGTCCGGATCCGTTGATCCTTCCCTGTGGAGAGAGCCCCGCGTACCTCCGCCCTCGCGGTTTGACGGTGATGCCCAAGCCTGTCGTGGATTCATTAACCAGTGCCGAATCCAATTTGAACTTCAACTATCTCATTTTGCATCAGATCGTGCAAAGGTTGGCTACATCATGGCCTTGTTGGAGGGCAATGCTCTGGCCTGGGCTTCTCCCCTATGGGAAAAAGACGATCCTTTAGTGAATAATGTTACCGACTTCCTGTGTATGTTTCGAAAGGTCTTCGATGCTCCAGGAAGAACCTCTGCTGCCTCCTCCCGTTTGATGCAGCTCCACCAAGGGTCTCGTTCCGTGGGACAATATGCGATTGAATTTCGCACCCTTGCCGCGGAGACTTCGTGGAACAATGAGGCACTTACAGCTGCCTTTTGGCAGGGACTCTCTGACCGCCTCAAGGATGTATTAGTATCTAGAGAGTTACCTGTCCCATTGGAAGACTTGATTACGCTATGTATCCAGATTGATACCCGCTTTCGTGAACGGCAGGCAGAAAGATCTGCAGCTCGTTCCAGCTTCCCTAAGACCTTCCCTAGGCCTGCTCAGACTTTCCCGCAACCTATATCTTCGGTAGAAGAGCCTATGCAAATTGGCGGCACTCATAGTAACATAGTAACATAGTAATTAAGGTTGAATAAAGACATTCGTCCATCAAGTCCAACCTATTCCCTTTTTTTTTTTTTTTTTTTAACCCTACCTAACAGTGATCCAGAGGAAGGCAAAAACCCCAGCTAAAAAAGGGGGGAAAAAAATCCTTCCTGACTCCAAACGGCAATCGGAAAGTATCCCTGGATCAACCAGATCTATATGCATTAATACCAGTAATTCTCAATATTTTTAGTTTTAGAAACTTATCCAGGCCTTTTTAAAGTTATCAATGAACTTGCCATACCACCTCTCTGGAAGACAGTTCCACAGTTTCACCGTCTCACTGTAAAAGAACCTCTCCTAACTTGAAGATGAAACTTCTTTTCTTCCAACCTTAAGGATGTCCACGAGTCCTCTGATTGACCTATTAGTGAACAATGCACCAGAGAGTTCACTGTATGGCCATTAATATATTTGTATAGGTTATCATCATGCCCCACGCAACCGCCGCTTCTCCAATGTAAACAGCCCTAACTTGTCTAATCTGCCTGCATATTCAAGCCCCTCCATTTCCCTTATTAATTTAGTTCCCTTCTCTGGACTGCTTCCATTTCCAAGATGTCCCTTTTGTATATGGGATTCCAAAACTGCACCGCATATTCCAAATGAGGCCTTACCAGTGTCTGTAAAGAGGGAGAATAATATTTTTCTCTCTTGAATCTATTCCCCTCTTTATACAAACAATATCTTGCTAGCTCAGCTGTTGCTACCTGGCATTGTTTGCTACAGCTAAGTTCTGTTATCTACCAGAACCCCCAATCTCTTTTCCATTTCAGATGCACCTAACAGAGTTATTTATGGTGTAGGTGGCACAGGGAATTATTTCCCAAATGCATCACCTTACATTTATCAACATTGAATCTCATCTGCCATTCTGCTGCCCATTTTAATCTATCTAGGTCTGCTTGCAGCACTTGCACATCATTGGAAGTTTCCAAAGCTCTGCATAATTTAGTGTCATCAGCAAACACAGAGACCTTGCTCTCAATGCCCCTTCTAAGTCATTTATAAACAGATTAAACAGAAGCGGCCCCAGTACAGAACCCTGAGGAACTCCGCTTAGAACTTTAGCCCACATAGATGTAGCTCCATTAACCACCACTCTCTGTTGCGGTCCAATAACCAGTTCTCTATCCATGAACAAATGTTTTCTTCAAGGCCAACAGTCCTCAGTTTATACATGTCGCCTATGTGGCACAGTACAAAGGCTTTTGCAAAATCCAAATATACCACATCCACAGCTGTGCCTGAATCTAACTTCTTACTCACTTCTTCATAAAAACCAATTAAATTTGTCTGGCATGATCTATGTCTCATAAATCCATGCTGACTACTACTAATAAGATGATCTCTGGGACAAAGTCAAGGATATGATCCCTTAACAAAGTTTCCATCACCTTCCCTACCACTGATGTTAGGCTTACAGGTCTTAGTTACCAGGCTGTGAACGACTACCTTTTTTGAATATTGGTATTACATTGGCTTTTTTCCAATCCAGCGGCACATCCCCAACAAAAGCGAATCTGAAAAGATGAGACACGTGGTCTTGCTAGAACTGAACTAAGCTCTTTTAAAATCCTAGGATGCAATCCATCTGGTCCTGGCGCTTTATTGATATTAACTTTGTCATTGATTCCGTACCATATCCTCTGTTATCCAATGTGAAAACTCTTCATTTCCTCCCTGCACATGTTACAATCCCTACTGTAAGGATTCTCAACAGTAAAACACCGATGTAAAAAAACAGTTTAGCAGATTAGCCTTTTCGGCATCCTCTACAACCACCTCAGCTCCATTATTTATGGTCCCACATTCTCAGTCCTCATTTTTTTACCATTTATACTAAAAAACATCTGGGGTTGGACTTGCTTTGTTCGGACTCCGTATTTCATTTTCTATTTTAGCTAGTTTAATTGCTTTCTTGCACTCTTTATTACAGCTTTTGTACTCCCTGTAAGCCTGTAAGCCTGTTCTGTGCCTTCTGTATGCGTATGACATCATGATGCAATCTTGCGCATGACTACAAAAGGCGCTGAACGCATGCAAAGAAGGCGCCCCGGTGTAAGGCGGCTGGCATATAAACATATGGGCCCAATAAAGGTCAAGGAAAAAACGGTGCCCGGGAAGGCTGGAAAATAAAAAAAAAGGATATGCTGTTTTGAATATAATAGTTATTTAATAAAGCTATGGACAAATTTACTGTGGTCTCATGTGTATTATTGGTAGAATAAAGGAAAAAGATGTAAGATAGTATTTCAGATTAAGCCTATATGGGTTCCTTGTTAAGTAACCGGTCTCTCCTCACACCAGTCTCTTTGGAGTGACCGTTAGCTGACTGACGCAGAGACAGCTAAGTATCACATTTTGTTTTTTTCTATTAGCACACTGCACTTTAGCTTTGCCTGCCATTTGTATCTCAGGGGCATATTTTGATTACTGGTGAGCCTAATGAAATTCCAGTATATATGTATACTTATGGACTTGATACTAATGAATTGAGGGGTGGGGTACATGTATGTTTTTAGGATGTTTTAATGAATTTTTTGCCTAATAATCTGTTTATGTGCGTCCATTACCTAAATGAATTAAAGGGATTTTACTATATTTATATTTTTGTTGAGTGTGCAGTTTTTAGGAGTAGTCCGTTATTTCTGTTTGCTGGTGTTATCCACATTATATTTTTCCCTTGTACCTCCCCCTATATTGTTAAAGGTGTCATAGAAAATCTTTATAATAAGAGCAGTGGTGCTCCTATTCCTTGTAAATATAACTGTACGCTCTCTGCCATAAAGACTTGTAGGATTTGAAAATCTCATTGTATGTTACAGATCTGTGGATTTGGATAAAACTCAAAACTTCACATAAGCTCCCCTATTTTGGTTTTTGTTAATCCCATTTATTCGTGCAGCCAGGAGACTCAGAGAATCAGACCGTACAAGGATTAAAAATGATACGCTGCATATTTCCCTCTCTGGTTCTTCACTCTGATGGTTTCTGCACACAATCAGCCTGTTGCACAACCATTAAATTAAAGTATTTCAGACCTTTCTACATGCAGGGTATAAAAAGGGTGCAGGATCAGGGCTGTGAGTTTTATGTAAATATGCCTGAAAAAAATCCCCACTCCATGAAAATACAGTAATCTATACTGTACAATACCTCTCACTAGGACAGCATGGAGATTGTGTACAACTCCTGCTTAGCTGATTGTTTTTACCAAGAGGTATGGCAAGACCAACAGGAGGATTGCACCATCTTTATTGATGTCCTGCCACTTAGCACACAATGCAGATTACATGGCAACTTTTTGGATAAATTGACTCCTGTTAAGCTGGGTACACACAGGAAAGGTTTTTGAAAAATGACAGACAGCATTTGCAAGATCAGAATGACCAGAATACACAGTCCTGAGCGTTCTCCCTATACACATCATAGGAAGAACGCTCGGGACTGTTTGTTTCCCTCTACCGCGGCCGACTCCCTATAGGGAGACTACTGCGGTTGAGGGAAATTTTCAATCTTTCCCCAAATGACTGTTCAGCCGACCTGAGCGTTCGTCAGCCGTACGCTCATTCGGGAAAGCCGCCACACTGTCGGATCTGATCGATCCAGCTTGATCCAGCTTTATCGGTATTATGTGTACCTAGCTTTATTTACCAGCAATCAAGGCACAAAGTGCAACCAGTAGGATCAGTTGATGCTACGTATATTTTAAATGATGATTCTATGAAAAAATGTTATAGAAATAATAAAAAAATTATATATATAAAAAATATAAAAAATATATAATATAAAAACAATGTTAATAGCAAGAGAGTTATTATCTTGCCCTTTAAACATTCTGCATTTTGAACTCCAGCCTGGATCAATATCCACTCCCTTGCACTGCTAGGCTCCTCATTTTGGATCAGTCTGCCATCTTTCCACCAGGTTATGTGCGTTCCTCTGATCTCCCTCCCCCTCCATATTAACACAATGTCCGCACTGCAGCACATTTGGAAATAAACTCCACTTGCCACACCCTTATTGACAAAGGGTAGATGTGAAATAGCTGTGTTAAAGATTAAATCTCAGTTTACAGTTCTATGTGACTAATCTGTAAAAACTAAAATTCATATTTGCATTGCCTTAAACTAAAGAAACAAACATTTGCCTACTTAACCCTTTACTGATTAATAGTTATTGGTTTGCTCAGGCCAGGTATTCAAGATCCAACATAATGGTAGGATTGGGTGTAGAACATTTGAGTCTAGGCATGGAAAACATTCAGTCACAGGATCAGCAGCACTAAATAGGGAGATGTGGCACTTTATTTTTGACTACAGACTACCTATTAGTAGTATTGTAGTAATAGTACTGTATAGCATCAGTGGTAAAATTAGTATTAAGGGAGGAATGGGCGAGGTCTTTAACTGATTATATATTCAGGAACAAGATCAAGCAATATGGATTATTACAGTGAGTTTATTAACAACATAAAAAGGGTTATCAGATCCCTATTCCACTATGATTAGAACGCATACCTCCTATTAGAACGCAATTTGTCCAGACAGAACGGTAATTTGGGTTGAATAAAAACATATGTCCATTCTAATCCACCCTACTCAGCAATACCATAGAACAATAGATACTCACAAATGGTTGCAGAAAAAGTAAAAAATAAAAAAAAGTCAAAGTTTATTTCTTAGCATATATTGAAAGATAAAATTTCATGGTTACTATTCCCTAAGTATCCAGTTACCATCCTATATAATAAAACCCTAAGTGTGCGTCCATGTGTGTGTGTCACTGCAGTTCCTACGGACTCACCACTAGAGGGAGAGTCTCTACAGTTCCTATTGACTCACCACTAGTGGGAGAGTCTCTGCAGTTCCTATTGACTCACTACTAGAGGGAGAGTCTCTGCATTTCCTATTGACTCACCACTAGAAGGAGAGTGTCTGCAGTTCCTATTGACTCACCACTAGAGGGAGAAACACAGGAAACACATGGAGGGAGAACAGCAATTAAACAGACTGAAGGTAAGGTTGCTTGGGACAGGGTCCCCTGGATTTGCGACAGAGGGGCCCCTGGATTTGAGACAGAGGGGGATCTGGATTCGGAACAGATGGGGCCCTTGGATTTGGGACAAAGGGGGCCCCCTGGATTTGGGACAGAGGGGGGGCCTGGATTTGGTACAGAGTGGGGGCCTTGGAATTGGTACAGGGGGGGGCTGGATTTGGGACAGAGGGGGCCCCTGGCCTTGGACAGAGGGGGGACTCTGGCCTTGGGACACTAAGAGGGTACTCTGGCCTTGGGACATGGAGGAAGACTATGGCCATGGGACAGTAAGGGGGCACTCTAGCGCCCGTTATTGTAGCGTGCTTAATGTCTAGTATATCTATACTATGCTCTGTGTCGTTAACCCTTTTCTAGTAGGAACCACCTGTGAGAAAATTATCCTGCAGCAAATTCAGGAATCCGTTACCCTTTTCTGTGTTGGCAGTTCCACTGCTACAAACAGTGTTACAGTAGGTTAATTTAAGTTTCCCACAATCAGAATGTGCCCCAAACTTGCAGCCATTGCCATCTGCATTTGAAGCTGACTCCCCCTATAATGCCTCCACTTTAACATCAATATTGGCAGTTATCTCTTCTTTTAAATTTGGCTTCAACTCTTGCTTAACATAAATATATACCCTTCCATATTTCCTATTTTCTCTATCCTGCCTAAACAAGGCGTATCTTTCTAAATTTACAGCCCACTTATCAGAATTATTTAACCATATTTCTGCTATACCCATTTCATCATACTTTTCAGTCCTCCCTGAAAAGTATGATGTTAGCTCCTCCCTATTTCCTTCCACCACTGGCCAATCTACAACACCTGTGCTATCTACCCCAGTAAGATTGACTGGTTAAACACCCATCTTGTTTTTAACCACCCTTAATGCCCTTAATACCAAGGGATTTTATTCAAAGTTTCATTTCAAAAAGTTCTCATTTGAAGATCTTTACCAACCCTTAAAGGGCATCTATAGTGGGAAAATGAACTTTTCTTTCTTTCCTTCCATGTGTTTTATAATTCCCCACAATCCCTAGAGTATCCTCACTTTGTTCAGATTCCCTCTCTGTACTGAGTTACACCAGTTAGAAGAATACGTGATTGCATTCCTCTACTCCTACTTGGACTGTCAATCAAATCCCTGTGACTGATCCCCCCTCCCTGCTCTGTAATAAACATAGAGATAACAGCATTAGCAGGGGGAGAGAGGTAGCTTTGATGCTAGATATAAGGCTGTACTTAACCCCCTTTCTTAATAGCTTTCACTGATTGATGATGGGTCACAAAGTGAGAGATCGTAAACTGTACTGTTCTCCTTCTTCTTCCGTGTCTCCAAGACAGCTTGCTTTCTATTGGCCACTGTGCGTGGGTGTGTTTTTCAGGATGTTGAACTTTTAACTCCTACTGCACATGATAAGCTTGTCGGTTAGCCGGAGTTGAGACATGGAGGAGGTAACAGAGGGGAGGGGGAAGGAGGGAGTGCTGCACACAGATCTGAAACCATGGTTAAACAGAGTCACTGACAAGAGATAGGATTAAGGCAGCACAGAGTACATGAATTTAACTTTGCAAAGGGGCAATGTGTTTTTTTCACTATAGATGCCCTTTAAGTGCTACTAATCTGACCTTATTTTATGAATCTTTGATCGTAGTTGCATGAAAATGATCCCGTGTTACCATGAGAAATATAGCCTGTGCTACATTTATTTAGAATTTACCTTGCTCTTATTTTATCAATCTAGATCCAGTATTGCCAAGCCCTGTAACTCTGTTACTAGGCAGCAGGTTCACACCTTTTGGGTGTCAATACAAGCAATAGTTAACATGCTAGAAATAAGCTTGAAAAAAGTTTCTTTCATATTCATGTTTACCATGGTTGCCCCAAAAACTTCACCTTTGCAATACAGGACATTGCAGAAGGAAGATTGTCTTAATCATCGGCATATAGCAACATCACAGCCAATGACTCGTAGCTGCATTCAAGTCACCTCCTCTGTGCCTGCACCAGCTAGTAAAGCATGCAGAGGAGTTGTGAACCTACCATCAAGAGGATTAAGAATATCTTCCTTTTGTGACGTCCTGGAGACCAGTAAGTATTGCAAAGTTGAGGCTTTGAGGGGGTGGGGGTTCCTGTTTATAAACATCCAACATGCCCTTTATGATTAGAATACAGTTCAGAAACACTCTAGCACACCGCTGTTGGCTTGCTGCCAGACAATAGATAGGTGCTATCCCTCAGCTCTCTACTCCACGAGCTTTAAGTAATACCAGAACAAAGATCCAAACGAGGGAGCACACTATAAGTGTAGAATCAATACTTTATTGTGAACAACACACGACGTTTCGGGACTGCAATGTCCCATCCTCCCCTTTATGATTAGACAAGCTGAAGCCATTAACCTAGAGAGAAGTTGCAGTCAAAAGTAACAAGTCAATTGGTATAATTTTTAATGCAAAATAATAATACATGTTTTAATGCACAGTGCAAACTTTTAAACTCTATGTTCTTATCTTCTGTTCTTATCTTCCTCTTTTCAACCACATTCTATATGAAAATAAGGTTCACGCTACAATACTAAAGATTAGTTTTGTACAATGTTACAAATAATGTAAACCTGGTGTAACGCGAGCAGATGAGAACTTAAATCCCTTCATTGATTGGCTGGCAAAGAGAACAAAGAATCTTGGACAAAGTAAATGGATGAATGGCTAAGAGTGAGGAATGTGAATTGCACCACAGAAAATCTGAGATTTCTTGACCTGTAAGTGACTTGGATAAAGCAGAAACATTCCCTAATCTTATATTGACAGAAACAGAATGGCTATTTCACCATAGAAAAGGGAGGGTCGTGCCCACCATCAGCCTATGTTAGGGACAACTTAGGGACATAATTAAAAAGTGTGGAATTTCTTTTTATCAGTTACATTTTCTGTCTTTTTCACTCTTTTTCTGTATCAAGCTGTTTATTAACAGAAGTGATGAGTCCTGGGGCTATATTTATTAAGCCGCGGTATCGCTTTTTAGTGGGACTTTAACGATCAGTATGGTAAAATTACGATCTTTAAACTGAACGGAGATTAAAAATTCTTACAAAAAGAATTTTCTCTTAGCATAGCCTAAACGTTTTACCCAGTGCTGCCAAAAACATGGCAAAAAGCCAACACAGTATTTATTTAGAGGAGAAAAGTGATTTTCCATGAAAACAAATGTCACCATGTCCAAGATGCCGAATATGCATTTTAGGAATTTACGTACTGACCTGCTAATAGGTTGTTTTTGTACATGGAAGTTGCCATTAACATTACAAATGTAGAAAAAATGCCTGGTGTGTTATCCTCTATTAATATAATTAATATTAATTGATAAATAAGGTGAAAACACAGCATCTGTGATGTGCTACTCTATTAGCATTTTATATATACTATTAGCTGATATTTACATTATATAACATATATATTGCTGAAAAAACACAATTAGGCTTATTAACCGAGAGACACTATCACAGATCATACTTTAATTTAATATAAATTGTCAGATTGTTTATAGTATAGTATTTGAGGTTGAATAAATATGTCCATCTAGTCCAACCTACTCAGCAATACCCACATTTCCTGCCTAACTGTTGATCCAGAGCAGGGGTGTCAAACTCAATCACATAAGGGGCCAAAATCAAAAAGACAGGTCGAAGTGGTGGGCCGAATTCTTTTTTAAAGGTACTTCGAGGTGCAGGATTGGGACTCTGTCACACTTGTGCCTAGTGCTAGGTCTCGCCAGGTAAAGGATGTAAAGCACACTGTTTTGGACTGGGACCCCTGTCTATGGCGTGACCATGTGCTAACGTGGAACGCCCACCTCTCCTGGCATGGCAAACTCCAATGGAAGGCCCTTTGTCACACCTCTCTCCACTTCCCAGTGCTAGGCTGGATACGCAATCAGTAGTTATAGTGGTGACTGCATCCAAGCCTTACTACACTGCTATCCATTTGTGCATCGTAACTATAGATCTGCCTGCCAGATGCCACAACTGTTTTTAAATAACTTATTGTGCCAATCAAGGTGCACCTACTGTAATCAGCTGTTTAAAAAGAGACAATTGCGGTATCTAGCAGGCAGATCTATAGTTATGCCACTACTTGGGATTGCAAAAATGTATAGCAGAGTAGTAAGTCTTGGATGCTGTACAGTCAATGGGGGCCACAAAAAACATCCAGAAGGGCCAGATTCGGCCCGCGGGCCTTGAGTTTGACACGTGTGATCCAGAGGAAGGCAAAAAAAACACCCACCAGAATTATGAAGGGAAAAAAATGTCCTTCCTGACTCCAAGTGGCAACGGAAATATTTCTTGATCAATTCTACTTTATGTATCAATACCAGTAACTTGTAACATTCCTTGTTTGCAGAAACTCATCTAGCTTTCTTTTGAAATGATTCAATGAACCTGCCATAACAACATCCACTAGAAGACAGTTCCATAGCTTTACCGTTCTCACAGTGAAAAACCCTTTCCGAACTTGTAGACTAAACTTCTTTTCTTCAAGTCTTAAGGGATTTCTTCTGCCCCTTTTATTGCTTCCGCTGTTTAGGTTGCTTCTTAGCATTCCTTACATTGAACTTTGAGATGTATCTGTATTTTTTCTGATTAATAGAAAAAACAGTGTACGTTATTCTACAATTACCAGACTAATAAAATAAACAGATAATGACACAGAGGGCCCAGTTTATGAAATGGTCAGCCATAGCTTCATTAATCAATAAACTTGCATATTTGAAAATTCCATGAACCAATCACCTGAATACTTGCTTCGAAGTTGATCTTGGGAAGAAACTTGCTGGGTGTGAGATGAATTCCAAATGCCAACCTCTGCTTTACCAGAGGGCCAGGTGGCAACAGCTAGATCTAGCAAGATATTGTCTTGTATAAAGAGGGGAATAGATTCAAGAGAGAAAAAATGTATTCTCCCTCTTTACAAGGCACTGGTAAGGCCTCATTTGGAATATGCGGGGCAGTTTTGGAATCCCATATACAAAAGGGACATCTTGGAAATTGAAGCAGTTCAGAGAAGAGCAACTAAATTAATAAGGGGAATGGAGGGGATTGAATATGCAGGCAGATTAGACAAGTTAGGGCTGTTTACATTAGAGAAGCGGCGGTTGCGTGGGGATATGATAACCTTATACAAATATATTAATGGGCCATACAATGAACTCTCTGGTGCATTGTTTACTAATAGGTCATATCAGAGGATTCATGGGGATCCTTTAAGGTTGGAAGAAAAGAAGTTTCATCTTCAGGTTAGGAAAGGTTTCTTTACAGTAAGAACGTTGAAACTGTGGAACTGTCTTCCAGCAGATGTGGTAATGGCAAGTTCATTAAATAGCTTTAAAAATGGCCTGGATACGTTTCTAAAACTAAAAAAAAAATTGAGAATTACTAGTATTAATGCTTGTGAAGGTTCTCGTTCATCCAGGTCATGGTATATCTGTTGTATTCAATTAGATCAACTGGACTTGAAATGTAGTTCTTGAAGACGTTTCGCTAGTCATCCGACTGGCTTTCTCAATTCAGAATGACTTGTACAAGAATAATTGCCACAGATTCTGTACAAGTCATTCTGAATTGAAAAGCTAGTCGGATGACTAGCGAAACGTCTTCAAGAACTACATTCAAGTCCAGTTGATCTAATTGAATACAACAGATACTAGTATTAATGATATAGATCTGGTCGATCCAGGGATACTTTCTGCTGTTTGGAGTCAGGAAGGAATTTTTCCCCTTTTTTAGCTGGGGTTTTTTGCCTTCCTCTGGTCAACTGTTAGGAAGGTTAAAAAAACAAAACAAAAAAAGTGGTGAATAGGTTGGACTTGATGGATGTATGTCTTTATTCAACCTTAATTACTATGTTACTATGTAGGATCCTGGCTTTCATTTAAAGGGCATGTCCATCCCCAAAACTATAATTCCCCCCACTACTGGCCCCACTGTGTAGTGAATAAAAATCTTTACCTTACATCCCAGCTCCAAATGGTTGTCCTGTAATCCCCCCCCCAAAGTAAAAAAAAAAATGGCCACCAGGAGGAAAGCAGAGTCCATATAGGACTCTGCATCCTGTCTCTCCTCCAGGAGAATGTAGCATGCACAGTTAAGACCCCCCCCCCCCCCTCTCCCTCCCGTTTTGGTCTCCCTCCCCCTAGCTCCAAACCCCATTGCTACATGATAGAGCTCCTTCCCCCAACCGCATTATTAGATTTTCCAGAGACTCCCCCGATAGTTACTTACCTTACCTCTTTCCCCCAGCGTTCTGGTCCCGCCCCCTCCTTGCAGTTCTGTGCAAACAGAGGGCCAGGACTGTGCGGCGGAGGAAAGAGGTAAGGTAAGTAACTATCAGGGAGCTTTCTGGAAAATCTAATAATGCGGTTGGGGCTGGGGGAAGGTGCCCTACCACATATAACTTTTTTTTTAAAAGGGTAGACATGCCCTTTAAAGTATGAAAGATATACAAGATATACCTGTATGAAAATGCAGGTACTGGCAGGGCCAGTAAACTGGTGGGTGGAGATGGGGCAGATAAGGTGGAGAAGAAGATAGATTTGTAAGGGCACCAGGGAAGTAGGGGACGAAGGATAGGGGGCTTCTTCCCAGCTGGTCGATCCCAACAGATTTGCCATTTTAGGTGAAGATGTGGAGGACGATGGCTCGGAAGCAGCATGTATGGAGCGGGACTCTCCCTTGAGCACCCAGGGACGGCCATCTCCAATACAAGGGAGGGAGAACTGGGGGCTAGGAAGATAGACAGGTGGTAGTGGTAGGGATTCTATTATTAGAAGGGTAGATAGGGTAATCTGTCCCAGGACCCTGCAGCCGAACAGTGTGTTGTCTGCCTGGTGCTAGGGTTCGACATGTGGTGGATCGTGTAGACAGATTATTGGGTGGGGCTGGGAGTGACCCGGCGGTCTTGGTTCACATTGGTGCCAATGACAAATTTAGAGGTGGAGTGAGGTCCTTAAAATGATTCCGAGAATTAGGGGCCAAGTTAAAAGCAAGACCTCCAGGGTAGTGATTTCAGAAATACTACCGCAGCCACGTGCTACGCTAGGGAGGCAACGGGAGCTCAGGAGTATAAATGCGTGGCTAAGAAGTGGTGTAAGGAATGGGGTTTGGGTTTTTAGAGAACTGGCTGACTTTTCTGTTGTACAGGCCTTTTAGTAGTGACGGATTGCACCTCAATGGTGATGGTGCAACTGTTTTGGGGGAGAAGATGGCTAGGGGGTTGGAGGAGATTTTAAACTAGGTATGGGGGGGAGGGAACGTTTAACTACACAGGGTAGATAGAGAAGTTAGGGATCTGGGGGCTAGTAACACAACGGAGGGAGAGAGGAAGAGGGGGGAGCATAGAGGATAAGGAGGCATGTACGACCATATGGAAGTAATCAATTGATAATCTAAAATGTATGTTTACAAATGCAAGGAGTCTGGCTGGAAAAACCGGCGAACTTGAAATAATAGCGTTAAGGAAAGGTATGATGTAATTGGTATAGCAGAATCATGGCTTAATGATTCACACGACGGACAGTAAATATTGAAGGGTACTCCTTATTTAGACATGACCGAGTTAATAAGAAAGGAGGAGGAGTATGTATGTATGTTAAACAGGAATTGAAGCCAAATTTAAAAGATGGAATGGATGGGGGAGCAAACGATGCGGCAGAAACATTATGGGTGGAACTGTGTACAGGAAGCAAGAAGGTAGGTAAATAATTGTTGGAGTGTGTTATAAGCCGCCAAATGCCGGGGAAGAGGTGGAAATGAATCTCCATATGCAGTTGGCGAAGGCTGCTGGTATGGGGCATGTTTCTGGTTATGGGGGATTTTAACTACCCTGAAATAGATTGGAGTAATGGAACTGCCAGCACCTCAAAATTATAAAGTTCTTAAATTTCCTATATGAGCATTTTCTTTCACAGATGGTAGAAGTTCCTACTAGAAAGAATGCGTTGTTGGATCTGGTGATATCTAATAACCCAGAGCTTATTTTGGAGATGAAGGTAATGGGAAGCTTAGGGAATTGACCATGATATAGTGTCATTTAATATAGGTTGCAGAAAACTAAAGTGCACTGGCTTAACAAAAACTTTTAACTTTAGGAAAGCTAATTTTTATGCTTTTAAAGGAATCGCTCCTGCTCATAGACTGGGGGGAACTGTTTCTAGGTAAAGATACTGAGCAGATGTGGACCACTTTTAAAGGGATATTAAACTATAACATTTCCAAATCGGTTCCTTTAGGAAACAAGTGTAAAAAAATTAGGTCCACTCCTGCATGGCTTAATGCTCAGGTAAAAAGGGAATGGAAAAAAAGAAAAGGGCTTTTAAAATTTTGAAAGCAGAAGGCACAGAACAGGCTTACAGGGACTTAAAATTGTAATAAAGAGTGCAAGAAAGCAATTAAACTAGCTAAAATAGAAAATGAAATACAGATTGCCGAACAAAGCAAGTCCAACCCCAAGATTGTTTTTTAAGTATATAAATGGTAAAAAAATGAGGACTGAGAATGTGGGACCATAAATAATGGAGCTGAGGTGGTTGTAGAGGATGCCGAAAAGGCTAATCTGCTAAACCGTTTTTTTACATCGGTTTTTACTTTTGAGAATCCTTACAGTAGGGATTGTAACAATGTGCAGGGAGGAAATGAAGAGTTTTCACATTGGATAACGAAGGTATGGTACGATCATAAGACAAAGTTAATATCAATAAGCGCCAGGACCAGTTGCTTGCATCCTAGGATTTTAAAAGAGCTTAGTTCAGTTCTAGCAAGACCACTGTGTCTCATCTTTTCAGATTCGTTTTTGTCTGGGGATGTGCCGCTGGATTGGAAAAAAGCCAATGTAATACCAATATTCAAAAAAGGTAGTCGTTCACGCCTGGTAACTATAGACCTGTAAGCCTAACATCAGTGGTAGGGAAGGTGATGGAAACTTTGTTAAGGGATCATATCCTTGACTTTGTCTCCAGAGATCATCTTATTAGTAGTAGTCAGCATGGATTTATGAGAAATAGATCATGCCAGACAAATTTAATTGGTTTTTATGAAGAAGTGAGTAAGAAGTTAGATTCAGGCACAGCGTGGGATGTGGTATATTTGGATTTTGCAAAAGCCTTTGATACTGTGCCACATACGACTAATGTATAAACTGAGGACGTTTGGCCTTGAAAAAACATTTGTTCATGGTGAGAACTGTTATTGGACCGCAACCAGAGAGTGGTGGTTAATGGAGCTACATCTATGTGGGCTAAAGTTCTAGCGGGTTCCTCAGGTTCTGTACTGGGGCCGCTTCTGTTTAATCTGTTATAAATGACTTAGAAGGGGGCATTGAGAGCAAGGTCTCTGTGTTTGCTGATGACACTAATATGCAGAGCTTTGGAAACTTCCAATGATGTGCAAGTGCTGCAAGCAGACCTAGATAGATTATCAAAATGGGCAGCAGAATGGCAGATGAGATTCAATGTTGATAAATGTAAGGTGATGCATTTGGGATTTAATAATCCTGTGCCACCTACACCATAAATACTCTGTGTAAGTAGTGCATCTAAATGAAAAGATTTGGGGGTTCTGGTAGATAACAGACTTAGCTGTAGCAAACAAGCCAGGTAGCAACAGCTAGAGCTAGCAAGATATTGTCTTGTATAAGAGGGAATGGAATCAAGAGAGAAAAATTTATTCTCCCTCTTTACAAGCGCACTGGTAAGGCACATTTGGAATGTCGGTGCAGTTTTGGAATCCCATATACAAAAGGGACATCTTGGAAATTGAGGCAGTTCAGAGAAGGGCAACTAAATTAATAAGGGGAATGGAGGGGCTTGAAATGCAGGCAGATTAGACAAGTTAGGGCTGTTTACATTGGAGAAGCGGCGGTTGCGTGGGGACATGATAACCTTATACAAATATATTAATGGCCCATACAGTGACTCTCTGTTGCATTGTTCACTAAAGGTCATATCAGAGGACTCGTGGACATCCTTTAAGTTGGAAGAAAAGAAGTTTCATCTTCAAGTTAGGAGAGGTTTCTTTACAGTGAGAACGGTAAAACTGTGGAACTGTCTTCCAGCAGAGGGTAATGGCAAGTTCATTGAATAACTTTAAAAAAGGCCTGGATAAGTTTCTAAAACTAAAAAATATTGAGAATTACTGGTATTAATGCATATAGATCTGGTTGATCCAGGGATACTTTCCGATTGCCGTTTGGAGTGGAAGGAATTTTTTCCCCCCTTTTTTAGCTGGGGTTTTTTGCCTTCCTCTGGATCAACTGTTAGGTAGGGTTAAAAAAAAAAAAAAGGGAATAGGTTGGACTTGATGGACGAATGTCTTTATTCAACCTTAATTACTATGTTACTATGTTACTATGAAATCGAACCTCTAGACAGGTACTATATATGTTTTTTAGAAGTTACTTAGAAAAACATGTTATACGTTGTTTTATTCAATCATTTCTGGAAAATGTGTGTGGGGGGTGTCTGAATTTCTCCATTTACAATGGATAATCTGTGAATTTGATTTCAAAAGATATTATTGGAAGGAAGAGGATAAGGAAGAAACTTGCTGCCTGTAGTTTTGCTGTAGTATATGATTCAGGTGTTTTTTCAAATAAGAGAGAAGAGGTCCGAAACACAACCCACACCACAACCTGTGCACCTCTCATTATTGGATTATATCCAAGCCCTAATGGTAGTGGATTCAGGTGTTTGCACCTACAAACATCTGGCAAGTTGCCATTCCAGTCAGAATGAGAATAACTGTTTGATGTTTTTTTCAGGTTTCACAAATAAAGAGAGTACAGAGTCTTATCCTGTAGCACTGGACCAAGACACTTTCTGATTCAGTGCACTATATGGGACTCAGACAAGCCCCAGCATTACTGCAATGAAAAGAAATTCCACTGATAGTCGAGAATGTACTTTATTGCCTAAAGGCTCTTAGTCAGGTACACACGTACTGATTAGCCCCAAGCTATCGGGGCTTTATCAGCACCGTGTGCGGCGGCTTTCCCGACTGGCGTGCAGTTTCCGAACGTTCTGGTTGCCTCCCATAGGGGAGTTCCCCGCGGTCGAGAGAAACACACAGTCCCGAACGTCCTCCCATGCTGTGCATAGAAATGCTTAGGACTGTGTTTTTCCTGATCTTGCAGATCCTGTCTGTCATTTTTCAAAAATCTGTACTGTGTGTGCCCAGCTTAAGGCTCACCATGTGCTCGACTAATTCAACAGACACACTGGGCCCAATCATTGATGGTCGTGCCAGACCCATTAAAGTAAAAGAAAAACAGTGAAATGAAGAAAAATCAAGTTTATAAGTAGAGCAGTAGGAGTTACATGGTCTAAGGTTGTTAATAGCCCGTATACTAACAGACTTTACAGTAATAGATTTGACATTCTCTTATATTAAATGTACAATGACGTTCCTGCAATGGACTGTAATATTGTCACTGCTTCTGAAGATGACAGAGAGGGGAACATCGTTATGTAAAACACCAGGTTTTACCTACCGATGTTCCCCTCTCTGTCCAACTTCAAGCAGTGACAATATTACAGTCCATTGCAGGACGTCATTGTACATTGTATGGGTACCTAAATGTCCGCATGTCATTAAAATATATATTTGCAGTCACTGGTGCCAGTCTAATCCTAGCCAGGGTTATGGAAGATAACATTCCTACTGGTATAGATAGAGCCATACATAGCCATGTACACAAGGATAAAGGCAGTACGGTGGCTCAGTGGTTAGCACTGATGCCTTGCAGCGCTGAAGTCCTGAGTTCGATCCACCCTTAGAGAACTCTGCAAAGATTTGTATGTTCTCCATGTGGCTGTACTCCAGGCACTCCGGTTTCTCCCACAATTATAAAGACATACGATAGGTTGTATGTGTCAATAAATGTGTTTAGATTGTAAGCTCTTCTGGGTAGGGCCTTATGTGAATGTATACATGTAATTGTAAAGTGCTATGGAAGAAGTTTGGTGCTAAATAAATCCACAATAATGATAATAAAGGTTATTTAGCTTTTTATTTTGTCAAGTAAAGAAGCTAAACAATGTTTCTCAGGTGGACAAGCCTCTACAAGGCTGAATAAATGTCAGAAATACGTATTTGCCATGTCTTAAATGTATTCTTTTACCATTCATTGGCAATGGTATTACTATAATCAAAAGCCTGTGCTGTTTATTTGTTTGTGCATATCATCTAGTACAGTACCGCAACCAATTTTATCATATAGAAAGGAGGCATTTTTTTTTCCATCTACCCAAAACTGCTTATCTAGTTGTATACTATCAACATAATTCACTCCTTCAAAAAAACTATAAATGTTATGCCACCCACAAAGGTCAAACACAGGGGTCTATAAGTTATCAGACTGTGATCCTTTATGTTTACTGGGATTGTATCTGCTTTTCTCCTCTTGGCACAACTCAGACAAAAGGAAATTTGGAGATAAAAAAAAATGCCTGGGTGAGAAGTGTATACTAGTTATACCACTTCCCGTGGTGCTGAATTCCTTCAGCTTGACCCCAGCACAGAAGATTTTACAGCACAGGAAGAACCTAATGAAGAGGCAGTAATCTGGAGTGCTCTATCATTGTTTTAACTTCAGCTAAATCTCCATCCAGGTTTCATCTGTTTCTCTGTCTGAGAAAGCATTCAATTTTATATGTGGGAAACAATATCAAATCCATCGAATTGGTTTACAAAATGTTTTTTTTAAGATTATCAAATGCTTAAGCAGTATTAAAGGATCATATTCGTTTCAATGGAATTTCCCACGCTCCACTGCTGCTGAATAGGTTATGTATTATTTCTAATAATTCTATAATATACCATATAATATTCTTGGTACATTGGAGTCTGTTAAAAATGGTCATTGCTTTATAATAAGCATAGTAATGAAGTAGTGATATAGCAATAAAAGTCCCATTAAGATATATTAAATGGGGACATAACTACCATGGGAGCAGCCTCTGTGACCATAGAAGGGGCACAACTTCTTACTCTACTCAGATAAGGGGTCAGGAGCTCAGTTACTTTTTGTTCACATGGTGTATAGGGTTGAATATCGTGAAGGAGGATTTTTTGTTGGCGAGCTGATAAGCTGCAGGAATACATTGGGTTGAGGATAGGCAAGGTTACAGGCCTCTATGGACAAAGTAAATGTTTTTGGCAAATGTTTTTTACAGGTTATGCACTTTACAATTGTTAATAATACATTAATAAATAAGCTGTGGCATTTCAGTTGTCATGTATTATTTAAGGTGATTGTTCATTGTTATAACGTCGATGGAACCTGCCACATCACTGCCATGGATGGATGTTTAGTGGTGCTGGACTGTAGTGCTGACTGACAATACATTTTTTAGAATAAAAGCAAGAGCATTCTAGAACCTCCTTGGGGGCCTTAATGCACCCCCAATGCATAACAAACTCCCATAAAACAAATCTCTCCAACAGAAGATTTTTTCTCCACACTTTTGATTTAAGAATTTCCATGAGCAGATGAGAGGGAACTCACTGTAAGGAGCATGGAAATTACACACATGGCTCTCTTATTTTCTTAGACAGAACACATAGTACAGCCAGAGGTTGAGGTATGTACAGGAAGTTTAGCCTAACAGATGCGCATCCTACCTCATTTCCGAATTTCTTTAAATTATGCCAAATGACAACGCATGCGATTTGCATCAAAAAAGGTGATAGCAGGCATTGTCAAAACGCACCGCAGGACAGCGCAGAAATTCAGGTATGGACCTTACCTTCAGTATGCCATTATGATTGTGCAAAAAAAATGATGAAGGAGAAGCAGAGAGGAGAACATAAAACTGCTTGCAGATATAGCCTAATGTGTCTTTGAAGATCATTACTGAAAGGTAACGTGCTAGCCACTGAGCAGGATGTGCTGAAAAATGGTCAAGGAATTTAAAAAAATATGCTCCATGCTACACCACCAATACTTAACAGAGAGGTGATTCAATAGTCGTTTGCACGACTTAAACTCCTTTAATGGTTATGGAGAAAGACATCCGTGCAACCAGCTCAAGAGATTGAAAGAGATGTCCACCCCCAAAATAAAAATGTGTATATATCTTTGTTTCTCCAAACCTAGACCACGCATGGGTTAATGTTTTATGCGAGGATTCTAATATACTTACCATCCCCATTCCTTGGGTCTTTGCTGCTGCTGTTTCCTTTCCTGTGCCTTTTCCATGCCAGACTGGCAGCGGCGGTCTCATCTCCATTTTGCACTACTATAAGCATGGCTTTTTATCACCAGCTAATTCCTGGCATTAAAGTCATGCTGTGGAATCCGTTGAGAGAGATTTACCTGAAGCGATAGCAGCTCTGGGTAAATCCCCCCAAGGTATATATTTAATCATATAGTTTAATAATGTACCCCTACTGTAAATTATATTAAAGATTTCTGTGACCATGCAAAAGGTGAATGTATTGTCAGTCTGGCCACAACATTGATGTCACAGCCGGTGAGTTAATCTGCTCCTGCATGCTCTAACCGGCTATTTTGGATTATTGCGCCCTAAACCAGCCTGGTTGCGTTCCCACCATCATACACAGTAACTAGGAACTGGGCCCCCCAGCAAAACTATGATGGGGTTTCTATCCGTGCTTCATGGATCCACAGTGGATTTTTAGGAGGAGGCTGTATCTGTCATAAGGAAAATCAAAGATTGGGCCCCTTCAGCCCCCCTGCGGTTGCTCCCCTGGTAGTTACGCCCCTTATTATACAGGTCCACGCATCACTTGCGGCATACTAGACCCCCTTTTTTCTGGCCTACAGAATTTTTATATATTTCCTTTTAGCTGGCATGGGTGTTCAACGGCCAAAAGAGGAGACTAACTGAAGCACAATTCCGGGCTATAACCAGAGCACTACTATGTGGTAAGTGGCCAATTAATAAGAAATTATTTACACTGACTCTACTGAAGATTTACAATCTTAACAACTTTATAACATGATCCTATGGTGCAGAGAAGCATTTTTATAATCCAGCTCGCCGATGATTTACCCAATGGAAGCTGATAAGGGGACACAATAAAATATATCAGGCCCCACACACATGTTGCCAGTTCGGTGCACAGATAAGTCCATAGAGGTTTTTTTCTGTGAATGAAAACACAAAGTATAATTTCCCAATGAACTGTGATGGTGTGTAGAAACTGTTGCAAGATTGACACGCCAGCAAACATGAAATATGCGCCTGTTGGGACTGCAGGACTGCAGTGTGTGGTGTCTGGGTAACCAGGTTGCCAGTTACAAACCATCACACAATGTGACCAATCACATCTCACTGGAAGAATATAACTGAGTCCATAATGCTTGTGTAGTAACACGCTGTGCAAAGGTGAAGGGAAAATGTTTATAACCCATTTCCCAACCTGAGTGACAGTAAAAGGATATCACTTTATTTCACATTTAATACACATATATTTTAAAGGAATTAAAGCTAAAACTAAATAAGCCTAACAGCGAGTTCCTGCAATGCAATAACCCCTTTGCGAGATTTACTGGGTGAGGGATTGCGGTTTAAGTAGAAAGCACTGGTTTGAGTCTGCACTAAGGTTTTGCACTACATGGTATTATCATAGCCTATAATAATACGTATATAGGTTTTCGCTTTTAAAGTTACGGAAATGGCGCAGCCACTGCAAAGTCAGTATAATTTCCATGCTAACCAATAATACATCGACTATCAACTACCACTACCACCACTGAACCACGACACTTTAGAAAATCATATGTGTATATCTGCAGGGTTACAGCATTTTCTGATTTCTGCAGTCCTCCTTCTGAGTGAGTAAAAATAGATTTTATAATGATACAAACTATCTTGTATCAGTGTCGTCACTAGATGGCCGAAACTGATGAGTTTCGTCCCGTTTTCGGATTTTCAAATTTTCGGGAATATTCGAAAATCCGAAAACGGACCCATAGAAGTCTATGGGGAAAAAAAATTCGAAATCAATTTTAAGATTAAATAGTAAGAGCAGGTTACTGTTAATAGCAAAGGGACCTGGGAATGGTCTGGGAACCGTAAATAAGTAAAACTCATTTAAATCTATCTTTCCTCACGATCGGGCTTTTTTCGAGCTTTCGCGGGCTATTTTTGAGGGTTACCGAAATCGAACACTACTTTCGAGGGTTACCGATATCAAAATACAGGGTTACGAAATCAGCTTGTACATTCGAGGGTTGGGCGAAATCGGCACAAACTCGAAGGTTACCGAATCGATCACTACTATTTTCGAGGGTTGATGGACTTACGATTTCGAGGGTTACCTGGATTCATACAATTATCGAGGTTACCGAAATCGATCCATGCTTTCGAGGGTTACCGAATTAATCCCCACTTACGATACATTTTTTTACACTTCGATTTCGATAATCATCTACTTTTAATTTTGCTAATTATCGAATTTACGATAAATATCGAAAACTCGGAAAATTCGAGTTTCGAAAAATCCGGGGTTCCGAAAGTTTCATCAGGACTTCGAAACCGCCAGATTCGAATCGAAACTGGGTTCTATTAGAACCCAAAGTACATCTCTAGTCGTCACCCATTGCAGTTAGCAGGCTAGGGCAATCAAGTCAAATTAATATTTCAACTTTAGTTCTTCACAAAATGATTGGGTGGTTCCTTATCAAACAGCCACCCTATGCTGTCCTGTGTGAGCAGAAAGATTGTTCAGTAGCTTTTACCACCTCTGATCTACCCATAGCAGCAAAGATATAAATGTCTCCAGGCCAATTCTACTAAATAATTGAATTTCCATATAGCATTGTGCTTTGTTCAGTTGTGGGCATTTTACTGTTACTTTTATGTACCATATAACGGCTCTATTTCCACAGGCCATCATATTGATTAAGGGGCCTCCCTACATTGTACAGGCAATTTTACTGATCATATTCTCTTCTGCATTTTCCTTCCATCTCATTATTTATTATGTATGTTCGCTAGGTATGGCCTGTTACTGATGTATGTGCAAGGTATTGTCTGTTACTGATGTATGTGCTAGGTATGGCCTGTTAACTGATGTATGTGCTATGGTATTGTCTTTTACTGATGTATGTTGCTAGGTATGGCCTTTTAACTGTGTTGTGCTAGGTATTGTCTGTTACTGATGTATGTGCTTGGTATGGCCTGTACTGATGTTATGTGCAAGTTATGGCCCTGTTACTGATGTATGTGCTAGGATTGTCTGTTACTGATGTGGTGTGCTTGGTATGGCCTGTTACTGATTGTATGTGCAAGGTATTGTCTGTTACTGATGTATGTGGGCTAGTTATTGTCTGTTACTGATGTTGTGCTGGTATTGTCTTTACTGATGTATGTGCTAGGTAGGCCTTTTTACTGTGTTCGTGGCTAGGTTTTGTGTTTTACTGTTATGTGCTTTGTATGGCCTGGTACTGATGTATGTGCAGGTATTGTCTGTTACTGATTGTAATGTTGTCTAGTATTGTCTGTTACTGATGTATGTGCTAGGTATTGTCTGTTACCTGATGTATGTGCTAGGTATTGTCTGTTACTGATATATGTGCTAGGTATTCTGTTACTGATGTATGTGCTAGGTATGGCCTGTTAGGATGTATGTGCTAGGTATGTGCCTGTTACTGATGTATGTGCTAGGTATGGTCTGTTACTGTGAATATGCTAGGTATGGCCTGTTACTGATGTATGTGCTTGGAATTGTCTGTTACTGATTTATTGCGCTAGGTATGGCCTGTTACTAATGCATGTGCTAGTATGTGTCTGTTACTGATGTATGTGCTAGGTATGGCCTGTTACTGATGTATGTGCTAGGTATTGTCGGTACTGATGTATGTGCTAGGTATTGTTTGTTACTGATGCATTGCTAGTATGTGCGTGTTCTGATGTATGTGCTAGGTATGCGCGTTACTGATGTATGTGCTAGGTATTGTCTGTTACTGATGTTGTGCTAGGTATGTCTGTTACTGATGTATGTGCTAGGTATGGCCTGTTACTGATGTATGTGCTAGGTATGGCCTGTTTACTGGATGTATTGTGCTAGGTATGGCCTTGTTACTGATGTATGTGCTAGGTATGGCCTGTTATGATGTATGTGCTAGTATAAGGTCTGTTACTGATGTATTGGCTAGGTATGGCCTGTTACTAATGTATGTGCCTAGGTTTGTCTGTTACTGTCTTCCGTGTCTCCAACAGCTTTGCTTTCTTATTGGCCACTGTGGCTGGGATGTGTTTTTCAGGATGTTAACTTTTAACTCCTACTGCACATGTAACTCTGTCGTTTAGCCGGAGTGAGACATGGAGGAGGTAAACAGAGGAGAATAACAAAGGGGACAGACGGGAAAAACCTCACAAATGCTAACCACCAGAGCTGAAACCATGGTTAAACAGAGTCACTGACAAGAGATAGGATAAGGCAGCACAGAGTACATGAATTTAACTTTGCAAAGGGCAATTGGTTTTTTTTCACTATAGATCCCTTTAAGTGTCTACTATCTGACCTTATTTTATGAATCTTTGTCGTAGTTGCAGAAAATGATCCGTTTTACCATGAGAAATATAGCCTGTGCTACATTTATTAGAATTTACCTTGCTCTTTATTTTATCAATCTAGATCCAGTATTGCCAAGCCCTGTACTCTGTTACTAGCAGCAGGTTCACACCTTTTGGGTGTCATACAGCAATAGTTAACATGCTAGAAATAAGCTTTGAAAAAAGTTTCTTTCATATTCATGTTTACCATGGTGCCCCAAAAACTTCACCTTTGCCAATACAGGACATTGCAGAAGGAAGATTGTCTAATCATCGGCAATAGCAACATCACGCCAAGACTCGTAGCTGCATTCAAGTCACCTCTCTCTGTGCCTGCACCAGCTAGTAAAGCATGCAGAGGAGTTGTGAACCTACCATCAAGAGGATTAAGAATATCTTCCTTTTGTGACGTCCTAGACCAGTAATTATTGCAAAGTTGAGGCTTTGAGGGGGTGGGGGGTTCCTGTTTTAAACATCCAACATGCCTTTATGATTAGAATATTCAGAAACCTCTAGCACCACCGCGTTTGGCTTGCTGCCAGACAATAGATAGGTGCTATCCCTCAGCTCTCTACTCCACGAGCTTTAAGTAATACCAGAACAAAGATCCAAACGAGGGAGCACACTATAAGTGTAGAATCAATACTTTATTGTGAACAACACACGACGTTTCGGGATGCAATGTCCCATCCTCCCCTTTATGATTAGACAAGCGAAGCCATTAACCTAGAGAGAAGTTGCAGTCAAAAGTACCAAGTCAATTGGTATAATTTTTATGCAAAATAATAATACTGTTTAATGCACAGTGCAAACTTTAAACTCTATGTTCTTATCTTCTTGTTCTTATCTTCCTCTTTTCAACCACATTCTATATGAAATAAGGTTCACGCTACAATACTAAAGATTAGTTTTGTACATGTTACAATAATTTAAACCTGGTGTAACGCGAGCAGATGAGAACTTAAATCCCTTCATTTGATGGCTGGCAAAGAGAACAAAGAATCTTGGACAAAGTAAATGGATGAATGGCTAAGAGTGAGGAATGTGAATTGCCCCACAGAAAATCTGAGTTTCTTGACCTGTAAGTGACTGGATAAAGCAGAAACATTCCCTAATCTTATATTGACAGAAACAGAATGGTATTTCACCATAGAAAAGGGAGGGTCGTGCCCACCTCACTATGGTTAGGGACAACTAGGGACATAATTAAAAATGTGGAATTCTTTTTCAGTTACATTTTCTGGCTTTTTCACTCTTTTTCTGTATCAAGCTGTTTATTAACAGAAGTGATGAGTCCTGGGGCTAATTTATTAAGCCGCGGTATCGCTTTTAGTGGGACTTTAACGATCAGTATGGTAAAATTACGATCTTAACTGAACGGAGATTAAAAATTCTTACAAAAAGAATTTTCTCTTAGCATAGCCTAAACGTTTACCCAGTGCTGCCAAAAACATGGCAAAAAGCCAACACAGTATTTATTTAAGGAGAAAAGTGATTTTCCATGAAAACAAATGTCACCATGTCCAAGATGCCGAATATGCATTTTAGGAATTTACGTACTGACCTGCTAATAGGTTGTTTTTGTACATGGAAGTTGCCATTAACATACAAATGTAGAAAAAATGGCCTGTGTGTTTTCCTCTATTAATATAATTAATATTATTGATAAATAAGGTGAAAACACACATCTGTGATGTGCTACTCTATTAGCTTTTTATATACTATTAGCTGATATTTACATTATTATACTATATATATTGCTGAAAAAACACAATTAGGCTTATTAACCGAGAGACACTATCACAGATCATACTTTAATTTAATATAAATTGTCAGATTGTTTATGTATGTATTTGAGGTTGAATAAATATGTCCATCTAGTCCAACCTACTCAGCAATACCACATTTCCTGCCTAACTGTTGATCCAGAGCAGGGTGTCAAACTCAATCACATAAGGGGCCAAATCAAAAAGACAGGTCGAAGTGGTGGGCCGAATTCTTTTTTAAAGGTACTTCGAGGTGCAGGATTGGGACTCTGTCACACTTGTGCCTAGTGCTAGGTCTCGCCAGGTAAAGGATTGTAAAGCACACTGTTTGGGACTGGGACCCCTGTCTATGGCGTGACATGTGCTAACGTGGAACGCCCACCTCTCCTGGCATGGCAAACTCCAATGGAAGGCCCTTGTCACACCTCTCTCCACTTCCCAGTGCTAGGCTGATACGCAATCAGTAGTTATAGTGGTGACTGCATCCAAGCCTTACTACACTGCTATCCATTTGTGCATCGAACTATAGATTCTGCCTGCCAGATGCCACAACTGTTTTTAAAAACTTATTGTGCCAATCAAGGTGCACCTACTGTAATCAGCTGTTTAAAAAGAGACAATTGCGGTATCTAGAGGCAGATCTATAGTTATGCCACTACTTGGGATTGCAAAATGTATAGCAGAGTAGTAGTCTTGGATGCTGTACAGTCAATGGGGGCCACAAAAAACTCCAGAAGGGCCAGATTCGGCCCGCGGGCCTTGAGTTTGACACGTGTGATCCAAGGAAGGCAAAAAAACACCCACCAGAATTATGAAGGGAAAAAAATGTCCTTCCTGACTCCAAGTGGCAACGGAAATATTTCTTGATCAATTCTACTTTATGTATCAATACAGTAACTTGTAACATTCCTTGTTTGCAGAAACTCATCTAGCTTTCTTTTGAAATGATTCAATGAACCTGCCATAACAACATCCACTAGAGAGACAGTTCCATAGCTTTAACCGTTCTCACAGTGAAAAACCCTTTCCGAACTTGTAGACTAAACTTCTTTTCTTCAAGTCTTAAGGGATTTCTTTTGCCCCTTTATTGCTTCCGCTGTTTAGGTTGCTTCTTAGCATTCCTTACATTGAACTTTGAGATGTATCTGTATTTTTTCTGATTAATAGAAAAAACAGTGTACGTTATTCTACAATTACCAACTAATAAAATAAACAGATAATGACACAGAGGGCCCAGTTTTATGAAATGGTCAGCCATACTTCATTAATCAATAAACTTGCATATTTGAAAATTCCATGAACCAATCACCTGAATCTTGCTTCGAAGTTGATCTTGGGAAGAAACTTGCTGGGTGTGAGATGAATTCCAAATGCCAACCTCTGCTTTACCAGAGGGCCAGGTGGCAACAGCTAGATCTAGCAAGATTTGTCTTGTATAAAGAGGGGAATGATTCAAGAGAGAAAAATGTATTCTCCCTCTTTACAAGGCACTGGTAAGCCTCATTTGGAATATGCGGGGCATTTTGGAATCCCATATACAAAAGGGACATCTTGGAAATTGAAGCAGTTCAGAGAAGAGCAACTAATAATAAGGGAATGAGGGGGATTGAATATGCAGGCAGATTAGACATTTTAGGGCTGTTTACATTAGAAGCGCGGTTGCGTGGGGATATGATAACCTTATACAAATATATTAATGGGCCATACAATGAACTCTCTGGTGCATTGTTTACTAATAGGTCATATCAGAGGATCATGGGATCCTTTAAGGTTGGAAGAAAAGAAGTTTCATCTTCAGGTTAGGAAAGGTTTCTTTACAGTAAGAACGTTGAAACTGTGGAACTGTCTTCCAGCAGATGTGGTAATGGCAAGTTCATTAAATAGCTTTAAAAATGGCCTGGATACTTTTCTAAAACTAAAAAAAAATTGAGAATTACTAGTATTAATGCTTGTGAAGGTTCTCGTCATTCCAGGTCATGGTATATCTTTTGTATTCAATTAGATCACCTGGACTTGAAATGTAGTTCTTGAAGACGTTTCGCTAGTCATCCGACTGGCTTTCTCAATTCAGAATGACTTGTACAAGATAATTGCCACAGATTCTGTACAAGTCAATTCTGAATTGAAAAGCTAGTCGGATGACTAGCGAAACGTCTTCAAGAACTACATTCAAGTCCAGTTGATCTAATTGAATACAACAGATACTAGTATTAATGAATATAGATCTGGTCGATCCAGGGATACTTTCTGCTGTTTGGAGTCAGGAAGGAATTTTTTCCCCTTTTTTAGCTGGGGTTTTTTGCCTTCCTCTGGATCAACTGTTAGGAAGGTTAAAAAAACAAACAAAAAAAAGTGGGTGAATAGGTTGGACTTGATGGATGTATGTCTTTATTCAACCTTAATTACTATGTTACTATGTAGGATCCTGGCCTTTCATTTAAAGGGCATGTCCATCCCCAAAACTATAATTCCCCCCCACTACTGGCCCCACTGTGTAGTGAATAAAAATCTTTACCTTACGTCCCAGCTCCAATGGTGTTCCTGTAATCCCCCCCCCAAAGTAAAAAAAAAATGGCCACCAGGAGGAAAGCAGAGTCCATATAGGACTCTGATCCTGTCTCTCCTCCAGGAGAATTGTAGCATGCACAGTTAAGAGCCCCCCCCCCCCCTCTCCCTCCCGTTTTGGTCTCCCTCCCCCTAGCTCCAAACCCCATTGCTACATGATAGAGCTCCTTCCCCCAACCGCATTATTAGATTTTCCAGAGACTCCCCCGATAGTTACTTACCTTACCTCTTTCCCCCAGCGTTCTGGTCCCGCCCCCTCCTTGCAGTTCTGTGCAAACAGAGGGCCAGGACTGTGCGGCGGAGGAAAGAGGTAAGGTAAGTAACTATCAGGGAGCTTTCTGGAAATCTAATAATGCGGTGGGGCTGGGGGAAGGTGCCCTACCACATATAACTTTTTTTTTAAAAGGGTAGACATGCCCTTTAAAGTATGAAAGATATACAAGATATACCTGTATGAAAATGCAGGTACTGGCAGGGCCAGTAAACTGGTGGTGTGAGATGGGGCAGATAAGGTGGAGAAGAAGATAGATTTGTAAGGGCACCAGGGAAGTAGGGGACGAAGGATAGGGGGGCTTCTTCCCAGCTGGTCGATCCCAACAGATTTGCCATTTTAGGTGAAGATGTGGAGGACGATGCTCGGAAGCAGCATGTATGGAGCGGGACTCTCCCTTGACACCCAGGGACGGCCATCTCCAATACAAGGGAGGGAGAACTGGGGGCTAGGAAGATAGACAGGTGGTAGTGGTAGGGGATTCTATTATTAGAAGGGTAGATAGGGTAATCTGTCCCAGGACCCTGCAGGCCGAACAGTGTGTTGTCTGCCTGGTGCTAGGGTTCGACATGTGGTGATCGTGTAGACAGATTATTGGGTGGGGCTGGGAGTGACCCGGCGGTCTTGGTTCACATTGGTGCCAATGACAAATTGTTAGAGGTGGAGTGAGGTCCTTAAAAATGATTTCCGAGAATTAGGGGCCAAGTTAAAAGCAAGACCTCCAGGGTAGTGATTTCAGAAATACTACCGCAGCCACGTGCTACGCTAGGGAGGCAACGGGAGCTCAGGAGTATAAATGCTGGCTAAGAGGTGGTGTAAGGAATGGGGTTTGGGTTTTTAGAGAACTGGCTGACTTTTCTGTTGTACAGGCTCTTTAGTAGTGACGGATTGCACCTCAATGGTGATGTGTGCAACTGTTTTGGGGGAGAAGATGGCTAGGGGTTGGAGGAGATTTTAAACTAGGTATGGGGGGGAGGGAACGTTTAACTACACAGGGTAGATAGAGAAGTTAGGGATCTGGGGGCTAGTACACAACGGAGGGAGAGAGGAAGAGGGGGGAGCATAGAGGATAAGGAGGCATGTACGACCATGTATGGAAGTATCAATTGATAATCTAAAATGTATGTTTACAAATGCAAGGAGTCTGGCTGGAAAAACCGGCGAACTTGAAATAATAGCGTTAAGGAAAGGTATGATGTAATTGGTATAGCAGAATCATGGCTTAATGATTCACACGACGGGACAGTAAATATTGAAGGGTACTCCTTATTTAGACATGACCGAGTTATAAGAAAGGAGGAGAGTATGTATGTATGTTAAACAGGAATTGAAGCCAAATTTAAAAGATGGAATGGATGGGGGAGCAAACGATGCGGCAGAAACATTATGGGTGGAACTGTGTACAGGAAGCAAGAAGGTAGGTAAATAATTGTTGGAGTGTGTTATAAGCTGCCAAATGCCGGGGAAGAGGTGGAAATGAATCTCCATATGCAGTTGGCGAAGGCTGCTGGTATGGGGCATGTTCTGGTTATGGGGGATTTTAACTACCCTGAAATAGATTGGAGTAATGAACTGCCAGCACCTCAAAAGTTATAAAGTTTCTTAAATTTCCTATATGAGCATTTTCTTTCACAGATGGTAGAAGTTCCTACTAGAAAGAATGCGTTGTTGGATCTGGTGATATCTAATAACCCAGAGACTATTTTGGAGATGAAGGTAATGGGAAGCTTAGGGAATTGACCATGATATAGTGTCATTTAATATAGGTTGCAGAAAACTAAAGTGCACTGGCTTAACAAAAACTTTTAACTTTAGGAAAGCTATTTTTATGCTTTTAAAGGAATCGCTCCTGCTCATAGACTGGGGGAACTGTTTCTAGGTAAAGATACTGAGCAGATGTGGACCACTTTTAAAGGGATATTAAACTATAACATTTCCAAATCGGTACCTTTAGGAAACAAGTGTAAAAAAATTAGGTCCACTCCTGCATGGCTTAATGCTCAGGTAAAAAGGGAATGGAAAAAAAGAAAAGGGCTTTTAAAATTTTGAAAGCAGAAGGCACAGAACAGGCTTACAGGACTAAAAATTAAAAACCGATGTAAAAAAACGGTTTAGCAGATTAGCCTTTTCGGCATCCTCTACAACCACCTCAGCTCCATTATTTAATGGTCCCACATTCTCAGTCCTCATTTTTTTACCATTTATATACTTAAAAAACATCTTGGGGTTGGACTTGCTTTGTTCGGCAATCCGTATTTCATTTTCTATTTTAGCTAGTTTAATTGCTTTCTTGCACTCTTTATTACAACTTTTGAAGTCCCTGTAAGCCTGTTCTGTGCCTTCTGCTTTCAAAATTTTAAAAGCCCTTTTCTTTTTTTCCATTTCCCTTTTTACCTGAGCATTAAGCCATGCAGGAGTGGACCTAATTTTTTTACACTTGTTTCCTAAAGGTACCGATTTGGAAATGTTATAGTTTAATATCCCTTTAAAAGTGGTCCACATCTGCTCAGTATCTTTACCTAGAAACAGTTCCCCCCAGTCTATGAGCAGGAGCGATTCCTTTAAAAGCATAAAATTAGCTTTCCTAAAGTTAAAAGTTTTTGTTAAGCGAGTGCACTTTAGTTTTCTGCAACCTATATTAAATGACACTATATCATGGTCACTATTCCCTAAGCTTCCCATTACCTTCATCTCCAAAATAAGCTCTGGGTTATTAGATATCACCAGATCCAACAACGCATTCTTTCTAGTAGGAACTTCTACCATCTGTGAAAGAAAATGCTCATATAGGAAATTTAAGAACTTTATACCTTTTGAGGTGCTGGCAGTTCCATTACTCCAATCTATTTCAGGGTAGTTAAAATCCCCCATAACCAGAACATGCCCCATACCAGCAGCCTTCGCCAACTGCATATGGAGATTCATTTCCACCTCTTCCCCGGCATTTGGCGGCTTATAACACACTCCAACAATTAATTTACCTACCTTCTTGCTTCCTGTACACAGTTCCACCCATAATGTTTCTGCCGCATCGTTTGCTCCCCCATCTATTCCATCTTTTAAATTTGGCTTCAATTCCTGTTTAACATAGATGTCCACGTGTCCTCTGATATGACCTATTAGTGAACAATGCACCAGAGAGTTCATTGTATGGCCCATTAATATATTTGTATAAGGTTATCATATCCCCACGCAACCGCCGCTTCTCCAATATAAACAGCCCTAACTTGTCTAATCTGCCTGCATAGTCAAGCCCCTCCAAATGTCCGAAAACGGCCGCGAAAAGTTAACGAAGCGTTAACCCTTTGCGGCGATACTTACCTGTTACCGCCGCTTCTATTTATAAAGCGGCGGTATGTGTTTCGCACTGCTAGTATCGGCTGTTTTACTTCACCACCTTGAAGGTGGCGACGCATGCAACCCGCGGCGGGTGGTCGCAAACGCCCCGGGAGGCACGCCCACCCCGCCCAAAACCCCCCGCGGTGGCGGAAACCACCCGCCGCCGCTTCCCAGCAGCCCCTCCCCGCTCGCGGCAATCTCGGAACAGGAGGCTAGGAGGGGCTGCCGGGAAGGGGCCGCAGCAGGTGGTCGTGACCACCCGCCGTGCACCCCCTCCCCAGCAACCCCTCCAAGGGAGGGTAAGGGAGGGATCCGCTGGGAGGGGTGGAGGCACCCTCCAGCGGGGCCCTAAGAAGGGCCTTTTGGGGCGGGGTCACCCCCAGTGTGCGGCTCTTTAAAGAGCCCTTGGGCGGCATCTTCTTTTTTTTTCAGTCCCGGGGACACCAGCTCCGCTGAGGCCGCCGACCCCCGAGAGACCAGGATGGATGATCAAGGCAGGCTGATACAGGCCAGGGGGGTGGGGATTCCAGGACACCCCATCCACGGGGGACCCCAAACTGTAACTCCTCACCCAATGCACGAGTCCCTATAAACAATGGGGTCTGATGACTATCACGGACCAGAGCCTTGATGAAGCCCAAGCAAAGTGAGCACAGTGGGGAGGGTAGGATAGGGCTGTGTTTGTGTATGGGATCCTGCATTGTTTGCTTCTCTCCTGTCCCTACACAGGGAGCTTGTACCTAATACAAGGCGCTTCCTCCTTTCTATGCAGATGTCACTCTTCACAGTTCTATTACTCCCAGAACTGACCCGATGAACAAAGAAAGATGAAGCAGCACTCCAATTGAGTTATTAAAATAGCTTATATTCTCATAGTAATATTTACATAAAGTCACATATCAAAATGGATATATATATACACACACACACACTGTATATGTAAACACAGAAAATATCTAAAAATAAACTACACATTCACTGGAGTTGGTGCATATGGAGAATGTGTGTATATTTCTAGAATATAGGAATTTATTTAAACAAGGAAGAGAATCGATATTGGAAGTGATTATAACCTGGAAAATATTTGAATGAAATACAAATAATCTGACACAAGAGGTTGAGCACTGCTGTTAATTACCATGCAGATTAGCCAGAAATATTCATTGCAATAAGATAATATAATTATACAGCTTAAACATTGTTATGAAAATGTTAACGAGGTTCTTTGTTTATTGCTTTGGATATTACCGTATATTCTCGAGTATAAGTCAGCCTGTGTATAAGACGAGGTACCTATTTTTACCAGTAATAGCAAAATCTAGTATGGCTATTACTGTATGGGAACTCTGCTGTCCATAAAAAAGCCTCATTCCTTGGCACTCCAGATGGTGGGAAATGACAACTCCCAGCATTCTTTAGTAGTTTAGTTTCCAAACACCTGCAGTGCCAAGGAATGAGGCTTTTTATGGACAGCAACCCAGAGAGCCCCCCAGTTCAGTGAGGTAAGTACTTACTACTACTACTTACTACTACTCAGGTCACAGTAAAGTATTATACATGTTTTCCCCCAATCCGGCTGCTGCTAGCTCTGTATGTACCGTATGTCACATTGGAATCCAGAAAACTTAACTGAAATATAATTGCCCATGCATGAATTTGAGAATTGCTAAATAACCTATAGCTGTACTTCATAGCTCTGAAATTTGTAGCATTGGGAATTATTTATTAATTATCTCTATAATTCTCTAGGTTTGTGACTTTTCCAGGGTGGGTAACGGAAAAATAGAAAAAGACAGACACCAAATAGTTTAAAATGAATTTATTTTATTTATTTCTACATTACTCTTATTACTCTATTTACTTCTACCTATTTAACAGTTAATCCAGAGGAAGGCGAAAACCCCCCCTAAAGACAATATGCTTCAGAGGGGGAAAAATTCCTTCCTGACCCCAACTGGCGATCGGATTATACCCTGGATTAACTGGAGCTAAACGCTTATAAAAAGTCTTACTCTTGTCTGCCTTCAGGTCTGCCCCACCTCCAGTCCATTTCCTCTTTAGTCCTGCCCTACCTCCAGCCCAGCCACCCTTAATCCCAAACTATGTCTCCCCAACTCACATCCTTTCCCTTTTTCCAGCGTTTTCTTTCCATCCTTTCATCCCGATACCCTGCCGGTCTTCCCTCCACATGGTTCTGACCCCGCTTTGGTCCTACCCCTCCTTCAGACATGTTACACCTTATGACATCCCAATTAATGGTCTTGGCCCCATTTCGGCCTTCCCCCCCTCTGGTCCTCTCCCCCCTTTGGTCTTGCTCCCCTTTGGGTCTTTCCCCCATTTGGTTCAGCCCTACCTCCAGTCTTTCCTTCTTTAGGTCCCGCCCCCAATCTGGTTCTTTCTCTACGTAAGTCCTGCCCCAATCTATGTCTCCCCAACCCACATCCTTTCCCTTTTTCCAGTGCTTCCTTTCCATCCTTTCGTCCTGATACCCTGCCGGTCTTCCCTCCACATCTTTCTGCCCCCCCTTTGGTCCTACCCCTCCTTCAGTAATGTTATACCTTATGACTTCCCAATTAATGGTCTTGGCCCCATCTATCTCAAGTCTCTTATTTTTCTGGACTTCTTCCTTTTTCCCTATGTCCTGCTCCATCTCAAGTCCCTTTTTGTTCTCGACTTCTTCCTTCCTTTTTTTCCTCATTTGCTTTTTTCTCCTCTTTCCTTTTAGTTTATTCTGTTCTTTTAGCTGTATGACTGCATTGAAAGAGAAAACTGTTAATATCAACATTACAAAACCATTTAATCAAGTAGTAGAATATGGGTGACTTTATAGGTTGATAGTAAATGTGAGATGGGTCCACCTGCCCAAAATATTGTACAGCTCACTGCTGAGATAACAGGAGTAAGATTAGGATTAAACAATTACAAATAAAACTAGATTGCAACACAAGCTAAAGGGTTATTATTGCCATTTGTTTAATAGTGTATATTTCTACAGTTTCTGTAGCAGTGTGTGTGTATATCTGTATGTGTAACAATGGGTATATTAACCGTCAATTTCTCCCTACCTGATTATATTACTAATATTGAAAATGATACTTTTAGCTAAAAAGCACTTAAATATTAAGGTTTACGTTCTAATTATTTGAAAGGTAAATTGAGATTTGGCTATTTTAGGTATCAGTTCGAATTGATTGAGAATCCCTATTTCTAACTGCACATCCCTATTATCCCTAGAAGCATAAATAGGAAGTAACAGCCAATACTAGGTTGAGGATCACAAGTAAACCAATACTGTATGAATTGCATTACCTTCCAATCCTGCCTCCAGGATGTCAGTCATTTCTTCACTCTGTGTAAAGAAGGAAATAATTAATGTCTACTGTAGATATAAAATATACTGGCTCATTCACAGAGAGCTGCAGCGTCTCTGCTGCGCTCTACTAAGAGGTTAAACAATAGGAAATAGGAAAATGGCTTTATGGATTTTATAGCTTATCTGTATTTTTAGAGGGGTTGTTTTCAGATTCTGGAGTATATAAAATTGGGTTTAGTTCTCCTTTAAGGGGGATGGATAATCTATTCATAATCTATTACTGCCTCCACATTCAAGTCATTGTTATGCTTTGCTAATATCTCATTTTCTACTTACTCCCTCAACAGCTGGTATTAGTTCCTCATCAGCTGGTATTATTCCCTCAGCTGGTATTATTTTCTCATCAGCTGGTATTATTCCATCAGCTGGTATTAGTTCCTCATCAGCTGGTATTATTCCCTCAGCTGGTATTAGTTCCTCGTCTGCTGGTATTATTCCCTCAGCTTGTATTAGTTCCTCATCAGCTGGTATTAGTTCCTCAGCTGGTATTAGTTCCTCATCAGCTGGTATTATTCCATCAGCTGGTATTAGTTTCTCATCAGCTGGTATTATTCCCTCAGCTGGTATTAGTTTCTCATCAGATGGTATTATTCCCTCAGCTGGTATTAGTTCCTCATCTGCTGGTATTATTCCATCAGCTGGTATTAGTTTCTCATCAGCTGGTATTATTCCCTCAGCTGGTATTAGTTTCTCATCAGCTGGTATTATTCCCTCAGCTGGTATTAGCTCCTCATCAGCTGGTATTTCTCTCTCGACAGCCATTATAGGCACTTCCAGCTCTACAGCTGGAGGCTAAAAAGAAATAGTTGAATATAATGAGATGAATATGACTGAACATAAAAAGTGTATACATTTAGGGATTAGGATTAAAAGTAGAGAAGAGAAAAATCTAGTTTTATTATAAAATCTGATAATACAATTAAGTAATAGGATGGGAGAGGTTTGATAGTATAGAAGGAGATGAAATGTTTAGAAATCTCAATCTATTATTACGTTAGTTCCATGTACCCTGTATAAAAGCTTCCCTAAAAAAAAAATAGACCAATGGCTGTGCACATGCTGGTGGATGTGTTATTCAATACAAAACTTTATGCATTACATCAAACAGCAGCAATTGGTGGGCCGGAAGTTATGGGCCGGAAGTAATTGGGTTGCATAGTAATGTTCAGTGCTGTATCCGGAGAACTCGGAGAGAAATCTTTATCATTTCTAAAAGTGCACTTTATTTATTTAACCAAAACTTTATATTTTCTACTTACATTCTCAACATCTGGGTCTGGAATGTGTGTCCCATGAGCTGGAATCTAAAAAATAGTTTATGAGACATTAATTATTTAACAAAAGTACATTGTTTCATTCATTGCTAGGTAAGAATTCCACACATTTAGTGAAAGGAGCTATGATAAATGTCTAAAGATGTCCCAATCCATTATAGTCTCTATATTATGACAATATATTTCTATTGTGTAAAGACATGAGATTGCCATGAAAAGGCCTTTCAGTCTCGTGTATTATATAACTGACCACCTTTCATGCTATGTTCTAAGGGAAAACTTACTTCCATTTTTAAATGTCTTTTTTTTACATTGGTCAAAGTAAATAACACTATAGAAATATAACTTAGCTTTCTGGTTATAGGCATAAAAGGAAATGTAATTTAATTTTTATTTAAACATAAAGTTTTTATTGTCTACTTACCTCCTCAACAGCCGGTTCACACAATCCAGGGTCCTCAGATGGAGTCTGAAAGATAAAAATTACAAATATGAAAAATAAAAATCTGTAAATGAATAATATGTATTTTATCCAGGAATTAAGGGGGATGGGAGAATGTCTACAGAATTTCATAATCTATTACGGCCTAATTTGGGGTCAGGGACAAATTACAAATGACCAGTTTTTTGTTAATACCTTTTAAATAACACACACACATTTATAGAGGCACAGTCAATCTTAAATTGTGAAGGACAATTGAGTGTGTTCTGCATTTTCCATATCTACTGGTTCAACAGCTGGAATTGGTTTATAGATTGAGTGGCATTTCATTGTAAGTTAAAAAACAGGAGGACTCCATTATTTTATAGAAGAATGACAATTTTTCTTTTAATACTTACAAGCTCAACAGCTGAAATCTGAACTGGAACCTTGTTCTAAAAAAACAATGTTATGATTAATTTATATTTTTAATTTTATTTTGACAGACGTATAGAAATAATTAAAATAAAGATGACCGTATACATGAAAAACAAACATACTATATCTCACTATGGAACCTGTGATGTATAAATGATAGGAGGAGCACTGAGTTTTACCTTTAGCAGGATAACGGACACAGAGATAAAATTCTGTACCTGATATTTAGGGTTTTGTGAATTTATCATGAAAGGGAATGTCCACCCCTCTAGGGAAAAAAATAGTATGTTGTGCAAAAAAAAACTAAACCTAGAATTTGTTTTGTTTCCGATGAGTAAATCTGCTCCCAACGGGAGATCTTATACTTACCACCGCGGCTCTGCAATCTCCACTTCTGGTTAAGGCAGTCTGTGTTGGTCGTGACAGTGACATCACAGCCAATCACTGACTGCCATTCCTAGAGCAGCCTCCACTGCCGCTGCTCGGGAACACAAAAAAAACACAGCAGTGGCAGTGGAGAGCGAGTGCAGAGAGAGGAAGCGGCGGTGCATCGGGAACTTTTATGTATGAGATCTCTTGCTGGGAGCAGAGTTATTGATTGGAAACAAAACAAACTCTAGGTTTTTAGGGTTTTTTTGACAACATACTCATTTTTTCCTAGAGGGGTGGACAGTCTCTTTAAAACCTATGTAACTGGTGGAGTGTTAATAATGGCACATTCAGCTCATCTGTGGTATAATGCTACTGGATAAATAGCTGTTTGTACCAATACACTGCCGGTATTAGTTTCTCATCAGCTGGTATTATTCCCTCAGCTGGTATTAGTTTCTCATCAGCTGGTATTATTCCCTCAGCTGGTTAGTTTCTCATCAGCTGGTATTATTCCCTCAGCTGGTATTAGTTCCTCATCTGCTGGTATTATTCCTGTAATAAAGAGTGCAAGAAAGCAATTAAACTAGCTAAAATAGAAAATGAAATACAGATTGCCGAACAAAGCAAGTCCAACCCCAAGATGTTTTTTAAGTATATAAATGGTAAAAAAATGAGGACTGAGAATGTGGGACCATTAAATAATGGAGCTGAGGTGGTTGTAGAGGATGCCGAAAAGGCTAATCTGCTAAACCGTTTTTTTACATCGGTTTTTACTGTTGAGAATCCTTACAGTAGGGATTGTAACAATGTGCAGGGAGGAAATGAAGAGTTTTCACATTGGATAACAGAGGATATGGTACGGAATCAATTAGACAAAGTTAATATCAATAAAGCGCCAGGACCAGATGGCTTGCATCCTAGGATTTTAAAAGAGCTTAGTTCAGTTCTAGCAAGACCACTGTGTCTCATCTTTTCAGATTCGCTTTTGTCTGGGGATGTGCCGCTGGATTGGAAAAAAGCCAATGTAATACCAATATTCAAAAAAGGTAGTCGTTCACAGCCTGGTAACTATAGACCTGTAAGCCTAACATCAGTGGTAGGGAAGGTGATGGAAACTTTGTTAAGGGATCATATCCTTGACTTTGTCTCCAGAGATCATCTTATTAGTAGTAGTCAGCATGGATTTATGAGACATAGATCATGCCAGACAAATTTAATTGGTTTTTATGAAGAAGTGAGTAAGAAGTTAGATTCAGGCACAGCTGTGGATGTGGTATATTTGGATTTTGCAAAAGCCTTTGATACTGTGCCACATAGGCGACTAATGTATAAACTGAGGACTGTTGGCCTTGAAGAAAACATTTGTTCATGGATAGAGAACTGGTTATTGGACCGCAAACAGAGAGTGGTGGTTAATGGAGCTACATCTATGTGGGCTAAAGTTCTAAGCGGAGTTCCTCAGGGTTCTGTACTGGGGCCGCTTCTGTTTAATCTGTTTATAAATGACTTAGAAGGGGGCATTGAGAGCAAGGTCTCTGTGTTTGCTGATGACACTAAATTATGCAGAGCTTTGGAAACTTCCAATGATGTGCAAGTGCTGCAAGCAGACCTAGATAGATTATCAAAATGGGCAGCAGAATGGCAGATGAGATTCAATGTTGATAAATGTAAGGTGATGCATTTGGGATTTAATAATCCCGTGCCACCTACACCATAAATAACTCTGTGTTAAGTGCATCTGAAATGGAAAAAGATTTGGGGGTTCTGGTAGATAACAGACTTAGCTGTAGCAAACAATGCCAGGTAGCAACAGCTAGAGCTAGCAAGATATTGTCTTGTATAAAGAGGGGAATGGAATCAAGAGAGAAAAATATTATTCTCCCTCTTTACAGGCACTGGTAAGGCCACATTTGGAATAGCGGTGCAGTTTGGAATCCCATATACAAAAGGGACATCTTGGAAATTGAGGCAGTTCAGAGAAGGGCAACTAAATTAATAAGGGGAATGGAGGGGCTTGAATATGCAGGCAGATTAGACAAGTTAGGCTTGTTACATTGGAGAAGCGGCGGTTGCGTGGGGACATGATAACCTTATACAAATATATAATGGCCCATACAGTGAACTCTCTGGTGCATTGTTCATAAAAGGTCATATAGAGGACTCGTGGACATCCTTTAAGGTTGGAAGAAAAGAAGTTTCATCTTCAAGTTAGGAGGTTTCTTTTACAGTGAGAACGGTAAAAACTGTGGAACTGTCTTCCAGCGAGGGGGTAATGGCAAGTTCATTGAATAACTTAAAAAAGGCCTGGATAAGTTTCTAAAACTAAAAAAAATTGAGAATTACTGGTATTAATGCATATAGATTGGTTGATCCAGGGATACTTTCCGATTGCCGTTTGGAGTCAGGAAGGAATTTTTTCCCCCCTTTTTTAGCTGGGGTTTTTTGCCTTCCTTGGATCAACTGTTAGGTAGGGTTAAAAAAAAAAAAAGGGAATAGGTTGGACTTGATGGACGAATGTCTTATTCAACCTAATTACTATGTTACTATGTACTATGAATCGAACCTCTAGACAGTACTATATATGTTTTTTAGAAGTTACTTAGAAAGACATGTTATACGTTGTTTTATTCAATCATTTCTGGAAAATGTGTGTGGGGGGGTGTCTGAATTTCTCCATTTACAATGGATAATCTGTGAATTTGATTTCAAAAGATATTATTGGAGAAGGAAGAGGATGAAGGAAGAAACTTGCTGCCTGTAGTTTTGCTGTAGTAATATGATTCAGGTGTTTTTTCAAATAAGAGAGAAGAGGTCCGAAACAAAACACACACACAACCTGTGCACCTCTCTCATTATTGGATTATATCCAAGCCCTAATGGTAGTGGATTCAGGTGTTTGCACCTACAAACATCTGGCAAGTTGCCATTCCAGTCAGAATGAGAATGAACTGTTTGATGTTTTTTTCAGGTTTCACAAATAAAGAGAGTACAGAGTCTTATCCTGTAGCACTGGACCAAGACAACTTTCTGATTCAGTGCACTATATGGGACTCAGACAAGCCCCAGCATTACTGCAATGAAAAAGAAATTCCACATGATAGTCAGAGAATGTAACTTTTATTGCCTAAAGGCTCTTAGTCGAGGTACACACAGTACTGATTAAGCCCCAAGCTATCGGGGCTTTATCAGCACCGTGTGCGGCGGCTTTCCCGACTGAGCGTGCAGTTTCCGAACGTTCTGGTTGCCTCCCTATAGGGGAGTTCCCCGCGGTCGAGAGAAACACACAGTCCCGAACGTCCTCCCCATGCTGTGCATAAGGAGAATGCTTAGGACTGTGTTTTTCCTGATCTTGCAGATCCTGTCTGTCATTTTTCAAAAATCTGTCCTGTGTGTGCCCAGCTTAAGGCTCACCATGTGCTCGACTAATCAACAGGACACACTGGGCCCAATCATTTGATGGTCGGTGCAGACCCATTAAAGTAAAAGAAAAACAGTGAAAGGAAGAAAAATCAATAGTTATAAGTAGAGCAGTAGGAGTTACATGGTCTAATGTTGTTAATATAGCCCGTATACTAATCAGACTTTACAGTAATAGATTTGACATTCTCTTATATTAAATGTACATGACGTTCCTGCAATGGACTGTAATATTGTCACTGCTTCTGAAGATGGACAGAGAGGGGAACATCGGTATGTAAAACAGCCAGGTTTTACCTACCGATGTTCCCCTCTCTTGTCCAACTTCAGAAGCAGTGCAATATTAAAGTCCATTGCAGGACGTCATTGTACATTGTATGGGTACCTAAATGTCCCATGTCATTAAAATATATATTTGCAGTCACGGTGCCAGTCTAATCTAGCCAGGGTTATGGAAGATAACATTCCTACTGGATAGATAGACCATAAATAGCCATGTACACAAGGATAAAGGCAGTACGGTGGCTCAGTGGTTAGCACTGATGCCTTGCAGCGCTGAAGTCCTGAGTTCGAATCCACCCTTAGAGACATCTGCAAAGATTTGTATGTTCTCCATGTGTGGCTGTACTCCAGGCACTCCGGTTTCTCCCACAATTATAAAGACATACCGATAGGTTGTATGTGTCAATAAATGTGTTTAGATTGTAAGCTCTTCTGGGTAGGGCCTTATGTGATGTATACATGTAATTGTAAAGTGCTAGGAAGAAGTTGGTGCTAAATAAATCCACAATAATGATAATAAAGGTTATTTAGCTTTTATTTTGTCAAGTAAAGAAGCTAAACAATGTTCTCCGGTGGACAAGCCTCTACAAGGCTGAATAAATGTCAGAAATACAGTATTTGCCATGTCTTAAATGTATTCTTTTTACCATTCATTGGCATGGTATTACTATACAAAAAGCCTGTGCTGTTTATTTTTGTTTGGCATATCATCTAGTACAGTACCGCAACCAAATTTTATCATATAGAAGGAGGACATTTTTTTTCCATCTACACAAAACCATGCAGATTAATAGATGTATAAACATACAACATAATTCACTCCTTCAAAAAAACTATAAATGTTTATGCCACCCACAAATGGCAAACACAGGGGTCTATAAGTATCAGACTGTGATCCTTTATGTTTACTGGGATTGTACTGCTTTTCTCCTCTGGCACAACTCCAGACAAAAGGAAATTTGGGGAAGATAAAAAAAAATGCCTGGGTGAGAAGTGGTATATATGTTATACCACTTCCCGTGGTGCTGAATTCCTCAGCTTGACCCAGCACAGAAGATTTTACAGCACAGGAAGAACCTAATGAGAGGCAGTAATCTGGAGTGCTCTATCATTGTTTTAACTTCAGCTAAATTCTCATCCAGGTTTCATCTGCTCTGTCTGAGAAAGCATTCAATTTTAATGTGGGAAACAATATGCAAATCCATCGAATTGGTTTACAAAATGTTTTTTGTAAAGATTATCAAATGCTTAAGCATATTAAAGGATCATATTCGGTTCAATGGAATTTCCCACGCTCCACTGCTGCGATAGGTTATGTATTATTTCTAATAATTCTATAATATACCATATAATATTCTTGGTACATTGGTAGTCTGTTAAAAATTGTCATTGCTTTATAATAAAGCATAGTTAATGAAGTAGTGATATAGCATAAAAGTCCCATTAAGATATATTAAATATGGGAGCATAACTACATGGGAGCAGCCTCTGTGACCATAGAAGGGCCAACTATCTTACTTACTACAGATAAGGGGTCAGGAGCTCAGTTACTTTTGTTCACATGGTGGTATAGGGTTGAATATCGTGAAGGGAGGATTTTTTGTTGGCGCGCTGATAAGCTGCAGGAATACATTGGGTTGAGGATAGGCAAGGTACAGGCCTCTATGGACAAAGTAAATGTTTTTGTGAAATGTTTTTTACAGGTTATGCACTTTACAATTGTTAATAATACATTAATAAATAAGCTGTGGCATTTCAGTTGTCATGCATTATTTAAGGGATTGTTCATTTTTATAACGTCGATGGAACCTGCCACTATCACTGCCATGGAAGGATGTTTAGTGGTGCTGGACTGTAGTGCTGACTGACAAACATTTTTTAGAATAAAAGCAAGAGCATTTCTAGAACCTCCTTGGGGGCCTTAATGCACCCCCAATGCATAACAAACTCCCATAAAACAAATCTCTCCACACAGAAGATTTTTTCTCCAACTTTTGATTTTAAGAAGTTCCATGAGCAGATGAGAGGGAACTCACTGTAAGAGAGCATGGAAATTACACACATGGCTCTCTTATTTTCTTAGACAGAACACATAGTACAGCCAGAGGTTGAGGTATGTACAGGAAGTTCTAGGCCTAACAGATTGCGCATCCTACCTCATTTCCGAATTTCTTTAAATTATGCCAAATGACAACGCATGCGATTTGCATCAAAAAAGGTGATAGAGGCATTGTCAAAACGCACCGCAGGACAGCGCAGAATTCAGGTATGGACGCTTACCTTCAGTATGCCATTATGATTGTGCAAAAAAAATGAGATGAAGGAGAAGCAAGGGAGAACATAAAAACTGCTTGCAGATTAGCCTATGTGTCTTTGAAGAATCATTACTGAAAGGTAACGTGCTAGCCACTGAGCAAGGATGTGTGAAAAATGGTCAAGGAATTTAAAAAAATAACTCCATGCTACACCACAATACTAACAGAGAGGTGATTCAATAGTCGTTTGCACGACTTAAACTCCTTTAATGGTTTGGTGAAAGACATCCGTGCAACCAGCGCAAGAGATTGAAAGAGATGTCCACCCCCAAAATAAAAATGTGTATATATCTTTGTTTCTCCAAACCTAGACCACGCATGGGTTAATGTTTTATGCGAGATTCTAATATACTTACCATCCCCCATTCCCTTGGGTTTCTTGCTGCTGCGTTTCCTGTTCTGCCTTTTCATGCCAGACTGGCAGCGGCGGTTCATCTCCATTTTTGCACTACTATAGCATGGCTTTTTATCACCAGCTAATTCCTGGCATTAAAGTCATGCTGTGGAATCCGTTGAGAGAGATTTACCTGAAGCGATAGCAGCTCTGGGTAAATCCCCCCGAAGGTATATATATTAATCTATATAGTTAATAATGTACCCTCTACTGTAATTATATAAAGATTTCTGTGACCATGCAAAAGGTGAAATGTATTGTCAGTATGCCACAACATTGATGTCACAGCCGCGGTGAGTTAATCGCTCCTGCATGCCTAACCGGCTATTTTGATATTGTTGCGCCTCCCTTAACCAGCCTGGTTGCGTTTCCACCTATTACATCAAGAACTAGGAACTGGGCCCCCAGCAAAATATGATGGGGTTTCTTCGTGCTATGGATCCACAGTGGATTTTTAGGAGGACGGGTATCTGTCATAAGGAAAATCAGAGATTGGGCCCCTTCAGCCCCCCTGCGTTGCTCCTGGTAGTTACGCCTTATTATACAGGTACACGCATCACTTGCGGCATATAGAACCCCCTTTTTCTGGCCTACAGAATTTTATATTTTTCCTTTGTAGTCGGCATGGGTGTTCACACGGCCAAAAGAGGAGACTAACTGAAGCACAATGTCCGGGCTATAACCAGAGCACTACTATGTGGTAATGTGCCAATTATAAGAATATTATTTACAGCTGACTCTACTGAAGGATTTACAATCTAACAACTTTATAACATGATCCTATTGGTGCAGAGAAGCATTTTTATAATCCAGCTGCCGATGATTTACCCAATGGAAGCTGATAAGGGGACACAATAAAATATATCAGGCCCACACACATGTTGCCAGTTCGGTGCACAAAGATAAGTCCATAGAGGTTTTTTTCTGTGAAAGAAAACACAAAGTTAATAATTTCCCAATGAACTGTGATGTGTAGAAAACTGTTGCAAGATTGACACGCCCAGCAAACATGAAATATGCGCCTGTTGGGACTGCAGGACTGCATGTGGTGGGTCTGGGTAACCAGGTTGCCAGTTACAAACATCACACAATGTGACCATCACATCTCATGGGAGAGAATTAACGAGTCCATAATGCTTGTGTAGTAACACGCTGTGCAAAGGTGAAGGGAAAATGTTTATAACCCATTTCCAGCACAATGAGTGACAGTAAAAGGACTACACTTTATTTCACATTTAATCATACATATATTTTAAAGGATAAAAGCTAAACCTAAAAAGCCTAACAGCGAGTTCCTGCAATGCAATAACCCTTTGCGAGATTTACTGGGGGGAGGGATTGCGGGTTAAGTAGAAGCACTGGTTTGAGTCTGCACTGTTAAGGTTTTGCACTACCTGGATTATATAGCTATAATAATACAGTATATAGGTTTGCTTTTAAAGTTACGGAAATGGCGCAGCCACTGCAAAGTCGTATAATTTCCATGCTAACCCAATAAACAATCGACTATCAACTATCCACTACCACCACTGAACCACGACATTTAGAAAATCATATGTGTATATCTGCAGGGTTACAGCATTTTCTGATTTCTGCAGTCCTCCTTCTGAGTGAGTAAAAATAGATTTTATAATGATACAAACTATCTTGTATCAGGTCGTCACTAGAGATGGCCGAAACTGATGAGTTTCGTCCCGTTTTCGGATTTCAAATTTTCGAGGGAATATTCGAAAATCCGAAAACGGACCCATAGAAGTCTATGGGGAGAAAAAAATTCGAAATCAATTTTAGATAAATAGTAATAGCAGGTTACTGTTAATAGCAAGGGATGGGAATGGTCTGGGGAACTCGTAATATAAGTAAAACTCATTTAAAATCTATCTTCCTCACGATCGGGCTTTTTTCGAGCTTTCGCGGGCTATTTTGAGGGTTACCGAAAGCAACACTACTTCGAGGGTTACCGATATCACAAATACGAGGGTTACCGAATCAGCTTGTACATTCGAGGGTTGGCGAAATCGGCACAAACATTCGAAGGTTACCGAAATCGATCACACTTTTCGAGGGTTGATGGACTTACGATTTCGAGGGTTACCTGGATTCATACAATTATGGGTTACCGAAATCGATCCATGCTTTCGAGGGTTACCGAAATTAAACCACACGAACATTTTTTACACTTCGATTTCGATAATCATCTACTTTTAATTTTGCTAATTATCGAATTTACGATAAATATCGAAAACTCGGAAAATTCGAGTTTCGAAAAATCGGGAGTTCCGAAAGTTTCATCAGGACTTCGAAACCGCCAGATTCGAATCGAAACTGGGTTCTATTAGAAACCCAAAGTACATCTTAGTCGTCACCCATTGCAGTTAGCAGGGCTAGGGCAATCAAGTCATTAATATTTCAACTTTAGTTCTTCACAAAATGATTGGGTTGGTTCCTTACAAACAGCACCCTATGCTGTCCTGTGTGCAGAAAGATTGTTCAGTAGCTTTTACCCCTCTGATCTACCCATAGCAGCAAAGATTAATGTCTCCAGGCCAATTCTACTAAATAATTGAATTTCCATATAGCATTGTGCTTATGTTCAGTTGTGGGCATTTTACGTTACTTTTTATGTACCATAATAACGGCTCTATTTCCAACAGGCCATAATATTGATTAAGGGGCCTCCCTACATTGTACAGGCCATTTACTGATCATTTCTATTCCTGCAATTTTTTCTTCCATCTCATTATTTATTATGTATGTGCTAGGTATGGCCTGTTACTGATGTATGTGCAAGGTATTGTTGACTGATGTATGTGCTAGGTATGGCCTGTTACTGATGTATGTGCTAGGTATTGTCTGTTATGATGTATGTGCTAGGTATGGCCTTTTACTGGTGTATGTGCTAGGTATTGTCTGTTACTGATGTATGTGCTTGGTATGGCCTGTTACTGATGTATGTGCAAGGTATGGCCTGTTACTGATGTATGTGCTAGGTATTGTCTGTTACTGATGTGTGTGCTTGGTATGGCCTGTTACTGATGTATGTGCAAGGTATTGTCTGTTACTGATGTATGTGCTAGTTATTGTCTGTTACTGATGTATGTGCTAGGTATTGTCTGTTACTGATGTATGTGCTAGGTATGGCCTTTTACTGGTGTATGTGCTAGGTTTTGTCTGTTACTGATGTATGTGCTTGGTATGCCCTGTTACTGATGTATGTGCAAGGTATTGTCTGTTACTGATGTATGTGCTAGGTATTGTCTGTTACTGATGTATGTGCTAGGTATTGTCTGTTACTGATGTAGTTGCTAGGTATTGTCTGTTTACTGATATATGTGCTAGGTATTATCTGTTACTGATGTATGTGCTAGGTATGGCCTGTTACTGATGTATGTGCTAGGTATGGCCTGTTACTGATGTATGTGCTAGGTAGGTCTGTTACTGATGAATATGCTAGGTATGGCCTGTTACTGATGTATGGCTTGGTATTGTCTGTTACTGATTTATGTGCTAGGTATGGCTGTTTACTAATGCATGTGCTAGGTATTGTCTGTTACTGATGTATGTGCTAGGTATGGCCTGTTACTGATGTATGTGCTAGGTATTGTCTGTTACTGATGTATGTTGCTAGGTATTGTTTGTTACTGATGCATGTGCTAGGTATGGCCTGTTACTGATGTATGTGCTAAGGTATGGCCGGTTACTGATGTATGTGCTAGGTATTGTCTGTTACTGATGTATGTGCTAGGTATTGTCTGTTACTGATGTATGTGCTAGGTATGGCCTGTTACTGATGTATGTGCTAGGTATGGCTGTTATGTGTATGTGCTAGGTATGGCCTGTTTACTGATGTATGTGCTAGGTATGGCCTGTTGATGTATGTGCTAGCTATGGTCTGTAATGTGTATGTGCTAGGTATGGCCTGTTACAATGTATGTGCTAGGTATTGTCTGTACTGATGTATGTGCTAGGGATTGTCTGTTACTGATGTATGTGCTAGGTATTGTCTGTTACTGTAGGTATGTGTAGGTATGGCTGTTACTGTGTATGTGGCTAGGTATGGCCTGTTACTGATTGTATGTGCTAGGTAGGGTTGTGTTACTGATAAATGTGCTAGGTATGGCCTGTTACTGATGTATGTGCTAGGTGGATTGACTGTTACTGATTATGTGCTAGGTATGGCCTGTTAGTAATTGTATGTGCTAGGTATGGTTGTTACTGATGATGTGCAGGTATGGCTGTTACTGATGTATGGGCTAGGTATTGTCTGTTAATGATGTATGTTGCTAGGTAGGGTTTTACATGATAATGTGCTAGGTATGCCTGTTACTGATGTATGTTGCTAGGTATTGACTGTTACTGATTATGTGTAGGTATGGCCTGTTAGTAATGTATGTGCTAGGTATGGTCTGTTACTGATGTATGTGCTAGGTATGGCCTGGTACTGATGTATGTGTAGGTATTGTCTGTTACTGATGTATGTGCTAGGTATGTCTGTTACTGATGTATGTTGCTAGGTATGGCCTGTTACTGATGTATGTGCTAGGTATTGTCTGACTGATGTCTGTGTAGGTAGGCGTGTACTGTGTATGTGCTGGTATTGGACTGGTACTGTGATGTGCTAGGTATTGACTGTTACTGATGTATGTGCGGTATGGCCTGTTACTGGGTTTTAAGAAGACAGGTGGGGGGGTGAGAAGAGAGATGAGAGAGGGTGATAGAGGGATTGAGAAGGGGGAGAGTGGAAAGTAAGGAAATAAAGAGGGAGGGAAACCATTAATCCACCAGTAGGGGATAGAGGAGAAGATTAATATTACAGATGGAGAGAGGATGAGATAATGAGGGAAACGTGAAGTAATAGGTGATAGAAAGTCAGGGAAAGAGAAACGGAGATAAGGATTGTTATTTGAGCATGACAGGATATAGAGAACAGTGAGAGGTGGAGGAATAGTGGGATAGGGACAGACAGAGAAAAAAAGAAGAGTAAAGGGTTCCAAAAAGTACAGGGGGGTAGATGGGGGCGAGAAGACAGGGTAGTAGAGATATGGTAGTAGGAGTGAGAAGGAGGAAGGTTAAGGAAAGGAAACCATTAATCAGTAGAGGATAAATAGAAATAAGGGAGGAGACAAGATTAGTATTACACATGGAGAAAAACAGAGATAGTGAGGGAAAGATGGAGGAGTAGGCTTATAGAGAAAGAAGAGGAGGGGGGGGGGAGATAATGGCGTGAAATCATAGCAAGGGACGACAGAGATACAGAGGGGATGAGAAGAGGGCGATGAGAGAGAAATGTAGATGGAGAATGAGGGCAGATAAGTATATTTAAGAGCCGATTTGGGTGGTTTTAAACCTAGCACGGTCTAGGTTTTTGGGGGTTTTCTACAAAAAAATTTGGGGGGATGGACATCCCTTTAATTTCAGATGAAAATGAAGGAAAACTTTAGCCTGTGAACTGACTGTCTTTTTTTCCATATTCTGATAGACCCACGTGTGACATTTTTTGCAAAGCTTATACATAGGACAAGCACATTTCATGAGAGGGGTTCCTATTTTAGTATTGAATATGAATGGTTCACATGTGTCAGCTATAAATGCAGATGAGGACATTATTGCTATAGTGTTAAGGGATATGTTAAACCTACTCTACCATCCCCCAGCTACATTGCCACTTATAACAATGCCTAAAGCTGGGTACACACCATTAAATGGTTCGTCCCGATCGACTGTTTGGCAGTCCAACCGATGGGTTTCCAACACCGTGATGCCCATTTGTCCAAAGGAACGTTCGAATGGTGCTGAAAAAATTGCATGGTGTATACACAGCCTTAAAGTGAAATGGAAATCTAATTGGAGTCGACCATAGATGCAAACGTCTCTTTATGTGCAGTTTTAGGTCACCATAGATGACTTTCAGGTGATTAAGGCTTGGTCCATGCACACTATGTCGACCACTATCAACCCTCAACTCTAAAGTTTGATCAGACCAGGCAAAAAAAACCAAACTTCAATCAGACAACAAATCTAGTAACCAATGGTCCAACAACATTCCTAACCAATCAAGCTATCAATCTTCCTGACAATTAGGCAATCAATCTTCCTAAATAATCTATTTGAAAAATTTGTCATTTTGGAGATTAACATGCAATTTCTCAGAATTTCTATGCAGAACGGTCAGTCCACAAATTCATCCTTGACTGGACCAATTCCAAACAAGCAGATGACGATAATCAGTTTATCAATTGGTAAATATGTTAACGGTATATCAGGAAAAAGTCAGGGCTGGCCCCACTAGGTATTTTCTGCTGTGTTTCCAAGCACATTGTGCATGCGCTAGCCATGCCAATGTAAGTCTAGAAGAAGAAGTCCACTATGTCCGGCTGCCTTGCGCTGGCTTTACCCGTTTTTTGCAGTGCATGCAATTAACCATTTTTGGTCCGTATCGTAAGCACCGCCATAGGGCAACATCAAAAGGAAGCACAGTGCAAGCAGAGGTAGCACATACATATTCGTGCGACATTGCCATTTGCTGCATCGCACAATTGTGTGTTGCCTCCGTGCGCTGTGTAGAGTGGTCTAGCCCTTTAGTCGAGGGATGACATTCTGCCATTTTTCAGTGTTTTGAATAGAAGTTGCTGCAGCCAGACCATACATTTAACATAAGCTGAGCCATAAAACATCTGTCAATAAACAATCAGACAGCAGTGCTAAGGTAGGTGGGAGGCATTTATTCACAATTTAAATTTACCGTAGTTCTTGACATGCTACAACAACGTGTCACTTTCTTGCTAAGTAGAGCATCTCAAAATAATGTAAGTATTTATGGGGGCCATGACCTATATATCAACTTTTCTAGTGGCTTTTTACAAAGTGCACCCAGTGTGCTGCCAGTCTAATGTCTTACAGCAGCAGGAATAGAGATATTCCACCACTACCCAATCCCTGAAACATGGATACAGATTGGTTCCCTTTAATCAGTTTTAATCCAGTTTTTTCTCTGTAACCCTTAATCGAAGGCCAAGAACACAAATTAAGGCATGTCCACCCTCAAAACTATAATTAACCCACTATCAGCCCACTCTGTAATGTAATAAAATCCTTACCTACATCTAGCTCCAATGGCTGCCCTGCTATGCCCCTCCAAAGTCCCAAAATCTGGTCACCAGAGCAGACAGAGCTCTAGGACTCCCCCCCACCTTCCATCTCCCACGTTTGCTGTCCCTCCCTTAGCATAAAACCCCTTTGGTGTCTGAGGCTTTAACGGATAGGTGGTTGGGGCGTTTTGGGACCGGGGGGTTTGTGACATTAAGTGCATCTGAAATGGAAAAAGATTTGGGGGTTCTGGTAGATAACAGACTTAGCTGTAGCAAACAATGCCAGGTAGCAACAGCTAGAGCTAGCAAGATATTGTCTTGTATAAAGAGGGGAATGGAATCAAGAGAGAAAAATATTATTCTCCCTCTTTACAAGGCACTGGTAAGGCCACATTTGGAATATGCGGTGCAGTTTTGGAATCCCATATACAAAAGGGACATCTTGGAAATTGAGGCAGCTCAGAGAAGGGCAACTAAATTAATAAGGGGAATGGAGGGGCTTGAATATGCAGGCAGATTAGACAAGTTAGGGCTGTTTACATTGGAGAAGCGGCGGTTGCGTGGGGACATGATAACCTTATACAAATATATTAATGGCCCATACAGTGAACTCTCTGGTGCATTGTTCACTAAAAGGTCATATCAGAGGACTCGTGGACATCCTTTAAGGTTGGAAGAAAAGAAGTTTCATCTTCAAGTTAGGAGAGGTTTCTTTACAGTGAGAACGGTGAAACTGTGGAACTGTCTTCCAGCAGAGGTGGTAATGGCAAGTTCATTGAATAACTTTAAAAAAGGCCTGGATAAGTTTCTAAAACTAAAAAATATTGAGAATTACTGGTATTAATGCATATAGATCTGGTTGATCCAGGGATACTTTCCGATTGCCGTTTGGAGTCAGGAAGGACAGGGATACTTTCCGATTGCCGTTTGGAGTCAGGAAGGAATTTTTTTCCCCCTTTTTTAGCTGGGGTTTTTTGCCTTCCTCTGGATCAACTGTTAGGTAGGGTTAAAAAAAAAAAAAAAGGGAATAGGTTGGACTTGATGGACGAATGTCTTTATTCAACCTTAATTACTATGTTACTATGTTACTATGTCCACCCTAATATTCATTTTTTTATATGCCATTCCCCATGGGCTCCCAGCCCCAACCGCATTATTTTTTTTTTTATAAAGCCCCCCAAACTCTACTTACCTCCCCTCTTTCCAATGACGTTCCTGCAATGGACTGTAATATTGTCACTGCTTCTGAAGATGGACAAGAGAGGGGAACATCGGTATGTAAAACAGCCAGGTTTTACCTACCGATGTTCCCCTCTCTTGTCCAACTTCAGAAGCAGTGACAATATTACAGTCCATTGCAGGAACGTCATTGTACATTGTATGGGTACCTAAATGTCCGCATGTCATTAAAATATATATTTGCAGTCACTGGTGCCAGTCTAATCCTAGCCAGGGTTATGGAAGATAACATTCCTACTGGATATAGATAGAGCCATACATAGCCATGTACACAAGGATAAAGGCAGTACGGTGGCTCAGTGGTTAGCACTGATGCCTTGCAGCGCTGAAGTCCTGAGTTCGAATCCACCCTTAGAGACATCTGCAAAGATTTGTATGTTCTCCATGTGTGGCTGTACTCCAGGCACTCCGGTTTCTCCCACAATTATAAAGACATACCGATAGGTTGTATGTGTCAAATAAATGTGTTTAGATTGTAAGCTCTTCTGGGTAGGGCCTTATGTGAATGTATACATGTAATTGTAAAGTGCTATGGAAGAAGTTGGTGCTAAATAAATCCACAATAATGATAATAAAGGTTATTTAGCTTTTTATTTTGTCAAGTAAAGAAGCTAAACAATGTTTCTCAGGTGGACAAGCCTCTACAAGGCTGAATAAATGTCAGAAATACAGTATTTGCCATGTCTTAAATGTATTCTTTTACCATTCATTGGCAATGGTATTACTATATCAAAAGCCTGTGCTGTTTATTTGTTTGTGCATATCATCTAGTACAGTACCGCAACCAAATTTTATCATATAGAAAGGAGGACATTTTTTTTCCATCTACCACAAAACCATGCAGATTACTAGATTGTATAACATACAACATAATTCACTCCTTCAAAAAAACTATAAATGTTATGCCACCCACAAAGGTCAAACACAGGGGTCTATAAGTATCAGACTGTGATCCTTTATGTTTACTGGGATTGTATCTGCTTTTCTCCTCTGGCACAACTCCAGACAAAAGGAAATTTGGGAAGATAAAAAAAAATGCCTGGGTGAGAAGTGGTATACTATGTTATACCACTTCCCGTGGTGCTGAATTCCTTCAGCTTGACCCCCAGCACAGAAGATTTTACAGCACAGGAAGAACCTAATGAAGAGGCAGTAATCTGGAGTGCTCTATCATTGTTTTAACTTCAGCTAAATTCTCCATCCAGGTTTCATCTGTTTCTCTGTCTGAGAAAGCATTCAATTTTATATGTGGGAAACAATATGCAAATCCATCGAATTGGTTTACAAAATGTTTTTTGTAAAGATTATCAAATGCTTAAGCAGTATTAAAGGATCATATTCGGTTTCAATGGAATTTCCCACGCTCCACTGCTGCTGAATAGGTTATGTATTATTTCTAATAATTCTATAATATACCATATAATATTCTTGGTACATTGGAGTCTGTTAAAAATTGTCATTGCTTTATAATAAAGCATAGTTAATGAAGTAGTGATATAGCATAAAAAGTCCCATTAAGATATATTAAATATGGGAGCATAACTACCATGGGAGCAGCCTCTGTGACCATAGAAGGGGCACAACTTCTTACTCTTACTCAGATAAGGGGTCAGGAGCTCAGTTACTTTTTTGTCACATGGTGGTATAGGGTTGAATATCGTGAAGGGAGGATTTTTTGTTGGCGCAGCTGATAAGCTGCAGGAATACATTGGGTTGAGGATAGGCAAGGTTACAGGCCTCTATGGACAAAGTAAATGTTTTTGTGCAAATGTTTTTTACAGGTTATGCACTTTACAATTGTTAATAATACATTAATAAATAAGCTGTGGCATTTCAGTTGTCATGTCATTATTTAAGGTGATTGTTCATTGTTATAACGTCGATGGAACCTGCCACTATCACTGCCATGGAATGGATGTTTAGTGGTGCTGGACTGTAAGTGCTGACTGACAATACATTTTTTAGAATAAAAGCAAGAGCATTTCTAGAACCTCCTTGGGGGCCTTAATGCACCCCCAATGCATAACAAACTCCCATAAAACAAATCTCTCCAACAGAAGATTTTTTCTCCAACTTTTGATTTTAAGAATTTCCATGAGCAGATGAGAGGGAACTCACTGTAAGAGAGCATGGAAATTACACACATGGCTCTCTTATTTTCTTAGACAGAACACATAGTACAGCCAGAGGTTGAGGTATGTACAGGAAGTTCTAGGCCTAACAGATTGCGCATCCTACCTCATTTCCGAATTTCTTTAAATTATGCCAAATGACAACGCATGCGATTTGCATCAAAAAAGGTGATAGCAGGCATTGTCAAAACGCACCGCAGGACAGCGCAGAAATTCAGGTATGGACGCTTACCTTCAGTATGCCATTATGATTGTGCAAAAAAAATGAGATGAAGGAGAAGCAGAGGGAGAACATAAAAACTGCTTGCAGATATAGCCTAATGTGTCTTTGAAGAATCATTACTGAAAGGTAACGTGCTAGCCACTGAGCAAGGATGTGCTGAAAAATGGTCAAGGAATTTAAAAAAATAATGCTCCATGCTACACCACCAATACTTAACAGAGAGGTGATTCAATAGTCGTTTGCACGACTTAAACTCCTTTAATGGTTATGGTGAAAGACATCCGTGCAACCAGCGCAAGAGATTGAAAGAGATGTCCACCCCCAAAATAAAAATGTGTATATATCTTTGTTTCTCCAAACCTAGACCACGCATGGGTTAATGTTTTATGCGAGGATTCTAAATATACTTACCATCCCCCATTCCCTTGGGTCTTTGCTGCTGCTGTTTCCTTTCCTGTTGCCTTTTCCATGCCAGACTGGCAGCGGCGGTCTCATCTCCATTTTGCACTACTATTAGCATGGCTTTTTATCACCAGCTAATTCCTGGCATTAAAGTCATGCTGTGGAATCCGTTGAGAGAGATTTACCTGAAGCGATAGCAGCTCTGGGTAAATCCCCCCGAAGGTATATATATTAATCATATAGTTAATAATGTACCCTCTACTGTAAATTATATTAAAGATTTCTGTGACCATGCAAAAGGTGAAATGTATTGTCAGTCATGGCCACAACATTGATGTCACAGCCGGTGAGTTCAATCTGCTCCTGCATGCTCCTAACCGGCTATTTTGATTATTGCGCCCTTAACCAGCCTGGTTGCGTTCCCACCATCATACACAGTAACTAGGAACTGGGCCCCCCAGCAAAACTATGATGGGGTTTCTATCCGTGCTTCATGGATCCACAGTGGATTTTTAGGAGGAGGCTGTATCTGTCATAAGGAAAATCAGAAGATTGGGCCCCTTCAGCCCCCCTGCGGTTGCTCCCCTGGTAGTTACGCCCCTTATTATACAGGTACACGCATCACTTGCGGCATACTAGACCCCCTTTTTCTGGCCTACAGAATTTTTATATATTTCCTTTGTAGCTGGCATGGGTGTTCAACGGCCAAAAGAGGAGACTAACTGAAAGCACAATGTCCGGGCTATAACCAGAGCACTACTATGTGGTAATGTGCCAATTATAAGAATATTATTTACAGCTGACTCTACTGAAGGATTTACAATCTTAACAACTTTATAACATGATCCTATTGGTGCAGAGAAGCATTTTTATAATCCAGCTCGCCGATGATTTACCCAATGGAAGCTGATAAGGGGACACAATAAAATATATCAGGCCCCACACACATGTTGCCAGTTCGGTGCACAAAGATAAGTCCATAGAGGTTTTTTTCTGTGAAATGAAAACACAAAGTTAATAATTTCCCAATGAACTGTGATGGGTGTAGAAACTGTTGCAAGATTGACACGCCCAGCAAACATGAAATATGCGCCTGTTGGGACTGCAGGACTGCAGTGTGTGGTGTCTGGGTAACCAGGTTGCCAGTTACAACATCACACAATGTGACCAATCACATCTCACTGGGAGAGAATATAACTGAGTCCATAATGCTTGTGTAGTAACACGCTGTGCAAAGGTGAAGGGAAAATGTTTATAACCCATTTCCAGCACAATGAGTGACAGTAAAAGGACTTACACTTTATTTCACATTTAATATACATATATTTTAAAGGAATTAAAGCTAAAACCTAAATAAGCCTAACAGCGAGTTCCTGCAATGCAATAACCCCTTTGCGAGATTTACTGGGGTGAGGGATTGCGGTTAAGTAGAAAGCACTGGTTTGAGTCTGCACTGTTAAGGTTTTGCACTACATGGTATTATCATAGCCTATAATAATACAGTATATAGGTTTTCGCTTTTAAAGTTACGGAAATGGCGCAGCCACTGCAAAGTCAGTATAATTTCCATGCTAACCCAATAATACATCGACTATCAACTATCCACTACCACCACTGAACCACCGACACTTTAGAAAATCATATGTGTATATCTGCAGGGTTACAGCATTTTCTGATTTCTGCAGTCCTCCTTCTGAGTGAGTAAAAATAGATTTTATAATGATACAAACTATCTTTGTATCAGTGTCGTCACTAGAGATGGCCGAAACTGATGAGTTTCGTCCCGTTTTCGGATTTTCAAATTTTCGGGAATATTCGAAAATCCGAAAACGGACCCATAGAAGTCTATGGGGAAAAAAAATTCGAAATCAATTTTAAGGATTAAATAGTAATAGCAGGTTACTGTTAATAGCAAAGGGACCTGGGGAATGGTCTGGGGAACTCGTAAATATAAGTAAAACTCATTTAAAATCTATCTTTCCTCACGATCGGGCTTTTTTCGAGCTTTCGCGGGCTATTTTTGAGGGTTACCGAAATCGAACACTACTTTCGAGGGTTACCGATATCACAAATACGAGGGTTACCGAAATCAGCTTGTACATTCGAGGGTTGGCGAAATCGGCACAAACATTCGAAGGTTACCGAAATCGATCACTACTTTTCGAGGGTTGATGGACTTACGATTTCGAGGGTTACCTGGATTCATACAATTATCGAGGTTACCGAAATCGATCCATGCTTTCGAGGGTTACCGAAATTAATCCCCACTTACGATACATTTTGTTTACACTTCGATTTCGATAATCATCTACTTTTAATTTTGCTAATTATCGAATTTACGATAAATATCGAAAACTCGGAAAATTCGAGTTTCGAAAAATCCGGGAGTTCCGAAAGTTTCATCAGGACTTCGAAACCGCCAGATTCGAATCGAAACTGGGTTCTATTAGAACCCAAAGTACATCTCTAGTCGTCACCCATTGCAGTTAGCAGGGCTAGGGCAATCAAGTCATTAATATTTCAACTTTAGTTCTTCACAAAATGATTGGGTTGGTTCCTTATCAAACAGCCACCCTATGCTGTCCTGTGTGAGCAGAAAGATTGTTCAGTAGCTTTTACCACCTCTGATCTACACCATAGCAGCAAAGATATAAATGTCTCCAGGCCAATTCTACTAAATAATTGAATTTACCATATAGCATTGTGCTTTATGTTCAGTTGTGGGCATTTTACTGTTACTTTTTATGTACCATATAACGGCTCTATTTCCACAGGCCATCAATATTGATTTAAGGGGCCTCCCTACATTGTACAGGCAATTTTACTGATCATTTCTATTCCTGCAATTTTTTCCTTCCATCTCATTATTTATTATGTATGTGCTAGGTATGGCCTGTTACTGATGTATGTGCTAGGTATTGTCTGTTACTGATGTATGTGCAAGGTATGGCCTGTTACTGATGTATGTGCTAGGTATTGTCTGTTACTGATGTATGTGCTAGGTATTGTCTGTTACTGATGTATGTGCTAGGTATTGTCTGTTACTGATGTATGTGCTAGGTATTGACTGTTACTGATTTATGTGCTAGGTATGGCCTGTTAGTAATGTATGTGCTAGGTATGGTCTGTTACTGATGTATGTGCTAGGTATGGCCTGTTACTGATGTATGTGCTAGGTATTGTCTGTTACTGATGTATGTGCTAGGTATTGTCTGTTACTGATGTATGTGCTAGGTATGGCCTGTTACTGATGTATGTGCTAGGTATTGTCTGTTACTGATGTATGTGCTAGGTATGGCCGGTTACTGATGTATGTGCTAGGTATTGACTGTTACTGATGTATGTGCTAGGTATTGACTGTTACTGATGTATGTGCTAGGTATGGCCTGTTACTGGGTTTTAAAGAAGACAAGGTGGGGGGGTGAGAAGAGAGATGGAGAGAGGGTGATAGAGGGATTGAGAAGGGGGAGAGTGGAAAGTAAGGAAATAAAGAGGGAGGGAAACCATTAATCCACCAGTAGGGGATAGAGGAGAAGATTAATATTACAGATGGAGAGAGGATGAGATAATGAGGGAAACGTGAAGTAATAGGTGATAGAAAGTCAGGGAAAGAGAAACGGAGATAAGGATTGTTATTTGAGCATGACAGGATATAGAGAACAGTGAGAGGTGGAGGAATAGTGGGATAGGGACAGACAGAGAAAAAAGAAGAGTAAAGGGTTCCAAAAAGTACAGGGGGGTAGATGGGGGCGAGAAGACAGGGTAGTAGAGATATGGTAGTAGGAGTGAGAAGGAGGAGAGTTTAAGGAAAGGAAACCATTAATCAGTAGAGGATAAATAGAAATAAGGGAGAGGACAAGATTAGTATTACACATGGAGAAAAACAGAGATAGTGAGGGAAAGATGGAGGAGTAGGCTTATAGAGAAGAAAGGAGGGGGGGGGAAGGATAATGGCTGAAATCATAGCAAGGGACAGAGATACAGAGGGGATGAGAAGAGGGCGATGGAGAGAGAAATGTAGATGGAGAATGAGGGCAGATAAGTATATTTAAGAGCCGATTTGGGTGGTTTTAACCTAGCACGGTCTAGGTTTTTGGGGGTTTTCTACAAAAAAATTTGGGGGGGATGGACATTCCCTTTAAATTTCAGATGAAAATGAAAGGAAAACTTTAGCCTGTGAACTGACTTGTCTTTTTTTCCATATTCTGATAGACCCAGTGTGACATTTTTTGCAAAGCCTTATACATAGGACCAAGCACATTTCCATGAGAGGGGTTCCTATTTTAGTATTGAATATGAATGGTTCACATGTGTCAGCTATAAATGCAGATGAGGATACATTATTGCTATATGTTAAAGCGGATATGTTAAACCTACTCTACCATCCCCCAGCTTACATTGCCACTTATAACAATGCCTAAAGCTGGGTACACACCATTAAATGGTTCGTCCCGATCGACTGTTTGGCAGTCCCAACCGATGGTTTTCCAACACCGCTGATCGCCCATTTGTCCAAAGGAACGTTCGAATGGTGCTGAAAAATTGCATGGTGTATACACAGCCTTAAAGTGAAATGGAAATCTAATTGGAGTCGACCATAGATGCAAACGTCTCTTTATGTGCAGTTTTAGGTCACCATAGATGACTTTCAGGTGATTAAGGCTTGGTCCATGCACACTATGTCGACCACTATCAACCCTCAACTCTAAAGTTTGATCAGACCAGGCAAAAAAAACCAAACTTCAATCAGACAAAAAATCTTAGTAACCAATTGGTCCAACAACATTCCTAACCAATCAAGCTATCAATCTTCCTGACCAATTAGGCAATCAATCTTCCTAAATAATCTATTTGAAAAATTTGTCATTTTGGAGAATTAACATGCAATTTCTCAGAATTTCTATGCAGAACGGTCAGTCCAAAATTCATCCTTATGACTGGACCAATTCCAAACAAGCAGATGACGATAATCAGTTTATCAATTGGTAAATATGTTAACGGTATATCAGGAAAAAGTCAGGGCTAGGCCCCACTAAGGTATTTTCTGCGTGTTTCCAAGCACATTGTGCATTGCGCTAGCGCATGCCAATGTAAGTCTATGGAAGAAGCTCCACTATGTCCGCTGCCTTGCGCTGCGCTTTTACCCGTTTTTGCAGTGCATGCAATTACCATTTTTGGTCCGTATCGTAAGCACCGCCATAGGGCAACATCAAAGGAAGCACAGTGCAAGCAGAAGGTAGCACATACATATTCGTGCGACATTGCCATTGTGCTGCATCGCACAATTTGTGTGTGCCTCCGTGCGCTGTGTAGAGTGGTCTAGCCCTTTAGTCTATGAGGGATGACTTCTGCCATTTTTTCAGTGTTTTGAATAGAAGTTGCTGCAGCCAGACCACTACATTTAACATAAGCCTGAGCCAATAAACATCTGTCAATAAACAATCAGACAGCAGTGCTAAGGTAGGTGGGAGGCATTCTATTCACTAATTTCTATAATTTACCTAGTAGTCTTGAACATGCTACAACAACGTGTCACTTTGCTAATGTACTGAGCATCTCAAAAATAATGTAAGTAACTTTATTGGGGGCCCATGACCTATATATCAACTTTCTAGTGGCTTTTTACAAAGGTGCACCCAGTGTGCAGCCAGTCTAATGTCTTACAGCAGCAGGAATAGAAGATATTCCCACACTACCCCAATCCCTTAGAACATGGATACAGATTGGTTCCCTTTAATCAGTTTTTAATCCAGTTTTTTTCTCCTGTAACCCTTAATCGAAGGCCAAGAACACAAATTAAAGGGCATGTCCACCCTCAAAACTATAATTTAACCCACTACTAGCCCCACTCTGTAATGTAATAAAATCCTTACCTTACATCCTAGCTCCAAATGGCTGCCCTGCTATGCCCCTCCAAAGTCCCAAAATCTGGTCACCAGGAGCCAGACAGAGTCCATATAGGACTCCCCCCCACCCTTCCATCTCCCTCACGTTTTGCTGTCCCTCCCCTTAGCATAAAACCCCTTTGGTGTTCTGTAGGGCTCCCTTCGCCATCCCCAACCGCTCTATTCGTTTTTACAGAAACTCCCCTGATCGTTACTTACATTACCTCTCTCCCCTAGCGTTCTGGATAGCCGGAAGCCATGTCCGTGATTGGCTGCCTCTCTCAGCCAATCACAGACGTGGCTGCAGCCCGGCCCCCTGCTTGCAGATGCGGCCGAATTGCGAATGATCGATCGTGCGTTCCCATAGGGAACCGCACGATCGATCGGAATTGAATTCTCCGACATGCCCGATCGTTCGTTCATCCAGATCAGACGAACGATCAGGCATGTCGGAAAATTCCAATCGATCTTGCGGTTCCCTATGGGAACGCACGATCGATCGTTCTCAATTCGGCCGCGGACGAATTTGCTGCGACCCAGGGACATTTGTGCACCCAGCCTAAGGAAGCAGCAAAGAAATGTAAACCAAAAAAGGAATCCTTTGTTCATCTGTAAATTACTGTAATATATTACCGAATATCCTCAATTTTCTTATGTCTACGTAAGTCTCTTGTCAAACTGGCTAAGGCAGCCCTCCCTGATTGGCTGTCACTATTAGGGGCTTGTCCCCTGAAGCTGACCATACACTACAAACCTGATGTTCCTGCAATGTTCTGACAACCGCCTGGCCCAATCATTTTGTGATCAATATTACAATCATAATAGCGGTCACAACAATGATCCGGCAGGAAAATGTTATAGGAAAATCAGTAAGTAAAACTGCTGCTCCACTCGATATTACAATAAATTCTACATGGGTTTGCTTTTTAGTAATTATTAATTTCTATTTATGGATTAATGAGATGAAGAATTTGTATTTTTGGTGTTGCTGCATGGAAATGTCTGCTATTCACACTGCTGAGGACATTCGTTTTTTGTTATCTGATTTATTTGCTGACTCATTTTTCTGACAAAAACATCTCCAAATATGGACTGTTTATAGTATGTGGAAGATCCATCTACAGAATTAGATAGTTAGCCAGGAGATTTAACATTCTGCTTTCGTCTTCAGTACAGAGATTGTTTTCTTCTGCAGTTTTTTTTTTTCTATATTTGAATGACTGGTCATTATTTTCAGTAGCAGATACTCATTGGAGCCAACTTGTGTGTATAGCAGAAGCAATCCATCCTGCATAGCTGAACTTTATCTCATGTATTCAGAGAAAATAAAGTTGTCTCCAATGAGAAGATGTATATTCTTCATACAGTTTCTCTACATACAATAACATAGTAACATAGTAATTGAGGTTGAATAAAGACATACGTCCATCAAGCCAACCTATTTAGTTTTTTTTTAAACCCTTCCTAACAGTTGATCCAGAGGAAGGCAAAAAACCCAGCTAAAAAAAAAGAGGGGGGGGGATTCCTTCTTGACTCCAAACAGCAATTGGAAAGTATCCCTGGATCAACCAGATCTATAGTATATGTATTAATACCAGTAATTCTCAATATTATATAGTATCCCCATACCAACCAGAACTACAGTATATGTATTAATACCAGTAATTCTCAATATTATATAGTATCCCTGTACCAACCAGAACTACAGTATATGTATTAATACCAGTAATTCTCAATTTTTTTTAGTTTTAGAAACTTATCCAGGCCTTTTTTAAAGCTATTTAATGAGCCATTACCACATCTGCTGGAAGACAGTTCCACAGTTTCACGGCTCTCAATGTAAAGAAACCTTTCCTAACCTAAAGATAAAACTTCTTTTCTTCCAACCTTAAAGGATGTCCACGAGTCCTCTGATATGACCTATTAGTGAACAATGAACCAGAGAGTTCATTGTATGACCCATTAATATATTTGTATAAGGTGATCATATCCCCGCAAAAGTAGCTTCTCCAATGTAAACAGCCCTAACTTGTCTAATCTGCCTGCATATTCAAGCCCCATCCATTCCCCTTATTATTTTAGTTGCCCTTCTCTGAACTGCTTCCATTTCCAAGATGTCCCTTTTGTATATGGGATTCCAAAACTGCACCACATATTCTAAATGAGGCCTTACCAGTGCCTTGTAAAGAGGGAGAATAATATTTTCCTCTCTTTATATCTACATGCAGTATATCTACATACAGTATTTATGCATACAGTACATTCTGCATATAGTATATCTGCATACAGTATATCTATGTACAGTATATACTACATACAGTATATTCTACATACAGTTTATCTACATACAGTATATCTAAATATGGTATATTTTACATAAAGTTTATCTACATACGGTTTATTCTACATACAGTTTATCTACATACAGTATATCTAAATATGGTATATTTTACATAAAGTTTATCTACATGCGGTTTATTCTACATACAGTTTCTCTACATACAGTATGATCAACATACAGTATATTTACATACAATATATTCTACATACAGTATATCTATATACAGTATATTCTACATACAGTATATCTACGCACAACAGTATATTATACATGCCGTTTATCTACATACAGTATATCTGCATACAGCACTGTATATTCTACATACAGTTTCTCTACATACAGTATGATCAACATACAGTATATTTACATACAATATATTCTACATACAGTATATTTATATACAGTATATACTACATACAGTATATCTACGCACAACAGTATATTATACATACCGTTTATCTACATACAGTTTATCTGCATATAGCACTGTATATTCTACATACAGTTTATCTACAGACAATATGTTCAACATACAGTATATTCTACATAGTTTATCTACATACAGTATATTCTACATACAGTATATTCTACATAGTTTATCTACATACAGTATATTCTACATAGTTTATCTACATACAGTATATTCTACATACAGTATATTCTACATACAATATAGTCTAACTCAGTCATGTCACACTTGGAATGTCACAGCCGGTTGGAGTTAATCTGCTCCTGAGCTTCCTAACCTCTATTTTGATTATTGCTCCCTTAACCAGCCTGGGTGGGTCCCCACCATCATACACAGTAACTAGAACTGGGCCCCCAGCAAAACTATGATGGGTTTCATCGTGCTTCATGGATCCACAGTGGATTTTTAGGAGGATGCTGTATCTGTCATAAGGAAATCAGAATTGGGCCCCTTCAGCCCCCCTGCGGTTGCTTCCCTGGTAGTTACGCCCCTTATTATACAGGTACACACCACCATCTTGCGGCATATACTAGACCCCCTTTTTCTGGCTAACGAATTTTTATATATTTCCTTTGTACTGGCATGGGTGACAACGGCCAAAAGAGGAGACTAACTGAAAGCACATGCCGGGCTATAACCAAGCACTACTATGTGGTAATGTGCCAATTATAAAGATATTATTTACAGCTGACTCTACTGAGGATTACAATCTTAACAACTTTATAACATGATCCTATTGGTGCAGAGAAGCTTTTTATAATCCAGCTCGCCGTGTTTACCCAATGGAACTGATAAGGCGACACAATAAAATATATCAGGCCCACACACATGTTGCCAGTTCGGTGCACAAAGATAAGTCCATAGAGGTTTTTTTCTGTGAAATGAAACAACAAAGTTAATAATTTCCCAATGACTGTGATGGGTGTAGAAACTGTTGCAAGATTGGACACGCCCAGCAAACATGAAATATGCGCCTGTTGGGACTGCAGGACGGCAGTGTGTGGTGTCTGGGTAACCAGTTTGCTAGTTACAACATCACACAATGTGACCATCACATCTCACTGGGAGAGAATATAACTGAGTCCATAATGCTTGTGTAGTAACACGCTGTGCAAAGGTGAAGGGAAAATGTTTATAACCCCATTTTCCAGCACAATGAGTGACAGTAAAAGGACATACACTTTATTTCACATTTAATATACTATACTTTTAAAGGAATTAAAGCTAAAACGTAATAACCTAACCGAGTTCCTGCAATGCATAACCCCTAACCCCTTTGCGCAGATTTACTGGGGTGAGGGATGCGCGGTAAGTAGAACGCACGGGTTTGAGTCTGCACTGTTAAGGTTTTGCACTACAGTGGTATATCATGCCTATAATAATACAGTATATAGGTTTCACTTTATAAGTTACGGAAATTGGCGCAGCCCCTGCAAAGTCAGTAATATTTCCATGCTAACCCAATAATACATCGACTACAACTATCCCTACCACCACTGAACCACCGACACTTTAGAAAATCATATGTGTATATCTGCAGGTTACAGCATTTTCTGATTTTGCAGTCCTCCTTCTGAGTGAGAAATAGATTTTATAATGATACAACTATCTTTGTATCAGTGTCGTCACTAGAGATGGCCGAAACTGATGAGTTTCGTCCCGTTTTCGGATTTTTCAAATTTTCGGGATATTCGAAAATCCGAAACCGGACCCATAGAAGTCTATGGGGAAAAAAATTTGAAATCATTTTAAGGATTAATAGTAATAGCCAGGTTACTGTTAATAGCAAGGGACCTGGGGAATGGTCTGGGAACCGTAAATATAAGTAAACTCATTTAAAATCCTATCTTCCTCACGATCAGGCTTTTTTTCGAGCTTTCGCGGCTATTTTCGAGGGTTACCGAAATCGAACACTACTTTCGAGGGTTCCAATATCACAAATACGAGGGTTACCGAACTCAGCTTGTACATTCGAGGGTTGGCGATCGGCACAAACATTCCAGGGTTACGAATCGATCGCTACTTTTCGAGGGTTGATGGACTTACGATTTCGAGGGTTCCTGATTCATACAATTTCGAGGTTACCGCAATCGATCCATGCTTTCGAGGTTACCGAAATTAATCTCCACTTACGATACATTTTGTTTACACTTCGTTTTCGATAATCATCTACTTTCAATTTTCGCTAATTATCGAATTTACGATATATATGAAAACTCGGAAATTCGAGTTTCGAAAAATCGGGAGTTCCGAAAGTTTCGTCATGGACTTCGAAACCAGCCAGATTCGAATCGAAACTGGGTTCTATTAGACCCAAATACATCTCTAGTCTTCACCCATTGCAGTTTAGCAGGGCTAGGGCAATCAAGTCATTAATATTCAACTTTGTTCTTCACAAAATGATTGGGTTGGTGCCTTATCAACATCCACAAAAACCCTATGCTGTCCTGTGTGAGCAGAAAGATTGTTCAGTAGCTTTTTACACCTACTGATCTACCCATAGCAGCAAAGATATAAAGGTCCTCCAGGCCCAATTTCTAACTAATATTGAATTTTCCAATATAGAATTGTGCTTTATGTTCTGTTGTGGGCATTTTACTGTTACTTTTTATGTACCAATAACGGCTCTATTTCCACAGGCCATCAATATTGATTTAGGGGCCTCCCTACATTGTACAGGCAATTTTACTGATCATTTTCTATTCCTGCAATTTTTTTTCTTTTCCATCTCATTTTATTATGTGTGCTAGGTAGGCCTGTACTGATGTATGTGCTGTAGGTCTTTACTGATGTATGTGCAGGTATGGCTGTTTACTGATGTATGTCTGGTATTGTCTTAGCTGTATGTGCTGGTATGGCTGTTCTATGTTATATGTACTGTGTATGTGCTAGGTATTGTCTGTTACGATGTATGTGCTGGTAATGCTGTTCTGATGTATGTGCAAGGTCTGGCCTGTTACTAATGTATGTGCTAGTATTGTCTGTTACTGATGTATGTGCTGGGTATGGCCTGTTCTGATGTATGTGCAAGGTAATTTCTGTTACTGATGTTGTGCTGGTATTTGTCTGTTCTGATGTATGTGCTAGTATGTCTGTACTGATGTATGTGCTAGGTATGGCCTTTTACTGGTATGTGCTAGGTTTGTCTGTTATGTTGTATGTGCTTGGTATGGCCCTGTTCTGTATGTATTGTGCAAGTGTTGATTGTCAGTATTGCTGTTACTGATGTAATGTGCTAGGTATTGTCTGTTACTGATGTAGTGCTAGTATTGCCTGTTACTGTGATTGTGTAGTATTTCTGTTATGATGTTGTGCTAGGTATTGCCTGTTACTGATGTATGTGCTGGTATTGCTGTTACTGATGTATGTGCTAGGTATGGTCTGTTACTGATGTATGTGCTAGGTATGGCCTGTTCCTGATGTGCTGGCTAGGTATTGTCTGTTACTGATGTTATGTGCTAGGTATGGCTGTTACTGATGCATGTGCTGGTATTGTCTGTTACTGATTGTATGTGCTAGGTAATGCTGTTACTGATGTATGTGCTAGGTATGTCTGTTACTGATGTATGTGCTAGGTATTGTTTTGTTACTGATGTGTGCTAGGTATGGCCTGTTATGATGTAAGTGCTAGGTATTGCTGTTACTGATGTATGTGCTAGGTATAGTTGTGGTACTGATGCTGTGCTAGGTATGGCGGTTACTGAGTATGTGCTAGGTATGGCGTACTGATGTTGTTGCTAGGTATTGTCTGTTCTGAGTGTTATGTGCTAGGTCATTGTCTGTTACTGATGTATGTGCTAGGTTATGCCTGTTTACTGATTATAGGATGTGTCTAGGTATATGGCCTGTTACTGATGTATGTGCTAGGTATGATGCAGCTGTATGTTACTGATGCGTATGTGCTAGGTATGCCTGTTTACTGATGTATGTGCAGGTATGCTTTACTGATGTATGTGCTGGTATTGTCTGTTACTGATGTATTGTGCTAGGTATGTCTTTTATGATGAATGTGCCTAATGTATGGTCCTGTTAACTGATGTATGTGCTAGGTATGGCGGGTACTGATACGTGTAGGTAGCTGTTACTGATTGTGCTAGTATTGACTGTTATGATTAGTGCTAGTATGGCCTGTTAGTAGTATTGTACGAGGTATGGTCTGTTCTGAATGTATGTGCTAGGGTATGGCCTGTTACTGATGTATGTGCTAGGTATGGCCTGTTACTGAATGTATGTGCTAGGTACTGGCCTGTTATGTGTATGTTGCTAGTCCAATGTCTGTTACTGATGTATGTGCTAGGTATGGCCTGTTACTAGATGTTATGTGGCTAGGTATTGTTTGTACTGATGTATGTGCTAGTATTGTCTGTACTGATGTATGTGCTAGGTATTGTCTGTTACTGATGTATGTGCTAGGTAGGCTGTTACGATGTAGGTGCTATGGTAATGTGCTCTGTTACTGATGTATGTGCTAGGTATGGTCTGTTACTGATAAATGTGCTAGGTAGGCTTGTTACTGATGTATGTGCTAGGTATGACCGTTTACTGATTTATGTGCTAGGTATGGCCTGTTTATAATGTATTTGCTAGGTATGGTCTGTTACTGAATTTTATGTGCTAGGTATGGCCTGTTCGATGTATGTGCTAGTATTTCTGTACTGATTATGTGCTTAGTATGTCTGACGAGTATGTGCTAGTACTGTTACTGATGTATGTGTAGGTATGGGCTGTTACTGATGTATGTGCTAGGTTGGCCGGGTACTGATAATGTGCTCGGTATTGACTGTTACGATGTATTGCTAGGTATTGACTGTTTGAGAGTGCTAGGTATGGCTGTACGGTTTGTAAAGAAGACACGGTGGGGGGGGAGAGAGAGAGATAGGGTGATAGAGGGATGAGAAGGGGAGAGTTGGAAAGTAAGGAATAAAGAGGGAGGAAACCATTAATCACTTAGGGATAGAGGAGAAGATTATATTACAGATGGAGAGAGGATGAGATATGAGGGAAACGTGAAGTAATAGGTGATAGAAAGTCGGGAAAAGAGAAACGGAGATAAAGGATTGTTTATTTGAGCATGACAGGATATAGAGAAACAGTGAGAGGTGGGGAATAGTGGGATAGGGACAGACAAGAAAAAAAGAGGTAAAGGGTTCCAAAAAGTACGGGGGGTAGATGGGGCGAGAAGACAGGGTAGTAGAGATATGGTAGTAGGAGTGAGAAGGAGGAGAGTTTAAGGAAAGGAAACCATTAATCAGTAGAAGGATAAATAGAAATAGAGGAGAGGACAAGATTAGTATTACACCTGGAGAAAACAGAGATAGTGAGGGAAAGATGGGAGTTAGGGTTATAGAGAAGAAAGGAGGGGGGGGGAAGATAATGGCTGAAATCATAGCAAGGGACAGGATACAGAGGGATGAGAAGAGGGCGATGGAGAGAGAAATGTAGTATGGAGAATGAGGGCAATAAGTATATTTAAGCCGATTTGGTGGTTTTTAAACCTAGCACGGTCTAGGTTTTGGGGGTTTTCTACAAAAAATTTGGGGGGATGGACATTCCCTTTAAATTTCAGATGAAAATGAAAGGAAAACTTTAGCCTGTGAACTGACTTGTCTTTTTTCCATATTCTGATAGACCCAGTGTGACATTTTTTGCAAAGCCTTATACAGAGGACCAGCACATTTCCATGAGAGGGGTTCCCTATTTTAGTATTGAATATGATTTCACACTGTCACTATAAATGCAGATGAGGATACATTATTGCTATATGTTTAAGCGGATATGTTAAACCTACTCTACCATCCCCACACTCATTGCCACTTATAACATGCCTAAAGCTGGGTACACACCATTAAATGGTTCGTCCTCGATCGACTGTTTGGCAGTCCCAAACGATGGTTTTCCACACCGCTGATCCCCTTTGTCCAAAGGAACGTTCGAATGGTGCTGAAAAATTGCATGGTGTATACACAGCCTTAAAGTGAAATGGAAATCTAATTGGGATCGACCAAATGCAAACGTCTCTTTATGTGCATTTTAGGTCACCATAGATGACTTTCAGGTGATTAGGCTTGGTCCATCCACTATGTCGACCATATCACCCTCAACTCTAAGTTGATCAGACCAGGCAAAAAAAACCAAACTTCAATCAGACAAACAATCTTGTAACCAATTGGTCAAACAATTCCTAACCAATCAGCTATCAATCTTCCTGCCAATTAGGCAATCAATCTTCCTAAATAATCTATTTGAAAAATTTGTCATTTTGGAGAATTAACATGCAATCTCAGCTAATCTGCTATGAACCAGAACGGTCAGTCCCAAATTCATCTTATGACTGGACCATTCCAAACAAGCAGATGACGATAATCAGTTTATCAATTGGTAAATATGTTAACGGTATATCAGGAAAAAGTCAGGGCTAGGCCCCACTAAGGTATTTTCTTCTGGTGTTCCAAGCACATTGTGCATTGCGGCTACGCATGCCAATGTAAGTCTATGGAAGCAGCTCCCTATGTCCGCTGCCTTGCGCTGCGCTTTTTACCCGTTTTTTGCAGTGCATGCAATTAACCATTTTTGGTCCGTATCTTAAGCACCGCCATAGGGCAAACATCAAAGGAAGCACAGTGCAACCCAGAGGTAGCACATACATATTCGTGCGAACTTGCCATTGTGCTGCATCGCACAATTTGTGTGTGCCTACCTGCGCTGTTAGAGTGGTCTAGCCCTTTATTCTATGAGGGATGACTTCTGCCATTTTTTCAGGTTTTTGAATGAAGTTGCTGCAGGCCAGCCATACATTTAACATAAGCTGACGCAATAAACACTGTCAATAAACAACAGAACAGCAGTGCTAAGGTAGGTGGGAGGCATTCTATTCACTATTTCTATAATTTACCTAGTAGTCTTGAACATGCTACAACAACGTGTCACTTTGCTAATGATACTGAGCATCTCAAAATAATGTAAGTATATTTTATTGGGGCCCAGGCCTATATATCAACTTTCTAGTGGCTTTTTACAAAGGTGCACCCAGTGTTCAGCCCAGTTAATGTCTTACCAGCAGCAGGAAAGAAGATATTCCCACACTACCACCCTACACCCCATCCCTAGAACATGGATACAGATTGGTTCCCTTTAATCAGTTTTTTATCCAGTTTTTTTTCTCCTGTAACCTTAATCGAAGGCCAAGACACAATATAAGGGCATGTCCACCCTCAAACTATAATTTAACCCACTACTAGCCCCACTCTGTAATGTAATAACAATCCTTACCTACATCCTGCACTCCAATGGCTGCCCTGCTATGCCCCCCAAAGTCCCAAAATCTGGTCACCAGAGCCAACAGAGTCCATATAGGACTCCCCCCACCACCCTTCCATCTCCCTCACGTTTTGCTGTCCCTCCCTTAGCATAAAACCCCTTCTACGCCCATCCCCAACCGCTCTATTCGTTTTTACAGACAGACCTCCCTGATCGTTACTTACATTACCCTCTTCCCCTAGCGTTTGGATAGCCGGAAGCCATGTCCGTGATTGGCTCTCTCTCAAGCCAATCACAGACGGGCTGCAGCCCGGCCCCCTGCTTGCAGATGCGGCCGAATTGCGAATGATCGATCGTGCGTTCCCATAGGAACCGCACGATCGATCGGAATTGAATTCTCCGACATGCCCGATCGTTTGTTCATCCGATCAGACGACGACGATCAGCATGTCTGAAAATTCCAATCGATCTTGCGGTTCCCTATGGAACGCACGATGATCGTTCTCAATTCGGCCGCGGACGAATTTGCTGCAAGCCTCTACAAGGCTGAATAAATGTCAGAAATACAGTATTTGCCATCTCTTAAATGTATTCTTTTACCATTCATTGGCTATGGTATTACTATATTAAAAGCCTGTGCTGTTTATTTTTTTGTGCATATCATCTAGTACAGTACTGCAACCAAATTTTTATCATATAGAAAGGAGGACGTTTTTTTTTCCATCTACCACAAAACCATGCAGAATACTAGATTTTATAACATACAACATAATTCACTCCTTCAAAAAAACTATAAATGTTATGCCACCCACAAAGGTCAAACACAGGGGTCTATAAGTATCAGACTGTGATCCTTTATGTTTACTGGGATTGTATCTGCTTTTCTCCTCTGGCACAACTCCAGACAAAAGGAAATTTGGGAAGATAAAAAAAAACGCCTGGGTGAGAAGTGGTATACTATGTTATACCACTTCTCGTGGTGCTGAATTCCTTCAGCTTGACCCCCAGCACAGAAGATTTTACAGCACAGGAAGAACCTAATGAAGAGGCAGTAATCTGGAGTGCTCTATCATTGTTTTAACTTCAGCTAAATTCTCCATCCAGGTTTCATCTGTTTCTCTGTCTGAGAAAGCATTCAATTTTATATGTGGGAAACAATATGCAAATCCATCGAATTGGTTTACAAAATGTTTTTTGTAAAGATTATCAAATGCTTAAGCAGTATTAAAGGATCATATTCAATGGAATTTCCCACGCTCCACTGCTGCTGAATAGGTTATGTATTATTTCTAATAATTCTATAATATACCATATAATATTCTTGGTACATTGGAGTCTGTTAAAAATTGTCATTGCTTTATAATAAAGCATAGTTAATGAAGTAGTGATATAGCATCAAGATATATTAAATATGGGAGCATAACTACCATGGGAGCAGCCTCTGTGACCATAGAAGGGGCCCAACTTCTTACTCTTACTCAGATAAGGAGTCAGGAGCTCAGGTAAGGGAGGGGGAGCAGGACGAGGGTTTATAAGGAGTTTTGCAGGAGTAGTTCTGGGACAGTTTTTTTTTTGTTTCACAGTTACTTTTTTGTCACATGGTGGTATAGGGTTGAATATCGTGAAGGGAGGATTTTTTGTTGGCGCTGCTGATAAGCTGCAGGAATACATTGGGTTGAGGATAGGCAAGGTTACAGGCCTCTATGGACAAAGTAAATGTTTTTGTGCAAATGTTTTTTACAGGTTATGCACTTTACAATTGTTAATAATACATTAATAAATAAGCTGTGGCATTTCAGTTGTCATGTCATTATTTAAGGTGATTGTTCATTGTTATAACGTCGATGGAACCTGCCACTATCACTGCCATGGAATGGATGTTTAGTGGTGCTGGACTGTGAGTGCTGACTGACAATACATTTTTTAGAATAAAAGCAAGAGCATTGCTAGAACCTCCTTGGGGGCCTTAATGCACCCCCAATGCATAAAAAACTCCCATAAAACAAATCTCTCCAACAGAAGATTTTTTCTCCAACTTTTGATTTTAAGAAGTTCCATGAGCAGATGAGAGGGAACTCACTGTAAGAGAGCATGGAAATTACACACATGGCTCTCTTATTTTCTTAGACAGAACACATAGTACAGCCAGAGGTTGAGGTATGTACAGGAAGTTCTAGGCCTAACAGATTGCGCATCCTACCTCATTTCCGAATTTCTTTAAATTATGCCAAATGACAACGCATGCAATTTGCATCAAAAAAGGTGATAGCAGGCATTGTCAAAATGCACCACAGGACAGCGCAGAAATTCAGGTATGGACGCTTACCTTCAGTATGCCATTACGATTGTGCAAAAAAAATGAGATGAAGGAGAAGCAGAGGGAGAACATAAAAACTGCTTGCAGATGTAGCCTAATGTGTCTTTGAAGAATCATTACTGAAAGGTAACGTGCTAGCCACTGAGCAAGGATGTGCTGAAAAATGGTCAAGGAATTTAAAAAAATAATGCTCCATGCTACACCACCAATACTTAACAGAGAGGTGATTCAATAGTCGTTTGCACGACTTAAACTCCTTTAATGGTTATGGTGAAAGACATCCGTGCAACCAGCGCAAGAGATTGAAAGAGATGTCCACCCCCAAAATAAAAATGTGTATATATCTTTGTTTCTCCAAACCTAGACCACGCATGGGTTAATGTTTTATGCGAGGATTCTAAATATACTTACCATCCCCCATTCCCTTGGGTCTTTGCTGCTGCTGTTTCCTTTCCTGTTGCATTTTCCATGCCAGACTGGCAGCGGCGGTCTCATCTCCATTTTGCGCTACTATTAGCATGGCTTTTTATCACCAGCTAATTCCTGGCATTAAAGTCATGCTGTGGAATCCGTTGAGAGAGATTTACCTGAAGCGATAGCAGCTCTGGGTAAATCCCCCCGAAGGTATATATATTAATCATATAGTTAATAATGTACCCTCTACTGTAAATTATATTAAAGATTTCTGTGACCATGCAAAAGGTGAAATGTATTGTCAGTCATGGCCACAACATTGATGTCACAGCCGGTGAGTTCAATCTGCTCCTGCATGCTCCTAACCGGCTATTTTGATTATTGCGCCCTTAACCAGCCTGGTTGCGTTCCCACCATCATACACAGTAACTAGGAACTGGGCCCCCCCAGCAAAACTATGATGGGGTTTCTATCCGTGCTTCATGGATCCACAGTGGATTTTTAGGAGGAGGCTGTATCTGTCATAAGGAAAATCAGAAGATTGGGCCCCTTCAGCCCCCCTGCGGTTGCTTCCCTGGTAGTTACGCCCCTTATTATACAGGTACACGCATCACTTGCGGCATACTAGACCCCTTTTTTCTGGCTACAGAATTTTTATATATTTCCTTTGTAGCTGGCATGGGTGTACAACGGCCAAAAGAGGAGACTAACTGAAAGCACAATGTCCGGGCTATAACCAGAGCACTACTATGTGGTAATGTGCCAATTATAAGAATATTATTTACAGCTGACTCTACTGAAGGATTTACAATCTTAACAACTTTATAACATGATCCTATTGGTGCAGAGAAGCATTTTTATAATCCAGCTCGCCGATGATTTACCCAATGGAAGCTGATAAGGCGACACAATAAAATATATCAGGCCCCACACACATGTTGCCAGTTCGGTGCACAAAGATAAGTCCATAGAGGTTTTTTTCTGTGAAATGAAAACACAAAGTTAATAATTTCCCAATGAACTGTGATGGGTGTAGAAACTGTTGCAAGATTGACACGCCCAGCAAACATGAAATATGCGCCTGTTGGGACTGCAGGACTGCAGTGTGTGGTGTCTGGGTAACCAGGTTGCTAGTTACAACATCACACAATGTGACCAATCACATCTCACTGGGAGAGAATATAACTGAGTCCATAATGCTTGTGTAGTAACACGCTGTGCAAAGGTGAAGGGAAAATGTTTATAACCCATTTCCAGCACAATGAGTGACAGTAAAAGGACATACACTTTATTTCACATTTAATATACATATATTTTAAAGGAATTAAAGCTAAAACCTAAATAAGCCTAACAGCGAGTTCCTGCAATGCAATAACCCCTTTGCGAGATTTACTGGGGTGAGGGATTGCGGTTAAGTAGAAAGCACTGGTTTGAGTCTGCACTGTTAAGGTTTTGCACTACATGGTATTATCATAGCCTATAATAATACAGTATATAGGTTTTCACTTTTAAAGTTACGGAAATGGCGCAGCCACTGCAAAGTCAGTATAATTTCCATGCTAACCCAATAATACATCGACTATCAACTATCCACTACCACCACTGAACCACCGACACTTTAGAAAATCATATGTGTATATCTGCAGGGTTACAGCATTTTCTGATTTCTGCAGTCCTCCTTCTGAGTGAGTAAAAATAGATTTTATAATGATACAAACTATCTTTGTATCAGTGTCGTCACTAGAGATGGCCGAAACTGATGAGTTTCGTCCCGTTTTCGGATTTTCAAATTTTCGGGAATATTCGAAAATCCGAAAATGGACCCATAGAAGTCTATGGGGAAAAAAAATTTGAAATCAATTTTAAGGATTAAATAGTAATAGCAGGTTACTGTTAATAGCAAAGGGACCTGGGGAATGGTCTGGGGAACTCGTAAATATAAGTAAAACTCATTTAAAATCTATCTTTCCTCACGATCAGGCTTTTTTCGAGCTTTCGCGGGCTATTTTCGAGGGTTACCGAAATCGAACACTACTTTCGAGGGTTACCAATATCACAAATACGAGGGTTACCGAAATCAGCTTGTACATTCGAGGGTTGGCGAAATCGGCACAAACATTCGAGGGTTACCGAAATCGATCGCTACTTTTCGAGGGTTGATGGACTTACGATTTCGAGGGTTACCTGGATTCATACAATTATCGAGGGTTACCGAAATCGATCCATGCTTTCGAGGGTTACCGAAATTAATCTCCACTTACGATACATTTTGTTTACACTTCGATTTCGATAATCATCTACTTTCAATTTCGCTAATTATCGAATTTACGATAAATATTGAAAACTCGGAAAATTCGAGTTTCGAAAAATCCGGGAGTTCCGAAAGTTTCGTCGGGACTTCGAAACCGCCAGATTCGAATCGAAACTGGGTTCTATTAGAACCCAAAGTACATCTCTAGTCGTCACCCATTGCAGTTAGCAGGGCTAGGGCAATCAAGTCATTAATATTTCAACTTTAGTTCTTCACAAAATGATTGGGTTGGTGCCTTATCAAACAGCCACCCTATGCTGTCCTGTGTGAGCAGAAAGATTGTTCAGTAGCTTTTACCACCTCTGATCTACACCATAGCAGCAAAGATATAAATGTCTCCAGGCCAATTCTACTAAATAATTGAATTTTCCAATATAGAATTGTGCTTTATGTTCTGTTGTGGGCATTTTACTGTTACTTTTTATGTACCATATAACGGCTCTATTTCCACAGGCCATCAATATTGATTTAAGGGGCCTCCCTACATTGTACAGGCAATTTTACTGATCATTTCTATTCCTGCAATTTTTTCCTTCCATCTCATTATTTATTATGTATGTGCTAGGTATGGCCTGTTACTGATGTATGTGCTTGGTACGGTCTGTTACTGATGTATGTGCAAGGTATGGCCTGTTACTGATGTATGTGCTAGGTATTGTCTGTTACTGATGTATGTGCTAGGTATTGTCTGTTACTGATGTATGTGCTAGGTATTGTCTGTTACTGATGTATGTGCTAGGTATTGTCTGTTACTGATTTATGTGCTAGGTATGGCCTGTTAGTAATGTATGTGCTAGGTATGGTCTGTTACTGATGTATGTGCTAGGTATGGCCTGTTACTGATGTATGTGCTAGGTATTGTCTGTTACTGATGTATGTGCTAGGTATTGTCTGTTACTGATGTATGTGCTAGGTATGGCCTGTTACTGATGTATGTGCTAGGTATTGTCTGTTACTGATGTATGTGCTAGGTATGGCCGGTTACTGATGTATGTGCTAGGTATTGACTGTTACTGATGTATGTGCTAGGTATTGACTGTTACTGATGTATGTGCTAGGTATGGCCTGTTACTGGGTTTTAAAGAAGACAAGGTGGGGGGGGTGAGAAGAGAGATGGAGAGAGGGTGATAGAGGGATTGAGAAGGGGGAGAGTGGAAAGTAAGGAAATAAAGAGGGAGGGAAACCATTAATCCACCATTAGGGGATAGAGGAGAAGATTAATATTACAGATGGAGAGAGGATGAGATAATGAGGGAAACGTGAAGTAATAGGTGATAGAAAGTCAGGGAAAGAGAAACGGAGATAAGGATTGTTATTTGAGCATGACAGGATATAGAGAACAGTGAGAGGTGGAGGAATAGTGGGATAGGGACAGACAGAGAAAAAAGAAGAGTAAAGGGTTCCAAAAAGTACAGGGGGGTAGATGGGGGCGAGAAGACAGGGTAGTAGAGATATGGTAGTAGGAGTGAGAAGGAGGAGAGTTTAAGGAAAGGAAACCATTAATCAGTAGAGGATAAATAGAAATAAGGGAGAGGACAAGATTAGTATTACACATGGAGAAAAACAGAGATAGTGAGGGAAAGATGGAGGAGTAGGCTTATAGAGAAGAAAGGAGGGGGGGGAAGAATAATGGCTGAAATCATAGCAAGGGACAGAGATACAGAGGGGATGAGAAGAGGGCGATGGAGAGAGAAATGTAGATGGAGAATGAGGGCAGATAAGTATATTTAAGAGCCGATTTGGGTGGTTTTAACCTAGCACGGTCTAGGTTTTTGGGGGTTTTCTACAAAAAAATTTGGGGGGATGGACATTCCCTTTAAATTTCAGATGAAAATGAAAGGAAAACTTTAGCCTGTGAACTGACTTGTCTTTTTTTCCATATTCTGATAGACCCAGTGTGACATTTTTTGCAAAGCCTTATACATAGGACCAAGCACATTTCCATGAGAGGGGTTCCTATTTTAGTATTGAATATGTTCACACGTGTCAGCTATAAATGCAGATGAGGATACATTATTGCTATATGTTAAAGCGGATATGTTAAACCTACTCTACCATCCCCCAGCTTACATTGCCACTTATAACAATGCCTAAAGCTGGGTACACACCATTAAATGGTTCGTCCCGATCGACTGTTTGGCAGTCCCAACCGATGGTTTTCCAACACCGCTGATCGCCCATTTGTCCAAAGGAACGTTCGAATGGTGCTGAAAAATTGCATGGTGTATACACAGCCTTAAAGTGAAATGGAAATCTAATTGGAGTCGACCATAGATGCAAACGTCTCTTTATGTGCAGTTTTAGGTCACCATAGATGACTTTCAGGTGATTAAGGCTTGGTCCATGCACACTATGTCGACCACTATCAACCCTCAACTCTAAAGTTTGATCAGACCAGGCAAAAAAAACCAAACTTCAATCAGACAAACAATCTTCGTAACCAATTGGTCAAACAACATTCCTAACCAATCAAGCTATCAATCTTCCTGACCAATTAGGCAATCAATCTTCCTAAATAATCTATTTGAAAAATTTGTCATTTTGGAGAATTAACATGCAATTTCTCAGCTAATCCTGCCTATTGAAATATGCAGAACGGTCAGTCCAAAATTCATCCTTATGACTGGACCAATTCCAAACAAGCAGATGACGATAATCAGTTTATCAATTGGTAAATATGTTAACGGTATATCAGGAAAAAGTCAGGGCTAGGCCCCACTAAGGTATTTTCTGCGTGTTTCCAAGCACATTGTGCATTGCGCTAGCGCATGCCAATGTAAGTCTATGGAAGAAGCTCCACTATGTCCGCTGCCTTGCGCTGCGCTTTTACCCGTTTTTGCAGTGCATGCAATTACCATTTTTGGTCCGTATCTTAAGCACCGCCATAGGGCAACATCAAAGGAAGCACAGTGCAACCAGAAGGTAGCACATACATATTCGTGCGACATTGCCATTGTGCTGCATCGCACAATTTGTGTGTGCCTCCGTGCGCTGTGTAGAGTGGTCTAGCCCTTTAGTCTATGAGGGATGACTTCTGCCATTTTTTCAGTGTTTTGAATAGAAGTTGCTGCAGCCAGACCACTACATTTAACATAAGCCTGAGCCAATAAACATCTGTCAATAAACAATCAGACAGCAGTGCTAAGGTAGGTGGGAGGCATTCTATTCACTAATTTCTATAATTTACCTAGTAGTCTTGAACATGCTACAACAACGTGTCACTTTGCTAATGTACTGAGCATCTCAAAAATAATGTAAGTAATTTTATTGGGGGCCCATGGCCTATATATCAACTTTCTAGTGGCTTTTTACAAAGGTGCACCCAGTGTGCAGCCAGTCTAATGTCTTACAGCAGCAGGAATAGAAGATATTCCCACACTACCCCAATCCCTTAGAACATGGATACAGATTGGTTCCCTTTAATCAGTTTTTAATCCAGTTTTTTTCTCCTGTAACCCTTAATCGAAGGCCAAGAACACAAATTAAAGGGCATGTCCACCCTCAAAACTATAATTTAACCCACTACTAGCCCCACTCTGTAATGTAATAAAATCCTTACCTTACATCCTAGCTCCAAATGGCTGCCCTGCTATGCCCCACCAAAGTCCCAAAATCTGGTCACCAGGAGCCAGACAGAGTCCATATAGGACTCCCCCACCACCCTTCCATCTCCCTCACGTTTTGCTGTCCCTCCCCTTAGCATAAAACCCCTTCGCCATCCCCAACCGCTCTATTCGTTTTTACAGAAACTCCCCTGATCGTTACTTACATTACCTCTCTCCCCTAGCGTTCTGGATAGCCGGAAGCCATGTCCGTGATTGGCTGCCTCTCTCAGCCAATCACAGACGCGGCTGCAGCCCGGCCCCCTGCTTGCAGATGCGGCCGAATTGCGAATGATCGATCGTGCGTTCCCATAGGGAACCGCACGATCGATCGGAATTGAATTCTCCGACATGCCCGATCGTTCGTTCATCCAGATCAGACGAACGATCAGGCATGTCGGAAAATTCCAATCGATCTTGCGGTTCCCTATGGGAACGCACGATTGATCGTTCTCAATTCGGCCGCGGACGAATTTGCTGCGACCCAGGGACATTTGTGCACCCAGCCTAAGGAAGCAGCAAAGAAATGTAAACCAAAAAAGGAATCCTTTGTTCATCTGTAAATTACTGTAATATATTACCGAATATCCTCAATTTTCTTATGTCTACGTAAGTCTCTTGTCAAACTGGCTAAGGCAGCCCTCCCTGATTGGCTGTCACTATTAGGGGCTTGTCCCCTGAAGCTGACCATACACTACAAACCTGATGTTCCTGCAATGTTCTGACAACCGCCTGGCCCAATCATTTTGTGATCAATATTACAATCATAATAGCGGTCACAACAATGATCCGGCAGGAAAATGTTATAGGAAAATCAGTAAGTAAAACTGCTGCTCCACTCGATATTACAATAAATTCTACATGGGTTTGCTTTTTAGTAATTATTAATTTCTATTTATGGATTAATGAGATGAAGAATTTGTATTTTTGGTGTTGCTGCATGGAAATGTCTGCTATTCACACTGCTGAGGACATTCGTTTTTTGTTATCTGATTTATTTGCTGACTCATTTTTCTGACAAAAACATCTCCAAATATGGACTGTTTATAGTATGTGGAAGATCCATCTACAGAATTAGATAGTTAGCCAGGAGATTTAACATTCTGCTTTCGTCTTCAGTACAGAGATTGTTTTCTTCTGCAGTTTTTTTTTTCTATATTTGAATGACTGGTCATTATTTTCAGTAGCAGATACTCATTGGAGCCAACTTGTGTGTATAGCAGAAGCAATCCATCCTGCATAGCTGAACTTTATCTCATGTATTCAGAGAAAATAAAGTTGTCTCCAATGAGAAGATGTATATTCTACATACAGTTTCTCTACATACAATAACATAGTAACATAGTAATTGAGGTTGAATAAAGACATACGTCCATCAAGCCAACCTATTTAGTTTTTTTTTAAACCCTTCCTAACAGTTGATCCAGAGGAAGGCAAAAAACCCAGCTAAAAAAAAAGAGGGGGGGGGGATTCCTTCTTGACTCCAAACAGCAATTGGAAAGTATCCCTGGATCAACCAGATCTATAGTATATGTATTAATACCAGTAATTCTCAATATTATATAGTATCCCCATACCAACCAGAACTACAGTATATGTATTAATACCAGTAATTCTCAATATTATATAGTATCCCTGTACCAACCAGAACTACAGTATATGTCTTAATACCAGTAATTCTCAATTTTTTTTAGTTTTAGAAACTTATCCAGGCCTTTTTTAAAGCTATTTAATGAGCCATTACCACATCTGCTGGAAGACAGTTCCACAGTTTCACGGCTCTCAATGTAAAGAAACCTTTCCTAACCTAAAGATAAAACTTCTTTTCTTCCAACCTTAAAGGATGTCCACGAGTCCTCTGATATGACCTATTAGTGAACAATGAACCAGAGAGTTCATTGTATGACCCATTAATATATTTGTATAAGGTGATCATATCCCCGCAAAAGTAGCTTCTCCAATGTAAACAGCCCTAACTTGTCTAATCTGCCTGCATATTCAAGCCCCATCCATTCCCCTTATTATTTTAGTTGCCCTTCTCTGAACTGCTTCCATTTCCAAGATGTCCCTTTTGTATATGGGATTCCAAAACTGCACCACATATTCTAAATGAGGCCTTACCAGTGCCTTGTAAAGAGGGAGAATAATATTTTCCTCTCTTTATATCTACATGCAGTATATCTACATACAGTATTTATGCATACAGTACATTCTGCATATAGTATATCTGCATACAGTATATCTATGTACAGTATATACTACATACAGTATATTCTACATACAGTTTATCTACATACAGTATATCTAAATATGGTATATTTTACATAAAGTTTATCTACATACGGTTTATTCTACATACAGTTTATCTACATACAGTATATCTAAATATGGTATATTTTACATAAAGTTTATCTACATGCGGTTTATTCTACATACAGTTTCTCTACATACAGTATGATCAACATACAGTATATTTACATACAATATATTCTACATACAGTATATCTATATACAGTATATTCTACATACAGTATATCTACGCACAACAGTATATTATACATGCCGTTTATCTACATACAGTATATCTGCATACAGCACTGTATATTCTACATACAGTTTCTCTACATACAGTATGATCAACATACAGTATATTTACATACAATATATTCTACATACAGTATATTTATATACAGTATATACTACATACAGTATATCTACGCACAACAGTATATTATACATACCGTTTATCTACATACAGTTTATCTGCATATAGCACTGTATATTCTACATACAGTTTATCTACAGACAATATGTTCAACATACAGTATATTCTACATAGTTTATCTACATACAGTATATTCTACATACAGTATATTCTACATAGTTTATCTACATACAGTATATTCTACATAGTTTATCTACATACAGTATATTCTACATACAGTATATTCTACATACAATATAGTCTAACATACAGTATATCTACATACAGTTTTCACTACATTATCATACATATATCTACATCAGTTATTCTACAGACAATATAGTCTAACATACAGTATATCTACATACAGTATTACTACATTATATACAGTATATCTACATACAATATATTCTACATATTTCTGTCAATCTCTCCACTGGCTTCCCATTACCCAAAAAATACAATTTAAGCTGCTAACTTTATCTTACAGGCTCCAATACCTCATATCTGTCTAATGATATTCTCCTCACTTTTCTCATGCCGCCCTCTACTCTGGTACTCTCCCTTCCTCACCTTTACTTAATTTGCTATCACTTCGTATCTTCAAACACAAACCTCAAACTCACCTCTTTAGCCAGGTTACAATCTGGGCCTGGACACTTCTAACCCCTCTAACTGACCCATCATTGACCCTTTGGTTTATCTACTGACAAATTAGTTACAGCTACTGATCTGCTTCCCTTTAAGTTTCATCCCCATCTCCTCTAGACCGTAAGCTCTTTGGGCAGGGCCCTCCTTCTATTGCACCACAGTAATGCTGTAACTTACCACACCGAATGTGCTGGACTAGCACTTGAATTACTTGCACTTTGTATTACTTGCACTACTCTTGTATGTAACATGTATGTTTCCTTATGTTATTAATACAACTGTAAAGGGCTATGAAAATTGTTGGTGCTACAGAAATCTAGAATAATAATAATATTCTACATACAGTTATAACTACATACAGTATAGTCTATATCTAGATTCTACATACCATATTCACCCTCCTTTTAAAACCTACCTAACAGTTGATCCAGAGAGGCAAAAAAAAAAATGTTAAAAATAAGGGTGGAAAATTACTTCCTGACTCCAAATGGCAATAGGAAAGTATCCCTGAATCAACCAGAACTACAGTATATGTATTAACACCAGTAATTCAAATATTTTTAGTTTTAGAAAACTTATCTAGGCTACTTTTAAATTTTATTTAATGAACTTGCCATTACCACATCTCCTGGAAGTCACTTCCACATTTCATCACTTTCACACGTTCTCACTGTAAGAAACCTTTCCTAAAAATTGGTAGAAACTTCTTTTTCTACCAACCTTAAGGATGTCCATGTGTCCTCTGATATGACCTATTAGAACAATGCACCAAGGGTTTATTGTATGTCCCATTTATATATTTATAAAGTGATCATATCCCCACAAATGTAGCTTCTCTAATGTAAAGAGCCCTAACTTGTCTAATCTGCCTGCATATTCAAGCCCCTCCATTCCCTTTTATTTTTGTTGCACTTCTCTGAACTGCTTCCATTTCCAAGATGTCTCTTTTGTATATGGGATTCCAAAACTGCACTGCATATTCCAAATGAGGTCTTACCAGTGCCTTGTAAAAAGGGAGAACCATGTTTTTTCTCTTGAATCTATTCCCCTCTTTATACAAGACAGTGCCTTGCTAGCTCTATCCGTTGCTGCCTGGAATTGTTTGCTATAGCTAGTCTGTAATCTACTAAACCCCCAATCTTTTTCCAGTCGAGATTCACCTAACACAGAGTTATTTATGGTGTAGGTGGCACCAGGATTGCTAAACCCAAACAAATGCATCACCTTACATTTATCAATTGAATCTGATCTGCCATTATGCTTGCCCATTTGATATCTATCTAGGTCAGCTTGCAGCAATTGCACATTTTGTTTTCAAAGCTCTGCATAGTTTAGTGTCATCAGCAAGACAGAGACCTTGCTCTCAATGTCCCCTTCTAAGTCATTTATAAACAGATTAAAAAGAAGTGGCCCCAGTACGGACCCCACCTGAGGCACTCCGCTTAGAACTTTAGCCCACATAGATGTAGAGCCTTGACCACCACTCTGTACACAGTCTATACATCAAAAAAGTAGTCAGAACATTTTGATCGGTGTACAAAATGACCCTGAAATATGTCATCTTTTTAAACATATTCCATTGTTCAGCTACAAAAGGGGCAATACAATTCAGGATCAATTGTGCCCCGCTGGCATTAGTTAAGTGAAGAAAGCTACGAGTAAACAAAGGGTACTTCTCATTTCTTGGGTGTTAATTGCTGCACATCCATTATTAATGTAATGTGATTTCACATCACTCTCTAAAGGGTACGTCCATACAGTAAGAACATTTGCCACATGTGCAACAAACAGGTGTGTATATGTTTAAAATGCCCATGTTAATGTTTAGTGGTCCAGACATTAAGAGAAATAAATGTCCAGACATTAGAGAAATAAACCGCAAATAAGGAACACAAATTAGATATTAAAATTTCTTGGTTTTGACACCTCATTTAGGCACTTCCCATGAGCATTAGCTCTGAGCGATTTTCTGTTTTAAAGAGTTTTTCTGTTTTTAAAAAGAATTGACAGCGTTTAAAACAAAAAGCGTTTGAGAACAACACTATTTCTCTGCTGTGTCCTGCTTGTATTGCTGTTTAGTATGGACTTTTTGTTGGCGCCGCGCAATGTGCATCCTGCCGCATGTATGGGATCTTGGAGCAGCCGCCCGGGACCTATGTATGTGTCAGATGTGAGTGGGTTGCCCATTTGGAATCTGAGGTACAGAGTCTAAGGGGTAACTTGCAGCATTGCAGGACTTGGCAAACCTGGGGGAAATGCAGGTACTGGCAGGGCCATAAACTGGTGGGTGGAGATGGGGCAGATAAGGTGGAGAAGGAAGATAGATTTGTAAGTCACCAGGGAAGTAGGGGACGGAAGGATAGGGGGCTTCTTCCCAGCTGGTCGATCCCAACAGATTTGCCATTTTAGTGAAGATGTGGAGGACGATGGCACGGAATCAGCATGTATGGAGCGGGCCTTTTCCCTTGAGCACCCAGGGGACGGCCATCTCCAATACAAGGGAGGGGAAACTGGGGGCTAGGAAGGATAGACAGGTGGTAATGGTAGGGATTCTATTATTAAGGGGTAGATAGGGTAATCTGTCGCCAGGACCCTGCATGCCGAACAGTTGTTGTCTGCCTGTTCTAGGGTTCGACATGTGGTGATCGTGTAGACAGATTATTGGGTGGGGCTGGGAGTGACCCGGCGGTCTTGGTTCACATTGGTGCCAATGACAAGTTAGAGTGGAGGTGAGGTCCTTAAATATTTTTCCGAGAATTAGGGGCCAAGTTAAAAGCAGGACCTCCAGGTAGTGGATTTCAGAAATACTACCGCAGCCACGTGCTACGCTAGGGAGGCAACGGGAGCTCAGGAGTATAACGTGGCTAGAGAGTGGTGTAAGGAGATGGGGTTTGGGTTTTTAGAAACTGGGCTGACTTTTCTGTTGGCTACAGGCTCTTTAGTAGTGACGGATTGCACCTCAATGGTGGTGGTGCAACTGTTTTTGGGGGAGAAGATGGCTAGGAGATTTTAAACTAGGTATGGGGGGGAGGGAACGTTTAACACACGGGTAGATAGAGAAGTAGGATCGGGGGCTAGTAACACAACGGAGGGAGAGAAGGCAGGAGGGGGGAGCATAGGAGGAAAGGAGGCATGACGACCATGTATGGAAGTAAATCAATTGCTATCTAAAATGTATGTTTACAAATGCAAGGAGTCTGGCTGGAAAAACCGGCGAACTTGAAATAATACGTTAAAGGAAAGTATGATGTAATTGTATGCAGAGAATCATGGCTTAATGATTCAACGACTGGACAGTAAATTGAAGGGTACTCCTTATTTAGACATGACCGAGTTATAAGAAAGGGAGAGTATGTATGTATGTTAAACAGGAATTGAAGCCAAATTTAAAGATGGAATGATGGGGGAGCAAACGATGCGGCGAAAAACATTTATGGGTGGAACTGTGTACAGGAAGCAAGAAGGTAGGTAAATTAATTGTTGGAGTGGTTATAAGCGCCAAATGCCGGGAAGAGGTGGAAATGAATCTCCATATGCATTGGCGAAGGCTCTGGTATGGGGCATGTTTCTGGTATGGGGGATTTTAACTACCCTGAAATAGATGGGAGTAATGAACTGCCAGCACCTCAAAAGGTATAAAGTTCTTAAATTTCCTATATGAGCATTTTCTTTCACAGGGTAGAAGTTCTACTAAAATTGCGTTGTTGGATCTGGTGATATCTAATAACCCAAGCTCATTTTGGAGATGAAGGTAATGGGAAGCGAGGAATAGTGACCATGATATAGTGTCATTAATTAGGTTGCAGAAAACTAAAGTGCACTGGCTTAACAAAAACTTTTAACTTTAGGAAAGCTAATTTTACCTTTTAAAGGAATCGCTCCTGCTCATAGACTGGGGGGAACTGTTTCTAGGTAAAGATCTGAGCAGATGTGGACCACTTTTAAAGGGATATTAACTATAAATCATTTCCAAATCGGTCCTTTAGGAAACAAGTGTAAAAAATTAGGTCCACTCCTGCATGGCTTAATGCTCAGGTAAAAAGGAAATGGAAAAAAAGAAAGGGCTTTTAAAATTTTGAAAGCAGAAGGCACAGAACAGGCTTACAGGGACTTCAAAAGTTGTAATAAAGAGTGCAGAAAAGCATTAACTAGCTAAAATAGAATGAAAATAAAGATTGCCGAACAAAGAAGTCCAACCCCAAGATGTTTTTTAAGTATATAATGGTAAAAAAATGAGGACTGAAATGTGGGACCATTAAATAATGGACTGAGTGTGTTGTAAGAGGATGCCGAAAAGGCTAATCTGCTAAACCGTTTTTTTACATCGTTTTTACTGTTGAGAATCCTTACATAGGGATTGTAACAATGTGCAGGAGAAAATGAAGAGTTTCACATTGAATACAAGGATTGTGGTACGGAATCAATTAGACAAGTTAATATCAATAAAGCGCCAGGACCAGATGGTTGCATCCTAGATTTTAAAAGAGCTTAGTTCAGTTCTAGCAAGACCACTGTGTCCATCTTTTCAGATTCGCTTTTGTCTGGGGATGTGCCGCTGGATTGAAAAAAACCAATGTATATACCAATATTCAAAAAAGTTAGTCGTTCACAGCCTGGAACTATAGACCTGTAAGCCTAACATCAGTGGTAGGGAAGGTGATGGAAACTTTGTTAGGGATCATATCCTTGACTTTGTCTCCAGAGATCATCTTATAAGTAGTAGTCAGCATGGATTTATGAGAAAGAATCATGCCAGACAAATTTAATTGGTTTTTATAAGAAGTGAGTAAGAAGTTAGATTCAGGCACAGCTGTGGATGTGGTATATTTGGATTTTGCAAAAGCCTTTGATACTGTGCCACATAGGCGACTAATGTATAAACTGAGGACTGTTGGCCTTGAGAGAAACATTTGTTCATGGATAGAGACTGTTATTGCCGCAAACGAGAGTGGTGGTTAGGCTACATCTATGTGGGCTAAAGTTCTAGCGGGTTCCTCAGGGTTCTGTCTGAGGGCCGCTTCTGTTTAATCTGTTTATAAATGACTAGAAGGGGCATTGAGAGCAAGGTCTCGTGTTTGCTGATGACACTAATTATGCAGAGCTTTGGAAACTTCCAATGATGTGCAAGTGCTGCAAGCAGACCTAGATAATTATCAAAATGGGCAGCAGAATGGCAGATGAGATTCATGTTGATAATGTAAGGTGATGCATTTGGGATTTAATAATCCCTGTGGCCACCTACCACCATAAATAACTCTGTGTTAAGTGCATCTGAAATGGAAAAAGATTTGGGGTTTCTGGTAGATAACAGACTTAGCTGTAGCAACAATGCCAGGTAGCAACAGCTAGAGCTAGCAGGATTATTCTTGTATAAAAGGGAATGGAATCAAGAGAGAAAATATTATTCTCCCTCTTTACGCATGTAAGCACACATTGTGGAATATGTCGGTGGCAAAGGTTTGGTGGAATCCCAAATACAAAAGGGACATCTTGGAAATTGAGGCAGTTCATAAGAAGGCACTAATTAATAAGGGGAATGGAGGGCTTGAATATGCAGGCAGATTACGAAGTTAGGCTGTTTACATTGGGAAGCGCGTTGCGTGGGACTGATACCTTATACAAATATATAATGGCCCATACAGTGAACTCTCTGGTTGTCAGGTTTTCAATAAAGGTATACTACAGAGGACTCTGTGGACATCCTTAAGGTTGGAAAAAAGAAGTTTCATCTTCAGTTAGGAGGAGTTTCTTTACAGTGAGAACGGTAAAACTGTGGAACTGTCTTCCACAGAGGTGGTATGGATGCAAGTTCATTGAATAACTTTAAAAAAGGCCTGGATAAGTTTCTAAAACTAAAAAATATTGAGAATTACTGGTATTAATGCATATAGATCTGGTTGATCCAGGGATACTTTCCGATTGCCGTTTGGAGTCAGGAAGGAATTTTTTCCCCCCTTTTTTAGCTGGGGTTTTTTGCCTTCCTCTGGATCAACTGTTAGGTAGGGTTAAAAAAAAAAAAAAAAAGGAATAGGTTGGACTTGATGGACGAATGTCTTTATTCAACCTTAATTACTATGTTACTATGTTACTATGTTACTATGTTACTAAATTATAAACCGCATACAAGATATCATACTCCTGTATCGAGACATTTCAATCAAAATAGGCACACACATTGCCAACTAAGATGGTACCGACTAAGCCTCATTGATACCTAATGGTATCAATGAGGCTTGGTCACTCAAATGTTTTCTACGATGGAATCTAACCAGGGTTTTAGCTGGTCTGTATACATAACTCTGTATTATATGTTAAAGACATTTTCCATTTATGTGTCTTTTTCAGATAGCTGCTTTTAGAACCTTTTAGAAGGAAGCTGCCAGTTGAGGTATAGTTTTATTCTTTCAAAAGTGAGTCATAGTAGGCCTAGGGATGGCAGTACTTTATGCTAGGGTAGACTCGAACTGAGTAGTTCCCTGCAGAGTAAATGGATCTAAGGATCAAACAAAGTATTTTGTTGAAATGTATATATGTGTTGTTCTGGTTCACTACGCACTTTACTGTTTACACATGGAGTCCTGAGACTGGTGTACTATTAAACTCTACAAGACTTATGGACCAATGAACATAGAACCGGAGGTCTAAGAATATTCAAGAACCTTGCATTCAATGTAGGACATTGAGCCCTTTATATGGAACTTTTAGCACTTTATTTGGGCACTTTACATGAGGAATATAGACACTTGCAATATATAGTGTTGCAGCACTTTATGTTGGTAGTATTATCACTATATAATATATAAGGCTAGGCATTTTCAATGGGGAGGTGCAGTGGCGAGAATCTATATTACAATCACAATTACAATTCCACAGCCCCACCAACTGTCTCCCCCTCCCTGTATTAGTCATTTATATAGGAAGCCCTGTTTATTCTTGACAGGCAATGTTCGGCCCTTCTTTCTCTTTTGAATAGGAACAGTAATTAACTATTTATACACTAAACAGGGATTCCTATATAAATGACTAATACAGGAAGGGGGAGACACAGTCGTAATGGGCAGGGTTTTTTTAGCTGGCCATATGTATTATAAGAAATAATACGCTACCTACAGTGTAATATATAGATTTACTTTACCTCAAATTTCCATGACCTGTATAAAAGCACTTGGCCTGCGGCCTCGAGCTTCAATATGGTCATGGAACTCCTCGGTGGCGTAATATCCTTATATTACACTGTAGGTAACGTATTATCCCTTATATATTTGGAGTCTGGACTGGGGAACGGATGGACGTTTGTAGTATGTGTCTAATATTGATGATAATATTAAGATATCACACAACACATTTTTCACTTTATTACATATTTTATATTTTACCATTTTATGGTTATGCCAGTATAGATATTTAACATTGTTTGTACTAATGTTATCACTATATTTATTGGGTGTTTTTACTATTTATTTGGTGTTAAATATTGATTTAATTGGGGGTAGGGGGAGTAACCTTATTATAGGCCACACCCTAATGGTATATAAGGTGGTTTCATATGGAGAGCTTCACACTTGAGAAAGGACCTAGACTGTCTGAAACATGTCGTGTGTACAATAAATGCACTTTTGCTCATTGCAATAACTGTGGGGTTGCCAGCTTCATTGGTTGCTCTCTATCTTTTTACACTATACTGTTGTTCTGCATACATTCATTATATCTACATACTGTATATTCTACATATAGTATATTCTACATACATCATATCTACATAGAGTATATTCTACATACAGTATATCTACATACAGTAAATTTTACATACAGCATATTTTACATACAGTATAATCTACTTAAGGTATATTATACATACAGTACAATCTACATACAGATTGTTCTACATACAATTTATTAATTCACGTTTCATTTGCCAGGCCCCAGCATGCTATTTTCTTTCTGATGCTTCCTCCTAGGGGCCAGATAAAAAATGACAGCCCTAACTTCTTTCCCTTATCTGTATATCTCTATAGCTGTGTATTATTATTATTATTATTATTATTATGGATTTGAATAGCGCTAACATCTGTGGCGCTTTACAATTACATAATCATACATTACATACAGGGTAAAACATGATATACAAAGTCATACATATTACATGCACAGGTAATACAGAGTGATTACAGCAATACCGTGATACAATAGGAGAGAGGACCCTGCCCAAAGAGCTTACAGTCTAGAGGATATGGAGGTGAGAAATAAGGTTGCGGGAATCGGTAGGTTGTAAATAGATTGGCAGTGGAGTGTGAAAGGCGGGTTGGATCATATTGGGTAGTAAGTGGGGTAATGTCTAGTCCAGGTTATACGTGTGCTAGAACCTTTCTGTCTAGTGAATAGAGATGTCCGAACTTCATAAAGTTCGGTCCATTTTCAAACTTTCGAACTTTAGAGAAAGTTCGAAAACGGACCGATTCAAGTCAATGGCAGAGTGATAGTTCGAAAAGTCTGGGTGATTTACAGCTAAACTAACAACGGTAACTAGCTCTAAATGGCTGTGGCACCTGGGAAATGGTCTGGGGATCATGTCACTATCACCAGAGTTAGCGAAAACGATCCACACATTTGAGGGTAAACGAAATCGGCCGATACTTTCAAGGGTTGCCGAAAATGAACAATACTTTCGAGGATTAGCGAATGATACATTCGAGGGTAAGCGAAAACAATCCGTATATTCGAGGGTTACCGAAAATTTACATTACTTTCGAGGGTTAGTGAACAATACATTCTAGGGTTAGCTAACGGCCGGTAAATTCGATAATTAACGCATTTACGGTAATTAGCAAAAATACAGCCGCAAGTCCGGAAAAACGAACTAGTTTGAACTCCAACTAGTTTGAGTTCGTCCAAACTCATAAAGTTCGGCTCAAACTCTGGTTCTATTTCGAGTTCTAGTCCATCGTTACCGGTGAACATATGTATGTAAACAGACCAGTCTCTGTTTGTGGTCTTCATGAAACCTCTAGTTAGAGAATGATAACAAGAGAGCTTCAGGTTAGTGAGCGTATCTTATGAGTTAACATTTGCAGGAATAAATAAAGTGCAATGGAATATCATAGACCTAACAAAAGGAAGTTTCCTGGGGAGTGAAACGAACTAGAGTGGAACGTAAGTCCCTTGCTCTTAAGGACCTTGATCTCAAGGGCATAGAAAAAGAAGGACATTTAATCATTTGATGGTTGTATGGTGTGTGTGAAAGTTTGAAAATAAGGATTGTTTGTGCTTTGTTAAGGACAGTGTGTGCAGGACTGTGTGTGCAGTAAGCAGATTAATCTTTCTTTCTTCCAGTTAAAGGGGTGCGCTGGGCTTCTATATTCTAGTATTGCACATGTTGTAATCACAAACAGGTTGTGAAAGGGTTAATAAGTGTTTTGGTTTTTTTCCTCTCTTCCTGGCTCTTGCACTAATTGGTGTAGGGGCTGGGGCCTATTAGTTAAATAGGATTCACATTGGTTGGACCTGTGGTTTGGACCTAACAAAAGGAAGTTTTGAACTAGAGTGGAACGTGTAGAAAGTCCCTTGCTCTAAAGGAACTTGATCTCAAGGACATAGAAAAAGAAGGACATTGAAACAAGAAGGGCAATTAAACAAGGTTTGTGCGTCACTGTGTTGGTTTTGTGGGTGTGGCCAGCTGGGGCCAGTATAGAGGTGGGTGGAAGTGGAACAGGGAAGGTTGAGGGGGGAGGTAGTTTTGTTAGGGTTACTAGGGGAAGTGGGGGATGGAAGGGTACGGTGGCTTCTTCCCAGATTGCCCATCCCAACAGATTTTCCACCTTAGGTAATGAAGTGGAGGAGGACACCTTGGAATTAGCGTGTATGGAGGGGGCTAGTCCCCTGAGCACCCAGCGGACTGCCATCTCTGATACAAGGGAGGAGGAACTAAGGATCAGGAATGCTAGGCAGGTGGTAGTGGTAGGGAACTCCATTATAAGGAAGGTAATAAGGTAATCTTCCACCAAGAGCTGGATCATGTAGACAGATTATTGGGTGGGGACGGGTGTGACCCCAGCTGTCTTGGTTCACATTGGTGCCAATGACAAACTTACAGGAGGAGGTGAGGTCCTTAAACATGATTTTCGAGAGCTAGGGGCCAAGTTAAAAGCAAGGACCTCCAGGTTAGTATTTTCAGAAATACTACCACAGCCACGTGATAAGCCAGGGAGACAGCGGGAGCTTAGGAGCATTAATGCGTTGCTAAGAGGGTGGTGTAAGGAAGAAGGGTTTGGGTTTATTGAGAACTGGGCAGACTTTGCTGTCGGCTACAGGCTCTTAAGTAGAGATGGGTTACAACTCAGCTGTTTTAGTTGAGTATATGGCTAGAGGGTTGGAGGAGATTTTAAACTAGGTTGGGGGGGAGGGTATTAGCTCTCTGGGATAGATAGCCCAGGAGGAAAGCAGGGTGTAGATAGGCCAGTGGCAGGCGGAAAGGGGGTGGGGCTAGCATAAGAGGTAGGGAGGCATGTGTATTAAAGTGTATTAAATTACAGGATCATAATCTAAAATGTATGTTTGCAGATGCGAGAAGCCTGGTTGACAAAATGGGTGAATTGGAAATGATGGCATTGAATCAAAAAGTATGATGTAATAGGTATAGCAGAAACGTGTTTGAACAGTTCTCATGACTGGGCTGTAAATTTAAAAGGATATGCCTTGTTTAAGCAGGACAGAGAAAATGGAAAGGGGGAGGAGTATGTGTTTATGTTAAAAAAGAATTGAAGCCAAATTTAAAAGAAGTGATAAGGCAAATTTTCCCAGGTTAAAAGCAGATCTTCAGAATGTCAACTGGGATAATATATTATCAGGTAAAGGTACTGAACAGAATTGGACTGTGTTCAAGGGGATTTTAAGCCAGTTCACATCTAAATTTATACCCTTGGGAAATAAATCCGCGTCCATGTGGCTGAATTCTGATGTAAAGAGGAAAATGGAAAGGAAGAAAAAGGCATTTAAAACCTTTAAGGCATAGGGAACAGAAAGGGCCTTTAGGGATTATAAAAACTTTAACAAGGAGTGCAAGAAAGCAATCAAACTAGCTAAAATTAATAATGAAGTTAGGATAGCTGAACAAAGCATCACTACCGGTAAGCCTAAACTTTTTTTAAAGTATATTAATAGTAAGAAGATGAGGACTGAGAATGTGGCACCATTAGTTAATGGGGATAAGTTAGTTACGGAGGATGGCGATAAAGCAAATGTCTTGAATACTTTTTTCCCCTCTGTATACACTATAGAAGATCCAAGTACAGATATCAGTAGCAATAATGGTATAAAAGATTTATGTGCACTTTGGTTAACCGAGGATATGGGACAGAAAGAACTAAATAATGTTAATATTAATAAATCTCCTGGACTGGATAAAATACATCCTCGGCTCCTTAGGGAGCTAAGTTCAGTTTTATCTAGGCCATTGTTTCTTATTTTTGCAGATTCCCTCATGTCCGGTGGTGTGCCTCTGGATTGGAAAAAGGCTAATGTTATTCCAATATTCAAAAAGGGTAGTCGTTCACAACAGGGTAATTACAGGCCTGTAAGTTTAACTTCAGTGGTGGGGAAGATCCTGGAAAGTTTAATAAGGGAACATGTTTCTAGAGTATCTTTCAAGGACTGACATTATAAGTAGTAACCAGCATGGATTTAGGAGGAATATATCTTGTCAAACTAACTTTCTTGGCTTGTATGGGGAAGTAAGTAGAAATTTACACTCTGGTATAGCAGTAGATGTAGTATACTTGGATTTTGCAAAGGCTTTTGATACAGTCCCCCATAGGCAACTAATGTATAAGCGGAGGTCTGTTGGTCTGGGGAGTCACATTTGTACATGATTAGAAAATTGGTTAATGAATATGATGCAGAGAGTAATTGTAAATGGGGCTTCATCATTATGGACAAAAGTGCTAAGTGGGGTGAGACAGGGTTCTGTGTTGGGACCGCTTCTATTTAATCTATTTATTAATGATTTGGAAGTGGGTATTGTCAGCAAGGTTTCTGTGTTTGCTGACGACACAAAAATTTGTCGACCATTAAAAACTTCAGAGGATGTGCAATTGTTGCAGGGGGATCTAGATAAATTGTCACATTGGCCTGCTAAGTGGCAGATGAGATTCAATGTTGATAAATGTAAGGTGATGCATTTTGGACTTAAAAATCCTTGTGCTACTTATACTATAAATGGCTCTGTGTTAAGTGAATCCCTGTTGAAAAGGGATCTTGGAGTTTTGGTGGATAACAAACTTAAAGGTAGCAAGCAGTGCCAGGCGGCAACAGCCAGAGCCAGCATGGTATGGTCTTGTATAAAGAGAGGTATGGATTCAAGGGAGGGAAATGTAATTCTTCCTCTTTACAAAGCATTGGTAAGGCCTCATTTGGAATATGCAGTGCAATTTTGAAATCCTGTGTACAAAAAGGACATCTTTGAAATGGAAAGGGTTCAGAGAAGAGCAAATAAATTAATAAGGGGATTGGGGGAGCTTGAATATGAAGAGAGACTGGAAAAGTTACAATTATGTACGCTGGAGAAAAGGCGCTTGCGTGGGGATATGATTACTGTGTATAAATACATTAACGGGCCATACAATAAACTATCTGGGGCATTGTTCACCAATAGAACATGTCAAAGGACACGAGGACATCCCTTAAGACTTGAAGAAAAAAGGTTTAGGCTTCAAGTTCGGAAAGGGTTTTTCACTGTGAGAACGGTAAAGCTATGGAACGGTCTTCCAGTGGACGTTGTTATGGCAGGTTCATTGGTCAGTTTAATAAAAAGCTGGATGAGTTTCTGCAAACAAGGAATGTTGCAAATTACTGGTATTAATACATAAAGTAGAGTTGATCCAGGGAAATTTCCGATTGCCACTTGGAGTCAGGAAGGAATTTTTTCCCCCTTCATAAATTTGGTGGGTTTTTTTTTTGCCTTCCTCTGGATCAACAGTTAGGCAGGAAATGAGGATATTGCTAGATGGGTTGGACTGGATGAACATATGTCTTTATTCAACCTCAAATACTATACTATACTATAGACACGGAATGCATATCCACCTGCAAATGGAGGGATTAACCACTTGAGGGCTCGGTTTTTATAGCTAATTCCATAGATTTGTCTCGACTTGTGAAATAGTGAAAATAGGAAACTCAGAAAGTGGACATAGGAAATTCATAAATGGAAAAAATCTGTCAATTGCAGATTGTATTACAGTAAATAATCCCAAATACTCTAACATCCCCCAGGACCCTTATTTGGATTGGGAAACCCGCCCAAGTGCTGACACATCCCAGGGACTAATTTCTAGGCTAGAAGTACTTGGTTTACTGAAATCGAACAATACTTTCGAGGGTTAGTCAAAATGAACAATACTTTTGAGGGTTAGCCAACTATACATTCAAGGGTTAGCGACGGCTCGTAAATTCGATAATTCTCGAAACAGCAATGACGAATGTTTGATAATTAGCCAAAGTCCGGAAAGTTCGAAACTCTGAGAAATCCAGGTCCGGGATAGTTCGAGAAGTTTGTTCGAACTCGATAAGTTCGGCTCAAACTCGGCTTCGAGTTCTAGTCCATCTCTATTAAAGAACACAGGCAAAAACATGTATCTCTTATTTAATAAGCCCCAAGAATGCTGTATTTGAGACAGACGAACGTCTAATTTATCTAATGTGTAAATAAGGCATTTTCAATGGGCAAGATTTTCCTGTCTGGCCCATTTATTTTGTGAGTTCAAAAAAGAATGGGCTAGGTGGTTCTTCGGAAGTTACGGGAACATCGGGGGAAAATGACAGAAGGTAAAGTACAGTGTATGGGCACCTTAAGGAGGGTATAGTAAGAGATGATCTTGGACAGTGCAAAATGTTATATAGCCCTGCTTATGCGGGTAAAGATTGTCCTTTTATCGGGCATGTGTGTGGCTGAAAAATGGTCAATCCCACAGTCGAAGAACCCTCAACTACAATTGATTGGCCCCAAATGCAAATTTCTATCAGCCCCTTGTCACCCCAAAGATGGGACAGTGTGTAGCCATATTTCCAATGGAATATGTCATCATCTGTGAACTGTATCTCTGATAAAACACTGCATCCCGGGGAGGACTTTACCAGTAGGGGTAAAATAAGGGCAATTTCCCCCCAGGCCACCCTTTGCTACAATATTTGGGCCATGTATGTGTGTTGTTTGTATGTGTGTCGATTTTTCCTAGGACAGGATGGAAGCATCTAAAATTCTGGAAAAGAATAAACAAAAATCACTGATTCTTTCTCTGAGGTGTTATGTGTATAATATAATATATGTGTATAATATGGGTGCCTGAGCCCATTGTAGATTGTCAAAAAAAAAATGTTGTTTTGTTTTACTGTTTATTACACCTACCCATTTGTGCACTGTCTGGAAAAAGGCTGCCACTATTGCCACACAGCATGGCAGCTCTACACTCTGTCCTGCCTATATCCAAATTTCTATCTCTGGCAGCTCCACACTATCTCTATTATCAGCATATAGACAGGATAGAGATGGTGTGGAGGTGCAATCTGACACAGAGATAGAAATATGAATAAAGGCAGGACAGAGTGTAGAGCTGCCATGCTGTGCAGCCTTTTTCCAGACAGTGCACAAATGGGTAGGTGTAAGGATTTGAGCATGGGGTGAATATATCAATAGTCAATACAAATGAAATCCATTTTAAGCAACACTGATGCAGAATATAATATGGGTACAGCATTCCTTTCAACCTTCTATCAGTTTCTGGATTCCCAATCACGTGAATTAAGTAGAGTAAATGGTAATAGAGGCAGTTCCAGAACAAAGAGACTCCTTGGATATCTCAATTAAGCAACCTAACACCATCAAACACACACACAAGAACATAACACTTGGATGTTTTACATTTAAGCAGACAGAATATTTATTAGGCACCAGAAAGACTGAAAAGTACCCATGTATGTATTTAAATATGTTTGTCCCTATTGGATCCCAACAAGCATTTCTAAGCCTTAAATAGGAGAATAAAGACTCAGTACAGGGCAGGCTATATGTCCACTGACTTTATATGCATATAAGGTCCATCTGATTTAGGTCAGGATAAATGATAAAATGCACACTGGCTGTATTCTGCTTTGGGTAAAATGAAGACTTAGCGACCACGAGTGCTGGATATTTCTAAAAAGAAAGAGATTGGTTTAGTGAAATGTTTCCACCAAATATGCACATCCATGGATATACACAGAGTTACACACAACGACCTACTTGTAGAGGTTGTAGATGTGGCTGTAACAGTAGAAGAAGAGTCAGTAGTTGCAGCAGATACAGGAATCCTAAATAGAAAACAAAGGGAGACTGGTCAGAAATAATCTAGTTTACTTCATTCATTGCCCTCCCCAGACAGCATATAGAACAGTGGTGGCGAACCTATGGCACGTGTGACAGAGTTGAGCCCTCTCTGTGGGCACTCATGCACAGCAGAGTTCACCAGAGACAGGATATCAGGTCAGGGTAATGGAGGAGGGAGGCGGAGCCACGAGGTAACTTAGTGATGGGTAGAGATGTCCGAACTTCGCAAAATCCGGTCCGCTCGAGGATCCGCGAATTTTCGGAAAAAATCGAAAATTTGGAAATCCGCGAGCGGACCTATTAAAAGGAAAAATACCCACGAAATTACGAGATTTTTCGTATTTTCAAAAATTTTCGAAATTACGGGTTTTCGCATATTTTTGAAAATTTTCGAAAATACGAGAAACTGGTATTTTCGAAAATTTCCGAAAATATGTATTTTCGAAAATACGTATTTATGGAAATAAGAGAAATCCTTGTATTTTCGAAAATTTTCGAAATTACGTGTTTCCCAAATTTTCAAAATTACGTTAAAACTCGTAATTTCGAAAATTTTCGAAAAATCCGTGAATCGGAAGTTCGGAAGGCGGAAAATCCGGAAAAATCCGCCGTTCGCAAACGGGATAAATCCACGGCGGATCCGGGTTCGGATCCGCGAACCGGCCATCCCTAGTGATGGGTAGGAAATAGATCCCAAGTAGAGTGCCATTTGGCCAAGAGAACGGTACTTTTCCCTCCCTCCCTAATTTGGTTGCTATTTGTATGGTATTTGCATTGTTATTTTTCTTATGACAGGCAGTCTCTAGCAGTGCTGGGGGGGAGGTGGTGTTTAGTCCTAAAATTGGGCTACCCATTTGGTGAACATTTTAAAATGGCTAGGCTTGGAATTACCTCTCAGTGGGTGTGAACAGCCCACAGGAGAGTTTGGGTAGAATATTTCAACGTGGTGCCTCCTGGGCTGGAATGGAAAGCAGCCAGGGGGCTTGGATTGTGGAATATGGTTGCATATTACATTCTTATTAAAGGGACTGTAAACTCCCCATCATCCATAAAAATAACTATGTGCCATCCGTTTCTATTATTCACAGGGAGGTGAGCCTGTGACTAATATTACGCTCAGGGGACCTGGAACTTACCTTACCGACGCTCCACTGCAAGCCGCTCCTTTACTGACAGACGCTCTGTCCCGACCGCGCGCCCTATCTTAGGCGCATGCGCGCCAATACAAAAGATAGGGCGCGCGATCGGGAGAGAACAGCTGTTCAGTGAAGGAGCGGCTTGCGAGTGGAGCGCATGTGCCTAAGATAGGGCGCGTGGTCGGGACAGAGCGTCTGTCAGTAAAGGAGCGGCTTGCGAGTGGAGCGCGGTAAGGTAAGTTCCAGGTCCCCCGAGCGTCCTATTATTCACAGGGAGGTGGGAATAAGCGTTCTCACCTCCCTGTGAATAATAGAAACGGATGGCACAAAGTTATTTTTATGGATTTAGTGTTCCTTTAATGTTAGGGCGCGTGGTCGGGACAGAGCGTCTGTCAGTAAAGGAGCGGCTTGCGAGTGGAGCGCGGTAAGGTAAGTTCCAGGTCCCCCGAGCGTCCTATTATTCACAGGGAGGTGGGAATAAGCGTTCTCACCTCCCTGTGAATAATAGAAACGGATGGCACATAGTTATTTTTATGGATTTAGTGTTCCTTTAATGTTTATTGTTATGCCAAATAAAAGTTTAATATTTTATGGAAAATATTTATCACAATAAATGTGGCCAGTACCATTTTCCTCAGAAAGCATTGTGTTGTGTCAGTTATTAAGCAAGGAGAAGGCTGGGGTAGGAAGGGTGGGATTGACTGTGGGGGAGGAGTTGAGGTGTCAGGGTTTATATGGTCCAACCTAGACCTACCCTTGTCAAGCCAGAGAGAAAGTGTAGCAGTTGTCTGTAGCAGAGAGGGGTCCCGTGCTATAACATTCAGCTCTGCTGGAGTCACTGTTTTGGATCTCAAACGCCTGTGTGGTAATGTAGGGGTTAATGGTCACTGTTTTAGATCTCAAATTCCTGTGTGGTAATGTAGGGGTTAATAATGGTCACTGTTTTAAATCTCAAACTCCTGTGTGGTCATGTAGAGGTTAATGGTCACTGTTTTAGATCTCAAACTCCTGTGTGGTCATGTAGAGGTTAATGGTCACTGTTTTAGATCTCAAACTCCTGTGTGGTCATGTAGAGGTTAACATCTATAATCGATTCTATCTACTGTATTGGTCTGTGTCTAAGTTGTTTTTTTCTAAAGTAAAAACTCCATATTCAGGTTATGGCACTAAAAAAAAATAAAAAGTAGGGGTTTGGGTTGCAGTTTGGGTTCCCCATCAGCGACATAGAACAAGTTTGTGTCTCCCAAAACCTACTGACCTCCCACACTGTAAATCTAATGCTTTAGTTCAAGTGGCTCTCTGAGTCTCCTGTGGCAGATCAGTGGACTCAGTTACTTTTCACATTCTCATCAGTAGAGACTGAATGGAGGAGGTGTGGCATTACAACTCCTTCACATTAGCTAAATTCTTACCCCTGGCCATTGTCAGGCTCAGTAAAGTTAAAGGGCATATGTCCAACCCCAAAACTATAATCCCTTCCACTACTGGCCCCAATCTGTAGTGTATAAAAATCCTTAACACAAGTAAAAATAAATTGCTACCAACAGGTTACAATATGGGTGAATGAATTAAGCTATGCACTAAGTAATTGGCTCACTTAATTATGTTGGGGCTAAGGTGCTTTAGCCCTGAGCCATTCACATCAGTTAGCTCCTGACAACAATATGCACACCCTTAGGATAGTCACACATGGAAAAACGGACTCACCGCTCCTTCTGTTTGGTCTGGGTGCTACCCAGCCCCGAACTCCTCGCTTAGGTTCCGTTCAGGTAAGTATTTAACAAAGGGGTCTTGATACACGGCTTGAAAAATCGATATAACTGCTCCACTTGGATTAAAACAAATCTTTATTCTGGTTTACATATTCCAACACCACTAGTACCGGCTAGAGGTAACAACGCCTTACGCGTTTCGGGCCATTGGCAGTCCTTAATCATAGGCTGCCATTACTAGCCATGCTGACCCTCTTTTAAAACGGGGGGAGATGACGCTCCGGAGGCAGCACCCACTGATAAGAAACACGCCCCAGTGGTAACGTCCCTCCTAGAAACTCCGCATAGAGAATCCAACAAAGTTAAAAACCACAACCCACTGTGCAAAGATCACTAGATAGATGACTATCCTGGATTCAATGAACTCCAGAACGCCATCCATCTATACATATATTATATACATATATTATACAAATGGGCAATGCATTCAGTGACCCTAAGGAATTAGACATAATATAAAGCACTATGAACATGATCCATATATATTAGGTACCTATATTTTATACATTATTTGATTCAGAATTAGCTTAGCTATATAATTTAGTCAATATAACAAGTTACATCGTACACATAGTTCATACCTGCTGGAACATAGTACATAGATTAAAAATCCATTTAAATTCAGCTTGCCTTAAGATCCTCAGTCTGTCTCTGTTTCTTTTATCTGCTTTTATATGCTGTACACCTTGTACATATGTGGTATTACAATTAATATAATCCTTTAATGTGTATTCCTTTTTTGTCACAGTACTTACACATTTTGTGTTTTTATCAACATAATTACAAGTAATACATTTTTTAGCCCCACATGGGTATGTACCCCTGTATTTTAACCATGAATCACTGTATATTTACCATGAATCATCTGTAGGTGTCACAAACGCCAGTTCTCTTATCAGAGGCTAACTGAGTTCTTTTAGAGCATCAAAGACAAAACTTATTAAATTTTAGATTTAATATTCCAAAAGGTGGACAGTGCATATAATACAAAAATAAAATAAAATGGTGTTATAATAAAATGACATACAATAGGAACAACAGTTATATAAAATAAAAAGGATAAAAATATTCACAGACCCTACTCACTAGAAGAAGTCCTGTATCCCGGGGCGGGAAGAAATATCGTGTCCATACACACGTTATTAGCATGTTCCCTCAGTATGAACACAGTTATAGGGGCTACAAGGATTTTTAAACCATTTCATGAACCACTCCCTTTCTCTGGCTATGCAGGAGGTGGGAGTGTCTAGGAATGTCCAGATTTACGACTAGCCAAAAGCATTCATTCCCCCTCAGTTAGGCAGATTCCATATAAATGTAGATATGTACATTGTAGTATAGTATTTGAGGTTGAATAAAGACATACGTCCATCCAGTCCAACCCATCTAGCAATATCCTCATTTCCTGCCTAACTGTTGATCCAGAGGAAGGCAAAAAAAAACCACCAAATTTATGAAGGGGGAAAAAATTCCTTCCTGACTCCAAGTGGCAATCGGAAATTTCCCTGGATCAACTCTACTTTATGTATCAATACCAGTAACTTGCAACATTCCTTGTTTGCAGAAACTCATCCAGCTTTTTTTTTAAACTGAGCAATGAACCTGCCATTACAACGTCCACTGGAAGACAGTTCCATAGCTTTACCGTTCTCACAGTGAAAAACCCTGTACTGGGATATTGACCACATATTCATCTCCAGTATTAATTTTCAATTCCTCCAATACCAAAGATAACCTGTGTATAATCCATATTTCCCAAGATATTAATAACTCACCTTGGCAAGGGAATAAGGGCTCCATGTTGGGTATCATTTTGAGGGGCCTTCCTATCCATTCAAAAATATAATATTGGTTTCTGTCTTACATATTCCAATACTGAAATACATTTATTTTACATGTATGGTTGTCCTTAAAATTACCTCTTAGGGTACCCACCAGACCCCTAGCTGAAGAGAATTCCAGATACACGGTACGGCCCCACATTGTCTGGAAAATAAGATCTGGTTCCATGCTTCACTAATCGTAATATAAACAATAGGACTGTTCCAGACTGGAATGGTATTTTTATTGGTCCTTTGCAAGAACTAATACCCATTCTTGCCAAGTCACTACACACTTGCTTGACAGTCGGATTCACGGTTTCTATATTACTAGGGGCTAGAATGTCTCTTATCGATTTAGCCCTCTTGGGGCCAAATTTACATCCATTTCTAATGATTTCCCTCAAAATAGGATCTTGGTCCAGTATTGGAAGATATTTTTTGGATCCTCTCTGAGGAGTTTCCTCTAGGAGGGGCGTTACCACTGGGGTGTGTTTCTTTCCGGTGGGTGCCGCCTCCGGAGCATCATCTCCCCATTTTAAAAGAGGGTAAGCGTGGCTAGTATGGCAGCCTATGATTAAGGACCGCCATGGTCCGAAACACGTAAGGCGTTGTTACCTGTAGCCGGTACCAGTGGTGTTGGAATATGTAAACCAGAATAAAGATTTGTTTTAATCCAAGTGGAGCAGTTATATTGATTCCTTAAGTGGTGTATCAAGACCCCTTTGTTGAATACTTACCCGTATAAAAATCCTTACCTTACATCACAGATACAAATTGTTGTCCTGTAATCCCTCCCCAAAGTCCCAAAAAATGGCCACCAGGAGTACTGCAGAGTCTATAAAGGACTCTGCCTCCTGTCTCCCCTCCGGGAGAATTTTGCCATGCGCAGAAGATGCCCCCCTTCCTTTCCCTCCCTCCTGATTTGGTCTCCCTTCCCCTAGCATTAAACCCCTTTGCCATAATATAGTTATTATAGGTAAGTAAAGATCAGGGGACTTTCTTGCTATAATAGAAATGCGGTTGGGGCTGGGGGACCAATAACTATAATATGGCACAAAGTTAGTTTAAAGGGTGGACATACCCTTTAAGAAAAAAAACAAACAACGGAACTTCCGGTTTTTGAAAAAAATTTATTCATACCCTGACACAACCTGACCGGTGTAAATCCGGGATGATGCGGGACCACTAAAATGGGACAATCCCAAAGAAACCGGGACGGTGCAGAGCTATGCAGATAGTTTAAAAACTACAACTCCCAGCATCCACTCTTTAGCCAAGAAATGCTGGGAGTTATACCTTTCAAACATCTGGAGAACTGATTACCTATACATGATTTTATAACTATGTCCTTCAGAATATACATTTCAATCTCCACCCACTATCTAAACTTGCATTATGGAAGGCAGTAAAAGTCACAATGAGCAGGTAACAACAGAGGATTATGGGTAGGGAGCAGGTGGAGCTGCAGTGTAATATCTACACCTTTATATGGAATCCTGACGATGGCCGTTTGCAATATGGCCAAAACGCGTTGATTCATCACTGGAATAAACTTTCTCAGGTTGTTTGAAATCCCACGTGTGCTCCGACTCCTTTGCTCCGCCTTTATATGGGTGTAGATATTTTTGTGCTGTTTTACTACAACTCACAGCACTCCCTGTCTGTACTCTGCTGTTGTAAAATGCTTGGAGGTTTTAAATGTTATCTGGAGGTCAGCATACCTGCTGTAGTTATAGCTGAACCTCATCAAGTGGTAGACTGTTATTATCATCACTGGAATCATCCACATCCCATAGATCATTATGGCCAGAAGGATTTACAAAGACCAATAAAATCACATGTCATCTGTGTCCCGTGCAGACACTTTCTCTGGTCTCATGCATAGGTGCAGATTATTATTATTATTATTATTATTATTATGGATTTATATAGGGCCAACATCTTCCATGGCACTTAACAGTAGCATTAATATACATAAGGAAAACATATGTTACATACAAGGGTAGTGCAAGTAATACAAGTGCTGGTCCAGCAGCATTCAGTGTGGTAAGTTACTGTGGTACAATAGGATGGAGGGACCTGCCTGAGAGCTTACAGTCTGGAAATGGGAAAGAAACATAAGATAGAAGTTTGTTACTCTGTTCTATGGGAGATTTTTACTTTGCTGGCTATGACCTCTGCTAGTAAAACCAAGGTCAGAAGTTTAACCCATGCCTTTCCAGTCACTCCAGTATTAACTGCTTTTTTTACCCAGTGCAAAACCTACTCAAGCACTACAAGAGTTAAAGTTAAACATAGCTGTCTGTATTCCTATCCACAATAGCATCCTGTATAAGATTCTAAGTACATTAGAGCTGTTGATAACTCAATATTTACCCAGTCAAAAACATAGTAAGAGGCTGGAAACTATTGCATCTAGAAATATTTGCCATTTATCTGCCATAGTGTGATAAGGTGCTATGCACACTGCACATTGTCTTCGATTGATAACAATGTATTCTCAATTTCAATTATTACCAGGGTTGCCAGGCGTCCCTATTTGGACAGGATTTTGCCGGATGCAGGGACAAAATCCTGTGTCCCACAGTCAGGTCTGAAATCTCGTCCAAACACCGGCCCTAGCAGCCCCACCCCCAGAACGCCCACTCCCTGCTGTTATGCCCAAACCCCACCTCTTGGCATGGCCACGCCCTTAGCTCTTCCTCCGTCCACCCCCAGCTCCACTCCTGCAACCTCTTGATCGAGGGGGAAAAAATTCTGGAAAGCCTGGTTATTACAGACAGATCTCTCTTAATAGACAAGGGGAAAATTTTATTTTTTTTTTACAGACTAGAATTCTTCTACACGTGGACCCGACCCGACTCGCAGTTCTCTTTAACCGAACCTGACCCAATCAAACCCAACGCGGGTTACCCGGCCCGCAAATCACGTAACCCACAGGTACCCAACCCGATGCAGGACTCTAGGCCTAGGCATATTAGAGAAGACGGAGATTTCACTGAGATCCTATAAAATCGTGTGAAATGAAAGGGAATGTAAATGTGATGGCCTTATGAAGAAAATACTGTTCTCTTCACTCTTCTTCTTGGTCTACAGTAAACCAGCATGCTAGAGAATAATAATAAAAGTAATATTCTAACAACAGCTGGAAAGCCCTTGGATGGGCACATCCCATTTATCCTGTAATGTTGACAGATTTTATTTGATTTGAATCCTTGTTCAGTTGAATATAATGGGAATCTTGTTTAAAAAGGTAGTGTTAAAAGACTACCCTGATATTTTGTGTTTGATTGCTTTCATTATGCACTGGAAAAGAAACTAACTTCAAATACAAAAACCCACATTGGCCTTAATTCTTACTTGCTGTCTTGTGCACTGAGTAGTTCCTGATACTTGGCAATCTCTTGCTCGAGTCGGGTCTTGATATCAAGGAGTAGTTTGTATTCACTGTTTTGGTTTTCCAGCTGATTCCGGATAGCAGAGATTTCATTTTCTATACGGACAATTACATCTTGGATCTTAGATAACTGTACACAGTACCGTCCTTCAGCTTCTGTTAGAGACGTTTCAAGAGCTGATTTCTGTAAATGAAAATATATCAAAATCAAATATTTATTTCAAAATTATACAGAATCTGCTTCTTCCAGTTCCAGAGATTAACACACCATGCTTAGCTGAGTATGTAGCTCGATCTCCATGGTTTGATTTGTGCTTCTCAGACTAGTGATCTCTGATTTAGAAGACTTGGTCTCCTGAACATTGGCAGCAACCTGCTTCTGGAGATCCTTGGTCTACAAATAGATAGAGATGAAATCATTAAAGACATCAACTACAGGCTTAACTTTTATACAGGACTATATATATCCCAGGAACCTAGAAATGTTCTCTCAATGTCTTTCAGGTGGTTTCTATTTACTCTATTGTCTTAGTGGCCATCTAATGGCAAAAAGAATTGATATCATCTGTCCACTTGAAAGTAATATTGCAATAAGCAAACTAGTACTTTTCAAAAACAATACTTTTCCCAATACCCGATTAAGTAGAAAAGGTACAAGGACATATTTTGGTGATAATAAAAATGAAAACCTTACTGATTATAATGAAGCTTTTTGGTGGTTTGTGATTTTTAAATTTGGATAAAGATTATTTTGGATATACAGCAGTTCCCATAATAACAAGAAAGAAATCTATGAATCAGACAGAGACAGCAGATGGGAGACCCACACACAATGTTAATGAATAACAACTGGGTAATTATTTTTTCAACTGAAATTTTATAATGAACTTATTAGCTATAAAGATTATTTATATTTTTTTCAAAAAAACAATGGCCCTGAAGATTCAGTCCTTTTTGTAAAGCGAACGTAATAATAATTTCAATTGCTTCCAGAAATGAGTGAATTTAGGCAATGGACTTAGGGCAAATTACCCTGTAACTCTTCATTCTAAGCTGGGTATCAATAAGATTGGCCCTTTATCTGTAATGTGTGTACAACAGTTCTTAGTGTTCCCAAGGTTCACAAACTTTCACCTTCTGCCTCTGGATCATTCAGAACTGCCCAAAAATTTCCCTTGGCCACCAAAGTCTTCCTGTACTAACATAGGGAGTCAGCCACAGCTTAAGGAAATGTGTGGTCCCAAACGTTCTTCTTATTCTTTACACACAGGAAAAATGCTTGGGACAGCGTGTAGGGGGATCTTTGAAAAATGACAGACAGGATCTTAAAGATTCTGTCTGTCAGCTTTTAAACACCTGTACTGTGTGTACCCAGCTTTTGTTGCTGCAGCCACTCTGGTTATATCTCCATTTGTGGCTCAGGGTAAATCCTGGAATGGATCAACCTCCCCATACACAAAAAAGGCCACACTTTGGACCTGATATTCCACTCAGAATGTGGAAATTGATCCAGTAGATTGGTCAGACCACCACACCATCCACTTTTCCCTTACAGCACCAGCTTTAAAACACCAAAATGTAGAAAGATTCCAAGTGCACACCAGTCTTAAATGAACTAATTGTGTTTATTCACACAAAGATGTGACTTTCTGGAGTCAGTGTGACCCCTTCCTCAGATGTGAAACAAATGGCAAATAGTGCAAAAATGCTGATTTATATAGACAAAAAAGTCATTTACAATTGGAGAGACCTCTAGTGTTAACTATGCATATTGCTCATATCATGTAAGAAACATAAAATTAATCCACTATCAAAGTGCATGGTTTAAAGTGCAATGATGAAAGTGCAATAGTTATCGTGATAGTATCCACTGTATAGGTAACCATAAAATTCTAAAATACACATATATTGGATATAAGTGAAATATACATACAATATGAATAAGTGATACAAATGTGCATGATTAAAATTTATAAAACATATAAACCATTGCATACAGACTGTTATTCTAATCATATCTTACAAATATATAGCAGCTAAACATTCCATCTGTATATGGAGATTTCATTATGATTTGTCACTAAGAAAACATTTAAGCCCCAAATTAGTATTGAGCCCTTTTGGCTGTAATGTGTCCAATTTATGGATCCAATATGTTTCTTTCCTAGTCAACATGTTATCTCGATTTCCCCCTCTTTTTAGTGTGGGTATGTGGTTAATAACCATGCCTCTTAATTCACATACTTGGTGTTTGGCTTCAAGGAAATGGGCTGCTACAGGTGGAATTTCAACCTTAGTGGGTATTGACTTATCTATTCTTTCAAAGGCTAAATTTATGTCACTTTTGTGCCTTTGAAACCGTTTTTTGAAAGGGCCCATTGTTTTCCCTACATAAACTTTGGAGCACGGCACTTAAACATATATACACAGAAGTTTTGTATTACACGTGTATAGGTCTTTGATTTTATATATATCACCATTTTATGGATGTGTAAACGTAGACCCCGTGATGATTGAGTTACAGACGTTGCAATTGCAACACCTGTAGCATCCTGTTTTGTTTGTAAGTTTCACTAATGGTTTCTGATATTTACATATAGGGTCTATTTGTACCAGATGACTGGTTCCTTGAAGCCAAACACCAAGCATGCAAATTAAGAGGTATGGTTATTGACCACATACCAACACTAAAAAGAGGGAGAAATCGAGATAACATGTTGCTTAGGAAAGAAACATATTGTATCCATAAATTGGACACATTACAGCCAAAAGGGGCTCAATACTAATTTGGGGCTTAAATGTTTTCTTAGTGACAAATCATAATGAAATCTCCATATACAGATGGAATGTTTAGCTGCTATATATTTGTAAGATATGATTAGAATAACAGTCTGTATGCAATGGTTTATATGTTTTATATATTTTTAATCATGCACATTTTTATCACTTATTCATATTGTATGTATATTTCACTTATATCCAATATATGTGTATTTTAGAATTTTATGGTTACCTATACAGTGGATACTATCACAATAGCACTTTAAAGCTGCACATAACTATTGCACTTTCAACATTGCACTTTAAACCATGCACTTTGATAATGGATTAATTTTATGTTTCTTACATGATATGAGCAATATGCATAGTTAACACTAGAGGTCTCTCCAATTGTAAATGACTTTTTTGTCTATATAAATCAGCACTTTTGCACTATTTGCCATTTGTTTCACATCTGAGGAAGGGGTCACTGACTCCAGAACGTCACATCTTTGTGTGAATAAACACAATTTGTTCATTTAAGACTGGTGTGCACTTGGAATCTTTCTACATTTTGGACTATAACCATTGGCTGTGGTATCCAGTAGCACCCAGCGAATTTATTTGAATATAGGTTGAGCGAGAGAAACTATCATCATTTTCAGTTTTAAAACACCAGGTGAAAGAACAAATAAAATATCTTTCCTTGAAAAGTTTATCACCCCAACACCTCCAGAACAACCTCAATCTTGACAATCTGACAGCTCACAACCTAGGCCTTGAACACTTTCCGTTCCGTAAATATAACCACTATGTGTCCCCTGCTTTTGACCCCATAGCCCCCTTACGCATTAAATATTCCGCTCCATTACATCACACTCACTGGTTTGACATCTCAGTAAAGGAGCTAAAGAAAGATGGGTGCAGACTGGAGCAATAGTGGGACAAACATCAATGCCCCAAAGACAAACTTTCACTGATTGCACACCTGAAAAAATATCAAACACTGGTCAATATGAAAAAGTCCTTATTCCTGTCTCAGGAGATTGCAAACGCAGCCAACAAACCCGCCCAGCTTTTCCACACGGTTGACAATCTCTGCAACCCATCTTGCCAGAAATCCAGCATCAGACCTTCACAGGACCTATGTGAGAAATTTGCCCACTTCTTCTCAGATACAGTCTCCATCCAACCCACAATGCTAGAAACCAAAGCACAAACATATAATGGATGCAAAAATAGCCTACCAGCATGGTCTGATTTCAAAACAATTACTGAAGATGGCATCTCAGACATCTTCTTGAACCTTCGCCAGACCACCTGTGACCTGGACCCTGACCCTACTGAGTTCAAATGCCCTGAGCTATTTAGATCAGCATTCCACAAAATAGTAAACTGTTCCCTACAAGAGGGAAGGTTTCCCACCAGTCTGAAAAATGCAATTGCCAGACTACTACTCAAGAAACCATCCTTAGACCCAGATGCTCTAAACAACTCCAACCTCCCCTTTCTATCGAAAGTTATTGAAAAGGCTGTCTATCTCCAACTTGAAGCCAGGCTCTCATGAAACAGCATCCTTGACCCTCTTCAATCTGGCTTAAGAAAACACCACAGCTGTGAAACAACCCTAACCCAGGTCTGCAACGATCTGCTCATGGCAAGAGACAGAGGCCAATGTTCCATCCTAATTTTGCTCAACCTCTCAGCAGCTTTTGACACAGTTGATCATGAAATCTTGCTCAACAGGATACAAGAGTTCTGTGGCATAGATGGCTTAGTTCTCCAGTGGTTTAACTCCTTTCTGGCTGAACAGAACACAAAGGGTATCCTTGGGGCCCTTCCTCTCCAATCCTGTAAATATGGAGTACCCCAGGGTGCAATACTATCCCCTCTGCTGTTAACCATATACATGTTGCCACTGGGAAAAAAACTTACAAAAACATGGCCTGACATATCATTGCTACGCCAATGAGACCCACCTGTATTTATCAATCAAACCTGGCGTCACAGACCCTAACCCACAAATAAACTAATGCTTAGCTGAACCCTGGTCCATGCATTCATCACATCACAGTTGGACTACTGCAATGTTCTCTATACAGGCCTTCCAAAAAAAGAAAAGCACCACCTGCAACTAGTACAGAATGCCGCTGTGAGGCTATTAACAAGCCAACCCCACCATTGCCACATAACACCAACCCTTCGCTCACTCCACTGGCTACCGATAAAATGGAGAATTCTGTTTAAGATCGGCTTATTGACATTCAAATCCTTGCACAATCTGGGCCCTGGATACCTGAAGGACTTGCTGCAACTGCATCACACACCCCACAATCTTAGATCAAAAGGATCCAATAACTTGGTCATCCCCAGAGTCCACCTCAGAACGTTTGGAGACAGAGCCTTCTGTCATGCTGCCCCTACACTTTGGAACTCCCTGCCACACCCAATCAGGACATCCCCATCCCTGGAAACATTTAAATCCAAACTGAAAAGCCACCTGTTTAGTCTGGCATCTATGAACACCTGACTATTTCCACCTGTATTTTCCTCTGTATTGATCTGAGACATATCTATGCGTTTTGAGTTCTTTAAGAGAAAAGCGCTTTACAAATGTTATTGTATTGTATTATTATTATATTAACCTCTGTGTGGCTATTTAAGCCAGGCTGTTAGTTTAAAATGAAATAGTAACCAACAAAACTGGTAATAATAAACAAAGCTCCAAGTCAACAGGGAGAATTGTCCAACTATGTGACATGTTTAGACAAAGAAAATATCCATTGTTAACATATTAAGCTTAATCAAGGTACACCTTAGATATAATAGCTTTTCTTTACATCTGAATTCTAGTGTAAATTATTTTAGTAAGATATACAGCTTACCATTGTGACAAACCTTTCTTCAGCTTGCTGTTGATATCTAACTGCCATCTTCTCATAATCTGCTCTCATATCAGCCAGGACCTTGCTGAGATCTGTCCCTGGAGCAGCGTCCATCTCTACACTAACACTTCCCATGGCTTGGCCTTGGAATGTCTTCATTTCCTGGTAGGATCATGATTAAAACAGCCAAACATATTTTTCATTAGCAACACTTACTGGCCATGCAGAAAAATATAAAAAGTGCATCTTACCTTCCCGAGTTCCGCGATGTAGTAAATCCCCCAATACTTACTACTGCCTGTATATCATAGGCTGCCCTGTGCTATTTCAAATACTTTTTAGAAATAGCGCAGCTCAAAATGAGCATAAAACACACGCAAATGCGATAATACTTCAGGTATTGTGGGGTTATCGCTAATTTAGCCACATAGCGGACGATTTGGAATTGCCCTGTTAAAACGTACTTAGAAATCCTTAGTAACTGAATACTTAAGCCTAGGAATACTTAAGTTATGTCATTAGTTACTATCAGTGATTAGCTATGTCATCAGTTTCATGTGGCTTCTTTAAAAGTGTGTTCTAGGCTAAAATGAACCCAAAACATTAAATATAAGTATAATACATTTACCTTGGAGTAACATGGCCTGTATAAAACAAATTACTTTTATCATTCACATACGGTCGAAAAGAAAGTTAGTAGCAATCAAAAATATCTAAGTTTCCTTACTGAAAGATTTACATTTTTAACAATAATTAGATGAAATCTAGCATCCTTTTTTATCATTATTTTCTTTTTTTTATTTGTCAGTAACAATATAAACCCTCTCTGCGGAGATTAACCATTGAAACCATTAAAACTTCATACCTCTTCATGGTTTTTCTTAAGATCATTCAGTTCCTCAATGAGACTACCCATTTGAGATTCCAGGTCAGACTTAGAAAGAGTCAGTTCATCTAAAAGTCTCCGTAGGCCATTGACATCTCCCTCTACACTCTGGCAGAGGACATGCTCATTTTCATACCTACACCATGAGAAATAAATGTTGAAAATTTTCTTCAATCATCTACACAAAAGCATGAAAAACTATCACCTTAACTTATCATGTTACAGTAAATATTATCTCAACAAATAGTATGGTTTGTTTTATACATTTATACTAGCAGGTTATTCTCTGCACCAGTATAACATTGTGGAAAACAGGCTTGGTGCTTTAAAATATTTCACATTGTGCAGAAAGGTGAGGAATAGAAGAAATGCGATTGGTCCAAGTAGATTAGTAATTTCCAAGTTAAGTCTTTCAGTTTCTTGGGTAGGAACAAAGCTGCACTTCCTTGCTATAAAATATAAAAGTTTGACTGCCATCTCTAAATTATCATAGCTCTACAAATGATTACAACAAATTGTAGTTGATTTACAGTCCTTCATTAGAAAACAAAAAAGAATGGGATGTAGGAATATTACTTAGGGACTTGTATACTGAACTAGTTCTGTTGGCAAACCATGAACAATATGTAACATACATAGTAACATAGTAACATAGTAATTAAGGTTGAATAAAGACATTCGTCCATCAAGTCCAACCTATTCACTTTTTTTTTTTTTTTTTTTTTAACCCTACCTAACAGTTGATCCAGAGGAAGGCAAAAAACCCCAGCTAAAAAAGGGGGGTGAGAAGGTGAAACTGTGGAACTGTCTTCCAGGAGACGTGGTAATGGCAGTTCATTGAATAACTTTAAAAAAGCTGGATAAGTTTCTAAAACAAAAAATATGAGAATTACTGGTATTATGCATAATATGAGTTGATCCAGGGAATTTCCGATTGCCTTTGGAGTCAGGAGAATTTTTCCCCGAAAACGTAAGTCAATATAAGCTAAACTCACTATAAACAAGAAACAATAGGTAAGGGTCCTTGCTGAAAGAACATATTGTTCATGGTTTGCCAACAGAACTAGTTCAGTATACAAGTCCCTAAGTAATATTCCTACATCCATTCTTTTTTGTTTTCTAATGAAGGACTGTAAATCAACTACAATTTGTGTAATCATTTGTAGAGCTATGATAATTTAGAGATGGCAGTCAAACTTTATATTTTATAGCAGGAAGTGCAGCCTTGTTCCTACCCAAGAAACTGAAAGACTTAACTTGGAAATTACTAATCTACTTGGACCAATCGCATTTCTTCTATTCCTCACCTTTCTGCACAATGTGAAATATTTTAAAGCACAAGCCTGTTTTCCACAATGTTTATACTGGTGCAGAGAATAACCTGTAGTATAAATGTATAAAACAAACCATACTATTTGTTGAGATAAATTACTGAACATGATAAGTTAAGGTGATAGTTTTTGCTTTTGTGTAGATGATTGAAGAAAATTTTCAACATTTATTTCTATGGTGTAGGTTGAAAATGAGCATGTCCTCTGCCAGAGTGTAGAGGGAGATGTCAATGGCCTACGGAGACTTTAGATGAACTGACTCTTTCTAAGTCTGACCTGGAATCTCAATGGGTAGTCTCATTGAGGAAATGAATGATCTTAAGAAAAACCATGAAGAGGTATGAAGTTTTAATGGTTCAATGGTTAATCTCCGCAGAGAGGGTTTATATTGTTACTGACAAAATAAAAAAAGAAAATAATGATAAAAAAGGATGCTAGATTCATCTAATTATTGTTAAAAATGTAAATCTTTCAGTAAGGAAACTTAGATATTTTTGATTGCTACTAAATTTCTTTTCGACCGATGTGAATGATAAAAGTCATTTGTTTTATACAGGCCATGTTACTCCAAGGTAAATGTATTATACTTATATTTAATGTATTGGGTTCATTTTAGCCTAGAACACACTTTTAAAGAAGCCATGTGAAACTGATGACATAGCTATCATGTTAGTAACTAATGACATAACTTAAGTATTCCTAGGCTTAAGTATTCGTTACTAAGGATTTCTAAGTTGTTTTAACAGGGCAATTCCAAATCGTCCGCTATGTGGCTAAGTTAGCGATAACCCCACAATACCTGAAGTATTATCGCATTTGCGTGTGTTTTAGCTCATTTTGAGCTGCGCTATTTCTAAAAAGTATTTGAAATAGCACAGGGCAGCCTATGTATAATAGGCAGTAGTAAGTATTGGGGGATTTACTACATCGCGGAACTCGGAAGGTAAGATGCGCTTTTTATATTTTTCTGCATGGCCAGTAAGTGTTGCTAATGAAAAATATGTTTGGCTGTTTTAATCATGATCCTACCAGGAAATGAAGACATTCCAAGGCCAAGCCATGGGAAGTGTTAGTGTAGAGATGACGCTGCTCCAGGGACAGATCTCAGCAAGGTCTGGCTGATATGAGAGCAGATTATGAGAAGATGGCAGTTAGATATCAACAGCAAGCTGAAGAAAGGTTTGTCACAATGGTAAGCTGTATATCTTACATAAATAATTTACACTAGAATTCAGATGTAAAGAAAGCTATTATATCTAAGGTGTACCTTGATAAAGCTTAATATGTTAACAATGGATATTTTCTTTGTCTAAACATGTCACATAGTTGGACAATTCTCCCTGTTGACTTGGAGCTTTGTTTATTTTACCAGTTTTGTGTGGTTACTATTTCATTTTAAACTAACAGCCTGGCTTAAATAGCCACACAGAGGTTATAAATAATAATACAATACAATAACATTTGTAAAGCGTTTTCTCTTAAAGAACTCAAAACGCATAGATATGTCTCAGAAAATCAGAGGAAAATACAGGTGGAAATAGTCAGGTGTTCATAGATGCCAGACTAAACAGGTGGCTTTGCAGTTTGAATTTAAATGTTTCCAGTGATGGCGATGTCCTGATTGGTGGTGTGGCGGGAGTTCCAAAGTGTAGGGGCAGCATGACAGAAGGCTCTGTCTCCAAACGTTCTGAGGTGGATCTGGGGATGACCAAGTTATTGGATCCTTTGATCTAGATTGTGGGGTGTGTGATGCAGTTGCAGCAAGTCCTTCAGGTATCCAGGGCCCAGATTGGCAAGGATTTGAATGTCAATAAGCCGATCTTAAACAGAATTCTCCATTTTATCGGTAGCCAGTGGATGAGGAAGGGTTGGTGTTATGTGGCAATGGCGGGGTTGGCTTGTTAATAGCCTCACAGCGGCATTCTGTACTAGTTGCAGGTGGTGCTGTTTTTTTTTTGGAAGGCCTGTATAGAGAACATTGCAGTAGTCCAACTGTGTGTGATGAATGCATGGACCAGGGTTCAGCTAAGCATTAGTTTATTTGTGGGTTAGGGTCTGTGACGCCAGGTTTGATTGATAAATACAGGTGGGTCTCATTGGCGTAGCAATGATATGTCAGGCCATGTTTTTGTAAGTTTTTTCCAGTGGAACATGTATATGGTTAACAGCAGAGGGGATAGTATTGCACCCTGGGGTACTCCATTTCAGAGGTACAGGATGGGAGGAAGGGCCCCAAGGGTACCCTTTGTGTTTTCTTCAGCCAGAAAGGATAACCACTGGAGAAACTAAGCATCATGCACAGTACTCTTGTATCCTGTTGAGCAAGATTCATGATCAACTGTGTCAAAAGCTGCTGAGAGGTTGAGCAAAATTAGGAGGAACATTGGCCTGTCTCTCGCATGAGCAGATCGTTGCAGACCTGGGTTAGGGTTGTTTCACAGCTGTGGTGTTTTCTTAAGCCAGATTGAAGAGGGTCAAGGATGCTGTTTCATGAGAGCCGGCTTCAAGTTGGAGGTGAGAAGACGCTTTTCAATAACTTTCGATAGAAAGGGGAGGTTGGAGTTGTTTAGAGCATCTGGGTCTAAGGATGGTTTCTTGAGTAGTAGTCTGGCAATTGCATTTTCAGACTGGTGGGAAACCTCCCTCTGTAGGGAACAGTTACTATTTTGTGGAATGCTGATCTAAATAGCTCAGGGCATTTGAACTCAGTAGGGTCAGGGTCCAGGTCACAGGTGGTCTGGCGAAGGTTCAAGAAGATGTCTGAGATGCCATTTCAGTAATTGTTTTGAAATCAGACCATGCTGGTAGGCTATTTTTGCATCCATTATATGTTGTGCTGTTGGTTTCTAGCATTGTGGGTTGGATGGAGACTGTATCTGAGAAGAAGTGGGCAAATTTCTCACATAGGTCCTGTGAAGGTCTGATGCTGGATTTCTGGCAAGATGGGTTGCAGAGATTGTCAACCGTGTGGAAAAAGCTGGGCGGGTTTGTTGGCTGCGTTGCAATCTCCTGAGACAGGAATAAGGACTTTTTCATATTGACCAGTGTTTGATATTTTTTCAGGTGTGCAATCAGTGAAAGTTTGTCTTTGGGGCATTGAGTTTGTCCCACTATTGCTCCAGTCTGCACATCTTTCTTTAGCTCCTTTACTGGATGTCAAACCAGTGAGTGTGATGTAATGGAGGGGATATTTAATGCGTAAGGGGGCTATGGGGTCAAAAGCAGGGGACACATAGTGGTTATATTTACGAGAACGGAAAGTGTTCAAGGCCTGGTTGTGAGCTGTCAGATTGTCAAGATTGAGGTTGTTCTGGAGGTGTTGGGTGATAAACTTTTACGGAAAGATATTTTATTTGTTCTCACCTGGTGTTTTAAACTGAAAATGATGATAGTTTCTCTCGCTCAACTATATTCAAATAAATTCGCTGGGTGCTACTGGATACCACAGCCAATGGTTATAGTCCAAAATGAGAAAGATTCCAAGTGCACACCGTCTTAAATGAACAAATTGTGTTTATTCACACAAAGATGTGACGTTCTGGAGGCAGTGTGACCCCTTCCTCAGATGTGAAACAAATGGCAAATAGTGCAAAAGTGCTGATTTATATAGACAAAAAAGTCATTACAATTGGAGAGACCTCTAGTGTTATACTATGCATATGTCATATCATGTAAGAAACATAAAATTAATCCATTTCAAAGTGCATGGTTTAAAGTGCAATGTTGAAAGTGCAATAGTTGTGCAGCTTTAAAGTGCTATGTGATAGTATCCACTGTATAGGTAACATAAAATTCTAAAATACACATATATTGGATATAAGTGAAATATACATACAATATGAATAAGTGATAAAAATGTGATGATTAAAAATATATAAACATATAAACCATTGCATACAGACTGTTATTCTAATCTATATCTTACAAAATATATAGCAGCTAAACATTCCATCTGTATATGGAGATTTCATTATGATTTGTCACTAAGAAAACATTTAAGCCCCAATAGTATTGAGCCCCTTTGGCTGTAATGTGTCCAATTTATGGATACAATATGTTTCTTTCCTAAGCAAAATGTTATCTGATTCTCCCTCTTTTTAGTGTTGGTATGTGGTCAATAACCATACCCTTAATTTGCATGCTTGGTGTTTGGCTTCAAGGAACCAGTCATCTGGTACAAATAGACCCTATATGTAAATATCAGAAACCATTAGTGAAACTTACAAACAAAACAGGAGCTACAGGTGTTGCAATTGCAACGTCTGTAACTCAATCATCACGGGGTCTAAGTTTACACATCCATAAAATGGTGATATATATAAAATCAAAGACCTATACACCGTGTAATACAAAACTTCTGTGTATATATGTTTAAGTGCCGTGCTCCAAAGTTATGTAGGGAAAACAATGGGCCCTTTCAAAAAACGGTTTCAAAGGCACAAAAGTGACATAAATTTAGCCTTTGAAAGAAAGATAAGTCAATACCCACTAAGGTTGAAATTCACACCTGTAGCAGCCCATTTCCTTGAAGCCAAACACCAAGTATGCAATTAAAGGCATGGTTATTAACACATACCACACTAAAAAGAGGGGGAAATCGAGATAAACAGTGACTAAGGAAGAAACATATTGGATCCATAAATTGGACACATTACAGCCAAAAGGGCTCAATACTATTTGGGGCTAAATGTTTTCTAGTGACAAATCATAATGAAAATTCCATATACAGATGGAATGTTTAGCTGCTATTATTTGTAAGATTGATTAGAATAACAGTCTGTATGCAATGGTTTATATGTTTTATAAATTTTAATCATGCACATTTGTATCACTTATTCATATTGTATGTATATTTCACTTAATCCAATATATGTGTATTTTAGAATTTATGGTTACCTATACAGTGGATCATCACGATAACTATGCACTTATCATTGCACTTAAACCATGCACTTTGATAGTGGATTAATTTTATGTTTCTCTACATGATATGAGCAATATGCATAGTTAACACTAGAGGTCTCTCCAATTGTAAATGACTTTTTGTCTATATAAATCAGCACTTTTGCACTATTTGCCATTTTTTCACATCTGAGGAAGGGGTCACACTGACTCCAGAACGTCACATCTTTGTGTGAATAAACACAATTAGTGCATTTAAGACTGGTGTGCACTTGGAATCTTTTACATTTTGTGTTTTAAAGCTGGTGCTGGTAAGGGAAAAGTGGATGGTGTGGTGGTCTGACCAATCTATGGATCATTTCCACATTCTGAGGGGATATCAGGTCCAAAGTGTGGCCTTTTTGTGTATGGGGAGGTTGATCCATTCCAGGATTTACCCGAGCCACAAATGGAGATATAACCAGAGTGGCTGCAGCAACAAAGCTGGGTACACACAGTACAGGTTTTTAAAAGCTGACAGACAGAATCTTTAAGATCCTGTCTGTCATTTTTTCAAAGATTCCCCCTACACGCTGTCCCAAGCATTTTTCCTGTGTGTAAAGAAAAGAAGAACGTTTGGGACCACATTTCCTTAAGCTGTGGCTGGACTCCCATGTAGTACAGGAAGACTTTGGTGGCCAAGGGAAAATTTTGGGCAGTTCTGAATGATCCAGAGGCAGAAGGTGAAAGTTTGTGAACCTTGGGAACACTAAGAACTGTTGTACACACATTACAGAAAGGGCCAATCTTATTGATACCCAGCTTAGAATGAAGAGTTACAGGGTAATTTGCCCTAAGTCCATTGCCTAAATTCAATCATTTCTGGAAGCAATTGAAATTATTATTACGTTCGCTTTACAAAAAGGACTGAATCTTCAGGGCCATTGTTTTTTGAAAAAATATAAATAATCTTTATAGCTAATAAGTTCATTATATAATTTCAGTTGAAAAAATAATTACACCAGTTGTTATTCATTAACATGTGTGTGGGTCTCCCATCTGCCTGTCTCTGTCTGATTCATAGTTCTTTCTTGTTATTATGGGAACTGCTTGATATCCAAAATAATATCTTTATCCAAATTTAAAAATCACAAACCACCAAAAAGCTTATTATAATCAGTAGGTTTTCATTTTTATTATCACCAAAATATGTCCTTGTACCTTTTCTACTTAATCGGGTATTGGGGAAAGTATTGTTTTTGAAAAAGTACTAGTTTGTTATTGCAATATTACTTTCAAGTGGACAGATGATATCAATTCTTTTTGCCATTAGATGGCCACTAAGACAATAGAGTAAATAGAAACCACCTGAAAGACATTGAGAGAACATTTCTAGGTTCCTGGGATATATATAGTCCGTATAAAAGTTAAGCGTCTGTAGTTGATGTCTTTAATGATTTCATCTTATCTATTTGTAGACCAAGGATCTCCAGAAGCAGGTTGCTGCCAATGTTCAGGAGACCAAGTCTTCTAAATCAGAGATCACTAGTCTGAGAAGCACAAATCAAAACATGGAGATCGAGCTACATACTCAGCTAAGCATGGTGTGTTAATCTCTGGAACTGAGAAGAAGCAGATTCTGTATAATTTTGAAATAAATATTTGATTTTGATATTTTCATTTACAGAAATCAGCTCTTGAAACGTCTCTAACAGAAGTGAAGGACGGTACGTGTACAGTTATCTAAGATCCAAGATGTAATTGTCCGTATAGAAAATGAAATCTCTGCTATCCGGAATCAGCTGGAAAACAAAACAGTGAATACAAACTACTCCTTGATATCAAGACCCGACTCGAGCAAGAGATTGCCAAGTATCAGGAACTACTCAGGTGCACAAGACAGCAAGTAAGAATTAAGGCCAATGTGGGTTTTTGGTATTTGAAGTTAGTTTCTTTTCCAGTGCATAATGAAAGCAATCAAAACAAAATATCAGGGTAGTTCTTTAACACATACCTTTTTAAACAAGATTCCCATTATATTCAACTGAACAAGGATTCATCAAATAAAATCTGTCAACATTACAGGATAAATGGGATGTGCCATCCAAGGGCTTTCCAGCTGTTGTTAGAATATTACTTTTATTATTATTCTCTAGCATGCTGGTTTACTGTAGACCAAGAAGAAAGAGTGAAGAGAACAGTTTTTCTTCATAAGGCCATAATTTACATTCCCTTTCATTTCACACGATTTTTATAGGATCTCAGTGAAATCTCCGTCTTCTCTAATATGCTAGGCCTAGAGTCCTGCATCGGGTTGGGTACCTGTGGGTTACGTGATTTGCGGGCGGGTAACCCGGTTGGGTTTGATTGGGTCAGGTTCGGTTAAAGAGAACTGCGAGTCGGGTCGGGTCCACGTGTAGAAGAATTCTAGTCTGTAAAAAAAAAATAAAATTTTCCCCTTGTCCTTAAAGAGATCTGTCTGTAATAACCAGGCTTTCCAGAATTTTTTCCCCTCGATCAAGAGGTTGCAGGAGTGGAGCTGGGGTGGACGGAGGAAGAGCTAAGGGCGTGGCATGCCAAGAGGTGGGGTTTGGGCATAACACAGGGAGTGGGCGTTCTGGGGGGGGGGTGCTAGGGCCGGTGTTTGGACGAGATTTCAGACCTGACTGTGGGACACAGGATTTTGTCCTGCATCCGGCAAAATCCTGTCCAAATAGGGACGCCTGGCAACCCTGGTAAAATTGAAATTGAGAATACATGTTATAATCGAAGACAATGTGCAGTGTGCATAGCACTTATCACACTATGGCAGATAAATGGCAAATATTTCTAGATGCAATAGTTTCCAGCCTCTTACTGTTTTTGACTGGGTAAATATTGAGTTATCAACAGCTCTAAGTACTTAGAATCTTATACAGGAGCTATTTGGATGGAATACAGACAGCTATGTTTAACTTAACTCTTGTAGTGTGAGTAGGTTTTGCACTGGGTAAAAAAGCAGTTAATACTGGAGTGACTGGAAAGGCATGGGTTTAAACTTCTGACCTTGGTTTTACTAGCAGAGGTCATAGCCAGCAAAGTAAAAATCTCCCATAGAACAGAGTAACAAACTTCTATCTTATGTTCTTTCCCATTTCCAGAATGTAAGCTCTCAGGCAGGTCCCTCCATCCTATGTTACCACAGTACACACCACACTGAATGCTGCTGGACCAGCACTTGTATTATTGCACTACCCTTGTATGTAACATATGTTTTCCTTTATGTAATTAATACCTGTTAAGTGCCATGGAAGGTGTGGCCCTATATAAATCCATAATAATAATAATAATATAATAATAATCTGCACCTAGGCATGAGACCAGAAAGTGTCTGCACGGGACACAGATGACATGTGATTTTATTGGTCTTTGTAAATCCTTCTGGCCATAATGATCTATGGGATGTGGATGATTCCAGTGATGATAATAACAGTCTACCACTTGATGAGGTTCAGCTATAACTACAGCAGGTATGCGACCTCCAGATAACATTTAAAACTCCAAGCATTTCACACAGCAGAGTACGACAGGGAGTGCTGTGAGTTGTAGTAAAACAGCACAAAAATATCTACACCCATATAAAGGCGGAGCAAAGGAGTGGAGCACACGTGGGATTCAAACAACTGAGAAAAGTTATTCCAGTGATGAATCAACGCGTTTTGGCCATATTGCAAACGGCCATCGTCAGGATTCCATATAAGGTGTAGTATCACTAGCCAGCGTCTCCATCCTGTATCTCAGTGACTTACTGCCTTCCTAAGCATAAAGATTAGCATCTCTTTGTTGTTCACTGTGGTACGAACAGTAATGACAATTTATAGTGTGAGGAGTTCAGTACATAGTTATAAAATCAGTATAGGTATAGTTCTCCAGATGTTGAAAGGTATAACTCCCAGCATTTCTTGGTAAAGAGTGGATGCTGGGAAGTTGTAGTTTTTAAACTATCTGCATAGCTCTGCACGTCCCGGTTTTTGGGATGTCCATTTTAGTGGTCCGCATCATCCCGGATTTACACCGGTCAGGTTGTGTCAGGGTAGAATAAATTTTTCAAAAACCGGAAGTTCCGTTGTTGTTTTTTTCTCTAAAGGGTGATGTCCACCCTTAAATAACTTTGTGCACATATTATAGGAGGTGCCCGCAGCCCAACCGCATTTCTATTATAGCAAGAAAGTCCCTGATCTTTACTTACCATAAAACTATATTATGGCAAAGGGGTTTAATGCTAGGGGAAGGGAGACCAAATCAGGAGGGAGGGAGGAAGGAAGGGGGGGCATCTTTGCGCATGGCAAAATTCTCCGGAGGGGAGACAGGGAGGCAGAGTCCTTTATAAGACTCTGCAGTACTCGGTGGCCATTTTTTGGGACTTTGGGGAGGGATTACAGGACAACAATTTGTATCTGTGATGTAAGGTAGGATTTTTATACGGGTAAGATTCAAAAAAGGGGTCTTGATACACCACTTAAGGAATCAATATAACTGCTCCACTTGATTAAAACAAATCTTTATTTGGTTATCACTAACCACAACACACTGGTACGGCTACAGGTAACAACGCCTTACGTGTTTCGGACCATGGCGTCCTTATCATAGCTGCCATACTAGCCACGCTTACCTCTTTTAAAATGGGGAGATGATGCTCGGAGCGGCACCCACCGGAAAGAAACACACCCAGTGGTAACGCCCCTCCTAGAGGAAATCCTGCAGAGAGGATCCAAAAAATATCTCCAATACTGGACAAGATCCTATTTTGAGGGAAATCATTAGAAATGGATGTAAATTTGGCCCCAAGAGGGTAAATCGATAAGAGACATTCTAGCCCTAGTAATATAGAAACCGTGAATCCGACTGTGTCAAGCAAGTTGTAGTGACTGCGAAGAATGGGTATTAGTTCTTGCAAAGGACCAATAAAATACCATTCCAGTCTGGAAACGTCCTTTGTTTATATTACGATTAGTGAAGCATGGAACCAGATCTATTTTCCAGACATGTGGCGTACGGTATCTGGATTCTCTTCACTAGGGGTCTGTGGGTACCCTAAGATAATTTAGGCACCATAATGAAATAAAGATCAGTATGGCATTATGTAAGATCCAGTACAAACATATACTTGATATTTTGTTGGAATGAGATAAGGAAAACCTGTACATGCGATTCAACATGATACGACTAACTGGACTGTACCCGCTTGTCTATGTATTTCCTGTCATTTGTTGATTCCTTTATATCCTTGAAGGTTGAGCACACTTGTATTGGTTGTGGTATGAACTATGGCTAATATAAGGTGATTCTTTGTAGAGAAATATTAAAGGAGGATGAAATGGCTAGTGTGTGTGTCACAGTGTTACGTGAGAAGTGTAAAGCATGGTGTCAGTGGATTTGTAATGCAGGTTCATTGCTCAGTAAAAAAAAAGCTGGATGATTTGCAAACAAGGAATGTGCAAGTTACTGGTATTGATACATAAAGTAGAGTTGATCCAGGGAAATTTCCGATTGCCACTTGGAGTCAGGAAGGAATTTTTTCCCCCTTCATAAATTTGGTGGTTTTTTTTTGCCTTCCTCTGGATCCACAGTTAGGCAGGAAATGAGGATATTGCTAGATGGGTTGGAACTGGATGGACGTATGTCTTTATTCAACCTCAAATACTATACTACAATGTACATATCTACATTTATATGGAATCTGCCTAACTGAGGGGGAATGAATGCTTTGGCTAGTCGTAAATTGGACATTCCTAGGACACTCCCACCTCCTGCATAGCCAGAGAAAGGGAGTGGTTCATGAAATGGTTTAAAAATCCTTGTAGCCCTATAACTGTGTTCATACTGAGGGAACATGCTAATAAAGTGTGTATGGACACGATATTTCTTCCCGCCCCGGGATACAGGACTTCTTCTAGTGAGTAGGGTCTGTGAATATTTTTATCCTTTTTATTTATATAACTGTTGTTCCTATTGTATGTCATTTTATTATAACACCATTTTATTTATTTTTGTATTATATGCACTGTCCACCTTTTGGAATATTAAATCTAAAATTTAAAAGTTTTGTCTTTGATGCTCTAAAAGAACTCAGTTAGCCTCTGATAAGAGAACTGCGTTGTGACACCTACAGATGATTCATGGTAAAATATACAGTGATTCATGGTTTAAAATACGGGGGGTACATACCCATGTGGGGCTAAAAAATGTATACTTGTAATTATGTTGATAAAAAACAAAATGTTGTAAGTACTGTGACAAAAAAGGAATACACATTAAAGGATTATATAATTGTAATACCACATATGTACAAGGGGTACAGCAATATAAAGCAGATAAAAGAAACAGAGACAGACTGAGGATCTTAAGGCAAGCTGAATTTAAATGGATTTTTAATCTATGTACTATGTTCCAGCAGGTATGAAATATGTGTACGATTGTAACTTGTGTATATGACTAAATTATATAGCTAAGCTAATTCTGAATCAAATAATGTATAAAATATAGGTACCTAAATATATGGATCATGTTCATAGTGCTTTATATTATGTCTAATTCCTTAGGGTCACTGAATGCATTGCCCATTTGATAATATATGTATAAAATATGTATAGATGGATGGCGTTTGGAGTTCATTGAATCCAGGATAGTCATCTATCTAGTGATCTTTGCACAGTGGGTTGTGGTTTTTAACTTGTTGGATTCTCTATGCGGAGTTTCTAGGAGGGACGTTACCACTGGGGCGTGTTTCTTATCAGTGGGTGCTGCCTCCGGAGCGTCATCTCCCCCGTTTTAAAAGAGGGTCAGCATGGCTGTAATGGCAGCCTATGATTAAGGACTGCCAATGGCGCCGAAACGCGTAAGGCGTTGTTACCTCTAGCCGGTACAGTGGTGTTGGAATATGTAACCAGAATAAAGATTTGTTTTAATCCAAGTGGAGCAGTTATATCGATTTTCAAGCCGTGTATCAAGACCCCTTTTAAATACTTACCTGAACGGAAACTAAGCGAGGAGTTCGGGTGGGTAGCACCCAGACCAAACAGAAGGAGCGGTGAGTCGTTTTTCCAGTGTGGACTATCCTAAGGGTGTGCATATTGTTGTCAGGAGCTAACTGATGTGAATGGCTCAGGGCTAAAGCACTTAGCCCCAACATAATTAAGTGAGCCAATTACTTAGTGCATAGCTTTTCATTCACCCATATTGTAACCTGTTGGTAGCAATTTATTTTTACTTGTGTAAGGATTTTTATACACTACAGATTGGGGCCAGTAGTGGAAGGGATTATAGTTTTGGGGTTGGACATATTGCCCTTTAACTTTATGAGCCTGACAAAGGCCAGGGGTAAGAATTTAGCTAATGTGAAGGAGTTGTAATGCCACACCTCCTCCATTCAGTCTCTACTGATGAGAATGTTGAAAGTAACTGAGTCCACTGATCTGCCACAGGAGACTCAGAGAGCCACTTGAACTAAAGCATTAGATTACAGTGTGGGAGGTCAGTAGGTTTGGAGACACAAACTTGTTCTATGTCGCTGATGGGGAACCCAAACTGCAACCCAAACCCCTACTTTTTATTTTTTTTTAGTGCCATAACCTGAATATGGAGTTTTTACTTTAGAAAAAAACAACTTAGACACAGACCAATCAGTAGATAGAATCGATTATAGATGTTAACCTCTACATGACCACACAGGAGTTTGAGATCTAAAACAGTGACCATTAACCTCTACATGACCACAGGAGTTTGAGATCTAAAACAGTGACCATTAACCTCTACATGACCACACAGGAGTTTGAGATTTAAAACAGTGACCATTATTAACCCCTACATTACCACACAGGAATTTGGATCTAAAACCAGTGACCATTAACCCTACATTACCACACAGGCGTTTGAGATCCAAAACAGTGACTCCAGCAGAGCTGAATGTTATAGCACGGGACCCCCTTGCATCAGACAACTGCTACACTTTCTCTCTGGCTTGACAAGGGTAGGTCTAGGTTGGACCATATAAACCCTGACACCTCAACTCCTCCCCCACAGTCAATCCCACCCTTCCTACCCCCCAGCTTCTCCTTGCTTAATAACTGACACAACACAATGCTTTTGAGGAAAATGGTACTGGCCACATTTATTGTGATAAATATTTCCATAAATATTAAACTTTTATTTGGCATAACAATAAACATTAAAGGAACACTAAATCCATAAAAATAAATGTGCCATCCGTTTCATTATTCACAGGGAGGTGGAACGCTTATTCCACCTCCTGTGAATAATAGGACGCTCGGGGGACCTGGAACTTACCTTACCGCGTCCACTCGAAGCCGCTCCTTACTGACAGACGCTCTGTCCCGACCACGCGCCCCTAACATTAAAGGAACACTAAATCCATAAAAATAACTTTGTGCCATCCGTTTCTATTATTCACAGGGAGGTGAGAACGCTTATTCCCACTCCCTGTGAAAATAGGACGCTCGGGGGACCTGGAACTTACCTTACCGCGCTCCACCTCGCAAGCCGCTCCTTTACTGACAGACGCTCTGTCCCGACCACGCGCCTATTCTTAGGCAATGCGCTCCACTCGCAAGCCGCTCCTTCACTGGACAGCTGTTCTCTCCCGATCGCGCGCCCTATCTTTTGTATTGGCGCGCATGCGGCCTAAGGAGAGGGCGCGCGGTCGGGACAGAGCGTGTCAGTAAAGGAAGCGGCTTGCAGTGGAGCGTCGGTAAGGTAAGTTCCAGGTCCCCTGAGCGTAATATTAGTCACAGGCTCACCTCCTGTGAATAATAGAAAGGATGGCACATAGTTATTTTTATGGATGATGGGGAGTTTACAGTCCTTTAATAAGAATGTAATATGCAACCATATTCCACAATCACAGCCCCTGGCTGCTCCATTCCAGCCCAGGAGGCACCACGTTGAAATATTCACCCAAACTCTCTGTGGGCTGTTCACACCCACTGAGAGGTAATTCAAGCCTAGCCATTTTAAAATGTTCACCAGATGGGTAGCCAATTTTAGGACTAAACACCACCCTCCCCCCAGCACTGCTAGAGACTGCCTGTCATAAGAAAAATAACAATGCAAATACCATACAAATAGCAACCAAAAATTATGGGAGGGGGGAAAAGTACCGTTCTCTTGGCCAAATGGCACTCTACTTGGGATCTTCCTACCCATCACTAGGGATGGCCGGTTCGCGGATCCGAACCCGGACCGCCGTGGATTTATCCCGTTTGCGAACGGCGGTTTTCCGGATTTTCCGCCTTCCGAACTTCCGATTCACGGATTTTCGAAAATTTTCGAAATTACGAGGTTTAACGTAATTTTGAAAATTTGGGAAACACGTAATTTCGAAAATTTTCGAAAATACAAGGATTTCTCTATTTCCATAAATACGTATTTTCGAAAATACATATTTCGGAAATTTTCGAGAATACCAGTTTCTCGTATTTCGAAAATTTTCAAAATATGCGGAAAACCGTAATTTCGAAAATATTTTGAAAATACGAAAAATCTCGTAATTTCGTGGGTATTTTCCTTTAATAGGTCCGCTGCGGATTTCCCAATTTTCGATTTTTTCCGAAAATTCGCGGATCCTCGAGCGGACCGGATTTTGCGAAGTTCGGACATCTCTACCCATCACTAAGTTACCTCGTGGCTCCGCCTCCCTCCTCCATTACCTGACTGATATCCTGTCTGGTGAAACTCTGCTGTGATGATGCCACAGAGAGGGCTCAACTCTGTCACAGTGCATAGGTTCGCCACCCATGTTTCATATGCTGTCTGGGGAGGGCAATGAATGGAAGTAAACTAGATTATTTCTGACCAGTCTCCCTTGTTTTCTATTTAGGATTCCTGTATCTGCTGCAACTAAGACTCTTTCTACTGTTACAGCCACATCTACAACCTTACAAGTAGGTCTTTGTGTGTAACTCTGTGTATACCATGGATGTGCATATTTGGTGGAAACATTTCACTAAACCAATCTCCTTTTTTTAGAATATCCAGCATCGTGGTCGCTAAGTCTTCATTTACCCAAAGCAGAATACAGCCAGTGTGCATTTTATCATTTATCCTGACCTAAATCAGATGGACCTTATATGCATATAAAGTCAGTGGACATATAGCCTGCCCTGTACTGAGTCTTATTCTCCTATTTAAGGCTAGAAATGCTTGTTGGGATCCAATAGGGACAAACATATTTAAATACATACATGGTACTTTTCAGTCTTTCTGGTGCCTAATAAATATTCTGTCTGCTTAAATGTAAAACATCCAAGTGTTATGTTCTTGTGTGGTTGTTTGATGGTGTTAGGTTGCTTAATTGAGATATCCAAGGAGTCTCTTTGTCTGGAACTGCCTCATTACCATTTACTCTACTTAATTCACGTGATTGGGAATCCAGAAACTGATAGAAGGTTGAAAGGAATGCTGTACCCATATTATATTCTGCACAGTGTTGCTTAAAATGGATTTCATTTGATTGACTATTAATATCCATGCCCACAAATCTCTACACCTACCATTTGTGCATGCTACTGGAAAGAGCTGCACAGCATGGCAGCTCTACACTCTGTCCTGCCTTTATTCATATTCTATCTCTGTGTCAGATTGCACCTCCACACCATCTCTATCCTGTCTATATGCTGATAATAGAGATAGTGTGGAGCTGCCAGAGATAGAAATTTGGATTATAGGCAGGACAGAGTGTAGAGCTGCCATGCTGTTGGCAATAGTGGCAGCCTTTTTCCAGACAGTGCACAAATGGGTAGGTGTAATAAACAGTAAAACAAAACAACATTTTTTTTTGACAATCTACAATGGGCTCAGGCACCCATATTATACACATATATTATATTATACACATAACACCTCAGAGAAAGAATCAGTGTATTTGTGTTATTTTTTCAGAATTTTAGATGTTCCATCCTGTCCTAGGAAAAATCGACACACATACAAAACAACACACATACATGGCCCAAATATTGTAGCAAAGGGTGGCCTGGGGGGAAATTGCCCTTATTTTACCCCACTGGTAAGTCCTCCCCGGGAGCAGTGTTTTATCAGAGATACAGTTCACAGATGAGCATATTCCATTGGAAAAATGGCTACACACTGTCCCATCTTTGGGGGGTGACAAGGGGGCTGATAGAAATTGGCATTTGGGGCACAACAATTGTATTGTATGAGGGTTCTTCGACTGTGGGATTGACCATTTTTCAGCACACACATGCCCGATAAAAGGACAAATCTTTACGCCGATAAGCAGGGCTATATAACATTTTGCACTGTCCAAGATCATCTTTTACTATACCCTCCTTAAGGTGCCCATACACTGTACTTTACCTGTCATTTTCCCCCGATGTTCCCGTAACTCGAAGAACCACCTAGCCCATTTTTTTTGAACTACAAAATAAATGGGCCAGACAGGAAAATCTTGCCCATTGAAAATGCCCTTATTTACACATTAGATAAATTAGACGTTCGTCTGTCTCAAATACAGCATTCTTGGGGCTTATTAAAAAGAGATACATGTTTTTGCCTGTGTTCTTTAATAGAGATGGACTAGAACTCGAAGCCGAGTTTGAGCCGAACTTATCGAGTTCGAACAAACTTCTCGAACTATCCGGACCTGGATTTCTCAGAGTTTCGAACTTCCGGACTTTGGCTAATTATCAAACATTCGTCATTGCTGTTTCGAGAATTATCGAATTTACGAGCCGTCGCTAACCCTTGAATGTATAGTTGGCTAACCCTCAAAGTATTGTTCATTTTGACTAACCCTCGAAAGTATTGTTCGATTTCAGTAAACCAAGTACTTCTAGCCTAGAAATTAGTCCCTGGGATGTGTCAGCACTTGGGCGGGTTTCCCAATCCAAATAAGGGTTCTGGGGGATGTTAGAGGTATTTGGGATTATTTACTGTAATACCATCTGCAATGACAGAAGATTTTTTCCATTTATGAATTTCCTATGTCCACTTTCTGAGTTTCCTTTTTCACTATTCACAAGTCGAGACAAATCTTATGGAATTAGCTATTAAAAACCGAGCCCTCGTGGTTAATCCTCCATTTGCAGGTGGATATGCATCCGGGTATATATAGTAATAGTTTGAGGTTGAATAAAGACATATGTTCATCAGTCCAACCCATCTAGCATATCCTCATTTCCTGCCTAAGTTGATCCGAGGAAGGCAAAAAAAAAACCCACCAAATTATGAAGGGGGAAAAAAATTCCTTCCTGACTCCAAGTGGCAATCGGAAATTTCCCTGGATCAACTCTACTTTATGTATTAATACCAGTAATTTGCAACATTCCTTGTTTGCAGAAACTCTCAGCCAGCTTTTTATACAAATGACCAATGAACCTGCCAACACGTCATCCTGGAAAGACCGTTCCATAGCTTTACCGTCTCTACATGAAAAACCCTTCCGAACTTGAAGCCTAAACTTTTTTCTTCAAGTCTTAAGGGATGCCTGGTCCTTGACATGTTCTATTGGTGAACAATGCCCCAGATAGTTTATTGTATGGCCCTTAATGTATTTATACACAGTAATCATATCCCCACGCAAGCGCCTTTTCTCCAGCGTACATAATTGTAACTTTTCCAGCTCTTCATATTCAAGCTCCCCCAATCCCCTTATTAATTTATTTGCTCTTCTCTGAACCCTTTCCATTTCAAAAGATGTCCTTTTTGTACACAGGATTTCAAAATTGCACTGCATATTCCAAATGAGGGCCTACAATGCTTGTAAAGAGGAAAGAATTACATTTCCCTCCCTTGAATCCATACCTTCTTTATACAAGACCATACCATGCTGGCTTGGCTGTTGCCGCCTGGCACTGCTTGCTACCTTTAAGTTGTTATCCACCAAAACTCCAAGATCCTTTTCAACAGGGATTCACTTAACACAGAGCCATTTGATAGTATAAGTAGCACCAAGGATTTTTAAGTCCAAAATGCATCACCTTACATTTATCAACATTGAATCCATCGCCACTTAGCAGGCCAATGTGACAATTTATCTAGACCCCCTGCAACAATTGCACATCCTCTGAAGTTTTTAATGGTCGACAAATTTTTGTGTGTCAGCAAACACAGAAACCTTGCTGACAAATACCCATTCCAAATCATTAATAAATAGATTAAATAGAAGCGGTCCCAACACAGAACCCTGTCTCACCCACTTAGCACTTTGTCCATAATGATGAAGCCCCATTTACAATTACTTCTGCATCATATTCATAACAATTTTCTAATCATGTACAAATGTGACTCCAGACCAACAGACCTCCGCTTATACATTAGTTGCCTATGGGGGACTGTATCAAAAGCCTTTGCAAAATCCAAGTATACTACATATACTGCTATACCAGAGTGTAAATTTCTACTTACTTCCCCATACAAGCCAAGAAGTTAGTTTGACAAGATATTCCTCCTAAAAATCCATGTGGTATACTTATAATGTCAGTCCTTGGAAAGATACTCTAGAACATGTTCCTTATAAACTTTCCAGGATTCTTCCCACCACTGAAGTGTTAAACTACAGGCCTGGTAATTACCCTGTGTGAACGACTACCCTTTTTGAATATTGGAATAACATTAGCCTTTTTCCAATCCAGAGGCCACACCACGGACATGAGGGAATCTGCAAAATAAGAAACAATGGCCTAGATAAAACTGAACTTAGCTCCCTAAGGAGCCGAGGATGTATTTTATCCAGTCCAGGAGATTTATTAATATTAACATTATTTAGTTCTTTCTGTCCCATATCCTCGGTTAACCAAAGTGCACATAAATCTTTTATACCATTATTGCTATGATATCGTATTGGTCTTCTATAGTGTATACAGAGGGGAAAAAAGTATTCAAGACAATTTGCTTATCGCCATCCTCCGTAACTAACTTATCCCCATTAACTAATGGTGCCACATTCTCAGTCCTCATCTTCTTACTATTAATATACTTTAAAAAAAGTTTAGGCTTAACGGTAGTGATGCTTTGTTCAGCTATCCTAACTTCATTATTTAATGTTAGCTAGTTGATTGCTTTCTTGCACTCCTTGTTAAAGTTTTTATAATCCCTAAAGGCCCTTTCTGTTCCCTATGCCTTAAAGGTTTTAAATGCCCTTTTCTTCCTTTCCATTTTCCTCTTTACATCAGAATTCAGCCACATGGACGCGGATTTATTTCCCAAGGGTATAAATTTAGATGTGAACTGGCTTAAAATCCCTTGAACACAGTCCAATTCTGTTCAGTACCTTTACTGATAAATATATTATCCCAGTTGACATTCTGAAGATCTGCTTTTAACCTGGGAAAATTTGCCTTATCACTTCTTTTAAATTTGGCTTCAATCTTTTTTAACATAAACACATACTCTCCCCCTTTCCATTTTCTCTGTCCTGCTTAAACAAGGCATATCCTTAAATTTACAGCCCCAGTCATGAGAACTGTTCAAACACGTTTTGCTATACCTATTAACATATACTTTTTGATTCAATGCCATCATTTCCAATTCACCCCATTTTGTCAACCAGGCTTCTGCAATCTGCAAACATACATTTTAGATTATGATCCTGTAATTAATACACTTTAATACACATGCCTCCCTACCTCTTATGCTAGCCCCCCCACCTTTCCGCCTGCCACGGGCTATCTACACCTGCTTTCTCCTGGGCTATCTATCCCAGAGAGCTAATACCCTCCCCCCAACCTAGTTTAAAATCTCCTCCAACCCTTAGCCATATACTCAACTAAAACCAGCGAGTTTGAACCCATCTCTACTTAAGAGCCTGTTAGCCGACAGCAAAGTCTGCCCAGTTCTCAATTAAACCCAAACCCTTTCCTTACACCACCCTCTTAGCAACGCATTAGATCCTAAGCTCCCGCTGTCTCCCTGGCTTATCACGTGGCTGTGGAGTATTTCTGAAAATACTAACTGGAGGTCCTTGCTTTTAACTTGGCCCCCTAGCTCTCGAAAATCATGTTTAAGGACCTCACCTCCTCCTGTAAGTTTGTCATTGGCACCAATGGAAACAAGACAGTGGGGTCACACCCGTCCCCACCCAATAATCTGTCTACATGATCCAGCTCTTGGTGGAAGATTACCTTATTACCTTCCTTATAATGGAGTTCCCTACCACTACCACCTGCCTCATTCCTGATCCTAGTTCCTCCTCCCTGTATCAGAGATGGCAGTCCGCGGGTGCTCGGGGATAGCCCCCTCCATACACGCTAATTCCAAGGGTTCCCTCCACTTCATTACTAAGGTGGAAAATCTGTTGGATGGGCAATCTGGGAGAAGCCACCGTACCCTTCCATCCCCCACTTCCCCTAGTAACCCTAACAAAACTACCTCCCCCCTCAACCTTCCCTGGTTCCACTTCCACCCACCTCTATACTGGCCCCAGCTGGCCACACCCACAAAACCAACACAGTGACGCACACAAACCTGTTTAATTGCCCTTCTTGTTTCAATGTCCTTCTTTTTCTATGTCCTTGAGATCAAGTTCCTTTAGAGCAAGGGACTTTCTACACGTTCCCACTCTAGGTTCAAAACTTCCTTTGTTAGGTCCAAAAACACAGGTCCAACCAATGTGAATCCTATTAAATAATAGGCCCCAGCCCCTACACCCAATTAGTGCAAGAGCCAGAAGAGAGGAAAAAAACACAAAACACTTATTAACCCTTTCACAAACTGTTGTGATTACAACATGTGCAATATAGAATATAGAAGCCCAGCGCACCCCTTTAACTGGAAGAAAGAAAGATTAAATCTGCTTACTGCACACACAGTCCTGCACACACTGTCCTTAACAAAGCACAAACAATCCTTATTTTCAAACTTTCACCACACACCATACAAACATCAAATGATTAAATGTCCTTCTTTTTCTATGCCCTGAGATCAAGGTCCTTAAGAGCAAGGGACTTACGTTCCACTCTAGTTCGTTTCACTCCCCAGGAAAACTTCCTTTTGTTAGGTCTATGATATTCCATTGCACTTTATTTATTCCTGCAAATGTTAATCATAAGATACGCTCACTAACCTAAGCTCTCTTGTTATCATTCTCTAACTAGAGGTTTCATGAAGACCACAAACAGAGGACGGTCTGTTTACATACATATGTTCACGGTTAACGATGGACTAGAGTTTAGCTTATATTGACTTAACGTTCAATTGACAACAGACTTGGCAATAAAAAGTAATTAAGTGAAGGGCAGTGACTGTATCACATCACATGTATGATATTCACCAATCACAAGTGTACATATGTATCTATTATCCCATCCCTTCAATTCTGTACATCCCTAAAAGTCTGAATAAAAGGACCTCTCAGAGAGATCGGAGAGGACACACAGAACGATGATCTAAACCCTCAGTGTGTGTGTCATCACTTCACCATCTGCCCTACCATTCTATGTGCTAGGAAAAGGCTATAAAACTGGACCTCGCGAGGCTTACAGCTGCCAAAGATGCCCCCAAATATTCGACATTCAATTTGTTTGGCGATTAAATTCTAATGTTATCTATTGTAATGTTACATTACATTTACATTTAATTGGAAATTCAGAAAATACTACGATCATTTAACCAATTAACTTAAAAAAAAACTTTCCCGGTTGTAATTACGATTGATATTATGATCTAATGTCGGCATTATAAGATTGGGAAACATACAATTTTGGGCCAAACAATGGAAATGTCTACTCGCATGTTGGATTGATCATAATATCGACCCAGTGTATGGGCACCTTAAGACTTACTTGAGCTTAAAGTCATCACTTGTCAGCCTGCTGTTATCAATGGCCAGAATAATTTTATTGTTTTCAACCTGTGCAGACAGAATCTGTGGTGCAAATGGAACAAGAAGTTAAAAGCACTGACAATGTGATATATTATTACCGTATATATATATGAGTATAAACCGATCTGAGTATGAACCAGGGTACCTAATTTTACATGAAAAAAGGAGTTAAAGTGATTGACTCCAGTATAAACCGAGGGTAGAAAATATGACCACTACTGCCTTCTGATTCTGTATTGTTTTGAGGCTTTAGTTGTCATTTAAATGGACAGCAAAATTCACAAACAGTAGTCCCATACAGTAATAGCCAAATCCAGCATAGCTCTTACTGTATGGGACTACTGTATGTGAATTCTGCTGTCCATTTAAAGGGCAACTAAAGCCTCAAAACAATACAGAATCAGAAGGCAATCTTTAACAATAGATACCCTCCTCCTGATTCTGTATTGTTTTGGGTTGAGTAAATCCCACACAGTAACCCCCATTTGTACCCACACAGTAACCCCCCTTGCCACTCCAGATGTTTGAAAACTACAACTCCCACCATGCTTTAGTTGCTGGGAGTTGTCGTTTCCAAACATCCACAGTGGGCACCTCACTGCCACCAATGCCAATGTAGACTACTCCAAAAAACATACAGAGGAGATAACCAATCCCCAATACTTGCCAATAGGGGTACAACCTCCTTTATTCGTGCATATAACAAATCAACCTTTTTTTCTGTTTTTTTGCCTTCTCCTACCTTGTCTGATGGCCGCTTTCTCTGCATCCTCTACTTTCTGGATGAAGTCACTACTTGGCGGCGAGTAGTGACATCATCCAGAAGCGCAGAGGATGTGGAACGAGCAGCCGCTGGACAAGGTAGGAGAAGTGCCGGGTTTATACTCGAGTATATATGGTATATCATTACCTGGGGGGGGGTCATAGAATTGTTTAGCATAGTTACTTATGTTTCAATGCGTTAATGTGTTGATTTAAATAGCAATTATACTCCAAATAACCATATTATCCACAGTATAAGCTCTTGTTCAGGACTGTTAGTCTGCAGCCACTAGAATTAGATTAGGGCATAAACCTGCTTCTGTAGAGGATTTCTCAGAAACAAGGCTGCAAATTAAGGTTTGAAAAAGGGCAAACAAACTCAACTAGAAAATTATATTTATTATTTTTGGGAAAATAGAGTTAAGGGAACTGTATGTTCACATGTCTCTCTTTTTATATAAACAAGGTTGACAACTGTCTCCTTGTCTCTACACTTTTGTTTGCCTAAATACATTTGGTCCAAAACAATATTTATTTTTCATTGATAATGAGATACTTGGCTCTCCATTCTGTCCAGAGCCCCTCCCCAGGAGACAGTTTGGAAATATCCCAGCACAACTCATCAGACACCAACTTTTCCCATGACACAAGATGTGGTTAGAGCCCTATATTGGGAAAATGATACAAGCTGGATTGTGCAATGTTAAACTGAAGCCCAAAAAAAAGTGCAAATGCTAGCTAGACAAATGCAAAATACTTTGCAGCCAATAAGGTAGGAGTTACAGTGGACAGCCAATCCCCTTGCTTAAAATTGTTTATGCGCTAGGGGACAAATCATGAATACAAACAGTTTGTATCTCTCAAATCAATTGTATACCCCTCCACCCCAACACATTTCTTGCAATATTAAAATGGAAAAACAGCTACAGAGTAACTATAATTCTGCACTACTGTTCGTGAACTGTCTATGGTTTAATCAGTCTTTCTTCCCAAATTGGCATTTCACTATAGAACTCAGCAAATCAACATGTTATTTTTTCACATTAGTATTAGCAGGTAATAGAAAAAAACAAACAAATGTAGGTCTGTAGGTCAGAATACCTTTCCTCGTATATCATCAATGGTCTTGAAATAATGGCTGTAGTCTGATCCTTCCGAGCTGACAGGACGTTGCTTGTTGTACCATTCCTTGATCTTTGTCTCCAACTCAGTGTTGGCCTCCTCCAGTTCACGCACTTTGTCCAGATAACTTGCAAGGCGGTCATTTAAATTTTGCATGGTCATTTTTTTATTAATAGAAAGGAGACTTGAGACATCTCCAAAGCTGCCCCCTTGACCCATGCTAACCACACCGGCATAGCCAAGTCCCCCACCAAAACCAGCTCCACTACCAAACCCAGCACCTGTTCCAAAACTTGCTCCACAAAACTTGTTATTATAATCTCCCACACAATAACCAGTTCCACAATCTCCATCCTGACTAAATCCCCCATAGGCTCCAATACCATTATAGTTGCAAAATGAAACCGATTGTCTGCTACTTGCTCCTCTCCCACCAGCAAAAGATCCCCCAGCCTTGTGTAAAGAAGAAGACAGGATTTGAAGGGTGGCCATGTCTGCAAAGAGCTATGGATGCTAAGGGAAAGTCTTGCAGATATCTGTCCTTCTAGTCTTATTATATATCTTCTGGCAATGGGTGTCACCACTCAGATATTTATTATTATTTTACAAACTTGCTTTCATAGCAGCACTTGTTGCCAATAATGATCTGATAAAAAAAAAACACTTTTCATTATTGGATACCGCTGGCACGCAGGTTTCACAGTGGGCTTTTTCTAAACAGTTTAAACATGTTAATTAGATTGTATGGTTTTGCACATGTATTGGTTGGTATGGATCAAATAAACTCTCTCAACACAAGCGATTGATCCACCCACCTGTGTAAAAACAGAAAACAAGATGTTAACAAATATTTTGTTTTTGAAAGAGCCGGATCAGAAAGGATTGTGAAGAAACCTTCAAACAGATTTATTTTCTAATCTAGATGACAGGGAAGAATGGAATTTTCAATTACAGTTCTAATGATACTGTGTCTACTATTGATTGATTTTTTTTAATTATGTTATATTATTGTAACTGTGTTACCTATCCACGCCCTCAGCCCCACACAAGTTATCACAACCTGATCTACAGAACAATACTGTATATCGTATAGCGATGTATAAAAAGCAAGGCCATATAGATGACCTTCCAACCCAATGTCAATTTTATTTTTAGGATGCAAAGAACTGGCTGAAAAGAACACATCTGATCTATTATTGATCAACTTGATTGAAAAAAAAACCAAAATACATTGGTCGCACCAGCAGTCATTCTGAAATATACTTTTATGTGTACCTAGACTTGTATCAGATGATTCCACACCTGATGCAAAGCTGAATTTTTATATTAATCAACAGGTAGATCAATAGGTTTAGGTTCCTATCCGGTGGGAATTAGATGTAATGTGGGTTCGAATAGAACCCAGTTTCAAATCGAATCCGACAAAACTTTCGGAACTCCCGAATTTCAGGGAACCCGGATTTTTTGAATTTTCGAAAAGTAGACAATTATCAAAAATCAACGATTTTCAAAAATAGATGTTCGAAAAATCGAAAGTAGACGATTTTCGAAAGTAGATGATTTTCGGAAATCGAAACTCGAATTTTCAAGCTTTCGAACTTTCCGAAATTTCAAATATTCTAAAACAGAACATCTCTAGTGGGAATAACCCGAATTATGGTTTATATTTGTTAGTTAATTTGTGTTTTTTGTTTAGTTGTAGCATTTCTGGAAACAATGTAAGGTTTTCTTATTAGAAAATGTGGTCCCATTATTTTAATTCCTTCTATTTTATATACTGATCCTGATAACAAAAAAAGATACCTGCTTAAAATGTAATAGGTATTTCACATGTCATAAGGTGTCCAAAGTATTCACAAGTAGTTATACTGGTTTGCTTGTGATGGTTCCCAGGTCATGGTATATCTGTTGTATTCAGTTAGAGCAACAGGACTTAGTTCACTAACAGGTTTAGTTCTTGAATAGAGATGTAATGTGGGTTCGAATAGAACCCAGTTTCTAATCGAATCTGAGGGTTTTGAACTCCCGGATTTCACGGAATCCAGATTTTCAGAATTTTCAAAATTTTGAGGAAAATCGAAAGTAGACGATTATCGAAAAGTGAAAACGTGAAACAAAAGTAATGATCAATTTCGGTAACCCTCGAATTTATGATATCAGTAACCTTCGAAAGTCATTTATAGTAACCTACTATTACTATTTGTCCCTCAAAATGGACAGAAACTTTAAAAAAAAAATTCTCTCATAGACTTCTATGGGTTTGTTATGGAATTTTTGAATTTTGAAATTTTCGAAAAGGTTTCGAAAATTCGAAAACAGAACAAAACTCAACAGTTTCGAACATCTCTATTCTTGAACATGTTTCACTAGTCATCAGACTGGCTTTCTCAATTCAGAATAAATTTTGCAAGAATCTTTTGGCAATAAATATGCTGCTATGTGTCCCATTCAGCATATAACCGCAGCGTGTTAGGGTACTCCAATTAAATCAGGGGCTGATTTCATTGTGGCTAAGAGGTGTTATCGAAACTGCCCAGGGTAAGGGGCAGGTAAGGTAAGAGGGTAAGAAACCTGCAAGTGAACAACACAGAACAGCTCTGCATGGGGGTGATAAGCTCTGGTGTCTAATTTCTGAATTTATAATTGGTGCGCTACTACGTACAATTTTACAGTTGTTTTTTACAGATCTGCCCCATTAAAATGCGTGGGATGGGTGGATTATATATAAATAAATGGGACAGGGAACTCTTTCTAATGTTAAATGGTTCAAGTACTTGTATATTTTTTGATGCCCATACTTATTTATATACTTATGTATTTATATTTTTTGTCCCCCTTGTATGGCAATATAAATATTTGGTATTTCTCGAATTTTTGAAATTGAAAATTCTAGAATTAGCAATTTCAAGAAATATCAAATACATAAATGTGATTAAGAAACTCAAAATAGATTGTGTGTAAAGACATTTGTTTTTTATATACGGTAAGTTTTGGTTAAATGTAGGTGTTCCCCAGACCAGTTCACGGGTCTCTGAACCATTTACACTAACTTACTATAGCTTAAATTTCATCGGAACAGATTTTAACACCCATTGACTATCAGTCAGTTTTCAGATTTTTTTCCCCAAAAATCTGATCTTGGAATAGAATTCTGCAGTTCCGTTCATCTCTAAAAATCATTTGTATAATATGAACATTTACTGTATTTATATATATTGCTATTATCATTAAGATATTTACACCAGTTTATATCATGGATAAACAGATATTTACCTTTAAATATATTATGGGTTTTATCATTCATACAATTACAGTATTTCTTTCTTTTATGTTTTATACACATGATGGTTAACTTAGAATTTTTTCGTTTTTGCGTTATTGGCAACAGTCTAGTTTTAAACCCTTGCTTCCTTAAAGGACAATTATACCTTCAGTGACAGTCCGGGAGGCAGCCAATGGGAAGACACGCCTCCTTGCAGAGCGCGTCTTCCCATTGGCTGCCTCGCGACCTGTCACTCAAAGTGCCAATGGGGAGGATCGGACCGGAGCGACGAGGGAGATTACAAGTAAGTAGTGCAGGACTTTTGTAAAGTACCCAGAGGTGAGGACTTAGCGTTTTAGGTCCTCACCCTGGGTACTTTGTCTCATATTAAACATTCGGGTCTTTGTAGAGTATGTGTTAAGGTTCTCGATCTTCCAGGTCATGGTATTATCTATAGTATTCTCAATTCAGATTGATTGTATAAGAATCTTTTGTCAACAGATTCTTGTTCATGTCATTCTAAATTGAGAAAGCCAATCGGATTACTAACGAAACGTCTTCAAGAACTTTTTAGAGTATCTTAGGGCAAAGTTAATAAACCTAAAAGGCATGCATTGACAATGCGTGTAACTAGGCAAATGGGATTAGTTTAGATGACTCAGAGCATGGATGACTGCAGTATGTGATTCTTACAACCTTTATTACGTAAGGTTTTGTTCAGGTTACAACTAGCTTAAGATCAGAAAAATCATACAAGTGTAGAAAGGAAAAGATTTATACAAAACGTTTACATAGTGGAGGTAGTAGTATTATGCTTACTGATTGCTAATCACAACTAATACAATGTATAAATTATTATACAATGTCAATTTATTATAATTGTGCTTCTAATAGTTTGTATACTAATTTTGTACTACTTGACTACAACAGTTTATAGGATAACTAAAATCCAATATAGAATAAAACTATAAACCTTCTATCTATCTAAGTGAGTTTAAAGGGGGGTGTCTATAAAGTGGCAATATCAGGTTTTCTGTAATATTTTTGCCAGTATAGTATAGTATAGTATTTGAGGTTGAATAAAGACATACGTCTATCCAGTTCAACCCATCTAGCAATATCCTCATTTCCTGCCTAACTGTTGATCCAGAGGAAGGCAAAAAAAACCACCAAATTTATGAAGGGGGAAAAAATTCCTTCCTGACTCCAAGTGGCAATCGGAAATTTCCCTGGATCAACTCTACTTTATGTATCAATACCAGTAACTTGTAACATTCCTTGTTTGCAGAAACTCATCCAGCTTTTTTTTGAAACTGACCAATGAACCTGGCATAAAAACGTCCACTGGAAGACAGTTCCATAGCTTTACCGTTCTCACAGTGAAAAACTTTCCGAGCTTGAAGCCTTAACCTTTTTTCTTCAAGTTTTAAGGGATGTCCTCGTGTCCTTTGACATGTTCTATTAGTGAACAATGCCCCAGATAGTTTATTGTATGACCTGTTAATGTATTTAAACACAGTAATCATATCCCCACGCAAGCACCTTTTCTCCAGCGTACATAATTGTAACTTTTCCAGTCTCTCTTCATATTCAAGCTCCCCCAATCCCCTTATTAATTTAGTTGCCCTTGTCTGAACCCTTTCCATTTCAAAGATGTCCTTTTTGTACACAGGATTCCAAAATTGCACTGCATATTCCAAATGAGGCCTTACCAATGCTTTGTAAAGAGGGAGAATTACATTTTCCTCCCTTGAATCCATACCTCTCTTTATACAAGACAATACCATGCTTGCTCTGGCTGTTGCCGCCTTGGCACTGCTTGCTACCTTTAAGTTTGTTATCCACCAAAACTCATGATAAATTTATGCAATTTATAAAAAGCCGCTTAACGATTTATCGTCACTTTTCCTACCAGTCAATGAGAAATTCACCACACATCGCAAATAAACTTTTTATGGAGTTAAATCTTCTGAAAACCATAGCAGTATTTGTAAAAAAGCGACAATTTTTGTGACGATTTGGTCAGTAAATTCAAATCTGAAGTGGCAAGAAGAAATTCCTGGGGGTCATCTCTTGGCTGGAAAAAGTTTTTAAAAAACAATTCTTTGTTAAAAAATTCCCGAAGGTGTGTTTCCATACTAATATCATTTTTAACAATTCTAAAAGATTTTTCAGAATTTTTTTTTTTTTAGAAAACATGTTTAGACCCATTAAACCATTTGGTGAAAAATTCCGTTTGGTGTTAGACTATATTTTACTGTAAAAAATACATTGTCTTATCTTAATCTATAAGTAAATACTTGTAAGTAGCCCTTACTATAAGGTGTATGTGTTGCTGCATGCCTTCAATCCAGTACTTTTCTTTTCTCAGCCTAAGTATTCTCCTCCCACTCTTAACCGATGACATGACTTTCTGAGAAGTCAAGCATGTTCAGTAATCACTATGAGTCAACACTGAAAGGAGGGATTTCAAATAATGCGACTCACACAATCCAACTTTCACTATTTCAGGTACAGCAAAACTGCACACATGATAATAAGGTACTTGACTGACAGATGAAATCTTTCTAAAGATATCTAAAGAAAGTAGGGGACATATCTACAAAAAACAGTGGTAGTTAGTAAGCATTATAGTTTTCAGTTTTATTGCATGTCCACCCCCAAAACTATAATTTAACCCACTACTGGGCCCACTGTGTAGTGTAATAAAATCCTTACCTTACATCTCAGCTCCAAATGGTTTTCCTGTAATGTCCCCCCAAAGTCTAAAAAAATGGCCACCAGGAGCACTGCAGAGAGGGAAATTGTTTCCGACTCTGAGGCTTCCTCTCAGAGGTTTTTGGCTTGCTCAGAGCAGCCATCCTCCCCCTCCTTCTCCCTCCCGTTTTGCTCTCCCTCCCCCAGTGCAAAATCCCTTTGTTATGTAATTACTCTCCCCCCCCCCCCCCCCCCCCAGCCTCAACCGCTATAATAGATTTTCCAGAGATTCACCCGATCTTTACTTACCTTACTTCTCTCCCCCGGCATTCTGTGCAGCAAGCAGCCGCGTCCGTGATTGGTTGCCTCTCAGCAGTTTCATGCAAGCAGAGGGGCGGGCAGTACGGCGGAGGAAAAAGATAAGGTAAGTAAAGATCGGGGAAGTTTCTGGAAAATCTATTCTATCGGTTGGGGCTGGGGGAGGGAGAGCAATTATATAACAAAAATTTTTAAAAGGGATGGACATGCCCTTTAAAAACATTTTTTTTCAGCATAGATACCCTTAAAGGCTAGATTTTAAAGTTTTTCAGCATAGATACCTTTAAGGATAGATTTTTGTTGATGTTAATGACAGATTTCACCATGGGTAATATCTCTTTTAAAACCTCTAAAAATCACTTGTGGCCCTTAAAGGGTAACTGTGGTCTCGAATTCTTCCAAACTAGTAAGGATTATATAAAAAGCCTTCCATCGTACCTTCAAAATAAAACCATAATCACATCTCTAGATACAGGGGAGGACTGGGACCTTTTGGCTTAGGGGGAAAATACTATCAAGTGGCCCTTTCACAAGCACACGTGTCTGTGCATTGCCACTGTTTACCTCCATCTTGGGTGGGGGGCAGCAGGTTAAAGGGCAAGTCCATCCCTGAAATATAAATTTACATACAGGTAAATCCCCCCCAAAACCCTAAACGGTAGTAGTTTAAAATCTGAAATAACCTGAAAATCCTGCACAATGTTCCGTTGCCCTTTCTGCTTCCTGGTTCTTCCAGTTAGCAAGCGTCAGTTACGGATTTGACAGTTGACATCACAGCCAATGACTGTATGCTAATCCCATAGCTGCCCCTTCTGAGCATGCCCAGGCTCAGTACAGGCTCAGTACAGGTTTCTAAATTGTTCAGTTTCCACGAGGCATCCAGAAGCATAGCAGGCACACAGTAATGAATTCATAGGACAAAGTATGATATAACAACATATTTTCAAAAGGCCATTCTTTCTAAAAGATGTAACAGAGATGGAAAGACAGATGGATATAGTCAGAAAGGCACATACAGAAACTAAGAGAGATGCAGAGAGAAAGAAAGACAGTTGGAGAGACAGATAGACAGTTAGATACACAGACAGCGATATATATAGGAGGTAGAAAGCAGATTGAGACTGTTATAGATAGATATAGAGACAGAAAGGAAGACACACACACAAAGATAGATACGGTAGATAGATAGATAGATAGATAGATAGATAGATAGATAGATAGATAGATAGATAGAAAGGAAGGAAGGAATATACTAGCCAGGCAGAGATTCACAAATAAATAACACCAGTACAGCAATCTGGAATTTTTCATACAGGTACAGCAAACTGGGAATATTGATACCAATACAGCATACTGGGATTGATACAGGTAAAGCATACTGGGGGTTTTAATTTTGGTATAGTTTAGTTCAGGCTTCAAGCTCGGAAAGGGTTTGTCACTGTGAGAACGGTAAAGCTATGGAACTGCCTTCCAGTGAACGTTGTTATGGCAGGTTCATTGGTCAGTTTCAAAAAAAGCTGGATGAGTTTCTGCAAAAAAGGAATGTTACAAGTTACTGGTATTGATACATAAAGTAGAGTTGATCCAGGGATATTTCCGATTGCCACTTGGAGTCAGGCATACTAGGACTATGGATACAGGTATACAAAACTGGGATTATTGATACAGCTCCAGCATATTGGTTTTAGCAGTTGACAATAGAGGTCACAACATAATCTTCACAGATACAGTAATTAGCACAGTAACTATAAGTAACTATAAGTTCCTCCAAGCTGGCAACTATAAGTGCCTGCAAGATGGCAACTATAGGTGCCAGCAGGCTGGTAACTATAAGATTTAGAGTTTAATGTGCTGTAATATAAAGCAAACTGACCAGCTAGCTCTACGTCAGTGTTTTAGTGAAGGAAATGAGGTTTAATTCAGTTTTTAAATCTATTACACTGAACATTTTCATAAATACCCAATTTCTTATTCCATATTGTTCCTTCCCGCAGTAGATATACAGTATTTGGCTGTTTATTTGTATATTATAAACCACAGAATTCTTTCCAATGCAATACTTTGATGTTTTAGAGATCAGTACTGTAAATGAACATGATCTAACATTAGGAAAAAAGACCAGCACAATGGAATAATTCATTCTGTAAATATAAGCTGGCCTGACCTGATTACAACCACCTCCACCCTTATATATAATCCTTAATAAGCAGCCCAAGTCCTACAAGACTAAGATCATTATTGTCTGAAATGTAACTCAACTCTTAATGTACCTTGCATCTTTATCTATTATTCACAGGAAGGTGAGATTGCTTATTCCCACCTCCCTGTGAATAATAGAACGCCCAGGTTACAGATTTAAACTAACCTGCCGGCACTCCTCTCGCAGCTTCTCACCACCCTATAGCCCTCAGCCTCGACTTTGCTCGTATCTTTTTCCCATGCGCGCCTATTATAAAGATAGGGGCACAACCGCAACAGTGCGCTCATCAGCTGGAGAGAAGCAGCGAGAGAGCACCATCAGAAAAGTTTAACTCTATACTCTCTATTATTTACAGGGAGGTGGGAAAAAGCAATGTCTCCTCCCTGTAAATAATAGATGAAGACACAATAGATGATCATGTCCCTTTAAGGACTCCCTAAAGACAATGTATGTGTGAGAATTAAGGCTTTGTATGACTGGAAAACAGAAAAAGAGATAATTAGCATTTTATTACCTCAGTATTAATGGACAACAACACTGGAAAATGTGGGTAAGGAAGGTAAGATTGATTACTCCTACCTCCCAATATTATTTTATTCAAGAAAGCCGCTTTGTACAAGTCTGGCTTTCATCTGAAAGGTCAAATCAATGAAATATCATGCTTGGTATCAAGAATCAAGTTGAATAGTGTATGGCATGCATAAGGCAGGGTTTCCCTATTTTGGCCACCTCAGACCAGGAGGGGGCAGGGTGAAGGCGGTGAAGGGACGGGGCTGGGGTTAGAGCATAGTTGGGTGGAGAGTGGGCATAACAGGGGCGTGGCTTCCAGGGCCGGTATATGAATGGGACTCTGGATTTTGTCCCTGCAGTCGGGACAATCCAGCCCTGGGGATTAAAAAGCACCAAAATAGATACCAGCACTTAGCAATGCATTGAGAGTCACTATTGGCATATATCATTGCCGACGAGTTTGCACTGGGTTGCTGATAGCAGCTCTTGGTGCATCGCCCTGTTAGTACATTAGCGCTTTTGATAACTCAATATTTACCAGGCCAAAAACATAGTAAGAGGCTGGGAGCCTTATATATCTAGATATATTTGCCCTTTATTTGCCATAGTTATAACAGAAAAAGACAGGAAAGAACTTTTTTTTATAGGCTGGAATTCTTCTATTTTAGAGTGCATACAATCAGCATTTCTTGTGCAAATCGCATGCGTTATTATTATGTAAAATAAAATGAATCGCAGCACAAACAGATGGTAACACACAACACATTGGGGAATATTTATAAACGATCGCTATTTTTGCCATTTTTCTATCGCAGGACATCGCAATAACAAATAGCGATAATTTCGCCTTATTTATTCCAGTAAATTCTGGAAAATAGTCTAACACACCCCAGAGTAGTTATTAGTTTTGAGAAACACTCCACAATGCACTGACACCTTTCATGGACCCATTGGCAGGCTAAATAAATAGCCGTTTTCGCCACCTCAAACTTGGAGAATTGGAATGGCTGAACTTAACGCAATAATACACTTTTCACCATTTTATAAATATGTTTGAGCAATTGCTGTAGCGATGTATGGCGAAAGCGGAAAGTAGCGCTACTGTTATCGCTGTTTTATATAGTCCAAATTTTAAGGCGAAAAGTTTAACGAACCTTTATAAATATTCCCCATTGACAAAGACAAAGTGGTACAGAACGCTGCCTTTTATACCTAGGGTGTTGGCACTGCTTTGGTTGGTGAATTTAGGTGAATATTTTCAATAATTATGGTGCTAGGGTTCGACATGTGGTGGATCTTGTAGACAGATTATTGGGTGGGGCCGGGTGTGACCCGGCGGTCTTGGTTCACATTGGTGCCAATGACAAAGTTAGAGGAGGAGGTGAGGTCCTTAAACATGATTTCCGAGAGCTAGGAGCCAAGTTAAAAGCAAGGACTTCCAGGGTAGTGTTTTCAGAAATACTACCGCAGCCACGTGCTAAGCCAGGGAGACAGCAGGAGCTTAGGAACATCAATGCGTGGCTAAGAGGGTGGTGTAAGGAAGAAGGGTTTGGCTTCTTTTGAGAACTGGGCAGACTTTGCTGTCGGCTACAGGCTCTTTAGTAGGTATATAGGTTATACCTTAATAGGTATAGCAGAAACGTGGTTGAACAGTTCTCACGACTGGGCTGTAAATTTAGAAGGATATGCCTTGTTTAGGCAGGACAGAGAAAAAAGGAAAGGGGGAGGAGTATGTGTTTATGTTAAATAATAATTGAAGCCAAATTTAAAAGAAGAGATAACTGGCGATATGAATGTTAAAGTGGAGGCAATATGGGTGGAATTAGGGAACAGGAAAGGGGGTAATGGCATTGTTGGTGTCTGCTATAAGCCACCAAATGCTAGCAGAGAGGAGGTGAGTCAACTTCATGTGCAGTTGGCAAGGGCTGCAAGTTTGGGGAGTGTGCTCATTATGGGGGACTTTAATTACCCTGACATTGATTGGTGTAGGGGAACTGCCATCACAGAAAAAGGCGATGAGTTCCTGAATTTGCAGGATAATTTTCTCTCACAGGTGGTTGAGGTTCCTACTAGAAAAGGAGCTATGTTGGATCTGGAATATCTAACTTATGTATAGATATATAGGTAACTGGAGGCTTAGGGAATAGTGACCATGAAATAATGGCGTTTGGACTTTGTTATCGAAAGGAAAAGTGCGTATCGAAAGGAAAAGTTCAGAAAGGCAAATTTTCCCAGGTTAAAAGCAGCTCTTCAGAATGTCAACTGGGATAACGTATTATCAGGTAAAGGTACTGAACAGAAGTGGACTGTGTTCAAGGGAATTTTAAGCCAGTTCACATCTAGATTTATACCCTTGGGAAATAAATGTAAAAAAAATAAATCTGCGCCCATGTGGCAGAATTCTGATGCAAAGAGGCAAATGGAAAGGAAGAAAAAGGCATTTAAAACCTTTAAGACAGAGGGAAAGGAAATGACCTTTAGGGATTATAAAAACTGTAACAAGGAGTGTAACAAAGCAATCAATTTTGGATTTGTGCTACTTATACTATAAATGGCTCTGTGTTAAGTGAATCCAAACTATGTGGGGCATTGTTCACCAATAGAACATGTCAGAGGACACAAGGACATCCCTTAAGACTTGAAGAAAAAAGGTTTAGGTTTCAAGTTTGCAAAGGATTTTTCACTGTGAGAACGGTAAAGCTATGGAACTGTCTTCCATTGGACGTTGTTATGGCAAGTTCATTGGTCAGTTTAAAAAAAAGCTGGATGAGTTTCTGCAAACAAGGAATGTGGCAAGTTACTGGTATTGATACATAAAGTAGAGTTGATCCAGGGAAATTTCCGATTGCCACTTGGAGTCAGGAAGGAATTTTTTCCCCCTTCATAAATTTGGTGGGGTTTTTTGCCTTCCTCTGGATTAACAGTTAGGCAGGAAATGAGGATATTGCTAGATGGGTTGGACTGGATGGACATATGTCTTTATTCAACCTCAAATACTATACTATACTATACTATCCATTTCTTTAAAAAAAAAAAAATTGAAGTTTGAAAGTTCCAAAAATTTTGTTGGAACTCAGATCCGATTCAAAACCGGGTTCTATTCAAATCCAGCTCCCTACAATAACGCATTTCAGCACTAGTCCACCAATCAGTGTTGAGTCAGCCCTCCAGTTCACCAGCTAGTATTAGTCAGCCCACTATTCCCACCTCCACAAGCCACACCTATGTTCCCTGATGAAGCCACGCCCTGCTTCATGTTCCGACCCCGTCTGCCAATAGGCGGCATTTAAAAGTTGTTTCAGGTGTCAAAAACCCTAGGAACACCCCTGCATCTAATTGGTTGCTGCATATTAATAACACAGGCAAATGGTTCCACCTCTTAATATTTCGCCCCTATGTATCCCTATACATCCCTATATATATATAAGAACCAGCTTGCCTTAAGGCGATGCATAATGTGTACGAACGTTCATTTTGGCCGATAATCGCCCCGTGTATGGGCCCTTTAATGCCCGAAACGGCCGGTCGTTTGGAGATCTGCCCAGTTGGTCGATAAAGAGCCCATACACGGCCCGATTATTGGCCGAAACGGACGTTCCTACACAGCGTGCGTCACGGGTCGGGACCAGCGATTGCACCTTTACTTTCTGATTGCAGCATGGTTTAAGAGGATTACAAGTGTACAGAATACCCCCTTTTGCTTGCTATGGGGATTAAAACAATGGGAGACAAGATGCAGATATGAATGAAAAGTGTCAATTATTTGGTGAACAGGAGGTGTCACAGGAGAGGTCACACAGCACTTCAAATGGAAACCTATAGTCTCCATGATTATTGTCCTTATTGTCTAGTGTAACATATCAATTATCCTCTTTAGCTACTGCCGAAAATACTGACCACATACTCAAGCAAGGACACAGATGAATACAATGTATATGACAATATTATCTACTATATAAAGCAGAAATCTTGTATGTATGTATGCTCTCACCTCACAGCCACACATCACGTCATAAAAAGTCTGCACGTCACTTGCAGAGTGTGATTCCCCAATTCAGTAACTCAGATGAAGGGCCTGGGCTCTGTGTGCTGCCCGACTTCAACAACACAGACACAGAGTCCACTTCAGTCACACAACAACAGCGTAATGTATGGCTACACAACTCAGAGAGCTGCACACACAGAACAACAGCTTCTAAACAAAGGGAACGAGACATTTTCCTTAAGGTCTGTAAGACATTACAATTTGCTCCTGGAAGGTTTTAAAATATAAACCCTGGAAAGACTGTATTACTATTGGTGACATGAATGATATTTATATACAAATATAAACCCTGGAAAGCCTATGTTACTATTGGTGATATGAATGACATTTATATACAAATATAAACCCTGGAAAGACTATCATTGAGATTCAATAAAAGTTCTTATCATTTAGAATGGTGCTTATTTTGCCCCAACCAATTAGATTTTATTTAACATTTGAAAGCTTTGGTTGGGGCAAAATTAGCACCATTTTAAACGATAAGAACTTTTATTGAATCTCCCTGTAAGTTGCTATTTGTGATATGAATCACATTTATATACAAATATTAACTCCGGGAAAGACTATGCTGCTATTGGTGATATGAATGACATTTATATACAAATATTAACCCTGGAAAGACTATGCTGCTTTTGGGTTTAGCTTATATTGACTTAACGTTCAATTGACAACAGACTTGGCAATAAAAAGTAATTAAGTGAAGGGCAGTGACTGTATCACATCACATGTATGATATTCACCAATCACAAGTGTACACATGTATCTATTATCCCATCCCTTCAATTCTGTACATCCCTAAATGTCTGAATAAAAGGACCTCTCAGAGAGATCGGAGAGGACACACAGAACGATGATCTAAACCCTCAGTGTGTGTGTCATCACTTCACCATCTGCCCTACCATTCTATGTGCTAGGAAAAGGCTATAAAACTGGACCTCGCGAGGCTTACAGCTGCCAAAGATGCCCCCAAATATTCGACATTCAATTTGTTTGGCGATTAAATTCTAATGTTATCTATTGTAATGTTACATTACATTTACATTTAATTGGAAATTCAGAAAATACTACGATACTTTAACCAATTAACTTAAAAAAAAACTTTCCCGGTTGTAATTACGATTGATATTATGATCTAATGTCGGCATTATAAGATTGGGAAACATACAATTTTTGGGCCAAACAATGGAAATGTCTACTCGCATGTTGGATTGATCATAATATCGACCCAGTGTATGGGCACCTTAAGACTTACTTGAGCTTAAAGTCATCACTTGTCAGCCTGCTGTTATCAATGGCCAGAATAATTTTATTGTTTTCAACCTGTGCAGACAGAATCTGTGGTGCAAATGGAACAAGAAGTTAAAAGCACTGACAATGTGATATATTATTACCGTATATATATATGAGTATAAACCGATCTGAGTATGAACCAGGGTACCTAATTTTACATGAAAAAAGGAGTTAAAGTGATTGACTCCAGTATAAACCGAGGGTAGAAAATATGACCACTACTGCCTTCTGATTCTGTATTGTTTTGAGGCTTTAGTTGTCATTTAAATGGACAGCAAAATTCACATACAGTAGTCCCATACAGTAATAGCCAAATCCAGCATAGCTCTTACTGTATGGGACTACTGTATGTGAATTCTGCTGTCCATTTAAAGGGCAACTAAAGCCTCAAAACAATACAGAATCAGAAGGCAATCTTTAACAATAGATACCCTCCTCCTGATTCTGTATTGTTTTGGGTTGAGTAAATCCCACACAGTAACCCCCATTTGTACCCACACAGTAACCCCCCTTGCCACTCCAGATGTTTGAAAACTACAACTCCCACCATGCTTTAGTTGCTGGGAGTTGTCGTTTCCAAACATCCACAGTGGGCACCTCACTGCCACCAATGCCAATGTAGACTACTCCAAAAAACATACAGAGGAGATAACCAATCCCCAATACTTGCCAATAGGGGTACAACCTCCTTTATTCGTGCATATAACAAATCAACCTTTTTTTCTGTTTTTTTGCCTTCTCCTACCTTGTCTGGTGGCCGCTTTCTCTGCATCCTCTACTTTCTGGATGAAGTCACTACTTGGCGGCGAGTAGTGACATCATCCAGAAGCGCAGAGGACAAGGTAGGAGAAGTGCCGGGTTTATACTCGAGTATATATGGTATATCATTACCTGGGGGGGGGTCATAGAATTGTTTAGCATAGTTACTTATGTTTCAATGCGTTAATGTGTTGATTTAAATAGCAATTATACTCCAAATAACCATATTATCCACAGTATAAGCTCTTGTTCAGGACTGTTAGTCTGCAGCCACTAGAATTAGATTAGGGCATAAACCTGCTTCTGTAGAGGATTTCTCAGAAACAAGGCTGCAAATTAAGGTTTGAAAAAGGGCAAACAAACTCAACTAGAAAATTATATTTATTATTTTTGGGAAAATAGAGTTAAGGGAACTGTATGTTCACATGTCTCTCTTTTTATATAAACAAGGTTGACAACTGTCTCTTTGTCTCTACACTTTTGTTTGCCTAAATACATTTGGTCCAAAACAATATTTATTTTTCATTGATAATGAGATACTTGGCTCTCCATTCTGTCCAGAGCCCCTCCCCAGGAGACAGTTTGGAAATATCCCAGCACAACTCATCAGACACCAACTTTTCCCATGACACAAGATGTGGTTAGAGCCCTATATTGGGAAAATGATACAAGCTGGATTGTGCAATGTTAAACTGAAGCCCAAAAAAAAGTGCAAATGCTAGCTAGACAAATGCAAAATACTTTGCAGCCAATAAGGTAGGAGTTACAGTGGACAGCCAATCCCCTTGCTTAAAATTGTTTATGCGCTAGGGGACAAATCATGAATACTAACAGTTTGTATCTCTCAAATCAATGGTATACCCCTCCACCCCAACACATTTCTTGCAATATTAAAATGGAAAAACAGCTACAGAGTAACTATAATTCTGCACTACTGTTCGTGAACTGTCTATGGTTTAATCAGTCTTTCTTCCCAAATTGGCATTTCACTATAGAACTCAGCAAATCAACATGTTATTTTTTCACATTAGTATTAGCAGGTAATAGAAAAAAACAAACAAATGTAGGTCTGTAGGTCAGAATACCTTTCCTCGTATATCATCAATGGTCTTGAAATAATGGCTGTAGTCTGATCCTTCCGAGCTGACAGGACGTTGCTTGTTGTACCATTCCTTGATCTTTGTCTCCAACTCAGTGTTGGCCTCCTCCAGTTCACGCACTTTGTCCAGATAACTTGCAAGGCGGTCATTTAAATTTTGCATGGTCATTTTTTTATTAATAGAAAGGAGACTTGAGACATCTCCAAAGCTGCCCCCTTGACCCATGCTAACCACACCGGCATAGCCAAGTCCCCCACCAAAACCAGCTCCACTACCAAACCCAGCACCTGTTCCAAAACTTGCTCCACAAAACTTGTTATTATAATCTCCCACACAATAACCAGTTCCACAATCTCCATCCTGACTAAATCCCCCATAGGCTCCAATACCATTATAGTTGCAAAATGAAACCGATTGTCTGCTACTTGCTCCTCTCCCACCAGCAAAAGATCCCCCAGCCTTGTGTAAAGAAGAAGACAGGATTTGAAGGGTGGCCATGTCTGCAAAGAGCTATGGATGCTAAGGGAAAGTCTTGCAGATATCTGTCCTTCTAGTCTTATTATATATCTTCTGGCAATGGGTGTCACCACTCAGATATTTATTATTATTTTACAAACTTGCTTTCATAGCAGCACTTGTTGCCAATAATGATCTGATAAAAAAAAAAACACTTTTCATTATTGGATACCGCTGGCACGCAGGTTTCACAGTGGGCTTTTTCTAAACAGTTTAAACATGTTAATTAGATTGTATGGTTTTGCACATGTATTGGTTGGTATGGATCAAATAAACTCTCTCAACACAAGCGATTGATCCACCCACCTGTGTAAAAACAGAAAACAAGATGTTAACAAATATTTTGTTTTTGAAAGAGCCGGATCAGAAAGGATTGTGAAGAAACCTTCAAACAGATTTATTTTCTAATCTAGATGACAGGGAAGAATGGAATTTTCAATTACAGTTCTAATGATACTGTGTCTACTATTGATTGATTTTTTTTAATTATGTTATATTATTGTAACTGTGTTACCTATCCACGCCCTCAGCCCCACACAAGTTATCACAACCTGATCTACAGAACAATACTGTATATCGTATAGCGATGTATAAAAAGCAAGGCCATATAGATGACCTTCCAACCCAATGTCAATTTTATTTTTAGGATGCAAAGAACTGGCTGAAAAGAACACATCTGATCTATTATTGATCAACTTGATTGAAAAAAAAACCAAAATACATTGGTCGCACCAGCAGTCATTCTGAAATATACTTTTATGTGTACCTAGACTTGTATCAGATGATTCCACACCTGATGCAAAGCTGAATTTTTATATTAATCAACAGGTAGATCAATAGGTTTAGGTTCCTATCCGGTGGGAATTAGATGTAATGTGGGTTCGAATAGAACCCAGTTTCAAATCGAATCCGACAAAACTTTCGGAACTCCCGAATTTCAGGGAACCCGGATTTTTTGAATTTTCGAAAAGTAGACAATTATCAAAAATCAACGATTTTCAAAAATAGATGTTCGAAAAATCGAAAGTAGACGATTTTCGAAAGTAGATGATTTTCGGAAATCGAAACTCGAATTTTCAAGCTTTCGAACTTTCCGAAATTTCAAATATTCTAAAACAGAACATCTCTAGTGGGAATAACCCGAATTATGGTTTATATTTGTTAGTTAATTTGTGTTTTTTGTTTAGTTGTAGCATTTCTGGAAACAATGTAAGGTTTTCTTATTAGAAAATGTGGTCCCATTATTTTAATTCCTTCTATTTTATATACTGATCCTGATAACAAAAAAAGATACCTGCTTAAAATGTAATAGGTATTTCACATGTCATAAGGTGTCCAAAGTATTCACAAGTAGTTATACTGGTTTGCTTGTGATGGTTCCCAGGTCATGGTATATCTGTTGTATTCAGTTAGAGCAACAGGACTTAGTTCACTAACAGGTTTAGTTCTTGAATAGAGATGTAATGTGGGTTCGAATAGAACCCAGTTTCTAATCGAATCTGAGGGTTTTGAACTCCCGGATTTCACGTAATCCAGATTTTCAGAATTTTCAAAATTTTGAGGAAAATCGAAAGTAGACGATTATCGAAAAGTGAAAACGTGAAACAAAAGTAATGATCAATTTCGGTAACCCTCGAATTTATGATATCAGTAACCTTCGAAAGTCATTTATAGTAACCTACTATTACTATTTGTCCCTCAAAATGGACAGAAACTTTAAAAAAAAAATTCTCTCATAGACTTCTATGGGTTTGTTATGGAATTTTTGAATTTTGAAATTTTCGAAAAGGTTTCGAAAATTCGAAAACAGAACAAAACTCAACAGTTTCGAACATCTCTATTCTTGAACATGTTTCACTAGTCATCAGACTGGCTTTCTCAATTCAGAATAAATTTTGCAAGAATCTTTTGGCAATAAATATGCTGCTATGTGTCCCATTCAGCATATAACCGCAACGTGTTAGGGTACTCCAATTAAATCAGGGGCTGATTTCATTGTGGCTAAGAGGTGTTATCGAAACTGCCCAGGGTAAGGGGCAGGTAAGGTAAGAGGGTAAGAAACCTGCAAGTGAACAACACAGAACAGCTCTGCATGGGGGTGATAAGCTCTGGTGTCTAATTTCTGAATTTATAATTGGTGCGCTACTACGTACAATTTTACAGTTGTTTTTTACAGATCTGCCCCATTAAAATGCGTGGGATGGGTGGATTATATATAAATAAATGGGACAGGGAACTCTTTCTAATGTTAAATGGTTCAAGTACTTGTATATTTTTTGATGCCCATACTTATTTATATACTTATGTATTTATATTTTTTGTCCCCCTTGTATGGCAATATAAATATTTGGTATTTCTCGAATTTTTGAAATTGAAAATTCTAGAATTAGCAATTTCAAGAAATATCAAATACATAAATGTGATTAAGAAACTCAAAATAGATTGTGTGTAAAGACATTTGTTTTTTATATACGGTAAGTTTTGGTTAAATGTAGGTGTTCCCCAGACCAGTTCACGGGTCTCTGAACCATTTACACTAACTTACTATAGCTTAAATTTCATCGGAACAGATTTTAACACCCATTGACTATCAGTCAGTTTTAAGATTTTTTTCCCCAAAAATCTGATCTTGGAATAGAATTCTGCAGTTCCGTTCATCTCTAAAAATCATTTGTATAATATGAACATTTACTGTATTTATATATATTGCTATTATCATTAAGATATTTACACCAGTTTATATCATGGATAAACAGATATTTACCTTTAAATATATTATGGGTTTTATCATTCATACAATTACAGTATTTCTTTCTTTTATGTTTTATACACATGATGGTTAACTTAGAATTTTTTCGTTTTTGCGTTATTGGCAACAGTCTAGTTTTAAACCCTTGCTTCCTTAAAGGACAATTATACCTTCAGTGACAGTCCGGGAGGCAGCCAATGGGAAGACACGCCTCCTTGCAGAGCGCGTCTTCCCATTGGCTGCCTCGCGACCTGTCACTCAAAGTGCCAATGGGGAGGATCGGACCGGAGCGACGAGGGAGATTACAAGTAAGTAGTGCAGGACTTTTGTAAAGTACCCAGAGGTGAGGACTTAGCGTTTTAGGTCCTCACCCTGGGTACATTGTCTCATATTAAACATTCAGGTCTTTGTAGAGTATGTGTTAAGGTTCTCGATCTTCCAGGTCATGGTATTATCTATAGTATTCTCAATTCAGATTGATTGTATAAGAATCTTTTGTCAACAGATTCTTGTTCATGTCATTCTAAATTGAGAAAGCCAATCGGATTACTAACGAAACGTCTTCAAGAACTTTTTAGAGTACCTTAGGGCAAAGTTAATAAACCTAAAAGGCATGCATTGACAATGCGTGTAACTAGGCAAATGGGATTAGTTTAGATGACTCAGAGCATGGATGACTGCAGTATGTGATTCTTACAACCTTTATTACGTAAGGTTTTGTTCAGGTTACAACTAGCTTAAGATCAGAAAAATCATACAAGTGTAGAAAGGAAAAGATTTATACAAAACGTTTACATAGTGGAGGTAGTAGTATTATGCTTACTGATTGCTAATCACAACTAATACAATGTATAAATTATTATACAATGTCAATTTATTATAATTGTGCTTCTAATAGTTTGTATACTAATTTTGTACTACTTGACTACAACAGTTTATAGGATAACTAAAATCCAATATAGAATAAAACTATAAACCTTCTATCTATCTAAGTGAGTTTAAAGGGGGGTGTCTATAAAGTGGCAATATCAGGTTTTCTGTAATATTTTTGCCAGTATAGTATAGTATAGTATTTGAGGTTGAATAAAGACATACGTCTATCCAGTTCAACCCATCTAGCAATATCCTCATTTCCTGCCTAACTGTTGATCCAGAGGAAGGCAAAAAAAACCACCAAATTTATGAAGGGGGAAAAAATTCCTTCCTGACTCCAAGTGGCAATCGGAAATTTCCCTGGATCAACTCTACTTTATGTATCAATACCAGTAACTTGTAACATTCCTTGTTTGCAGAAACTCATCCAGCTTTTTTTTGAAACTGACCAATGAACCTGGCATAAAAACGTCCACTGGAAGACAGTTCCATAGCTTTACCGTTCTCACAGTGAAAAACTTTCCGAGCTTGAAGCCTAAACCTTTTTTCTTCAAGTTTTAAGGGATGTCCTCGTGTCCTTTGACATGTTCTATTAGTGAACAATGCCCCAGATAGTTTATTGTATGACCTGTTAATGTATTTAAACACAGTAATCATATCCCCACGCAAGCACCTTTTCTCCAGCGTACATAATTGTAACTTTTCCAGTCTCTCTTCATATTCAAGCTCCCCCAATCCCCTTATTAATTTAGTTGCCCTTGTCTGAACCCTTTCCATTTCAAAGATGTCCTTTTTGTACACAGGATTCCAAAATTGCACTGCATATTCCAAATGAGGCCTTACCAATGCTTTGTAAAGAGGGAGAATTACATTTTCCTCCCTTGAATCCATACCTCTCTTTATACAAGACAATACCATGCTTGCTCTGGCTGTTGCCGCCTTGGCACTGCTTGCTACCTTTAAGTTTGTTATCCACCAAAACTCATGATAAATTTATGCAATTTATAAAAAGCCGCTTAACGATTTATCGTCACTTTTCCTACCAGTCAATGAGAAATTCACCACACATCGCAAATAAACTTTTTATGGAGTTAAATCTTCTGAAAACCATAGCAGTATTTGTAAAAAAGCGACAATTTTTGTGACGATTTGGTCAGTAAATTCAAATCTGAAGTGGCAAGAAGGAATTCCTGGGGGTCATCTCTTGGCTGGAAAAAGTTTTTAAAAAACAATTCTTTGTTAAAAAATTCCCGAAGGTGTGTTTCCATACTAACATCATTTTTAACAATTCTAAAAGATTTTTCAGAATTTTTTTTTTTTTAGAAAACATGTTTAGACCCATTAAACCATTTGGTGAAAAATTCCGTTTGGTGTTAGACTATATTTTACTGTAAAAAATACATTGTCTTATCTTAATCTATAAGTAAATACTTGTAAGTAGCCCTTACTATAAGGTGTATGTGTTGCTGCATGCCTTCAATCCAGTACTTTTCTTTTCTCAGCCTAAGTATTCTCCTCCCACTCTTAACCGATGACATGACTTTCTGAGAAGTCAAGCATGTTCAGTAATCACTATGAGTCAACACTGAAAGGAGGGATTTCAAATAATGCAACTCACACAATCCAACTTTCACTATTTCAGGTACAGCAAAACTGCACACATGATAATAAGGTACTTGACTGACAGATGAAATCTTTCTAAAGATATCTAAAGAAAGTAGGGGACATATCTACAAAAAACAGTGGTAGTTAGTAAGCATTATAGTTTTCAGTTTTATTGCATGTCCACCCCCAAAACTATAATTTAACCCACTACTGGGCCCACTGTGTAGTGTAATAAAATCCTTACCTTACATCTCAGCTCCAAATGGTTTTCCTGTAATGTCCCCCCAAAGTCTAAAAAAATGGCCACCAGGAGCACTGCAGAGAGGGAAATTGTTTCCGACTCTGAGGCTTCCTCTCAGAGGTTTTTGGCTTGCTCAGAGCAGCCATCCTCCCCCTCCTTCTCCCTCCCGTTTTGCTCTCCCTCCCCCAGTGCAAAATCCCTTTGTTATGTAATTACTCTCCCCCCCCCCCCCCCCCCCCAGCCTCAACCGCTATAATAGATTTTCCAGAGATTCACCCGATCTTTACTTACCTTACTTCTCTCCCCCGGCATTCTGTGCAGCAAGCAGCCGCGTCCGTGATTGGTTGCCTCTCAGCAGTTTCATGCAAGCAGAGGGGCGGGCAGTACGGCGGAGGAAAAAGATAAGGTAAGTAAAGATCGGGGAAGTTTCTGGAAAATCTATTCTATCGGTTGGGGCTGGGGGAGGGAGAGCAATTATATAACAAAAAATTTTAAAAGGGATGGACATGCCCTTTAAAAACATTTTTTTTCAGCATAGATACCCTTAAAGGCTAGATTTTAAAGTTTTTCAGCATAGATACCTTTAAGGATAGATTTTTGTTGATGTTAATGACAGATTTCACCATGGGTAATATCTCTTTTAAAACCTCTAAAAATCACTTGTGGCCCTTAAAGGGTAACTGTGGTCTCGAATTCTTCCAAACTAGTAAGGATTATATAAAAAGCCTTCCATCGTACCTTCAAAATAAAACCATAATCACATCTCTAGATACAGGGGAGGACTGGGACCTTTTGGCTTAGGGGGAAAATACTATCAAGTGGCCCTTTCACAAGCACACGTGTCTGTGCATTGCCACTGTTTACCTCCATCTTGGGTGGGGGGCAGCAGGTTAAAGGGCAAGTCCATCCCTGAAATATAAATTTACATACAGGTAAATCCCCCCCAAAACCCTAAACGGTAGTAGTTTAAAATCTGAAATAACCTGAAAATCCTGCACAATGTTCCGTTGCCCTTTCTGCTTCCTGGTTCTTCCAGTTAGCAAGCGTCAGTTACGGATTTGACAGTTGACATCACAGCCAATGACTGTATGCTAATCCCATAGCTGCCCCTTCTGAGCATGCCCAGGCTCAGTACAGGCTCAGTACAGGTTTCTAAATTGTTCAGTTTCCACGAGGCATCCAGAAGCATAGCAGGCACACAGTAATGAATTCATAGGACAAAGTATGATATAACAACATTTTTTCAAAAGGCCATTCTTTCTAAAAGATGTAACAGAGATGGAAAGACAGATGGATATAGTCAGAAAGGCACATACAGAAACTAAGAGAGATGCAGAGAGAAAGAAAGACAGTTGGAGAGACAGATAGACAGTTAGATACACAGACAGCGATATATATAGGAGGTAGAAAGCAGATTGAGACTGTTATAGATAGATATAGAGACAGAAAGGAAGACACACACACAAAGATAGATACGGTAGATAGATAGATAGATAGATAGATAGATAGATAGATAGATAGATAGATAGATAGAAAGGAAGGAAGGAATATACTAGCCAGGCAGAGATTCACAAATAAATAACACCAGTACAGCAATCTGGAATTTTTCATACAGGTACAGCAAACTGGGAATATTGATACCAATACAGCATACTGGGATTGATACAGGTAAAGCATACTGGGGGTTTTAATTTTGGTATAGTTTAGTTCAGGCTTCAAGCTCGGAAAGGGTTTGTCACTGTGAGAACGGTAAAGCTATGGAACTGCCTTCCAGTGAACGTTGTTATGGCAGGTTCATTGGTCAGTTTCAAAAAAAGCTGGATGAGTTTCTGCAAAAAAGGAATGTTACAAGTTACTGGTATTGATACATAAAGTAGAGTTGATCCAGGGATATTTCCGATTGCCACTTGGAGTCAGGCATACTAGGACTATGGATACAGGTATACAAAACTGGGATTATTGATACAGCTCCAGCATATTGGTTTTAGCAGTTGACAATAGAGGTCACAACATAATCTTCACAGATACAGTAATTAGCACAGTAACTATAAGTAACTATAAGTTCCTCCAAGCTGGCAACTATAAGTGCCTGCAAGATGGCAACTATAGGTGCCAGCAGGCTGGTAACTATAAGATTTAGAGTTTAATGTGCTGTAATATAAAGCAAACTGACCAGCTAGCTCTACGTCAGTGTTTTAGTGAAGGAAATGAGGTTTAATTCAGTTTTTAAATCTATTACACTGAACATTTTCATAAATACCCAATTTCTTATTCCATATTGTTCCTTCCCGCAGTAGATATACAGTATTTGGCTGTTTATTTGTATATTATAAACCACAGAATTCTTTCAAATGCAATACTTTGATGTTTTAGAGATCAGTACTGTAAATGAACATGATCTAACATTAGGAAAAAAGACCAGCACAATGGAATAATTCATTCTGTAAATATAAGCTGGCCTGACCTGATTACAACCACCTCCACCCTTATATATAATCCTTAATAAGCAGCCCAAGTCCTACAAGACTAAGATCATTATTGTCTGAAATGTAACTCAACTCTTAATGTACCTTGCATCTTTATCTATTATTCACAGGAAGGTGAGATTGCTTATTCCCACCTCCCTGTGAATAATAGAACGCCCAGGTTACAGATTTAAACTAACCTGCCGGCACTCCTCTCGCAGCTTCTCACCACCCTATAGCCCTCAGCCTCGACTTTGCTCGTATCTTTTTCCCATGCGCGCCTATTATAAAGATAGGGGCACAACCGCAACAGTGCGCTCATCAGCTGGAGAGAAGCAGCGAGAGGAGCACCATCAGAAAAGTTTAACTCTATACTCTCTATTATTTACAGGGAGGTGGGAAAAAGTAATGTCTCCTCCCTGTAAATAATAGATGAAGACACAATAGATGATCATGTCCCTTTAAGGACTCCCTAAAGACAATGTATGTGTGAGAATTAAGGCTTTGTATGACTGGAAAACAAAAAAAGAGATAATTAGCATTTTATTACCTCAGTATTAATGGACAACAACACTGGAAAATGTGGGTAAGGAAGGTAAGATTGATTACTCCTACCTCCCAATATTATTTTATTCAAGAAAGCGGCTTTGTACAAGTCTGGCTTTCATCTGAAAGGTCAAATCAATGAAATATCATGCTTGGTATCAAGAATCAAGCTGAATAGTGTATGGCATGCATAAGGCAGGGTTTCCCTATTTTGGCCACCTCAGACCAGGAGGGGGCAGGGTGAAGGCGGTGAAGGGACGGGGCTGGGGTTAGAGCATAGTTGGGTGGTGAGTGGGCATAACAGGGGCGTGGCTTCCAGGGCCGGTATATGAATGGGACTCTGGATTTTGTCCCTGCAGTCGGGACAATCCAGCCCTGGGGATTAAAAAGCACCAAAATAGATACCAGCACTTAGCAATGCATTGAGAGTCACTATTGGCATATATCATTGCCGACGAGTTTGCACTGGGTTGCTGATAGCAGCTCTTGGTGCATCGCCCTGTTAGTACATTAGCGCTTTTGATAACTCAATATTTACCAGGCCAAAAACATAGTAAGAGGCTGGGAGCCTTATATATCTAGATATATTTGCCCTTTATTTGCCATAGTTATAACAGAAAAAGACAGGAAAGAACTTTTTTTTATAGGCTGGAATTCTTCTATTTTAGAGTGCATACAATCAGCATTTCTTTTGCAAATCGCATGCGTTATTATTATGTAAAATAAAATGAATCGCAGCACAAACAGATGGTAACACACAACACATTGGGGAATATTTATAAACGATCGCTATTTTTGCCATTTTTCTATCGCAGGACATCGCAATAACAAATAGCGATAATTTCACCTTATTTATTCCAGTAAATTCTGGAAAATAGTCTAACACACCCCAGAGTAGTTATTAGTTTTGAGAAACACTCCACAATGCACTGACACCTTTCATGGACCCATTGGCAGGCTAAATAAATAGCCGTTTTCGCCACCTCAGACTTGGAGAATTGGAATGGCTGAACTTAACGCAATAATACACTTTTCACCATTTTATAAATATGTTTGAGCAATTACTGTAGCGATGTATGGCGAAAGCGGAAAGTAGCGCTACTGTTATCGCTGTTTTATATAGTCCAAATTTTAAGGCGAAAAGTTTAACGAACCTTTATAAATATTCCCCATTGACAAAGACAAAGTGGTACAGAACGCTGCCTTTTATACCTAGGGTGTTGGCACTGCTTTGGTTGGTGAATTTAGGTGAATATTTTCAATAATTATGGTGCTAGGGTTCGACATGTGGTGGATCGTGTAGACAGATTATTGGGTGGGGCCGGGTGTGACCCGGCGGTCTTGGTTCACATTGGTGCCAATGACAAAGTTAGAGGAGGAGGTGAGGTCCTTAAACATGATTTCCGAGAGCTAGGAGCCAAGTTAAAAGCAAGGACTTCCAGGGTAGTGTTTTCAGAAATACTACCGCAGCCACGTGCTAAGCCAGGGAGACAGCAGGAGCTTAGGAACATCAATGCGTGGCTAAGAGGGTGGTGTAAGGAAGAAGGGTTTGGCTTCTTTTGAGAACTGGGCAGACTTTGCTGTCGGCTACAGGCTCTTTAGTAGGTATATAGGTTATACCTTAATAGGTATAGCAGAAACGTGGTTGAACAGTTCTCACGACTGGGCTGTAAATTTAGAAGGATATGCCTTGTTTAGGCAGGACAGAGAAAAAAGGAAAGGGGGAGGAGTATGTGTTTATGTTAAATAATAATTGAAGCCAAATTTAAAAGAAGAGATAACTGGCGATATGAATGTTAAAGTGGAGGCAATATGGGTGGAATTAGGGAACAGGAAAGGGGGTAATGGCATTGTTGGTGTCTGCTATAAGCCACCAAATGCTAGCAGAGAGGAGGTGAGTCAACTTCATGTGCAGTTGGCAAGGGCTGCAAGTTTGGGGAGTGTGCTCATTATGGGGGACTTTAATTACCCTGACATTGATTGGTGTAGGGGAACTGCCATCACAGAAAAAGGCGATGAGTTCCTGAATTTGCAGGATAATTTTCTCTCACAGGTGGTTGAGGTTCCTACTAGAAAAGGAGCTATGTTGGATCTGGAATATCTAACTTATGTATAGATATATAGGTAACTGGAGGCTTAGGGAATAGTGACCATGAAATAATGGCGTTTGGACTTTGTTATCGAAAGGAAAAGTGCGTATCGAAAGGAAAAGTTCAGAAAGGCAAATTTTCCCAGGTTAAAAGCAGCTCTTCAGAATGTCAACTGGGATAACGTATTATCAGGTAAAGGTACTGAACAGAAGTGGACTGTGTTCAAGGGAATTTTAAGCCAGTTCACATCTAGATTTATACCCTTGGGAAATAAATGTAAAAAAAATAAATCTGCGCCCATGTGGCAGAATTCTGATGCAAAGAGGCAAATGGAAAGGAAGAAAAAGGCATTTAAAACCTTTAAGACAGAGGGAAAGGAAATGACCTTTAGGGATTATAAAAACTGTAACAAGGAGTGTAACAAAGCAATCAATTTTGGATTTGTGCTACTTATACTATAAATGGCTCTGTGTTAAGTGAATCCAAACTATGTGGGGCATTGTTCACCAATAGAACATGTCAGAGGACACAAGGACATCCCTTAAGACTTGAAGAAAAAAGGTTTAGGTTTCAAGTTTGCAAAGGATTTTTCACTGTGAGAACGGTAAAGCTATGGAACTGTCTTCCATTGGACGTTGTTATGGCAAGTTCATTGGTCAGTTTAAAAAAAAGCTGGATGAGTTTCTGCAAACAAGGAATGTGGCAAGTTACTGGTATTGATACATAAAGTAGAGTTGATCCAGGGAAATTTCCGATTGCCACTTGGAGTCAGGAAGGAATTTTTTCCCCCTTCATAAATTTGGTGGGGTTTTTTGCCTTCCTCTGGATTAACAGTTAGGCAGGAAATGAGGATATTGCTAGATGGGTTGGACTGGATGGACATATGTCTTTATTCAACCTCAAATACTATACTATACTATACTATCCATTTCTTTAAAAAAAAAAAAATTGAAGTTTGAAAGTTCCAAAAATTTTGTTGGAACTCAGATCCGATTCAAAACCGGGTTCTATTCAAATCCAGCTCCCTACAATAACGCATTTCAGCACTAGTCCACCAATCAGTGTTGAGTCAGCCCTCCAGTTCACCAGCTAGTATTAGTCAGCCCACTATTCCCACCTCCACAAGCCACACCTATGTTCCCTGATGAAGCCACGCCCTGCTTCATGTTCCGACCCCGTCTGCCAATAGGCGGCATTTAAAAGTTGTTTCAGGTGTCAAAAACCCTAGGAACACCCCTGCATCTAATTGGTTGCTGCATATTAATAACACAGGCAAATGGTTCCACCTCTTAATATTTCGCCCCTATGTATCCCTATACATCCCTATATATATAAGAACCAGCTTGCCTTAAGGCGATGCATAATGTGTACGAACGTTCATTTTGGCCGATAATCGCCCCGTGTATGGGCCCTTTAATGCCCGAAACGGCCGGTCGTTTGGAGATCTGCCCGGTTGGTCGATAAAGAGCCCATACACGGCCCGATTATTGGCCGAAACGGACGTTCCTACACAGCGTGCGTCACGGGTCGGGACCAGCGATTGCACCTTTACTTTCTGATTGCAGCATGGTTTAAGAGGATTACAAGTGTACAGAATACCCCCTTTTGCTTGCTATGGGGATTAAAACAATGGGAGACAAGATGCAGATATGAATGAAAAGTGTCAATTATTTGGTGAACAGGAGGTGTCACAGGAGAGGTCACACAGCACTTCAAATGGAAACCTATAGTCTCCATGATTATTGTCCTTATTGTCTAGTGTAACATATCAATTATCCTCTTTAGCTACTGCCGAAAATACTGACCACATACTCAAGCAAGGACACAGATGAATGCAATGTATATGACAATATTATCTACTATATAAAGCAGAAATCTTGTATGTATGTATGCTCTCACCTCACAGCCACACATCACGTCATAAAAAGTCTGCACGTCACTTGCAGAGTGTGATTCCCCAATTCAGTAACTCAGATGAAGGGCCTGGGCTCTGTGTGCTGCCCGACTTCAACAACACAGACACAGAGTCCACTTCAGTCACACAACAACAGCGTAATGTATGGCTACACAACTCAGAGAGCTGCACACACAGAACAACAGCTTCTAAACAAAGGGAACGAGACATTTTCCTTAAGGTCTGTAAGACATTACAATTTGCTCCTGGAAGGTTTTAAAATATAAACCCTGGAAAGACTGTATTACTATTGGTGACATGAATGATATTTATATACAAATATAAACCCTGGAAAGCCTATGTTACTATTGGTGATATGAATGACATTTATATACAAATATAAACCCTGGAAAGACTATCATTGAGATTCAATAAAAGTTCTTATCATTTAGAATGGTGCTTATTTTGCCCCAACCAATTAGATTTTATTTAACATTTGAAAGCTTTGGTTGGGGCAAAATTAGCACCATTTTAAACGATAAGAACTTTTATTGAATCTCCCTGTAAGTTGCTATTTGTGATATGAATCACATTTATATACAAATATTAACTCCGGGAAAGACTATGCTGCTATTGGTGATATGAATGACATTTATATACAAATATTAACCCTGGAAAGACTATGCTGCTTTTGGTGATATGAATCACATTTATATACAAATATTAACCCTGGAAAGACTATGTTACTATTGGTGATATGAATGACATTTATATACAAAAATAAACACTGGAAAGACTATGTTACTATTTGTGATATGAATGACATTTATATACAAAAATAAACACTGGAAAGACTATGTTACTATTGGTGATATGAATCACTATTATATACAAATATTAACTCCGGGAAAGACTATGTTACTATTGGTGATATGAATCACATTTGCGGCTATTGTCATGCTAAGAAATTTAAAGCAGAGCCTCCTGGCATGTGACCATGCCCCCAGATATTGCTTTCACAGACACACCCCCAAACATCACAGTCATGATCATATCCCAACAATCAAGGCCACACCCCCAAAGATAACTGCCATGCCCCCAAACATCACAACCATGCCCCCAAATGTTGTGACCACGTTACCAGATATTGTGGTCACCCCCCAACCCCTCCCCCCAATACATTTTGACCCGCCCCCATACATCATGGCCACACCCCCAAACATCCCAGGCCTGTTCCCTAAAATCACACCCACATACACAAACATCCTGTCCATGCCCCCAAACATCACAGGCACACTCCCAAACACTACACCCAAGCCCCTTAATGGCATGGCCACAACCACGCTTTGAAACAGAGTGGCCATGCCCCCAAATATCGCAACCACTAAATGTCACATCCAAGCCTCCTGGACACCACAACATTACAGACATGACCCAGACTGTCCACACCCTAGAATGCCGTGCCCCCACCCACCACAACATCGCAGACATGCCCCATCCACCTATTCAAACCGGGACGGTTGGGGGGTATGGACTACATGGGAATTACCTGCATTACCTGGACTTAAGAAACAGACACACACTGCCCACATGTCACACACTTCACAGATATTTACAATTAAAAGAACAAAGCAACTTTCAATTCAGACCAGAAACTAACTTTATTGATTGCGATCTCATAGTCAATATAAAGTGGTCCTTGTGCAAGGATAAAGTGTTAAAGTGCAAACAAGGTGACATACTGCTAACAAATGTGCAAAAATAGAGCATGCTTAATAAAAACACACAACGCTCAGACAATGTTGCGATACTATGGGGGAGATACAATAAATTTTGGGATCGCAACCTACCTGCATTCGTTCCCACAATATATTAACCACTTTGCTACCATTGATACATTGCGAAAATGCAAGCGGTAAGTTGCCACATTTTGCACGGCTTTTAAGACACAATAGAAAAGAAAAAAATTATTGCGAAAAACCGGGCAAAATTTATAGCATCGCTTGCGCTGCACAAAGTAATAAAGAATTGTGACATAGCGCAGGCAAAGCAAAACCCTCGCTAGCACTTTTGGTACGTTGGTTACCATGAGTTTAGCACATATTTTCTTCCTGTATGCACCATATCCACAAATATACGGCTGCGGTCAAACATTTACGAATAATCATAAATTGTAATTTTAAGTTTATGATTGCGATCATTAAATGTGCTGTATTCCAAAACAGTGATACTATGCCTTTATATACATACCTATGCCTTGTAATTTTATATGGTCCTGAACCTCATTGGTGACTGCTATTATCCTTATATTTTCAAATAAAGGGGAGCATTGTTCATGCAGCAAAAATTCTAAGGGCAATATAATGAAGGTATACTTCATGGAAGTGACCTTCACAAGAGGATGTGGCTAAAAGGTTGGTGTTGCGCTGTGTTCAACACTGTCCATGATAACCCTTGGAAATCCTGCACTTGCCCGTTTAGGGAGGGTTTTCTAAACACAATGCAGAACGATATCTAAAATAATATACACAGAATTAGGCCAAATTATATGGAACTAATTGATATTCATCTATTGTCTCTTTATCATGCAAATCAATAAACTGATATATTGGGGATACATTCAGGGCAATGTCAGGGGCAAGTGCAGGATTTTCAGGGGGGGGATTCCTGTAGGGATTACCATGGACAAAGTGTGATGATGTCATTCTCATCTGTTAACACCTTAGCACATGTATTTACATTCTTAAAATGTAGCTTTATAACACAATGATAACGTTTAATCACAGAACTGTTTTATTAAATAAAAAGAATAATAAAAGTGCAACAAATAATTAGAACTATTTCCATGGAAGGGGTGGATTATATAGTGAATAATGTACCCCTACTGTAAATATAAGGATATTAGCAGTCACTGAAGATGTGTCCATATAAAGGTACAAGGATACAGGCTAAGTTATACAGGGAACTCTGGGTTCCACTGTGTTATGAGGGATAATGTATCCCCTACTTTTAAATAAATATAAATTATAAGGATAGTAAAGTCACTGAGGAGGTTCCATTTACAAAGGAAATCCATATGGGTTAAACTATTGTCTCTTTATCTCTCTTTCCCATCCTGATGCAAATTACATACATTTCAATACCATAAACTGTACAGTACCATCCCATGTGGATACCTGGTCACAACCCAACCCCACCTTTCACCCACATAAATTCTTATTGGCCATAACCCACCTAACATACACATCTTACCTCACCCCCTCCCCACACACACACAGATTGCTGGCCCCCACCCCACAGATTGAGAATGCTGGCACACACCCCCCATCCCCTCACCCACAGACTGAGACTGCTGGCCACAACAACCCTTACCCCACAGACTGGGACTGCTGGTCACAACAAACCCCCCCCCCACCCCACACACTGAGACTGCTGGCCACAACAACCCCCCCCCACCCCAAAGACTGAGACTGCTGGCCACAACAACCCTCACCCCACAGACTGAGACTGCTGGCCACAACAACCCCACCCCACAGACTGAGACTGCTGGCCACAACAAACTCCCCACCCCACCCCAAGACTGAGACCGCTGGCCACAACACCCCCCCCCCCTCACCCCACAGACTGAGACTGCTGGCAACAACAACCCTTACCCTACAGACTGGGACTGCTGGCCACAACAACCCCCCTTCACCCCATTGACTGAAACTGCTGGCCACAACAAACCCCCTCACCCCACAGACTGTGACTGCTGGCCACAACACCCCCCTCACCCCACAGACTGTGACTGCTGGCCACAACAACCCTCACCCCACAGACTGAGACTCTGAGACTGCTGGTCACAACAAACCCCCCCCCTCACCCCACACACTGAGACTGCTGGCCGCAACAACCCCCCCCTCACCCCAAAGACTGAGACTGCTGGCCACAACAACCCTCACCCCACAGACTGAGACTCTGAGACTGCTGGCCACAACAACCCCAACCCCACCCCACAGACTGAGACTGCTGGCCACAACAAACTCCCCCCCCTCACCCCAGAGTGAGACGCTTGGCCACAACACCCCCCCCCCCTCACCCCACAGACTGAGACTGCTGGCAACAACAACCCTTACCCCACAGACTGGGACTGCTGGCCACAACAACCCCCCTTCACCCCATTGACTGAAACTGCTGGCCACAACAACCCCCTCACCCCACAGACTGTGACTGCTGGCCACAACACCCCAAGTCCAGTTGATCTAATTGAACACAACAGATATACCATGACCTGGATGAATGAGAACCTTCACAAGCAATACATTGAGTAGCATGGGATTTACACTAATTTTGCCACTTAGTAGCCAGTATTGCATTGCCCCAATTGTATGCATATAGATTTTTTATTAAAATTGGCATTAATCCACCACCTATTCTGTAATATCCCTTTAAAATAGTTAAGAACCTGTAGGCACAGTCTCCTAGCACATTAATATTCCAAGTTGCTTATGGACCCAAATATAATCTGTAGGAATATATGTGCCATACAAAAGAATGAACTTTATCTGTGTTTTATGGGCATATTTATAAACCTGTGAAAACAGTAAAGACTGTGGCCATAGATTTGTGACCAGTATAAGTTAATTCTGCTGTAATCTGTATTGTGAATCAGCAAGTACCCTGGTCTGAAACACACCCAGCTTACTCAATGGTTATACACTAATACAGTAGGTGTAGTATTCTCATGCTAATATTCTTCTTTAAACAATCTACTGCATCAATTGATAGATGATTTGAATGCAGTAGATTGCTTTGATTGCTTAATGTAGATTAAAGGATCCTGATGAAGGTACTCTAGTTAAGACTGAAAAATTGTACAAATATGTATAAAATAATATTTATGAAAATTCAGTGTGCTCAGATAATGATCTAATGAATATTGGACTATGCTAATCTGGACACACCTGGTATACACATGGTATAAGTGAATTTGTTGAAAAAGTAACAGCTTTTAAACATATGGCTATCTGCAACTTTATTGTTCAGTTATTGCAAACAGATCTCAAGAATATGTAGTAATACATGGTCCAAAATGCGCTCATAATAAGTTTACCTAACTATTTACTCATATTACAAGCACTTTACATTTTTCCAAAACTCACTGTGCTGTCAACTTTACTTCTACCTTTCCCCACACAGCAGCACTCATATGTGTGTAATTAGTATTCCTGAACGAAGGCATGGCCACCGAACGTTCGGGCCGGCCAAGCGGTCATTAGGGAAACACTGGCGGTGGTCAAGGGAAACACTGTGCTGTGCATATGGAGAACACTCGGGACTGTGTGTATCATGATTTTAAAAAAGTGACAGACAGGATCTTGCAGATCCTGTCTGTCTTCTTTCAAAAATCTGGCATGCGTGTACCCAGCTTGAGAAAGATACATAGAGGCCACTTAACAATTCACTTCATAAGGTCATGCTAAAATGCTGCAAAAGTATTACTTTGCCTCATATTAATCTATAAATAAGTATATGTAAATAGCCCTTAATCGTTATTTTAACCATATTTATAAATCCAATCATCATTGCTGCGAAAAGCAATACCGCTGTGATGTGCAATGGTAATTAGAGCTCTCTTCGCCGCAATACTGTACTTGACGCAATGCAAGTATAGTATTGTGGCGAAGGGCTCAAATCCCAACGTACGGATCAGGGGGCTAGGAGGGTCTGCCGGTAAAGGATTGTGCTGTGGGTGGTTGCATCCTCCGCCAGAGGGGAGGGCGGGGTGTACGTCCACCCCGCCCTCCGCGGTGGAGACCACCCACTGCACAACCCCTTTCCAGCAGCCCCTCTCAGACCCCTGCCCCATACGTTCGTGGGGTGAAGGGAGGGGCCTGCTGGGAGCAAAGGCCCTACAGCTGGGGCACTGAGAAGTGCCTTTTGGGGCTTAATACCACAGCTCGAACCAGGACCCCCTTCCCCGGCACTTATAAGTGCCTTTGCGGTCCTTGTAAGGGCCCTTTAGGGCTTAGGGGATCCCGCAGCTCGAACCGAGACCCCCCTTTCACGTCACTAATAAGTGACTTTGCAGCCCTTGGAAGGGCCCCTGTAGCCCTGACAAGGGCTCTTTGGGGCTTAAGGGGTCCCGCAGCTCGAACCGGGATCCCCTTCCCTGGCACTGACAAGTGGCTTTGTTGGGGGTCCTGCAGCTCGAAACAAGACTCCCCATTGGCTCTTAGATGAGCCCTTGGGCGTGTCTTCTTTCTTCCATTCGGCGACACCAACTCCGCTGATGTCCCTAACACTAGGCAGTGTCCCTGCGGCCGTCAGGGACATCTCCAGCGCTGACAACATCAACAGAGATGATGTTTCCAGGGTCTTGATCCGAAATCTTCTTTCTTCTCAGCCGGCGACATCAACTCACCTTATGTCGCCAATACCAGGCCGTGTCACTGCGGCCATCAGGGACATGGTAGGCACTGGCGACTTCAACGGAGCAGATGTTGCCGACCTCTTCTTTCTTCTGCCATAAACTGCGATGACATCTGAGATCCGCAGGGTTTGCACCTCTATAAATTTCCAATTCTGATTGGTTAATTTTTCAATGCTTGTGATAACATGATTTTACAATAACCAATCATATTTCAGAAATGGGGGAGGTCCTGTTTCGAGCTGCAAGGGTACTTCCAAGGGCCAGGGAGAGGGGTCCCACTTCAAGCTGCGGGTCCCCTTAAAGGGTCACTATACTCACTAAAATAACTTTACGTTATCTGAAACAACGATTTGAGAGAAGTAAAATGGTGATACTCACATATTTATCTGTGCTTGCTTTGCCATTAAATTATTATTGTTTAGTGAGTGCTCCTAATTCCCCCCACCCTCCCTTACTCACTTCCTTCTTTTAGTGTCTGCAACAGTTCTGCACTGCCTCACCATGGGCACTGATCTGCTTACACATCTTCACCCTCCCTCCTCCTGCCTTCTTTTCAGTGCTGATTCTCATAGCTGTTGCAGAAAGTGAGCTGACAGCTAAAGATCCTAGTAAGAGGACATTAATGGGTCACATATTACAATTTCTGCTCCAGGTCTTTACCTGTAAATTCTGTGAATTCTGTGAATTTCTCAGGATCTACAGCCCAGTAAAATATTTGAAAATTCGATTTTTTAGAGTATACATACCCTTTAAGCCCCAAAGGGCCCTTGTCAGGGCCGCAAGGGCCGGGGGTCCTGGTTCAGGCTGAGGAACCCCCTAAGCCCCAAAGGCCCTGTCTCAAAGGCCGCAAGGGCACTTATAAGTGCCGGAGAAGGGGGGTCCTGGTTCGAGCTGCGGGATCCCCTAAGCCCCAAAGGGCCCTTGTTAGGGCTGCAAGGGCCCTTCTAAAGACCGCAAAGGCACTTTGCCAGGGAAGGGGGGTCCTGGTTTGAGCTGCAGGACCCCCTAAATCCTAAAGGGCCCTTGTTAGGGCTGCTGTTAGGGGGCTGGGAGGGGCTGCTGGGTAGGGTTGTGTGGTGGGTGGTCTCCGCCGCAGGGGGGCGAGGGTGAAGTGGGCACACACCTCACCCACTCCCTTTGGCGGTGGATATAACCACCCACAGCACAATCCTTTCCCAGCAGCCCCTCCCAGCCTTTGAGGAAGGGTGGCAGCTGCCGCCAATAGGAGGGGGGGCAGTGTGTGCCGCATGGTACACACACACACCCTGCCCATCTCGCAAGCTCTGCCGTTTTCGCCAACACAAGTTTGGCAAATTGAAACAGACGAAATTAATGCGAGAATGCAGTTACCACCGCTTTATAAATAGAAGCAAGCGGTAACTGATGTGATGTCTGCGATTTGGCAGAAACCTTATTACGGTGATGCTAACTTTCCGCCGGGTTTTGCAGTTTTATAAATCGCAGTAATTCCGGTTTTGGCAAGAAACCGGCGGTGAAAAGTTAATGGCCGTTTATAAATATGCCCCTAAGTATTTTCCCTTACACTCATAACCAACACCCACTTTCCTTCTGGCATGAATTTCGGTGAAGTTTTTGTTATCACTATAAGCCAGCACTAGTAGAGGAAATTCCTCACAATGCAATTCACACCAACTCTCACCATTGTGCTCTGTGGAAGGCCTTTTGCTCCTTTTTGCTCACCCCTCCTTAAACTATTTAGCTGCCTTGTCCATTGTAATTAATGAGTTGTGAGTTTTTGATAATTAAGGTACTTGATTGACAGCTGAAATGAAAGACGCTTCAGGCTGGATATCTTAAGAAAGAAGAAAAAGGGAACAGCTATTTGTGGGAATTTTTCTTGCTTTGTAAGTGTCTATGTAAGATCCAATGGAAGAAACGTATTATTAACAAAATGTTGACAACAAGACTCTTTTTTTACAGGTGTAACTAAGGTTTGCCCAATTGTGTATAGGAGAATATCTAAATGTTCAATCATAGTAATTCTATAAACTACTTTCAAAATAGGTGTTCACCACATCCATTAGAAAAGTTTATGGAGTTTATATTTTCTCTCTATTCTGCAGTTTAAAGGCCGTACATGGCATATTTTTCTCAGGCGGGACACCTGAGGGCCAACCAAGCATTAAACCCGGGAATCTCCCGTGCGCTAGGTCGGCGGTCATTCATTGATCTGCCACTTACGGGCCTTTAAGGACTTAAAGATTATAGGAAAGTGAAATGTCAACCCATGGAAACCATATAAATTTTTGCAATTCATTTGCAAAGGTTCTGGAATATTAGACAGTTCTGCATGGGTACACATTCAGACATTTAAGGGGATGATGCAATAAAAGGTGCAAAAGTTTGCCCATGCAATTAATTGGCAGCAACCAATCAGATGATATCTAACAGCAGTGACCCAGTTAAAAACTATCACCTGATTGGTTGTTGCCAATTAGTGGCATGGGCAAACTTTTACACCTTTTATTGCATCAACCCCTTAGGCTTTTCATTTATTTATAAATGTTAACCCGTCTGTTGTGTTTCCATTGCAGAGCTATAGCAGACACAGAGAAGCTTGTATGGATATTAGCCCACTTGTCATATTACCGAACAGTTAACTAACAGCTTGTCCCATTCTCATTAAAACAGAGCACTATGCCAGGAACAACAAGGAAGCACTTGAAACAGAAAGGCAGTGTGTGTTTACACAGACTAACAAACTGGTGTTTCTTTTTCAATATAAAGTAGGAAATGCTACAATACACATTTAGGGATGTATGTGTTTACTTCAGGATTTACTCACTGGCAATTAACACCACTTAACAAACGCAGCACTATGTAAGAAGACAATGATTTCTCCTAATGACAAGGAGATAGTAATTCTCACATAGCGATAGTAGTTTAACTCACAGATATAAGGATTAAACCACAGAAAGTCACAGAGACCTGGTGGGGAATACAAGCTAATAGGAACCAGTCAGCCATACCATCTACCCTTCTTTACCTTAATATTATAATCAAGACACAGATCCACTTTATTTTTGGGTAACAAAAAATAGGCCACGACTTTTATTAATAAATTTACATATATTTAAATAAACGTAAATAAAATATGCCCTTTATTAATTTGCATATTTTCCACCACTGTACACCCTTGTGTACCATAACCATGCTTGTTGTTAACCAACCTAGCCATAGATCTCAGCTTAAATGCCAACCTTTGTCTTGCCAGAGGGCATGTAACAGCTCCATAAACATATCCAGCAAGGGTGTACCGGCCACCAAGGAGCTCATGTATCCCTACACTGAGCTCCAACCGCCACTCAGCAGAAACAGGGCATGGTCAACGCCGTCCTGAAGCCCTGACAAAAATATATCCAGGCCTATATCATTTAGATGTATACCATCCGGCCTCATCAGTGACCTATTGTCACACCTCCAACTGTCTGTCTAACCACAACTCCGCCCAAGGAGCGCACAAATCTGGAGATTCGCGTGTTGATAACCCTTCTTGCTCTCTCAATGGCTGCTGGGTCCCTAGCCCCTTGCCAGACTACCCGGTGAATAATTTCCAACCATACAATTACCACCTCCTGAAAAAAAAAACGTATCCTGGACAGATCAGACAACCGGGCTTTGTACAGATCATTTCCTGCAGCATGGATCATCAACACCAGGCGCCCCTGGTTCCCTTGGCTAATTTTCACTGCCTCCGGAAGAACCTGCCACCAGGACATCCCTCTGATGCCTTTCCACTCCAGTGATGCTGCTGTAAAACCAAGGTTCCTGCCTTCGGGCCAAACCTCTGCCCTCCGTGCTGCCCAGAACAGGTGGGAATGGCTGATTAACCAGACGGCGACCCTATTAACATCTGAAACAAGAAACTTTAATCAATAGCCAGTTCAGGTCGCACATACCGAGCTGCACTGTTAGACCTTCACCTCCCCAGGCGTTTAACTGCCTGTTCGGAAAAACCAAGATTATAGGCATCCGTGGCTGCCCTAATCCTAAAGGAATGAGTGCTAAACTCCTTTGGAAGTCCAAAACGCTGCAATGACCCCTTCAGCACAGATTAAAATTTATAATTCGTGAGAGGAGCCCCATTTTCATGAGCTAGGAAGGAGGGAGAAGACGTCTGTCTAGAGGCATAACTCGCTATTGATGAGACAGGGCAGAATTCACCACTTATGGGTAGAATTGTCAACCATGCCCCTTCCCCGAAGACATCCTTCGACCTCCGAATACACACCCAGACTTTGTTACTCATGACATGCACATCCTCTGACGAAAGACCACCACACTTTTTGGCACTAGGTGAAACCAATTCCCCTACTCGCATGGCCCCAAAAAAGGCCAGCGTAAAACTAGCCGTGAAAAGCGATATCTCATAAGAGGATATGCATGTTGAGAAAAGACTCTCGATTAACCTGACAAGAACTCGGAATGATATGGGACGCCTCTGCTCTTGTGTCCATCTTTCACCCCCTTAGGACTGACTGGATGAAAAACTCTTTGGTTAGATCTGGCCAGCCCCACAGTCGGAAGAAAAAGGAAACTCCCTGGAGCCTCCTTTCCAGCCCGGAGCATTGAGATTCCCTCAAACTTGCAAGGTACTCCAACGTCACTTGTTTCCTCACACTGTGAGACTGTTGGAACTCCCTGACTCCGGTCAAGTTCACCTACTCCCTCCACGCCTTACCATGGCTGTACCAAGTTGATGGGGCCACCGATGCTTATAGCATAATCATCAGCTGACATCCACTATCTCCCACAAGGAAGCTGGGCATAGCTTCCCCTTCTCCTCTGCCTCCGGTGCCAACCTGCGGAAATCTTCCCACTGGAAATGAGAAAGAGCGTCAGCGATCGTGTTTTCAATGCCCGTGTTTGGCCCTAAACCAGATGTTAAGCTACAAACACAGCAGCACTAGATGTCTCAGCAGCGAGAGGACTGGGAGAGAAGAACAGGTCTGTTTGTTAATTGCAAAAACCACACTTGCGTTGTCTGTCCAGAAACAGATTTGTTAGCCATCTCCTTACCCCACAGATCTACTCCCCTGACCCACACTTGATGCCCTTCATTGTAGTGCCACCAGGCAGTACCTCCATATACCTTATAGGCCCCGAAAATGAGGTCCAATATATGCAGGAACTTTTGCCTTATAACCCCCACTAAAACACAGAATGCCTGCACCTAGTTGCCATAAGTCTTAGCCACTTTTTTCTCCTTCCCCACTTCTGGCCTTACAAATTCCTTATCCGCCGTTACCATTTCGGGGTTAACTAATGACCATATATCAATATAGTCATTCCTCCAGATCTTCTCCTTACTCTCATCTGAAATGTGAACCCCCAGTGGACTCACCCTGCAAAAATAAGTCTCCTTTAGAGCCTTCACCCTGCTACCCGCTGGTAGTGTCTCTTTCACTCTCCCGTGGAAACGTTCCCTGCTGGGCCACGGGGCATAGCCTCGAGCTTGCCGAGCAAGGATCGTATGGCCTTCACCAGGCTATCCTGTTCTCCGGTACCCCCCACAGCCCCCCATGCATCCGCACAGGACAACTCACCACCGGGCTGCTGTGCTGTGCTCGCCTCGCGTCCTTGGTCCGGAACTGTGCTCTCGGCCAGCGACTTCCTGCTCCCCCTGGTCAGCTCCCTGTCCCGCCGCCTGGGACCCAAGCGAGATCTAGCGCTGGTGGAGGTACTTTGTGTGGAAGATGACCCTTTTCCGTGCCTTCGTGAGCCCTGGCGCCCTTTGTGTCTGCGGTCGTGGGTCCTGGACCGACTCCTTGACCTCATGTGGCTTGACCTTTGCCTGCGCCTTTTGCGCATGTGGTGGTTGGACCGACTGGACCCGGACTCCGAGGATGAATATCCGTGTCTCCTATGTCCCTCCCTCGCTTCTCCCTCACTGCGGCGCCCTCTGCCCAGGTCCCTGCTCTCAATACTGGTCTGCCGGGAGGATGGTGATTGCCAGGGGCCCCTTCTTTCAGTCTCCCTCTCGTACTGGGCATCCCTAGCCCTGCTATTGGCTGAGCCCGCTGCCTCCGCAGGGCGACCTCTACTCTCCCTCTGCAGACTGCCCGTGGGCCTCTAGCATGCCCCTTTCCAGGCTGAGTCCTAACCCCTGAAGTGGCAGTAAGCCCGGGTCCCTGTCTGAGCCGTATTTTTTCCCGACTACCGGCTCTATGGGGGCCTCCAACTTAGCCTCCTGTTCCGGTGTCGACCCTTGGTCCTGGGATGTCCCTTCCCCAGACCCCATTTCTGGTGTGGAAGAAGAGGAGGACTCCTCTTCTTGTGGTCTGGACCTAAAGATGGCGCTAATGGCCCCCACTAAACTCTTCCTCTTAGCCACTGCCTTCTTTGGACCCTTCGTGGCTGGGGCCTTTTCCCCCTTTTTCTTTTTGGCTGGCCCCATTGGGCAAGGGCTCAGACGATCTGAGGGGCGGGAGCTGCAGGTAGGCCTACTCCCAGGACACCCAGCCGGGCGGCCTGGAAGGGTGGATGGTCCCCCCTGGGCCTCTGCAGGTGGATCCCCAGCTGCTATCAGGCCCTGCAGCCAACCCGCCCCTTCCCTGCGTATTCTTTCCCTAACCTGCTCTAATACGGGGTCATTCATGATCCCAGATGCGTTAGCTTACCTATCTAACTGTCCCTGGCACCGGTGACCGCATGGCTCCGCCTTTTATAGCGAGACGTGGTGCAACGTAATGACGTCATGCCGGTGCCACATCTCGCGAGATCTTGGCCTACAGCAGACCCAGAAGCGGCCCCCGTCTGAATGCAGAAAAGGGGATGCCTTCCCCCTCCAGGTCAGTCACCCCATCGGCTACTCGCGGCAGGGCTCTCAAATATAAAATGAATGAAAAGAATTGTAAAGATTCTTTTCTTCATTAATGCTGCATTATTATATGAGCAGATCAATGCCACGTGTTCCTTTAACCGGTTTGCAGGGAGGCATGATGAGGTAACCCAAGGCACCCATGTGGCTGAATTCTGATATAAAGAGGCAAATGGAAACGCAAAAGGCATTTTAAAACCTTTAAATCAGAGGGAACGGAAAGGGCCTTTAGGGATTCTAAAAACTGTAACAAGAAGTGTAAGAAAGCAATCAAACTAGCTAAAATTAATAATAAAAAAAAAGTTAGGATAGCTGAACAAAGCATCACTAAGCCTAAAAATGTTTTAAAGTATATTAATAGCAAGAATATGAGGACTGAAAATGTGGCACCAATAATTAATGGGGATAAGTTAGTTACTGAGGATGGCGATAAAGCAAATGTCTTAAATATTTTTTTCCTTTGTATACACTATAGAAGATCCAAGTACAGATATCATAGAGTATAGTAGCAATAATGGTATAAAAGGTGCAAGCGCACTTTGGTTAACCGAGGATATGGTGTACAAAAACAACTAAATAAGGTTAATATTAATAAATCTCCTGGACCGGATAAAATACATCCTCGGGTACTTAGGGAGCTACGTTCAGTTTTATCTAGGCCATTGTTTCTTATTTATGCAGATTCCCTCAGGTCTGGATGTGTGCCTCTGGATTGGAAAAAAGCTGATGTCATTCCAATATTCAAAAAATCCCATCCGGGATTACCAGGGGCCCAGTTCGGAAGGGTCACAATAATCCTTCTCTGCTGCTGATTCATTGCCCCGCTTAAAGAAATACACGGCACATTGGATTGGTGGCTCAGTAAACAAATCATTAAGCACGCTGTAGGTAGGGCACGCAACAACGTAATTTCCACTTACTGAGTAAGTACATAGTAAACTTTCCTTTGCAAAAAAACATGTGAGCAGTGTTAGCAGCCTAGCACTGAGCAGCATATCAAGCACCCCCCTCAGTGCCGGACCACCTCGTTTGTTGTAAGTACATTTCTATGATATACCGTCCAGCTGTCGAGGATTCATTTGTGCTGCTTTGATGGTGTTTATTGTGTAGCTTTCGGTGTTAGTGTATAAGTGAGGGTGTGTGAGAGTGTGTGTGTGTGATAGAATGTGTATATGATTGTGTGAGTTATAGTATGTGCACAGTATGTATGGTTGTGTGTAATAGTGTGAGAGTGTGTGTGTGATAAAATGTGTATATGATTGTGTAAGTTGTAGTATGTGCAGAGTATGTATGGTTGTATGTAACAGTGTGAGAGTGTGATAGAATGTTTATATGTGATTGTGTGAGTTATAGTATGTGCACAGTATGTATGGTTGTGTGTAATAGTGTGAGTGAGAGTGTGTGTGTGATAGAATGTGTATATGTGATTGTGTGAGTTATAGTATGTGTACAGTATGTATGGTTGTATGTAATAGTGTGAGAGTGTGTGCATGAGCGAAAGTGAGGTAGAGTGTGTGAAAGAGTGTCTGTGTGTGATTGATGCTGCGTGGGTGTGCTTATGACAGATAGAGTGAGCAGTTAGGTGTGTGTTAACAACACAGGGGTTTATTACTGTCTATTACAGTATATATATATATACTAGACATTAAGCCTGTTACAATAACAGGCGCTAGAAGCCCAGAGTGCCTCCATCCTCCATGTCCCAAGGCCACAGTTCCCTCTTAGTGTCCCAGACCCAGGGTCCCCCCTCTGTCCCTGACCCAGGGCCCCCCTCTGCCCCAGACCCAGGGCCCCCGTCTGTCCCAGACCCAGTGCCCCCCCCCCTCCCCCCCCCTGTCACTCTGCTTTACAGCCAGCCCTGACACCTTTGGTTAATAGGAGGTTAATTTAGCATGGTGTCATGTCAGTGAGCAGTTCTGACTCCCCCCACCCTCACCCAGACATTGATGTCTAGTGCAACCCTCTCCCTCACAACACCCCACAGACACATGATTAATATCATTGGGGTCCAGGACAAACACACACCCCACCAGCTACCCCCTGCCTCACTGTCCCCCACCCAGAGATCTTAGAACATAACTGGTGTACAGTTTATTGGTGTCAGACCCAGTAATGCAGCATGGACAGAAATTTTCACACTGTGAAGAGTTAACTTAAGAAATCAACCCACCCAGAGCAGCCAGCAGTCTGTGGTCTGGCCCCTTAATGCAAACTTGTGATCCAATTGGCTGTTCTGCTCTGAAGGGAAAAGAAGCAGCCAATCAGGTAGATTGCAGAGACACAGGGACGCACACTTGCATTTTATTATATAGGATGTGATGATTAATATTTGATTCATGCAAATAGCTTAAAATATTCCTTTATTGTTAAGGTTAAATCTGACACTTTGATTGTGCCAAGTAGTTGTGAGTGCTGCTGGGCATCAGTTTTCCTTGTAGTACCCAGGTGACTAGTGGACAAGTTATTGGCAAAAGAATATAGTAACCGTGTGGAGTTTTCTTTTTTTGTGTGTGAAGAGGTTGAATACACTTTGTCAATGCATTTTGGGTTTTTTTTAGGGAGAAAAAAAAACATAGGCCATGGATTGTGTTGTGTGTGGCTTAGATCTATCTATCTATCTATCTATCTATCTATCTATCTATCTATCTATCTATCTATCTGCATATCTATCTATCTATCTATCTATCTAACTCCACATCTTTCTATTTATCTATCTATCTCCATATCTTCATATCTATCTCCATATCTTCCTATCTATCTCCATATCTGTCTGTCTGTCTATCTATCTATCTGCCTGCCTGCCTGCCCACCCATCCATCCATCCATCCATCTTCCTATCTATTTGTATATCTGCCTATCTATCTATATATCTGTCTATCTATCTGCTTGTCTATCTGCCTGTCTGTCTATCTATCTTTCTCCATATCTACCTATCTATCTCCCAGATAACTAGATAGATATAGATACACAGAGAAAGAATAAAGATACATATATAGATATATAGTATGGCCAGACAGATACATATAAAGACAGACAGAGATAAACAGATATAGATAGATGGACAGACAGCAGTATTGCCCTGTATGTAGCCAGGGAATTCTATAAACCTAAAACTCTTAATTAAAAACACAAACCGTTTAACCGTAAGGTGTGTAATAGCGGTTTAGTACACCTTACATTATACTGACATAGATTATTGGTGTTTTTTAATGTGCCCAATTTGTTAGCCTTTGTGTCCATGTTGTGCCCCTGGAAAACTCTGGAGCTGGAGCCGCCACTTCCTGTAAGTTTGACATCAGTGGTGGGGAAGATATTGGAAAGTTTAATAAGGGAACAAATTCTATATATAGATGTAATTTGGGTTTGAATAGAACCCAGTTTCAAATCTAATCTGAGGGTTTCGAAGTCCCGATGAAACTTTCGGAACTTCCGGATTTCACGGTACACGGATTTTTCGAATTTTCAATTTACATCGAAAATCGAAACTAGACGATAATCGAAAATAGACGGTTATCGAAAATCGAAATTGGACGGTTTTCGAAAATCGAAAGCAGATGGTTATCGAAAGTAGACGATTATCGAAAAACGAAAGTAGACAGTGATAGAAAATCTAAAGTAGACGATTATCGAAAAACGAATCCTCGAAAGTAGCGCTCGATTTCGGTAACTCTCGAAAATAGAATGCAGAAGCTCGAAAACAGCCCGATCGTGAGGAAAGATAGTTTTAAAATAAGTTTTGGTTATATTTACGGGTTCCCCAGACCATTCCCCAGGTCTCTGTGTCATTTACAGTAACCTACTATTACTATTTGTCCCTCAAAATGGACAGAAACCTTCGAATTTTTTTCTCCCTTAGACTTCTATGGGTTCGTTTTCGAATCTTCGAATTTTCCGGAAAATTCGATAACGGAATGAAACTCATCAGTTTCGAACATCTCTAATTCTAGAGTATCGTTTAAAGACTGACATTATAAGTAGTAACCAGCATGGATTTAGGAGGAATAGGTCTTGTCAAAACTAACTTGCTTGGCTTTTATGAGGAAGTGAGTAGAAATTTAGACTCTGGCATAGCAGTAGATGTAGTTTACTTGGATTTTGCAAAGGCTTTTGATACAGTCCCCCATAGGCGACTAATGTATAAGCTAAGGTCTGTTGGGCTGTGGAGGCACATTTGTAGATGAATAGAAAATTGGTTAATGAATAGGATGCATAGTGTAGTTGTTAATGGGGCTTCATCATTATGGACTAAAGTGCTAAGTGGGTTGCCACAGGATTCTGTGCTGGGGCTGCTTCCATTTAATCTATTTATTAATAATTTGGAAGTGGATATTGTCAGCAAGGTTTCTGTGTTTGCTGACGACACAAAACTTTGTCGGCCATTAAAAACTTCAGAGGATGTGCAATCGTTGCAGGGGGATCTAGATAGATTGTCACATTGGGCTGCTAAGTGGCAGATGAGATTCAATGTTGATAAATGTAAGGTGAGGCATTTTGGACTTAAAAATCATTGTGCTGCTTATACTAATAGAGAAACACCTTCTTATAACAGAAGGCATCTTGCAGTCTCATGCTATATGAATAGCATTGCCCACAAAACCTAAGAAACAAGAAGGTATGCAGTGTCAGAAAGCTGGCTAATAACATGCAATATAGCTTAATATATGAGCCAATCATCTGACCTGTATATATATATATAATATATATATATATATATATATAGTCTGCCGTGGGTCCCGCACTACGTTTGAAATTTCTTAGCCCCGGTGCATCTATATACAACATATACAACTCCAAGAATAGAGCACTCGTGGGTCTTCACACTTGAAACTTTTATTTGTACATCGACGCGTTTCAGCTGACTCAAGCAGCCGTCCTCAGGATGTTTATCCTGAGGAGGCTGCTTGAGTACGCTGAAACAGTCAAGTACAAATAAAAGTTTCAAGTGTGAAGACCCACGAGTGCTCTATTCTTTGGAGGTTGTATATATATATATATATATATATATATATTTATATTAAGCATATTGCATGTTATTAGCCAGCGGTTCTGGACATAAGCTAAGGGACATAAAGGAGTATTTTGCATATCTCCGACCTTTACTCTGGGGAACCTGGGAGTAAGAAATTGCTTCATGTTTCTTAGGTTTTGTGGGCAAGCTATTCATATAGCATGAGACTTGCAGATGGCCTTCTGTTATAAGAATGTGTTTCTCCATTTTTATGCTCAGTGAAGGGCTTTTTGCTCCTTTTGGCTCCTCTCTCCCTAAGCTTTCTAGCTGCCTTTTCTACTGTTTATACTATAAATGGCTCTGTGTTAAGTGAATCCGTGTTGGAAAGGGATCTTGGAGTTTTGGTGGATAACAAACTTAAAGGTAGCAAGCAGTGCCAGGCGGCAACAGCCAGAGCCAGCATGGTATTGTCTTGTATAAAGAGAGGTATGGATTCAAGGGAGGAAAATGTTATCCTCCCTCTTTACAAAGCATTGGTAAGGCCTTATTTGGAATATGCAGTGCAATTTTGGAATCCTGTGTACAAAAAGGACATCTTTGAAATGGAAAGGGTTCAGAGAAGGGCAACTAAATTAGTAAGGGGATTGGGGAAGCTTGAATATGAAGAGAGACTGGAAAAGTTACAATTATGTACGCTGGAGAAAAGGCGCTTGCGTGGGGATATGATTACTGTGTATAAATACATTAACGGGCCATATAATAAACTATCTGGGCCATTTTTCACCAATAGAACACGTCAGAGGACACGTGGACATCCATTAAGACTTTTTTTCACTGTGAGAACGGTAAAGCTATAGAACTGTCTTCCAGTGGACAATGTTATGACAGGTTCATTGGTCAGTTTAAAAAAAAAAATTAAATAATAATCTCAAAAGACTCAAAAGCCCCAACCAATCAGACGTTAGCTTTCAAATGTTAAATAAGATTTGATTGGTTGGGGCAAAATTAGCACCATTTTAAACGATAAGAACTTTTATTGAATCTCCCTGAAAATATATTTTATTTTTTTAGATTCTAAATATCCCCCCAGGCCTCTCTTTAAAATATATACTTCAACACAGTGCAAAATCTTTTCCATAGTTTCATCATTCTTACATATTTACACATATTTTTATATTACATAACTACGGTATATTCCCCCACAAAATGCTTCTTATGCAACATGAATAGCCCTAACTTGCTTGATCCATCTGTTTAGCTAAACACAATTTCCCCTAATTAATTATTAATTTCCATCCATTTAGTTGCCCATTTTAGTTTTGGGGGTGGACATACTCTTGCCAACCCACCACCTTGATGTCAGATTACTTAAAAAAGAATCGTAACTCTACTATCAGCCCTTTGCTCCTGCATTGCCAGCTGCCTCTCAGTCAACCATGGATGTTGTTGCCAGTGCGGACCCTCATTGCTAGTTCCTACAAGCAGGGAGCTATATCAGAGCAGAGCAGGAACGTGGGGCTGTAAGTAAAATTCTATTTTTTTTTTAGTAATCTGAGGCAGGGGTAGCCTACATTATAATAAAAGTTTTGATTCAGGGTGGAGATATCCTTCAAAATAAAAGTTCAAAAATTACAAAGTAAAAAGCACATAAATAATAATCCATGTATTTACTCAGAATGAAGTTTGAAATGTATATTCCCACTTTCATCACAATTAAAATTTGAATGAATTCGTAGCACACAAATACCCACATTAAGGGCTAGGCCACACTGAAACGCAAACGCAAACGCAATCGCAATCGCATGCGATTTCATGTGCGATTTTTTTGCGTTTGCGCTTGCGATTTCTTCAATAAGTATAGGAAATCGCATGCGATTGCGATTAAAAATGCAGAACGCAAAACGCAAACGCAAACGCATCGAAAAACGCGCGTTTTTTTTGCGTTGCCGCGTTTTCAATAATTTCGAAAAATCGCAATCGCAAACGCAAACGCAAGCGCAAACGCAAAAAAAACGCAGCAGTGTGGCCTAGCCCTTATAGAGATTTTTTTGCAACCAGGTTTACAGTTAAATGTTCCCTTTCCACTGTACCAGCTGTACACTACAGTGCATTCTAAAATGTATACAAAGAAATCTATGTGAGCTTCATTTATAACTGTAGATAAAACATTTTTGTAGGTAAAGGAAGTTTGCCATAATAAATGCTACCAGCTTCTTTGTACTAAACAAAGCCTTTGGTAGACATAATAACCCTCCAAAGGTAAAAACATCAGAAATGTGAACTGGAAAGAACTGGATATCTCTTAAAATATGAAGCTTTGAGAAGTATAAGGGCTAGACCCACTAGCGTATTTTGGATCGCATTTTGCAATCTGATTGTGCTAGTGTGAGCGCATGCCTGGTATAACCTATTGGAGTGGCCCTCCTATATCGGATCACATGCAATCATAATTTTTTGTCAGTATCACATGCGCCCTAATAGTGTTAATAGAACCAGAAGCATGCACGATCGATATTGCATTTCTGCATGCTTTCACAGCCTTAGACAGTAACCAGGGTGCTGAAATGCTGCCTTTTCTTCAAGCCTTCTGCTGCTGTTCTGTGCACAGAACATCTAAATAGGCAAAAATGATGATGCTGCATGAAATCCTCCCATACAGTAAAATCCATTAAATCTGCCCTTGTTCCATCAGCTGCCTTCTGCTGCTGAGTCTCAGCCAGTCACTGACACGGCTACCAGTCTGGGCCCTTCTGCTGCTTTCCATGCTTAAAAGCAGCAGCACAAGGCAGCAGATGGAACGATAGCTGGTAATTATATTAAGGATCTAATTTGAAACATTTTAGCCTAGGTATGTGGGGATTTCATGCAGGATCCTTAATTTTTTTTTTGGGGGGGGGGGCGTGGACATGGAAACTTTTTTTAAACAAGAAATGTTTAATTAGAGGGCATGAATTTGTAATACAATATTGATTAATTTAGTCAAATATTAAGCCTTTAATGCATGAACAAAGCATTGAATTTTATTTAAAAGGAGGACAAAGAGACATCAAGTTGCACACACAGATTTATCAAGTTAAGAACAAGTTGAAAGAAAAGACATAATGGAAATAAACCCAAAACATCATCTCCGTTTTACATCTGTCACAGAATTGATCTCTATTGCATCTTGTACCAGTTTTCTTGTGTTTTGGGTTTTCATCCATTTTTTAGATCAGAAATTTGACTTCTGATATTCTTGGGAAGAGATGACTTTCCCATTAATGGAGTCCTCTACGACAGTGCGAATACGCCGTGTGGTTTGAGGGCCTGAAATTCAAAGAAAAATGTATTTAGTATTCTTTAAATGGAATATATAGTTTTTGAAAACGTGTTCTGTTGTACAAATATGGTTTCCATTTGTAGTAATATTGATTGAGAGTTTGCTTCTATACTGAAGATAGAAGTTTTCCTGCCTTGTAACCTAGAAATTGCTGATTTAAACAATGCATTACTTTCCTTTCCAAGTGATTTATTTACAGAAATACAGCATTATATAGTTTATCTTGTTTCCTAGAAGACAAACCACTTGGTCTCTGCCCCCTCCCCTGCTTTATGGTCTGGACATGTTCAGTGCACTACATCCAGGAAGAGAGCAGTTCTCCAGTCAGCTACTGTATCCATCTTTGTTGGGGGAAGAGGAGTGAAAAGATATTTGTTTACTTCAGTGAATGATTTTCATGTCTATAAATGCTGTATTTTTGAGAAGAAATCACATAAAAGATAAGTAAAACATTATTTCAATGTTATATATTATTACATAATATAAATATTTAATAATATATAAAAAACAAATAATTGGTTAGTGGAGATATCAAGGAAAAAAGCTATAATAGTACATAAAGCCTTTCATTAAGAGTTATGAGAGGTTAGTGTGAGATTTCATAAATTGAAAATAAGGAAAGCTGGTGACTTCACTTAAAGGGACTGTCCACCCCTCTTTTCAAAAATTTAAATATTGTAGATTACCCCCGAAAACCTTGAGATCATTTTATCCCAAAGCTTTAAATCGGCTCCCATGTTGAGTTATTATACTTACATGCTCTTCACTCCACCGCCGCTTCCGGGTTCCTCAGTCAGTCTCCACTGTGGCTGCTCTGTTCTTTTTGTTGTTCTGTCCAACAGCAGGCCGCGCAGTGAAGACTGCTCGGGGAATGGCAGTCAGCGATTGGCCGAGACTGTCACTGTCGCGGCCGCACTGACTGCCTTACCCGAAGTGCAGAGCTGCGGCGGTGGAGCGAGGAGGGCATGTAAGTATAATAGGCAGTGTGGGGGCGATTTACAGCTTTAGGATAAACGATCTCTAGGTTTTGGGGGTATTCTACTATATATACATTTTTGAAGAAAGGGGTGGACATTCCCTTTAATAAGAAGGGGGGTTACTGAACAATAAAGAAATTTATTGTTCATGTTCTCTTTTGTTTGATTAAACTGCACATGATCAGATTGCTTGACTTGCACAAGAATAATCAAACAGCATAAACATTTGCCCGTGTGCTGCCAACTTAACATCAACATAAAAGAAATTCTTAGTTAAATGCCATGTGCTAAAGAAATGCATATCCATAAGATAGACCTCAACAAGTGCACTTACCTTCTTTGAATGACTGGGATAGCGGGAGAAAAAAATAAAAAAAATATTATTAACTCTTTTTTTTTGCTGTCTTTTTTTTAGAACGTATTACATTGCAATTCACAATAATAAACAAGCAAGACATACAATACATAGAATCTAGTGCACAAACCAATTGCATATTGGCTACCTCCATAATGTGCTGCTACAAACAGTCTGCTAAACCCGGGATAAATAAAAGCAATTAGTTCAATAATATTATTTATTAATTATTTTAAGCCCAGTCACCACGTCAAGGTTGCTTTTTAACTGGGTCCTAACCTACTGGTACTTGCCTGTTTGGCTGCATGAGCTGACTGCTTCTCGTGTGTGGACTGGATGCCTGAAGCTGACTCTCTAGTTTAAAGTACTTTGCTCAAATGAGCACATGACCTAACTCTGGGTGGAGTCAATGTAACACACATATCACAAAATTGGGCTGTTGTACATCCATATTAAAGTGCAACTAGAGACCAAAAATATAATACATACAAAAAATAGAATTCTAGTGCACAACAATCTAATTGCAATTAGAATTGTTTGTGCACTAGAGTTCTAGGTTTGTATGTATTATATTTATTCCCACCTCCCTGTCAATAACAGTACGCTCGGGGACCTGACTTACCTTACCACTCTCCTCTCGCAAGCCGCTCCTGCATCTAACAGCTGTTTCTGTCCCTATCTTTTGTATTGGCACGCATGCGCCTAAGATAGGGGCGCGTAGTTGGGACACAACAGCTGTTAGATGCAGGAGTGGCTGTGAGAGGAGCGCCGTAAGGTAAGTTCCAGGTCCCCCGAGCGTACTATTATTCAGCGTTCTCACCTCCCTGTGAAAAATAGAAGCGGATGGCATATACTTAAAACTGATTTATGTGGTTTTAGAGTCCTTTTATTGTGATGTACAACAGTCCCAATTTTTTGTAAACAAGCAAAAAATTAACAAGTTGATAGGGCAATTAACATTCTAGAGATGAACCAAGGCGGTTTTATTAAGTGGTATCACTAAAATTGCAATGTACCAATCATTTGTTGATGTTCCAATGGTGTGGTATGGCCGACTCACTGACCGCCCTATATATCCATGTATCGGTGGGTCAGCCGAAAATATTGTATGGTCTGTGCCAATGATTGCTACCAATTTGGTCGCTTGTTCATCTGCATCAGGTGAACAGGTGATTGGGTATGTTGGTAAATCAGGCCGTCACGTGTGTACCCAACCTAACAGGCACATTTTTGCACCTCTTATTAAATAGACCATGAGTGCTACAACATTATATGTAACACATTTTAATCTTATATACTTAACTCCAACACTATCAGGAGATGTAATAAAAGTTGTTATCATTAAAAATGGTTCTTATTTTCTCCAATTAATCACATGTTATTTACCATTGAAAGCGAACATCTAATTGGTTGGGGCAAAATAAGCACCATTTTAATGATAAGAACTTTTATTACATCTCCCTGTAGACTTCACAGCGGTTTCACACATTCAAGGTCATCAATTTAGATCTGACTGACCATAACAAAGTTTTACGTGAATCTAGTCCATGTTATTGGGTGGCACTGTGTTCTTAACCAGGCTTTGTCTTTTGAAATGTTTCACAATTTTCGCTGCCTGGGTTGTTTAAAAAGGTATATATTATTTTATAATTGAATATCCTTATACTTACTGCACATCTTCTCCTTCCAAAAGACGTCTGTAAGTAGAAATCTCTTGTTCTAGACGAGACTTAACATCCATTAGAACCTGGTACTCGTGACTCTGACGTTCCATGTCTGAACGCAGCTCAGCAAGCTGTGCTTCTACATTACTGATAAGGTCTTGGATTTGGGAGAGCTGCACACAATATCTTCCTTCTGTCTCTGCCAAGGATCCCTCTAATGCTGCTTTCTAGAGCATGAAGAAATAAAGTTAAATGTGTGAATTCATATGCAGGTATGTTTATTATTACTGGGATTCCCTGTATATTCACATTATGAGTCTCACCATACTAAGTTGTGTTTGAAGCTCGATTTCTAATCCCTGTAGTGTACGTTTCAAATCTGTTATTTCTGTCTTGCTGGACTGGATAAGTTGACCGCTGCTTGCTACTTCCTTGTTCAGTTCTTCAGTCTGCCAATGGTGATAAGATGTAGCAAGTATTAGCAATTGGAAAAAAAACATTTAAGCTCAGCTATCTTAATTGCAGGTGAAGCACTTACTTTTTTAAAGTACCATTCTTCTACATCTTTACGATTTTTCTCAGCAAGAGTTTCATACTGATCTCTCATTTCAGACAGTATCTTAGTTAGGTCTATACCAGTGCAGCATCCATCTCCACATTCACCTGTCCACCAACATGTCCACGTAGAGCATTCATTTCCTGTAAAACAGACTTGGTTACAGTACTCATACCCCAAATAACAGCTATATGCACCAGGTATCGAATTAAATAAAGTTTTGCTAGACTAGTCCAGTCCAGGGTAATGTCATAGTATAGGAATTTCAGTTAGCTCTTTTAGACACCTCCTTAAACTAAAAACTATAAAAAAAAGATTAGCCAGACTTGAGGTGATTTATATGAGTGCTGAGCATTTTGGTAGGCTATGCATGGGTACTTTAATTGTAAGCTCAGGTCAGGATCTGATTACAATAGATAAACTAATAGTTAACGTTGTGTAATATGTTCAGAATAAATAAATTAAAACAATACAAACATATTTTCCATTTTTTAATAGTATAACAAAAAAAACCTTTTCTTACATTTATATCTGCATTAGTAGATAATTAACATCCCTTTACAAATGTTCAGAAGACATTTATTCTTACTTCTTCATGGTTCTTCTTCAGATAAGCCAGTTCCCTTTGAGGCTTTCAATCTGTATCTCCAGGTCGATCTCGTTAGAGTCAACTCATCTAGGACTCGACGAAGACCATTTATGTCGCATCAACACTCATGCGGAGAGCCAGCTCATTTTCATATCTTAATGAAAGTAAATGGTTTTGAAATGAATTAGCGATAAATCAAAAACTAAGAGTTTTTTGGCAGTTTAGCAACACTATTCCAGGTAACAGCTAGGTTAAAAAAAATTTAAATCATAATAATCTAGATTTAATTTATCTAGATTTTAGCAAGAATCTTGTGTAGAAATGATACTGCCATAACCAAACCAAAGATGCTTAGTTGAAATTGATGTTCAAAGAACACGTGAAAGCAACTTTTATCTCAGCCTTCTGATTGGGTTAACTCTCTTCCAATTAGGATTGTCCAGGCCATTAAGCAAAGAGGAAACTAGAAAGTTGTATGATGCATAACCTAGCAGTGGGTAAAAAATCATTGCTGACACAAGAATGGGAGAGCGGAAATGGAAATAGCAGAACAAAAGGAAATTATTTAATAGGAAGTGCTAATGAGGGAAGTGCAATGTACAGAATGTATTTGATTGATGATGCTTTGTGTAGAGGATTATGCCAACATTTTGTGATCTGGTACCTCATAACACAGGTGTTGTCAGACCAATGGTGATAACAATAACAGATTTTATTGTATGTCTAAATGTGCCCATACATTAGACCTCCACCTCCACTTGATTCCACCACCATTCAATCAATTCTTCAGAAACCACCTTTCCCGGCTTTTTTTGTTACCGACATCGATCACAAAATGAATGGGCCAAGTGGGACCTTGTGATTGTGAAAAAGAACCAGAAAGGCGGTTTCTGAAGAATTGATTGAATTTTTCAGGGTAGTTCTAATGTATGGACACATTCAGGGTACCTTCTTTTTTAAAAAGCCTAAAAGTAAGAAACACTGGTTTATATAGAAGCAGAAGCAACACTTTAGATTAACATTTGACTGATTGATTGACTAATTCAATAAGATATTTTTCTTAAGTTCTTACTTGGTTCTGAAGTCATCAGCAGCCAGTTTGCATATCAATCTGCAGAATAATGCTTGCGTTGGTTGTGGTCGCAGTAAGGATCTAAAGTTTAGAAGCACAAATTTAAGGATTCCTATATTACTTAATATTAAATTATTTATATTATACTTAAAATATATAATATTACTGAAATTCAGCATAATTTCATGGAGACTTAAGTATTGTACATATAAGCACATACTTTATATGCACTGTTAAAATGTAGTTTATCTCACTCCTACATGCTAAATAAAAACATACATGCAAATAGAACATTTACTAGTTTACTAGTTTATGGAAGGGCAGAAATCATGGAAAAAGATTTTTATTGAATATGTCTGATCATTCTTACCTTGTTGCGAAATCCTCAATTATCTTGTAATAATGGGTGTAGTCAGTGGATGGACTTGGCATTTGTTTCTGGTACCAATCTCTGATTTTGATTTCTAGTTCTAGTATTTGTTTCTCCAAGAGCGGACCTTCTCCAGGTTGAACCAAGCATCGTTCAAATCTGCATGGTCTGTTTCTCACCTCCAGCCAGAAGCCCATCTCCTCCAAAGCTATAGCTGGCCCCACCATAGCCGGCCCCACCATAGCTAGAAAATAGCCTCCACCTATACCACCATCAAAACCATAGCCTCCACCTGTGCCAGAAACCATTCTTGTGGAGATGGAGCCATTTTTGCCACCACTGCCTCCATGGATGCTTGGTGCTCTATAACATTAGATGCTCTATATGACCACCTCCATATCCAGTTGGACTCTTCAATGATCCAGGATGAAGTAGTGGTTTGCCTTACAGTGTATGAAGTCATGTTTTCAAAAAAGCTGCCTCTTAGGATCACTGTCAGTGATGTTAACTTTGACTGCTATGAATCAGGATCCCATCCCTTGAATTTATATTAAATGTGGGGTGTGTTTCTACCTCCTCCATCCTTTGGCAGTGTATCGCTTTGATTTCTCTGCCAACATTCGTACCTGCACCAGGATATCTTATTACATCATTGGTCTGTGAGATAACCTACTATATGTTACCACCTCTGCCCCCCCTCCCCATTTCTTAATCCCTATAACTCCTCTGACAGGCAACATTGTATGCGTGTGCTACATTTGTTCATAACAAAAGCTGATTCACATTGAGTCAGGAGGATCCTTCCTTAGGCTATACTTTTGACAATCATTTGTTCACAACGAGTATAGCAGTCTCCCCTCCCTTATTTGGAAACTTTGGAAAATAGCATGAAATTTGCAATTATTCAAAAATAGTTACCTGTTCAGCTTTCAATTGATGTTAAATTATTAAGGATAGACTTTTAACTTAACACTGGAAGTTGTAAAAAAAAACAGAAGCAGAAATGTATGTTAGATTGATGTATATTGATATTAGAAAACAATGACCTGGTGCTGTTAGCATCTCTGACAATTTCCAGATACACATTTAGTCTCTCGCAATTATTTCCAGTTACTGAAATGTGTATCAAGGGCTCATTACACGTGCGATCACAGGGGCCGAGCCGCAACACACGATGTGTATGAGCTAACAATCATGGCGTAAATTTGCAATTTGTTGGCTGAAACGGGCGTTTGGTTGGGCCTTGTTGATATTTCAGGGGGCAAATTGGTCAACAAGGCTGAACACCGATTTTGCCCCGATGAAGCACCCATACACGGCACGATTGTTGGGCAAAATAGGCGCTCATTGATTCGACCATTCGATCTAAAATGAATTTCAAATCGATTGTCATTTCAAGTGGAGCCACAGGTAAAACTGCTACTCCACTTAAAATTACAATCAATTTGACATTCATCTTTCCCCAGTTGGATCATGTTTGCGATCATAATTGAATTGTATTATTGATTGCATAATGATTGGGCCAGGAAGTATGTGATGACTAACTTTCACATTCAATAACTTTGACAATACACATTGAATAACTAAGTGTAGCACTGTTGAGAGCGACCAATGACTTGCTCATGGTTACAACAATCCACATGATGCCAGCATTATGTTAAGACAAGTGCATGCCTTTGCCTCTAGACATGCTCAGTTTGGACCTTAAAATCTTTTGGTGAATACACCCATGCATGTGAACTGACCTTTGATAGAACTTGATTCAGATATTGACACTTACATACTTTTCATCTTTCTAAGTTGCAAGAGCAAGGTAATATTTAGCCTAACCCCTTCCCCGCCTTTAGACGGCGGTTATTGTTAATTAGAGATGTTCAAAACTGGTGAGTTTTGTTCCATTTTTGGAATTCTGTAAAATTAGAAAATCTGAAAAAGGACCATAGAAGTCAACAGGGGGAAATATCTGAAAGTTGTTCGTTAAAATAAGGATATAAAAAAGCATGGTAACTTACAGTCAGGGGAACAAGTACATATCGCCAAAACGTAAATAAAATGGAATCTCCTACACGTTGGCTATTGCAAAGATTCTGCATGTATATTCAAGGCTACTTTCAGTAACGGAACCCCAATTTTTTTCAGTAACGAACCCCAAAGATTCACGGAACCCCAATTTTTCGAATTTTCAATTTTTATCGAAAATCAAAGTGATTATTATCGAAAATCGAAAGTAGATAATTATCGAAAATACAAAGTAGATAATTATCGAAACTCGAAAGTAGAAAAGTATCCAAAGTAGACGATTTTCAAAAATGGAAACTCGAATTTTCAAATTCGAAAACGAACTCAACAGTTTCGAACATCTCTACATCCACGTGGTGTACTTAATACATGCACTAGATTCCCAACAGGGGGCTGTATATAGGAGAGACTGGCTAAAGCCGGAGAAGAGGAATACACACCACCCTTTACTATAACAAATAAAAACTGGACACACCATTAACACCCTCCCCACTCCATAAACGATCTAAGAATTTTGGTCCTTAAGGGGAACTTTAAACAGAGAATGAAGGAAGGTCTGGGGGTACAAATTAATGAAAGCTTTTAACTCTCTGGAAAAGGGACTGAACCTGGGCCTTGGATTTATGGCAAACTATGTAGATTAGAACAGCCAGCACCAAGCCAGAAATACAACACTGTAGAGACATTGGGACAGTTAATTACATGGAATTCCTTTATTTCACACTTCAGTAACTTACCACTATTTATATCAACCACTTTCATCCACATTACTTGTACCTTATCTGTTTGTCCCTTGCAGACCCCTTTATATGACTTTCTTAACCCCTTCTTAACACTTTCTTAACACTGATATTCCGTTTTTCTGGTTATTTGAATATGAGCCTAATGTTTTATAATATCAGAGAGCACCACAGCTTCATTGTAATCAGCTTGAAAAAGGAACTAGAATGTTCTGAAAGCTTGCTATGACTATCTTAGTTAGCCAATAAAGGTATCACCTTTATACCACTTTTGTTATTTTTTATTTCAAAAGGGTTACCCTGTAAACCTAAAATTACCGCCAACATCGACGCGAAAATACCGCTTTCGGCATTTATAATGGTGGAGAAATCGCCCGAAGGGAGTTGAAATCCCTACACGGCGATACGGAGCAGGGGGCTGGGAGGGGCTCTGGAAAGCGGCCGCGACAGGTGGGCGGGCGGGGTGTACGCGTTGTTGATTTATCAGATTTTCTGGAAATATACCATGTAAACCAAGCATTGAAAACTGACCAATCACCAATCTACAAACCTATATAAGAGCTGCAACCTTTGCAGAGCTCAAAAGTCATCGCAGTAGATGGCAGAAGAAAGAAGAAGCTAGCAACATCAGCTCCGCTGAGGCCGGCGGTGTTGGTGGCGCTGGGAACATCGGCCTCGTCGAGGGCACCGGCATGGGAGGTACCCCTGGCGGCAGCAGGGGTACTTCCCAGGGTCGGTGGCCTCGGCGGAGTTGGTGTCACTGGATGGAAGAAGAAGACATCGCCCAGGGCTCTTTTAAGAGCCGACAGGGTCCCGGTTTGAGCTGCGGGACCCCCACAAGGGCACTTATCAGTGCCGCTGCGGGGCCCCTTAAGCCCAAACAGCCCTTATAAGGGCCTCAAAGGCCCTGATAGGGGAGGGGGGGTCCGGTATGAGCTGCGGGACCCCCTAAGCCCCAAAAGGCACTTTTCAGTCCCCAACTGGAGGGCACCTCCCCCCCAGTGGGCCCTTCCCTTCCACCTCCCTGTGAGCATACGGGGCAGGGGGCTGGGAAGGGCTGCTGGGAAGAGGACGGCGGGTGGTCTCTGCATTAACTTTTTGCGGATGGTTTTCACCATTTTATAAATCGTGTTAATGGCGATTTTAGAGAAAATGACGGAAAATCGGCCACGAAAAGTTAGCGCTCGTTTATAAATATGCCCCTTTAAAGTTAATTTCTTGAAGACGTTTCGCTTCATCCAACTGGCTTTCATATTAGCATATGACAGCTAAGTGTTAGGCACCTTCTGAATGCGAGGTGTACAAGTCATTCTGAATTGAGAAAGCCAGTCGGTGGCTAGCGAAACGTCTTCAAGAACTTAACTTCAAGTCCAGTTGATCTAACTAATACAACATATACCATGACCCTGGATGAATGAGAACCTTCACAAGTACATTATTCAATATCAGATACACTGATTTCGATTTAATTCCACATTCACTACTTTTTATTATATTTAAATAAATGATTGACCTCAAGCGATGTTTGAATCATCTATGGCTACACATAAGAATAAAAAACAGAACCTTCTTTAAACAAATAAAATAAAGATGGAATAATGCTATAAATTTACATTGCTCAAATAACCCATAAAAAACATCTGACTCAAATTCCCAGATTAGTGGGCGTAGACAAGCAAATTCACTTCATTAAGCCTACCTCACCTAAAGCTGGATTGCTAGTTTATTTTTTTAAAATAGAAAATGTTTGATAAACAGTAAAGGAACATTGATGACAAATTAATATTTTTCCAGAGGGGCTTTATCTTTTCAAAGAGAACTAGTAAGTTATGTATAGTATTTGAGGTTAAATAAAGACATACGTCCATCCAGTCCAACCCATCTAGCAATATCCTAATTTCCTACCTAACTGTTGATCCAGAGGAAGGCAAAAAACCCCACCAAATTTATGAGGGGAAAAAATTCCTTCCTGACTCCAGTGGCAATCGGAAATTTCCCTGGATCAACTCTACTTATGTATCAATACCAGTAACTTGCAACATTCCTTGTTTGCAGAAACTCATCCACCTTTTTTTTGAAACTGACCAATGACTCCATTACAACGTCCACTGGAAGACAGTTCCATAGCTTACCGTTCTCACATAAAAAACCCTTTCCGAGCTTGAAGCCTAAACCTTTTTTCTTCAAGTCTAAGGGATGTCCTCGTGTCTTTTGACATGTTTCATTGGTGAACATGCCCCAGATTGTTTATTGTATGGCCCGTTAATGTATTTATACACAGTAATCATATCCCCACGCAAGCCCTTTTCTCCAGCGTACATAATTGTACTTTTCCAGTCTCTCTTCATATTCAAGCTCCCCCAATCCCCTTATTAATTAGTTGCCCTTCTCTGAACCCTTTCCATTTCAAAGATGTCCTTTTGTAACACGGTATCTAAAATTGCACTGCATATTCCAAATGAGGCCTTACCAATGCTTTGTAAAGAGGGAGAATTACATTTCCCTCTTGAATCCATACCTCTCTTTTCCAAGACATACCATGCTGGCTCTGGCTGTTGCCGCCTGGCACTGCTTGCTGCCTTTAAGTTTGTTATCCACCAAAACTCCAAGATCCCTTTCCAACAGGGACTCACTTAACACAGAGCCATTTATAGTATAAGTAGCACAAGTATTTTTAAGTCCAAAATGCATCACCTTACATTTATCACACTTGAATTTCATCTGCCACTTAGCAGCCCAATGTGATATCTATCTAGATCCCCTTGCAACATTGCACATCCTCTGAAGTTTTTAATGGTCGACAAAGTTTTGTGTCGTCAGCAAACACAGAAACCTTGCTGACAATACCCACTTCCAAATCTATATAGATTAAATAGAAGCAGCCCCAACACAGAACCCTGTGGCACCCCACTTAGCACTTTAGTCCATAATGATGAAGCCCCATTAACAACTACACTCTGCATCCTATTCATTAACCAATTTTTCTATCCATGTACAAATGTGACTCCCCAGACCAACAGACCTTAGCTTATTCATTAGTCGCCTATGGGGGACTGTATCAAAAGCCTTTGCAAAATCCAAGTAAACTACATCTACTGCTATACCAGAGTCTAAATTTCTACTTACTTCCTCATAAAAGCCAAGCAAGTTAGTTTGAAAAGATCTATTCCCCTAAATCCATGCTGGTTACTACTTATTATGTCATTCCTTGAAACATACTCTAGAATATGTTCCCTTATTAACTTTCCAGGATCTTCCCCACCACTGAAGTTAAACTTACAGGCCTGTAATTACCCGGGTGTGAACGATACCCTTTTTGAATATTGGAATAACATCAGCCTTTTCCAATCCAGAGGCAACACCATCGGACATGAGGGAATCAGCAAAAATAAGAAACAATGGCCTAGATAAAACTGAACTTAGCTCCTTAAGTACCCGAGGATGTATTTTATCCGGTCCAGGAGATTTATTAATATTAACCTTATTTAGTTCTTTCTGTACTATATCCTCGGTTAACCAAGTGAACTTAATCTTGTATACCATTATTGCTACTATACTCTATGATCTGTACTTGGATCCTATAGTGGGAATATAACTTTTCTTACATTATTTAGTTCGTCTATGCTACCAACCACCACCATGAACATTTTAACTTTTATATCAATATATTTTCCAAGAAAAAGTAATTTAATCATTGAGTGGAGTCTGTGGGCGGAGCTGCTATCATCTGCCACATATTAACATTCAGCAAGTGTCTCTAAGCAATGAGAGAAGCAGGGGAGAAGGTTAGATCTCGCCCTGCAGGGACTTGCAAATGAGAGTCCAGGACTCTGACTGGAGGTGGAGATTAAGTGCTGCCTCTCATCTGTGTTTTCAATGTAATGCAACAATCGCTACCCAATGAGCCATGGGACATTTTTGTAGCATTGGTGCCCTTAAAGGGGAACTGTGGTCCAAAATGACTTTAGGTAAATTGATAGGAATTGCTCCCTGAGAATTTTGCAATTTATTTCCATTGTTTATTTTGCATAGTTTTAAAGATATTTACATTTTTGTGTGTGATATGGCAACAGCTCACCAGTCCCCTGCACTTCCTGCTTCCTGCTCTGAAACTGTCAGTCAATCTGTCCTTGCTCTCCTCCCCTTTGCAGCCCCCTCGTCCCTCCCACTCATGGACCCCATGTCCCTCCAGTTGCAGCCCCCATGGCCCATTATCTTACAGCCCCATGTGGCCCCGCCCCTCGCGGCGCCTAAGCCCAGCACACTCACGGTGCCTAAGCCCAGCCCACCCATGGGTGACTAAGCCCAGCCCACTCAGAGGTGCCTAAGCCAAGCCCACTTGCGGGTGCCGTGGGTTACTCGAAACCCCCCCCTACAGAAAACTCTGTGGAATGAGTGAGAACTCTGCCTGAAAAGGCTGTTTTTAACACAGTGAAAGAGAAGAGGCTGTAGATCCCTTACCTTCTTTGTCAGGACTTCACACAGCAGAGGAGGAGGGACTTGTTGTCTCCCTCACACACCGAGGGAGTCTGAGGCTGTGCTTGCTGGCGGCACTGTGCAGGAGAAGCCTCGGGAATGTCACAAGTCACCTCCCACCCATTAACTTTCTGGTCAGTCATTTCTGTATATCTTGGGCTGTGGAGCACGTAGAGAGGTGGTTGATGGCTCGTTTTAAAGGTAGGAAACTGGCCTTCATTTAAACTTAACTTGGCTCTCTGAGGAATTCAATAGACAATTATACTATTACAATCAAATGATAACCTGTCTACCAAATGGGGTAATCTGACAACCCTGACAAGCTTGCGTGCAAGAAACTGAGCAAGCGAAAAGCGCTTGGTATGCGTGGTTCTGACTTACGTGGCTGCTTTTTTTTTGTGGATAGTTCAGACAGCATTGATTGGCGCAGGGGAGAGAGACTGGCAATGCTACCAGGCGAAGAGGGACAGAGAAGGAGGCACAATCATCATCAGCTAGGAGAGTGATCACTAATAGAGGCTCAACTATCATAAAAGCTTGTGAGCCAGCTCGCCACAGCAGAAGAGTAGTATCTACTTACCTATCTCGGGGAGATTCCGATAGAAGTCCTGGGTAAGCCAGTTAGTGTGATTAACCTCTGTGACCATGTTGCAAATTGTCTCCAACTTGGAAAACTGTAATATGAGATGCCATTGATTACCATCGGATACCAACGTAACATTTGTTTACCAGACTGATGGAACTTTGTATCTCTTAGGCTGGGTACACACCAGCCAATATTTTCAGATCTGACGAATGAACGATCGGGCATGTCAAAAATTCAGATCGATCGTTCCTATGGGAACCGCACATCATTCGCAAATTCGTCCGTGGCCGAACTACATTCAGCCACGACCAACGGACATTTCTCCTGGCCAACGCTCGATCGTAGCGAGCGCTCGGCCGGGACAAAAAGTCCCTCCATGTGTGCCCAGCCTTACAGTGAGTTACTCAGCACTGAGCAACTTTATATGGACAGCACACGCTGAGACCTTTTATATTATTATCCTTACAGACTGGGGCGCCCAGTTAGTGATATATTTATAGTTTGTAGTGTGTATTAATGGGGTGGGGGGTACCAGCATTTTGGGTGTGAGTAATTATTTTGTTCCGTACCAATAAATGGGTTTTCTTAATCAGTGGATATCAAGTGTGTGAGTGATTGTTGGGGATACTAGGGAGTCTTTCTTCCCACTCTTTATTTGTTGATACTGTGGATTAATAGCCCAGGCAAATATCTACACCTTTTAGTACATAAGACTCAATCAGGGTTATTCAACAAAGTTCTTATCGTAAAAAATGTATGCTAATTTTGCCCCAACCAATCAGATGTTAGCTTTTAAATGTTAAATAAGATCTGATTGGTTGGGGCAAAAATAGCACCATTTATAACATTAGAACATTATTGAATTACCTGAATGCATTTTCTCAGGTTGGAGAGGTGTTAAATTAACACGTTCAGTGGAAATTAGCAATATTTGTTAAATTGTTAGTTTGTGTAATGCATCTATTTATTCTACATATTCTCTCTATTTTGAAAAATCAGTTTGATTTCATTCCCTTTGCTGTTCCGCTGTTGACATTAGTGAGCTGACATTTCATTATACGATCCTTCTTCTTCCCAGAATGCACCACATCCTTGGAATGTTCCTAACAGTAATTTCTACTGTTTGCTGTTGGATGGGTCAAACATACTCAGATCTCTACTGAGCAACTGAATCAACCCAGGCGGTGGGTCAAGGGCAAAACCATAACGGTCTCTACTAGGGGTCCTTCAAACAGGAAGTCAATTTCGGTTGCATTTATTATACACAGACAAAATGCTGAATGGGCAGAAAGGTCATTGGGATAGAAAAATACTGCTTTTTTTCTGAAAAGTACATGTATTTCCACTGAACTTCCCCTTTAATCCTAGAACAATTTTTGACTGTATCTTTGTACCACCATTAGCCTTATAGCACGAAGGTCAAAGGCAATCAATGAGCAAAAACTTTTCCATTTGAAAAGGAGGATTATCTCATAAACACACAATATATATGCCTAGCACTGGCACCGTTCTTGTACTAAAAAAAGCCTTTGGTAGACATAACCCTCCAAAGGAAAAACATCAAAATGGAACGGAAAGAACTGATATCCTAATGAAGCTTTGAGAAGTATAAGGAGGCGACCCACTAGCGAATTTTGGATCGCATTTTGCAACTGTGTGCTAGGTGTAGCGCATGCCGTGGTAAAACCTATTGGAGTTGGCCCGCCTAAGTCTCGATCACATGCATCATAATTTTTGTCAGTATCACATGCCCTTAATAGTGTTAATAGAACCAGAAGCATGCACGATCGTATTGCATTTCTGCATGCTTTCAGCCTTAGACAGTAACCAGGGCTAAAATGCTGCCTTTTCTTCAAGCCTTCGTGCTGCTGTTCTGTGCACAGAACATCTAAAAGCAAAATGATGATGCTGCATGAAATCCTCCCATACAGTAAAATCCATTAAATCTGCCCTTGTTCCATCAGCTGCCTTCTGCTGCTGTCTCAGCCAGTCACTGACACGGCTACCAGTCTGGGCCCTTCTGCTGCTTTCCACTTAAACAGCAGCACACAAGGCAGCAGAGGAACGATAGCTGGTAATTAATTAAGGATCTAATTTGAAACATTTTAGCCTATGTGGGGATTTCATGCAGGACCTTAATTTTTTTTGGGGGGGGGGCGGTGGACATGGAAACTTTTTTTAACAAAAATGTTTATTAGAGGGCATGATTTTGTAATACAATTGATAAATTTTTAGTCATATTAAGCCTTTAATGCATGAACAACATTGATTTTATTTAAAAGGAGGACAAGAAGACATAGTTGCACACACAGATTTATCAAGTTAAGAACAGTTGAAAGAAAAAGACATAATGGAAATACCCAAACATCACTCCGTTTTACATCTGTCACAGAATTGATCTCTATTGCATCTGTACCAGTTTTCTGTGTGTTTGGGTTTTCATCCATTTTTTAGATCAGAAATTTGACTTCGTATTCTTGGAAGAGATGACTTTCCCATTAATGGAGTCCTCTACACAGTGCGAATACGCCGTGTGGTTTGAGGCCTGAATTCAAAGAAAAATGTATTTAGTATTCTTTAAATGGAATATGTTTTTGAAAACGTGTTCTGTTGTACAAATATGGTTTCCATTTGTAGTAATGATTGAGAGTTTGCTTCCATACTGAAATAGAAGTTTTCATGCTTGTAACCTAGAAATTGCTGATTTAAACAATGCATTACTTTCCTTTCCAAGTGATTTTTACAGAAATACAGCATTATATAGTTTTCTTGTTCCCTAGAAGACAAACCACTTGGTCTCTGCCCCTCCCCCCTGCTTTATGTGTCTGGACATGTTCAGTGCACTACATCCAGGAAGAGAGCAGTTCTCCAGTCAGCTACTGTATCCTCTTTGTTGGGGGAAGAGGAGTGAAAAGATATTTGTTTACTTCAGTGAATGATTTTCATGTCTATAAATGCTGTATTTTTGAGAAGAAAATCACATAAAAGATAAGTAAAACATTATTTCAATGTTATATATTATGTAATATTATAATTCTTAATACTATTAAATAAATAACTTATTTCTGGTTAGTGGAGATATCAAGGAAAAAAGCTATAATAGTACATAAAGCCTTTCATTAAGAGTTATGAGAGGTTAGTGTGAGATTTGATAAATTGAAAATAAGGAAAGCTGGTGACTTCACTTAAAGGGACTGTCCACCCCTCTTTTCAAAAATGTAAATATTGTAGATTACCCCCGAAAACCTTGAGATCATTTTATCCTAAAGCTTTAAATCGGCTCCCACGTTGAGTTATTATACTTACATGCTCTTAGCTCCACCGCTGCTTCCGGGTTCCTCAGTCAGTCTCCACTGTGGCTGCTCTGTTCTTTTTGTGTTCCCGAGCAGCCGCAGTGAAGACTGCTCCGGGAATGGCAGTCAGCGATTGGCCGAGACGTCACTGTCGCGGCCGACACTGACTGCCTTACCCGGAAGTGCAGAGCTGCGGCGGTGGAGCGAGGAGGAGCATGTAAGTATAATAGCGCAGTGTGGGGGCGGATTTACAGCTTTAGGATAAAACGATCTCTAGGTTTTGGGGGGTATTCTACTATATATACATTTTTGAAGAAAGGGGTGGACATTCCCTTTAATAAGAAAGGGGGGTTCACTGAACAATAAAGAAATTATGATTTTATTGTTCATGTTCTCTTTATGTTTGATTAAACTGCACATGATCAGATTGCTTGACTTGCACAAAGAATAATCAAACAGCATAAACATTTGCCCGTGTGCTGCCAACTTAACATCAACATAAAAGAAATTCTTAGTTAAATGCCATGTGCTAGAAGAAAATGCATAGTCCATAAAGATAGACCATTCAACAAGTGCACTTACCTTCTTTGAATGACTGGGATAAGCTGGAGAAAAAAATATAAAAAAATATTATTAACTATGCTTATTTTTTTTGCTGTCTTTTTTTTTAGAAAAGTATTACATTGCAATTCAGCAATAATAAACAAGCAAGACATACAATACATAGAATTCTAGTGCACAAACCAATTGCATATTGGCTACCTCCATAAGGTTGCTGCTACAAACAGTCTGCTAAACCCTGGATAAATAAAAGCAATTAGTTCAATAATATTATTTATTAATTATTTTAAGCCCAGTCACCACGTCAAGGTTGCTTTATTTAACTGGGTCCTAACCTACTGGTACTTGCCTGTTTGGCTGCATGAGCTGACTGCTTCTCGTGTGTGGACTGGATGCCTGAAGCTGACTCTCTAGTTTAAAGTACTTTGCTCAAATGAGCACATGACCTAACTCTGGGTGGAGTCAATGTAAAACACAATATACAAAAAATTGGGCTGTTGTACGTCCATATTAAAGTGCAACTAGAGACCAAAAATATAATACATACAAAAAATAGAATTCTAGTGCACAAACAATTCTAATTGCAATTAGAATTGTTTGTGCACTAGAATTCTATGTTTTGTATGTATTATATTTATTCCCACCTCCCTGTCAATAACAGTACGCTCGGGGGACTGGAACTTACCTTACCACTTCCTCTCGCAAGCCGCTCCTGCATCTAACAGCTGTTCTGTCCCTATCTTTTGTATTGGCACGCATGCGCCTAAGATAGGGGCGCGTAGTTGGGACACAACAGCTGTTAGATGCAGGAGTGGCTTGTGAGAGGAGCGCCAGTAAGGTAAGTTCCAGGTCCCCCGAGCGTACTATTATTCACAGGGAGGTGGGAATAAGCGTCTCACCTCCCTGTGAATAATAGAAGCGGATGGCATATACTTAAAAAACTGATTTATGTGGGTTTAGAGTCCTTTTATTGTGGATGTACAACAGCCCAATTTTTTGTAAACAAGCAAAAAATTAACAAGTTGATAGGGCAATTAACATTCTAGAGAGTGGAACCAAGGGCGGTATTTATTAAGTGGTATCACTAAAATTGCAATGTACCAATCATTTGTTGATGTTCCAATGGTGTGGTATGGCCGACTCACTGACCGACCTATATATCCATGTATCGGTGGGTCAGCCGAAAATATTGTATGGTCTGTGCCAATGATTGCTACTGAATTTGGTCGCTTGTTCATCTGCATCAGGTGAACAGGTGATTGGGTATGTTGGTAAATCATGGCCCGTCACGTGTGTACCCAGCCTAACAGGCACATTTTTGCACCTCTTATTAAATAAGACCATGAGTGCTACACAGTTATATGTAACACATTTTATACTTAAATATACTTAACTCCAACACTATCAGGGAGATGTAATAAAAGTTGTTATCATTAAAAATGGTTCTTATTTTGCTCCAATTAATCACATGTTATTTACCATTTGAAAGCGAACATCTAATTGGTTGGGGCAAAATAAGCACCATTTTAATGATAAGAACTTTTATTACATCTCCCTGTACGACTTCACAGCGGTTTCACACATTCAAGGTCATCAGATTTAGATCTGACTGACCATAACAAAGTTTTACGTGAATCTAGTCCATGTTATTGGGTGGCACTGTGTTCTTAACCAGGCTTTGTGCTTTTGAAATGTTTCACAATTTTCAGCTGCCTGGGTTGTTTAAAAAGGTATATATTATTTTATAATATGAATATCCTTTATACTTACTGCACATCTTCTCCTTCCAAAAGACGTCTGTAAGTAGAAATCTCTTGTTCTAGACGAGACTTAACATCCATTAGAACCTTGTACTCGTGACTCTGACGTTCCATGTCTGAACGCAGCTCAGCAAGCTGTGCTTCTACATTACTGATAAGGTCTTGGATTTGGGAGAGCTGCACACAATATCTTCCTTCTGTCTCTGCCAAGGATCCCTCTAATGCTGCTTTCTAGAGCCATGAAGAAATAAAGTTAAATGTGTGAATTTCATATGCATGGTATGTTATTTATTACTGGGATTCCCTGTATATTCACATTATGAAGTCTCACCATACTAAGTTGTGTTTGAAGCTCGATTTCTAATCCCTGTAGTGTACGTTTCAAATCTGTTATTTCTGTCTTGCTGGACTGGATAAGTTGACCGCTGCTTGCTACTTCCTTGTTCAGTTCTTCAGTCTGCCAATGGTGATAAAGATGTAGCAAGTATTTAGCAAGTGGAAAAAAACATTTAAAGCTCAGCTATCTTAATTGCAGGTGAAGCACTTACTTTTTTAAAGTACCATTCTTCTACATCTTTACGATTTTTCTCAGCAAGAGTTTCATACTGATCTCTCATTTCAGACAGTATCTTAGTTAGGTCTATACCAGGTGCAGCATCCATCTCCACATTCACCTGTCCACCAACATGTCCACGTAGAGCATTCATTTCCTGTAAAACAGACTTGGTTACAGTACTCATACCCCAAATAACAGCTATATGCACCAGGTATCGAATTAAATAAAGTTTTGCTAGACTAGTCCAGTCCAGGGTAATGTCATAGTATAGGAATTTCAGATTAGCTCTTTTAGACACCTCCTTAAACTAAAAACTATAAAAAAAAAGATTAGCCAGACTTAAGGTGATTTATATGAGTGCTGAGCATTTTGGTAGGCTATGCATGGGATACTTTAATTGTAAGCTCAGGTCAGGATCTGATTACAATAGATAAACTAATAGTTAACAGTTGTGTAATATGTTCAAGAATAAAATAAAATTAAAACAATACAAACATATTTTCCATTTTTTAATAGTATAACAAAAAAAACCTTTTCTTACAATTAAATATCTAGCATTAGTAAGATAATTAACATCCCTTTACAAAATGTTCAGAAGACATTTATTCTTACTTCTTCATGGTTCTTCTTCAGATAAGCCAGTTCCTCTTTGAGGCTTTCAATCTGTATCTCCAGGTCAGATCTCGTTAGAGTCAACTCATCTAGGACTCGACGAAGACCATTTATGTCAGCATCAACACTCATGCGGAGAGCCAGCTCATTTTCATATCTTAATGAAAGTAAATGGTTTTGAAATGAATTAGCGATAAAATCAAAAACTAAGAGTTTTTTTGGCAGTTTTAGCAAACACTAATCCAGGTAACAGCTAGGTTAAAAAAAAATTTAAATCATAAAAATAATCTAGATTTAATTTATCTAGATTTTTAGCAAGAATCTTGTGTAGAAATGATACTGCCATAACCAAACCAAAGATGCTTAGTTGAAATTGATGTTCAAAGAATCACGTGAAAGCAACGTTTATCTCAGCCTTCTGATTGGGTTAACTCTCTTCCAATTAGGATTGTCCAGGCCATTAAGCAAAGAGGAAACTAGAAAGTTGTATGATGCATAACCTAGCAGTGGGTAAAAAATCATTGCTGACACAAGAATGGGAGAGCGGAAATGGAAATAGCAGAACAAAAGGAAATTATTTAATAGGAAGTGCTAAATGAGAAGGAAGTGCAATGTACAGAATGTATTTGATTGATGATGCTTTGTGTAGAGGATTATGCCAACATTTTGTGATCTGGTACCTTCATAACACAAGGTGTTGTCAGGACCAACGGTGATAACAATAACAGATGTTATTGTATGTCTAAATGTGCCCATACATTAGACCTCACCTCCCAATTGATTCCACACCATTCAATCAATTCTTCAGAAACCACCTTTCCCGGCTTTTTTTGTTACCGACATGCGATCACAAAATGAATGGGCCAAGTGGGACCTTGTGATTGTGAAAAAGAACCAGAAAGGCGGTTTCTGAAGAATTGATTGAATGTTTCAGGGGTGAGTTCTAATGTATGGACACATTCAGGGTACCTTCTTTTTTAAAAAAGCCTAAAAGTAAGAAACACTGGTTTTATATAGAAGCAGAAGCAACACATTTAGATTAACATTTGACTGATTGATTGACTAATTCAATAGAAATATTTTTCTTAAGTTCTTACTTGGTTCTGAAGTCATCAGCAGCCAGTTTGGCATTATCAATCTGCAGAATAATGCTTGCGTTGGTTGTGGTCGCAGTAAGGATCTAAAGTTTAGAAAGCACAAATTTAAGGATTCCTATATTACTTAATATTAAATATATTTATATATATACTTAAAATATATAATATTACTGAAATTCAGCATAATTTCATCTGAGACTTAAGTATTGTACATATAAGACAAATACTTTATATGCACTGTTAAAATGTAGTTTATCTCACTCCTACATGCTAAATAAAAACATACATGCAAATAGAACCATTTACTAGTTTACTAGTTTATGGAAGGGCAGAAAAATCATGGAAAAAGAATTTATTGAATATGTCTGATCATCCTTACCTTGTTGCGAAGATCCTCAATTATCTTGTAATAATGGGTGTAGTCAGTGGATGGACTTGGCATTTGTTTCTGGTACCAATCTCTGATTTTGATTTCTAGTTCAGTATTTTGTTTCTCCAAAGAGCGGACCTTCTCCAGGTATGAAGCCAAGCGATCGTTCAAATTCTGCATGGTCTGTTTCTCACCTCCAGCCAGAAGCCCATCTCCTCCAAAGCTATAGCTGGCCCCACCATAGCCGGCCCCACCATAGCTAGAAAAATAGCCTCCACCTATACCACCATCAAAACCATAGCCTCCACCTGTGCCAGAGGAAACCATTCTTGCAGTGGAGATGGAGACATTTTTGCCACCACTGCCTCCATGGATGCTTGGTGCTCTATAAACATTAGATGCTCTATATGAGCCACCTCCATATCCAGTTGGACTCTTCAATGATCCAGAGGATGAAGTAGTGGTTTGCCTTACAGTGTATGAAGTCATGTTTTCAAAAAAGCTGCCTCTTAGGATCACGTCAGTGATGTTAACTGTTGACTGCTATGAATCAGGATCCCGATCCCTTGAATTTATATTAAAAATGTGGGTGTGTGTTTCTACCTCCTCCATCCTTTGGCAGTGTAATCAGCTTTGATTTCTCTGCCAACATTCGTACCTGCACCAGGATATCTTATTACATCATTGGTCTGTGAGAATAACCTACTATATGTTACCACCTCTGCCCCCCCTCCCCATTTCTTAATCCCTATAACTCCTCTGACAGGCAACATTGTATGCGTGTGCTACATTTGTTCATAAAACAAAAGCTGATTCACATTGAGTCAGGGAGGATCCTTCCTTAGGCTATACTTTTGACAATCATTTGTTCACAACGAGTATAGCAGTCTCCCCTCCCTTATTTGGAAACTTTGGAAAATAGCATGAAATTTGCAATTATTCAAAAATAGTTACCTGTTCAGCTTTCAATTGATGTTAAATTATTAAGGATAAAGACTTTTAACTTAACACTGGAAGTTGTAAAAAAAACAGAAGCACAGAAATGTATGTTAGATTGATGTATATTGATATTAGAAAACAATGACCTGGTGCTGTTAGCATCTCTGACAATTTCTCAGATACACAGTTAGTCTCTCGCAATTATTATCCAGTTACTGAAATGTGTATCTAAGGGCTCATTACACGTGCGATCACAGGGGCCGAGCCGCAACACACGATGTGTATGAGCTAACAATCATGGCGTAAATTTGCAATTTGTTGGCTGAAACGGGCGTTTGGTTGGGCCTTGTTGATATTTCATGGGGCGAATTGGTCAACAAGGCTGAACACCGATTTTGCCCCGATGAAGCACCCATACACGGCACGATTGTTGGGCAAAATAGGCGCTCATTGATTCGACATTCGATCTAAAATGAATTTCAAATCGATTGTCATTTCAAGTGGAGCCACAGGTAAAACTGCTACTCCACTTAAAATTACAATCAATTTGACATTCATCTTTCCCCAGTTGGATCATGTTTGCGATCATAATTGAAATTGTATTATTGATTGCATAATGATTGGGCCAGGAAGTATGTGATGACTAACTTTCACATTCAATAACTTTGACAATACACATTGAATAACTAAGTGTAGCACTGTTGAGAGCAGGACCAATGACTTGCTCATTGGTTAACAACAATCCATCATGATGCCAGCATTATGTTAAGACCAGTGCATGCCTTTGCCTCTAGACATGCTCAGTTTGGACCTTAAAATCTTTTGGTGAATACAGCCATGCATGTGAACTGACCTTTGATAGAACTTGATTCAGATATTGACACTTACATACTTTTCATCTTTCTAAGTTGCAAGAGCAAGGTAATATTTAGCCTAACCCCTTCCCCGCCTTTAGACGGCGGTTATTGTTAATTAGAGATGTTCAAAACTGGTGAGTTTTGTTCCATTTTTGGAATTCTGTAAAAATTAGAAAATCTGAAAAAGGACCCATAGAAGTCAACAGGGGGGAAATATCTGAAAGTTGTTCGTTAAAATAAGGATATAAAAAAGCATGGTAACTTACAGTCAGGGGAACAAGTACATATCGCCAAAACGTAAATAAAATGGAATCTCCTACACGTTGGCTATTGCAAAGATTCTGCATGTATATTCAAGGCTACTTTCAGTAACGGAACCCCAATTTTTTTCAGTAACGGAACCCCAAAGATTTCACGGAACCCCAATTTTTCGAATTTTCAATTTTTATCGAAAATCAAAGTTAGATTATTATCGAAAAATCGAAAGTAGATAATTATCGAAAATCAAAAGTAGATAATTATCGAAACTCGAAAGTAGAAAAGTATCCAAAGTAGACGATTTTCAAAAATGGAAACTCGAATTTTCAAATTCGAAAACGAAACTCAACAGTTTCGAACATCTCTACATCCAACGTGGTGTACTTAATACAGTGCACTAGATTCCCAACAGGGGGGCTGTATATAGGAGAGACTGGCTAAAGCCTGAGAAAGAGGAATACACACCACTGCTTTATAATAACAAAAAAACAGGACACACCATTAACACCCTCCCCACTCCATAAACGATCTAAGAATTTTGGTCCTTAAGGGGAACTTTAAAACAGAGAATGAAAGGAAGGTCTGGGGGTACAAATTAATGAAAGCTTTTAACTCTCTGGAAAAGGGACTGAACCTGGGCCTTGGATTTATGGCAAACTATGTAGATTAAGAACAGCCAGCACCAAGCCAGAAATACAAACATCTGTAGAGACATTGGGACAGTTAATTACATGGAATTCCTTTTACTTCACACTTCAGTAACTTACCACTATTTATATCAACCACTTTCATCCACATTATCTTGTACCTTATCTGTTTGTCCCTTGCAGACCCCTTTATATGACTTTCTTAACACCTTTCTTAACACTTTCTTAACACTGATATTCCGTTTTTCTGGTTATTTGAAATATGAGCCTAATGTTGTATAAATATCAGAGAGCACCACAGCTTCATTGTAATCAGCTTGAAAAAGGAACTAGAATGTTCTGAAAGCTTGCTATGACTATCTTAGTTAGCCAATAAAGGTATCACCTTTATACCACTTTTGTTATTTTTTATTTCAAAAGGGTTACCCTGTAAACCTAAAATTACCGCCACACATCGACGCGAAAATACCGCTTTCGGCATAATTATAATGGTGAGAGAAATCGCCCCGAAGGGAGTTGAAATCCCTACACGGCGATACGGAGCAGGGGGCTGGGAGGGGCTGCTGGAAAGCGGCCGCGACAGGTGGGCGGGCGGGGTGTACGCGTGGGTGTATTTATCAGATTTTCGGAAATGTATACCATGTAAACCAAGCATTGAAAAACTGACCAATCACCAATCTACAAACCTATATAAAGAGCTGCAAACCTTTGCAGAGCTCAAAAGTCATCGCAGTAGATGGCAGAAGAAAGAAGAAGCTAGCAACATCAGCTCCACTGAGGCCGGCGGTGTTGGTGGCGCTGGGAACATCGGCCTCGTCGAGGGCACCGGCATGGGAGGTACCCCTGGCGGCAGCAGGGGTACTTCCCAGGGTCGGTGGCCTCGGCGGAGTTGGTGTCACTGGATGGAAGAAAGAAGACATCGCCCAAGGGCTCTTTTAAGAGCCGACAGGGTCCCGGTTTGAGCTGCGGGACCCCCAACAAGGGCACTTATCAGTGCCGCTGCGGGGCCCCTTAAGCCCAAACAGCCCTTATAAGGGCCTCAAAGGCCCTGATAGGGGAGGGGGGGTCCCGGTATGAGCTGCGGGACCCCCTAAGCCCCAAAAGGCACTTTTCAGTGCCCCAACTGGAGGGCACCTCCCCCCAGTGGGCCCTTCCCTTCCACCTCCCTGTGAGCATACGGGGCAGGGGGCTGGGAAGGGCTGCTGGGAAGAGGACGGCGGGTGGTCTCTGCATTAACTTTTTGCGGATGGTTTTCACCATTTTATAAATCGTGTTAATGGCGATTTTAGAGAAAATGACGGGAAAATCGGCCACGAAAAGTTAGCGCTCGTTTATAAATATGCCCCTTTAAAGTTAATTTCTTGAAGACGTTTCGCTTCATCCAACTGGCTTTCATAATTAGCATATGACAGCTAAGTGTTAGGCACCTTCTGAATGCGAGGTGTACAAGTCATTCTGAATTGAGAAAGCCAGTCGGATGGCTAGCGAAACGTCTTCAAGAACTTAACTTCAAGTCCAGTTGATCTAACTTAATACAACAGATATACCATGACCTGGATGAATGAGAACCTTCACAAGTACATTATTCAATATTCAGATACACTGATTTCGATTTAATTCCACATTCACTACTTTTTATTTATATTAAATAAATGATTGACCTCAAGCAGATGTTTGAATCATCTATGGCTACACATAAGATAAAAAAACAGCAGAACCTTCTTTAAACAAAATAAAATAAAGATGGAATAATGCTATAAAATTACATTGCTCAAATAACCCATAAAAAACATCTGACTCAAAATTCCCGAGATATGGGCGAGACAAGCAAATTCACTTCATTAAGCCTACTCCACCTAAAGCTGGATGCTAGTTATTTTTTAAAATAGAAAATGTTTGAATAAACAGGGTAAAAGGAACATTGATGACAAAATTAATATTTTTCCAGAGGGGCTTTATCTTTATCCAAAGAAGAACTAGTATAGTATAGTATAGTATTTGAGGTTGAATAAAGACATACGTCCATCCAGTCCAACCCATCTAGCAATATCCTATTCCTACCTAACTGTTGATCCAGAGGAAGGCAAAAAAACCCCACCAAATTTAGAAGGGGGAAAAATTCCTTCCTGACCCCAAGTGGCAATCGGAAATTTCCTGGATCAACTCTACTTTATGTATCAATACCAGTAACTTGCAACATTCCTTGTTTGCGAAACTCATCCACCTTTTTTTTGAAACTGACCAATGAACCTGCCATACAACGTCCACTGGAGACAGTTCCATAGCTTTACCGTCTTCACAGTAAAAAACCCTTTCCGAGCTTGAAGCCTAAACCTTTTTCTTCAAGTCTTAAGGGATGTTCATCGGTGGTCTTTTGACATGTTCTATTGGTGAACAATGCCCCAGATTGTTTATTGTATGGCCCGTTAATGTATTTATACACAGTAATCATATCCCCACGCAAGCGCCTTTTCTCCAGCGTACATAATTGTAACTTTTCCAGTCTCTCTTCATATTCAAGCTCCCCCAATCCCCTTATTAATTTAGTTGCCCTTCTCTGAACCCTTTCCATTTCAAAGATGTCCTTTTTGTACACAGGATTCTAAAATTGCACTGCATATTCCAAATGAGGCCTTACCAATGCTTTGTAAAGAGGGAGAATTACATTTTCCTCCCTTGAATCCATACCTCTCTTTATACAAGACAATACCATGCTGGCTCTGGCTGTTGCCGCCTGGCACTGCTTGCTGCCTTTAAGTTTGTTATCCACCAAAACTCCAAGATCCCTTTCCAACAGGGACTCACTTAACACAGAGCCATTTATAGTATAAGTAGCACAAGTATTTTTAAGTCCAAAATGCATCACCTTACATTTATCAACATTGAATTTCATCTGCCACTTAGCAGCCCAATGTGATAATCTATCTAGATCCCCTTGCAACAATTGCACATCCTCTGAAGTTTTTAATGGTCGACAAAGTTTTGTGTCGTCAGCAAACACAGAAACCTTGCTGACAATACCCACTTCCAAATCATTAATAAATAGATTAAATAGAAGCAGCCCCAACACAGAACCCTGTGGCACCCCACTTAGCACTTTAGTCCATAATGATGAAGCCCCATTAACAACTACACTCTGCATCCTATTCATTAACCAATTTTCTATCCATGTACAAATGTGACTCCCCAGACCAACAGACCTTAGCTTATTCATTAGTCGCCTATGGGGGACTGTATCAAAAGCCTTTGCAAAATCCAAGTAAACTACATCTACTGCTATACCAGAGTCTAAATTTCTACTTACTTCCTCATAAAAGCCAAGCAAGTTAGTTTGAAAAGATCTATTCCTCCTAAATCCATGCTGGTTACTACTTATTATGTCAGTCCTTGAAACATACTCTAGAATATGTTCCCTTATTAAACTTTCCAGGATCTTCCCCACCACTGAAGTTAAACTTACAGGCCTGTAATTACCCGGGTGTGAACGAATACCCTTTTTGAATATTGGAATAACATCAGCCTTTTTCCAATCCAGAGGCACACCATCGGACATGAGGGAATCAGCAAAAATAAGAAACAATGGCCTAGATAAAACTGAACTTAGCTCCTTAAGTACCCGAGGATGTATTTTATCCGGTCCAGGAGATTTATTAATATTAACCTTATTTAGTTCTTTCTGTACTATATCCTCGGTTAACCAAAGTGAACTTGAATCTTGTATACCATTATTGCTACTATACTCTATGATATCTGTACTTGGATCTTCTATAGTGGGAATATAAACTTTTCTTACATTATTTAGTTCAGTCTATGCTACCCCAACCCCACCATGAACATTTTTAACTTTTATATCAATATATTTTCCAAGAAAAAGTAATTTAATCATTGAGTGGAGTCTGTGGGCGGAGCTGCTATCATCTGCCACATATTAACATTCAGCAAGTGTCTCTAAGCAATGAGAGAAGCAGGGGAGAGAGGTTAGATCTCGCCCTGCAGGGACTTGCAAATGAGAGTCCAGGACTCTGACTGGAGGTGGAGATTAAGTGCTGCCTCTCATCTGTGTTTTCAATGTAATGCAACAATCGCTACCCAATGAGCCATGGGACATTTTTGTAGCATTGGTGCCCTTAAAGGGGAACTGTGGTCCAAAAATGACTTTAGGTAAATTGATAGGAATTGCTCCCCTGAGAATTTTTGCAATTTATTTCCATTGTTTATTTTGCATAGTTTTAAAGATATTTACATTTTTGTGTGTGATATGGCAACAGCATCACCAGGTCCCCTGCACTTCCTGCTTCCTGCTCTGAAACTGTCAGTCAATCTGTCCTGTGTCTCCTCCTCCCCTTTGCAGCCCCCCTCGTCCCTCCCACTCATGGACCCCATGGTCCCTCCAGTTGCAGGCCCCCCATGGCCCATTATCTTACAGCCCCATGTGGCCCCGCCCACTCGCGGGCGCCTAAGCCCAGCACACTCACGGTGCCTAAGCCCAGCCCACCCATGGGTGACTAAGCCCAGCCCACTCAGAGGTGCCTAAGCCAAGCCCACTTGCGGGTGCCGTGGGTTACTCAGAACCCCCCCCTACAGAAAACTCTGTGGAATGAGTGAGAACTCTGCCTGAAAAGGCTGTTTTTACACAGTGAAAGAGAAGAGCTGTAGATTCCCTTACCTTCTTTGTCAGGACTTCACACAGCAGAGAGGAGGTTGTGACATCCCGAGGCTTCTCCTCACAGTGCCGCCAGCAAGCACAGCCTCAGACTCCCTCAGTGTGTGAGGGAGACAACAATCCCTTTCTGAGAACCCACGGCACCCGCAAGTGGGCTTGGCTTAGGCACCTCTGAGTGGGCTGGGCTTAGCACCCATGGGTGGGTGGGCTTAGGCACCGTGAGTGTGCTGGGCTTAGGCGCCCGCGAGTGGGCGGGGCCCACATGGGGCTGTAAGATAATGGGCCAGGGGGGCCTGCAACTGGAGGGACCATGGGGTCCATGAGTGGGAGGGACGAGGGGGGCTGCAAAGGGGAGGAGGAGACACAGGACAGATTGACTGACAGTTTCAGAGCAGGAAGCAGGAAGTGCAGGGGACGGTGATGTGTTGCCATATCACACACAAAAATGTAAATATCTTTAAAACTATGCAAAATAAACAATGGAAATAAATTGCAAAAATTCTCAGGGGAGCAATTCCTATCAATTTACCTAAAGTCTTTTTGGACCAAGTTCCCCTTTAAGGGCACCAATGCTACAAAAATGTCCCATGGCTCATTGGGTAGCGATTGTTGCATTACATTGAAAACACAGATGAGAGGCAGCACTTAATCTCCACCTCCAGTCAGAGTCCTGGACTCTCATTTGCAAGTCCCTGCAGGGCGAGATCTAACCTCTTCCCCTGCTTCTTATTGCTTAGAGACACTTGCTGAATGTTAATATGTGGCAGATGATAGCAGCTCCGCCCACAGACTCCACTCAATGATTAAATTACTTTTTCTTGGAAAATATATTGATATAAAAGTTAAAAATGTTCATGGTGGGGTTGGGGTAGCATAGACTGAACTAATAATGTAAGAAAAGTTATATTCCCAACTATAGAAGATCCAAGTACAGATATCATAGAGTATAGTAGCAATAATGGTATACAAGATTCAGTTACTTTGGTTAACCGAGGATATAGTACAGAAAGAACTAAATAAGGTTAATATTAATAAATCTCCTGGACCGGATAAAATACATCCTCGGGTACTTAAGGAGCTAAGTTCAGTTTTATCTAGGCCATGTTTCTTATTTTTGGATTCCCTCATGTCCGATGGTGTGCTCTGGATTGGAAAAAGGGATGTTATTCCAATATTCAAAAAGGGTATTCGTTCACACCCGGGTAATTACCGGCCTGTAAGTTAACTTCAGTGGTGGGGAAGATCCTGGAAAGTTTAATAAGGGAACATATTCTAGAGTATGTTTCAAGGACTGACATAATAAGTAGTAACCAGCATGGATTTAGGAGGAATAGATCTTTTCAAACTAACTTGCTTGGCTTTTATGAGGAAGTAAGTAGAAATTTAGACTCTGGTATAGCAGTAGATGTAGTTTACTTGGATTTTGCAAAGGCTTGAACAGTCCCCCATAGGCGACTAATGAATAAGCTAAGGTCTGTTGGTCTGGGGAGTCACATTTGTACATGGATAGAAAATTGGTTAATGAATAGGATGCAGAGTGTAGTTGTTATGGGGTTCATCATTATGGACTAAAGTGCTAAGTGGGGTGCCACAGGGTTCTGTGTTGGGGCTGCTTCTATTTAATCTATTTATTAATGATTGGAAGTGGGTATTGTCAGCAAGGTTTCTGGTTTTGCGACGACACAAAACTTGTCGACCATTAAAAACTCAGAGGATGTGCAATGTTGCAAGGATCTAGATAGATTATCACATTGGGCTGCTAAGTGGCAGATGAAATTCAATGTTGATAAATGTAAGGTGATGCATTTTGGACTTAAAAATACTTGTGCTACTTATACTATAAATGGCTCTGTGTTAAGTGAGTCCCTGTTGGAAAGGGATCTTGGAGTTTTGGTGGATAACAAACTTAAAGGCAGCAAGCAGTGCCAGGCGGCAACAGCCAGAGCCAGCATGGTATTGCTTGTATAAAGAGAGGTATGGATTCAAGGGAGGAAAATGTATTCTCCCTCTTTACAAAGCATTGGTAAGCCTCATTTGGAATATGCAGTGCAATTTAGAATCCTGTGTACAAAAAGGACATCTTTGAAACCCCCCCCTACAGAAAACTCTGTGGAATGAGTGAGAACTCTGCCTGAAAAGGCTGTTTTTACACAGTGAAAGAGAAGAGCTGTAGATTCCCTTACCTTCTTTGTCAGGACTTCACACAGCAGAGAGGAGGAGGGACTTGTTGTCTCCCTCACACACTGAGGGAGTCTGAGGCTGTGCTTGCTGGCGGCACTGTGCAGGAGAAGCCTCGGGAATGTCACAAGTCAGCCTCCCACCCATTAACTTTCTGGTCAGTCATTTCTGTATATCTTGGGCTGTGGAGCACGTAGAGAGGTGGTTGATGGCTCGTTTTAAAGGTAGGAAACTGGCCTTTCATTTAAACTTAACTTGGCTCTCTGAGGAATTCAATAGACAATTATACTATTACAATCAAAATGATAACCTGGTCTACCAAATGGGGTAATCTGACAACCCTGACAAAGCTTGCGTGCAAGAAACTGAGGCAAGCGAAAAGCGCATTGGTATGCGTGGTACTGACTTAGCGTGGCTGCTTTTTTTTGTGGATAGTTCAGGACAGCATTGATTGGCGCAGGGGGAGAGAGACTGGCAATGCTACCAGGCGAAGTAGGGACAGAGAAGGAGGCACAATCATCATCAAGCTAGGAGAGTGATCACTAATAGAGGCTCAACTATCATAAAAGCTATGTGAGCCAGCTCGCCACAGCAGGAAGAGTAGTATCTACTTACCTATCTCGGGGAGATTCCGATAGAAGTCCTGGGTAAGCCAGTAGTGTGATTAACCTCTGTGACCATGTTGCAAATTGTCTCCAACTTGGAAAACTGTAATATGAGATGCCATTGATTACCATCGGATACCAACGTAACATTTTGTTTACAGACTGATGGAACTTTGTATCTCTTAGGCTGGGTACACACCAGCCAATATTTTCAGATCTGACGAATGAACGATCGGGCATGTCAAAAAATTCAGATCGATCGTTCCTATGGGAACCGCACATCATTCGCAAATTCGTCCGTGGCCGAACTACATTCAGCCACGACCAACGGACATTTCTCCTGGCCAAGCGCTCGATCGTAGCGAGCGCTCGGCCGGGACAAAAAGTCCCTCCATGTGTGCCCAGCCTTACAGTGAGTTATCTCAGCACTGAGCAACTTTATATGGACAGCACACGCTGAGACCTTTTATATTATTATCCTTACAGACTGGGGACGCCCAGTTAGTGATATATTTATAGTTTGTAAGTGTGTATTAATGGGGTGGGGGGTATCAGCATTTTGGGTGTGAGGTAATTAATTTGTTCCGTACCAATAAATGGGTTTTTCTTAATCAGTGGATATCAAGTGTGTGAGTGATTGTTGGGGATACTAGGGAAGTCTTTCTTCCCACTCTTTATTTGTTGATTACTGTGGATTAATAGCCCAGGCAAATATCTACACCTTTTAGTACATAAGACTCAATCAGGGTTATTCAACAAAAGTTCTTATCGTTAAAAAATGTATGCTAATTTTGCCCCAACCAATCAGATGTTAGCTTTTAAATGTTAAATAAGATCTGATTGGTTGGGGCAAAAATAGCACCATTTATAACAATTAGAACATTTATTGAATTACCTGAATGCATTTTCTCAGGTTGGAGAGGTGTTAAATTAACAGTTCAGTGGAAATTAGCAATATTTGTTAAATTGTTAGTTTGTGTAATGCATACTTATTTATTCTACATATTCTCTCTCATTTTGAAAAATCAGTTGATTTCATTCCCTTTGCTGTTCCCTGCTGTTGACATTAGTGAGCTGACATTTCAGGTTATAACGATCCTTCTTCTTCCCAGAATGCACCACATCCTTGGAATGTTCCTAACAGTAATTTCTACTGTTTGGCTGTTGGATGGGTCAAACATACTCAGATCTCTACTGAGCAACTGAATCAACCCAGGCGGTGGGTCAAGGGCAAAACCATAACGGTCTCTACTAGGGGTCCTTCAAACAGGAAGTCAATATTTCGGTTGCATTTATTTATACACAGACAAAATGCTGAATGGGCAGATTAAGGTCATTGGGATAGAAAAATACTGCTTTTTTTCTGAAAAGTACATGTATTTCCACTGAACTTCCCCTTTAATCCTAGAACAATATTTTTGACTGTATCTTTGTACCACCCATTAGCCTTATAGCACGAAGGTCAAAGGCAATCAATGAGCAAAAACTTGTCCATTTGAAAATGGAGGATTATCTCATAAACACACAATATAATATGCTAAGCACTGCACATTTGATTTAGTTAACTTAGAACCATTTAGTTACCTGTCCCCAACCCCAACTGATATATTCAAAACTTATTCTATTCATTATTAGAGATATTTAAGTATAATTATTGCCTCCATTCTGGCAGAGTAATTTGGCTCCATGAAGCCAATCAATGCTGTGAATGCTGACATCACAGACAATGATTGATTGATGTTTCCCCTACTGACTACTCTGCACATGTTCAAGCTTATAAAAAGCTTGTTGAGATAGCGAGGAGGCAGAAACCTTTTCCAGAATAGAAATTAACTTATCATTAAATATAGCAATTGGTGTTGCCAGTCACCAGTTGTTTTTATGGGTGGAAATGCACTTTAACACAATCAGGGTTATTCAATAAAAGTTCTTATTGTTAAAAATGGTGCTAATTTTGCCCCAACCAATCAGATATTATTTAACATTAGAAAGCTATCATCTGATTAGTTGGTGCAAAATTAGCACCATTTTTAACAATAAGAACTTTTATTGAATAACCCTGATTTTCTCTTCCATAGTGAGTGCATTTTAATGTGTGTTTTGCTTTGCAATAAATCATTTACAGTCTGTAGTTGGTAGATTGCACATTGGCGTGTTGCTGTATTTCTCAGTCATACTTGTAATCGAAGGGTCTGGCCTGCTGAAACCTGCCCTTCACTCTTACCGTAGTATAAGGTGTGTTTGAGGTGTGCTTGTGGTTAAACACTGTTGTATACACTATGAGAAATAAACTAATTATAAGGCACAGCCTGGGAATGGCACTAAATGATTAATCAGAATCATACATTGTTTCATTTTGTACTCATCGGTGATATGCCAGAAAATAAAAGAAGAATGCAAGCATTTAATAGATTCATGGGGTATATCTCTCTTCCAGAAGTGCACTTCTCTTGTTCTTGCATTGATGAATCACACACAACTTTAAATTTAACTACGCACAACATCTAAAATACAGTTACATTGTCCATCAAGCCAATATTATGAATCTAGAAATATATACTGGAGCTTGTTGTTGTAAGGTTATGCTAAGAATACTAAACAAATTATCTTATTATTATAATATAGTATAGTATAGTATTTGAGGTTGAATAAAAACATACATCCATCTAGTCCAACCTAGTAATACCCACATTTCAAACTAGATCAACTCCAACTTTTTGTATCCATACCAGTAACATGAAACATTCTTTATTTTTAGAAACTCATCCAGCTTTTTATTAAAACTATCAAATGAACCTGCCATCACCATGTCCAATCTAAGACAGTTCCATTGTTTTACCGTTCTTGCAGTAAAAAACCCTTTCACCTGCAACAATAGCATATCCTCTGTAGCTTTTAATGGTTGCCAAAGTTTTGTGTCTTTAGCAACACACAGATGTTGCTGACAAACCAAAATCATTAAAAAACAGATTAAATAGAAGTGTCCCCAACACAGAACCCTGTGGCAGCCCACTTAGAACTTTAGTCCATATTGATGAAGCCCCATTAACAACTGCTCTCTGCATCCAATCAATCAACCAACAAACTTTCTATCCACGTACAATGTGCCACCCCAGCCCAACAGATGTTAAGCTTAGTATACTACATCTACTGCTATGCCAGAGTCTAAATTCCTTCTAACTTCCTCATAAATGCAGAGCAAAGTTAGTTTGAAAAGATCTATTCCTCCTAAATCCATGTTGAATATTTCTTATAATGTCAGTCCTTGAAACATACTCTAGAATACGCTCCTGTATCAAACTTCCCAGTATCTTCCCCACCACTGAAGTTAAACTTATAGGCCTGTAATTACCTGGCTGTGAACGACTACCCTTTTGTGAATGTTGGAATAACATCAGCCTTTTTCCAATCCAGAGGCACACATCCAGACATGAGGGAATCTAAAAAAAAAAGAAACAATGGCCTAGATAAAACTGAACTTAGTTCCCTAAGGATGATTTATTTATTGATATTAACTTTATTTTGTTGTTTCCATATCCTCTACAGCATTTTTTACATTACTAAAAATAATATTCTTGTTCTAAACTTTCAAATGCACCAACAAATATGGAATAACTACACAAGTATATCTGAAGATCTGTTTTCTCACCTTGGGTAATACAGAAAATCCACTATATCTATGTGATATAAATGACAGCAGATGAAGATTATTGAAACCTGTTCAGTTCTGGGTGTGGACAATACTCTGAATCTGGAAAAACACTTACACTGTTAATCACACTTGGTTGTTCATACATGCAAAGTCTATTTTATTACAGAATACTATGGGTAAGTCATCACAATGTTTAATTCTTTGTACTTACTGTATAACTGTATTTTAGCAAACTGGATAATGCAGTAATGATAAACTATATGCTCTATAACAGCTAAATTCCTTCATGTACAAGAATTGGAGAAACTGCCATACAAAATCTTCACAAAGCTGTAGCCAGTACATTGTGCTGCCTATATAATATATCATTTACAATTGATAAAGAGTTGATCCAGGGATATTTTCGATTGCCACTTGGAGTCAGGAAGGAATTTTTTTCCCCTTTATAAATTTGGTGGGGTTTTTTGCCTTCCTCTGGATCTATAGTTAGGCAGGAAATGAGGGTATTATTAGAGGGTATTACTAGTTCCCGTATACAGACCATAATTGCCCAATATAGCTTGTGGTTCTTCCTAGTTCGTAGTGTGATTTCTTCAGTTCTGATCCCAAGTTATTGGTTCCTGCCCGTTTTCTCATTCATGCTTAATTGCTGCCTGTCCTGACTCCTGCTTGCCCATGCTTTCAGTTGATCCTTTGGCACCTCATTCTGCTCACTGACTCGTTTGGCTCCGTCCCTGACTTTGATTGTGCTTACTCTTTCCTGCTCCTTACTACAGTCTTGGATGGCAGCATCGCTTCCTACATTTGACCTCCTGTACCTCATTTTTACCGTTTTTCCAGCCTCCCAGACATTAGTGATCTATCTGCCTGTTACGTTCTTGTTTTTCTCTTTAAGTCCAGGGGCAACCATGTCCAGTGAGGCACTTATATCCTCCAGACAAATGGGGGCTTTCTGTGTTGAAATCTTTTCAACTCAGGGACTCCGAGGAGTCACAGCGCAGCAATATTTTTTTTTCCGATGGGCAACACTAATAGGAATTACCAGCAGTGGTAATACTGCTGGTTTATAAATTGCAGGACTTAAAAAAAAAAGAAACAGTATTACCACTGGGAAGATAACACACATTATAAATATGCCCCTTTACTTCATCAACAAAAGTTTGCATGTTCCCCCTATAGGTGCAATAAACACTAATTAGGTCTGCTCAAAGGTGTAAAGGTTCATACACACGTGCGATAGCAGGTGCAATGACTGTAGGACGATAATCGTGCCATTTATGAAATTACCATTCGGTCGGGGATCGTTGCCCAACCGACCGGGCGGATCTCCAAACGAATGGCTGTTTTGGTCAATAAAGTGCCAATACGCGGCACGATTATCGGCTAAAACAGACGTTCGTACACATGGTGCATCGCGGGTCGACACCCGCGATCGCACGTGTGTACGAACCTTAAGAAGTAGGTAATCAGCACTGATTAGGTCTGCTCACAGGTGTAAGAGGCAGGTAATCAGCACTGATTAGGTCTGCTCACAGGTGTAAGAGGTAGGTAATCAACATTGATTAAGATTGCTCACAGGTGAATCCAATGAAGAGGCAGGTAATCAGCACTGATTTGGACTGCTAAATCCTGAACACAATAAACAGGCAGCTAATCACTGATTAGGTCTGTCCACAGGTGCAAGAGGTAGGTAATCAACATTGATTAAGATTGCTCACAGGTGAATCCAGTGAAGAGGCAGGTAATCAGCACTGATTAGGACTGCTAAAACCTGAACACAATAAACAGGCAGCTAATCAGCTAATCACTGATTAGGTCTGCTCACAGGTGTAAGAGGCAGGTAATCAACATTGATTAAGATTGCTCACAGGTGAATCCAATAAAGAGGCAGGTAATCAGCACTGATTAGGTCTGCTCACAGGTGTAAGAGGCAGGCAATCAACAATGGTTAAGACTGCTCACAGGTGAATCAAATCAAGTGGCATCTACCAGTAATCAGCACAGATTAATAATAAAACCAAATGCAGAACAATCACAGAAACATTTCCAGTAGGGATCCATTTAGAGTGATGTACGGAGAGGCATTATCAGCTTTTAACTTATTAAAGTCCTGCTAAATCCTTTGCATTGTAAATAGATAGTGTTAAAGATTCAGAATGAGTTAAACCAGCTCTGTACATTGCACAGGCAAAAGATACAATCTACTAATGAAAAATATAGTCATTTATGTTGAGACACATTATACAAGAAACCACACTCAGTTCCCTGGCATTGCTCCTTTTATGATTGGTTAAATTACCTGACATTCTATCTCAATAGGAAGGTGCCAGGACAGTAAAAGATGTTTTCATAAAGCCAGAGCTGTCAGCTCTGTACATTACATTACTTATATACCAAACAAGTATGGTCTGTTTTCTAAAGATTTTTCATGCGTGTACCCAGCCTTAGATACGTTTCCCAAATGAAAAAATATTAAAAGTTACAATGTTAATACATAGTTCTTATAGATCCAGAGATCCTCTGTTTTAACCCCACCTACTAGGGGAGAGGGGAGGGTTGCCTTCCTCTAAAAAACCTGTCAGGTGTACAATGAATGGCCCGGAAGACAATATGTTAAAAGCTCTAGACCAATGTGCCACTTCTTTATCCCTGTTAATGATGCCATTTTATGCTATAATTTCTCATTCATTTTACTTATCACATGTAGTGTCTCTTTAGGATAAATAGATATTTTTATTTCCAGTTTTCTAATTTAGTAATAGCATTCAGAGAGCATTCAATAAGTAATGTATCAAGATACATTAACTAAACTAATGAACAATTCAGTATTTTAAGTTGAGATGCTTTACACAAGAACCAACACGCAGTTCCCTGGCATTGCTCCTTTTATGGTTGGTTAAGTTACCTGATATTCTAACTCAATGGGAAGGTGCCAGGACAGTAAAAGATGTTTCCAAAAAGCCAGAGCACAAAGGCTGATCAGGACAAAAGGTGTATGAAAGGGGGTGCAGATATTTGATCTTAGTTTCAACAATACTGATAGTTGTCTTTACTGCTACAACTGTAGTACTCAATACAAATATCATGGCTGTTAATATTTTGTAGCCCATTGTGATTTATAAAAATAAAAAGCTAATTTTTTGCAAAAGGTACCACCCTTATCATTACCTTGGAGACACATGTCCACAGACATTTCCCATGGGTAGATTGGAAAAAAAATTCAAAAATGTTTTTAACTTTCTTAAAGGGCATGTCCACCCCCAAAACTATAATCCCCCCAACTACTGGCCCCATCATGTAGTGTAGTGTAATCCTTACCTCACATCCCAGCTCCATATGGTTCTCCTGTAGTCCCCCCCCCAAAGTCCCAAAAACTGCCCACCAGGAGGATAGCAGAGTCCATATAGGACTCTGTCTCCTACCTGGCCTCCGGGAGAAGTTTGGCATGCGTACTGCAGCCCTTCTCCCCCTCCCTCTCCCTCCCTCTCCCGATTCCCTCCCCCTAGCTTTAAACCCTTAATGTATAAGATTCCCCCTGGTCTCCCAGCCCCAACCTCCCCTCTTTCCTCTGCCGAAGTGAGCTGCCGGCAGCCGCGTTCGTGATTGCCTGCCGCTCAGCAAATCACAGACGCGGCTGCCGGTCCCGCCCCTCTGCTTGCATTTTCTCGCAAGCAGAGGGCCGGGAGCGTGGCAGAGGAAAGAGGGGAGGTAAGTAGAGTTTGGGGAGCTTTCTTAAAATATAAATATAGCGGTTGGGGCTGGGAGACCAGGGGGAATCTTATATGAAAAAAATTTTTTTACGGTGGACATACCCTTTAACTATCTTAAATTTACGGTTGCGGTTTTAAATCTACAATTACGGTGGAAAATGTATGATTACCATCATAGATTTACATCCAGGATCACAGATTTACCATTGTCATACAATACCATTGCGGTATTTTGCTACCCCGTGGTATTGTACTTATTGTAACAAATGCGTTAAGAATGTTCTGGTTTGGTACCTGAAACTTTTATGGTCAAAACTGCTTCTGAAATTTTAACCTGAAACTGATTTTGATCATCAAACCAAGAATTTCTGTGGTTTCAATGTAGAGTTTTTATGAGTTTGAGGGGAGTTCCTGGACTCGATTATCGAAATTGTGAGTACAAACTCTACTGTCAAAGTCCATTAGCCTACCAAAAGAAATTGGTTCCACTAATTAGATTAACTAGGTTGAGATTAAATAGAGGACATCTCTCTAGAATATACAAACTAGATGTGAGAGTTGCACTCCAAAGGTACATGTGTTTAATTAATGGGGTTTGAGACGTCTGCACCCTACAAGGTCCAGTGTGAGTGCATTTGGGTTTTTGCTTCTATATTGGATATCAAGTTTACCTGTGATGGATAGATTAATGTTTGCAAGGCCATTTTTAGACATAGGCAACCTAGAGGAAATACTAGGACACATACAGGGTTATTCAATAAAAGTTCTTATCGTTTAAAATGGTGCTAATTTTGCCCCAACAGATCTTATTTAACATTTGAAAGCTAACATCTGATTGGTTGGGGCAAAATTAGCACCATTTTAAACGATAAGAACTTTTATTGAATCTCCCTGTAAGAGGGTGAAGGGCAAAAAAAAACATTCTGCAAGTTGTTCTGAGGCTGTATATTCCCAAAGTCTTTGTTCCTTATTTGCATATTGCTGAAAGGGGAGTTTCAAAGTCTTTATTCTCTCCCTATCCTATTTAATTTATTGGTGATGTCGGTCTTCACAGCACTACACTGATGATGGCTCAGTGTAAAGCCAAAACCGGTCTGTAGTTGGCGCTCTGGTTTTTGCAATTAGCTTGTGAAATGCTGTAAAAGTCTTTCTAAAGATATAGCTTTCTAAAAGCTTCCATGGAAACATGGTAAATTCCCAGTCTTTGTTCCTTATTTGCATATTGCTGAAAGGGGAGTTTCAAAGCCTTTATTGGAGCTGCAAAAGTTCTTGTAAGACCCGGGGGGGCTCTTTTAAGGGCCAAATGGGGGGTCCTAGTTTCAAGCTGTGGGACCCCTCAACAAACAAGGGAATGCTTGGTGTGAAATAGTGCTAAAAAAAACACACTAACCCTATTGTACATCAGGTATCTTGGGTTTTTCACTAATTGAGTGCTGGCCACTCCACTTCCAAAACTCTTTGGAAATAACACGCTGCAGCCTATTCAAAATTGGCTACATTTTGCGCTACCCTGTATTGCAACGAATGAAGGCATACAGGCCGACAAAGTAAAAATTGTAAAAATGTTATTTTACTTCTTACCTGACCAGCACCCGCAATGCAGTAAGTCTTGCGAAGGATTGCAATAAGCATTGCAATAACAGTCAGGTAAGACATAACATTTTTTTAAATACATCATCCCGAAAGGCTCTTACCAGGGCCACAAGGTCTCTTTTAACAGCTGGAGAAGAGGGTCTCAGTTTTGAGTGAAAATCATTTGATTAAAATCAATTCGTTTTTATTTATTTAATAGCCAATGGGAGAGGATTTCAGACATTTGATTCTTCGCTGATGATTTTCTAATTAACAAAATATCTCAATATCTGTGTGTGGCATAAGCCTCAGTAAGGATATGTAACATGTGATAACACTACCAAATGAATTACAGCCAAAGCCAGACAGATCAAAGTAAATCTAATGATCTGTAACTGCAGATGGTTGGATCTGTAGCTTAAATTTACAAGGCGCTATGGAATTTCCTCACACAATTTCCTTTAACTCCCAAAACTTGCTCCTACAGGCATAAGATGTGAAATTGTTGACTGGGTGTGTCGTCCGACACCAATCTTCTTGGCCACAAATCCCATATCTGTTTAACATGTCTGTCACAGACTAATTGTCCTATTATGTTTTTCATATCTGTTTCTCCCTGTAAAGTGCACAGCCTGCAGGATCTCGCCACATTTAGTCTTAATTATAATAATCATTATAACAGAGGTTGCGGCATCAAGAATCTCTTCTAACATTAATAGAATGTCATTCCAAGGTTTTGTTAAACAATAATGTGAATGGTTGAAGTAAAATTAAACAAAGTTGAGTCTATTAAATGAAGTTACAATGCTATGTAAAGGTTTTAGGCATTCATTAAAAAATGCTATAAATTAAAGGGCATTTCTACCTTAATATAAAGGTTAAGAACCATCCTCCCCCAACCCAGTTTTTGTTGTTATACTTATCTTTTCCAGAGATGCTTCTAAACTTAGACTGGATACACACACACGAACGGATGTTTTGTCCTTGTGCAGTCAGTAATTTACTAACAGGCCTGATCCAGACAAACAGGCGACCAAGCTCAGACGCGGCGCCCCCACCCACACCATGTGATATTTCCAACTGACTGATACAGGACACCATCGGTCAGTCGAAAATATTTTATAGCCTCTACCCAGCCTAACGGAACCTGATCCCTAACTGCAGCTCTTGCCTAGTAGCTGCTACTGTCAAGTCCAAGATACAGACAGGCATTTACAGAAGATACCTATTCTTCTGCTGTATATGTTAAGTGATGCAGTGAGCACACCTGTAGTAGAAGGGGGCCTGGGTGAATCAAATCAGGTGGTGCTAGAGGAAAATAAATATACAGGCTCAAATGGACCTGACAGGACCCCTGACAATCTGATTAGCAAAAAATACCATTATATAGCAAAAGACATATATATACAAAGTGCACACAAACTTTATTGATTAAACTTGTTAACCAAATGAAATCAGGCATCCCCAATAAAAACCATATCATACCATAGGCAATATGGTGTTTATCGGGGACACCCGGTTTTATTTGGTTCATGGTCATTTTTGCTATTCAGGTTGTAAGGTGTCTGTCAGGTTGGAGTTCCTTATTTGGGCCACAAGGGCTAGTGTGCTGATAGGGGTACTATAGGGTTTGAAATCTTTAAAAGTTTCTTGCTTGTGCTTGGGGGTATGGGTAGGGAATGCAAGAAGATTTTATACACAATTCAGTGGACAACTTGCAGTGCAGCCACCCCACTCAAGTAGACATTCCCTCTCACACCAGAGCGCAGAAGTAACCCAATATTCTAGTATTTTTACTAAAGGGTCTGTCCTATTTCCATTTGAACATGTAAGAATAAGCATGTCGCAGCAGCAGAAGGTATATACCTGCTGGCAAAGGATCAGGTTCTGTCATTTTTGTTTAAAGGGTGGAATGTCCCTTTAAGAATGATTTAACAAATAAAGATTCAAAATCTACGTTTATAAAATGCCAAGTGAGCTAAGAGAAGAAAAATATAAATGAAATCAATATTTAGGGTGACTTCATACCAGCATCAAGTATTAAAGGTTCACTTGCAGAAAGAAAAGAGATTTTGTAGGATTAAAGTCAGGTGCATGGTTAGCCAATTATACCAAACAGGAGTTAACGATGATCATTCTAGGTGGAAACACGGTCATTAACTAAAACAAAAAAGCTGTATGGGAGACTTAAAACTTTGTAAGGAACTGCAAAATCTGCTACCAAGATGCAGTTGTGGAGGATTCACGTCACAGGCATACACCATACATACACCAACAGAAAATGTTGTGCAATATTTAGAACCATAGATAGTGATCGGCCAAGAAAAATGAATGGGGGAGATAAAAGACAAATGTTCATCCGCCCAAACAGATCCAAGAGTTCATTGAAAATTGCGGACAAAAAGCCATACTTGTGATGTGGAAACAAGGCCAATCAACTCAACAACACATGAAAACATAAAAATTGAGTGCATGAGAATGGCATCTGTTGCACTGGACTGAAGAGTCAAAATATGAAATATTTGGCCATACCAGAATGCAGATTTTTTTCTGGAAGATCTTGAAAACGGTGCAAAAATGATTGTCTGCAGGCATCAGTGAAGCATGGTGGAAGATCCTTGCAAGTCTGGGGCTGCATTTTATTAAATGGTGTCAGGCTTTTGGGCAGAATTAATGGTGTGCTCAATGCTGAGAATTACAAGTAGAGAATTGTCCACCATACAATACCATCAGGGAAGTGATGGTTTTGTCTGCACAGATCCCTGATCTCAACATCCTTTAGTTTGTCTAAGATTACATAAAGGGTTTAAGGGAGCCTTCATCCACTGAAGATGTGCAGTTAGTTTTCCAAGATGTTTGGAAAAATCTACCTGGCGAGTTCCTTCTAAAATGTACTTGGAAGAAATTATGCTGTTCTAAAGAAAAATGGTGGTGACATTACAAATTGATTTGATTTGGATTTCAATTAAAAATTAACTTTTAAATCTTTTATTTGTGAAACATAGTAACATAGTAATTGAGGTTGAATAAAGACATACGTCCATCAAGTCCAACCTATTCACCCTCCTTTTTAACCCTACCTAACAGTTGATCCAGAGAAAGGCAAAAAAACAGCTAAATGGAGGGGGGGGGGTTCCTTCCTGACTCCAAACTGTCTCTCCCCTGGGTTTATACTCGGGGTTGGGCTGATCTAGAAGTTGGAAGGAGCAGATGGACAAAATCACATATCCCTGGGAAAACAAAAGCTGTACCCTGTAACACACAGAATTCTCTTGATTTCGGTGGGTTAGGCAATTGTTGTCCTGCTCACTCAGATCAGCCCAGACTGCTAGGGAAAAAACATAGAAGTTAAACAGGATTCAACAAACAGGCTGCACAGAAAGGTATGCAGGGCACCTATGTGTATGGGGCTGTGTATGGGACTTTCTGTGGGGCTGTGTATTAGGCTTTCTATGGGAACTATTTATCGAAGCTGTGTATGGAAGAAAGTCAAGCAGTTTTCCTGGTTTATCAGTTAAAAAATAAGTACCTCGGTTTATATTCAAGTTGGTTTATACTCAAGTATATACGGTGATCATTTTTGTGTGTTTAAATCCTGATCATCTGTTGGTTTTAAATAGTCACTTTAGAGCCCTAAACATTATTTTATTATTAAACCTATATTATGATGTATTGCTGTTCAGGTATACAAAGCTGGTGCCAAATTAAGATTTGACTCACTAGGAAGTGCTACCAGAAACAAAGGAGTTTGGGAAGAAAAGGGTCAGCACCCACAAACATATCAAATTTAGGCAACTGATAGCATATCTAAAGGTAAAAATATAGCAGTTCCCTACCTTATTACACAGGGAATCACTAAATTTATTATTGGACCATTCTCCTTTCATTTTTTTTTATATATATATATATTTATTTTTTAAAAAGAACTATAGTGTATATAAAGTTAAAAAGAAATGAACCTGGGGCAGGAAGGTAGGATTGGTACTTTCTACCTTTCGCCATTTCGCTTTTCACCATACATTGCTAATTCACCATACATTGCTAATTGTATTCAATTAGATCAACTGGACTTGAAGTTTAGTTCTTGAAGACATTTCGCTAGTCATCCGACTGGCTTTCTCAAGTCAGAATGACTTGTACAAGAATCTGTGGCAATTATGTACCCTGGAAAATCCCAATTAGCATATCACAGCCAAGTGTTAAGGGCGTGATTGGATAGTGGCTAAGAGGTGTTATAGGAACGCCCAGAGTAAGGTCATTATTTTTACAATTTCTTTCCTCCAGAATTCACCACAATTTTTAAAACTTTTAACTTTTCTTTTTGTCATTAAAAAGGCGATGTTTCACCCAAGACGAAAATTACGTAGCAAAAAGTAGCACTAATAATGCTGAAAATGTGGTAAAAAGCTAAGTTCAGCACAAATAATGGTAAAATGGCAATACTTCCTAGTGGCTTTTCAAAGGAGTGTCAAATTGGTTAATACACACTGAACACCTATCTTTGTTATTTAAAAATAGCCTAAGAGGTAAGATTTTCAGGCTTTTTTTAAAGCCTGAAAACCTCGGTTTATACTCGAGTATATACGGTATGTATGGGAACATACATATGGGAACATAGTGCTGTGTAAGAAATAGTCATGTTCATGGAACATTCCAGTAAGTAAAAAAACACCTTAACGATGTTAGGCGAAAATTCTGGTAAAACTGCTAAAACTGCAACAAAAGGCAGAAATTTCACCTATTTATAAATAGCGGTAACTAAAAATTACAAAAATAGCTTGGAGATTTCACCTTCTCTGCTTTATAAATATACCTCTAAATTTAACATATACATTAGTGGGTTTTTTGCTGAAGACCTCCCTTAAATGTTGGCAAATTTTTGCTAGCAGCCCTGGTCTGGTAAAGGCTGACACTAGAGAGCAATTTTGCTTTTCACCGCGATACCTGACAACGCAATGAATAAGGCAAAGTTCTCAGTGCACATCGCAACAGCGATACCTTTCGCACCGAAAACAAGCATTTTTAGAAATAAGGCGTAGATAGCGCCCTGTGTCATTATGATGTCCTGCGATAGCGAAATGGTAAAAATAGCGATTGTTTATAAATATGCCTCTATCTTTCATACAGGAAGGCCCAGGGCACTAACCTGGCAGATTAAAACTGTATGTGCTGTAGCTTCTCAATAAAACAATATTGGGGGGTAGGGATAATCAATTCTACCTTCCAGTCCCAGGTACTTTTCATTTTTAAAAACAAATTTTCTACAATATAGTTGTCCTTTTATTAAAGCAAGTCTGAGTTTCCCTGCCAATCAGAAAATGGGATTATGAAACAAGGTAACTAATTAATAGAAACATTAATATAATGTAGATTGTAGACAGATTATGCAGTGTTTTGGACAGAAGGCACATCTACTGTCAGTTTCAATCATGCAAAATAGGGTGTGGTGCCTTTTAAACTATAAACAGTTATTCAGGTAGCTGGAACAAACTGTCTCTGTAAGAGAGCTATTTACTGTATCCCATAGACAGCCTTAGGGTACAATACATAGCCACATTAGAATATCCAGACTAGAAACTCCTAGAAACCTTGTCTTTCGGTTACCACCTTTCATTCAGTAGTGTATGGAAGCAACAAAGGGATTCAGAGTTCGTGTAAAGTTACAATAAAGTTTATATGGATGTTTTTTCAAGTTTGCATTTAATTAAATTGCAGAACGGCAGGAAGTAAATACAGATACAAAAGACGTATTGGCTCTTACAGTTAGTCTTCATGCACGTGTAAGATTCTGCTGTAGAAATCAGTCAGCGTGTGTTCAAAGACTAACTGTTTCAGCCGACAATCTTATGTGTGTAGTGGCGTTGTTTGTGATCCTACCTGCCAGATCAATAAACATCGCTGTGCAAGCCACCACACATAAGATGACATAAGACATAAGAAGAAGAATGTCAGGCATTCTTTGGCCTCTCCTGGCTGACAGTAATCTTACAGTAATCTCTCCTGGCCGACAGTGTACAGAGCATAAGTCTTAAATGTTCAGTCGAAAATATCAATATTAAAAAAAGTATTAGTTTATATTATACATACCTAGTTATTCTAGATATTTTCTCCCATTTTGAAAAATCTGTTGAATTTCTACCCCTTGGTATTCCCTGCTGTTGACATTAGTGAGCTGCCATTGCAGGTTCTAACGGTCCTTCTTCTTCCCAGGATGCATCATGCACCACATCCTTGGAATGTTTCTAACAGTAATTTCTACTGATTGGCTGTTGGATGGGTCAAACATGCTCAGATCTCTACTGAGCAACTGAATCAACCCAGGTACTGGGTCAAGGGCAAAACCATAACGGTCTCTACTAGGGGTCCTACAAACAGGAAGTCAGTATTTCAAAAGTATTTATTTATACACAGACAAAATGCTGATAGGGCAGCTTAACGTCATTGGGATGGAAAAATACTGCTCTTTTTTCTTAAAAACAAATGTATTTCCGCTGAACTTCCCCTTTAACACCTTAGATGGTTTTCTCCTTGTGGTCTACACACTATGGTACTCTAGTTTTTCTAATCCATTGGCAAAGCTTACCTTTCCCACTTTACTTGCTGACCCTCGCTCCTCCACTGTTAAAGTAATGTGCCCCAAAATTTTAACATTTTGCAATATCCCCTTTAAAAAAATAACACATGGAAAAGAAAAAAACTTTATTTGAAGTGTGCAAGAAGTTCACATGAACATTTCAAAAGATTAACCACATATATAGTCACAAATTGATAGATGACTGCTGCTTAATGCCCCAAATATTAATTTGCCACAGTGTTAATCCTTTAAACATCATTGCATTATATACATAGAAGCGACACTCTGTTAATCCAGTCTGTGTTCTGGTCCGTGTTTTACTTTAAGTGTAATATACAGCTAGCAGAGCAGTCCTGACTAACGGACCAAATGAGATTCCCCTCCAGCAAGTCTGCAAGAGTAGTGAATTGAATGAGATTACAGTGGAGGAGAGAGAGATAGGGAAAGATAGTTTTGCCTAGAGTAACATAGTGAGTGTTTTAAAGGTACAGCTTTACAATATACTAAACTTTGATTTACACTGTACATTGTACGTTATGCCTATCCAGTTTCGTATAACAGATTCAGCCTTGGGGTCTGCTCTAGCTTGCTCGGGCTGTGTGCCGTGTTGGGTTGCTGGAAGTTAAAGGAGAACTAAACCCACATTTTTACACTCGAGAATCTGAACATCTACCCTCCAAAAACACCAATAAACTGTAAAATAGCACTACAGTAAATGACATTGAAGAACTGGATAGAATAACTGTGTATGTACAGTGACTGGCCACACCCCTGAATCTCAGTCACATTCTCCCTTGCCTATTCTGCCCTGTAAAAGGATTGGCTAGAGGTTACTAGTGGGTGTGATCAACTGTAACAAGTTCCTGCAGTATCTTAGGACTGAGCATGTGTAAAGAATATAATGGTCAGTGACCACACTGTGCGATACTGGGACAATGGGAAAAAGACCCAAACTCAATGTTAGAAAGTTCATTGGAATTTAGAAAGTATTGGAATTTATAAGCACTTCTTACAGTCAACATAGAATAACTGCCAAATTACCTAAAATATCCGCATAAATTAGAGATTTTTAGGGAACATACCCATAGGTTATTATAAGTGGGGAAAGTTTTGACAGACAGACAGACGTTCAGCAATTGGTAGTTTTTTCTCAAATTTTTTCTTTGAATAAATCAAAGACAAAATCAAAGTGGAATTTTACTCAAAAAATGTAGTACAAAGTTTCAACCCAACACCAATGTGAAACCCTAACCTCTCCTGAATCAAACGGTATGTCACATGCATAGGAGTCGTGGCCACCAACTAGCTCCAAAAGTGATGTGTAGATAAGTGCCATTTCAAGTAAAAAATCAAAGTGCTTTTTCAAACAACAAAAAAAAAATGAAAGAGAGAGATGATTCAAAGTTAGAAATCTTACCTTAACCCACTTGGCAAGTAAAAAAAAACCCAATAAATATCACTCACACGTGTCTTGAATCAAATGATATGCCATAAGTGTAGGCGCACACAGAGACATGGCCACTAACTAACTCAAATGGGAAGCATGCAATTACAATAAAAAAATCAAGTGCCCTGCAATTTGAGCAGCCTATGATTTTTCAAAGGAAGGAGTATGGGGAACTTTAATTACCCTGACATTGATTGGTGGAGTGGAACTGCCAACACAGAAAAGGGAGATGAGCTTCTGAATTTGCTGCAGGATAATTTTCTATCACAGGTGGTTGAAGTTCCTACTAGAGAAGGAGCTCTGTTGGATCTGGTAATATCTAACATCGTGGAGCGTATTATAGATATAAAGGTAACCCGGAGGCTTGGGGAACAGCGATCATGAATTAGTTGCTATGCTAAGCACATTATCGCGGCAAAGAGAGTTCAAATTACCGCTGCACATCATTTCAGTGTTGCTTTTTGCCATGATACCCTTTTTAAATATGGCGGTAATAACGATTTTTCTTTGCCGACGTGCGGCGGTAATTTAAAGGGACAGTTCAGTGGAAATAATCAATATTTCTTAAATAGTTTGTGTAATACATACTTACGGTAGTTATTCTACATATTCTCTCCCATTTTGAAAAATCAGTTGATTTTATACCCTTTGCTGTTCCCTGTTGTTGACATTAGTGAGCTGACATTTCAGGTATTAACGGTCCTTCTTCTTCCTAGGATGCACCACATCCTTGGAATGTTCCTAACAGTTATTTCTACTGATTGGCTGTTGGATGGGTCAAAGATGCTCAGATCTCTACTGAGCAACTGAATCAACCCAGGCGCTAGGGGTCCTGCAACCAGGAAGTCAGTATTTCGGTTGCATTTATTTATACACAGACAAAATAATGAATTGGCAGATTAAGGTCATTGGGATGAAAAAATACTGCTCTTTTTTCTGAAAAGCATATGTATTTGCACTGAACTACCCCTTTAAGTCCGAAAATAACAGACTTTTATAAATTTGCCCCTTTGTCTCCAGAACTGATCTTATTAGTAGTAGTCAGCATGGATTTATGAGAAATAGATTGTGCCAGACAAATTTACTTAGTTTTTATGAAGACGTGAGTAAAAATTTAGATTTAGGCACAGCAGTGTTTTATGAAGACGTGAGTAAAAATTTAGATTTAGGCACAGCAGTGGATGTGGTATACTTGGATTTTGCTAAAGCTTTTGATACTGTGCCACATAGGCAACTAATGTATAAACTGAGGACTGTTGGCCTAGAAAAAAACATTTGTACATGGATAGGCAATTGGTTATTGGATCGCAAACAAAGGGTGGTGCTCAATGGAGCTACATTTATGTAGGCTAAAGTAGAGTGCCTCAGGGTTCTGTACTGGGGCCACTTCTTTTTAATCTGTTTATAAATGTCTTCAGCAGCAGAATGGCAGATTAGATTCAATGTTGATAAATCTAAGGTGATGCATTTGGGGTTTAACAATCCTTGTGCCACCTACACCATAAATAACTTTGTGTTAAGTGAATCTCTAATGGAAAAGATTTGGGGGTTCTGGTAGATAACAGACTTAGCTGTAGCAAACAATGCTAGTCTTGTATAAAGAGGGGAATAGATTCAAGAGAGAAACATACTGTATTATTCTCCCTCTTTACAAGGCATTGGTAAGGCCTCATTTGGAATTCCATGTCCAAAGGGGACATCTTGGAAATGGAAGCAGTTTAGAGAAGGGTAACTAAATTAATAAGGGGAATGGAGGGGCTTGACTATGCAGGCAGATTAGACAAGTTAGGGCTGTTTACATTAGAGAAGCGTGGGGATATGATCACTTCATACAAACATATGAATGGGCCATACAATAAAATCTTGTGTGCATTGTTTACTAATCGATCATATCAGAGGACTTGTGGACATCCTTTAAGATTGGAAGATTGAACCTCAATTACTGTTACAATGTTAATGGGAATCCATTGTGGAAAATAATCAGCAATAACTAGAAAGGGAAAGTTTAAGTTTAATAATGAAGTTAGGATAGCTGAACAAAGCATCACTAAGCCTTAACATTTTTATAAGTATATTAATAGTAAGAAGATGAGGACTGAGAATGTGGCACCATTAATTAATGGGGATAAGTTAGTTACGGAGGATGGCGATAAAGCAAATGTCTTGAATATTTTTTTTCCTCTGTATACACTATAGAAGATCCAAGTACAGATATCATAGAGTATAGTAGCAATAATGGTATAAAAGATTCAAGCGCACTTTGGTGAACCGAGGATATGGTACAGAAAGAACTAAATAAGGTTAATATTAATAAATATCCTGGACTGGATAAAATACATCCTCAGGTACTTAGGGAGCAAGTTCAGTTTTATCTAGGGCTAGGTCAATACTGGAAAGTTTAATAAGGGAACATGTTCTGAGTATGTTTCAAGGACTGACATTAACTAACTTGCTTGGCTAAGTAGAAAGTGAGACTCTGGCATAGCAGTAGATGTAGTTTACTTGGGTTTTGCCAAGTCTTTTGATACGTCCCCCATAGGTGACTGAGGTATAGCTAAGGTTGTTGGCCTGGGGAGTCACATTGTGCATGGATAGAAAATTGGTTATGAATAGAATGCAGATGAGAGAGTAGTTGTTAATGGGGCTTATTATTATGGACTAAAGTGCTAAATGGGGTGCCACAGGGTTCTGTGTTGGGGCCGCTTCTATTTAATATATTATTAATGATTTGAAGTGGGTATGCAGCAAGGTTTCTGTGTGTTGTGACGACACAAAACTTTGTTGACCATTGAAAACTCAGAGGGTGTGCTATCGTTGCAGGGGGATTTAGATAGATAGTCGCATTGGTGACAAAGTGGCAGATGAGATTTAATTTGAGAAATGTAAGGTGATGCATTTTGGACTTAAAAATCCTTGTGCTACTTATACTAAAAATGCATCTGTGTTAAGTGAATCCCTGTTGGAAAGGAATCTTAGAGTTTTGGTGCATAACAAACTTAAAGGAAGCAAGCAGTGCCAGGTGGCAACAGCCAGAGCCAGATGGTTTTGTCTTGTATAAGAGAGGTATGGATTCAAGGGAGGAAAATGTTATTCTCCCTCTTTACAAAGCATTGGTAAGGCCTCATTTGGAATATGCAGTGCAATTTTGAAATCCTTTGTACAGAAAGGACATCTTTGAAATGGAAAGGGTTCAGAGAAGGGCAACTAAATTAACAAGGGATTGGGGGAGCTTAATAGAAGAGAGACTGGAAAAGTTACAATTATGTACGCTGGAGAAAAGCGCTTGTGTGGGGATATGATTATTGTGATAAACATTAACGGGCCATACAATAAACTATCTGGGGCATTGTTCACCAATAGAACATATCAGAGGACATGTGGCCATCCCTTAAGACTAAAAAAGGTTTAGGCTTCAAGTTCGGAAAGGGTTTTTCACTGTGAGAACGGTAAAGCTATGGAACTGTCTTCCAGGGGACGTTGTTATGGCAGGTTCATTGGTCAGTTTTAAAAAAAAGCTGGATGAGTTTCTGCAAACAAGGAATGTTACAAGTTACTGGTATTGATACATAAAGTAGAGTTGATCCAGGGAAATTTCCGATTGCCACTTGGAAGTCAGGAAGTCAGGAAGGAATTTTTTAAGGATATTGCTAGATGGGTTGGACTGGATGAACATATGTCTTTATTCAACCTCAAATACTATATACTAAGTATAAACTTTGATTTTGGCCTGAAAGGCTGCATTTTGGAAGGAAATGTATGTGTTTGTGCTGCAGGTTTTAAAACCCAATAATTTTGCTATGGAAATGAAAGATTTTGTTTACACTTTATAAATCATTCTGATTAAATACATATATTTGTATTATTGTGAGTTTGGTTTCCATGGAAACACAAGGGTAGGTTAGGTGTGGTGGTGTATAAGAAGCTGTGTGTTTACTTGTGTCTGTTAGGTGTATGTTTTTGTGTTTATGGCTGCAAAACTAACTTTTTTGATGGTTAAGGTATGGCCATGTATACGTAAGGGAGGTTGAGTTGTGAGGGTGTATCAAGTGTGCATACCTGTGAATTAGTGGTGTTAGGGGGTACGTTTTTGCATACCCTCTAACACCACACAGACACAGGTGCTCACACCTATAGACAGTATATACTTAATCAGAACAGATAATGAAATGTATGGTGTGTGAGCACCTGTGTCTGTGTGGTGTTAGAGGGTAGTCAAAACATACCCCCTAACACCACTAATTCACAGGTATGCACACTTGATACACCCTCACAACTCAACCTCCCTTACGTATACATGGCCATACCTTAACCATCAAAAAAGTTAGTTTTGCAGCCATAAACACAAAAACATACCCCTAACAGACACAATTAAACACACGCTTCTTATCACCACCCCACACCTAACCTACCCTTGTGTTTCCATGGAAACCAAACCACAATAATACAAATATATGTATTTATCAGAATGATTTATAAAGTGTAAACAAATCTTTCATTTCCATAGCAAAATTATTGGGTTTTAAAACCTCAGCACAAACACATACATTTCCTTCCAAATGCAGCCTTTCAGGCCAAAATCAAAGTTTATACTTAGTATATAGTATTTGAGGTTGAATAAAGACATATGTTCATCCAGTCCAACCCATCTAGCAATATCCTTAAAAAATTCCTTCCTGACTTCCTGACTTCCAGTGGCAATCGGAAATTTCCCTGGATCAACTCTACTTTATGTATCAATACCAGTAACTTGTAACATTCCTTGTTTGCAGAAACTCATCCAGCTTTTTTTTAAAACTGACCAATAACCTGCCATAACAACGTCCACTGGAAGACAGTTCCATAGCTTTACCGTTCTCACAGTGAAAAACCCTTTCCGAACTTGAAGCCTAAACCTTTTTTTTCAGTCTTAAGGGATGGCCACATGTCCTCTGATAGGTTCCATTGGTGAACAATGCCCCAGATAGTTTATTGTATGGCCCATTAATTGTTTATACCATAATCATATCCCCACACAAGCGCCTTTTCTCCAGCGTACATAATTGTAACTTTTCCAGTCTTCTTCATATTCAGCTCCCCCAATCCCCTTTTATTTAGTTGCCCTTCTCTGAACCCTTTCCATTTCAAGATGTCCTTTTTGTACAAAGGATTTCAAAATTGCACTGCATATTCCAAATGAGGCCTTACCAATGCTTTGTAAAGAGGGAGAATAACATTTTCCTCCCTTGAATCCATACCTCTCTTTATACAACAATACCATGCTGGCTCTGGCTGTTGTCCGCTGGCACTGCTGCTTCCTTTAAGTTTGTTATCCACCAAACTCCAAGATTCCTTTCAACAGGGATTCACTTAACACAATGCATTTTTAGTATAAGCAGCACAAGGATTTTTAAGTCCAAAATGCATCACCTTACATTTCTCAAATTAAATCTCATCTTCCACTTTGTCACCAATGATGACTATTACTATCTAAATCCCCCTGCAACAATTGCACATCCTCTGAAGTTTTCAATGGTCAACAAAGTTTTGTGTCGTCAGCAAACACAGAAACCTTGCTGACAATACCCACTTACAATCATTAATAAATAGATTAAATAGAAGCGGCCCCAACTGAACCTTGTGGCACCCCATTTAGCACTTTAGTCCATAATGATAAAGCTCCATTAACACAACTCTCTGCATTCTATTCATTAACCAATTTTCTATCCATGCACAAATGTGACTCCCCAGACCAACAGACCCTATACATCAGTCACCTATGGGGGACTGTATCAAAAGACTTTGCAAAACCTGAGGATGTATTTAATCCGTCCAGGAGATTTATTATATTAACCTTATTTAGTTCTTTCTGTACCATATCCTCGGTAAACCAAAGTGCACTTGAATCTTTTATACCATATTGCTACAATACTATATGATATTTGTACTTGGAGTTTATATAGTGTATACAGAGGAAAAAAAATATTCAAGACATTTGCTTATCGCCATCCTCCGTACTAACTTATCCCCATTAATTAATGGTGCCACATTCTCAGTCCTCATCTTCTTACTATTAAATACTTATAAAAATGTTAAGGCTTAGTGATGCTTTGTTCAGCTATCCTAACTTCATTATTAAACTTAAACTTTCCCTTTCTATTTATTGCTGATTATTTTCCACAATGATTCCCATTAACATTGTAACAGTAATTGAGGTTCAATCTCCAATCTTAAAGGATGTCCACAAGTCCTCTGATATGATCGATAGTAAACAATGCACACAAGATTTTATTGTATGTCCCATTCATATGTTTGTATGAAGTGATCATATCCCCACGCTTCTCTAATGTAAACACCCCTAACTTGTCTAATCTGCCTGCATAGTCAAGCCCCTCCATTCCCCTTATTAATTTAGTTGCCCTTCTCTAAACTGCTTCCATTTCCAAGATGTCCCCTTTGGACATGGATTCCAAATGAGGCCTTACCATGCCTTGTAAGAGGGAGAATAATAATCTCTCTTGAATCTATTCCCCTCTTTATACAGACTAGCATTGTTTGCTACAGCTAAGTCTGTTTTCTACCAGAACCCCCAAATCTTTTCCATTAGAGATTCACTTAACACAATTTATTTATGGTGTAGGTGGCACAGGATTGTTAAACCCCAAATGCATCACCTTAAATTAATCAACATTGAATCTAATCTGCCATTCTGCTGCTGAAGACATTATAAACAGATTAAAAAGAAGTGGCCCCAGTACAGAACCCTGAGACACTCTACTTTGAACTTTAGCCTACATAAATGTAGCTCCATTAGCACCACCCTTGTTTGCGATCCAATAACCAATTGCCTATCCATGTACAAATGTTTTTTTTCAGGCCAACAGTCCTCAGTTTAACATTAGTTGCCTATGTGGCACAGTATCAAAAGCTTTAGCAAAATCCAAGTAACCACATCCACTGCTGTGCCTAAATCTAAATTTTTACTCACGTCTTCATAAAACATAAATTTGTCTGGCACAATCTATTTCTCATAATCCATGCTGACTACTAATAAATCAGTTCTGGGGGGCAAATTTATAAAAGTCTGTTATTTTCGTAAATTAAAGGGGTAGTTCAGTGCAAAAACATATGCTTTTCAGAAAAAGAGCAGTATTTTTTCATCCCAATGACCTAATCTGCCAATTCATTATTTTGTCTGTGTATAAATAAATGCAACCGAAATACTGACTTCCTGGTTGCAGGCCCCCTAGCCCTGGGTTGATTCAGGTGCTCAGTAGAGATCTGAGCATCTTTGACCCATCCAACAGCCAATCAGTAGAAATAACTGTTAGAACATTCCAAGGATGTGGTGCATCCTAAAGAAGAAGGACCGTTAATACCTGAAATGTCAGCTCACTAATGTCAACAACAGGGAACAGCAAAGGGTATAAAATCAATGATTTTTCAAAATGGGAGAGAATATGTAGAATAACTAAGTATGTATTACACAAACTATTTAAGAAATATTGATTATTTCCACTGAACTGTCCCTTTAAAATTACCGCCCCACGTCAGCAACAGAAAATCGTTATTACCGCCCATATTTAAAAAGGGTATCATGGCAAAAAGCAACACCGAAATGTGCAGCAGCGGAAATTTGAACTCTCTTTGCCGCGATAATGTGCTTAGCATAGCAACTAATTCATGATCGCTGTTCCCTAAGCCTCCGTTACCTTTATATCTATAATACGCTCCACGATGTTAGATATTACCAGATCCAACAGAGCTCCTTCTCTAGTAGGAACTTCAACCACCTGTGATAGAAAATTATCCTGCAGCAAATTCAGAAGCTCTCTCCCTTTTTCTGTGTTGGCAGTTCCACTCCACCAATCAATGTCAGGGTAATTAAAGTTCCCCATAATCCTTCCTTTGAAAAATCATAGGCTGCTCAAATTGCAGGGCACTTGATTTTTTTATTGTAATTGCACTTGTGCATGCTTCCAATTTGAGTTAGTTAGTGGCCATGTCTCTGTGTGCGCCTACACTTATGGCATATCATTTGATTCAAGACACGTGTGAGTGTATTTATTGGGTTTTTTTTTACTTGCCAAGGGGTTAAGGTAAGATTTCTAACTTTTGTTTGTTGAAAAAGCACTTTGATTTTTTTACTTGAAATGCACTTATCTACACATCACTTTTGGAGCTAGTTGTGGCCACGACTCCTATGCATGTGACATACCGTTTGATTCAGGAGAGGTTAGGGTTTCACATTGGTGTTGGGTTTGAAACTTTGTACTACATTTTTGAGTAAATTCCACTTTGATTGTGTCTTTGATTTATTCAAAGAAAAAATTTGAGAAAAAACTACCAATTGCTGAACGTCTGCTGTCTGTCAAAACTTTCCCCACTTATAATACCCTAGGGTATGTTCCCTAAAAATCTCTAATTTATGCGGATATTTTAGGTAATTTGGCAGTCATATCTATGTTGACTGTAAGAAGTGCTTATAAATTCCAATACTTTCTAAATTCCAATTAACTTTCTAACATTAGTTTGGGTCTTTTTTCGCATTGTCCCAGTATCGCACAGTGTGTGCACTGACCATTATGTTCTTTACACATGCTCAGTCCTAAGATACTGCAGGAACTTGTTTACAGTTGATCACACCCACTAGTACCTCTAGCCAATCCTTTTACAGGGCAGAATAGGCAAGGGAATGTGACTAGATTCAGGGGTGTGGCCAGTCACTGTACATACACAGTTATTCTATCCAGTATGACAGTTATCTCAATGTCATTTACTGTAGTGCTATTTTACTTTTTATTGTGTTTTTTTGGAGGGTAGATGTTCAGATTCTCGAGTGTATAGAAAGAAACCAGTATAAAGCCCGGCACTACTACTGCAAATATAGGGTGTAACCTATATCCCCATTAGACTAGGGTGCTCCTTCCACAAAAGTGTAATCAAGTACAGAGAAAACACCTTGGATTAGATAGGGCACACCCAGCAGGGTAGTAATTAGAATAATCAATTATACTATAGACACTAGTTAGTAAAGATAGTTAATAATAGTTAGTTTAGTATAATAAAAATGTTTTTTGCACTTTTTATTGCCCTCTGGGGTGTTCACATGCACAAATAAAAATACCTTTTTCTATACACTAGTGTACATATTAAATGAAATTCTAATTACTACCCCGCGGGGTGTGCCCTATCTAATCCACAAGCCTGTTTCTTTACCGTATTCTCGGATGTAAAAATGGGGTTTAGTTCTCCTTTAACTCCAGCAACCCAACACGGCACACAGCCCGAGCAAGCTAGAGCAGACCCCAAGCTAATCTGTTAACAAATATGGATAGGCATAACGTACAATGTACAGTGTAAATCAAGTTTAGTATATTGTAAAGCTGTCCTTTAAAACACTCACTATGTTACTCTAGGCAAAACTACTTTCCCTATCTCTCTCTCCTCCACTGTAATCTCGTTCAATTCACTACTCTTGCAGACTTGCTGGAGGGGAATCTCATTTGGTCTTAGTCAGGACGCTTCTGCTAGCTGTATATTACACTTAAAGTAAAACACGGACCAGAAACACAGACTGGATTAACAGAGGTCGCTTCTATGTATATAATGCAATGATGAAAGTATAACACTGTGGCAAATTAATATTTGGGGCATTAAGCAGCAGTCATCTATCAATTTGTGACTATATATGTGGTTAATCTTTTGAAATGTTCCTGTGAACTTCTGCACTACTCTTCAAATAAAGCTTTTTTCTTTTCCATGTGTTATTTTTTAAAGGGAATTGCACAAATGTTCCAATTTTGGGCACATTACTTTAACATTGGAGGAGCAGGGTCAGCAAGTAAAGTGGGAAAGGTAAGCTTTGCCAATGGATTAGAAAAATAAGAGTACCATAGTGTGTAGACCACAGGAGAAAACCATCTAAGGTTTAAAGGGGAAGTTCAGCGGAAATACATTTGCTTTAAGAAAAAGAGCAGTATTTTTCCATCCCAATGACGTTAAGCTCCCTATCAGCATTTTGTCTTGGTATAAATAAATACTTTTGAAATACATACTTCCTGTTTGTAGGACCCCTAATAGAGACCGTTTATGGTTTTGCCCTTGACCCAGTGCTGGTTGATTCAGTTGCTCAGTAGAGATTGAGCATGTTTGACCCATCCAACAGCCAATCAGTAGCATTACTGTTAGGAACATTCCAAGCATGTAGTGCATCCTGGAAGAAGAACCTGCAATGGCAGCTCCTAAGGTCAACAAGCAGGGAATACCAAGGGGTAGTAAATTCAACAGATTTTTCAAAATGGGAGAAAAATATCTAGAAATAACTAGGTATGTATAATATAAACTAATAATTTTTTAAATATTGATATTTTCGACTGAACATTTAAGACTTATCTCTGTACACTGTCGGCCAGAGAGATTACTGTAAGATTTACTGTCAGCCAGGAGAGGCAAAAGAATGCCTGACATTCTTCTTCTTATGTCTTATGTCATCTTATTGTGTGGTGGCTTGCACACGATGTTTATTGATCTGGCAGGTAGGATCACAAACAACGCCACTACACACATAAGATTGTCGCTGAAACAGTTAGTCTTTGACACACGCTGACTGATTTCTACAGCAGAATCTACACGTCATGAACACTAACTGTAAGAGCCATACGTCTTTGTATCTGTATTATCCTGCCGTTCTGCAAAAATTAATGCAAACTTGAAAAAACATCCATATAAACTTTATGTAACTTTACACGAAACTCTGAATCCTTTGTTGCTTCCATACACACTGAATGAAAGGTGGTAACCAAAGACAAGGTTCTAGGAGTTTCTTCAGTCTGGATTTCTAGGGGCTATGTATTGACCCTAAGCTGTCTATGGATACAGTAAATCTCTCTTACGAGACATTTTGTTCCAGCTACCTGAATAACTGTTTATAGTTTAAAGGCACCACACCACTATTAATTCAGTGAAAATCACTTGTTTATCTAGTATTATTCATTCTACTCACTTGAATACAAATGAAATTGTACGAGGTTCTGTGAGTTCAAAACGTGCTTACTTAATAGAGCAGTCCAATCTATGTTAATTGATGCATGACATATTTGATTTAAATCTAGACTTGCTTTAATAAATAGTACTAACCTCGTGGCAGTGGAAACTTTGTATAAAAAGAACAAGGAAAGTGGGAAAAACGACGAATTAAGAATTGATTATCCCTACCCCCCAATATTGTTTTATTGAGAAGCTACAGCACATCAGTTTTAATCTGCCAGGTTAGTGCGCCTGGGCCTTCCTATGAAAGATAGAGGCATATTTATAAACAATCGCTATTTTATCACATTTCGCTATCGCAGGACATCATAATGACACAGGGCGCTATCTACGCCTTATTTCTAAAAATGCTTGTTTTCGGTGCGAAAGGTATCGCTGTTGCGATGTGCACTGAGAACTTTGCCTTATTCATTGCGTTGTCAGGTATCGCGGGTGAAAAGCAAAATTGCTCTCTAGTGTCAGCCTTTACCAGACCAGGCTGCTAGCAAAAATTGCCAACATTTAAGGGAGGTCTTCAGCAAAAAACCCACTAATGTATATGTTAAATTTAGAGTATATTTATAAAGCAGAGAAGGTGAAATCTCCAAGCTATTTTTGTAATTTTTAGTTACCGCTATTTATAAATAGGTGAAATTTCTGCCTTTGTTGCAGTTTTAGCAGTTTTACCAGAATTTTCGCCTAACATCGTTAAGGTGTTTTTTTACTTACTGGAATGTTCCATGAACATGACTATTTCTACACAGCACTATGTTCCATATGTATGTTCCCATACATACCGTATATACTCGAGTATAAACCGAGGTTTTCAGGCTTTAAAAAAAGCCTGAAAATCTTACCTCGGTTTATCTCAGTCATCTTTCCCCTACCTTGTCCGGCGGCCGCGCGATCCGCATCCTCGCTCCACAGCCTCTGCGCATCCGGATGATGTCACTACCCAGCACCGCAACATCATCCGGATGCGCAGAGGCTGTGGAGCGAGGATGCGGATCGCGCGGCCATCGGACAAGGTTGGAGAAACATTTACTTGCACAGGGACACACTTAAGTGGCAAATACATCAAATAGGAGTAAAACCTTCTTTATTGTGCATACTGTATGCACAATAAGGAGGGTTTACCCCTATTTGCAAGTATTTGCCATTTAAGATGTTTGAAAACTACAAACTCCCAGCAATAAAGCATGGCTGGGAGTTGTGAGTTCCAAACATCTTATGGCAAATACTACCTCGGTTTATACTCGAGTCAGTGTGGTTTTCCCCTTTTTACCTAAAACTAGGTACCTCGGTTTATACTCGAGTATATACGGAGATATTCCATATTAATGTAATGGTTGGATAATTAGCTGCAGTTTGCTGAAAATAAGCAAAACTAAAAAATTTGTCATATTAATATATATGAGAGATTCGCCTGGGTGAGTTTTATACTATTATCATATCTTTTGTGAAAAAAAACACCACATTTGTTAGGCTATTTTTAAATAACAAAGATAGGTTTCAGTGTGTATTAACCATTTGACACTCCTTTGAAAAGCCACTAGGAAGTATTGCCATTTACCATTATTTGTGCTGAACTTAGCTTTTTACCACATTTTCAGCATTATTAGTGCTACTTTTTGCTACGTAATTTTCGTCTTGGTGAAATATCGCCTTTTAATGACAAAAAGAAAAGTTAAAGTTTTAAAAATTGTGGTGAATTCGGAGGAAAGAAATTGTAAAAATAATGACCTTACTCTGGGCGTTCCTATAACCACCTCTTGCCACTATCCAATCACGCCCTTAACACTTGGCTGTGATATGCTAATTGGGATTTCCTCCAGGGTACATAATTGCCACAGATTCTTGTACAAGTCATTCTGACTTGAGAAAGCCAGTCGGATGACTAGCGAAATGTCTTCAAGAACTAAACTTCAAGTCCAGTTGATCTAATTGAATACAATTGCAATTTATGGTGAATTAGCAATGTATGTGAAAAGCGAAATGCGAAAGTAGAAAGTACCAATCCTACCTTCCTGCCCCAGGTTCATTTCTTTTAACTTTATATACACTATAGTTCTTTTAAAAAATAAATATATATATATATAAAAAAAAAATGAAAGGAGAATGGTCCAATAATAAATTTAGTGATTCCCTGTGTAATAAGGTAGGAACTGCTATATTTTTACCTTTAGATATGCTATCAGTTGCCTAATTTGATATGTTTTGGGGTGCTGACCCTTTTCTTCCCAATTTCCTTTGTTTCTGGTAGCACTTCCTAGTGAGTCAAATCTTAATTTGGCACCAGCTTGTATACCTGAACAGCAATACATCATAATATAGGTTTAATAATAAAATAAGTTTAGGGCTCTAAAGTGACTATTAAAACCAACAGATGATCAGGATTTAAACACACAAAATGATCACCGTATATACTTGAGTATAACCAACTTGAATATAAAACCGAGGTACTTATTTTTTAACTGATAAACCAGGAAAAACTGCTTGACTTTCTTCCATACACAGCTTCGATAAATAGTTCCCATAGAAAGCCTAATACACAGCCCCATGGAAAGTCCCATACACAGCCCCATACACATAGGTGCCCTGCATACCTTTCTGTGCAGCCTGTTTTTGAATCCTGTTTAACTTCTATGTTTTTTCCCTAGCAGTCTGGGCTGATCTGAGTGAGCAGGACAACAATTGCCTAACCCACCGAAATCAAGAGAATTCTGTGTGTTACAGGTACAGCTTTTGTTTCCCAGGGATATGTGATTTTGTCCATCTGCTCCTTCCAACTCTAGATCAGCCCAATCCCGAGTATAAACCCAGGGGAGAGACAGTTTGGAGTCAGGAAGGAATCCCCCCCCCCTCCATTTAGCTGTTTTTTGCCTTTCTCTGGATCAACTGTTAGGTAGGGTTAAAAAGGAGGGTGAATAGGTTGGACTTGATGGACGTATGTCTTTATTCAACCTCAATTACTATGTTACTATGTTTCACAAATAAAAGATTTAAAAGTTAATTTTTAATTGAAATCCAAATCAAATCAATTTGTAATGTCACCACCATTTTTCTTTAGAACAGCATAATTTCTTCAAGTACATTTTAGAAGGAACTCGCCAGGTAGATTTTTCCAAACATCTTGGAAAACTAACTGCACATCTTCAGTGGATGAAGGCTCCCTTAAACCCTTATGTAATCTTAGACAAACTAAAGGATGTTGAGATCAGGGATCTGTGCAGACAAAACCATCACTTCCCTGATGGTATTGTATGGTGGACAATCTCTACTTGTAATTCTCAGCATTGAGCACACCATTAATTCTGCCCAAAAGCCTGACACCATTTAATAAAATGCAGCCCCAGACTTGCAAGGATCTTCCACCATGCTTCACTGATGCCTGCAGACAATCATTTTTGCACCGTTTTCAAGATCTTCCAGAAAAAAATCTGCATTCTGGTATGGCCAAATATTTCATATTTTGACTCTTCAGTCCAGTGCAACAGATGCCATTCTCATGCACTCAATTTTTATGTTTTCATGTGTTGTTGAGTTGATTGGCCTTGTTTCCACATCACAAGTATGGCTTTTTGTCCGCAATTTTCAATGAACTCTTGGATCTGTTTGGGCGGATGAACATTTGTCTTTTATCTCCCCATTCATTTTCTTGGCCGATCACTATCTATGGTTCTAAATATTGCACAACATTTCTGTTGGTGTATGTATGGTGTATGCCTGTGACGTGAATCCTCCACAACTGCATCTTGGTAGCAGATTTTGCAGTTCCTTACAAAGTTTTAAGTCTCCCATACAGCTTTTTTGTTTTTAGTTAATGACCTGTTTCCACCTAGAATGATCATCGTTAACTCCTGTTGGTATAATTGGCTAACCATGCACCTGACTTTAATCCTACAAAATCTCTTTTCTTTCTGCAAGTGAACCTTTATATCTTGATGCTGGTATGAAGTCACCCTAAATATTGATTTCATTTATATTTTTCTTCTCTTAGCTCACTTGGCATTTTATAACGTAGATTTTGAATCTTTATTTGTTAAATCATTCTTAAAGGGACATTCCACCCTTAAACAAAAAAATGACAGAACCTGATCCTTTGCCAGCAGGTATATACCTTCTGCTGCTGCGACATCTTATTCTTACATGTTCAAATGGAAATAGGACAACCCTTTAGTAAAAATACTAGAATATTGGGTTACTTCTGCGCTCTGGTGTGAGAGGGAATGTCTACTTGAGTGGGGTGGGCTGCACTGCAAGTTGTCCACTGAATTGTGTATAAAATCTTCTTGCATTCCCTACCCATACCCCCAAGCACAAGCAAGAAACTTTTAAAGATTTCAAACCCTATAGTACCCCTATCAGCACACTAGCCCTTGTGGCCCAAATAAGGAACTCCAACCTGACAGACACCTTACAACCTGAATAGCAAAAATGACCATGAACCAAATAAAACGGGTGTCCCCGATAAACACCATATTGCCTATGGTATGATATGGTTTTTATTGGGGATGCCTGATTTCATTTGGTAACAAGTTAATCAATAAAGTTTGGTGTGCACTTTGTATATATAGTCTTTTGCTATATAATGGTATTTTTTGCTAATCAGATTGTCAGGTGGGAAATTAGCACCATTTTTAACAATAAGAACTTTTATTGAATAAAACTGCTGGTTTGCTAGTTTTTTAAGAAAACATGGCATTCGTAATTGTGAATTTATTCCTACTCAGTCAAAAAGCCTGCTAAACCAGGCAAAAGTAATGGGTAAAAAGTAATTCACGGATTACTTTCTCTTCCGCGTTCACAGAGAATGCAACATATAACGGTCTGTGACAAAATGTGTTGTGGCAGATAAATGCCGACCTTATGTAGTTTCTTGCTGTGGGGTCGACTGTGGGCTTGTTCATTTGTTTGTCATTTCCTATGGGAATTTCTGCTTCATCTAGTGTATTTTGTGGTCTTTTGCAAGGCATAATCTTCCATCAACTCTGTGGTGTGAATTGTGCTTATGTGAACATGGAGTTGGACCATGTGATGGAATTTACTCAATAGGAAAGAAGACACATTTGCGTATGCAAGGCTTTTATATATTAGGATTCTTCACCTTTGCATTCTAAAATGCTCATTTATATATTATAGTTTATTTTTTCAATCTATCATTTAAGAAGTGTATGTATGTGGAAATCTGTAGGGTTGATTTCACCCACTGCACACCCCAGCCCAATCTGGATTAGATTTTTGTTGGAGCAGATCCAAGTGTAATAAGCAAACCATAGACAAAAATCACCTATCGCTTACTACATACTGACGATGCCAGCCTGGCAGACAACAAATGGCAGAGCATGATTAAATACTATAGAAAGGAGTGAAGGTGTGGGTAAACCTACCCACACTTGCAGATTTTGGTAGGTAAATATGCTGTCACACCTGCCCAATTCCTAAAACAACCTTTTTGTGGAAAGACCAATTTCTTGGGAAACCATAGAGCTATGTAATACTGATAGACATATTGCCCCCCTAAACCACTGCCTATAATATGCACAAGCTCTAGACCTTTTTAGCTGCCTGTTTTTGGGGTAGTAAATATGTGAAAAGTTAAGCCTTATACAAACTAATGCAGTCTCAGGAAGATTTTGGGTGGGCAGGATTTAGATAAACTTGCCCCCCCTGGATGCAGCCATTTATCCTTGTCAGTGACATTACATTCAGACCTTGAAGGGCCAGTTGGGCACCCCTAAGCTATTGGATCATTATTTAATGTAAGTGATGTTATGCAGCTACAGGAAGATATGAAAGGTGTGAACTGTAAAGGGCAGGGGTGGGCAATTAAATTTCACAGGGGGGCGTATGAGAAACTTTGATTGTTGTGAAGGGCCGGACCAATAGGTTCAACTCAATTCTTATTATACAGATCACAAAACTGAGTTTTATAAAAAGATTCAATTAATTATGGCTCATTGATTTTTTTATTTTTAGTTGCAAATTTTTAATAGAATGTGTGTAATTTTTTACCTAAAACTAGGTACCTCAGTTTATACTCGGGACGGTTTATACTCGAGTATATACGGTAGATCTACATTCTACATAGAATTGTTCAGGATGGGATATTTCAAAGAATATACCATCACCCCAACAGGAAAGGAAGCTGTAAACGCAGAAAAATAAATATATAGCAAGAAATGTTTTCAGTCTGATAGAAATGTTTAAACATGTCAGATAAGAATAAACCAAATCGTCGTCATTGTTGGTTACCACACTTTTGTTTGTTGTTCTAGAGATGGACTAGAACTCGAACCCGAGTTCGAGCCGAACTATTCAAATTCGAATGAATTCGGACTTCTTGAACTATCCCGGACCCGGATTTTCGATATTTTCGGACTTTCGATAAATATCGAATGTTCGACCATTCAAATCTGCGAGTAAAATGCCTATTATACCTATACGCGAGCATCGAATCCGCGAGTAAAGTGTCCATTAAAGCCTATACACGAGCATCGAATCCGCGAGTAAAGTGTCCATTAAAGCCTATACACGAGCATTGAATCCGCGAGTAAAGTGTCCATTAAAGCCTATACACGAGCATTGAATCCGCAAGTAAAATGTAAACGATACCTAGGCGCAAACATTGAATGTTCGAACGCAGTGGAGGTAAATTGATTTTTCGAATGTCCTGGATATTCGAACATGATTCCCTAGACCATTTCCCAGGTCCCACAGCCCTTTACATTAAGTTACTATTAATATTTTATTTGTATCTCATTAGAACTTTTCAAACTATTTGACTCCCATTGACTTTAATGGGTCCGTTTTCGAATTTCGAACTTTCCATATAGTTCGACAGTTCGACCATCTCTATTTGTTACAGGACATAGGGACAAACGTGTGTGGATTTCTGAGGGCTTCATTTATTACCCCATCCTCTCTATACTTATCTGTATCAATTGCCCTAACGATCGCCCAACACCTCATATTCACCCTTCTTAATGCATCGGATGACAATATCAGAACATGTACATTTCACATCATGGTTTCAATCCCACTGTGAATTAAACCCTAAACCTGGTATTACTCCAGTCACATTTCTACTTCTTTCTAATGTTTTTAGCTCCCCCTTTCTCACAATTCAAGTTAATTCATTCCCTAGTTAAATTAGATGGATGTGCAACCATATTACATATTATGGAGCCTTACATCATTTCTACCCTGGGGTAGTCAGACAATGCAATCAAATTGCTATAGATAAATAGGCGGATTTGGCTGCTAATCCAATATTGAGCAATCACAAGTTGTACTTATGTTGACTCATGTTTAACAACATATTTACATGGTTAATGTCTATCACTTTGTGACAGCTAATAATTGCTTCCCATATCATTTCAGAATTTGGCTGAAAATATGGGAACGTGTGTGTCTCTGCTGCAGGTGTTAAAACTCAATAAAAGTTTTAATTAAATAAAACTACCATACATTTCATTATCTGTTCTGATTAAGTATATACTGTCTATAGATGGTAGTTTTATTTAATTAAAACTTTTATTGATTTTTAACACCCTGCAGCAGAGACACACACGTTCCCATATTTCCAGCCAATTCTGAAATATATGGGAAGCAATTATTAGCTGTCACAAGTGATAGACATTAACCATGTAAATATGTTGTTAAACATGAGTCAACATAAGTACAAACTTGTGATTGCTCAATTTGGATTGACCAGCAATCGCCAAGTTACCTCATAGTAAAGCAATTTGATTGCATTGTCTGACTACCCCAGGGTAGAAATGATGTAAGGCTCCATAATATGTAATATGGTTGCACATCCATCTAATTTAACTAGGGAATGAATTAACTTGAATTGTGAGAAAGGGGGAGCTAAAACATTAGAAGAAGTAGAATGTGACTGGAGTATACCAGTTTAGGTGTTTAATTCACAGTGGGATTGAAACCATGATGTGAAATGTACATGTTCTGATATTGTCATCCGATGCATTAAGAAGGGTGAATATGAGGTGTTGGGCGATCGTTAGGGCAATTGATACAGATAAGTATAGAAAGGATGGGGTAATAAATGAAGCCCTCAGAAATCCACACACGTTTGTCCCTATGTCCTGTAACAAATAGAGATGGTCGAACTTTCGAACTATATGGAAAGTTCGAAAGTTCGAAATTCGAAAACGGACCCATTAAAGTCAATGGGAGTCAAATAGTTTGAAAAGTTCTAATGAGATACAAATAAAATTTTAATGGTAACTTAATGTAAAGGGCTGTGGGACCTGGTAAATGGTCTAGGGAATCATGTTGAATATCCAGGACATTCGAAAAATCAATTTACTCTCACTCGCGCTATGTTCGAGCTCTCGCATTCGAACATTCGATGTTCGCGCCTAGGTATCGTGTACATTTTACTTGCGGATTCAATGCTCATGTATAGGCTTTAATGGACACTTTACTCGCGGATTCGATGCTCGTGTATAGGCTTTAATGGACACTTTACTCGCGGATTCGATGCTCGTGTATAGGCTTTAATGGACACTTTACTCGCGGATTCGATGCTCGTGTTAGCTTTAATGGACACTTTACTCGCGGATTAGATGCTCGTGTATAGGCTTTAATGGACACTTTACTCACGGATTCGATGCTCGCATATAGTTATAATAGGCATTTTACTCGCAGATTTGAATGGTCGAACATTCCATATTTATCGAAAGTCCGAAAATATCGAAAATCCGGGTCCGGGATAGTTTGAGAAGTCCGAATTCATTCGAATTTGAATAGTTCGGCTCGAACTCGGGTTCGAGTTCTAGTCCATCTCTATTAACAAACAAAAGAGTGGTAACCACACAATGACACGTTTGTGTTTTTCTTATCTGACATGTTTAAAAAACATTTCTATCAGACTGAAAACATTTCTTGCTATATTTTATTTTTCTGCGTTTACAGCTTCCTTTCCTGTTGGTGTGATGGTATATTCTTGAAATATCCCATCCTGAACAATCTTTGTATAATGTAGATCTACTGTATATACTCGAGTATAAACCGTCCCGATTATAAACCGAGGTACCTAGTTTTAGGTAAAAAAGGAGGAAAACCACACTGACTCGAGTATACAACCGAGGGGGTATTATTTTCCATAAAGATGTTTGGAAACTACACTCCCACATGCTTTATTGCTGGGAGTTGTAGTTTTCAAACATCTTAGTTGCAAATACTTACAAATAAGAGTAAAACCTTCTTTATTTGTGCATACTGTATGCACAAATATAGGAGGATTTACCCCTTTTGCAAGTATTTGCCACTTAAGATGTTTGAAAACTACAACTCCCACCAATAAAGCATGCTGGGAGTTTAGTTTTCAAACATCTTAAGTGGCAAATACTTGCAAATAGGGGTAAATCCTCCTATATTTGTGCATACAGTATGCACAAATAAGAAGGTTTTACTCCTATGTGTATGTATTTGCCACTTAAGTGTGTCCCTGTGTAAATAAAGTAAATGTTTCTCCTACCTTGTCCGGCGGCTGCGCGATCCGCATCCTCGCTCCACAGCCTCTGCGCATCCGGATGATGTCACTACCTGGCGCCTCTCACTTGCGGCGTCCGGTAGTGACATCATCCGATGCACAGAGGCTGTGGAGCGAGGATGCGGATCGCGCGGCCGCCGGACAAGGTAAGGGAAAAATTGACTCGAGTATAAACCGAGGTAAGATTTTCAGGCTTTTTTAAAGCCTGAAAGCCTCGGTTTATACTCGAGTATATACGGTAGTTTTACCATGAGAAGACATTTTGGTTGCCACATAGTAATTTGCTTATTTGTACCACCTTATTTCGTAGTCTCTTTTTTAAACCCAGTTCCTAGAGAACGTTTTTTAATCACCTTTATTACACATCCATTGCATGTACACTTCTTCTCTTGCATTAGTGAATTGTATTCCTTCCTCGACTGGACGTTTGGTTTTACATTCCCAGCTTTCCATAGTCATTCACACATCATGCACAGCTTCTTGCCCTATACCAGATCTGGGAAAAGTAAAGCCCAGGGCCACATGCGGCCCTTGGGCTGCCCCTACTGGCCCCTCATATCTAGACTGTACCCACAAAAAATGTTATTGATTGTCTCAGACTGGATACACTTTTTTTTTTTTAAAGTTTATTTTATAAATAAAATGAGACCCTGATGAATTTATTAATTGATTTGATGAATAGATGTAAAATATACACACATTCTATTAAAAATTTGCAACTAAAATAAAAAAATCAATAAACCATAATAATTGAATCTTTTTATAAAACTCAGTTTTGTGACTCTATAATAGAATTGAGTTGAACCTATTGTTCTGGCCCTTCACAACAATCAAAGTTTCTCATACGCCCCCCAATTGCCCACCCCTGCCCTTTACAGTTCACACCTTTCATATCTTCCTGTAGCTGCATAACATCACAATAGCTTAGGGGTGCCCAACTGGCCCTTCAAGGTCACTGACAGGATAAATGGCTGCATCCGGGAGGGCAAGTTTATCTAAATCCTGCCTGCCCAAAATCTTCCTGAGACTGCATTAGTTTGTAAAAGGCTTACCTTTTCACATATTTACTACCCCCAAAACACAGGCAGCTAAAAGGTCTAGAGCTTGTGCATATTATAGGCAGTGTTTAGGGGGACATATGTCTATCATATTACATAGCTCTATGGTTTCCCAAGAAACTGGTCTTTCCACAAAAAGGGTTGTTTAAGCAATTGGGCAGGTATGACAGCATATTTACCTACCAAAATCTGCAAATGTGGGTAGGTTTACCCACACCTTCACTCCTTTCTATAGTATTTAATCATGCTCTGCCAATGTTGTCTGCCAGGCGGGCATCGTCAGTATGTAGTAAGCGATAGGTGATTTTTGTCTATGGTTTGTTTATTACACTTGGATCTGCTCCAACAAAATCTAACTCAGATTGGGCTGGGGTGTACAGTGGGTGAAATCAACTCTACAGATTTCCACAGTGTGGTTACATGCATACACTTCTTAAATGATAGAAAAAATAAACTATAATATATAAATGAGCATTTTAGAATGCAAAGGTGAAGAATCATACAGGGAGATTAATAAAAGTTCTTATCGTTTAAAATGGTGCTAATTTTGCCCCAACCAATCAGATCTATTTAACATTTGAAAGCTAACATCTGATTGGTTGGGGCAAAATTAGCACCATTTTAAACGATAGAACTTTTTATTGATAACCCTTTTAATATATAAAGCCTTGCATATGCAAATGTGTCTTCTTTCCTATTGAGTAATCCATCACATGTCCCAACTCCATGTTCACATAAGCATATTCACACCACAGAGTTGATGGAAGATTATGCCTTGCAAAAGACCACTAGATGAACAAAAATTCCCATAGGAATGACAACCAAATGAACAGCCCACAGTCGACCCACACAAGAAACTACATAGGTCGGCATTTATCTGCCACAACACGTATTTAGTCACAAACCGTTCTCTCGTGAACGCGGAAGAGAAAGAAATCCCGTGAATTACTTTTTACCCATTACTTTTGCCTGGTTTAGCAGGCTTTTTGACTGAGTAGTAATAAATTCACAATTACGAATGCCATGTTTTCTTAAAAAACTAGCAAACCAGCAGGGTTATTCAATAAAAGTTCTTATTTTTAAAATGGTGCTAATTTTGCCCAACCAATCAGATGTTAGCTTTCAATTTTAAAAGATCTGATTGGTTGGGCAAAATTAGCACCATTTTAAACAGTAAGAACTTTTATTGAATCTAACTGATAGTGTGTATTAGGGGCATATTATAAAGACGAAAAGTACAAAATGTTTTCGCATTCGCTTTTCGCATGGGTTTTCGCCAAAAAGAACGTTAACGCTATTTATAAAGGTAGCGTTAACGAATGGCGAAACCGTTTCCGCGAGCTATCGCTAAACCCTTTTCGCCTTACTTCGCAATGGTAATTTTAGCGAAAAGAGAGCGAAAAGGCATAACCGATTTATAAAAGAGCGAAAGTGGTTTTTTGCGTTAAAAAGAGCGAAAGATTAGCGTGACCCTGAAGGTGGTGAAAAGTCATTTTTTGAGCGAAAAGGCATTCTAATGGGTAATATGCCTTGAAAAAGCGAACGCGCATTAGAATGAAATATGCCCTGGAAAAGCGACATTAGAAAGGCGAACGCACATTAGAAAGGCGAACGCATTAGAAGGAGAACGCACATTAGAAAAGCGACCGCGCAATAATGGAATATGCCTTGGAAAGCGAACGCACATTAGAAGGGCGAACGCGCATTAGAAAGGCGACCCGCGATTATATGGAATATGCCTTGGAAAGCGATCGCGCATTAGAAAGGCGAATGTGCAGTCAAAAGAAAATTGTATTCCAATTGAGAAATTCTAAGAAGATTGACCAAATAGACATGGCTGACTTCTTGGTAAATGTGAGGTGGCCATTTTGAACTTGACATCACTTTCTAGTGGGCTTTTCTGGTTTTGAATGGTTTCTCGCACTTTATAATCCGCGCCCGTTCCCTTTTTTCAGCCGCGAAGTGTGTTTTTTTTCGCTTTTTTATAAATAAGGCAACGAAGCCCCAAATGGCGCTATTTTCGCTGTGATGTGCTGCGCTAATTATTTGTCGAAAAAGACAATCCTTTATAAATATGCCCCTTAGTATATAGGATATTGGTCAGGTTGGAAACTATTCCAATAGCTCCCTCTGCTGTTAATAACACAACTCAGAATTCTATCTTTTCTGCTTGGTAGATTTTCTCATACATCTCTTCAACAGCATATAACCAGCCTGACACATTACCCCTCTCACTGACGCAACATGATCCAATCCTAACCACTGCCAATCTACTTACAGCCTACTGATGTTCAAGCTCATCTCACTCACGGTTTATGTGGCATTTCAAAAATCTAGCAATAAAAGTGGAAAATATGTTGCTTTTTCTGAGCAATTTGGGACTAAACTTTGCTATTCCAAAATGTCCTGTAAATATATATAAATGTTTAAAAGGATTAGAATTTAAATTCAGATAATATCTATCTGAACCATCATACAGTAGCATACACTATACCATGCTGACCTGGTACAGTCTACAAAACTGTTTTTCTTGCACAGAGGTAGCTACCTCCCTTAACATCCAATTAGGGAAACCTACTTTATCTGTCCAGAAGAAATCCCATAATAAATTTGCAAAACATTACACCTAACTAAAAGGTATAAATAAATATTACAAACTGTAGTTGACTGTCCAGTGCTTAATATGCTGGTATTTATGAAATAGCAGATACATTACTGTTCCATTTCTCTCTTCAAAGACCCTGAAAATGTACAGTATGAGATTGATACCACATATGATTAGATTTATCTAAATATGCAACTTTAAGAGACCTCCAATAAAAATAATTAAAGCAATTTTTTATACACCAGTCTTGTAGTTTTTATGCCATCTCTACAAGGAATATTTTGAGATACTGGGCTTTATTTATATAGCTGAGGTATCCTTAAATAACTCTTGTAAATTACCTTATCCTATTAATGGACTTGTATTTTTGTTTAAGGATTAGTTCACTGTCAAATAGAACATTGCCTTTTAAGCATAAGGGCATGTCAACGCCATTTGTAAATTTTTGGCTCTCTCCCCAACCACTATAGTTATTTGCAGAAAAACTCCCCCGATCTCTACTTACATTGCCCTACACTACAGCAAAGGGGTTTAGATATGGGGAGGAGAGAGAAACGGAGAGGGAGAGGGAGGGAGGAGGGAGAGGAGGAGGGCTGCAGTCGCATGGCAAAAATCTCCGAGGCAGAAGACTATTGGGACTCGGCCGGCTCCTGGTCTTATCTTTTTAAATTTTGTGGGGGCAGTGCCATTTGGAGCAGATGTAAGGTAAGGATTTTATACACACTACACAGTTGGGCCAGTAGTGGGTTAAAATGTCTTACCACTCCTGTTCCTTCACTTACTGTCCAGGAGGGAGGGGAGAATTTACATGCAAGTGATCCACCTCTGGAACCTCTGACGGTAACAACTGCTCTGGCTTGAGGTAAACTATAGCGCACATTTGCACATGTGTGCTATAGTTTACTTACAGCCGAGCAGTCAGGGCCGGGCAGGATCATCGGTGGATCACACTGCTAGTGAGTTCTCTCCCTATCCAAGTGAAAAAAGGAGGTAAGACATAGCTAGTTTACCTCCCATTCTTCCCTTAAGCTTAAAAGACAATGTTCTATTTGACAGTGAACTAATCCTTAAAGGGAAGTTCAGACAAATACATATGCTTTTAAGAAAGAGCAGTATTTTTTCATCCCTTGACCTTAACTGCCCATCCACGCATTTTGTCTGTGTATAATAAATGTTCGAAATACTGACTTCCTGTTTGCAGGACCCCTAATAGAGACCGTTATGGTTTTGCCCTTGACCCATTGCCTGGGTTGATTCAGTTGCTCATTAGAGATCTGAGCATGTTTGACCCATCACACAGCCAATCAGTAGAAATTACTGTTAGGGATATTCCAAGGATGTGGTGCATTCTGGGAAGAAGGACCTTAGAACTGAAATGTCAGCTCACTATGTCAACAGCAGGGAACAGCAAAGGGTATGAAATCAACTGATTTTTCAAATTGGTAGGATATGTAGAATAACTAAGAAGGCATTACACAAACTAACAATTTAACAAATATTGATCATTTCACTGAACTGTCTTTATGGATCACTATTTATTATTGTTATTAGTATCTATGTGTTATTAAGAAGTATCTATTTAGGTAGGAGTATTCTTATTTAGGCTAGGCCACACTAGCGGTTCGCGCCCGTGATTTTGCTAACAGGAATCGCGGGAACACGAACGTTCCTGTGATTTCCGATGCGCATTTTGGGTGAGCATTTTTTGCACAATTGCTTGCGTTTTTGCTTTATAGATAGTGAAAAACGTGAGCGCAAACGCGAAAATAACGCCGCTAAGCACAGAAGCGCGCACAAAAGTGTGCGCACTTGATGCTTGTGTGTGGCCTCAGCCTGAGAGTGGTTTTCTTATTAATAAGAATATCCCAATACCCGCTAAGCCAGTTTTTTGGGTTTAAAAACTTTTTTTGCAGACATTTCAGAAGGTTTTAATTCAGGAGAATACACAAAGTTTTCTGATATTTCTACAAGGTAGTGGAAATCTAAACTAAAATTAGATGGCATCAAGTGTCCTGCGCAAAGTCCAAACAAATGTAAAAATCACACTAATTTGGTAATTCATGGGGTAGTTTCACTCTCTCACTTTTACAATATCAGGGAGATTCAATAAAAGTTCTTATCATTAAAAATGGTGCTAATTTTGCCCCAACCAATCAGACGTTAGCTTTCAAAGTTAAATAATATCTGATTGGTTAGGGCAAAATTAGCACCATTTTAAATGATAAGAACTTTTATTGAATAACCCTGATGTTTTTTATTGCTCGCCCTGCTGTCTTCTTAACACAAGGCAAACTAGTTTGTGCAGTAGGTGGCAGTATTTAGTCATAATTAAGTAGGATATACAGGGAGATTCAATAAAAGTTTCATCGTTTAAAATGGTGATAATTTTGCACCAACCAATCCGACTTAAACATTTGAAAGCTAACATCTGATTGGTTGGGGCAAAATTAGCACCATTTTAAACGATATTGAATAACCCTGATAGATATTGTCAGGGTTATTCAATAAAGTTCTTATAGTTAAAATTGTGCTAATTTGCCCCACAATCAGATGTTAGCTTTCATGTTAATAACATTCAATGTTACAGTAGCTTTCAATGTTAAATAATATCTGATGGTTGGGGTAAAATTAGTACCATTTTTAACAAATTTTTATTGAATCTCCCTGTGTACGTTTAACATGAGAATAGAAAATGGATTGAATATCAATCAGTTGAATGGAATTAGCGGCACCCTTTGTTGCATTCTACAGAGCTTTTGGATCAAACTGCGTTATTATACGGTTCAAAAATGGTTTTCTGTTGTTCTAGTTTGTCAATATCTTAATCTTATTTAAAGGATTTTTAGTGTGGAAGCATTAATGTATTAAACATGCACAGGCAATGTTGGAAAAATATTAAGGTTTTCTGTATTTGAAGATTCCTGTTCTGTTATCAATCCTAAATGGTAATAAGAATAAATCACTATTAGCCACTAATTATATTTTAAATAGGAATATGTTATTCTACTGATCATGGCCCTTATCTTGTAATTTTTTGCTTGAGTGCACATGGCAGATGAAATCCCTCCTCTTATTCTATCAGGGCTTGTCATGACCCCTATAATAGGACAATAATAAGATACCCTTCATAAAATTAAACAAGATATAAGGGGGAAAGGATCCTGCAAAGCAGCTGGAGACAGATATTGCATACTGTACACCGCCTAAGTGTGCATATCAGACATTGGCCTCTGTAACCAATTGTGTTTAATAAGGTGGAAGTAAAGCTACATACAAACATTGATTGGCAGACAAGGCCTGAAAAGTGGATACGCTCCATGTTGAACGACCAATTTGGCCGATAGTCGTGCATTTGTATGTGGTTATTTGGTCTGAATAAAGTTGAAGGATCTTTAGGCTAGGTGCACACAAGCGATTTTTCAGGCAGACCGTACTTTAGTTGGTCAGTCCTAAATGTTAATGGATTTTTTAATCATGGGCAATTGTGCAGTCTCCTATGGACCGCAGGATTGGTAGCGGTGAATTGTCAGCCCACAGTAACTTTTCGGCCCAGCAACTGGTCTGTAGTGGCGACCGGTCAGCTGAAGAAATATTTGGCTGTCTGCACCTAGCCTTAAGTATAGCAAGGGAATACATACAGAAATTCCTGCATCTTTGTATACAGAACAATCTGATTATTTTCAACTAACCTCTGGTTTATCTCTAAAATAACCCCCAAACCTTATATTTTTTAAATCAATACACCATCAGCTACAAAAAGGTACCATTCATTAAAGGACATTATATTACTCATCTCCCCCTGTCTCCTCTTCTTCCTTCCTTTAGTAGTACCCAGGGTGAGGACCTAAAACACTAACAGAGAGATGTTAGAAGTTCTTATCGTTAAAAATAAGGTCGCTTCTGCAGTCGGCATATAGATACGGGACGATATGCTCTGCAAAAAAGAACGAGAGCACAAGGGAGATTCTGAGTATAACGTTGTTAGTATACCCAGTAAAAATACCACTTAAGTATAAGTAAAGATACCACTTAATTTCAATCTCTCACATGTACTGTTAAAAACAAACCTCCCTTGTGCATCAGTCCACAGGATTAGAAAATAGCCCCAAAAGAGCCAATTTTACGTTGTGGCTGTGCGAGTAAGTACAGAACTTTCACAACCCCACAAACTGTATCACTTTTGGAGATACACAGCTACATAGGGATGGCACTATGTCATTTATACATTCAAATTTAGGCAGTTCTTCATAGGAGATTGTGCTTTTATCACATTTTCCAAAAAAATGAAGTTCAAAATCTTGTCCAACCTGCAGGACAAGTAAAAAACCCTGCTAATAAATATCAGTCTCCTGCATGTCCTGAATATGTGAATGTATGAATGTATGAAAACAGACTCCCGTTTCCACTTTTAACACTGCCATTTTTTCATTAATAAATGCTGAATTTTCAAAAATGCAGGACACAATTTTAATCACTCACGGAGACCAAAAATAATCAGATTCTGGCTTTTTTTTGTGTGGTTACTGCCAAAATGCATTTACCGGGAGGTGAGGAGGATTAGTTCTCTTGAAATGCAAATGTTTCTAATTTGTGTTTACCATGATTGGTAAGGAATAATGCATTTTGATAAACATTATGGGGTAGGATGACTAGAACTCGAACTCGGGCCCGAGTTCGAGCCGAACTTTATGAGTTTGAACGGATCTGACTTCTCGAACTATCCTGGACCCGGATTTCTCTGGACTTTCGATGTTTCCAGACTTTCGAATTTGCGATAATTATCGAATTTATGGGCCGTTAACTAACTCTAGAATGTTATAGTGTAATGTAGTGGCTGGATAGTGTAGTGGTTAAGGCCTGCCTTTGACATGGGAGACCAGTTTGAATCCTGGCCAGGGGCAGCTATACAAATGTTTGGATTATTATAATCCCCTAATAATGTAATATAATAACCATATAATAACCTAGTATATAATATTGTTATTATATTCTAGGTTATCATATTTTATTATATTACTAGGTATTATATGGTTATTATATTACTAGGTTAGTATGGTTATATATTACTAGGTTATTATATTACTAGAGTATTATATATAATAACCATACTAACCTAGTTATATAATAATTATATAATACCTAGTAATATAATAACCATATGATAACTTAGTAATATAACATTATATTTGCTAGGGTATTATATGGTTATAATATTACTAGGTTATTATATTACTAGGTATTATAATAATCCAACGTTTGTATAGCTGCCCCCAGCCAGAATTCGAGCCCTAGTCTCCCATGTCAAAGGTGGGGGGTTCGACACCAACTGTCTGCTATGTACAATGCTGTTTTGACACCTTACTCTGGGCTTTCCTATAACACCTCTTAGCTACTAGCAATTACGCCCTTAACACCTGGCTGTGATATGCTAATTGGGATTTTCCAGGTTACTAATTGCCACAGATTCTTGTACAGTCATTCTGAATTGAGAAAGCCAGTCGGATGACTAGCGAAATGTTTCCAAGAACTAAACTTCAGGTCCAGTTGATCTAATTGAAATACAACAGAATAACCATAACCTGGATGAATGAGAAACATTCACAAGCATAGTAATAACAATATATATTGCTAGGGTATTATATGGTTATAGTATTACTAGGTTATTAAATGGTTATTATACTAGGGTATTATAATAATCCAAAATTTGTATAGCTGCCCCCAGCCAGGTTTGAACTCGGTCTCCCTGTCAAAGGTGATGCCTTTAACCAGTACACTATCCAGCCACTACATTATGTGGGATATAGTACTAGGTTTATATAGTATATAATAACCATATGATAACCACTAATTATTATCCATATATGTAATGGCTGGATAGTGTACTGTTTAAAGGCCACCACCTTTGACATGGAGACCAGGGTTCGAATCCTGGCTGGGGCAGCTATACATTTTGGATTATTATAATACCCAGTAATAATCCTATATAATAAAACCTAAGTGGTCGTCCGTGTCCGTGTGTGTGTGTCACTGCAGTTCCTATGGACTCACCACTAGAGGGAGAGTCTCTGAATTTCCTATTGACTCACCACTAGAGGGAGAGTCTCTGCATTTCCTATTGACTCACCACTGAGGAGAGTGTCTGCAGTTCTTATTGACACACCACTAGAGGGAGAAACACAGGAACACACCAGAGGGAAACAGCAATTAAACAGACTGCAGGTAGGTTGCTTGGGACAGAGGGGCCCATGGATTATAGGACAGAGGGGGGCCCTATATTTGGGACAAGGGGGCCCTGGATTTGGGCAGAGGGGGGCCCCTGGATTTGGGACAGAGGGGGGCCCTGGTTTGGTAAGAGGGGGGGGCCTTGGATTTGGTACAGAGGGGGCCTTGGATTTGGTACAGAGGGGGCTCCTGGCCTTGGACAGAGGGGACTCGCCTTGGACACTAGAGAGGTACTCTGGCCTTGGGACACTAAAATGGTACTCTGGCCTTGGGACATGGAGGAGGACTGTGGCCTTGGGACACTAGAACAAAACTTAGCCTAATTGAATAGGCTATGCCACGCTACTTCCAACAAGTTTTGATGGCACGGCCAGTACTACATTGTTAAAAACCCACGCTAACCCCATAGTACATCGGTAGCATGAGTTTTGCATTAAATCGTCCATAAAGTGGCTGATATAGCATTAGCCCATATATATGTTGCAGTTCATATTTTATTTCTTCTTAAATGGTGTTTCACTTTTCATAAGATACAATGCCTTTCTGTAATGTTTGTACTTCAGACATCACAGTACACAGGAATTTCCACTGAATTTATAAAGTAGAAGTATATTAGAAGTCCCCAAGGAGTCCCATGACCGTATAAAAGAATGAGGTGTATAAAAACATTTTTACATTCTTTGTTACGGGTGCAAACCTCATTAATAGTCAAAACAACATTGTCATATAAATCCTTAAGTTTCATACACACGTGCGATAGCAGGTGCCAACTCGCGACGCATGATGGTACGAACAGCCGTTTCGTGTATGGGCACTTTATCGCCGAATCGGCTGGGGGATCCTCTTTCGGGATCGTTCCCGATCCCGCGGGGCGAATCTCCGAATGAGCAGCTAATGTGCCCATTCACGGGCCGGTTATCAAACGGCCGTTCGTACACATCATGTGTCGCGGGTCGGCACCGCAATCACCGTGTGTACAAACCTTTATTCCTTTTTGGAGTCCAGTTGATGTTAATAATGGTATCAATAAATATTTTCCATTTGTGCTACTGTTTGTCTTATCATTGTCTATGTGATCAGTTGTACCTGTCCTCAAACAGTAACACTTGCTGTACATGTCGGTATTTTCGCTCCCATTGTTTATCCCAATGCCCCTTATACTTTCTTATACCTAAGGTGCCGAACTGCAGATATAAATGACTGCAGTAAGGGGGGATTCTGTGCACCTTGAATTCTACCCTAAAAACATTACTGCAGTTATGATAATAGTTTTACACCTCCCAGCATATTTTTTGCAACATAAAAAAAAATAGCCAACCCCCCTGGACACTTTACTGCATTTAAAGTAACACCCATGGCCATTTATCAATATTAATTGGATCTTTTTTTCATAAAAATATTTCTAGCCAGGAAAGTCCCTAGAACTGCCCTTACTCCATCTCAGCCTTGGTGAACTGATTTGGAGTAAATTTCTCTTTAGAAATACCCACCAGGAAAAAGTAAAGTAACAACGCAGGGAAATGTCCCTCCTGTGTATATTCTGTAATATTGGATATGATGGTCCTCCATATTTCATTCCATTGTGCTAAACTGTGTTGAAGAACCAAAAGGGTGTCAGTTTTCTTGCCTCATAAACATGGAAATTCTTAAACACATGCAAATGCTACTGACTGTGCTTTTCCCTGACTGGTTTTAAAATGTATAAAATATAAGTTATCACTATATTATTATTAAAGAATAATAGTTATTTGCCAATAGAAAGGGACAATTAATTATTGCTGCCCAACCCAAAATTACACAAAGGGAGTAACAATTATACAAGATTGGCGTTTCATACTGGCAAGAGAAAGCTAATAATTAATTTTGTCCTAAAGATTCATAGATTCAAATAAACCTATCTGGACTGCATGATCCATAAATATTAACAATGAATAATGGGATTTTATTCACCGACTGGGGTCGGTCTTGATATAATGCACTTCAATGCAAACAATTAGTCAATTGGGTCAAATATTAGACACAGATTACCATAGTATATCAATTGGTAGTTCTGATGGACGTTGGAGTCATGGGGCAAAGTTGCACGTCCAACCCCTTAATATGCTACTTAAAGGATAACAATACCCAAAAAACAACATCTCCCCCATTACATGTTCCCACTTCCAGCGCTGAAATCTCTTACTTCATTTACAACGTGCTGCCCTCCCTTAGATATCACACAGCAAAGATGAGTGCTAACAGCACCCGCCTCCTAGAGGCCCAGGGCCATCGTTACATATCACTTGTCATTGGCTGGTGGGAATGTCTGTTACAACTTTTCTCCTCCTTCTCTGCCAGTCAAACAAACTTGAAATGTCCTGTTGCTAAGACAGCCTACATAATCAAGCTATCAAGGGTGGGTGCAGGAGTGTTTTCTTGCATCTAGCTCTGATGACAGTTAGAGGCAGACAGAATAGTTTAGCCCCCTTTACAGCTTGGCTAATTGAAGGCAGAGAGAGGCTCAAATCAGGAAAAAAAATGATGGGGAGGGCTGCATACCACATTTTTAAAGCTGTTTTTTAAAATAAAAAAGTGCATTGAGCAATACAGTTATCCCTACTTCTTGGTAGTGGTATTTTCTGTGTAGTACATATATGTGTAAATTGTATAGGGACAATGTTTTTCCCATTTATAGGTGTCATGGTGTGTGGGTTAAACTGCGTGTGTGGCATAAGTTTATTGTGAGTTAGCATACAATGTGTAAGTTTGCTTATTGTTTGAGCATGCAGGACTAAGTTGATAAACATAGTAACATAGTAATTGAGGTGAATAATGACATACGTCCATCGTCCAACCTTTTCACCCCTCCTTTTTAACCCTACCTAACAGCTGATAGAGAGTGCAAGGGTTTGAGTGTAAGTGCGGGAGGGAAGGTGAGTTGGCCAGTAGGTTACAATCTGCAGTCATGACATGTTCTGGTCTTGCAATGGCATTTTTTGATTGGTGCAACATGCAGATGGCCTGGACTGCACAGTCTGAATTAAAGGGTCCACTGTGTGATAGGGTGGTTGTTTACCCTCTGAGAACGGCTGACAGGGGCTCCGCCTGTGAGGTTTCCACGGCCAGAGGGGCTACTACCTGTTGCTCCTCGTTACTCAGCTCCTATCATTAGGGGAGCAGCATCCTTCCATGCTCTCATACAGCTGTTAATAGAAACTTGGTTAGCAGTTGCAGTAATAAGGTGATCCCAATTATGGAAAAGCATAATAACTGGTGTTCCTTTAATTGACTTCTGGGACCTTTCTGTTAATTTAGGGATACAATCTGCATGTCACACTATGTCATTCCTACAGTTCGGAATATTTCCCATGGAGTGTACAATATTACAGTTTGCATTTCTGTTATTATTTCACAAGTTTCTATTCTGTTTTTTTAATGTCTTTTCTTTTAGAATTACAAAATATATAGGGGGGAAAATGGTAGAGCAATTGGCACCGCAACACTAACTGTGACTGTATATGACAATGTCCTGAAATATTCCCTCAACATAAACAAGATGTGAAAACTGCACAAATCCTTGTTTTCAGATGCAATATCGAAGTGCTGCAAATAAGAACAAATTCTGCAAATTTTCTCTTTTCATGAATGTTGTATCTCCAGTGTAGCTGGATCCAAAAGTTTTCCCATTCTCATATTTTCCCACCATTTTATCTTTATCTGGTAGGTAACAATTATATTAATACCCAGTATTGTCCCACTGTAAAGTGTGCTGTGTATAGCAGATTTTCACAGAACCCCATCTATATTGATACAGAATGCTGGACAGGTGGGGTTCTCTGTGAATTACAAGTTCTGCATTGTCAGCTACAATTGTGCAGGGTGTGCTAAGGAATGTGTTTGTAGTGCTAAGGCAGGCAGTACAGGCCAGGCGGTGATTATCATGTGTGCTGGTATGTCATTATGACACCCTAGCCCTAGGCTTAAAGAAAGGAAGGAGTACGGGCGGGCCAGAGCCTGCAACAGAGGTTCTGGAACTGCTTTAGTCTCAGGGTCTGTATGTAAAATCAAGGATCCCACCAGAGTTTCATCAGTTAACAAAAACATATTGAGGAGAAAATCTATAATCTGTATCTGTAAAGATCTTTATATATGTTTTATTTTATAAATAAACTCGATGTCTCTGTCAATTGCATGATCAGAAATAAAAATTTTGTACCAAAATATCCATTGACATCTGTGGTACTCTCTAATGTGGGTTTCACTGCCTCACCCAATAATGTAAGGTATTCTAAAGTCCAAAACTTAGGAGAGTCCAGATGTTGATTCATGTGCAAAAGGTGTATATTTATTGCTCCATCAAGAGTTTTGGGCCCAAACTTGCTTTATCAAGCCTGTTAATTGCATGATACCATGAGTGTAGGGTTACCACAGAAAATCTGAGTTCTAATAAACATGATTTCATTATTATTTTAAAACACAACGTCCAGAATTGGATTCCATGTATGACCAGAAAACACAAAATGGAGAGACATAAGGCATTAAATATTACCTATTGGCCATATCCAATGCCTGTATCCAAGTCTCCTTGTGTTATTACAATATTTTGCAAGAGTCATAACAGTTTGTGCAGCTTTTCATTAAATGCATATTGTCTGTTTTGGATTCTTCATGCAGGATCTACTTTGCCCTATATGGGCATATCAGTATTAAATGTGACAGTTGATCAGATATCTCAGCCTCAGATGGCAAAACAACAAGATCTGTATAGTATGGGGTAACAAAACACAAGAACTTGGTGTAACACTAGGTTAGATATATAAATGTAAAAGTTAATTTGTTGGCTCTAGTTTTCTATTTTCCAAGATGTTATTTCCCTACCTCCCTTTCCTGCTTGTTGTTTTGCTGACATGGGTTTAAAATCTTCCAGCTGTAAAAAGTACAATATATCAGATCCCATTAAACCCCCCCTATAATACATGAAGTTTAATTCCATAACCTGCATTTTATAAGTCTAACTCACTTAATACAACACATCAGATTTCTGATCAATCCCTGTGTCCTCAGTTAAAAACAATTATACTGTATTATATTAGTAACATGTAACAAGTAAAAAAAAAGGGGGGGGGATTCTTCCTGACTCCAAACGGCAATCAAAAGTATCCCTGGATCAACCAGATCTATATCATTATACCAGTATTCTCATATTATATATCTCCCTGTACCAACCAGAACTACAGTATTGTATTCAATACCAGTAATTCCATATATATAGTATCCCTGTACCAACCAGAACTACAATATATGTATTAATACCATAATTCTCAATATTATATTATCCCTGTACCAACAGAACTACAGTATATGCATTAATACCAGTAATTCTCAATATTATATAGTATCCCTGTACCAAACCAGACTACAGTATATGCATTAATACCAGTAATTTCTCAATATTATATAGTATCCCTGTACCAACCAGAACTAAGTATATGCATATTAATAACCAGTAATTCTCAATATTATATAGTATCCCTGTACCAACCAGAAACAATATATGTATTAATACCATTAATTCTCAATATTATATAGTATCCCTGTACCAACCAGAACTACAATATATGTATTAATACATTAATTCTCAATATTTTTAGTTTTAGAAACCTATCCCGGCCATTTTTAAAGACACTAACTCACCCTGCTCCCTTGCCTCCATAGCTGCATATTACCCAGGGTGAGGACTAAAACGCTAAGTCCTCACCCTGGTACTTTCCCTAACCTGCACTACTTACCGCAAATCTGCTTCGCGATCGTCCATTCCTCCGCTGTCCTGTACAGTGACGATCGCGAGGCAGCCAATAGGAGAATACCTCTGCAGGGTCGTGTCTTCCAATTGGCTGCCTCCAACTGTCACTGACATAGGAAGAGGGTGAACGTGTGGATCGGCGAGCATTTGCTGGTATAGTTGCAGAGTTAGGAAAGTACCAGGGTTAGGACTTAGCTATTTAGGTCTCACCTGGGTACTTGCTGCAGTGATCGGGAAAGGGTGAGTATAATTGTCTTTAAAGCTATTCATCAATTGCCATTACAACATCTGCTGGATACTTTCCACGTTTCACCATTCCACTGTAAGAACTTCTAACCTGAGGAGAAATTTATTTTCTTCCAACCTTAAAGGATGTCCATGAGTCCTCTGATATGACTTATCGTGATCAATGCACCAAGAGTTTATTGTATGGGCCATTGATATATTTGTATAAGGTTATCATATCCCCACACAAACGTCACTTCTTCATGTAAACAGCCCTAACTTATTCAATCTGCCTGCATATTTAACCCCTCTATTCCCCTTATTAATTTAGTTGCCCTTCTCTGAGCTGCTTCCATTTCCCACGATGTCCCTTTGTATTGGGATTCCAAAACTGCACCATTCCAAATGAGGCCTTACCATCCTTGTAAAGAGGGAGATATATTTTTTCTCTTGAATCTATTCCCCTCTTTATACAAGACAATATCTTGCTAGCTCTAGCCGTTGCTACCTGGCATTGTTTGCTACAGCTAAGTCTGTTATCTCCCAGAACCCCCAAATCTTTTTTCCATTACAGATTCACTTAACACAGAGTTTTTATGGGTGTAGGTGGCACAGGGATTATTAAATCTCAAATGCATTACCTTACATTTATCATATTGAATCTCATCTGCCATTCTGCGGCCCTTTTGAACATCTTACCTAGGTCTGCTTGCAGCACTTGCACATCATTTGAGTTTCCAAAGCTCTGCATAGTTTAGTGGCATGAGAAAACACAGAGACCTTGCTTAGATTAAAGAAGCGGGCCCATACAGAACCCTGAGGCACTCCACTTAGAACTTTAGCCCCACATAGATGTAGCTCCATTTACCACCACTCTGTTTGTGATCTAATAACCAATTCTCTATCCATGAACAAATTTTTTCTTCTAGGCCCAACAGTCCTTAGTCGCCTATATGGCAACATACAAAAGCTTTCGCAAAATCCAATTATACCACATCCACTGCTGTGCCTGACTCTAACTTCTGACTTACTTCTCATAAAACCAATTAAATTTGTCTGGCATGATCTATTTCTCATAAATCCAGCGGACTACTACATAAGAAGTCAGTTCTGGAGACAAAGCATAAAGATATAATCCCGTAACAAAGTTTCCAGCACCTCCCTACCACTGATGTTAGGCTTACAGTGTCTATGTTACCCAGGCTACCTTTTTTGAATATTGGATTACATTGGCTTTTTTCCAAATGTGTTTAGATGAATAATAATATCTTAATAATTTTTCTACTTTATTTATGTATAGGTTCCGTGCATTAACGCCCCTGTGTATAACCTACAGTACTGAGTCCACATTACTTGAAATGTAATATAATTATTTTCCATTTCAGTGTTTATCTTATCCTTTTCAGCCAACATAACCGAGATGACCATGTCTCTAATCTTATGTCTAATAAATCCCTTTCTACAGGTACATGATTCTATCCATACTACCTTTATACAACACAAATAATGATTTGGTATTAGATGTTTAAAAGAATAAATGTGGGAAGACCATCAGGAAAAAGGAAAGTCTATTTAAAAATCGTACAAAAAGGTAGAAAATATAAACCAAGGCCTAGTGCTGTAAAGGGGTTAACCATATCCAACTAAACAGATCAATGCTTGAAGTTATGGGTGCGCCCTGCTCTCAGGAATGCTGACATTCAATCCAATGTACACAAAGACAGATAAATGTCACTGGGTGTGGAGAGGCGAGGCTGAACCCTGCTGAGCGGACACACCTGAGCCACGAGTCACAGAGCCAGTTCTTGGCACCCACGCCAGCAGTTAAAGTATTATGGGAATACAGTTTATGTCCTGACAAGCTCTTTATGTTGCTATATACTTATCATTACAATATTATTATACTTATAAAATAACCTTACTCTGTTTTTTTAAAATGTTGCAGAGCTGAATTGGTTACTTTGAATCTCAAGTTAAAAACTTATGTTAACATATATATGTGAAAACACCACACTTATTAGTTTATCTCGGGTTGCATGCTGGAGTTGAACCACATAGGGTTGCTTCATCAGTGAAAATCGAGGACCTAAACTATTGGCATCTACACACGTATAATCAGTGCAATGCAATACAGAGCAAAACTTTAGAGCAAGGTAATACATGTATAATGCAAAATGGGGCAATACTACAAGTTGTGAGTACAATAAAAGCTATGTGCAAAATCCCATCCAATCAATGTAGGGATGTGCGGAGCAATAGTTTTCTTAGGATAGAAAAGTAATTACAATGCCACCCCTATATATATATCTTTATAAATCTCCGCTTTTTAAATCTTTGAATCAGTGTCCCATTTTTTTTGGGGGGGGGGGTGAGGGGCTCTAGTCACCCACTGAGAGTATAAAAGCAAATTCCTAAATCATAATGGTCCAATCAATTACCTGTAAGTAAATGTGAAATCACTGTAGCACACCAGGGCTGGCAATTGCCAATAATCAGTAGGTGCAATCCTCCAGAGCCCCTACCCTGGGTTTTCAAGTCCAGTATAAAGGAAAATAGGAGGAGCACAACTACATAAGTGTATCAATATTTATTGTGCAAAAAGTATACTCACCTTCAGGAGCCACCTGCTCCCTTCTCAGTAGTTCATAGGCCATCAATGGGTTGGACAATAACCGTTGGATCTGATAGGAAAAGATTATAGACTTTCAGCTGCCATTGACTCCTCTTAGGGCAAGAAATTCCTACCATGTATCAAACAATATCTCAGCTACACGATACCACTGCACTGACTGCAGATACAACTGAGATACAATGTTTTTACACTCCCAAAACCATATAGGTTTCTGCATAACATTGGTACAAACAGTTAATTCCAATTTTCAAGTGACTCTATAGCAGCTTTATATCACTAGAGTGATTGCCATTGTAATGATTTTTTATACCCAAGGGTGAGGCACATTAATTCCCAATACTCACAATACATTGTGGGAAAACATGAGTAAGTTGTGATCTATTGGCCCGTTTGAAAATTTACCTTTGCACTAAAAAGCTTGTGCTGCAGTATGTCCAAAATGTGTGCAAAACACTACTAAACCGGATGGTACATAGGGTAGCATGGGTTTCCTAATATAGGGGAAGCACATTACATTATCCTCCCTTTAAATACATAGAGAGAGGTCTATAGAGGGATACTTGTTATAGTATTTGCTGGTTGTGGAGTATTGCTACCATAGCTATATTCACAAAACACATTCAATATGTTAGGGGATTTTCAAGATGGAACAGACTTTGCTTCTGAATCTGTTTAAAATTATTTCCCTTATTCCTTTGAGGAGTTTGCAGCAGTCATAGAAATACAATATGCTTTCTTCTTTTTTCTCCAGGCCTCTCCCTTGGCCCTGTCTCAGGCATGTAGAGATGTGTCTGCCAAACCACGATTCACGCTAACATCTGATTGGTTGGGGCAAAATTAGCACCATTTTAAACGATAAGAACTTTTATTGAATAACCCTGTTAATATATAAAAGCCTTGCATATGCAAATGTGTCTTCTTTCCTATTGAGTAAATTCCATCACATGGTCCAACTCCATGTTCACATAAGCATAATTCACACCACAGAGTTGATGGAAGATTATGCCTTGCAAAAGACCAAGACCACTAGATGAAGCAGAAAATTCCCAATGGAATGACAACCAAATGAACAACCCACAGTCGACCCCACAGCAAGAATACTCATAGGTCGCATTATCTGCCACAACACGTATTTAGTCACAGACCGTTCTCTCGTGAACGCGGGAGAAAGTAATCCCGTGAATTACTTTTTACCCATTACTTTTGCCTGGTTTAGCAGGCTTTTTGACTGAGTAGTAATAAATTCACAATTACGAATGCCATGTTTTCTTAAAAAACTAGCAAACCAGCAGGGTTATTCAATAAAGTTCTTATTGTTAAAATGGTGCTAATTTTGCCCAACCAATCAGATTTAGCTTTCAAATGTTAAATAGATTGATTGGTTGGGCAAAATTACACCATTTTAAACATAAGAACTTTTATTGAATCTAACTGATAGTGTGTATTAGGGGCATATTTATAAAAGAGCGAAAAGTAGCAAAATGTTTTCGCATTCGCTTTTCGCATGGGTTTTCGCCAAAAAGACAGTTAAACGCTATTTAAAGGTAGCGTTAACGAATGGCGAAACCGTTTCCGCGAGCTATCGCTAAACCCTTTTCGCCTTACTTCGCAATGGTAATTTTAGCGAAAAGGAGCGAAAAGGCATAACGCGATTTATAAAGAGCGAAAGGTGGTTTTTGGCGTTAAAAAGAGCGAAAGATTAGCGTGACCCTGAAGGTGGTGAAAAGTCATTGTTTGGAGCGAAAAGGCATTCTAATGGGTAATATGCCTTGAAAAACGAACGCGCATTAGAATGAAATATGCCCTGGAAAGCGACATTAGAAAGGCGAACGCACATTGAAAGGCGAACGCGCATTAGAAGGAGAACGCACATTAAGAAAGCGACCGCGTTATAATGGAATATGCCTTGGAAAAGCGAACGCACATTAGAAAGGCGACGCGCATTAGAAAGGCGACCGCGCATTATAATGGAATATGCCTTGGAAAAGCGATCGCGCATTAGAAAGGGCAATGTGCAGTTGCAAAGAAAATTGTATTCCAATTGAGAAATTCTAAGAAATTGACCATAAGACATGGCTGACTTCTTGGTAAATGTGAGGTGGCCATTTTGAACTTGACATCACTTTCTAGTGGGCTTTTCTGGTTTGAATGTTTTTCGCACTTTATCACGCGCCCGTCGCCTTTTTCACCGCGAAGTGTGTTTTTTTTCGCTTTTTTATAAATGGAGCGAAACGAAGCCCCAAATGGGCGCTATTTTCGCTGTGATGTGCTGCGCTAATTATTTTCGAAAGACAATCCTTTATAAATATGCCCCTTAGTATTAGGATATGGTCAGTTGAAAACTATTCCAATAGCTCCTCTGCGGTTTAAACACACTTCAGAATCTCATCTTTTCTGCTTGGTAGATTTTCTCATACATCTCTTCAGACAAGCATATAACCCAGCCTGACACATTACCCCTCTCACTGACGCAACTGATCCAATCCTAACCACTCCATCTACTTACGCCTACTGATGTCAAGCTCATTCTCACTCACGGTTTATGTGCTTTCAAAAATCTAGCAATAAAAGTGGAAAATATGTTCGTTTTTCTGAGCAATTTGGGACTACTAAACTTTGCTATTCCAAAATGTCCTGTAAATATATATAAATGTTTAAAAGGATTAGAATTAAATTCAGATAATATCTATCTGAACCATCATACAGTAGCATACACTATACCATGCTGACCACTGTACAGTCTACAAACGTTCTTTGCACGAGGTAGCACCTCCATTAACATCCAATTATGGGAAACCTACTTTATCTGTCCAGAAAAATCCCATAATAAATTTGCAAAACATTACACCTAACAAAAGGTATAAATAAATATTACAAACTGTTAAGTTGACTGTCCATGCTTAATATGCTGGTATTTATGAAATAGCAGATACATTACTGTTCTTTTCTCATCTCAAAGACCCTGAAATGTACTATTAGATTGATACCACATATGATTAGATTTATCTAAATATGCAACTTTAAGAGACCTCCAATAAAATAAATTAAGCAATTTTTTATACACCAGTCTTGTAGTTTTTATGCCATCCTACAAGGAATATTTTGAGATACTGGGCTGTATTTATATAGCTGAGGTATCCTTAAATAACTCTTGTAAATTACCATTTATCCTATTAATGGACTTGTATTTTTGTTTAAAGGATTAGTTCACTGTCAAATAGACCATTGCCTTTTAAGCATTAAAGGGCATGTCAACGCCATTTGTAATTTTTGGGGCTCTCTCCCCCACCACTATAGTTATTTGCAGAAAAACTCCCCCGATCTCTACTTACATTGCCCTACACACAGCAAAGGGGTTTAGAGATAGGGGGAGGGAGAGAGAAACGGGAGAGGGAGGAGAGGGGAGGAGGGAGGGAGAGGGAGGGAGGCTGCATTGCGCATGCAAAAATCTCCCGGAGGCAGAGAGCATTTGGGACTCGGCCAGGCTCCTGGCTTTACCTTTTAGAATTTGTGGGGGGGGCAGCCATTTGGAGCAGGGATGTAAGGTAAGGATTTAATACACTAACCAGTTGGCCAGTATGTGGGTTAAAATGTCTTACCATCATGTTCTTTCACTTACTGTCCAGAGGAGGGGAGAATTTACATGCAGATTGACACCTCTGGAACCTCTGACAGGTACAACTGCTCCTGGCTTGAGGTAAACTTAGCGCACATTTGCACATGTGTGCTATAGTTTACTTACAGCCAGGAGCAGTCAGGGCCTGGCAGGATCATCGGTGGATCACACTGCTAGTGAGTTCTCTCCTCTATCCAAGTGAAGAAAAGAGGTAGACATAGCTAGTTTACCTCCCATCTTCCCATGATCTTAAAAGACAATGTTCATTTTGACAGTGAACTAATCCTTTAAAGGGAAGTTCAGACAAATACATATGCTTTTAAGAAAAAAGACAGTATTTTTTCATCCCTTGACCTTAACCTGCCCTCCAGCATTTTGTCTGTGTATAAATAATGTTCGAAATACTGACTTCCTTTTGCAGACCCCTAATAGAGACCGTTATGGTTTTGCCCTTGACCCATTGCCTGGGTTGATTCAGTTGCTCAGTAGAGATCTGAGCATGTTTGACCCATCCAACAGCCAATCAGTAGAAATTACTGTTAGGATATTCCAAGGATGTGGTGCATTCTGGGAAGAAGGACCGTTAGAACCTGAATGTCAGCTCACTAATGTCAACACAGGGAACAGCAAAGGGTATGAAATCAACTGATTTTTCAAAATGGTAGGGAATATGTAGAATAACTAAGAAGGCATTACACAAACTAACAATTTAACAATATTGATCATTTCACTGAACTGTCCCTTTAGGATCACTATTTAATTATTGTTATTAGTATCTATGGTGTTATTTAAGAATTATTCCTATTAGGTAGGAGTATTCTTATTTAGGCTAGGCCACACTAGCGGTTCGCGCCGCGTATTTTGCTAACATGGAAATCCGGGAACACGAACGTTCCTGTGATTTCCGATGCGCATTTTGGGTGAGCATTTTTTGCACAATTGCTTGCGTTTTTGCTTTATGATAGTGAAAAACTTGAGCGCAAACGCGAAAATACGCGCTAAGCACAGAGAGCGGCACAAAAGTGTGCGCACTTGATGCTTGTTGTGTGGCCTCAGCCTGTGAGAGTGGTTTTCTTATTATAAGAATATCCCAATACCCCGATAAGCCAGTTTTTTTGGGTTAAAACATTTTTTTTGCAGACATTTCAGAAGGTTTTTATTCAGGAGAATACAAAAGTTTTCTGATATTTCTACAAGGTAGTGGAAATCTAAATAAAATTAGATTGCATCAAGTGTCCTGCGCAAAGTCCAACATGTAAAATCTAAACCACACTAATTTGGTAATTCATGGGGTAGTTTCACTCTCTCACTTTTACATAATCAGGGATTCATAAAAGTTCTTATCATTAAAAATGGTGCAATTTTGCCCCAACCAATCAGACGTTAGCTTTCAAATGTTAAATAATATCATTGGTTAGGCGCAAAATTAGCACCATTTTAAATGATAAGAACTTTTATTGAATAACCCTGAATGTTTTTATTGCATCGCCCTGCTGTCTTCTAACACAAGGCAAACTAGTTTTGCAGTAGGTGGCAGTATTTAGTCATAATTAAGTAGAGATATACAGGGAGATTCAATAAAAGTTTCATCGTTTAAAATGGTGATAATTTTGCACCAACCTCCGAACTTAACATTTGAAAGCTAACATCTGATTGGTTGGGGCAAAATTAGCACCATTTTAAACGTGAACAAATAACCCTGATAGATATTGTCAGGGTTATTCAATAAAAGTTCTTATAGTTAAAAATTGTGCTAATTTTGCCCCAACAATCAGATGTTAGCTTTCATGTTAAATAACATTCAATGTTACAGTAGCTTTCAATGTTAAATAATATCTGATTGGTTGGGGTAAAATTAGTACCATTTTTAACAAATTTTTATTGAATCTCCCTGTGTACGTTTAACATGAACAGAATTAGAAAATGGATTGAAATATCAATCAGTTGAATGAATTAGCGGCACCCTTTGTGCATTCTACAAGCTTTTGGATCAAAACTGCGTTATTACGGTTCAAAAATGGTTTTCTGTTGTTCTAGTTTGTCAATATCTTAATCTTATTTAAAGGTTTAGTGTGGAAGCTTTAATGTATTAACATGCACAGGCATGTTGGAAAAATATTAATTTTGTTTGTATTTGAAGATTCCGTTCTGTTTATCAATCCTAAATGGTAATAAGAATAATCACTATTAGCCACTATATTTTTTTAAATGAATTGTTATTCTACTGATCATGGCCCTTATCTTGTAATTTTTTGCTTGAGTGCACATGGGCAGATGAAATCCTCCTCTTACTATCAGGCTTGTCATGACCCCTATAATAGGACAATAAATAAGATACCCTTCATAAAATTAAACAAGATATAAGGGGGAAGGATCCTGCAAAGCAGCTGGAGACAGATATTGCATACTGTACACCGCCTAAGTGTGGCATATCAGACATTGGCCTCTGTAACCAATTGTGTTTAATAAGGTGGAAGTAAAGCACATACCACATCTTGATTGTGCAGACAAGGCCTGAAAAGTGGATAACCATCCATGTTGAACGACCAATTTGGCCGATAGTCGTGCTTGTGTATGTGTGTTATTTGGTCTGAAAATTGAAAGTCTTATGGATCTTTAGGCTATGCACACAAGCAGATTTTCAGGCAGACCGTACTTTAGTTGGTCGTCCTAAATGTTAATGGATTTTAAATCATGGGCAATTGTGCGTCTCCTATGGACCGCAGGATTGGTAGCGGTGAATTGTCAGCCACAGTAACTTTTCGGCCCAGCGACTGGTCTGTAGTGGCGACCGTTCAGCTGAAGAAATATTTGGTGTCTGCACCTAGCCTTAAGTATAGCAAGGGAATACATACAGAAATATCCTGCATCTTTGTATACAGAACAATCTGATTATTTTCAACTAACCTCTGGTTATCTCTAAAATAACCCCCAAACCTTATATTTTTTAAATCAATACCCCATCAGCTACAAAAAGGTACCATTCATTAAAGGACATTATACTCATCTCCCCCTGTCTCCTCTTCTTCCTTCCTTTAGTAGTACCCAGGGTGAGGACCTAAAACACTAACAGAGAGATGTAATAGAAGTTCTTATCGTTAAAATAAGGTCGCTTCTGCAGTCGGCATATAGAATACGGGACATATGCTCTGAAAAAAAACGGAGACAGAGCACCAAGGAGATTCTGAGTATAACAGTTGTAGTAGTACCCAGTAAAATACCACTTAAGTATAAGTAAAGATACCACTTAATTTCAATCTCTCACATGTACTGTTAAAAACAAACCTCCCTTGTGCATCAGTCCACAGGATTAGAAAATAGCCCCAAAGAGCCAATTTTACTTTTGTGCTGTGCGAGTAAGTACAAGAACTTTTCACAACCCCACAAACTGTATCACTTTGAGATACACAGCTACATAGGGATGGCAATGTCATTTATACTTCAGAATTATAGGCAGTTCTTCATAGGAGATTGTGCTTTTATCACATTTTCCAATAAAATGAAGTTACAAATCTTGTCCAAACCTGCAGGACAAGTAAAACCCTGCTAATAAATATCAGTCTCCGCATGTCCTGAATATGTGAATGTATGAATGTATGAAACAGAGACTCCCGTTTCACTTTTAACACTGCCATTTTTTCATTAATAAATGCTGAATTTTCAAAAATGCAGGCACACATTTTAATCACTCACGGAGACCAAAAATATCAGATTCTGGCTTTTTTGTGTGGTTACTGCCAAGAATGCATTTACCGGGAGGTGAGGAGGATTAGTTCTCTGAAATGCAAATGTTTCTAATTTGTTTTACCATGATTGGTAAAATGATGCATTTTGATAAACATTATGGGGTAGGGATGGACTAGAACTCGAACTCGGGCCCGAGTTCGAGCCGAACTTTATGAGTTTGAACGGACTCTGACTTCTCGAACTATCCTGGACCCGATTTCTCGGACTTTCGATGTTTCCAGACTTTCGAATTTGCGATAATTATCGAATTTATGGGCCGTTTACTAACTCTAGAATGTAATATAGTGTAATGTAGTGGCTGGATAGTGTATTGGTTAAGGCACTGCCTTTGACATGGGAGACCAGGGTTTGAATCCTGGCCAGGGGCAGCTATACAAATGTTTGGATTATTATAATACCCTAATAATGTAATATAATAACCATATAATAACCTAGTTATAATATTGTTATTATATTACTAGGTTATCATATGGTTATTATATTACTAGGTAATATATGGTTATTATATTACTAGTTAGTTGGTTATTATATTACTAGTTATTATATTACTAGATATATAATAAAATACATACTAACCTAGTTTATAATAATTATTAATACCTAGTAATATAATAACCATATGATAACTTAGTAATATACATTATTAATTTCTAGGGTATTATATGGTTAATATTACTAGGTTATTATATTACTAGGTATATAATAATCCAACGTTTGTATAGCTGCCCCCAGCCAGAATTCGACCCTAGTCTCCCATGTCAAAGGTGGGGGGTTCGACACCAACTGTCTGCTATGTACATGCTGTTTTGACACCTTCCTCTGGGCTTTCCTATAACACCTCTTAGCTACTATGCATTACGCCCTTAACACACTGGCTGTGATATGCTAATTGGGATTTTCCAGGTACATAATTGCCACAGATTCTTGTACAAGTCATTCTGAATTGAGAAAGCCAGTCGGATGACTAGCGAATGTTTTCAAGAACTAAACTTCAGGTCCAGTTGATCTAATTGAATACAACAGATATACCATAACCTGGATGAAGAGAACATTCACAAGCATAGTATATAACAATATTATATTGCTAGGGTATTATATGGTTATGTATTACTAGGTTATTAAATGGTTATTATATTACTAGGGTATTATAATAATCCAAAATTTGTATAGCTGCCCCAGCCAGGTTTTGAACTCTGGTCTCCATGTCAAAGGTGATGCCTTTAACCTACACTATCCAGCCACTACATTAGTGTGATGATATAGTACTAGGTTATTAGTATATAAAACCTATGATAACCTACTAATTATTATCCATATAATGTAATGGCTGGATAGTGTATGGTTAAAGGCACCACCTTTGACATGGGAGACCAGGGTTCGAATCCTGGCTGGGGCAGCTATACAAATTTTGGATTATTAATACCCTAGTAATATAACCTATATAATAAAACCCTAAGTGTGCGTCCGTGTCCGTGTGTGTGTGTCACTGCAGTTCCTATGGACTCACCACTAGAGGGAGAGTCCTCTGAATTTCCTATTGACTCACCCTAAGGGAGAGTCTCTGCATTTCCTATTGACTCACCACTAGAGGAGAGTGTCTGCAGTTCTTATTGCACACACCACTAGAGGGAGAAACACAGGAACACACAAGGGAGAACAGCAATTAAACAGACTGCAGTAAGGTTCTTGACAGAGGGGCCCATGGATTTAGGACAGAGGGGGGCCCTATATTTGGGACAACGGGGGCCCTTGGATTTGGGGCAGAGGGGGGCCCCTGGATTTGGACAGAGGGGGGCCCTGGATTTGTATAGAGGGGGGGCCTTGGATTTGGTACAGAGGGGGGGCCTTGGATTGGTCAGAGGGGCTCCTGGCTTGGACAGAGGGGGGACTCTGGCCTTGGGACCACTAAGAGGGTACTCTGGCCTTGACACTAAAATGTTACTCTGGCCTTGGGACATGAGGAGGACTGTGGCCTTGGGACAGAAAACAAACTTAGCCTATATTGAATAGGCTATGCCACGCTACTTCCAACAAGTTTTGATGGCACGCCAGTACTACATTAGTTAAAAACCCACGCTAACCCCATAGTACATCGGGTAGCATGAGTTTTGCATTAAATCGTCCATAAAGTGGCTGATATAGCATTAGCCCTATATATGTTGCAGTTCATATTTTATTTCTTCTTAAATGGTGTTTCACTTTTCATAAGATACAAATGTGCCTTTCTGTAATGTTTGTACATTCAGACATCACAGTACACAGCGGAATTTCCACTGAATTTATAAAGTAGAAGTATATTAGAAGTCACCAAGGAGTCCCATGACCGTATAAAAAATGAGGGTATAAAAACATTTTACATTCTTTGTTACGGGAACCTCATTATAGTCAAACAACATTGTCATATAAATCCTTAAGGTTCATACACACGTGCGATAGCAGGTGCCAACTCGCGACGCATTGGGTACGAACAGCCGTTTCGTGTATGGGCACTTTATCGCCTAATCGGCTGGGGATCCTCTTTCGGATCGTTCCCGATCCCGGGGGCGAATCTCCGAATGAGCAGCTAATGTGCCCATTCACGGGCCGGTTATCAAACGGCCGTTCGTACACCATGTGTCGCGGGTCGGCACCCGCAATCGCACGGTGTGTACAAACCTTTATTCCTTTTTGGAGTCCAGTTGATGTTAATAATGGTATCAATAAGAATATTTTTCCATTTGGCTACTGTTTGTCTTATCATTGTCTATGTGATCAGTTGTAGACCTGTCCTCAAACAAGTAACACTTGCTGTCATGTCTGTATTTTCGCTCCCATTGTTTAATCCCAATGCCCCTTATCTTCTCTTATGACCTTAAGGTGCCAGAACTGCAGATATAAATGACTGCAGTAAGGGGGGATTCGTTGCACCTTGAATTCTACCCTAAAACACATTACTGCGTTATGATAATAGTTTTTACACCTCCCAGGCAATATTTTTTGCAACATAAAAAAAAATAGCCAACCCCCCTGGACACTTTACTAGCATTTAAAGTAACACCCATGGCCATTTATCAATATTAATTGGATCTTTGTTCAATAAAATATTTCTAGGCCAGGAAGTCCCTAGAACTGCCCTTACTCCATCTCAGCCTTGGTGAACTGATTTGGAGTAAATTTCTCTTAGAAATACCCACAGGAAAAGTAAGTACAACGCAGGGAAATGTCCCTCCTGTGTATATTTGTATATATTGGATATGATGGTCCATCCATATTTCATTCCATTGTGCTAAACTGTGTTGAAGAAGCAAAAGGGTGTCAGTTTTCTTGCCTCATAACATGGAAATTCTTAAACACATGCAAATGCTACTGACTGTGCTTTCCCCGACTGGTTTTAAAATGTATAATATAAAAGTTATCACTATTATTATTATTAAAGATAATAGTTATTTGCCAATAGAAAAGGGACATTAATTATTGCTGCCCCCCCCAAAATTACACAAAAGGAGGTAACAATTATACAATTTGGCAGTTACTGTGCACAGAAAGCTAAATAATTATTTTGCCTAAAGATCCTAGATTCAGATGCAGACTTAATGGTGTGCTCAATGCTGAGAATTACAAGTAGAGATTGTCCACCATACAATCCATCAGGGAAGTGATGGTTTTGTCTCACGATCCTGATCTCACATCCTTTAGTTTGTCTAAGATTACATAAGGGTTTAAGGGAGCTTCATCCACTGAAGATGTGCAGGTTAGTTTTCCAGATGTTTGGAAAAATCTACCTGGCGAGTTCCTTCTAAAATGTAATGAAGAAATTATGCGTTTCTAAAGAAAAATGGTGGTGACATTACAAATTGATTTGATTTGGATTTCAATTAAAAATTAACTTTTAAATCTTTTATTTGTGAAACATAGTAACATATAATTGAGGTTGAAAAAGACATACGTCCATCAAGTCCAACCTATTCACCCTCCTTTTTAACCCTACCTAACAGTTGATCCAGAGAAAGGCAAAAAACACTAAATGGAGGGGGGGGGGGATTCCTTCCTGATCCAAACTGTCTCTCCCCTGGTTTATACTCGGGATTGGGCTGATCTAGAAGTTGGAGGAGCAGATGGCAAAATCACATATCCCTGGGAAACAAAAGCTGTACCTGTAACACAACAGAATTCTCTTGATTTCGGTGGGTTAGGCAATTGTTGTCCTGCTCACTCAGATCAGCCCAGACTGCTAGGGAAAAACATAGAAGTTAAACAGGATTCAACAAACAGGCTGCACAGAAAGGTATGCAGGGCACCTATGTGTATGGGGCTGTGTATGGGGCTTTCCATGGGGCTGTGTATTAGGCTTTCTATGGAACTATTTATCGAAGCTGTGTATGGAAGAAAGTCAAGCAGTTTTCCTGGTTTATCAGTTAAAAAATAAGTACCACCTCGGTTTATATTCAAGTTGGTTAATACTCAAGTTATACGGTGGATCATTTTGTGTGTTTAAATCCTGATCATCTGTTGGTTTTAAATAGTCACTTTAGAGCCCTAAACATTATTTTATTATTAAACCTATATTATGAGTATTGCTGTTCAGGTATAAAGCGGGTGCCAAATTAAGATTTGACTCACTAGGAAGTGCTACCAGAAACAAGGAAATTGGGAAGAAAAGGGTCAAGCACCCACAAACATATCAAATTAGGCAACTGATAGCAATCTAAAGGTAAAAATATAGCAGTTCCCTACCTTAACACAGGGAATCACTAAATTTATTATGGACCATTCTCCTTTCATTTTTTTTTTATATATATATATATTTATTTTTAAAAGAACTATAGTGTATATAAATTTAAAAGAAATGAACCTGGGGCAGGAAGGTAGGATTGTACTTTCTATTCCTACTTTCGCCATTTCGCTTTTCAACCATACATTGCTAATTCACCATACATTGCTAATGTATTCAATTAGATCAACTGGACTTGAAGTTAGTTCTTGAAGACATTTCGCTAGTCATCCGACTGGCTTTTCTCAAGTCAGAATGACTTGTACAAGAATCTTGGCAATTATGTACCCTGGAAAATCCAATTAGCATATCACAGCCAGTGTTAAGGGCGTGATTGGATAGTGGCTAAGAGGTGTTATAGAACGCCCAGGTAAGTCATTATTTTTACAATTTCTTTCCTCCAGAATTCACCACAATTTTTAAAACTTTTAACTTTTCTTTTTGTCATTAAAAAGGCGATATTTCACCAAGACGAAAATTACTAGCAAAAAGTAGCACTAATAATGCTGAAAATGTGGTAAAAGCTAAGTTCACACAAATAATGGTAAAATGGCAATACTTCCTAGTGGCTTTTCAAAGGAGTGTCAAATTGGTTAATCCACACTGAACACCTATCTTTGTATTTAAAAATAGCCTAACACATGTGGTGTTTTTTTCAGCAAAAGATATGATAATAGTATAAAACTCACCCAGGCGAATCTTCTCTCTATTATATTAATTGACAAATTTTTTAGTTTTGCTTATTTTCAGCAAACTGCAGCTAATTATCCAACCAGTTACATTAATTGGGAATATACTACCGTATATACTCGAGTATAAACCGAGGTACCTAGTTTTAGGTAAAAAAGGAGGAAAACCACACTGACTCGAGTATAAACCGAGGTATTATTTGCCACTAAAGATGTTTGGAAACTACAACTCCCAGCATGCTTTATTGCTGGGAGTTGTAGTTTTCAAACATCTTAAATGGCAAATACTTGCAAATAGGGGTAAACCCTCCTATATTTTGCATACAGTATGCACAAATAAGAAGGTTTTTACTCCTATTTGTATGTATTTGCCACTTAAGTGTGTCCCTGTGCAAGTAAATGTTTCTCCAACCTTGTCCGATGGCCGCGCGATCCGCATCCTCGCTCCACAGCCTCTGCGCATCCGGATGATGTTGCGGTGCTGGGTAGTGACATCATCCGGATGCGCAGAGGCTGTGGACGAGGATGCGGATCGCGCGCCCGCCGACAAGGTAGGGGAAAGATTACTCGGTATAAACCGAGGTAAGATTTTCAGGCTTTTTTTAAAGCCTGAAAACCTCGGTTTATCCTCGAGTATATACGGTATGTTATGGGAACATACATAGGGGAACATAGTGCTGTGTAAGAAATAGTCATGTTCATGGAACATTCCAGTAAGTAAAAAACAACCTTAACGATGTTAGGCGAAAATTCTGGTAAAACTGCTAAAACTGCAACAAAAGGCAGAAATTTCACCTATTTTAAATAGCGGTACTAAAAATTACAAAAATACTTGGAGATTTCACCTTCTCTGCTTTATAAATATACCTCTAAATTTAACAATACCATTAGTGGGTTTTTTGCTGAAGACCTCCCTTAAATTTTGGCAAATTTTGCTAGCAGCCCTGGTCTGGTAAAGGCTGACACTAGAGAGCAATTTTGCTTTTCACCGCGATACCTGACAACGCAATAATAAGGCAAAGTTCTCAGTGCACATCGCAACAGCGATACCTTTCGCACCGAAAACAAGCATTTTTAGAAATAAGGCGTAGATAGCGCCCTGGTGTCATTATGATGTCCTGCGATAGCGAAATGGTAAAAATAGCGATTGTTTATATAATATGCCTCTATCTTTCATACAGGAAGGCCCAGGGCACTAACCTGCAGATTAAAACTGTATGTTGCTGTAGCTTCTCAATAAAACAATCTTGGGGGTAGGATATCAATTCTACCTTCCAGTCCCAGGTACTTTTCATTTTTAAAACAAATTTCTACAATATAGTTGTCCGTTTAATTAAGCAAGTCTAGTTTCCCTGCCAACAGAAATGGGATTATGAAACAAGGTAACTAATTAATAGAAACATAATATAATGTAGATTGTAGACACATTATGCAGTGTTTTGGACAGAAGGCACATCTACTGTCAGTTTCATCAATCATGCAAAATAGGGTGTGGTGCCTTTTAAACTATAAACAGTTATTCAGAGCTGGAACAAACTGTCTCTGTAAGAGAGCTATTTACTGTATCCCATAGACAGCCTTAGGGTACAATACATAGCCACCATTAGAATATCCAGACTAGAAACTCCTAAAACCTTGTCTTCGGTTACCCACCTTTCATTCAGTGTGTATGGAAGCAACAAAGGATTCAGAGTTCGTTGTAAAGTTACAATAAAGTTTATATGGATGTTTTTTCAAGTTTGCATTTAATAAATTGCAGAACGGCAGAAGTAAATACAGATACAAAAGACTATTGCTCTTACAGTTAGTCTTCATGCACGTGTAAGATTCTGCTGTAGAAATCAGTCAGCGTGTGTTCAAAGACTAACTGTTTCAGCCACAATCTTATGTGTGTAGTGGCGTTGTTTGTGATCCTACCTGCCAGATCAATAAACATCGCTGTGCAACCCCACACAATAAGATGACATAAGACATAAGAAGAAGAATGTCAGGCATTCTTTGGCCTCTCCTGGCTGACAGTAATCTTACAGTAATCTCTCCTGGCCGACAGTGTACAGAGCATAAGTCTTAAATGTTCAGTCGAAAATACAATATTTAAAAAATTATTAGTTTAATTTATACATACCTATTATTCTAGATATTTTCTCTCCCTTTTTGATTAAAATCTGTTGAATTTCTACCCCTTGGTATTCCCTGCTGTTGACATTAGTGAGCTGCCATTGCAGGTTCTTCTTCCCGATGCACCTACATGCTTGGAAGTTCCTAACAGTAATTGCTACTGATTGGCTTTGGATGGGTCAAACATGCTCAGATCTCTACGAGCACAACAACCAGCACTGGTCAAGGGCAAACCATAAACGGTCTCTATTAGGGGTCCTACAACAGGAAGTTAGTATTTCAAAAGTATTTATTTATACACAGACAAAATGCTGATAGGGCAGCTTAACGTCATTGGGATGGAAAAATACTGCTCTTTTTTCTTAAAGCAAATGTATTTCCGCTGAACTTCCCCTTTAACACCTTAGATGTTTTCTCCTTGTGGTCTACACACTATGGTACTCTTATTTTTCTAATCCATTGGCAAAGCTTACCTTTCCCACTTTACTTGCTGACCCTTGCTCCTCCACTGTTAAAGTAATGTGCCCCAAAATTTGAACATTTTGCAATATCCCCTTTAAAAAATAACACATGGAAAGAAAAAAGCTTATTTGAAGTGTGCAAGAAGTTCACAGGAACATTTCAAAGGATTAACCACATATATAGTCACAAATTGATAGATGACTGCTCTTAATGCCCCAAATATTAATTTGCCACAGTGTTAATCCTTTAACCATCATTGCATTATATACATAGAAGCGACACTCGTTTAATCCAGCTCTGTGTTCTGGTCCGTGTTTTACTTTAAGTGTAATATACAGCATAGCAGAGAGCAGCTCCGACTAACGGACCAAATGAGATTCCCCTCCAGCAAGTCTGCAAGAGTAGTGAATTGAACGAGATTACAGTGGAGGAGAGAGAGATAGGGAAAGATAGTTTTGCCTAGAGTAACATAGTGAGTGTTTTAAAGGTACAGCTTTACAATATACTAAACTTTGATTTACACTGTACATTGTACGTTATGCCTATCCATATTTGTATAACAGATTCAGCCTTGGGGTCTGCTCTAGCTTGCTCGGGCTGTGTGCCGTGTTGGGTTGCTGGAAGTTAAAGGAGAACTAAACCCACATTTTTACACTCGAGAATCGAGTACAGAGAAAACAGCTTGTGGATTAGATAGGCCACCCCAGCAGGGGTAGTAATTAGAATTTTCATTATACTATAGACACTAGTTAGTATAGATAAAAGGTATTTTTATTTGTGCAATGATAACCAACCCCAGAGGGCAATAAAAAAGTGCAAAAAAACATTTTTTATCTATACTAACTATACTATCTATACTATCTATACTAACTAGTGTCTATAGTATAATTGATTATTCTAATACTACCCCGGCTGGGTGTGCCCTATCTAATCCAACTGTTTTCTCTGTACTTTGATTATCACTTATTGTGGAAGGAGCACCCTAGTCTAATTGGGGATATAGGTTACCCCTATATTTTGCAGTAGTGCCGGGCTTTATACTGGTTTCTTTCTATACACTCGAGAATCTGAACATCTACCCTCCAAAAACACCAATAAAAGTAAAATAGCACTACAGTAAATGACATTGAAGAATAACTGTCTAACTGGATAGAATAACTGTGTATGTACAGTGACTGGCCACACCCTGATCTTAGTCACATTCTCCTTGCCTATTCTGCCCTGTAAAAGGATTGGCTAGAGGTTACTAGTGGGTGTGATCAACTGTAACAAGTTCCTGCAGTATCTTAGGACTGAGCATGTGTAAAGAACATAATGGTCGTGACCACACTGTGCGATACTGGACAATGCAAAAAAACCCAAACTTAATGTTAGAAGTTAATTGGAATTTAGAAATATTGGAATTTATAAGCACTTCTTACAGTCAACATAGAATGACTGCCAAATTACCTAAAATATCCGCATAAATTAGAGATTTTGAGGAACATACCCATAGTTATTATAAGTGGGGAAAGTTTGACAGACAGACAGACACGTTCAGCAATTGGTAGTTTTTTCTCAAATTTTTTCTTTGAATAAATCAAAGACACAATCAAAGTGGAATTTTACTCAAAAATGTAGTACAAAGTTTCAACAACCCACCAATGTGAAACCCTAACCTCTCCTGAATCAAACGGTATGTCACATGCATAGGAGTCGTGGCCACCAACTAGCTCCAAAAGTGATGTGTAGATAAGTGCCATTCAAGTAAAAAACAAAGTGCTTTTTCAAACAACAAAAGTTAGAAATCTTACCTTAACCCACTTGGCAAGTAAAAAAACCCAATAAATATCACTCACACGTGTCTTGAATCAAATGATATGCCATAAGTGTAGGCGCACACAGAGACATGGCCACTAACTAACTCAAATTGGAAGCATGCACAAGTGCAATTACAATAAAAAATCAAGTGCCCGCATTTGAGCAGCCTATGATTTTTCAAGGAAGATTATGGGGAACTTTAATTACCCTGACATTGATTGGTGGAGTGGAACTGCCAACACAGAAAAGGGAGATGAGCTTCTGAATTTGCTGCAGGATATTTTCTATCACAGTGGGTTGAAGTTCCTACTAGAGAAGAGCTCTGTTGGATCTGGTAATATCTAATATCTGTGGACGTATTATGTAAAAGGTAACTGGAGGCTTAGGGAACAGCGATCATGAATTAGTTTGCTATGCTAAGCACATTATCGCGGCAAAGAGAGTTCAAATTTCCGCTGCACATCGTTTCGGTGTTGCTTTTTGCCATGATACCCTTTTTAAATATGGCGGGTATAACGATTTTTCTGTGCTACGTGGGGCGGTAATTTAGGGACAGTTCAGTGGAAATAATCAATATTTCTTAAATAGTTTTGTGTAATACATACTTAGTTTTCTACATATTCTCTCCCATTTTGAAAAATCAGTTGATTTTATACCCTTGCTGTTCCCTGTTGTTGACATTAGTGAGCTGACATTTCAGGTATTAACGTCCTTCTCTTCCTAGGATGCACCACATCCTTGGAATGTTCCTAACAGTTATTTCTACTGATTGGCTGTTGGATGGGTCAAAGATGCTCAGATCTCTACTGAGCACCTGAATCAACCCAGGTGCTAGGGGCCCTGCAACCAGGAAGTCAGTATTTCGGTTGCATTTATTTATACACAGACAAAATAATGAATTGGCAGATTAAGGTCATTGGGATGAAAAAATACTGCTCTTTTTTCTGAAAAGCATATGTTTTTGCACTGAACTACCCCTTTAATTACGAAAATAACAGACTTTTATAAATTTGCCCCCCAGAACTGATCTTATTAGTAGTAGTCAGCATGGATTTATGAGAAATAGATTGTGCCAGACAAATTTACTTAGTTTTTATGAAGACGTGAGTAAAAATTTAGATTTAGGCACAGCAGTGGATGTGGTATACTTGGATTTTGCTAAAGCTTTTGATACTGTGCCACATAGGCAACTAATGTATAAACTGAGGACTGTTGGCCTAGAAAAAAACTTTGTACATGGATAGGCAATTGGTTATTGATCGCAAACAGAGGGTGGTGCTCAATGGCTACATATTAGGCTAAAGTTCAAAGTAAGTGTCTCAGGGTTCTGTACTGGGGCCACTTCTTTTTAATCTGTTTATAAATGTCTTCAGCAGCAGAATGGCAGATTAGATTCAATGTTGATAAATTTAAGGTGATGCATTTGGGGTTTAACAATCCTTGTGCCACCTACACCATAAATAACTTTGTGTTAAGTGAATCTCTAATGGAAAAGATTTGGGGGTTCTGGTAGAAACAGACTTACTGTAGCAAACAATGCTAGTCTTGTATAAAGAGGGGAATAGATTCAAGAGAGATTATTATTCTCCCTCTTTACAAGGCAATGGTAAGGCCTCATTTGGAATCCATGTCCAAAGGGGACATCTTGGAAATGGAAGCAGTTTAGAAGGGCAACTAAATTAATAAGGGGAATGGAGGGGCTTGACTATGCAGCAGATTAGACAAGTTAGGGCTGTTTACATTAGAGAAGCGTGGGGATATGATCACTTCATACAAACATATGAATGGGACATACAATAAAATCTTGTGTGCATTGTTTACTATTCGATCATATCAGGGACTTGTGGACATCCTTTAGATTGGAAGATTGAACCTCAATTACTGTTACAATGTTAATGGGAACCATTGTGGAAAATAATCAGCAATAACTAGAAAGGGAAAGTTTAAGTTTAATAATGAATTTAGGATAGCTGAACAAAGCATCACTAGCCTTAACATTTTTTTAGTATATTAATAGTAAGAAGATGAGACTGAGAATGTGGCACCATTAATTAATGGGGATGTTAGTTACGGAGGATGGCGATAAAGCAAATGTCTTGAATATTTTTTTTTCCTCTGTATACACTATAAACCAAGTACAAATATCATAGTATAGTAGCAATAATGGTATAAAAGATTCAAGTCACTTTGGTTAACCGAGGATATGGTACAGAAAGAACTAAATAAGGTTAATATTAATAAATCTCCTGGACCGGATAAAATACATCCTCAGTTTTTGCAAAGTTTTTGATACAGTCCCCCATAGGTGCTGATGTATAGGGTCTGTTGGTCTGGGGAGTCACATTTGTGCATGGATAGAAAATTGGTTAATGAATAGAATGCAGAGAGTAGTTTTAATGGGCTTATCATTATGGACTAAAGTGCTAAATGGGGTGCCACAAGGTTCAAAGTTGGGGCCGCTTCTATTTAATCTATTTATTAATGATTTGTATGGGTATTGTCAGCAAGGTTTCTGTGTTTGCTGACGACACAAAACTTGTTGACATTGAAAACTCAGAGGATGTGCATTGTTGCAGGGGGATTTAGATAGATAGTCATATGGTGACAAAGTGGAAGATGAGATTTAATTTTGAGAAATGTAAGGTGATGCATTTTGGACTTAAAAATCCTTGTGCTGCTTATACTAAAAATGCATCTGTTTAAGTGAATCCCTGTTGAAAGGAACTTGGAGTTTTGTGGATAACAAACTTAAAGGAAGCAAGCATGCCAAGCGACAACAGCCAAGCCAGCATGGTATTGTCTTGTATAAGAGAGGTATGGATTCAAGGGAGGAAAATGTTATTCTCCTCTTTACAAAGCATTGGTAAGGCCTCATTTGGAATATGCAGTGCAATTTTGAAATCCTTTGTACAAAGGACACTTTTAAATGGAAAGGGTTCAGAGAAGGCAACTAAATTAATAAGGGGATTGGGGGAGCTTGAATATGAAGAAAGACTGGAAAAGTTACAATTATGTACGCTGGAGAAAAGGCGCTTGTGTGGGGATATGATTATGTGTAAAACATTAATGGCCATACAATAAACTATCTGGGGCATTGTTCACCAATGGAACATATCAGAGGACATGTGGCCATCCCTTAAGACTGAAGAAAAAAGGTTTAGCTTCAAGTTCGGAAAGGGTTTTTCACTGTGAGAACGGTAAAGCTATGGAACTGTCTTCCAGTGGACGTTGTTATGGCAGGTTCATTGGTCAGTTTTAAAAAAAAAGCTGGATGAGTTTCTGCAAACAAGGAATGTTACAAGTTACTGGTATTGATACATAAAGTAGAGTTGATCCAGGGAAATTTCCGATTGCCACTGGAAGTCAGGAAGTCAGGAAGAATTTTTTAAGGATAGTCTAGATATGGTTGGACTGGATAACATATGTCTTTATTCAACCTCAAATACTATATACTAAGTATAAACTTTGATTTTGGCCTGAAGGCTGCATTTTGGAAGGAAATGTATGTGTTTGTGCTGCGGTTTTAAAACCCAATAATTTGCTATGGAAATGAAAGATTTTGTTACACTTTATAAATCATTCTGATTAAATACATATATTTGTATTATTGTGAGTTTGGTTTCCATGGAAACACAAGGGTAGGTTAGGTGTGGTGGTGTATAAGAAGCTGTGTGTTTACTTGTGTCTGTTGGTGTATGTTTTTGTGTTTATGGCTGCAAAACTAACTTTTTTGATGGTTAAGGTTGGCCATGTATACGTAAGGGAGGTTGAGTTGTGAGGGTGTATCAGTGTGCATACCTGTGAATTAGTGGTGTTAGGGGGTATGTTTTTGCATACCCTCTAACACCACACAACACAGGTGCTCACACTATAGACAGTATATACTTAATCAGAACGATAATGAAATGTATGTAGTTTTATTTAATTAAAACTTTTATTGAGTTTTAACACCTGCAGCAGAGACACACACGTTCCCATTTTCAGCCAAATTCTGAAATATATGGGAAGCAATTATTAGCTGTCACAAAGTGATAGACATTAACCATTAATATGTTTGTTAAACATGAGTCAACATAAGTACAACTTGTGATTGCTCAATATTGGATTAGCAGCCAAATCCGCCTATTTATCTATAGCAATTTGATTGCATTGTCTGACTACCCCAGGGTAGAAATGATGTAAGGCTCCATAATATGTAATATGGTTGCACATCCATCTAATTAACTAGGAATGAATTAACTTGAATTGTGAGAAAGGGGGAGCTAAAAACATTAAAAGAAGTAGAATGTACTGGAGTAATACCAGGTTTAGGGTTTAATTCACAGTGGGATTGAAACCATGATGTGAAATGTACATGTTCTGATATTGTCATCCGATGCATTAAGAAGGGTGAATATGAGGTGTTGGGCGATCGTTAGGGCAATTGATACAGATAAGTATAGAGAGGATGGGGTAATAAATGAAGCCCTCAGAAATCCACACACGTTTGTCCCTATTCCTGTAACAAATAGAGATGGTCGAACTGTCGAACTATATGGAAAGTTCGAAATTCGAAAACGGACCCATTAAAGTCAATGGAGTCAAATAGTTTGAAAAGTTCTAATGAGATACAAATAAATATTAATAGTAACTTAATGTAAAGGGCTGTGGGACCTGGAAATGGTCTAGGAATCAGTTCGAATATCCAGGACATTCGAAAAATCAATTTTACTCTCACTCGCGCTTCGAACATTCAATGTTTGCGCCTAGGTATCGTTTACATTTTACTTGCGGATTCATGCTCGTGTATAGGCTTTAATGGACACTTTACTCGCGGATTCATGCTCGTGTATAGGCTTTAATGGACACTTTACTCGCGGATTCGATGCTCGTGTATAGGCTTTAATGGACACTTTACTCGCGGATTCGATGCTCGCGTATATGTATAATAGGCTTTTTACTCGCAGATTTAATGGTCGAACATTCGATATTTATCGAAAGTCCGAAAATATCGAAAATCCGGGTCCGGGATAGTTCAAGAAGTCCGAATTCATTCGAATTTGAATAGTTCGGCTCGAACTCGGGTTCGAGTTCTAGTCCATCTCTAGTAAACAAACAAAAGTGTGGTAACCAACAATGACACGATTGTGTTTTATTCTTATCTGACATGTTAAAACATTTCTATCAGATTGAATTTCTTGCTATATATTTATTTTTATTTTCTCTGCGTTTACAGCTTCCTTTCCTGTTGGTGATGTATATTCTTTGAAATATCCCATCCTGAACAATTCTATGTAGAATGTAGATCTACCTGTATATACTCGAGTATAAACCGTCCCGAGTATAAACTGAGGTACCTAGTTTTAGGTAAAAATTACACACATTCTATTAAAAATTTGCAACTAAAAATAAAAAATCAATGAGCCATAATTAATTGAATCTTTTTATAAAACTCAGTTTTGTGATCTGTATAATAAGAATTAGTTGAACCTATTGGTCCGGCCCTTCACACAATCAAATTTTCTCATACCCCCCCTGTGAAATTTAATTGCCCACCCCTGCCCTTTACAGTTCACACCTTTCATATCTTCCTGTAGCTGCATAACATCACTTACATTAAATAATGATCCAATAGCTTAGGGTGGCCCAACTGGCCCTTCAAGGTCTGAATGTAATGTCACTGACAAGGATAAATGGCTGCATCCAGGGGGGCAAGTTTATCTAAATCCTGCCCACCCAAAATCTTCCTGAGACTGCATTATTTTTGTATAACTTAACTTTTCACATATTTACTACCCCAAAACAGGCAGCTAAAAAGGTCTAGAGCTTGTGCATATTATAGGCAGTGGTTTAGGGGGGCAATATTCTATCAGTATTACATAGCTCTATGGTTTCCCAAAAAATTGGTCTTTCCACAAAAAGGTTGTTTTAGGAATTGGGCGTGACAGCATATTTACCTACCAAAATCTGCAATGTGTGGTAGGTTTACCCACACCTTCACTCCTTTCTATAGTATTTAATCATGCTCTGCCATTTGTTGTCTGCCAGGCTGGCATCTTCAGTATGTAGTAAGCGATAGGTGATTTTTGTCTATGGTTTGCTTATTACACTTGGATCTGCTCCAACAAAAATCTAATCCAGATTGGGCTGGGGTGTGCAGTGGGTGAATCAACCCTACAGATTTCCACATACATACACTTCTTAAATGATAGATTGAAAAAATAAACTATAATATATAAATGAGCATTTTAGAATGCAAAGGTGAAGAATCCTAAATATAAAGCCTTGCATACGCAAATGTGTCTTCTTTCCTATTGAGTAAATTCCATCACATGGTCCAACTCCATGTTCACATAAGCACAATTCACACCACAGAGTTGATGGAAGATTATGCCTTGCAAAAGACCACTAGATGAAGCAGAAAATTCCCATAGGAAATGACAAACAAATGAACAAGCCCACAGTCGACCCCACAGCAAGAAACTACATAAGGTCGGCATTTATCTGCCACAACACGTATTTTGTCACAGACCGTTATATGTTGCATTCTCCTGTGAACGCGGAAGAGAAAGTAATCCCGTGAATTACTTTTTTACCCATTACTTTTGCCTGGTTTAGCAGGCTTTTTGACTGAGTAGGAATAAATTCACAATTACGAATGCCATGTTTTCTTAAAAAACTAGCAAACCAGCAGGGTTATTCAATAAAAGTTCTTATTGTTAAAAATGGTGCTAATTTTGCCCCAACCAATCAGATGTTAGCTTTCAAATGTTAAATAAGATCTGATTGGTTGGGCAAAATTAGCACCATTTTAAACAATAAGAACTTTTATTGAATCTACCTGATAGTGTGTATTAGCATATAGGATATTGGTCAGGTTGGAAACTATTCCAATAGCTCCCTCTGCTGGTTAATAACACAACTTCAGAATTCTCATCTTTTCTGCTTGGTAGATTTCTCATACATCTCTTCAGACAAGCATATAACCAGGCCTGACACATTACCCCTCTCACTGACGCAACATGATCCCAATCCTAACCACTGCCAATCTACTTACAGCCTACTGATGTTCAAGCTCATTCTCACTCACGGTTTATGTGGCATTTCAAAAATCTAGCAATAAAAGTGGAAAATATGTTGCGTTTTTCTGAGCAATTTGGGAACTAAACTTTGCTATTCCAAAATGTCCTGTAAATATATATTAAATGTTTAAAAGGATTAGAATTTAAATTCAGATAATATCTATCTGAACCATCATACAGTAGCATACACTATACCATGCTGACCACTGGTACAGTCTACAAAACGGTTCTTTGCACAGAGGTAGCGACCTCCATTAACATCCAATTATGGGAAACCTACGTTATCTGTCCAGAAGAAATCCCATAATAAATTTGCAAAACATTACACCTTACTAAAAGGTATAAATACATATTAAAGTATTTAAAAATGGGTAAATATGTATTTATATTACAAACTGTAGTCGACTGTCCAATGCTTAATATGCTGGTATTTATGAAATAGCAGATACATTACTGTTCCATTTCTCATCTTCAAAGACCCTGAAAATGTACAGTATGTAGATTGATACCACATATGATTAGATTTATCTAAATATGCAACTTTAAGAGACCTCCAATAAAAATAAATTAAAGCAATTTTTTATACACCAGTCTTGTAGTTTTTATGCCATCTCTACAAGGAATATTTTGAGATACTGGGCTGTATTTATATAGCTGAGGTATCCTTAAAATAACTCTTGTAAATTACCATTTATCGCTATTAATGGACTTGTATTTTTGTTTAAAGGATTAGTTCACTGTCAAATAGAACATTGCCTTTTAAGCATTAAAGGGCATGTCAACGCCATTTGTAAATTTTTGGGGGCTCTCTCCCCCAACCACTATAGTTATTTGCAGAAAAACTCCCCCGATCTCTACTTACATTGCCCTACACTACAGCAAAGGGGTTTAGAGATAGGGGGAGGGAGAGAGAAACGGGAGAGGGAGGGAGGGGGAGGGAGGGAGGGCTGCAGTGCGCATGGCAAAAATCTCCCGGAGGCAGAGACTATTTGGGACTCGGCCAGGCTCCTGGTCTTTACTTTTTAGAATTTTGTGGGGGCAGTGCCGGGCAGCCATTTGGAGCAGGGATGTAAGGTAAGGATTTTTATACACTACACAGTTGGGCCAGTAGTGGGTTAAAATGTAGTTTTGGGGGTGGACATGCCCTTTCAGGGAAGAGCGGGAGGTAAACTAGATATGCCTTGCCTCCTGTTCTTCACTTACTGTGCCATGAGGGAGGGGAGAATTTACATGCAGAGTGATCCACCTCTGGAACCTCTGACAGGTAACAACTGCTCCTGGCTTGAGGTAAACTATAGCGCACATTTGCACATGTGTGCTATAGTTTACTTACAGCCAGGAGCAGTCAGGGCCTGGCAGGATCCATCGGTGGATCGCACTGCTAGTGAGTTCTCTCCTCTATCCAAGTGAAGAAAAGGAGGTAAGACATAGCTAGTTTACCTCCCATTCTTCCCTTAATGCTTAAAAGACAATGTTCTATTTGACAGTGAACTAATCCTTTAAAGGGGAAGTTCAGTACAAATACATATGCTTTTAAGAAAAAAGAGCAGTATTTTTTCATCCCATTGACCTTAACCTGCCCATCCAGCATTTTGTCTGTGTATAAATAAATTGTTCTGAAATACTGACTTCCTGTTTGCAGGACCCCTAATAGAGACCGTTATGGTTTTGCCCTTGACCCATTGCCTGGGTTGATTCAGTTGCTCAGTAGAGATCTGAGCATGTTTGACCCATCCAACAGCCAATCAGTAGAAATTACTGTTAGGGATATTCCAAGGATGTGGTGCATTCTGGGAAGAAGAAAGGCCGTTAGAACCTGAAATGTCAGCTCACTAATGTCAACAGCAGGGAACAGCAAAGGGTATGAAATCAACTGATTTTTCAAAATGGTAGAGAATATGTAGAATAACTAAGAAGGCATTACACAAACTAACAATTTAACAAATATCGATCATTTTCACTGAACTGTCCCTTTATGGATCACTATTTAATTATTGTTAATTAGTATCTGTAGTGTTATTTAAGAAGTATTCCTATTTAGGTAGGAGTATTCTTATTTAGGGCTAGGCCACACTAGCATGTTCGCGCCCGTTATTTTTGCTAACATGGAAATCGCGGGAACACGAACGTTCCTGTGATTTCCGATGCGCATTTTGTGGTGAGCATTTTTTCGCACAATTGCTTGCGTTTTTGCTTTATAGATAGTGAAAAACGTGAGCGCAAACGCGAAAATAACGCGCGCTAACGCACAGAAAGCGTGCACAAAAGTGTGCGCACTTGATGCGTTGTTGTGTGGCCTCAGCCTTGAGGAGTGGTTTTCTTATTAATAAGAATATCCCAATACCCCGATAAGCCAGTTTTTTGGGGTTAAAAACATTTTTTTGCAGACATTTTCAGAAGGTTTTTATTCAGGAGAATAACAAAAGTTTTCTGATATTTCTACAAGGTAGTGGAAATCTAAACTAAAATTAGATTGCATCAAGTGTCCTGCGCAAAGTCCAAACATGTAAAAATCACACTAATTTGGTAATTCATGGGGTAGTTTCACTCTCTCACTTTTACAATAATCAGGGAGATTCAATAAAAGTTCTTATCATTAAAAATGGTGCTAATTTTGCCCCAACCAATCAGACGTTAGCTTTCAAATGTTAAATAATATCTGATTGGTTAGGGCAAAATTAGCACCATTTTAAATGATAAGAACTTTTATTGAATAACCCTGAATGTTTTTTATTGCATCGCCCTGCTGTCTTCTTAACACAAGGCAAACTAGTTTGTGCAGTAGGTGGCAGTATTTAGTCATAATTAAGTAGAGATATACAGGGAGATTCAATAAAAGTTTTCATCGTTTAAAATGGTGATAATTTTGCACCAACCAATCCGAACTTAACATTTGAAAGCTAACATCTGATTGGTTGGGGCAAAATTAGCACCATTTTAAACGATAAGAACTTATTGAATAACCCTGATAGATATTGTCAGGGTTATTCAATAAAAGTTCTTATAGTTAAAAATTGTGCTAATTTTGCCCCAACCAATCAGATGTTAGCTTTCATGTTAAATAACATTCAATGTTACAGTAGCTTTCAATGTTAAATAATATCTGATTGGTTGGGGTAAAATTAGTACCATTTTTAGCAAATTTTTATTGAATCTCCCTGTGTACGTTTAACATGAACAGAATTAGAAAATGGATTGAAATATCAATCAGTTGAATGGAATTAGCGGCACCCTTTGTTGCATTCTACAGAGCTTTTGGATCAAAACTGCCGTTATTACGGTTCAAAAATGGTTTTCTGTTGTTCTAGTTTGTCAATATCTTAATCTTATTTAAAGGATTTTTAGTGTGGAAGCATTAATGTATTAACATGCACAGGCAATGTTGGAAAAATATTAAGGTTTTCTGTATTTGAAGATTCCTGTTCTGTTTATCAATCCTAAATGGTAATAAGAATAAATCACTATTAGCCACTAATTATATTTTTAAAATAGGAATATGTTTATTTCTACTGATCATGGCCCTTATCTTGTAATTTTTTGCTTGAGTGCACATGGGCAGATGAAAGATCCCTCCTCTTATTCTATCAGGGCTTGTCATGACCCCTATTAATAGGACAATAAATAAGATACCCTTCATAAAATTAAACAAGATATAAGGGGGAAAGGATCCTGCAAAGCAGCTGGAGACAGATATTGCATACTGTACACCGCCTAAGTGTGTGCATATCAGACATTGGCCTCTGTAACCAATTGTGTTTAATAAGGTGGAAGTAAAGCTACATACACACATTTGATTTGGCAGACAAGGCCTGAAAAGTGGATAACGCATCCATGTTGAACGACCAATTTGGCCGATAGTCGTGCATGTGTATGTGGTTATTTGGTCTGATAAATTGAAAGTCTGTATGGATCTTTAGGCTAGGTGCACACAAGCAGATATTTCAGGCAGACCGTACTTTAGTTGGTCGGTCCTAAATGTTAATGGTATTTTTTAAATCATGGGCAATTGTGCAGTCTCCTATGGACCGCAGGATTGGTAGCGGTGAATTGTCAGCCACAGTAACTTTTCGGCCCAGCTGACTGGTCTGTAGTGGCGACCGGTCAGCTAGAAGAAATATTTGGCTGTCTGCACCTAGCCTTAAGTATAAGCAAGGGAATACATACAGATAATTTCCTGCATCTTTGTATACAGAACAATCTGATTATTTTCAACTAACCTCTGGTTTATCTCTAAAATAACCCCCAAACCTTATATTTTTTAAATCAATACACCATCAGCTACAAAAAGGTACCATTCATTAAAGGACAATTATACTCATCTCCCCCTGTCTCCTCTTCTTCCTTCCTTTAGTAGTACCCAGGGTGAGGACCTAAAACACTAACAGAGAGATGTAATAGAAGTTCTTATCGTTAAAAATAAGGTCGGCTTCTGCAGTCGGCATTATAGATAACGGGACGATATGCTCTAAAAAAAGAACGGAGCATCAAGGGAGATTCTGAGTATAACAGTTGTTAGATACCCAGTAAAAATACCACTTAAGTATAAGTAAAGATACCACTTAATTTCAATCTCTCACATGTACTGTTAAAAACAATACCTCCCTTGTGTGCATCAGTCCACAGGATTAGAAAATAGCCCCAAAAGAGCCAATTTTACTTTGTGGCTGTGCGAGTAAGTACAAGAACTTTTCACAACCCCACAAACTGTATCACTTTTGGAGAATACACAGCTACATAGGGATGGCACTATGTCATTTATACATTCAGAATTATAGGCAGTTCTTCATAGGAGATTGTGCTTTTATCACATTTTCCAATAAAATGAAGTTACAAATCTTGTCCAAACCTGCAGGACAAGTAAAAACCCTGCTAATAAATATCAGTCTCCTGCATGTCCTGAATATGTGAATGTATGAATGTATGAAAACAGACTCCCGTTTCCACTTTTAACACTGCCATTTTTTCATTAATAAATGCTGAATTTTCAAAAATGCAGGACACAATTTTAATCACTCACGGAGACCAAAAATAATCAGATTCTGGCTTTTTTTTGTGTGGTTACTGCCAAGAATGCATTTACCGGGAGGTGAGGAGGATTAGTTACTCTTGAAATGCAAATGTTTCTAATTTGTGTTTACCATGATTGGTAAGGAAATGTATGCATTTTGATAAACATTATGGGGTAGGGATGGACTAGAACTCGAACTCGGGCCCGAGTTCGAGCCGAACTTTATGAGTTTGAACGGACTCTGACTTCTCGAACTATCCTGGACCCAGATTTCTCGGACTTTCGATGTTTCCAGACTTTCGAATTTGCGATAATTATCGAATTTATGGGCCGTTTACTAACTCTAGAATGTAATATAGTGTAATGTAGTGGCTGGATAGTGTAGTGGTTAAAGGCACTGCCTTTGACATGGGAGACCAGGGTTTGAATCCTGGCCAGGGGCAGCTATACAAATGTTTGGATTATTATAATACCCTAATGATGTAATATAATAACCATATAATAACCTAGTAATATAATATTGTTATTATATTACTAGGTTATCATATGGTTATTATATTACTAGGTAATTATATGGTTATTATATTACTAGGTTAGTATGGTTATTATATTACTAGGTTATTATATTACTAGAGTATTATAATATAATAACCATACTAACCTAGTTATATAATAATTATATAATAACCTAGTAATATAATAACCATATGATAACCTAGTAATATAACATTATTATATTGCTAGGGTATTATATGGTTATAATATTACTAGGTTATTATATTACTAGGGTATTATAATAATCCAACGTTTGTATAGCTGCCCCCAGCCAGAATTCGAGCCCTAGTCTCCCATGTCAAAGGTGGGGGGTTCGACACCAACTGTCTGCTATGTACAATGCTGTTTTGACACCTTACTCTGGGCTTTCCTATAACACCTCTTAGCTACTATGCAATTACGCCCTTAACACCTGGCTGTGATATGCTAATTGGGATTTTCCAGGGTACTTAATTGCCACAGATTCTTGTACAAGTCATTCTGAATTGAGAAAGCCAGTCGGATGACTAGCGAAATGTTTTCAAGAACTAAACTTCAGGTCCAGTTGATCTAATTGAATACAACAGATATACCATAACCTGGATGAATGAGAACATTCACAAGCATAGTAATAAAACAATATTATATTGCTAGGGTATTATATGGTTATAGTATTACTAGGTTATTAAATGGTTATTATATTACTAGGGTATTATAATAATCCAAAATTTGTATAGCTGCCCCCAGCCAGGATTTGAACTCTGGTCTCCCATGTCAAAGGTGATGCCTTTAACCAGTACACTATCCAGCCACTACATTATGTGGATGATATAGTACTAGGTTATATAGTAATATAATAACCATATGATATCCTACTAATATATTATCCATATAATGTAATGGCTGGATAGTGTACTGGTTAAAGGCACCACCTTTGACATGGGAGACCAGGGTTCGAATCCTGGCTGGGGGCAGCTATACAAATTTTGGATTATTATAATACCCTAGTAATATAATCCTATATAATAAAACCCTAAGTGTGCGTCCGTGTCCGTGTGTGTGTGTCACTGCAGTTCCTATGGACTCACCACTAGAGGGAGAGTCTCTGAATTTCCTATTGACTCACCACTAGAGGGAGAGTCTCTGCATTTCCTATTGACTCACCACTAGAGGGAGAGTGTCTGCAGTTCTTATTGACACACCACTAGAGGGAGAAACACAGGAAACACACAGAGGGAGAACAGCAATTAAACAGACTGCAGGTAAGGTTGCTTGGGACAGAGGGGCCCATGGATTATAGGACAGAGGGGGCCCTATATTTGGGACAGATGGGGGGCCCTTGGATTTGGGACAGAGGGGGGCCCCTGGATTTGGGACAGAGGGGGGCCCTGGATTTGGTACAGAGGGAGGGCCTTGGATTTGGTACAGAAGGGGGGCCTTGGATTTGGTACAGAGGGGGCTCCTGGCCTTGGACAGAGGGGGGACTCTGGCCTTGGGACACTAAGAGGGTACTCTGGCCTTGGGACACTAAAATGGTACTCTGGCCTTGGGACATGGAGGAGGACTGTGGCCTTGGGACACTAGAACAAAACTTAGCCTATATTGAATAGGCTATGCCACGCTACTTCCAACAAGTTTTGATGGCACGGCCAGTACTACATTAGTTAAAAACCCACGCTAACCCCATAGTACATCGGGTAGCATGAGTTTTGCATTAAATCGTCCATAAAGTGGCTGATATAGCATTAGCCCATATATATGTTGCAGTTCATATTTTATTTCTTCTTAAATGGTGTTTCACTTTTCATAAGATACAAATGTACCTTTCTGTAATGTTTGTACATTCAGACATCACAGTACACAGCGGAATTTCCACTGAATTTATAAAGTAGAAGTATATTAGAAGTCACCAAGGAGTCCCATGACCGTATAAAAGAATGAGGTGTATAAAAACATTTTTACATTCTTTGTTACGGGTGCAAACCTCATTATAGTCAAAACAACATTGTCATATAAATCCTTAAGGTTCATACACACGTGCGATAGCAGGTGCCAACTCGCGACGCATGATGGGTACGAACAGCCGTTTCGTGTATGGGCACTTTATCGCCTGAATCGGCTGGGGGATCCTCTTTCGGGGATCGTTGCCCGATCCGCTGGGGCGAATCTCCGAATGAGCAGCTAATGTGCCCATTCACGGGCCGGTTATCAAACGGCCGTTCGTACACATCATGTGTCGCGGGTCGGCACCCGCAATCGCACGTGTGTACAAACCTTTATTCCTTTTTGGAGTCCAGTTGATGTTAATAATGGTATCAATAAGAATATTTTTCCATTTGTGCTACTGTCTAGTCTTTATCATTGTCTATGTGATCAGTTGTAGACCTGTCCTCAAACAAGTAACACTTGCTGTACATGTCTGTATTTTCGCTCCCATTGTTTAATCCCAATGCCCCTTATACTTTCTTATGACCTTAAGGTGCCAGAACTGTAGATATAAATGACTGCAGTAAGGGGGGATTCTGTGCACCTTGAATTCTACCCTAAAAACATTACTGCAGTTATGATAATAGTTTTTACACCTCCCAGGCAATATTTTTTGCAACATAAAAAAAAATAGCCAACCCCCCTGGACACTTTACTGCATTTAAAGTAACACCCATGGCCATTTATCAATATTAATTGGATCTTTATTCAATAAAAATATTTCTAGGCCAGGAAAGTCCCTAGAACTGCCCTTACTCCATCTCAGCCTTGGTGAACTGATTTGGAGTAAATTTCTCTTTAGAAATACCCAACAGGAAAAAGTAAAGTAACAACGCAGGGAAATGTCCCTCCTGTGTATATTCTGTATATATTGGATATGATGGTCCATCCATATTTCATTCCATTGTGCTAAACTGTGTTGAAGAAGCAAAAGGGTGTCAGTTTTCTTGCCTCATAAACATGGAAATTCTTAAACACATGCAAATGCTACTGACTGTGCTTTTCCCTGACTGGTTTTAAAATGTATAAAATATAAGTTATCACTATTATTAATATTAAAGAATAATAGTTATTTGGCAATAGAAAAGGGACAATTAATTATTGCTGCCCAACCCAAAATTACACAAAGGGAGTAACAATTATACGTTCTTTCTTATAACAGTCCGTAGGATCTCCCTGTAATTTGGTGTAGTGTGAGCTGTTTGATAGCTTGGCAGTTACTGGCAAAGAGAAGCTAAATAATTATTTTGTCCTAAAGATTCATAGATTCAAGATAAACCTATCTGGACTGCATGATCCATAAATATTAACAATGAATGAATGGAGATTTTATTACCGACTGGGGTCGGTCTTGATATAATGCACTTCAATGCAAACAATTAGTCAATTGGGTCAAAATATTAGACACAGATTACCAATCAGTATATCAATTGGTAGTTCTGATGGACGGTTGGAGTCATGGGGCAAAGTTGCACGTCCCACCCCTTAATATGCTAGCTTAAAGGATAACAATACCCAAAAAAACAACATCTCCCCCATTACATGTTCCCACTTCCAGCTGCTGAAATATCTTACTCTCATTTACAACCGTGCTGCCTTCCCTTAGATATCACACAGCAAAGATGAGTGCTAACAGCCCGCCTCCTAGACGGCCCAGGGCCATCGTTAACATATCACTTGTCATTGGCTGGTGGGAATGTCTGTTACAACTTTTCTCCTCCTTCTCTGCCAGTCAAACAAACTTGAAATGTCCTGTTGCTAGAATACAGCCTACATAATCAAGCTAATCAAGGGTGGGCGCAGGAGTGTTTTCTTGCATGCTAGCTCTGAATGACAGTTAGAGGCAGACAGAATAGTTTAGGCCCCTTTACAGCTTGGCTAATTGTAGGCAGAGAGAGGCTCAAAATCAGGAAAAAAAATGTATGGGGAGGGCTGCATACCACATTTTTAAAGCTGTTTTTTAAAATAAAAAATGCATTGAGGCAATACAGTTATCCTACTTCTTGGTAGTGGTATTTTCTGTGTAGTACATATAAGTGTAAATTGTATAGGGACAATGTTTTTCCCATTTATAGGTGTCATGGTGTGTGGGTTAAAACTGCGTGTGTGGGCATAAGTTATTGTGAGTTAGCATACAAGTGTGTAAGTTTGCTTAATTGTTTGAGCATGCAGGACTAAGTTGATAAACATAGTAACATAGTAATTGAGGTTGAATAATGACATACGTCCATCAAGTCCAACCTTTTCACCCTCCTTTTTAACCCTACCTAACAGCTGATAGAGAGTGCAAGGGTTTGAGTGTAAGTGCTGGAGGGAAGGTGAGTAGGCCTGTAGGTTACAATCTGCAGTCATGACATGTTCTGGTCTTGCAATGGCATTTTTTGATTGGTGCAACATGCAGATGGCCTGGACTGCACAGTCTGAATTTAAAGGGTCCACTGTGTGATAGGGTGGTTGTTTACCCCTCTGAGAACGGCCTTGACAGGGGCTCCGTCCTGTGAGGTTTCCACGGCCAGAGGGGCTACTACCTGTTGCTATCATTAGGGGAGCAGCATCCTTCCATGCTCTCATACAGCTGTTAATAGAAACTTGGTTAGCAAGTTGCAGTAATAAGGGTGATACCAATATAGGGAAAGCATAATAACTGGTGTTCCTTTAATTGACTTCTGGGACCTTTCTGTTAATATTAGGGATACAATCTGCATGTCACACTATGTCATTCCTACAGTTCGGAAATATTTCCCATGGAGTGTACAATATTACAGTTTGCATTTCTGTTATTATTTCACAAGTTTCTATTCTTGTTTTTTAATGTCTTTTCTTTTTAGAAATTACAAAAATATATAGGGGGGGAAAATGGTAGAGCAATTGGCACCGCAAACTACTAACTGTGACTGTATAATGACAATGTCCATGAAATATTCCCTCAACATAAACAGAATGTGAAAACTGCACAAATCCTTGTTTTCAGGAATGCAATATCGAAAGTGCTGCTTAAATAAGAACAAATTCTGCAAATTTTCTCTTTTCATGAATGTTGTATCTCCAGTGTAGCTGGATCCAAAAGGTATTCCCATTCTCATATTTTCCCACCATTTTATCTTTATCTGGTAGGTAACAATTATATTAATACCCAGTATTGTCCCACTGTAAAGTGTGCTGTGTATGAGCAGATTTTCACAGAACCCCATCTATATTGATACAGAATGCTGGACAGGTGGGGTTCTCTGTGAATATACAGAGTTCTGCATTGTCAGCTACATTGTGCAGGGTGTGCTAAGGAATGTGTTTGTAGTGCTAAGGCAGGCAGTAACAGGCCAGGCGGTGATTATCATGTTGCTGGTATGTCATTATGACACCCTAGCCCTAGGCTTAAAGAAAGGAATGAAGTACGGGCGGGCCAGAGCCTGCAACAGAGGTTCTGGAACAGCTTTAGATCTCAGGGGTCTCTAATGTAAAAATCAAGGGATCCCACCAGAGTTTCATCAGTATAACAAAAACAATATTGAGGGAGAAAATCTATAAATCTGTATTCATGTAAAGATCTTTATATATGTTTTATTTTATAAATAAACTCAAGTGTCTCTGTCAATTGCATGATCAGAAATAAAAATGTTGTACCAAAATATCCCATTGACATCTGTGGTACTCTCTAATGTGGGTTTCACTGCCTCACCCAAATAATGTAGAGTAATTCTAAAGTCCAAAACTTAGAGAGGTCCAGATGTTGATTCAGTGCAAAAGGTGTATATTTATTGCTCCATCAAGAGTTTTGGGCCCAAACTTAGCCCTTTATCAAGCCTGTTAATTGCATGATACCATGAGTGTAGGGTTACCACAGAACATCTGAGTTCTAATAAACATGATTTCAATTTAATTATTTTAACACAACGTCCAGAATATGGATTCCATGTATGACCAGAAAACACAAAATGGAGAGACATCAAGGCATTAATATATTACCTATTGACCATATCCAATGCCTGTATCCAAGTCTCCTTGTGTTAATTACAATATTTTGCAGAAGAGCATAACAGTTTGTGCAGCTTTTCATTAAATGCATATTGTCTGTTTTGGATTCTTCATGCAGGACCTACTTTGCCCTATATGGGCATATAACTTATTAAATGTGACAGTTGATCAGGATATTCAGCCTCAGATGGCAAAACAACCAGATCTGTATAGTATGGGGTAACAAAACACAAGATAACAACTTGGTGTAACACTAGGTTAGATATATAAAATGTAAAAATTAATTTGTTGGCTCTAGTTTTCTATTTTCGAAAGATGTTATTTCCCTACCTCCCTTTCCTGCTTTGTTTTGCTGACATGGGTTTAAAATCTTCCAGCTGTAAAAAGTACAATATAATCAGATCCCATTAAACCCCACCCTATAATACATGAAGTTTAATTCCATAAACCTGCATTTTATAAGTCTAACCTACTAATTACACACATCAGAATTTCTGATCATATCCCTTGTGTCCTCAGTTAAAAACAATTATACTGTATTATATTATGTAACATAGTAACATAGTAAAAAAAAAGGGGGGGGATTCCTTCCTGACTCCAAACGGCAATCAGAAAGTATCCCTGGATCAACCAGATCTATATGCATTAATACCAGTAATTCTCAATATTATATAGTATCCCTGTACCAACCAGAACTACAGTATATGTATTAATACCAGTAATTCCAATATTATATAGTATCCCTGTACCAACCAGAACTACAATATATGTATTAATACCAGTATATCTCAATATTATATAGTATCCCTGTACCAACCAGAACTACAGTATATGCATTAATACAGTAATTCTCAATATTATAAGTATCCCTGTACCAACCAGAACACAGTATATGCATAATACCAGTAATTCTCAATATTATATAGATCCCTGTACCAACCAGAACTACAGTATATGCATTAATACCAGTAATTCTCAATATTATATAGTATCCCTGTACCAACCAGAAACTACATATATGATTAATACCAGTAATCTCAATATTATATAGTATCCCTGTACCAACCAGAACTACAATATATGTATTAATACCAGTAATTCTCAATATTTTTTAGTTTTAGAAACCTATCCAGGCCATTTTTAAAGGACAACTATACTCACCCTCGCTCCTCTTCCTCCATAGCTGCATAGTACCCAGGGTGAGGACCTAAAATCGCTAAGTCCTCACCCTGGGTACTTTCCCTAACTCCTGCACTACTTACCGCAAATCTGCTTCGCCGATCCACACTGTTCCACCTCTCTTCTACTGTCAGTGACAGTTGCGAGGCAGCCAATTGGAAGACACGCCTCCTTGCAGAGCGTATCTTCCTATTGGCTGCCTCGCGATCTGTCACTGTAACAGGAACAGCGGAGGAATGGAGCGATCGGCGAAGCAGATTTGCGGTAAGTAGTGCAGGAGTTAGGGAAAGTACCCAGGGTTAGGACTTAGCGATTTTAGGTCCTCACCCTGGGTACTATGCTGCAGTGGATCGGGGAAAGGGTGAGTATAATTGTCCTTTAAAGCTATTCAATCAACTTGCCATTACAACATCTGCTGGATAACAGTTCCACAGTTTCACCATTCTCACTGTAAAGAAACCTTTCCTAACCTGAAGGAGAAATTTATTTTCTTCCAACCTTAAAGGATGTCCACGAGTCCTCTGATATGACCTATTCGTGATCAATGCACCACAGAGTTTATTGTATGGGCCATTGATATATTTGTATAAGGTTATCATATCCCCACACAAATGTCACTTCTTCAATGTAAACAGCCCTAACTTATCTAATCTGCCTGCATATTTAACCCCCTCTATTCCCCTTATTAATTTAGTTGCCCTTCTCTGAGCTGCTTCCATTTCCACAATGTCCCTTTTGTATATGGGATTCCAAAACTGCACCGCATATTCCAAATGAGGCCTTACCAGTGCCTTGTAAAGAGGGAGAATAATATTTTTCTCTCTTGAATCTATTCCCCTCTTTATACAAGACAATATCTTGCTAGCTCTAGCCGTTGCTACCTGGCATTGTTTGCTACAGCTAAGTCTGTGATCTCCCAGAACCCCCAAATCTTTTTCCATTACAGATTCACTTAACACAGAGTTATTTATGGTGTAGGTGGCACAGGGATTATTAAATCTCAAATGCATTACCTTACATTTATCAACATTGAATCTCATCTGCCATTCTGCGGCCCATTTTGAACATCTACCTAGGTCTGCTTGCAGCACTTGCACATCATTTGAAGTTTCCAAAGCTCTGCATAGTTTAGTGGCATGAGAAAACACAGAGACCTTGCTTAGATTAAAAAGAAGCGGCCCCAGTACAGAACCCTGAGGCACTCCACTTAGAACTTTAGACCACGTAGATGTAGCTCCATTTACCACCACTCTATTTGTGATCTAATAACCAATTCTCTATCCATGAACAAATGTTTTCTTCTAGGCCAACAGTCCTTAGTCGCCTATATGGCACAGTATCAAAAGCTTTCGCAAAATCCAAGTATACCACATCCACTGCTGTGCCTGAATCTAACTTCTGACTTACTTCTTCATAAAAACCAATTAAATTTGTCTGGCATGATCTATTTCTCATAAATCCATGCGGACTACTACTAATAAGATCAGTTCTGGAGACAAAGTCATAAAGATATAATCCCGTAACAAAGTTTCCAGCACCTTCCCTACCACTGATGTTAGGCTTACAGGTCTATAGTTACCAGGCTACCTTTTTTGAATATTGGTATTACATTGGCTTTTTTCCAAATGTGTTTAGATGAATAATAATAATCTTAATAATATTTTCTACTTTATTTATGTATAGGTTCCGTTGCATTATACGCCCCTGTGTATAACCTACAGTACTGAGTCCACATTACTTGAAATAGTAATATAATTAAGTTTCCATTTCAGTGTTATCTTATCCTTTTCAGCCAACATAACCGAGATGACCATGTCTCTAATCTTATGTATCTAATAAATCCCTTTCTACAGGTGACATGATTCTATCCATATCTACCTTTATACAACACAAAGAATGATTTGGATTTAGATGTTTAAAGGATAAATAAATTTGGGAAGAACCATCAGGAAAAAGAAAGTCTATTTAAATCGTAGCAAAAAAGGTAGAAAATAATAAACCAAGGCCTAGTGGCTGTAAAGGGGTTAACCATATCCCACTAAACAGATCAATGCTTGAAGTTATGGGTGCGCCCTGCTCTCAGGAATGCTTGACAATGCAATCCAATGTACACAAAGACAGATAGAATGTCACTGGGTGTGGAGGAGGCGAGGCTGAACCTGCTGAGCGGACACACCTGAAGCCATGAGTCACAGAGCCAGGTCTTGGCAAACACCCAGCAGTTTAAAGTATTATGGGAATACTGTTATGTCCTTGACAAGCTCTTTATGTTGCTATATACTTATACTATTACAATATTATTATACTTATAAAATCCTTACTCGGTTTTGTTTAAAAATGTTGCAGAGCTGAATTGGTTACTTTTGAATCTCAAGTTAAAAACTTATGGTTAACATATATATGTGAAAACTAACCACACTTATTAGTTATCTCGGGTGCATGCTGGAGTTTGAACCACATAGGGTTGCTTCATCAGTGAAAAATCAGAGGACACCTATTAAAAAATGTGAAAACTATTGCATATACCACAGTATATCAGTGCAATGCAATACAGAGCAAAACTTTTAGAGCAAGCTAATACAATGTATATGCAGAATGGGGCAATACTACAAGTTGTGAGTACAATAAAAAGCTATGTGCAAATCCCATCCAATCAATGTAGGGATGTGCAGAGCAATAGCTTCTGTAGGATTAAGAAAAGTAATTACAATGCACACCCCTATATATATATCTTTATAAATCTCCGCTTTTTAAATCTTTTTGACTCAGTGTCCCATTTTTTTGGGGGCGGGGTGAGGGGCTCTAGTCACCCACTGAGAGTATAAAAGCAAATATCCTAAATCATAATGGTCCAGATCATTTACCTGTAAGTAAATGTGAAATCACTGTAGCACACCAGGGCTGGCAATTGCCAAGAATCAGTAGGTGCAATCCTCCAGAGCCCCCTACCCTGGGTTTAATCAAGTCCAGTAATAAAGGAAAATAGGAGGAGCACACTACATAAGTGTATCAATATTTATTGTGCAAAAAGTATACTCAACCTTTCAGGGAGCCACCTGCTCCCTTCCTCAGTAGTTCATAGGCCATCAGATGGGTTGGACAAATACCGTTGGATCTGATAGGACAAAAGGATTATAGACTTTCAGCTGCCATTAGACTCCTCTTTAGGGCAAGAAATTCCTACCATGTAATCAAACAATATCTCAGCTACAGATACCCACTGCACTGACTGCAGATACAACTGAGATACAATGTTTTACACTCCAAGAAACCATATAGGTTTCTGCATAACATTGGTACAAACAGTTAATTCCAATTTCAAGTGACTCTATAGCAGCTTTATATCACTAGATGATTGCCATTGTATGATTTTTTAACCCAAGGGTGAGGCACATTATTCCCAATACTCACAATACATTGTGGGAAAACATGCAGTAAGTTGTGATCTATTGGCCCGTTTGAAACATTTACCTTTGCACTAAAAAGCTTGTGCTGCAGTATGTCCAAAATGTGTGCAAAACACTTACTAACCGGATGGTACATAGGGTAGCATGGGTTTCCTAATATAGGGGATAGCACATTACATTTATCCTCCCTTTAAATACATAGAGAGAGGTCTATAGAGGGATACTTGTTTATAAATATTAGCTTGGTTTGTGAGTAATTACTACAATAGCATTATATTCACAAAACACATTCAATATGTTAGGGGATTTCTAAGATGGAACAGACTTTGCTTCTGAATCTGTTTAAATTATTTCCCTTATTCCTCTTGAGGAGTTTGCAGCAGTCTAGAAATACAATACTGCTTTCTTCTTTTTCTCCAGGCCCTACCCTTGGCCCTGTCTCAGGCATGTAGAGATGTGTCTGCCAAACACGATTCACCACACCCAGGTGCCAAAGGCAGATTCCTTCTGATGGCCTTTGGCAAAGTTCCAGCTTAAACTTCTATTTATCTACATCTGCAGCCTTCATCTAGTTGTTATATTTATTTGCAGGTCTTAAAGGATAAGTGCACTGTAAAATGAAGTTATGCTCAATTGGAAGCTGCAGCTTTAAAAATACATTTGCCATATTTTTTCCCTAAGCCCCTCCAGAGCCTACCATTGTAGATGTAAAGTTGCCGACATCTTGTTTGTCTTTAGGTGAATAGTTAGCTCCGCCCCTCCAAGATTTTCAGCTACCTCCTGATTTGTTACCCTTAAGACACACATGACGTGACGTCAGTGCATGCACGGACATAGGGGCACATGACCTCATCTTGCAGCACCGCATGCACGCAGCGACCAGCCATTAACAATCAAGGCTAACAAATTAGAAGGTAGCTGAAAATCTCATAGGGGCAGAGCTATTAACCTAGGGACAAACAAGATGTTAGCAACTTTACATCTACAATGGTAGGCTCTGGAGGGGCTTAGGGAAAAATATGGCAAATGTATTTTTAAAGCTGCAGCTTCCAATTGAGCATAACTTCATTTTACTTTACTTAATCTGGGAGGTAACTTTTCCTTTATTAATATAGTATCAGAATAAAAATCAAAGATTATCTGCAAATAAGGGTCCTACAATAAAGCAGGACCCCCCCACCCACACACACATTAAAGATATATCTAAAAAGGTGTATTGCATTTTTATTCTTAAAAGAAGAATAGAACTAGGGCAATTTATAATAAACAAGGGCCATGAAAATCCTTTGAGTTCCATGACTTGTGTAAATGTACTTGTCCTGTAGCCTGACACTGAGGTCATGAAACTCCATGGTGACTTCTAATATCTACAAGATTTGACCATATGAGATGCATTAGTCTCTGCATAAATACTTACATGGGCATGCGTTCTGGAACCATGTTAGGGTTATTCTTGGGAATTCATATTTTCATGGTAGCCTAATGGTTCCGTCCAATGATTTCACCTTGTTTCCTGTCCAAAGAGACTACATTGAAGGCTACTGGTGAGGAATATCATAAAAATCTCTCTCTAAGCTGCATAGGATGGCTTTGCAAATATTAAGTAATACCTACATAGAGAAGGTTTCACTGATGTGATACAGGTGGCCATTGGTAACACAATTAATTATTTTCTAACCAATATGGGGAAATACAAGTAAAATTAAATATAATTTTCATTTAGACCATGAGATTCCAGCTGGTGTCTTCCATATACATGAGCTAATTTAATGTGGATTTTGGTGTAGATCGTAAACTCAATCGCATGTCCTTCCATCCTAAATCCCTCTCAAACCCATTGCATTCTGTTACAGGATTGATGGAATAAACTTAGGGATGTTTAATTTCTCTTACAATAAATAAATATATTTTGGAACCTTGAGCATTTTATCCCCCCAGCAAAATGTTTTATTAGGTTGCTGTTTGGACACAGGAGAAACATACAACAGATGTACAGTAAAGGTTTAAACAGGTTTGAGCAGGTAGATAACACTGGTGTTAGACATACTTGGAATTGCTGGAGAGGAGGGGGATAGAGGAGGGATTCATCATTGAATTCCTTTACACAGTGAACTGTAAAACTATACCCATTGGTGAGAACTCTGAACACAGTAACCAAAGCTCCCTCTCTGCATGTGCTACATTCAATAGTATATAGCATTATGCATATTCCACCAAATCAATGTGTGTACAGTGTGCACTATTTAACCTGTGTACATAGGTCCGATGTGTGAGTGTGCAGTAGCATATAGCTTAAAGGAAACACTGGTAAATTGTTGAATTTTTAAGAATATTGACAAACTAGGTACAAGAGCAGTCAATGTCCTAGGCAAGAAGTATGACTATCAGGGCAGCAGCCCTAGGGACTGCAGGAGGGCCTTATGAGTCCCCAAATTCTTGCTATTCCTCCTGCAGCAGCTATAGAAAGAGCAGGGAGGGGTCTTATTTACTTTTCTCTGGGGGCCCAGTCACGAGCGCCACTAGGGGGAGCTGCACCATGAGCAGAATGTCTCCCCTTATGATAAAAGTCAATTGAGGCAGGCACTCGCGATCAGGAGCACACTGCCATTGACTTCTATTAGACTTGTCCACTGAAGAGCAGAATGATGGATGGCTTAAAATAGCCCAAACAATCCTGAACAGCTGTAGCCTTAAAATGATATGCACACACATTGTTATTTGTATTTAACATGGCCACAGTTTTTATTAATTAACCATTACTAGATAACCTGTTGGATATGTGTACTGTATAGGACTCCGTATTTTTTTACATACATTGATGTGGGATAGGAATCATCCCTTTGCTGTGCATATGGCTCTGTGGAGTGGCGTGTATAGCCATAGGGACTGTCAGATATAGAATAGTACTGAGGTTATATACTGGCCGTGAGAGCATTTCTAGAAAGTCCTGAGGGATACACTGGCCGTGAGAGCATTTCTAGAATAGTCCTGAGGGAGACACTGGCCGTGAGAGCATTTCTAGAAAGTCCTGAGGGAGACACTGGCCGTGAGAGCATTTCTAGAATAGTCCTGAGGGAGACACTGGCCGTGAGAGCATTTCTAGAATAGTCCTGAGGGAGACACTGGCCGTGAGAGCATTTCTAGAATAGTCCTGAGGGAGACACTGGCCGTGAGAGCTTTTCTAGAATAGTCCTGAGGGAGACACTGGCCGTGAGAGCTTTTCTAGAATGGTCCTGAGGGAGACACTGGCCGTGAGAGCTTTTCTAGAATAGCCCTGAGGGAGACACTGGCCGTGAGAGCATTTCTAGAATAGTCCTGAGGGAGACACTGGCCGTGAGAGCATTTCTAGAATAGTCCTGAGGGAGACACTGGACGTGAGAGCATTTCTAGAATAGTCCTGAGGGAGACACTGGCCATGAGAGCATTTCTAGAATAGTCCTGAGGGAGACACTGGCCGTGAGAGCATTTCTAGAATAGTCCTGAGGGAGACACTGGCCGTGAGAGCTTTTCTAGAATAGTCCTGAGGGAGACACTGGCCGTGAGAGCATTTCTAGAATAGTCTCGAGGGAGACACTGGCTGTGAGAGCATTTCTAGAATAGTCCTAGGGAAACACAATGGCTGTAAGAGCATTTCTAGAATAGTACTGGTGGTATACACTGGCTGTGAGAGCATTACTAGAATAGTAGAATAGTCCTGGGGGTACAGTATATACTGGCTGTGACCGCATTTCTAGGAGAGTCCTGAGGGAGACAATGGCTGTGATAACATTTCTACAATAGTACTGGGGGTATACACTGGCTGTGAGAGCATTTCTAGAATAGTACTTGGGGTATACACTGGCTGTGAGAGCATTTCTAGAATAGTACTGGGGTTTATACACTGGCTGTGAGAACATTTCTAGAATAGTACTGAGGGTATACACTGGCTATCGAGCATTTCTAGGATAGTACTGGGGGTATAAACTAGCTGTGAGGGAATTTCTAGAATAGTACTGGGGTTTATACACTGGGTGTGAGAGCATATCTAGAATAGTACTGGGGGTTTACACTGGCTGTGAGAACATTTCTAGAATAGTACTGGAGGTATACACTGGCATTTCTAGTAAGATGACAACGAAATGTAAGAAAGGGTCCCCAAACAGACTGGTTTGCCTCTGGCTCTACCACCACTTACACATATCAAAAGACCAAGCCATGGCCATCTAGAAATCCAATATCTTAAATTTAGTACCAGTGTCCATGTATAATCTATTTTCAGACTATCTGATGAACCCACAGCCTTACAAAATAAGATACTCAGATAGAATACCCACAAACCACACACACAATAAAACATTCTGATAGATGGAACCCTCACTTACTGTAAATCAGCAAATAACTTTTATTAGAAAAATAAATTCCTTAAATGAGCTTCAGTCCTGTTGAGAAACCAGAGCTCCATTTAATAGCAGGTTCATACAAGCATTGGTAACTAGTGAAACTGAGTAGCCTTGATTATTTTTTATGTCTGGATATGGCTAATCGATGTGATTCAGTATACTACACTTGGCTATAAAGTTAATAAGATGGTGTTTTAGTTCAGCACTCTACATAGGTAAAAGACAAATAGATAGCACAGCATTCCTAAAGATCTGCCATGGAAATATGGAAATAAAATGTTTTCTTGAGACATGAACATTTTAACAAAAAGGAGACAGCGTTATAGTGCTCTCTGGTGGCTCAGTTCAGTTATTTTGTGTTAAAAAAACAAAAATCCTTCATATTATTCCACAATTAGCTTTAGTCCACAGAACCAAAGCACCATTATCTTCTGTTCAATCTCTCTGGGAGACCATAAGCCAAACCATCCTTCCTCAGGTGAAGTAATAGTGACCTGTTTCCTTTCAATAAAATGCTTGCTGACTGGAGTTTAATGCCTTTAGTTCTTTCCTTTAGTTAGAAATATCCCTTTAATATTCCTTTTTATGTTGGTTTTAAAGGAAACTCACCGCCTCCCATTGGCTAGTACTTGAAATTGTGAAAAGACATTAAAGAGGTAGAATTTTTGAGAGAAATTTTTTACAAAGAGAAATGGGATAGATTAATAAATTAGATACTTGGGGGGTAAAGTAAAGCCAACACTACCAAATGTACTATGGGTTTAGCGTCTGTTTTATACTGACTTTGTGACGCCTAAAAATATTTGTGCAGTGCACCCACTACACTGCATATTACTGCAAAACCCAATTTAATTTTGGGTTGAAAATAGATAACAGTCCATCAAGATCAAACCCCTTAACATACCTTCTCCTAACCAACAAATAAAGCACATTTTCCTCCATTCAAACGATACATGCCCCTTCTCTTTCTCCTAATGGGTTCAATAAAGAATTATATCTGATATGTTACCTATGAACATTACCATTTAGATCAGTGATGCCCAACCCACGGCCCAAAATCGCCCCTCCCGCAATTTTTTGCAGACCCACAGGTGGGTGTATGAAGGGGCATGGCCTGGGCATTTCGGGGGCAGGGCTACACCCGTAGCCCTGTCACTGCATGAGGAGCAACTAGTGTGGCCCCTAAGGTGGATCGGGTTGGGCACCCCTGATTTAGATGTTTGTCCCAAATGTTTTTTTTTAATATAAATTTATACTATTATTTGCATTCTTAAACTATGCAAATCATACAGTATTGTACAATCCAGTGATAAAATACTGAAAGATAAAACTATGTTTATACAATAGAAGAACCGTGGGAGCACTCCTTAGGCTAAATTACAATTACATTTTGCACAAGTGTTACTGATCTGATCAATCATAGGCGACTAATCTATAAGCTGAGGTCTGTTGGTCTGGGTAGTCACATTTGTACATGGATAGAAAATTAGTTAATGAATAGGATGCAGAGAGTAGTTGTTAATGGGGCTTCATCATTATGGACTAAAGTGCTAAGTGGGGTGCCACAGGGTTCTGTGTTGGGGCCTGTGACGACTACCTTTTTGAATATTGGTATTACATTGGCTTTTTTCCAATCCAGCGGCACATCCCAGACAAAAGCGAATCTGAAAAGATAGAGAAACAGTGGTTAGCTAGAACTGAAAACAAGCTCTTTAAATCCTAGGATGCAATCCATCTGGTCTTGCGTTTATTGATATTAACTTGTCTAATTGTTTCCGTACCATATCCTCGTTATCCCATGTGAAAACTCTTTAATTTCTTCCCTGCATAATGTACAATCCCTACCGTAAGGACAAGGATTCTCAACAGTAAAAATCGATGTAAAAAAACGGTTTAGCAGATTAGCCTTTTCGGCATCCTCTACAACCACCTCAGCTCCATATTTAATGGTCCCACATTCTCAGTCCTCATCTTTTACCATTTTATATCTTAAAAACAATTTGGGGTTGGACGCTTTGTTCGGCAATCCGTATTTCATTTTTATTTAGCTAGTTTAATTGCTTCTTGCACTCTTTATTACAGCTTTTGTACTCCTGTAAGCTGTTCTGTGCCTTCTGTTTTTAAAATTTAAAAGCCCTTTCTTTTTTTCCATTTCCCTTTTACCGAGCATTAAGCCATGCAGGACGGACCTAATTTTTTTACACTTGTACCAAAGGTACGATTTGGAATGTAATAGTAATATCACTTTAAAAGTGGTCCACATCTGCTCTAGTTCTTTACCTAGAAACAGTTCCCCCCAGTCTATAGCAGGAGCGATTCCTTAAAAGCAAAATTAGCTTTCCTAAAGTTAAAAGTTTTGTTAAGCCAGTGCACTTTAGTTTTTTGCAACTATTATAAATGACACTATATCATGGTCACTATTCCCTAAGCTTCCCATTACCTTCATCTCCAAATAGAGCTCAGGGTTATTAGATATCACCCGATCCAACAACGCATTTGTCTAGTAGGAACTTCTACCATCTGTGAAAGAGAAATGCTCATATAGGAAATTTAAGAACTATACCTTTTAGAGGTGCTGGCGGTTCCCTACTCCAATCTTTCAGGGTAGTTTAAATCCCCATAACCCAAACATGCCCCATACCACAGCCTTCGCCAACTGCATATGGAGATCATTTCACCTTTCCTCCGGAATTTGGCGGCTTATAACATACTCCAACAATTAATTTACTACCTTCTTGCTTCTGTACACAGTTCCACCCATAATGTTTTGCCGTATCGTTTGCTCCCCATCTATTACATCTGTAAATGCTTCTATTTAATCTATTTATTAATGATTTGGATGTGAGTATTGTCAGCAAGGTTTCTGTGTTTGCTGATTACACAAACTTAATCGTTACAGGGGGATATAGATAGATTGTCACATCGGGCTGCAAATTGGCAGATGAGATTCATTGTTGAGAAAAGTAAGATGATGCATTTTAGACTTAAAAATCCTTGTACTAAAAATGGCTCCAGGATCCCTTTCCCTGTTGGGAAGGGATCTTGGAGTTTTGGTGGATAACAAACTTAAAGGTAGCAAGCAGTGCAGTGGCAAAAGCAGAGCCAGCATGGGATTGTCTTGTATGAAGAGAGGTATGGATTCAAGGGAGGAAAATGTTATTCTCCTCTTTACAAAGCATTGGTAAGGCCTCATTTGAATATGGAGTGCAATTTTGGAATCCTGTGTACAAAAACCAATAGAGCATGTCAGAGGACACGTGGACATCCATTAAGACTTGAAGAAAAAAGGTTTAGGCTTCAAGTTCGGAAAGGGTTTTTCACTGTGAGAATGGTAAAGCTATGGAACTGTCTTCCAGTGGACGTTGTTATGGCAGGTTCACTGATCAGTTTAAAAAAAAAAGCTGGATGAATTTCCACAAACAAGGAATGTTGCAAGTTACTGGTATTGATACATAAAGTAGAGTTAATCCAGGGAAATTTCAGATTGCCATTTGGAGTCAGTAAGGAATTTTTGTCCCCTTCATAAATTTGGTGTTTTTTTTTTTACCATCCTCTGGATCAACAGTTAGGCAGGAAATGAGGATATTGCTAGATGGGTTGGACTTAAGTGACGTATGTCTTTATTCAACCTCAAATACTATACTATACTAGTTCTGGATACCGATATAAAGTTTCCAGCACCTTCCCTACCACTGATGTTAGGCTTACAGGTCTATAGTTACCAGGTTGCAAAGGACTACATTTTTTGAATATTGGTATTACATTGGCTTTTTTCCAATCCAGCATCACATCAACAGACAAAAGTGAATATGAAAAGATAAGAAACAGTGGTCTAGATAAAATTGGACTGAGCTCTCTTGAGATCCAAGGATGTAGTCCATCAGGTCCTTTATTGATATTAACTTTGTCTTATTGTTTCCGCACCATATCCTCTGTCAGCCAGAGTGAATATTCCTCATTTATAATCTTCATATTATCTTCATATTATTACAGACCCTACAATAAGGACTGGGATTCTTTATAGTAAATACAGAAGGAAAAAATGGTTTAGCACATTAGCCTTCTCGGCATCCTCTCCTCCTCATCTCAGCCCGTTATTTAATGCTCCCACATTCTCGGTCCTCATCTTTTTACTATTGATATGTTTAAAAAACATTTTGGGGTTAAACTTGCTTTGTTCTGCTATCCATATTTCATTTTCTATTTTATAAGGTTGAATAAGGCATACGTTCATTAAAGTTGTTCGAAACCTGAGAGTTTTGTTATATTTTCGAATTTTTAGAATTTCAAGAACACAAAAATCCAAAAATGGGGCAAAAAAATAGAAGTCAACGGGGCAAATAAATCCTAAAGTTCTGAGTAATATAAGTATAGAAAAAGCATGGTAGATGGCTCAGGCACTTAAGAAATTGTATGGGGAACATGTACAAATAACAAAAGCTTTATTAAAAAGAATTTCCTTTACATGCAAGCTATTTATATATGGAAACTTGAAAATAGCTTGCATGTATTACTCTTCAAAGTAGCCTTCTTAACCCTCGAAAGAAGTCTCGTATATTCAGAACCCTTGAAAATAGCCTCCGTAACCCTCAAAAGTAGCCTTGTATATACGATCACTCTCGAAAGTAGCTTTAGTAACCCTCGAAAGAAGTCTCGTATATTCAGAACCCTTGAAAGTAGCCTTGAAAACCCTCAAAAGCAGCCCAATATTTTCTAAAAGCCCTATTCAAACCAGAATTTCATCACTAATGTCCATAGTAACATAGTAACATAGTAATTAAGGTTGAATAAGACATACGTCCATCAAGTCAACCATTCACCCCTTTTTTTTTTTTAACCCTACTAACAGTTGATCCAGAGGAAGGCACAAAAGCCAGCTAAAAAGGGGGAAAAATTTCTTCCTGACTCCAACGGCAATCGGAAAGTATCCCTGGATCAACCAGATCTATATGCATTAATACCAGTAATTCTCAATATTTTTTAGTTTTAGAAACTTATCCAGGCCTTTTTTAAAGCTTTAATGAACTTGCCATTACCACATCTGCTGGAAGACAGTTCCACAGTTCTCTTCTGTAAAAAACCTTTCCTAACCTGAAGATGAAACTTCTTTTCTTCCAACCTTAAAGGATGTCCACGTGTCCTCTGATATAGACCTGTTAGTAAACAATGCACCAGAGAGTTCATTGTATGGGCCATTAATATATTTGTATAAGGTTATCATGTCCCCACGCAAACGTTGCTTCTCCAATGTAAACAGCCCTAACTTGCTAATTGCCTGCATAGTCAAGCGCCTCCATTCCCCTTATTAATTTAGTTGCCCTTCTCTGAACGCCTCAATTTCCAAGATGTCCCTTTTGTATAGGGATTCCAAAACTGCACCGTATATTCCAAATGAGGCCCTTACCAGTGCCTTGTAAAGAGGAGAATAATATTTTTCTCTTGAATCTATTCCCCTTTTTATACAAGACAATATCTTGCTAGCTCTAGCCGTTGCTACCTGGCATGTTTGCTATAGCATAAGTCTGTTATCTACCAGAACCCCCAAATCTTTTTCCATTACATAGTAATTAAGGTTGAATAAAGACATACGTCCATCAAGTCCAACCTATTCACTTTTTTTTTTTTTTTTTTAACCCTACCTACAGTTGATCCAGAGGAAGGCAAAAAAACCCAGCTAAAAAGGGGGAAAAAATCCTTCCTGACCAAACGGCAATCGGAAAGTATCCCTGGATCAACCAGATCTAATGCATTAATACCAGTAATCTTCAATATTTTTTAGTTTTAGAAACTTATCCAGGCCTTTTTTAAAGTTATTAATGAACTTGCCATTACCACATCTGCGGAAGACAGTTCCACGTTTCACCGTTCTCACTGTAAAGAAACCTCTCTAACCTGAAGATGAAATTCTTTTCTTCCAACCTTAAAGGATGTCCACGTGTCCTCTGATATGACTATTAGTGAACAATGCACCAGAGAGTCATTGTATGGGCCATTAATATATTTGTACAGGTTATCATGTCCCCACGCAACCGCCGCTTCTCCAATGTAAACAGCCTAACTGTCTAATTGCCTGCATATTCAAGCCCCTCCATTCCCCTTGTTAATTTAGTTGCCCTTCTCTGAACTGCCTCAATTTCCAAGATGTCCCTTTTGTATATGGGATTCCAAAACTGCACGCATATTCCAATGAGGCCTTCCAGAGGGAGAATAATATTTTCTCTCTTGAATCTATTCCCCTTTTTACAAGACAATATCTTGCTAGCTCTAGCTGTTGCTACCTGGCATTGGTTGTACAGCTAAGTCTGTTATCTACCAGAACCCCCAAATCTTTTTCCATTACAGATGAACTTAACACAGAGTTATTATGGTGTGATGGCACAGGGATTATTAAATCCAAATGCATCACCTTACATTATCTACATTGAATCTCATCGCCATTCTGACTGCCCATTTTGATAATCTATCTAGGTCTGCTTGCAGCACTTGCACATCATTGGAGTTCCAAAGCTCTGCATATTTGTGTCATCAGCAAACACAGAGACCTTGCTCTCAATGCCCCTTCTAAGTCATTTATAAAAGATTAAACAGAAGCGGCCCCAGTACAGAACCCTGAGGCACTCCGTTAGAACTTTAGCCCCATAGATGTAGCTCCATTACCCACACTCTCTGTTTGCGGTCCAATAACCAGTTCTCATCCATGAACATGTTTTTCTTCAGGCCAACAGTCCTCAAAATTTGGCTTCATCTGGTTTCTTTTTCTCACCCTACAATGACTTTCTATATATGAGTTATTTCAGAGAGGGCAAAAAGTCCTTCTGAAATTATATTTAATTGGCACCAGAGTGAAAAGGTAATACTGACTCTAAATGGCAATAAGAAGAATCCTTGGATCAGCAATGTTATGCATTAACATTAACCTGAGTAGAACATCATTTGGAAGTTCACTGCCTATGGCTCAGAGAACCTCTGTAAATATTTGGCAGACTAAGCATAAAGCTAAAGATTGCGCCACCACACAATCACTACACTGCGTAGGGCCCTATTGAGTTTTAAACTAACAGGGTTATTCAAAAAAAGTTCTTATCGTTTAAAATGGTGCTAATTTTGCCCCAACCAATCAGATTTTATTTAACATTTGAAAGCTAACATCTGAAGAACTTTTATTGAATCTCCCTGTTGGTCTCTCCATACTTGGAGATTAAACTTTTTCTTCAGTCTTAAAGTATGCCCACGAGAACTCTGGTATGATAAATTGATCAATCAATTGGTATACAATGCCCTCAGCGTCAGCAATCCATAGACATGCATTAAAGAAGTGAGTGGTGCTTCATGGTAGCAGCACCCCTGAATGCATGCAGAGTTTATTGTGTTTCCCACAAGCACTTCTTCTCCAGTGGGAACCTACCCTAAATTATCATCACAACTGTCTTCATAATCAAGCTCCTCCATTCCCCTTATTAATTTAATTGCCATTCCCTGAACCCTCTACAGTTTTGTTCTGTTCTTTTTATTATATCTCTTTTTCAGTGTTTTTGTAAAGGAGAAATGTTTCCCCTTTGAAACATTACAATCTTTTAAACAAAGAACATATAGGGAGAGTGGTATTAGGCACATACAAACACCTTCCTGCTTCTGTGTACAGTTTGTTTCGCCGTGCCTCTTATTAACATTGGGATTCTTCTGACTTTCATCACATTGCAAAAATATTTTTTTTTTCATGGTTATTTAAGCACAGGAATATTCCTGCAAGCTCCATCTTGTTCATTTTTGCATCAAATGTGCTGCAGTAATGTGAAGTGTTTGAAATGCTGCAGCCTCTGCAATTTTAGTCTGTTGTATTGTGTTGCAAGGGGCTATGTGGTTAAGGGTATGTCACCCTTAACCCAAATTTTTAATATAGGCCTTCCCCCTGGTTCCCCCAGCCCCAAACTTTTACTTAACTTAAATCTTAATCCCTCCCCTCTTTCCTCCGCGCGCTCCCCCGCCCTCTGCTTGCGAAAATGCAAGCGAGGGGCGGGACCGCAGTCGCGTCTGTGATTGGCTGAGCGGCCACAAAAAGCCAATCACGACGCGGCTGCCGGTCATTCATGCAGCGTGAGAAAAGGGGAGGTAAGAAAAAGTTTGGGGAGCTTTCTAAAAAAAATAAAATTATGCCGGTTGGGGCTGGGGACCAGGGGGAAGCTTATTAAAGGGAAAATGCTAGGGGGAGGGAATCCGGAGAGGGTGGGAGAGGAGGGGGAGGAGGGGAAAGTGCGCAGAGTACGCATGCCAAACTTCTCCCCGGAGGCAGTAGGAGGCAGAGGTCCTATATGACTCTCTATCCTCCTGGTGGGCAGTTTTTGGGGGACTTTGGGGGGACTACAGGAACCCTATGGAGTGGGGTGTGTTAGGTAAGGATTAAACTACACTACTATGTGTGGGCCAATAGTTGGGGTTATTATAGTTTTGGGGGTGGACACTTGCCCTTTAAATGAGGTTGATGGCGCCTGGCTGTTTTCAACGTAATTGTTTTTTATTACTTTATATTTTTATTTTTACTCTCTACAGCAGTGACTTGATAATTGTTTGACCAAAACTATTTTTTAAAACGCACATTTAACCATGGAACTGGTTTCCCGACAACACCATATTGGCTAGCCTCGCCATCAAGTGGTTTTTCTGGACATATTATTCTATAGTTTTATCTCAATGCATTGTAATGCATCCAAGAACAACATTAAACTGAAAACTATAGTGGCACCTCCTACTTAATAATGCCAAAAATAAAAATAAAAAACCAAAGGGAGTCTATAGCCAGAGGCCCAATTGGCTCTAGGTTAATCTCCTTCTGTTATTCATGATGTTTTTTGTTTTCCGCCTGTGGTGGGTAAATCCAAAAAGCTTTAACAACCCCGCATCACCGGGGGAATAATTGACATCTGCTGGAGAAAGTTTCATCCAGTTCAATCACGTTCTCCGTGTAAAGAAACATTTCCTTTCCTACTGCTGACTAGTGATGGTCCCGAGTTTTGGCAACTCAAACTATCCCAAACTATGGTCGGGTTCGACCTAGTTTGGTTTTCCTCACACTCGCACTCTGTTTTTTCAAAAAAATTCAATATAACCATTTACTGACCGTTTGCTAGGCCTCGAATGTAACGTTTGTTTTTGGTAACCCTCCAATGTAAATGTCGAATATTCCGTAACCCTCGAATGTATCGTTAGAAACCCTCGTAAGTAATATTCATTTTCGTAACCCTCAAATGTATAAGTGGGCCACACCTTTACAGTAAGTAGCCATTCTATTTTAAACTGTTATCACCTAACTTTCCCTTTCAAACTATTTCTCCTGCCATTTGACTTAAAAAAAATGGGTTAGTTTCCCCAAAACGTAATTCACTAAGTTGGCTATTTTCTAATTCAATTGCTGACCAGATCTCTTTTCATAAATCCATGCTGACTACAACTTATAAAATTAGTTCTAGCGACTTATATAGGGCTCATGTACTTGATGACCAGTAAATCGCGTCTCTTATTGCCTCCTCCTCTAGGCAATGCACTAGATCCAATAACAGAGCCGAAAATTATGGCGTTTTCTCCTCCCTTTCCCTTCCCACCAAAATTGCAACACAAACTATCTTGCTGTGGCATTGAAGTTTCTGTCCTTTAAATAAAAGAGTCGTAATGGCGCTCAGTAACAATGCGTTGCGGCGGGTTGTTGACACAGACACAGTTTGTTTTGTTGTACCGCTGCAAATAAAACAAAAAAAACACGCCCTAGGGGTTGTCTGAAGCTCCTCCCGTTCTTTCTCTTTATTGACCGACATGCAATTGCAAAATCCCCATTCATTTTGCAATCCCTCGTCAAGGTAGTACAATCTAACATATGTATGGCCCCATTTAGGCTGGGACCAATTGAAAGATTTTTGAAGATGACAGTCCCGATAGTTTCTCCTCCCTATAGGAGAATGGCTCTGGACTCTGGTGTTTCCGTCGGCCGTGGACAGAATCCTGTCAAGGAGTCTACTGTGCCTGAGGGAATTTTTTCCCTCCCTCTCTTTCCAATGAGCACCTGCTACCTCGAACGTTCGGCAGGCGCGTTCGTGTCAGAAAAGCAAGTAACACACCCAGTACGATAACGCCTCCACGGTAACTGTAATTGTACTGTACTGTATACTGTAGCTGTACTTGATGGAGTAATTTTGGATCCCTCGAGGAACAATATGTTTAATGAAACTATATGTTTCAGAGCCTTTAGCATATGACTGTTTTATTTTTTAAGAATAATGCACTGTCTGCCCCACCTGGTGGAATAAACATATCTTTGACATTGGTTTGATCCGCTTTTTAAAACATCAAAAATGTTTGTGTATCAATATGGTGCATTAGTCACTGTACCTGGCAGAGCGTAAAAAGTGTGACCAGTCTCTAGCTCCTGGGAGGCCTGAAAAAGCTGGTGGGAACTGGACGACAGACAGATAAGAGGTGGAGGGGGGGAGCAAACAAGGTGACCAAAAACCATTGATTAATGATATATTCACCACTTCTCAGTTTTTCAAGCCTTACTCACTTTTAATTTTCTCACAGTTACCAGTATAGTGTGCCACAAAATTCACCTTGCATATGGGCTGCCAACATTCATCCCGTCTCAGTGTGCCGGCTCACTCTCTCTGTGTTTTTTTATTTTATGTGCCAGCCCCTCTTTATGTGCATATAATATTAAGATAACAATTTACCAATATCGTTCACAGGATTGGGTCATGCTATGTACAATCCAGTCTTTCCTGCAGTACTGCTTCACTTGCAACTAAGCGAGCTCTAGTATGTTTAAAGAATGTTAAGTAGATCTCTGTGCCGTAAACACATTTACCTATTTTGTAGCCTTAGTAAACTGCTTTATTAAAAGGCATCTTAGTGAATTTAGTACATGTGCTCCAACCAGACTTACAAAAGTTTAGGGTATCTGCTTATATTCTTACCTTCACTCTGTGGCTTCCGTGTTATGCACATCGTTTATTTACTGCAGTAAGTCGCTCCCACCTCCCCCTCCCCTCTCTGGTCATTCCCCCTCATGTAGTCCCATCTGTAAATTAAGCCTGTGAACAACCGTTCTGTTGTATTAAAATCCTCCTACATTGACACCATCCCTCTAAACCTTTGTGGGGGGGAAAAAAAAGCCAACCTCAGTCTGTGAGCCTGTAGAGTCAGAGTAAGTTTCTTCTGTGTTGTTCTGGATATATTTTTCTACATAAAGGAAATGGAGGGGAGGGTTAGTTAGAAAAGAGCCGCAGTCCTCTGCCTTAATCACTGGCAGCCCTGTCTTCCTTTGAATTGGTGCAAAGCTAGGGGAGGAGGGGGACTTTTCCTTCCCTTTACTTTCTTCGTTTTTTAAATCACAATGTTTGCCTTTTTGTTTTTGTGAGCAGAATCAGGCTCTGGGCGACTTGCTGTAAATCTTGTGTAATCCTACACACATAACTGGCATGCAGTTGGGATTTGATTGACAGCTCAAGCAGGAGTGTGTTTGGACAGCTTCCCCACTATAGATGCCGCTTTAAAATAACTTTTTTAAATAGATTGTTTAAATTTACAAAGGTACACTTGTTTGAAATCATTCATTACAACAATGCGACAGTAATTATTACTTTCCTGTTTTACTCTTCCCTACTTTAGCACAGAGATATCAAGAAGCTGATTGGAGATGATTTTACTAAGAAATGCTAAAACAATATTCACTTTTCATCAAATACTCTCCCGGCAGTTAGGGTTGTCTCAAAGTAAAACTGTGTTTTTTGTGAGTGCCAAGATAAGTAGTTAGGCGTAACATATGATGACAGCGGACGCGCTGTGTAGTCTAAGAACTTTAATTAACACTAAAACAAACATGTTGTGCTACATGTTCAGATAGGAGTCCTTTCTCAAGGCTGTTTTGTGATGTCAAGGGCCGTCAGCACCAAAGCTAAACTAAAGCTATTAAGCGATTTAACTAAGACATTACTTTGAAGTCCCAATAGTGGGTATGGTTAAGTATAGTATAGTCTTCACATAATAGTATTTACGAGTAGTTACTAGTATAGTAGTGAGCTGGAGTTTTAAAGGTTAATAAAGACAAACGTCTGCATCAGTCCACCCTCGTACACATACCTCTTTCTCTGCCTTAACTGTTGATCCAGAAAAAGGCCAAAAAAAAAAAAAAAAACAAAACCAAATTTATACAGGGGAGAAAAATTCCTTCCTTGACTTCCAAGTGCAGTCGAAATTTCTCCTGGATCACACCCTACTTAATGTATCAATATTAGTAACTTGCAACCATTCCTTTGTTTGCAGAAAACTCATCGCAGCTTTTTTTTAAACACTGGGCCACATATAACCCTTGCCATAATAACTGTCCAGTGGAAGCCAGTTCCAATCTTTATATACCCGTTCTCCACTGAAAAACCTTTCTCGAACTTGAAGATCCTAAACCTTTTTTCTTCAAGTCTTAAGGGAAGTCCACATGTCTCTGACAATGCCAGCTATTGGTGAATATGCCCCAGATGAAGAAAAGACCGCAAGTTCTCCTCGTACCATATTGGACTGTTTCCATCCTCTCTTCCATATTTATCTCCTAATCTCCCCCAATCCCCTTATGAACTTCAGATTGCCGCTTCTTCTAACCCTTGTTCCTTTTCAAAGATGTCCCTTTTGTACACAGGATTCCAAAATTGCACTGCAATATTTCCAAATGAGGCCTTAGCATGCTTTGTAAAGAGGGAGATAACATTTTCTTCTCCCTTAATCACATAACCTCTCTTTACTACAAGACAATACCATGCTGGCTTTGACTGTTTGCCGGCCGTGGCACCTGTTTGCTACCTTTAGTTTGTTATCCACCAAAACTCCAATGATTCTTCATGCCAAAATGTCATCACCTTACTTTTATCAACATTGAATCTCATCTTCACGTAGCAGCCCAATGTGATCAATCTATCTAGATCTCCCCTGAAAATTGCACCATCTCCTCTGAGTTTTTAATGACATGACCCACTTCCAAATCCATTACTAAACAGACCCCACTTAAGAGCACTTTAGTACTACAAAATGATTTTAGCCCATTACACTACTCTCTGCATCCTATCATTAACCAATTTTTCTATCCATGTACAAATGTGATTCCCCACCCGAACAACCTTCGCTTATACATTAGGTCCCTATGGGTACTGTAATCAAAAGCCTTGCAAAACCCAATAACTACTCTACCGTATGCCAAAGTCTAATTTCCACTTACTTTCCTTCTTCATAAAAGCCAAGCAGTTAGTACGCTAGAACATGTTCCCTATTAAACATCCGGTGCTTCCCCACCACTGAAGTTAAACGTACCCTTTTGAATTTGGGAAGAACCCAGCCTTTCGTTTCTCCAATCCACAGAGCACACACCACCGGACATGAGGAATCTGCAAAAGGAATGAAACAATGGCTAGATAAAACCTGAACTTAGCTCCTTAAGTAACCCAGAGTATAGTAAATTTTATTATTATCCGGTCCAGGAGATTATTAATATTAACCTTATTAGTTCTTTCTGTACCATATCCTCAGTTACTCAATAGTGCGCTTGAATCTTTATAACCATTATTGCTACTATACACTTATGACTATCTGTACTTGGATCTTCTTAATATATATACGAGGAGGAAAAAAATATTTAAGACATTTGGTTTACGCATCCCCTCAACAACTATCCTCCATTACTTAATTGTGCCCATTCTCATCCTCTCTACTATAATATACTTAAAAAAAAAGTATAATTTTCTCTGTCTCAATAAAAAACAAAACAATAATCAATCAAAAATAAGCATAAAAATTCAAAAGCTTTTCAGTGTGTTACACAGATTACCTGACAATAATTAACATACCGAAAAAACTCCAGCAAACTATAGTCATAACGACACAGCAGGTTTTAATAAGTAAACAATATCATACAATTACAGGTATCCTTCTCTCTCTCAGAAATATACATCTGGGGTCCTTACCAGCACCATATACTCGAAGTACAGAGAACCAAAAAATTATTCTTCTGTGTAGTCCCCGACACACTGATCATTAATAACTGTATAGAGAGATCAATTTTCAAAATTCCACCAAAATTTGTGCATATGTAGTGTCCTCTTAAAGGCAGGTCTAACCTCCAAATTGAGTATTTCATGTTATCTCTCGTTCCTCATTCCAACATGAATATTAACTTTTCAGGTCATTCTGCATTGGAATACATATACATGGAATACAGATGTTGGGGGTGGACTTTGCTCATTAAGGTCCAAACCTTGAGAATTTCCTTCTGGAGGAAAAGGCCTACCTGTCCTGTCTCCTTTATTTGACACTACTTCTCTTACCAGAAACCAACTAGTACTAAAAGTTTTAAGCCTTCTTTTTACTGGGATGTGGGCATCATATAAAGATGCGGTATCTTATCTTTTGTGATCAACTGCGATCTGTCTGGTATACAATAGAGATGTCGTAACTCTTCGCAAAATCCGGTCCGCTCATAAGCTGATTCGCAAATTTTTCGAAAAAATGCGAAATCCGCGAGCGACCCTCAACATGAAAAATAACCCTGTGAATTACTATTTTCTCCCGTATTTTTCTAATTTTCGAATTAATGGGGTTTTTCTCTCGTTTTTTTTTCGAAATTTTCGAAAATACTAGAAAACTAGTATTGATTCGAAAATTTTTTTTAACTATGTATTTTCGAAATACGAGTACTCAACCGCTTAAATTTCGAAAATTTTCGAAATACGTAATATGAAATAAGAGAAATCCTTGCCATTTTCAAAATTTTCGATTACTGGTTTTCTCTCGTATTTTGTTGGCGAAATTTTCCTCCCCGCGAATCAGAAGCGGAAAATCCGGAAAAATCCGCCCGTTCACGAACTGGATAAATCCGCGGCGGATTCTATTATCAACCACATGGCCAGGATCTTACTTTTAGCATTACTCCAGGTATCCTGAAGTTGCTGAACAGTTGGTTATATGAAGATATGGCCATAGTTATATGTACATAGTAACATAGTAACATAGTTACATATTAGTTTTTGTGAGATGGACTGTACCCCAAACTGGCCTATATCTCAATGAATGAGCCTTATCAAAGGGCTCTATACAGAGGCAGAATTATTTACCGTCCTCCTTTGACCTATGCTCCTCCTTATTCATGAATAATTTTATTTCTTAAGAAATCAGATCCGCACTATATATGGGGTAGTGTCATAAACTAAGCAGCATTACTTTACGCCCAGGATGGCAGTACGATATGGCACAAGAACCGGTTACTAAAAGTTTAGAAAAAGCATCAATGGATTTTTAAAAACTTTTTTGGCCATATTGGGCTGTTGTTACATTCTCCTTTTTCTCAGTGGTTAAGAATAAGTGGCAACTGTAATATCAGTTATGTTCTTTGGAAGCTGCAAGGCTTTTAAAAATATCTGTTGCCAATAATTTTTTTTACCTATGTCCTCTCCAGGCATTAATCTTTCATTGGGCTCAACAGTAGATACGAGGAAATCTACATCCGAGGGGCGGAGCTTACATTCACACACCAAACCAGTACAAGATGTCAGCATCTCAAGGCACAAAGGTAGGCCTGAGGGCATAGGTAAAAATATATGGGCAAACAAATTTTTACAAGAAGCTGCACTCTTCCAAATAAGCATAACTGATTTTTACAGTGCACTTATCCTTTGAAGCTACATTTGCTCGATGTGACAGACTTCCACCGTCTGATGTCACAGTGAACAGAAAAGGTAGTTTCTTTACATGCAAAAACCAGGCTGAGACATCATTCGTATGTAATCTAAATATGTTTATGTTAATTTGTTACGCTTCCCCTAAGAAAAAAAATATTTTCTTCCTCTTCCCCTACTTTTACTTTTCCAGCCAGATGATTTCAACAGCCCTACTAGAAAAATACAAAATAGTAAGCTTCTTTTTACTGCCTTTTTATTTTGTTTTTTGTGCAACCATTCTGTTCCTAGCAAAAGATAACAGGGCAGAATTCTAAAGTTTTATCGTTAAAACTGCTGCTAATGTTTGGTGCCCCATTCCAATCAGATCTCTGTTCTAATGTACTTATTTTCTTTTGTTTATTTCCTTGTAAATGGGTGACTCTAGCTTTTTAGAAAAACAATTATCAAAAACAATATAGAATTGTATAATCTTCCTTTCTGTGTAGAGATGCGGATTTGCTGTAACATATCTTGCCTGACAGAGCAGGTCTTGTGGCTGTAATCCTGATTGAAGCATGTGAGGAGCACCCTTGTACATTAAGGACATTATAAAACATATTTATATTTTCTATTTGGCATTTTCGTTGTCACCAAACTCACTGTGTAAAGCCAGAGTTATTTTCCCCTATATTTATAAAACCAATCCTTATTGCCCAGTCATCGTGGAGATAGAACATAGCACCCATAATGTCAACCAGTCCTTGGTTGTAACTAAGAATTAGGAGGCAAAATTACAGTGGGGTTTTTGCCCAGATTAAAACTCATGTTTATGTGTAAATAGGACACCCCCCCTATTAACTCAATGAACTAGATAAGCAAAAGGGAAATTCAAAAAGCAAAAAAAGAGGAAAAAAAAGCTCTAAAATCCAAAACCTCACATTACAGTAAATATTAAAAATATCATATATCTCCCCTGACCATTGTTTGTATTGGGAAACCCGCCGTACATGGCAATGACAACTTCCAGGGACCCCATTTTCAAGCAAGAAATATGGGCCATAATGCGAGTCACCACCTCAGACTTTGAAAGGCTGACCATGCAATTCAATTCCAATTCGGAATTGGTGATAAAACGGAGGGTGGGTGATTAACCTAAAACCCTTATAAATAATGCTTTTTTTTTATACGTCCACCAAACAAGAGGGAATATGAGGACTATTGGCAATGTTGAACGACTTGAACCATGTCAATTCAACAACTTTTGAAAAATGTGGCGATAACGGAGAGGGGGGAATTAACAAACCTTTATAAATAATTGCCTCTATACTTTTGGTGGATTTATTGGGACCAAATTATACTGGTGACCTTAGTTTTCCCGGCTTTAACTAAAATTGAGAAAATAAACACTACAGAGCAAATATTGTTTAAGTAAATGTATGTAATTGCTATAACGAATAATCCTAGTTTAATGCCGTACAGCTTTCTATATTAAATAGGGACTAATGTCCTAAAAATCCTCCACTTAGTTAAACGTTATTTCCAAATTTTGTTTGTTTTTTGGTTTAAAGGGCAGCAAGTCCACAGCCAAACTACAGATTTAAGATGTCCTGTAGCAAACCACTCATTTTTACTTCAGACCCCAGACCAGTTCCTTAAAGAGTAGAAGTCCAGCCCAAATTAAAATTTGCATAAATAAAATGTAAATCTGAAATATAGTACGTCTACTGATATCCTGCACATGTCCCTGTTGTCCCTGTTAAGATATTCTTAAGATATTCGTATTTAGGAGTTATTACTTTAAAGATCAGTATTTAGGAGTATCATTAATTAGGAAAAAGTATGTTTTTTAACTCCAACTATTTAGTTATATTTAATAGTGATTCAGGTGAGAATACCACCCTGTTTTATAAATACAGCCCTTACATTCTTTTTTTTTTGTAAATATTAGAATAATATGGCAACAAATTTGGAGAGCTGGTTTGCTACTTCTGGTACCACAAGAATTGCCGTTAATTACAGTGGCTGAAAATCCCCTGGTACATTACTTTATTTGTATAACTGCCTGACAATTAGCCATGTGGTGTGTTTAGCCCAAATTAAGGTACCCAAGGACACTCATAACTAGCAACGAATGACTTTTGCCTCATCTGTAATTTATAGTTTGAATACATGTAAGTAGCACTTACCCTCTGATTTTCGTGTGTTTACTGCTGCCTTAAAATCCATCAACACAACTTTTGTTTAGGAGCAGTACACCCCGCTCCCGTCTGTTAATAAAGACCACTCCCCCCTCCCATCCCGCTTCTCCCCGACCTTCTTCCCCAAAACCAGCTGTCAACCTGCACACATCTGTCACCATGCCAGCTTCATAACTACTCACAGAAGAATGTTTTTAAGGGGAAGGACTTGATTAACAGCTGAATAATATAAAAGTTTTAAAATTGGATATCTAAATAAATAGGGGCAGAGACAACACAAAAAATGCATACGTGGTGGGGTGTGGGAATATTATAGTTTCCATAGTGTCAATTTAAAATAAACTATTTTTTCTCCGTATAGTGCCTCTTTAATTGTACTAAAGGGCACTTGAAGATATGCTGCGTTGTAATGAAAAAACAGTGGGGGGTTCTAGAATATGACAGTCTTAGATGTAAAAAAAACTGTACTAGTCAGCATCAGCTGAGTGAGCAAGAATATTTTTTTTGTATAGAGAGGGGACTAGGATTCCGAAATGTAAAATGTTATTGTCAGAGGTAGCGCTTATCTGTTCACGCACCCTTGATGGGTCACTGGCCGACTTTCAGGATTTCGGTCTATCTCTGCGCCAGCTAATCGCTGCGAGCCTTCCCTCTCTTGCTTGTGCACCAGTGGTGCTTTCTGACGCACGGGAACCTGTCTTATCTCCCTCCGCTCCTTCATCTCCTCAGAATGGGCAGAAGAGTACTCCATTAAAGTTCAACTACCCTATCTCTGACTCTGTCACTACCATTCCCCCCCATTGGTCCCTTGCACTATTTTCGTTCTCTCTCACCATTTTACCTTGTCTGTATAAGGCATTATTTTCCAGTGCTTGGGCTCCTGGACTCTGCTGTGTCTTCTTTCATGCATGCGCAAGATTGCACATAGGAAAGCCAGAGTCAGTCAAGTACCTGCTCAGAACTATCGCCAGGGAGCAAGTGATCGGGTAGTTCTGTTCCTTTCTCTTCTGTCTCCTGACTATTTCTTTTAATAACGGGGACACAGCTCCTGTCCTTCCCTCCTCCGCGTTCTTCATAATCTAACCTGGCCCAAACTTTATTTTTAGGGGAAATAACCCTTTAATATAACCAAGTACACTGCACTTAATTTTATGTATATCTTACAATAGAACCGACGATACCATTGGATCCATAGGTATAGGCCCTTTCATTATAAGCATTTCCGAACGATCGCAAGGTCACCGAATGTTCCCCTTCATCAGAGCCCGTAGGCCTTTCGGAAAAGCCCCAAAATGTCCCTCGTCCATGGTCCGTCTCTTGTACTTAAAGTATAAAGGAGCATGTTGGAATGGAACAAATGATCGATGTAGTATAAACGGTGATATTGGTTCAAACGACGATGATGGTACAATGGCGATATCGGTTTAAAGGGTCGATGTCGGTATAAAGGAACAAGGTCGGGAATAAAAGAAGCGATGTTGGTATAAAGGATCACTGATGGTACAAATGAGCGTATCGATAAAGGAGCGATGTCGATATAGGAGCAATGACAATATAGGGAGGTCGATGTCTGTAAAAAAGGAGTGATGTTGGTAAGAAAGGGGCGATGTTTGATGATAATAGAGTGATGTTCCGATATACAGGACATGTCGATATAAAGGATCGATGTCGGTATAAAGAGCGATGTATGGTATAAGGAGCGTTTCGGTATAAAGTACGAAAAATGTCGGTTATAAAAGTAGGGCAATATCGTCATAAGTACTATGTTGGATAAGGAGCGATGTCGCGTATAGAAGGAGGCGATGTCGGTTAAAGAGCGATGCCCGGTATGAAGAAAAGAAGAAAAAAAAGGAGCGATGTTGGTATAAGGAGCGATGTCGGTATACAGGATGATGTCGGTATAAAGGAGCATGTCGTTATAAGGAGAGTCGATGTCTGTATAAAGGAGCGGATGTTAATATAGGAGTCGATTTCGGTATAAAGGAGCGCGTCGGTATAAAGGAGCATGTCAGTATAAATGATCGATGTCGGTAATAAAGAGCGATGTTAATAAAAGGAGCGATGTCAGTATAAAAGGACATGTCGTTATAAATTATCGATGTAGGTTAAAGAGCACTGTCTGTATAAGGAGCGATGTCGGTCATAATGAGCATGTAGGTATAAGGAGGCATGTCGTTATAAAGGAGCGATGTAGGTATAAAGGAAGCGATGTCGGTATAAAGTAGCGATGTCGGTAATAAAGGAGCGATGTAGGTATAAAGAGCGATGTTAATATAAGGAGCGATGTCGGTATAAAGGAGGCAATCTAGTCATAACGACTAGTTGGTATAAAGGACATGTCGGTTTAAAGGATCGATGTCAGTATAAAGGATCTATGTTGGTATAAAGGAGCAATGTCGGTATAAAAGGATCAATATATTCATAAAGGACTATGTTGGTATAAAGGAGTGCGATGTCGGTTTAAAGAGGCGATGTCAGTATAAAGGAGCGATTGTCGTAATACAGGAGCACGGTCGTATAAAGGAGCAATATCATAGTTCATAAAGTACTAATGTTTGGTATAAAGGAGCGATGTCGGTTTAAAGGCGCGATGTCAGTATAAAGGAGCGATTTCGGTATAAAGGAGCGTGTTTGGTATAAAGGAGCGATGTTGTATAAAGGAGCGTGTTGGTATAAAGAGCATGTCGTATAAAAAGGAGGCGATGTTGGTATAAAGGAAGCGATGTTTTTTTAAAGAGCGATGTCAGTAATAAGGAGCGATGTTGGTATAAGGAGGCAAATGTCGGTATAAAGGAGCGATGTAGGTATAAGGAGCGATGTTAATATAAAGGCGATTGCTGTATAAAGGACGTGTCGGTATAAAGGGGCAATGTTCAGTATAAAGGAGCAATATAGTCCATACAGGACTATGTTGTATAAAGGAGCGATTCGTGTTTAAAAGGAGCGATGCATATAAAGGAGCGCTGTCAGTCTAAAGGAGTCGATTTCGGTATAAAGGAGCGATATCATTAAATAAAGGCGCGATGTCGGTATAAAGGAGCTATGTCGGTATAAAGGAGCGATGTTGGTATAAGGTGAGCGATGTCAGTAATAAAGAGCGATGTTGTATAAGGAGCGATGTTTGTATAAAGGAAGCTATGTAGTATAAGGATCGATGTCGGTAAAAAGGCGCGATGTCGTATAAGGAGTCGATTGTCGGTATAACAGGAGCGATGTTTGTATAAGGAGCGATGTTGGTATAAAGGAGTCGATGTCGGTATAAAGGACGATATATGTTTATACAAGGAGTGATCGCTATAAGGAGCAATGTGCGAGTTATAATGGAGCGATATCGTAGCAAAGACTATGTTTGTCTAAAGGGAGTTCGATGTCGTTAAAGTAGTGATATAGTTTATCAAGGAGCAATGTCGGTAAAAGGAGGCGATTTAAAGTTCAGGCATCTAGGGTCTAATAAGCTCAAGGGGCACTTCTGGTCACTCCATGCGCCACGCGCCGTCAAAATTTTTTATGCACGCCCTTCTTTCTCTCCGCCCCAAGTAGGTCACACACCCAACTAAGTACTTAATGAGATGGCCAAAAAGAACACAGACAGAACAGATAATAACTCACAAACATAGCACACAGCCCGATAGTGATAAACATACAGAAAGACAGTGAAATGACAGACCGAGATAAGATTTGGATAACACAAATCTAATGACACATCTACTACCTGGCAATATCATTATATACGGTAGGGCAATCTGGTAATTTTCAAACTTTACTGTTGTGTTCAGTTGTAGTCAGTCCGCTTGGCCTGGGAGACCTTCTTGTCCCTTTTACATGACCGTCTGCCCCTATCTACTGTCCCCTCGCTCTCTCTGCTATCTATCTATCTTCTAACTCTGGCTATCTACTATATCTACTCTGCTAAATCTATCTATTCTATCTATCTAACAACTCTGCTATCTATTAACTCTGCTATCTATCTATCTATCTAACCTCTGGCTATCATCATCTAACGCTGCTATCTATCTATCTAACTTCTGCTATCTATCTAACTCTGCTATCTAATCTATCTACTAACTCTGGCTATCTATCTATCTAACTCTGCTATCTATCTTCTATCTATCTATCTGTCCCTCTCTCTCTCTGCTATCTATCGATCTAACTCTCTATCTAATCTATCTATCTCTCTATCTATCTATCTATCTATCTATCTATCTATCTATCTATCTAACTCTGCTATCTATCTCTTAACTCTGCTATCTATCTATCTATCTATCTAATCTAACTCTCTCTCTATCTATCTATCTACTCTGGGCTATCTATTTAAGACTCTCTATCTATCTAACTGCTATCTATCTATCTATCTATCTATCTATCTATCCTTCTATCTATCTATCATCTACTACCTATCTATCTAACCTGGCTATCGATCTATCTAACTCTATCTTCATTCTATCTATCTAACCTGCATCATACTAATCTATCTAAATCTATCTAACTCTAACTCTGCTATCTACGCACTCTGCTAATCTAACTAATCTATCTACCTCTGGCGTATCCTAACGTTAGGATACGCCAGAGGTAGATAGAATTAGATTAGCAGAGTGACGCTAGATAGCAGAGTTAGATAGATAGATAGATAGATAGTATGATGCAGGTTAGATAGATAGAATGATAGATAGAGTTAGATAGATCGATAGCACAGAGATTAGATAGATAGGTAGATAGATAGATAGATAGATAGCAAGGATAGATAGATAGATAGATAGATAGATAGATAGCAGTTAGATAGATAGAGAGCTTAAGATAGATAGCAGAGTAGATAGATAGATAGAGAGAGAGTTAGATTAGATAGATAGATAGATAGATAGCAGAGTTAAGAGATAGATAGCAGAGTTAGATAGATAGATAGATAGATAGATAGATAGATAGATAGATGAGAGATAGATAGATAGATAGCAGAGTTAGATAGATAGATAGCAGAGAGAGAGAGGGACAGATAGATAGATAGATAGATAGATAGCAGAGTTAGATAGATAGATAGCAGAGTTAGATAGATAGATAGATAGCAGAGTTAGATAGATAAGAGAGTTAGATAGATAGATAGAGCAGTTAGATGATGATAGCAGAGTTAGATAGATAGATAGATAGCAGAGTTAATAGATAGCAGAGTTTAGATAGAAGATAGATAGATAAGATAGTATAGTAGATAGCAGAGTTAGATAGATAGATAGCAGAGAGAGAGGGGACAGATAGATAGGGGCAGAGTCCATGTAAAGGACAAGAAGGTCTCCCTGGCCAAGCGACTGACTACAACTGAACACAACAGTAAGTTTAAAATTACCAGATTGCTACCAGTATATAATGATATTGCCAGTTGTGTCATTAATTTGTGTCTATCCAAATCTCTATCTCTGTCTGTCTATTTCACTGTCTTTCTGTCTGTTTATCACTATCGGGCTGTGTGTCTATGTTTGTGGTTATCTATCTGTCTGTCTGTGTCTTTTTGGCCATCTCATTAAGTACTTAGTGGGTGTGACCTAATTGGGGCGGAGAAAGGGGCGTGGCCTAAAAAATTTTGCGGCGCGTGGCGCATGGAGTGCCCAGAAGTGCCCCTGATCTTCTTAGACCCTAGATACGCCCCTGACTAAATCGCTCCTTTATACCGACATTGCTCCTTTATAACTATATCACTCCTTTAAACCGACATCGCTCCTTTATACCAACATAGTCCTTTGTACTGATATCGCTCCATTATACTGACATTGCTCCTTTATAGCGATATCACTCCTTTATAACTATATCGTTCCTTTATACCGACATCGCTCCTTTATACCAACATCGCTCCTTTATACCAACATCGCTCCTTTATACCGACATCGCTCCTTTATACGACATCGCGTCCTTTTACCGACATCGCTCCTTATACTACTGCTCCTTTATACAACATCGCTCCTTTATACCAACATCGCTCTTTATTACTGACATCGCTCCTTATACCAACATCGCTCCTTTATACCGACATAGCTCCTTTATACCGACATCGCTCCTTTAAATGATACGCTCCTTTATACCGAAATCGACTCCTTTAACTGACATCGCTCCTTTATACTGACTCGCTCCTTTAAACACGAATCGCTCCTTTATACCAACATAGTCCTTTATGACTATATTGCTCCTTTATACTGACATTGCTCCTTTATACCGACATCGCTCCTTTATACCGACATCGCCTTTATATTAACATCGCTCCTTTATACCTACATCGCTCCTTTATACCGACATTGCTCCTTTATACCAACATCGCTCCTTATATACTGACATCGCTCCTTTATACCAACATCGCTCCTTTATACCAACATCGCTCCTTTATACCGACATCGCTCCTTTATACCAACATCGCTCCTTTATACAACATCGCTCCTTTATACCAAACATCGCTCCTTTATACCGACATCGCTCCTTTATACTGACATCGCTCCTTTAAACCGACATCGCTCCTTTATACCAACATAGTACTTTATGACTATATTGCTCCTTTATACGACGTGCTCCTTATTACGACATCGCTCCTTTATACTGACATCGCGCTCTTTAAACCGACATCGCACTCCTTTATACCAACATAGTCCTTTATGACTATATTGCTCCTTTATACCGACATTGCTCCTTTATACCAACATCGCTCCTTTATACTGACATCGCTCCTTTAAACCGACATCGCTCCTTTATACCAACATAGTCTTTATGACTATATTGCTCCTTTATACCGACATCGCTCCTTTATATTAACATCGCTCCTTTATACCTACATCGCTCCTTTATACCGACATCGCTCCTTTATACCGACATCGCTCCTTTATACCTACATCGCTCCTTTATACCGACATTGCTCCTTTATACCTACATCGCTCCTTTATACCGACATCGCTCCTTTAATGCCTTTAACCTACATCGTTTTTAACGACATGTCCTTTATACTGACAAATCGCTCCTTTTATTAACATCGCTCCTTTATTACCGACATCGATCTTTATACTGACATGCTCCTTTATACGACTCGCTCCTTTATACCGAATCGACTCCTATATTAACATCGCTCCTTTATACAGACATCGATCTCCTTATATACGACACTGCTCCTTTATACCGACATCATCCTGATCTAACTCTATCTATCTATCTATCTAACTCTGCTATCTATCTATCTAACTGCTATCTATCTATCTATCTATCTAACTCTATCTATCTAACTCTGCTATCTATCTAACTCTGCTATCTATTTAACTCTGCTATCTATTCTGCTATCTATCTAATCTGTAGAGACAGTGAGACACCAGACAGTCAGAGTAGGGGAAGGGCGGGAGCGCAGAGGCCGTCTGTAATGTTCTGCGCCATCGCGCGCGTGACATCATCGCGCCAGCATGCGCGTGACGTCATCGCGCCGGCGGAGTCCGCCGGGGAGTCCGGAACTAGGGGCACAAGTCAGTAAAACATTCGGGGCACTTTGCAAAACATCCGGGGCACGTGCCCCGAATGTTTTAACGTAGATACGCCACTGGATTTAGTTATTAAGGAGCAATGTAGGTATAAAGGAGCAATGTCGGTATAAAGGAGTGATATACTTATAAAGGAGCAATGTCGGTATAAAGGAGGGATTTAGTTATTAAGGAGCAATGATGGTATAAAGGAGCGATGTAGGTATAAAGGAGCGATGTCGGTATAAAGTAGCAATTTCGGTATAAAGGAGTGATGTGGGTATAAAGGAGCAATATAGTTATAAAGTTGCGATATCGGTATAAAGGTGGGATGTCGGTATAAAGGAGTGATATAGTTATTAAGGAGCGATAGTATAGTACAGTATAGTATAGTATTTGAGGTTGAATAAAGACATACGCCCATCCAGTCCAACCCATCTAGCAATATCCTCATTTCCTGCCTAACTGTTGATCCAGAGGAAGGCAAAAAAAAAAAACACCAAATTTATGAAGGGGGAAAAAATTCCTTCCTGACTCCAAGTGGCAATCAGAAATTTCCCTGGATCAACTCTACTTTATGTATAAAGGGTATTAAAAGGAACGAATAGTTATATTAAGAAAGGGAGTTGATATCGCTATAAAGGAGCAATGTCATATAAGATGGAGCATATCAGTACAAAGGACCATGTTGGTTAATAAGGACGAGTGTCGGTTTAAAAGAGTGATATAGTTATAAAGGAGCAATGTCGTATTAAGGAGCGATTTAGTCGGGGGTATCTAGGGTCAAGAAGATCGGGGCATTCTGGACTCCAGGCGCCGCGCCGCAAAATTTTTAGGCCTGCCCCTTTCTCCGCCCACAATTAGGTCACACCCAATAAGTAACTTAATGAGATGGCCAAAAAGACACAGACAGACAGGATAGATAACCACAAACAAGACACACAGCCCGATAGTGATAAACAGACAGAAAGACAGTGAAATAGACAGACAGAGATAGAGATTTGGATAGACACAAATTATGGACACAACTGGCAATATCATTTATATACTGGTAGCAATCTGGTAATTTTAAACTTACTGTTGTGTTCGTTGTAGTCAGTCGCTTGCCAGGGAGATTTGTACCTTTAATGGACTCTGCCCCTATCTATCTGTCCCTCTCTCTCTCTGCTATCTATCTATCTAACTCTGATCTATCTATCTCTATCATCTATCTATCTACTTCTATCTAACTTCTATCGATCTCTATATTAACTCTGCTATCTATCTATCTAACTCTGCTATCTATCTTCTAACTCTGCTATCTATCTATCTAACTCTGCTATCTATCTATTTAACTCTGCTATCTATCTATCTAATCTGCTATCTTCGATCTATCTACTGTCCTCTCTTCTCTGCATCTATCTATCTACCTCATCTATCTATCTATTCTATCTATCGATCTGCTATCTATCTATTAACTCTCCTCGTGCAATGCTATATCTAACCGGCTACTATAACTGCTATCATATAGCTATCTATTATCATCTAGCTATCTACTAATCACTATCTACTAATGCGACTTCTTCTATCTACTCTGCTACTGATCATCTACTACTATCTATTCTATATCGACACTATTTACTATCTAACTATCTAGTATCGATCGAACTCGGTTATCTATCTACTAGCTGGCCCTCTATCTCTCTCTGCTACTAGCTATAAACGCGGCGGACAGGAACGCGAGAGAGCGAATGCGCGAGCTGATCGAGCTAACGCGCGACACGAAAACGTCTGAGCTAGCGATCGACGAACGAGATCACAGCGAGCGACGAACCCGACAGCAGCGACCCATCGATCTAACGTCGCAGCTAAGCTGGCTACTACAACTCGGCGATGTCTGAGTGATCAGTCGACATCGAACGCTATCACAGCTATGACTACAGCAACTCGCAGCACAAACGCAGTCAAAAGGCTACTGAGCAGAGAACCACAAGGGCGAGCAGACGGCAGCGACGACGACGCAGCGAATGGCGTACGTAGCATCGACAGCGCGCGCCGAGAAGCGACGCAGAGATCGACACGCAGCAGCAGCGACGAGGAGCACGACGAACGCGCTACGAGCTGAACTGCGGCGATCTATCTATCTAATCTAGCTATCATCTATCTATCTATCTATCTATTAACATCTATCTATCTAACTCTGCTATCTAATCTAACTCTATGCTATCTTTTAATCTCTCTCTATCTATCTCTGCTATCTACTTCTAGTAGAGACAGTGGAGACACCAGACAGTCAGAGTAGGGGAAGGGCGGGCAGCGCAGAGGCCGTCTGTAATGTTCTGCGCCATCGCGCGCGTGACATCATCGCGCCAGCATGCGCGTGACGTCATCGCGCCGGCGGAGTCCGCCGGGGAGTCCGGAATAGGGGCACAAGTCAGTAAAAAATTCGGGGCACTTTGCAAACATCCGGGGCACGTGCCCCGAATGTTTTAACGTAGATACGCCACGGATGGTTAGTTATTAAGGAGCAATGTAGGTATAAAGGAGCAATGTCGGTATAAAGGAGTGATATACTATAAAGGAGCAATGTCGGTATAAAGGAGGGATTTAGTTATTTAGGAGCAATGATGGTATAAAGGAGCGATGTTGTAGGTATAAAGGAGCGATGTCGGTATAAAGTAGCAATTTCGGTATAAAGGAGTGATGTGGGTATAAAGGAGCAATTATAGTTTATAAAAGTTTCGTATCGGTATAAAAGGTGGGATGTCGGTAAAAAGGAGTGATATTAGTTATAAGGAGCGATAGTATAGTACAGTATAGTATAGTATTGAGGTTGAATAAAGACATACGCCATCCAGTCCAACCCATCTAGCAATATCCTCATTTCCTGCCTAACTGTGATCCAGAGAGGAAGGCAAAAAAAAAAAAAACACCAAATTTATGAAGGGGGAAAAAATTCCTTCCTGACTCCAAGTGGCAATCAGAAATTTCCCTGGATCAACTCTAATTTATGAATCAATACCAGAATTGCAACATTCCTGTTTGCAGAAACTCATCCAGCTTTTTTTTAAACTGACCAATGAACTGCCATAACAACGTCCATTGGAAGACAGTTCCATAGCTTTACCATTCTCACAGTGAAAAACCCTTTCCAAGCTTTAAGCCTAAACCTTTTTTCTTCAAGTCTTAAGGGATGCCCTCGTGTCCTTTGACATGTTCTTTTGGTGAACAATGCCCCAGATAGTTTATTGTATGACCCGTTAATGTATTTATACACAGTAATCATATCCCCACGCAAGCGCCTTTTCTCCAGCATACATAATTGTAACTTTTCCAGTCTCTCTTTATATTCAATCTCCCCCAATCCCCTTATTAATTTAGTTGCCTTTCTCTGAACCCATTCCATTTCAAAGATGTCCTTTTGTACACAGGAATCCCAAAATTGCACTGCACTTTCCAAATGAGGCCTTACCAAGCTTTGTAAAGAGGGAGAATTACATTTCCTCCCTCGAATCCAACCTCTCTTTATACAAGACAATACCATGCTGGCTATGGCGTTGCCACCTGGCATTGCTTGCTACCTTTAAGTTTGTATCACACAAAACTCCAAGATCCCTTCTAAAAGGGATTCACTTAACACAGAGCCATTATAGCATAAGCAGCACAAGGATTTTTAAGTCCAAAAATGCATCACCTTACTTTATCAACATTGAATTTCATCTGCCACTTAGCAGCCAATGTGACAATCTATCTAGATCCCCCTGCAACGATTGCACATCCTATGAAGTTTTAATGGTCGACAAAGTTTTGTGTCATCAGCAAACGCAGAAACCTTGCTGACAATACCCACTTCCAAATCATAACAAATAGATTAATAGAAGCGGCCCCAACACAGAACCCTGTGGCACCCCACTTAGCACTTTTGTCCATAATGATGAAGCCCCATTTACAATTACTCTCTGCATCCTATTCATTAACCAATTTTCTATCCATGTACAAATGTGACTCCCCAGATCAACAGACCTTAGCTTATACATTAGTCGCCTATGGGGGACGTATAAAACCTTTTCAAAATCCAAGTAAACTACATCTACTGCTATGCCAGAGTCTAAATTTCTACTTACTTCCTTATAAAAGCCAAGCAAGTTAGTTTGACAAGATCTATTCTCCTAAATCCATGCTGGTTACTACTTATGTCAGTCTTGAAACATACTCTAGAACATGTTCCCTTATTAAACTTTCCAGGATCTTCCCCACCCATTGAAGTTAAACTTACAGGCTTGTAATTACCCGGCTGTGAACGACTACCCTATTTGAATATTGGAAGAGGTCAGGCTTTTCAATCCTCCCTATACAAGGTATTTGATCTCCCTATATAAATATATTGATCTCCCTATATAAGTATATGATCTCCCTATATAAAGTATATGATCTCCTATATAAAAGTTATATAGCTCCCTATATAGTATATATAGCTCCCTATATAAGTTATATATATCTCCCCTATAAGTATGATAGATCTCTAGTTATGACTCCCATATAAAGTATATTGATCTCCCTAATAAAGTATATATAGCTCTCTATATCAAGTATATGATCTCCCTATATAAAGTGTATAGATCTCCCTATATAAAGTATAAGATCTCCCTATATAAAGTATTTAAGATCTCCAATATAAAGTATATAGATCTCCCTATATAAAGTCTATAGATCTCCATATACAGTATAAATATGAAGTAAAGTTCGTAATTGTAGCGAACGGTGGTTAGTTAGCGCGACTTAATTCATACGTTTGCCTCAGCGAGTTTCGTAAATAGCATGTTAGGTCTCTCAAGGTTCGTACACACATGCGATGGTGGGTCATGACCGTGAGCACAATGTGTCTGAACGTTCGTTTTGGTTCCGTATAATCGGCCCGTGTATGGCACTTTATCGGGCGAACGGTTGTCGAGGTTCTTTGCCTGAACCGACGGGGGCAGATCTGCCAACACCTGCTGTTTTTTACGTGATAATAAAGGGCCCAATACAAGAGCAAAGATTGACGAATGAACCATTCGGACACATCGTGCGTTGAAGGTCAGGACCCACCATCGCAGTGGTTACGAGGCTTTAGACTATGGTACCCTTACTGGGGATAATATCATCATATGTGTGCTGCTCATATTCCTCTTCTTTGTATATGACAGGTATATGGAGCTGGATGTACTATATACTGAGGTGTAGCTGCTTCATCTTCCTCTTCGTTGTATATGGACAGGTATACGGAGCTGCTTGTTACTATATACTGTAGGGTGCTGCTTCTCTTCCTCTTCTTTGTATATGGAAGGTATACGGAGCCTGGATTGTACTATATACTTAGGTGTGACTGCTTCTCTTCCTTTCTGTGTATAGCGACAGGTACGGATATAGTATTGTACTATATACTGTAGGTGTGCTGCTTCAATTCTCCTTCTTGTATCCGGGACAGGTATAAGGGAGCTGGGATTGTACTAATTACTGTAGGTGTGTGCTTAATCTTCTCTTCTTTGTAAGGACAGGTATACGGATATAGATTTTGCAAGGCTTTGATACCAGTCCCATAGGCGAATAATGATAAGCTTAAGTTGTGAGGGGTGGGAGTCAATTTGTAATGGATAGAAAATTGGTAGGAATAGGGCAGAGAGTAGTTGTTAATGGGGGCGTATCCATTATGGACTAAAGTTGCATAAGTGGGGTCCACAGGTTCTGTGTTGGGGGCCGCTTTCTATTTAATCTATTAATTAATGATTTGGGAGTGGGTATTGTCAGCAAGGTTTATGTATTTGCTGACGACACAAACAACTTTGTCGCCAATTAAAAAACTTCCGAGGATGTGCAATCGTATTACAGGGGATCTAGATAGATTCAATTGGGGCTGCTAAGTGGCCAGATGAAATTCAAGTTGTAAAGTAAGGTGATGCATTTGGATTAATAAATCCACTTGTGACGGCTACTACCATAAAAACTGGCTCGTGTTAAGTGATACTGTATGGACAAAGATCTTGGAGAGAGTTTGGTAGATAACAAATTAGGTAGCAAAAGCCCATGACAAGGCGGAAACGCTAGAGCAGCAATGGTATTGTCTTGTATAAAAGAGAGGAATATGATTCAAGAGCGAAAAAATGTTTCTCCCTCTTACAAGGCACTGGTAAGGCCTCATTTGGAATATGCGTGCATTTTGGAATCCCATTTACAAAAGGAAATCTTTGGAAATGTGGCAGTTCAGAGAAGGGCAACTAAATTAATAAGGGGAATGGGGGACTGATGGAAGAGGAGACTGGAAAAAGGTACAATTATGTACGCTGGAGTAGAGAAAAGGCGCTGTGGGGTTATGATTTACTGTGTATAAATACATTAACGGGCCTACAATAAACTATATGGGACATGGTTCACCAATAGAACATGTACAGGGACAAGTTGGACATCACTTAAGATGAAGAAAACTGGTTTAGGCTTCAGTTGGGAAAGGGTTTGTCACGGTGAGAACGGTTAAAGATATGGAACTGTATTCCAGTGGCGTTGTTATGGCAGGTTCATTGGGGTCAGTTTAAGAAAAGATGGTGGAGGGGTTTCTACAAACAAGGAATGTTACACGTTATGGTATTGGTACTAAGAGTGGGAAGGGTTTTTGTCATGTGAGAACGGTAAAGTCTGGAACTGTCTTCAGTGGAAGTTGTTATGGAGTTCATTGAGTCAGTTTAATAAAAAGCGGATGAGTTCGACAAAACAAGGAATGTTACAAGTTATGGTATTGTAAATAAGTAGAGTGGGAAAGGGTTTTGTCACGTGAGACGGTTAAAGTATGGAAACTGTCTTCCAGTGGACGTGTTATGGCAGTTCATTGTCAGTTTAATAAAAAAGCTGGCTGAGTTTCAACAACAAGGAATGTACACGTTATGGTATTGGATACATAACGTAGAGTTGGGAAAGGGTTTGTCAGGTGCGAACGGTAAAGCTATGGAACTGCTTCCAGGGACGTTGTTATGGCAGGTTTTGGTCAGTGTAATAAAAAGCGGATGAGTTTTCTACAAACAAGGAATGTTACAAGGTTACTGGGATTGATACATAAAGTAGAGTTGGGAAAGGGTTTCACTGTGGAGAACGGTGAAAAGCTATGGAAATGTATCCAGTGGACGTTGTTATGGCGGTTCATGGTCAGTTTATAAAAAGCGGGATGAGTTTCTAAAAACAGGAATGTACAAGTTACTGGTATTGATACAGAAAGTAGAGTTGGGAAAGGGTTTGTCCACTGTGAGAACAGTAAAGCTATGGAACTGTTCTTTCCAGTGAGTTTAGGGCGGTCATGGTCAGTTTAATTAAAAAGCTGGGATGAAGTTTATACAAACAAGGATGTACAAGTTACTGGATTGATACATATAAATAGGTTGGGAAAGGGTTTGTCACTGTGAGAACGGTAAAGCTATGGAACTGTCTTCCCGTGGACGTGGTTAATGGCAGGTTATTGTCAGTTTAATAAAAAAGCTGGAGGAGTTTCTACAACAAGGAATGTTACAAGTTACTGGGATTGATACATAAAGTGAGTTGGGAAAGGGGTTTGTCACTGTGAGAACGGTATTATAAAGATATGGAATGTCTTACAGTGGAAGTTGTTATGGCACGGTTCATTGAGTCAGTTTAATAAAAAGCTGGATTGAGGTTTCTACAAAACAAGGAATGTTACAAGTTAATGGTATTGATACATAAAGTAGAGTTGGGAAAGGGTTGTACACTGTGAGAACGGTAAAAGTGATGGAATGTCTTCAGTGGCCGTTGTTATGGCGGTTCATTGGTCAGTTTGTAATAAAAAGCTGGATGAGTTTCTACAAACAAGGAATGTTAAAGTTAGTTAATGGTATTGATTACATAAAGTAGAGTTGGGAAAGGGTTGTCACTGTGAGAAGGTAAAGCTATTGGAAACTGTCTTCCAAGTGGAGTTGTTATGGCACGGTTCATTGGTCAGTTAATAAAAAGCTGGATGAGTTCTCCAAAAAGGAATGTACAAGTTAGGGATTGATACATAAAGTAGAGTTGATCAGGGAAAATTTCCAATTGCCACTTTTTTTTTTTCCCTTCATTAATTTGGTGGGGGGTTTTTTGCCTTCCTCTGGATGGAACAGTTAGAAAGACATGAGGATTGCTAGAGGGTTGGACTGGATGGGACCATAACATATGGCACGCCATTAGTACAGTTTGGGTTCTAGGAGGCCTGACCATTATACACGTTCCCTGGCATTCGTACAATTTGGTCTAGGAGGGAAGACCCATATACACGTCACTGCCATTAGTACACTGGGTCTAGGAGGGACTGACCATAAACACGTCATTGCCATTAGTTACAGTTTGGGTCTAGGAGGGACTGACCATAAACACGTCACTGCCATTAGTACAGTTTGGGTCTAGGAGGGGATATGACCCATAAACACGTCACTGCCATTAGTACCAGTTTGGGTCTAGGAGATGAGGAATGACCTAAACACGCACTGCCATTAGTAACTTTTTGGGTCTAGGAGGGGGGGGGACTTGACCCATAAACACGCACTGCCATTAGTACACTTTGGGTCTAGGAGAGACTGCCCTAAACACGTCACTGCCCATTAGTACACTTTTGGGTTCTAGGAGAGACTGACATAAACACGTACTGCCATTAGGTACAACTTTGGTTAGGATGGGACTGACCAATAAACAGTCACTGCCATTAGTACACTTTGGGTCTAGAGAGACTGACCCAAAACACGTCATGCCATTAGTACACTTTGGGTCTAGAGGGCTGACCCATAAACACGGCCACTGCCAGTAGTACGTTTGGGTTCTAGGATGAAGGACCCAATATAACATGTCACTGCAATTAGTACACTTTGGGTCTAGGAGGGACATTGACCCATAACACGGTCACTGCCATTAGTAACTTGGGTTAGAGAGAGACTGACCCATAAACAGGTCATGCCATTAGGACATTGGGTATAGGAGGGAGTGGACCCATTATACACGTCACTACCATTAGTACACTTTGGGTCTAGGAGGACTGAGCCATATACAAGTCACTGCTGTACATTTGGGTTGTAGGAGGACTGACCCATATACAAGTCACTGCCATTTAGACACTTGGGTGTGGGAGGGACTGACCCATAAACAGTCACTGCCATTAGATACACTTTGGGTGTAGAGGGATCGGACCCAATACACGCATACCATGATTACACTTGGGTGTAGGCGGGGACTGACCCATAAAACGTCATACATTAGGACACTTTGGGTGTAGGAGGGACTGACCCTATTAAATGCACTGCCATTTAGTACACATTTGGGTTGTAGGAGGGATGACCCATATAAAAGTCACTGCCATTAGTACACTTTGGGGTGTAGGAGGGACTGACCATATACACGTCACTGCATTAGTACTCTTTGGGTGTAGGAGGGACTGACCCATTTAAAACGTCACTGCATTAGTTACCCTTTGGTCTAGGAGGACGGACCCATAAAACGTCAATTGCAATTAGTAACTTTGGGTGTAGGAGGGATGACCCATATAAACGTCATGCCATTAGTACACTTTGGGTGTAGGAGAACTGACCCTATACACGTCACTGCAATTAGTACACTTTGGGTGTTGGAAGGACGACCCATAAACACGTCACTGCCATTAGTTACCATGGGGGTTGGAAGGACGGACCCATAAACATGTCACTGACCATAATACACTATTGGGTGTAGGAGGGGACGGACCCTTAAACACGTCACTGCCATTAGTGACCACTTTGACGCGAGCGCACACGACAGCAGAGGCAGAGAGAGGACGCGAAAAATGAGCAAAGAACACGTCACTGCCATTAGTACACTTTGGGTGTTGGAAGGACGGACCCATATACACGTCACTGCAATTAGTACACTTTTGGTGTAGGAGGGACGGACCCATATACACGTCACTGCCATTAGTACCCTTTGGGTGTTGGAAGGACGGACCCATAAACACGTCACTGCCATTAGTACCCTTGGGGTTGGAAGGAAGGACCATAAACACGTTCAATGCCATTCGTACACTTTGGGTGTAGGAGGATGGACCCATAAAAACACGTCACTGCCATTAGGACAAATTTGTGGTGTAGGAGGGACGGGACCATAAACCACGGTCACTGCCATTAGGACACTTGTGTGTAGGAGGGGACTGACCCATCAACACGTCACTGCCATTAGGGACACTTGTGTGTAGGAGGGACGGACCCATAAACACGTCACGCCATTAGGACACTTGTGTGTTTGTAGGAGGGCTGACCCATAAACACGTCACTGCCATTAGGACACTTTGTGTGTAGGAGGGACTGACCCATAAAACACGTCACTGCCATTGGGACACTTTGTGTGTAGGGGGGACGACCCATAAACACGTAACTGCCAATTAGTACACTTGGGGTGTAGGAGGGCGGACCATAAACACGTCACTGCCATCGTAAACTTTTGTGGGTGTAGAGGGACGGACCCATAAACACGTCACGTGCCTTAGTACACTTTGTGTGTAGGAGGACGGACCCATAAACACGTCACTTGCCATTAGTACACTTTTGTGTGTTGTAGGAGGAAGGACCCATAACACGTCAATGCCATTCAGTACCTTTGTGTGGAGGAGGGAGGACCCCACTATACACGTCACGCCATTAGGACACTTTGATAAAAAACAATTTTACTTATTTACAAACACAACATGATTCAGTAAACAGATCAGACACAGAGTTAGTACAGTGAGGTTGATTGTACTTCGGCAGTCGGGGTCAGCTTTACAGCCCCATCACACTGACAGCCGCCAGGGGCATACGAGCTGTGATGGTTGTGGATCTATGTGCTGCAGATGTTCCCTTGTTTGGCTCAAGATAAACTGGGGGGGTTAGTGCACCAGGGAGGGATAATGAACATTTAAACCCTTAATCTCCATTTGGATATTAGTTGGTGTGCCATTAACCTTGATGTGTAGATATGTCAAGTTGATGGAGGGACACCAACTCACGTAATAGCAGTTAATAAATGTCCCTCAGATCGGGGGTCAGTGTCTATCCTGGTTCTGCATCGCCATTTGTAGGCTAAGCTTCTTAGCGATCTTCTCCAATAGATCCAGTATTCATCAAACTTATTTTTCCTCTTCATCCAGTCCAGGATTGGATCAGTTTGTTTCGCAGGCTTCCTTGTTCTGTTGGGTTCTGTGGTAAAGAGAGGCGATCAGATACCCTGACCTGTCCAGCTAAAGCTGGGCTAGCAGCAGAGATGGAGGGGGCTGTGCCGGGTGGTGATGAAGGATGAGGATTATAATGGATAGTAGCCTCTATCATTAATAAGTAGGTATTATTAGTACCTCAGTGTTCCTGGACCTGTATAACTCAGTTCTGTGTACTGTTACATGTTATATGAGCACACAGAAAAACTCCTCAGGGACTTCTAATTCCTATAATTTACGGAGCGGGATACATTATCCCTGATAATACATGAGTGGTACCCAGAGTTCCCGTATAACTCCGTTGTGTCCTTGTACCTTTTGAATTGGACACAGAACGTCCTCAGGGACTTCTAATATCCTTATAATTTACAGTAGGGGATAACATTATCCTTATAATTACATGAGTGGTACCCAGAGTTCCTGTAGTAACTCAGTTGTGTCCTTGTACCTTATACTAGACACAGAACTCTTCAGTGACTTCGAATATCCTTAGAATTTACAGGTAGGGGATACATTATCCCTATAATACATGAGTGGTACCAGAGTTCCCTGTTATAACTCCAGTCTGTGTCCGGTACCTTATAGAGGACACAAGAAACTCCTCAGTGACTTCTAATACCTATAATTTACAGTAGAGGGATACATATCCTATAATAAATGAGTGGTACCAGGAGTTCCCGTATAACTCGGTCTGTGTCATTGTACCTTTTATATAGCCAGAATCCTCAGTGATTCTACTATCCTGTATAATTACAGTGGGGTACATTATCATTATAATACTGAGTTGGATACCCAGAGTCGAGTTCCCTGTAGAAACTAGGTCTGTGTCATGGTACATTTATATCGACACAGACCCCTCAGTACTTCTAAATCCTTATAATTTACAGTGGGGATACATATCCCCTTATATACATGAGTGGTACCAGAGTTCCATGATAACTCAGTTCTGTGTCCTTTGTACCTTTATATAGACCACAGAACTCCTCAGTGACTTCTAATATCCTTATGAATTAAAGTAGGGGATACCTTATCCCTTATAATACATGAGTGGTACCAGAGTCCTGTATAACGCAGTTGTGTCCTGTCCCTTTATATAGGAACAGAATCCTCAGTGACGTTTTAATATCTTATACTTTACCGTAGGGGGATACATTAGCCCTTATAATACTATTGAATGGTACCCGAGAGTTCCCTGTATAAACTCAGTCTGGGTCCTTGTACCTTTATATGGACACAGAAAACTCCTCGGACTTCTATATCCAGATAATTACAGTAGGGGATACATTATCCCTTATAATACAGAGTGGTACCAGAGTCCCTGTATAACTCAGTCTGTGCCTTATACCTTTATATAGACACAGAACTCTCAGTGACTTCTACATCCTTATATTACAGTAGGGGATAAATTTACCTTATATACATGAGGGTACTCAGAGTTCCCTGCATAACTCAGTTGTGTCCTTGCTACTTTTATAGATAAAGATATCTCAGTGACTCTAAAATCCTTATATTACGGTAGGGGATACATTATCCTTATTAATACATGTGAGTGGTTTACCCAGAGTTCACGTATAAAACCAAGATGTGTCCTTGTACCTTTATATAGACACAGATCTCCTAAGTGCCTTCTAAATCCTTATAATTTACGTAGGGGATACATTATCCCTTATAATACAGGAGTGTTACCAAAGTTCCTGTATAACTCAGTCTGTGTCCTTGTACCGTTATATAGACACAGAACTCCTCAGTGACTTCTAAGATCCTATAATTTGCAGTAGGGGATACATATCCTTATAATACATGAGTGGTACCCAGAGTTCCTGTGACTCCGGTCTGTGCCTTGTACCTTATTGGACACAGAACCCTCAGTTTGACTTCTAATATCCTTATAATTTACCAGTTAGGGGATAATTATCCTTATATACATGAGTGGTACCAGAGTTCCATGGATACGCAGGCTGTGTCCTTGTACCTTTATATGGACACAGACTCTCGTGACTTCAGATCTATAATTTACAGTAGGGAATCATATCCCTTAATACATGAGTGGTACCCAGAGTTCCCTGTAAACTCCGGTCTGTGTACTGTGTACCTTTATATAGACAAAGAATCCTCAGTACTTCTAATATCCTTATATTTACAGTAGGGGATACATTATCCATTAAATACATGAGTGGTACCCAGAGTTCCCTGTTTTAATCAGTTGTGTCTGTACCTTTATTAGACACAGAAACTCTCAGTGAACTTCTATATCCTATAATTTACAGTAGGGGATACATTAGCCTTACTAATACATGAGTGGTACCAGAGTTCCTGTATAACTCAGCTGTGGTCCTTGTACCTTTATATGGACACAGAACTCCTCAGTGACTTCTACTACCACTTATAATTACAGTAGGGGATACATATCCTTATAATACATAAGTGGTAACCCAGAGTTCCTGTTAACTCAGTCTGTGTCCTTGTACCTTTTATATAGAACAGAACTCCTCAGTGCCTTCTAATATCCTTATAATGTACAGTAGGGGTAAAGGATCCCTTATAAACATGAGTGGTACCAGAGTTCCCTGTATAACTCAGTCGGTGTCTTGGACCTTTATATGGACACAGGGAATGCCTCAGTGACTTCTAAGATCCTTATAATTTACAGTGAGGGGATACATTTATCCTTATATATTACACTGTAAGGGGAACTTTATCCTTATATATTACACTGACGGGGGAACATTATCCCTATATATACACTGTAAGGGGAACATTATCCCTATATATTACACTGTAAGGGGAACATTATCCCTTATAATTACCACTGTAGCGGGAAGTTATCCCGTATATATTACACCGTAAGGGGAACATTATCCTTATTATTACACCGTAAGGGGAACCTGATCCTTAGATATTACACTGTAAGGGGAACATTATCCTTATATATTTACGATGTAAGGAACATTATCCTTAAGAGATTAACACTGTAAGGGAACATTATCCCTTAATATTACAAATCGTAAGGGGGGGGGGGGACACTATCCTTATATATACACATGTAAGTGGAACGTTTAGCCTTATTATTACACTGTAAGGGGACCATTATCCATGATATATTACACTGTAAGGGGAACAATCCCTTATATATCACACTGTAAGGGAACATTATCCTTTTATAGTACACCTGTATAGGGGAACATTATCCCTTATATTATTACAGTGTAAGGGGAAGGTGATCCTTATATATTACACTGTAGTGGGACATTATCCCCTTATATATTACACTGTAAGGGAAATATTCCCTATAGATTACCACTGTAAGGGGAACATATCATTATATTTACACTGTAAGGGGAACATTATCCCTAAATATTACACTGTAAGGGGAACATTATCCCTTAATATTACACATGTAAGGGGAACATGTCCCTTATATATTACACTGTATAGGGGAACAGATTAGTCCTTATATATTACATGTAAGGGGAACATATCTTATATATTACACTTGTAAGGGGAAACATTATCCTTATATATTACACTGAATGGGAACGTTATCCCTTATATAGAACACTGTAAGGGGAACGTTATCTTAATATTACACTGTAAGAGGAAAAGTCTAATCCCTTATAGTACACTGTAGGGGAACATTATCCTTATATATTACACGTAAGGGGAAAAATTATCCCTTATATATTACACTGTAAGGGGAACATTATCCCTTATATATTACAATGTAGGGGAACATTATCCTTATATATTACACTGTAGGGAACATTACCCTTATATATTACACGTAAGGGGAACATTATCCTTATATATACACTGTTCAGGTGGAACGTTATCCTATATATTACACGTAAGGGAACGTTACCTTATATATTACACTGTAAGGGGAACGTTATCCTTATATATTACACGTAAGGGAACATGTATCCTATAATTAACAAGGTACGGGGGAACATATCCCTATATATTACACTGTAAGGGGAAACATTATCCCTTATATATTACACTGTAAGGGGAAAATTATTCCTTATTATTACTGTAAGGGGAACGTTATCACTCCACTTATATATTACACTGTAAGTGAACATTATCCTTATATATACACTGTACGGGGACATTACCCTTATATATTTACATGTAAGGGGAAACATTATCCCTTATAGATTACACTGTAAGGGAACGTTATCCTTATATATGACAACTGTAAGGGGAACGTTTCCCTATATATACCACTGTACGGGGAACGTTATCCTATATTTACACTGTAAGGGGAACATTATCCCTTATATATTTACCTGTAAGGGAACATTATCCCTTATATATTACACTGTAAGGGGAAATTATCCGTATATATTACACTGTAAGGGGAACATATCCTTAGATATTACACTGTAAGGGGAACATTATCCTTATATATGACACTTAAGGGGAAATTATACCTTATATATTACCACTGTAAGGGGAACGTTATCCCTTATATATTACACTGTCAGGGGAACATTATCCTTATTTTCTATTACACGGTAAGGGGAAACATTATCCTTATATATTACACTGTAAGGGGAACATTTTTTATCTATATTATAATGTAAGGGGACGTTATCCCTTATATAGTCACTGTAAGGGGACCGTTATCCCTTTATATTTACACTGTAAGGGGAACATTATCCTTATATATTACACTGGTATGGGGAAACATTATCCTTTAATTACACGGTAAGGGGAAAAATTATCCCTTATATATTACAATGTAAGGGGAACGTATCCTTATGTGATTACACTGTAAGGGGAAAAATTATCCCTTCTATATTACACTGTAAGGGGAACGTGATCCTTATATATTACCCTGAAGGGGAACGTTTTCATTATATATTACACTTGTAGGGCGAACCTTATTCCCCTTATATATTACCCTGTAAGGGGAACATTAGTCTATATATTTACATGTAAGGGAAACATCAATCCCTTAATATTACACTGTAAGGCGGGAACGTTATCCTTATATATTACACTGTAGGGGAACATTAATCCCTTATATAGTACACTGTAAGGGGAACGTTATCTTATATATTCACGGTAAGGGGGAAAGTTTATCCCTTATATATTACACTGTAGGGGAACGTTGTCCTTATATATTACCCGTAAGGGTGAACGTTGTCCCTTAATAGACACTGTAAGGGGACGTTATTCCTATATATACACGGTAAGGGGAACGGTTGCTCCCTTAATATACACTGTAAGGGGAACGTTATCCCTTATATATTCACTGTAAGGGGAACGTTATCCCTTATATATTACACGTAAGGGGAACGTTACCCTTATATATACACTGTAAGGGGAACGTTATCCTTATATATTTACAACGTTAAGGGGAACGTTTATACCTTAATATTACACCTGTAAGGGGAACATTATTTATATATTACACTGTGAGGGGAACGTTATCCTTATATATCAACTGTAAGGGGAACGTTATCCCCCTTATTTAAATATCACACGTTCAAGGGGAACGTATCCTTATATATCACACTGTAAGGGGAACATATCCATTATATATTACACTGTAAGGGGAAAACATTATTCCCTTATATATTACACGTAAGGGGACATTATCTTATATATTACACTGTAAGGGGAACATTATCCCTTATATATTACCTGTAAGGGGACATTATACTTATATATTAACTGTAAGGGGAACATTTATCCTGATATATTACACTGTAAGGGGAACATTATCCCTTATTATATTAACTGTAAGGGGAATATATCATTATATTATTACACTGTAAGGGGCCACATTATCCTATATTTACACTGTAAGGGGAACATTATCCTTAATATTACAATTTAAGGAGAACATTACCCATTATATCTTACACTGTAAGGGGAACATTATCCCTTAGATATTACAGTAAGGGGACATTATCCCTTATATATACACTGTACGGCGGAACATTTACCTTATATAATTACACTTAAGGAGAAACACATCCCTTATATATTACACTGTAAGGGGAACATTATCCCTTAATTATTACACTGTAGGGGAACATTATCCCTTATATATTAAACTGTAAGGGGAAATATCCCTATATATTACACTGTAAGAGGAACAGTATCCTTATTATATTACCACTGTAAGGGAACGTGTATCCTTATCTATTACACTGTAAGGGGAAAGTTTATCCTTATAGTATTGACACTGTAAGGGGAACGTTTTATCTTATTATCTTACACTGTAAGGGGGAACCGTTATCCCTAATATATTACCACTGTAAGGGGAACGTTATCTTATATATTACCTGTAAGGGAACATTATCCTTATATTACATGTAGGGAACCATTATCCTTATATATACACTGTAAGGGGAACATATCCCTTTATTATTACACTGTAAGGGGAACATTATCCCTTATATATTACAACGGTAAGGGGACCATATCCTTAATATTACACGTAAGGAGAACATTCTCCCTTAATATACACGGTAATGGGACATTATCAGTGTTATATATTCCACTGTAAGGGGAACATTATCCCTTATATATTTACACTGTAAGGGGAACTTCTCCTTATATATTACACTGTGGAGAACATTACCCTTATATATTACACGTGGGGCACATTATCCTTATATATACACTAAGGGGAACATATCCTTATTATACACTGTAAGGAGAACATTCTCCCTTATATATTACACTGTAAGGGAACTTCTCCTTATATATTACACTGTAGGGGAAAATTTATTCCCTTATATTAGTACACTGTAAGGGGGAACATTATCCTAGATATTACTGTAAGGAGAATTATCATATATATTACAATGAAGGGGAACATATCCCTTATATTTACACTGTAAAGGGGAACGTTTCCTTATTAATTTACACGTAAGGGGAACGGTATCCTATTATTTTAAACTGAAGGGGAACGGTATCCCTTATATATGACACTGTAAGGGGAACATTATCCCCTTATAGATTACACTGTAAGGGGAACATTATCCCTTATATATTACACTGTAAGAGGAAACATTATCATTATATATACACTTGAAGGGAAAGTTTCCTTATATATTCACTGTAAGGGGAACGTTATCCCTTATCTATTACACTGTAAGGGGAACGTATATCCTTATATATTACACGGTAAGGGGAAAGTTGATCCCGTAATATTACACTGTACGGGGAAAAGTATCCTTATATATTACAAGTAAGGGGAACATTACCTTATATATTACACTGTAAGGGGGAACATTATCCTTATATATTTACACGGTAAGGGGAAACATTATCCCTTAAATTATACACTGTAAGCGGGAAATTATCCCGGGTATAATTACACTGTAAGGGGAAACATTCTCTATATATTACACTGTAAGCGGGACACATTACCCTTATATATCACACTGTAAGGGGAACCTTATCCCTTATATATCACACTGTAATGGGAATATCCCTTATAGATTACACTGTAAGGGGAACGTTATCCCTTATTATAAGTACACTGTTAAGGGGAACATTACCCTTATATATTACACTGTAATGGGAAAACATGATCCTTATTATCACACTGTTAAGGGGAAACATATCCCTTATATACACGTTAAGGGGAACATTATCCCTTATATATCCACACGGTAAGGGGGAAACAATATCCCTTATAGAATACACTGTAAGGGAACATTCTCCCTTATTATTACACTGAAGGGAACATTATCCTTATATATACACTGTAAGGGGAACATGATCCCTTATATATTACACTGTAAAGGAAAACATATCCCTTAGATATTAACTGTAAAGGGGAACGTTATCCTTATATATACACGTAAGGGGGAACATTATCCTTATATATTACACTGTAAGGGGAACATTATCCCTTATATAGAACACTGAAGGGAACATTATCCCTTCTATATTACCACTGTAAGTGGAACGTGTATCCTTATTATATTACACGGTAAGGGGACGTAATCCTTATAATTAAACTGTAAGGGGAAAGTTTATCCTTATATAGTACACTGTAAGGGGAACATTATCCCTTATATATACACTGTAAGGGGAACATTATCCCTTATATATTACACTGTAAGGGGCAACGTTATCATTATTATTACACTGTAAGGGGACCATTCTCCTTATATATTAAACTGTAAGGGGAACATTATCCCTTTATATTTCACTGTAAGTGGGAACTTATCCCTTATATATTAAACTGTTGGAAGGGGAACATTATACCTATATATACACTGTAAGCGAACATTATCTTATATAACACTGTAAGGGAACTTATCCTTATATATACACTGTAAGGGAACGTTATCCTTATATATTACACTGTAAGGGGAACGGTATCCTTATATATTTACACTGTAAGCGGAACGTTATCCCTTATTATATTACACTGTAGGGGAAATTATCCTTATTATATTACAATGTAAGGGGAACATTAGCCTGTATATACAACTGTAAGGGGAAACATTATTCCTTATATATTACCTGTAAGGGAACTTAGCCTTAAATTATACACTGTAAGGGGAACATATCCTTAATATTACATGTGTAAGGGGAACGTTATCCCTTATATATTACACTGTAAGGGGAACGTTTATCCTATAATTACACTGTAAGGGGAACGTTTATCCCTTATATATCACACTGTAGGGGTTACGTTACCCTTATAGATCAACACTGTAAGGGGAAACATTCTACCTTATATATTACACTGTAAGGGGAACATTATCCCTTTATACTTACACTGATAAGAGGGAACATTATCCCTTATATATTAAATGTAAGGGGAAACATTATCCCTTAAGATTACACTGTAAGGGAACATTATCCTTATATATTACACTGTAAGGGAACATTATCCCGCATCTACACACTGTAAGCGAACTTATCCCTTATATATCACAACTGTAAGGGAGAACATTATCCCTTATATATACACTGGAAGGAGAACATTCGCCCTTAATCTTACACGGTAAGGGGCACATTATCACCTTAATATTACACTGTAAGGGGAAAGCATCCCTTTATATTACACGTAAGGGGAACATTATCATTATATATACACTGTAAGGGGAACATTATACCTTATATTATCACACTGTAAGGGGAACAGTAACCCTTATATATTACACTGTAAGGGGAACATTATCCCTTATATATTACATGTAAGTGGAACGTTTATCCTTATATATTCCACGGTAAGGGGCACGTTATCCTTATATATTTACACTGTAAGGAGAACATATCCGTATATATTACACTGTAAGGGGGCATTATGCCTTATATATTACCACTGTAAGGGGACATTATCCCTTATATATTACACTGTTAAGGGGCACATTATCCCTTATATATTACACTGTAAGGGGAAACATTATCCCCTTATATATTTTTTTTTTTTTTTTTTACAATGTAAGAGGGAACATATCCGTATATATTACACTGTACCGGGAAAGTTATCCTTATATTAGTACACTGTAAGGGGAAAGTTATCCTTATATATTACACTGTAAGGGGAAACATTATCCTAATTATACACTGTAAGGGGGACGTTATACTTATATATTAGAAGTAAAGGGGAACGTTACATATATATACACTGTAAGGGGAACGTTATCCTTAATATTACACTGTACGGGGAACGTATCCGTATATATTACACTGTAAGGGGGAACGTTTATCCTTATATATTACCACGTAAGGGGAACGGGATCCTTAGATATTACACTAGTAAGGGAAACGTTACTCCCGTAATATTTACCACTGTCATGGGGCAACATATCCTGTATAATATTACCACTGTAAGGGGAACATTATCCTTATATATTACACTGTAGGGGAAAATTATCCCCTTATATATACACTGTAAGGGGCACCACTTATCCTTATGTATTACACTGTAAGGGGAACAGTATCCTATAATCACACTGTAAGGGAACATTATCCTTATATATTACACTGTAAGGGGAACATTATCCTTATAGATACACGTAAGAAGGGGAACATTATCCTTATATAATTACACTGTAAAGGGGAAGTTATCCCTATATATTACACTGTAAGGGGAAACATTATATATATATTACACTGTAAGGGTAAATATCCCTTTATATCACACTTAAGGGGCACGTTCTCCCTTATATATTTATACTGTAAGGGGAAACGTATCCCTTATATATACACTGTAAGGGGAACATTATCCTTTACCTGTCACTTTAAGGGGTACATTATCCCTTATTATATTACACTGTAGGGGAACATTATCCTTATATATTACACGTAAGGGGAACGTATCCTTATAGATTACACTTGTATGGAGAACTTATCCCTTATATAGTCACGGTAAGGGAAAATATTATCCATTTATATTACACTGTAAGGGGAACATTTACCTTCATAATTAAACTGTAAGGGGCGTTTCCTTATATATTCACTGTAAGGGGAACATTATCCTTATATATTACACTGTAAGGGGAACGTTATATTTATATTATTACACGTAAGGGGAACCCATTATCCTTATCTATTCATGTAAGGGGAAAATTATCCTTATTATTACACTGTTAAGGGCGAAAATTTTTATCCTTATATTAGTACACCTGTAGGGGAACAATTATCCTTAGTATATCACATGTAACGGGGACGTTCTATCTTATATATTTACATGGTAGGGGGGACGTTATCCTTATATATTACACTGTAAGGGGACATTTATTCCTTATATAGTACACTGTAAGGGGAACATTATCCTATATATTACACTGTAAGGGGAACATTTTTCTCCTTATATATTACAAGTAAAGGGGAACATTATCCCTATATATTAAATGTAAGGGGAACATTATCCCTTATATATTTACACTGTAAGGGACAATCCCTCATATTTACCACTGTAAGGGGAACATTATTAATCCCTTATATATTCCACTAAGGGGAACATTATCCTTATAATTACACTGTAAGGGAACATTATATTGCTACATTACATTGTATAACCGCAACAGTTATGGCAATCCCACGTCAGTACGGGCTTTAGCTCTTCTGTAAAACCTCTTGCGAAAATCTTTCGTGTTCATCTTGTCGGGCTTCCCCTTCTTTCCGCAGTAGACGTAGAAATTCCGACACCAGGATCTCAATGGGCAGATTCCAGCTCAATGCAGCCGGCAACCCATTGCGAATTGCAAAGCGGCTACCGCGCTGCCAAAAGACAAGAGACGATACTACATTTTTACTGGGAAAAATCGGAAAAACTGGGAATTTCAGCAAGAAACAGGGAGAAAGAACGGGTTGTGTAAGTATGGAGGAACGGCAATGACATAAAAATCGGAAACAAAGGGAAAAATAAGACAGATGGAGAACAGAGGTGGTAACCAGGGAAATATACGGAAAACGGGAAACTACAGAAAAATGTAGATGTCAACCGGAAATTACAGCGATCAGGGGAAAAATACGGAGAAAACAGAGTCCGGAAAATATGGGGAAATAACGAGCAACTGTAATACGAAGTAATGGGGAAAGCTAGCATTGAGGAAATACAGAGTAATAGTATAGTATAGTACAGTATAGTATAGTACAAAGAGTACAGTATAGTACAGTATAGTATGTTACAAAATAGTACAGTTCATAGTACAGTACAGTATAGTATCGTACAGTATGTACAGGACAGTATAGTACAGTACAGGATATAGTACAGGCAGACAGGACAGTATAGTACGTATAGGATAGACAGTATAGTACAGTATAGTATAGTATAGTAGTACAAGTATAGTACGTATAGTACAGTATAGTACAAATAGTACCGTAGGAGTACAGTATAGTATAGAGTACAGTATAGTATACAGTACAGTATAGTACTACAGTATAGTATGACAGTCAGATAGTATGTACAGTTATAGTACAGTATAGTACAGTAAGTATAGGACAGTACAGTATAGTACAGGTTATGTATAGTACGTACAGTATAGTATAGTATAGTACCAGTATAGTACAGTTTACAGTACAGTACAGTATAGTACAGTCAGTACAGTACAGTATAGATGTACAGATAGTACAGTAAAGTATAGGACAGTATGTACAGTATAGTATTGTATAGTACAGTTAAGCTACCAGTACAGTATAGTACAGATAGTATAGTAACAGTATAGTATAGTACAGTAAAGTCCAGTAAGTATAGTACAGTATAGTACGTCTAGTCTAGTACAGTACAGTACAGTATAGTTAGTACAGTACAGTATAGTACAGGATAGTATAGTACAGTATAGTATAGTACAGTATATTATAGTACAGATTATAGTATAGTACAGTATAGTACAAGTTATAGTACAGTACAGTCCAGTATAGTATTGTTATAGAACAGATAGTATAGACAGTACAGTACAGTATAGGTAGAGTACAGTCTAGTATATACAGTATAGAGAGTACAGTATAGTACAGTACAGTCCAAGTATAGTATAGTATAGTAACAGGACAGTATAGGTACAGTATAGTAAGTACGTATTAGTATTGTATGTACAGTTACAGTACAGTATAGTATAGTACAGTATTAGTATTGGTAAGTATAGTACAAGTATTATATAGTACAGTATAGGTATAGTACAGGAATAAAAGTGCAGTATAAGTCTAGTACGTAAGTATAGTATAGTGTAGCTAGTACATTTATAGTATAGTACAGTATAGTACAGTACAGTATAGTTACAGTACAGAATAATATGTATAGTATGTACAGTTACCAGTTATCGTACAGTAGAGTACAGTACAGTACAGTACAGTACAGTACCGTATAGTACAGTATAGTATAGTATAGTACAGTATTAGTACAGTCTAGTACAGTCTAGTTACAGTCTAGTACAGTCTAGTAAAGTCTAGTACAGTATAGTACAGTATGTACAGTACAGTATAGTACGGCATAGATAGTACAGTATAGTACAGTATAGTACAGTATAGTACAGTGACAGAATAATATAGTATAGTACAGTATAGTACAGTACAGTATGAGTACAAGTACAGTATAGTCAGTATTAGTATAGTACAAGCAGAGACAAAGTGACAGTACAGGATAGTAGTATAGGTGTATAGTACATGTATAGCATAGTATAATATAGTACAGTACAGTATAGTACAGTATAGTACAGTATAGTATAAAAGTACAGTTATAGTATAGTAAAGACAGGATAGATAATATAGTATAGTACAGTGATATATAGACAGTTAAGTACAGTACAGTTATAGAATAATATAGATAGTAACCAGTAAGTATAGTACAGTTAGTACAGTCCGGTAACAGTTAGGTACAGTACAGACAGTATAGTACAGTATAGGTATAGTACATTCAAAAGTATAGTACAGCAAAGTTAGTATAGTGCAGTACAGTAGAGTACAGTCACATAGTACAGGATAGTACAGGAGGATAGTCAGTAAGTATAGTACAATAGATACAGTAAAGTACGTTATAGTATAGACAGTTATTTATAGTCTCGTACATACAGGTACAGTTAGTACAGTAAATATAATACAGTACAGACAGTTATAGTACCGTACAGTATATTTACAGTACAGTACTAGTACAGTAAAGGCCGTACAGGAAATACAGTAGTACAGTAAATTAGAACAGTATAGTTCAGTATAGTACGTAAAGCACAGTATAGGTATAGTTATAATATAGTACCTACATAGAAGGTTTATGATGTGAGCGGTATAGCAGATAACATGGCTAAATGAGACACAGAGCTGGGCAGTAGTCGTGCTTTAAATATTGTAGGATACTCCTTTTTTAAACATGACAGAGTTAATAAGAAAGGAGGGGGAGTAGTATGTATGGTGACAGAGATAGGTTCTGGTATAGAGGGAAGATATATAAGTTCGATTTGCTGGCAGAGTTTCTACCCTGGAAAGGTAGAATAATGAACCCAGAGAAAATGTGTGTGTGTGTAGATTAAAAATGCAGGTTGAATTTGCACAGACAAGTGTAGGGTCTCGGGTCTGGAATGGACAGAGGGTGGTTGTTTGTTCCCTTCCAATGTCTCTGCACAGGCTCTTTGGTTAGACAGAGAGGCCAGGAGATGTTCCCCTGTTAAACCGAGAGTATGGGAGTGTGTCTCTCTATCTGCAACAGAGGCAGGGAGCTGTGGAGGGAGAAATCAGAACCAGTTAAGGCACTGTGTATGGAACTGAAATCAGTGGTGGTTTTCATTGTGTTATTATGTGTTGGTGTGGGAGTAGCTAAAAAGATAGATGTATACTGTAGGCCAGCGCTTGGTGCAAGGGTTTGTTTTGTTTCTTTTGTTTTATGTAACACCAGTGAAGACCATAAAGACGGTTTTAAATTGCTTTAGCCTGAATGTGGTGTTCCTTCCCGAAAGGATCGTGGGAGTTTCCCATAACAATGGCCAAGCAGCTCTTAAGGGCCAAATGTCACCGTGTGTTAAAAGGAATTGATGAAAGCCACATCTAAAAGATGGAATAGATGGGGGTATAAACGGTACAGCAGAAAACCAATAGGGGTGGAGCTGTGAACAGGAAGTAATAAATTGTTGTTGTTGGGTAGTAAGCCGCCAAATGCCGGGGGGGGAGGAGGGCGAAATGAATCTCCATATGCAGTTGGCTAAGGCTGCTGGTTGGGGTCATTTCTCGGTTATGGTGGATTTCAATACCCTGACTAGATGGAGTAAGGGAACTCAGCACCTAAAGGTATAAAGTTCTTCAATTCCTATATGAGCATTTTTTCACAGATGGTAGAAGTTCCTACTGAGACGAATGGTTGTTGGATCTGGTGATATCTAATAACCCTGAGCTCATTTTGGAGATGAGGGTAATGGGAAGCTTGGGAATATATCATGATCACTATTCCCTATATTAAATGACACTATATCATGGTCACTATTCCCTATATTAAATGACACTATATCATGATCACTATTCCCTATATTAAATGACACTATATCATGGTCACTATTCCCTATATTAAATGACACTATATCACAATCACTATTCTCTATATTAAATGACACTATATCATGGTCGCTATTCCCTATATTAAATGACACTATATCATGGAAGTCAATTGATCACTATTCCCTTATTAAATGACACTATATCATGGTCACTATTCCCTATATTAAATTAACACTATATCATGTCACTATTCCCTATATTAAATGCCACTATATCATGGTCCTATTCCCTATATTAAATGACACTATACCATGTCCTATCCCTATATTAAATGACACTATATCATGGATCACTATTCCCTATATTAAATGACACTATACCATGTTCACTATTCCCTATATTAAATGACACTAATCATGGTCACTTTCCCTAATTTAAATGACACTATATCATGGTCACTATTCCCTATATTAAATGACACTAGTCTCATGACACTATTCCCTATATTAAATGACACTTATCAGGTCACTATCCCTATATAAAAATGACCTATATCATGATCACTATTCCCTATATTAAATGACACTATATCATGTCACTATTCCCCTATATTAAATGACAACTATATCATGATCACTATTCCCTATATAAATGACATTATATCATGGTCACTATTCCCTATATTAAATGACACTATCATGGTCACTATTCCTATATTAAAAATGACCCTATAATCATGAGTCACTATTCCCTATATTAAATGACACTATATCATGGTCACTATTCCCTATATTAATGACACTATATCATGGTCACTATTCCCATATTAAATGCACTTACATGGTCACAATTCCCTATATTAAATGACACTATATCATGGCACTATTCCCTATTACTGACTTATACATGGTCACATTCCCTATATAAATGACACTATATCATGGTCACTATTCCCTATATTAAATGACACTATATCATGATCACTATTCCCTATATAAATGACACATATCATGGTCACTATTCCCTTATTAAATGACACTATATCATGGTCACTTTCCCTATATTAATGACACTATATCATGGTCACTATTCCCTATATTAAATATGCATATCATGGCACTATTCCCTATATTAATGACACTATATCATGGTCACTATTCCCATATTAATGACACTATATCATGTCACTATTCCCTATATTAATGAGCTATATCATGGTCACTATTCCTATATTAAATGACACTATATATGGTCACTATTCCCTATATAAATGACACTATATCATGGTCACTATTCCCTATATTAATGATGCCTATATCATGGTCACTATTCCCTATATTAAATGACACTATATCATGGTCACTATTCCCATATTATACACTATCAGCCTATCTATATAATGCCTATATCATGTCACTATTCCTATATTAAATGACACATAATCATGTCACTATTCCCTATATTAAATGACATATACATGTCACTATTCCCTTATTAAATGACACTAATCATGGTCACTATTCCCTATATTAAATGACACTATATCATGGTCACTATTCCCTATATTAAATGACACTATATCATGGTCACTATCCCTATATTAAATGACACTATATCATGTCACTATTCCCTATATTAAATGACACTATACATGGTCACTATTCCCTATATTAAATGACACTATATCATGATCACTATTCCCTATATTAAATGACACTTATCTGGTCACTATTCCCTATTTAAATGACACTATATCATCGGTCACTATTCCCCTATATTAAATGACCTATATCATGGTCACTATTCCCTATATTTAAATGACACTATATCATGGTCACTATTCCCATATTAAGACCTATATCAGTCCTATTCCCTATTTAAATGACCTATATCATGATCACTATCCCTATATTAAATGACGCTATATCATGTCACTATTCCCTATATTAATGACACTATACTATGGTCACTATTCCCTATATAAATGACACTAATCATGGTCACTATTCCCTATATTAATGACCTATATCATGGTCACTATCCCTATATTAAATGACACTATATCATGATTCAACTATTCCCTATATTAAATGACACTATCTCAATGGTCACTATTCCTATATTAAATGCAACTATATCATGTCACCTATTCCCTATATTAATGACACTATATCATGGTCACTATTCCCTATATTAAATGACACTATATCATGGTCACTATTCCCTATATTAAATGACACTATATCATGGTCACTATTCCCTATATTAAATGACACTATAATGGTCACTATTCCCTATATTAATGACACTTTCATGGTCACTATTCCCTATATTAAATGACACTATCATGGTCACTATTCCCTATATTATGAGCTATATCATGGTCACTATTCCCTATATTAAATGACTTATATCATGGTCACTATTCCCTATATATGTACACTATATCATGAGTCACTATTCCCTATATTAAATGACATTATATCATGTCACTATCCCTAATTAAATGACACTATATCATGGTCCTATTCCCTATATTAATGACACTATATCATGGTCACTATCCCTATATAATAATCACTATATCATGATCACTATTCCCTATATTAATGACACTATATCATGGTCACTTTCCCTAAGCTTCCCATTACCTCATCTCCAAATGAGCTCAGGGTTATTAGATATCACCAGATCCAACAACGCATTCTGTCTAGTAGGAACTTCACCATCTGTGAATAAAAATGCATATAGGAAATTGAAGAACTTATACCCTTTAAGGTGCTGGCAGTTCCCTTACTCCAATCTATGTCAGGGTATTGAAATCCCACCATAACCAGAAAATGACCCACACCAGCAGCCTTAGCCAACTGCATATGGAGATTCATTTCCACTTTAGAAACTAGTTGTTTGAAAAACCACATTTAACATGAACTAGGTTCCCGAAACACAATATGCTGCTGCCATCAAGTGGTTTTTCTGGAATATTATTCTATAGTTATTCTAATGCAGTGTATTGCATTCCAAGAACAACATTAAATTAAAACTATAGTGGCACCTACCTACCTTAATAATGCCAAAAATAAAAATAAAAAACAAAGGGAGAGATATAGCCAGAGCCCAATTGCTCTAGGTTAATCTCCCTTCTGTTATTCAATGATGTTTTTCCGCCTGTGGGTAAATCCGAAAGCAATTTAACCGCAGCATCACCGAGGAGGAATAATTGACATCTGCTGGAAGAAAGTTTCACCGTTCTCGCTGTAAAGAAACATTTCCTAGCTGCTGACTAGTGATGGTCCCGAGTTTGGACGAACTCAAACTATCCAAACTAGGTCGGGTTCGAACTAGTTTGGTTTTCCAAACTCGCAACTGTATTTTCAAAAATAATTCAATAATCACCAATTTACTGACCGTTTGCTAAGCCTCGAATGTAACGTTTGTTTTCGGTAACCCTCCGAATGTAGTGTTCGATTTTCCGTAACCCTCGAATGTATCGTTAAGTAACCCTCGTATGTATCATTCATTTTCGGTAACCCTCAAATGTATAGTGCCACAGCCATTTACAGTAAGTATCCATTACTATTTTAACTGTTATCACCGAACTTTACTTTTCAAACTATTTCTTGCCATTGACTTTAATGGGTTAGTTTCCAAAAACGTAATTCACTAAAGTTGGCTATTTTCTAATATGCTGACCAGATCTATTTCTCATAAATCCATGCTGACTACAACTTATAAAATTAGTTCTAGCGACTTATAGGGCTATGTACTGAGAGCCAGTATCGCTCTCTATTGCCTCCTCTAGGCAATGCACTGAGCCAATAACTGAGCCGAAACGTTAATGCGGTTTTCCCATTCCCAAAATTGAACACAAACTATCTGCTGGCATTGAAGTTTCTGTCTTAAAGAGTCGTTATGCGCTCAGTACATAGCTTGCGGCGGTTGTGCAACACAGTTTTTTTGTGTACCGCTGCAACCGCCCTAGGTTGTCTGAAAGTCTCCCGTTCTTCTATGTGACCGACATGCAATTGCAAAATCCCATTCATTTTGCAATCGCAGCTCGTCAAGGTAAGTAAATCTAACATATGTATGGACACCATTAGGCTGGGGACACACTTGAAAGATTTTTGAAAGATGACAGTCCCGATAGTTCTCCCTATAGGAGAATGCTCTGGACTCTGTGTTCCGTCGGCCGTGACAGAATCCTGTATAGGGAGTCTACTGTGGCTGAGGGAAATTTTCCCTCTTTTCCAAATGAGCACTCTGCTGACCCGAACGTTCGGCAGGCGCGTTCGTTCAGAAAAGCAAGGTACACACAGTACCGATAAAGCCCCAACGGTACTGGTATATTGTACTGTACTGTATACTGTACTGTACTTGATGGAGTAATTTTGGATCCCAGTAGAGAACAAATATATTTAATGAAACTATAGTTTTCAGAGCCTTAGCAGTATGACTGTTTTATTTTTAAAATGTAATGCACTGCTGCCACCTGGTGGAATAAACATATCTTTGACATTGTTTGGATGCAGCATTTTTAAAACAGCAAAAGGTTTGTGTATCAATATGGTGCATTAGTCACTGTACCTGGCAGTAGCGTAAAAAAGTGTGACCAGTCCTGAGCTCCTGGGAGGCCTGTAAAAAAGCTGATGTGGAGAACTGGAAGACAGACAGTAAAGATGTGGAGGGGGGGAAGCAACAAGGGACCAAAAACCATGTGAATGATTATTCACCATTCTCAGTTTTTCAGCCTTACCACCTTTTATTTTCTCAACTAAATTACCAGTATTAGTGTGCCAACTAATTCACCATTCTTACTGTGGCTGCCAATTCACCAGTCTCAGTGTGCCGGCTCACTCATCTCTGTGTTTTTTTATTTTATGTGCAAGCCCTCTTTATTGCATATAATATTATAAGATACAATTACCAATATCTTCAACAGGATTGGTCAGCTGAATGTATCCAGTCTTGTCTGCAGTACTGCTTCACTGCAACTAAGCTGAGCTCTAGTAGTTTTAAAGATGTTAAGTAGATCTCTGGCCTAAAACACATTTACCTATTTTGTAGCTTAGAAACTGCTTATTAAAAGGCATCTATAGTGAAATTTATACATTGCTCCAAACCAGACATTAAAAAAGGTTAGTGTATGCTGCTTTATTCTTACCTTCCTCTGTGGCTCCGTGTATGCACACTGTCTGATTTACTGCAGAGCTCCACCCTCCCCCTCCCCTCTCTGGTCATTCCCCCATTCAGGTAGTCCAGCTGTAAATTAAGCCTGTGAAACAAGCCGTTCATGTGTATTAATCCTCCTACATATGACACATCACTCTAACCTTTGTGGGGGGGAAAAAAAACCTCAGTCTGTGAGCCTGTAGAGAGGAAGTTTCTCTGTTGTTCTGGATATATTTTCTACATAAGGAATGGGAGGGGGGTTAGTTAGAAAAGAGCCGAGTCCTGCCTTATCACTGCAGCCCTGTCTTCCTTTGAATTGGTGAAAGCTAGGGGAGGAGGGGGACTTTTCCTTCCCTTTACTTCTGTTTTTAACACAATGTTTGCCTTTTGTGAGCAGGAATAAGTCATTGGGAGACTTGCTGTAAATCTTGTGTAAGCCTACACACTATACTGGCATGCAGTTAGGGGATTTGATTGACAGCTCAAGCAGGAGTGGTGTATTGAAATCTTCCCCACTATAGATGCCCTTTAAAATAACTTTTTTAATAGATTTTTTTAAACAAGGTACACTTGTTTGAAATCATTCATTACAAAAAGCGATACAGTAATTATTACTTTCTGTTTTACTCTTCCCTACCTTTAGCACAGAGATATAAAGAAGCTGATTGGAGAATGATTTTAATAAGAATGCTAAAAAAAATATTCATTTTTCAATACTCCCCAGGCTTAGGGTTGTCTCAAAGTAAACTGTGTTGTTTGTGAGGCCATAGATAAGTAGTTAAGCGTAACATATGATGACACAGGACTGCGGCTGTGTAGTATAAGAGCTTTTATTAACACTAAAACATGTGTGCTACATGTTTCAGATAGGAGTCCTTTCTCAAGGCCTGTTTGTGAGGTCTAGGGCAGCACCAAACTTAAATAAAGCTATTAGAGAGATTTAACTGAGACATTACTTTGAAGTCCCAATGTGGTTTGGTTAAGTATAGTATAGTATTACATAGTATAGTATTACTAGTTAGTTACTAGTATAGTAGTACTAGTATTTAAGGTTGAATAAAGACAAACGTCCATCCAGTCCAACCCATCTAACAATATCCTCATTTCCTGCCTAACTGTTGATCCAGAAAAAGGCAAAAAAAAAAAAAACCACCAAATTTATGAAGGGGAAAAAAATTCCTTCCTGACTCCAAGTGGCAGTCGAAAATTTCCCTGGATCAACCCTACTTTATGTATCAATATTAGTAACTTGCAACATTCCTTGTTTGCAGAAACTCATCCAGCTTTTTTTTTAAACTGGCCAATAACCCTGCCATAATAACGTCCACTGGAAGCCAGTTCCATAACTTTAAACCGTTCTCACAGTGAAAAACCCTTTCCGAACTGAAGCCTAACCTTTTTTCTTCAAGTCTTAAGGGAAGTCCACATGTCCTCTGACATGCCCTATTGGTGAATAATGCCCCAGATGAAGAAAAGACGCAAGTTCTTTTCTCCAGCGTACATAATTGTAACTTTTCCAGTCTCTCTTCATATTTAATCTCCCCCAATCCCCTTATGAATTCAGTTGCCCTTCTCTGAACCCTTCCTTTTCAAAGATGTCCTTTTTGTACACAGGATTCCAAAATTGCACTGCATATTCCAATGAGGCCTTAGCAATCGTTGTAAGAAGAGAAATAACATTTCTTCCCTTGAATCCATAAATCTCTTTATACAAGACAATACCATGCTGGCTTTGACTGTTGCTGCCTGGCACTGTTTGCTACCTTTAAGTTTGTTATCCACCAAAACTCCAAGGATTCTTCAGTCCAAAATGCATCACCTTACATTTATCAACATTGAATCTCATCTGCCACTTAGCAGCCCAATGTGACAATCTATCTAGATCTCCCTGCAACGATTGCACATCCTCTGAAGTTTTTAATGACAATACCCACTTCCAAATCATTAATAAACAGACCCCACTTAGCACTTTAGTCTACAATGATTTAGCCCCATTAACAACTACTCTCTGCATCCTATTCATTAACCAATTTTCTATCCATGTACAAATGTGATTCCCCAGCCCAACAGACCTTAGCTTATACATTAGTCGCCTATGGGGGACTGTATCAAAAGCCTTTGCAAAACCCAAGTAAACTACATCTACTGCTATGCCAAAGTCTAAATTTCCACTTACTTCCTCATAAAAGCCAAGCAAGTTAGTACTCTAGAACATGTTCCCTTATTAAACATTCCAGGATCTTCCCCACCACTGAAGTTAAACTTACCCTTTTTGAATATTGGAATAACATCAGCCTTTCTCCAATCCAGAGGCACACCACCGGACATGAGGGAATCTGCAAAAATAAGAAACAATGGCCTAGATAAAACTGAACTTAGCTCCTTAAGTACCCGAGGATGTATTTTATCCGGTCCAGGAGATTTATTAATATTAACCTTATTTAGTTCTTTCTGTACCATATCCTCAGTTACTCAAAGTGCTCTTGAATCTTTTATACCATTATTGCTACTATACTCTATGATATCTGTACTTGGATCTTCTATAGTATATACAGAGGGGAAAAAATATTTAAGACATTTGGTTTATCGCCATCCTCCGTAACTAACTTATCCCCATTAATTAATGGTGCCACATTCTCAGTCCTCATCTACTATTAATATACTTAAAAAAGTATAATTTTCTTTCAAATAAAAAAACAAATACAATAATACAATAAAAAATAAAGCATAAAAATTCAAAAGCTTTTCAGGTGTGTTACACAGATTACTGACAATAAATAACATTACACAAAACTCCAGCACTATAGTCATAACTGACACAAGCAGGTTTTATACATGTAAACAATAATACAATTACAGGTATCCTTCGTCTCTACTAGAAATTACATCTGGGTCCTTACCAGCACCCCTATACTCAAGTACAGAGAACCAAAAAATTATTGTTCTGTGTAGTCACCCGAACACTGATCATTATAAACTGTATAGAGAGATCAATTTTCAAATTCACCAAAAGTTGCATATGTAGAGTCAGCTTAAAGGGCAGGTCCACCTCCAAAATTATATTTCATGTATATCTAGATCCTTTCCACATGAATATTACATTTTCAGCATTTGGAATACATATACATGGAATATCATTTTGGGGGTGGACTTGCTCTTTAAGTCCAAACCTTGAGATATTTCCTGGAGGGAAAAAGGCCATACCTGTCTGTCTCTTTATTTGACATGACTTCTACCAAGAAAACCAACTAGTACTAAAGTTATAAGCCTTTCTATGTTACATTGGGCCATAATTATAAAGATGCGGTATCGTTATTTTGTGATACTGCGATCTGCTGGTATACAATAGAGATGTCCGAACTTCGCAAAATCCGGTCCGCTCGAGGATTCGCAAATTTTCGAAAAAATTCGCGAGCGGACCCATTAAAATGAAAAATACCCTTGAAATTACGATATTTTCCGTATTTTCTAAATTTTCGAAATTATGGGTTTTTCTCGTTTTTTCGAAAATTTTCGAAAATACTAGAAAACTAGTATTTTCGAAAATTTTTTAAAATATGTATTTTCGAAAATACGAGTAATCCGCTTAATTTCGAAAATTTTCGAAAATACGTATTTATGAAAATAAGAGAAATCCTTGCATTTTCAAAAATTTTCGAAATTACGTGTTTTCTCGTATTTTTGCGAAATTTTCCGCGAATCAGAAGGCGGAAAATCCGGAAAAATCCGCCGTTCACGATAAATCCGCGGCGGATCCTAGTATACAACCACATGGCCATGATCTTACTTTTACAATTACCCACGGTATCTGAAGTTGCTGATACAGTGGGTTATTGAATATGGCCCATAGTTACATGTAACATAGTAACATAGTAACATAGTTACATATTTAGTTAATTGTGAGATGGACTGGTACCCAAAACTGGCCTATAATCTCAATGAGGCCTTACAAGGGCTCTATACAGAGGCAGAATTATTACCTCCTCCTTTGACGCTATGCTCCTCCTTATTCATGAAATAATTTTATTTGCTTTAGCAGATACTGCATATATAGGGGGAGATGTAATAAAGCTAAGCAGCATTACTTGCCCAGATGCAGTACGAAATGGCACAAGACCGGTTACTAAAGTTTAAAGCTCATGGATTTTAAACTTTTTTGGCCAATAGTGGCTGTTGTTACATTTCTCCTTTTCTCATTGTTAAAGAATAAGTGCACTGTAATATCAAGTTATGTTCATTTGGAAGCTGCAGCTTTAAAAATACTGTTGCCATAATTTTTTTTTACCTATGTCCCTCCAGGCATTATCGTTTCAGGGCTCAAGCAGGAGAATCAGAGGAAATCTCAGAGGGGCGGAGCTTAACATTCAGCAAACCAGTAACAAGATGTCAGCATCTTCAAGGCACAAAGGTAGGCTCTGGAGGGGCATAGGTAAAAAATATATGGCAACAGAATTTTTAAAGCTGCATCTTCCAAATAAGCATAACTTGATTTTACAGTGCACTTATCCTTTAAGCTACATTTGCTACTATGTGACATGACTTCCACGTCTGATGTCACAGTGGAACAGAAGGTAAGTTCTTTACATGCAGAAAACCAGGCTGAGACATAATTCGTATGTAATCTAAAATATGTTTATGTATAATTGTTACGCTTCCCCTAAGAAAAAAAAATATTTTCTTCCTCTTCCCCTACAGTTTATTTTCCAGCCAGGATGAATTGCAGACAGCCTACTAGAAAAAATACAAAATAGTAAGCTTCTTTTACTGCCTTTTTATTTTTTTTTGTGACCATTCTGTTCCTAGCAAAAGATAAACAGGCAGATTCATAAAAGTTCTTATCGTTAAAACTGCTGCTAATTTTGCCCCATCCAATCAGATCTCTGTTCTAAATGTACTTATTTTCTTTGTGTTATTTCTTGTAAATGGGTGAACTCTACTTTTAGAAACAATTATCAAAAACAATTATAGAATTGTTAAATCTCCTTTCTGTGTATGAGATGCAGGATTTGCTGTAACATGATCTGTGCCTAACAGAGGCAGGTCTTTGTGCTGTAATCTGATTGAAGGCATGTGAGGAGCACCTTGTACATTTAAGGACATTTATAAAAGATATTTATATTTTCTGCATTTCGTTGTCACCAGAACTCACTGTGTAAAGCCAGGTTATTTTCCCTATATTTATAAACCAGATCCTTATTGCCCAGTATCGTGGAGATGAGACATAGCACCATAATGTCAACCAAGTCCTTGGTTGTAACTAAGAATTAGGCAAAATTACAGTGGGGTTTTTGCCAGATTAAAAACTCATGTTTATGTGTAAATAGGACCCCCTATTATAATCAAATGTAATATGAATAAGCGAAAAAGGGAAATTCAAAAAGCAGAAAAAAGAGGAAAACAAAAGCTCTAAAATCAACGCTCACATTACAGTAAATAATTAAAAATAGTCTAATATCTCCCCTGGACCATTGTTTGTATTGGGAAACCCGCCGTAATGCAATGACAACTTCCAGGGACCCATTTTCAAGCAAGAAATATGGCCACTAATGCATTTTCACCACCTCAGACTTTGAAAGGCTTGACCATGCAATTCAAATTCAATTCGGAATGTGGTGATAACGGAGGGGGGGGGATTAACAAACCCTTATAAATATGCTTTTTAGACTTCCACCAAAACAAAGAGGTGAATTATAGAGGACTATTGGCAATTTTGAAAGACTTGACCATGCAATTCAACACTTTTTGAAAAATGTGGCGATAACGGAGAGGGGGAAATTAACAAACCTTTATAAATATGCCTCTTAGACTTTTGGTGGATTATTGGGACAAAGTTATCTGGTGACCTTAGTTCCGCTTTAACTAAAGAATTGAGAAAATAACACTTACAGAGCAAATATTGTATTAGTAGATGTATGTAAATTCTATACAAATATCCTAGTTCAATGCCTACAGCTTCTATATTAAATAGGGACATAATGTCCTTAAAATCCTACCACTTAGTTAAACGTTATTCAAATTTTTGTTTGTTTTTTGTTTAAAGGGCAGCAAGTCCACAGCCAAAACAAGATTTAAGATTCCTGTAGCAAACCACTCATTTTACTTACAGACCCCAGACCAGTTCCTTAAAAGGTAAGTCCAGCCCAAATTAAAATTTACATAAATAAAATGTAAATCTGAAATATAAGTTAAGTCTAACCTGATATCCTGCACAATGTCCTGTTGTCCCTGTTAAGATATTCTTAAGATATTCTTATTTAGGAGGTATTATTTAAAGATCAGTATTTAGGTATCATTATTTAGGAAAAAGTAATGTTATTTACCAACTTTTAGTTATATTTAATGATTCAGGAATACCCCTGTTTTATAAATACAGCCCTATACAGTTCTTTTTTTTTTTTAAATATTAGAATAATATGGCAAAACAGAATTTTGGAGAGCTGGTTATAGCTACTTCTGTACACAAAAGATGCCATTAATATTACTATTGCTGAAAAATACCCATGGTACATTACTTTATTTGTATAACTAGCCTGAAAATTAGCGATGTTGTGTTACCCAATTAGGGTACCCAAGGGACACTATACTAAAAAAATGACTTTGCCTCATCTTAATCTATAGTTGAATACATGTAAGTAGCACTTACTCTGATTTGCGTGTGTTACTGCATGCCTTAAATCCATCACACATTTTGTTTAGGAGCAGTATCCCCGCTCCCTCTTTTAACCACTCCCACTTCCATCCGACCCGACTTTCCCCAAAAACCAGCTGTCAAGCCTGCACACTCTGTCACCATTCCAACTTCAGTAAAACTACTCACAGAAGAATAGTTTTTAAGGGGAAAGGAACTTGATTGACAGCTGAAATATAAAAAGTTTTAAATTGGATATCTAAATAAATAGGGGGCAGAGCAACACAAAAAATGATACAGTGGTGGTTGGGAAGTATTATAGTTTCCAGTTATGGTCAATTTAAAATAACCTATTTTTCAGTATAGATGCCCTTTAATTGTACTAAAGGGCACTTGAAGATATGCTGCGTTGTATGAAAAAAACATTTGGGGGTTCTAGAAGATGACAGTCTTAGATGTAAAAAAAACTGTACTAGTCAGCATCAGCTAGAGCTAGCAAGATATTTTTTTGTATAGAGAGGGGAATAGATTCAAGAAATGTGAAAAATGTTATTGTCAGAGGTAAGCGCTTATCTGCTTCACGCACCCGTGATGGGTCCACTGGCCGACTTCAGGATTTCTGGGCTATCTCTGTCGCAGCTATCTCTGCGAGCACGTCCCTCTCTGCTTGTGCACCAGTGGTGCTTTGCGGACGCACGCAGGAACCTCTTCTTATCTCCTCCGCTCCTTCAGCTCCCAGAATGGGCAGAAGAGACTCAATTAAGTTCAAACTACCCTATCTCTGACTCTGTCACTCCATTCCCCATTGGTCCCTCTGCACTATTTCAGTTCTCTCTCCACCATTTTACCTTGTCTGTTATAGCATTAGGTGTCCAGTGCTTGGCTCCTGGACTCTGTCTTCTTTCATGCATGCGCAAGATATGCACATAGAAGACAGAGTCAGTCAGGACCTGTCAGACTATGCGCCAGGGGAGCAAGTGATCGGGTAAGTTCTGTTCCTTCTCTTCTGTCTCCTGACTGATTTATTTAAGAACGGTAAGACACAGCTCCTTTCCCTCCCGTTCTTCAATAAATCTACATGGCACAACTTTATTTTTTAAGTGGAAATACCCTTTAATATAACCAAGTACACTGCACTTAATTTTTATGATATATCTTACAATAGAACCGACGATACCATTGGATCCATAGGTATAGGCCCTTTATCATTAGTAGAGCATTTCCGAACGATCGCAAGGTCAACGAATGTTCCCCTTCAGCCCGGAGGCCTTTCGGAAAAGCCCCAAAATGTCCCTCGGCCATGGTCGTCTCCTTGTACTTAAAGTATAAAGGAGCGATGTTGGAACAAAGGAGCGATGTAGGTATAAACGAGTGATGAGGGTTCAAACGAGCGATGATGGTACAAATGAGCGATATCGGTTTAAAGGAGCGATGTCGGTATAAAGGAACAATGTCGGAATAAAGAAGCGATGTTGGTATAAAGGAGCAATGATGGTACAAATGAGCGGTATCGGGATAAAGGAGCGATGTCGATATAAAGGAGCAATGACGATATAAGGGAGCGATGTCGGTAAAAAGGAGTGATGTTGGTATAAAGGGGCGATGTTGATATAATAGAGTGATGTCGATATAAAGGAGCGATGTCGATATAAAGGAGCGATGTCGGTATAAAGGAGCGATGTAGGTATAAAGGAGCGATGTAGGTATAAAGGAGCGATGTCGGTATAAAGGAGCAATATAGTCATAAAGGACTATGTTGGTATAAAGGAGCGATGTCGGTATAAAGGAGCGATGTCGGTATAAAGGAGCGATGCCGGTATAAAGGAGCGATGTTGGTATAAAGGAGCGATGTCGGTATAAAGAGATAGATAGCAGAGTAGATATGCAGAGGTTAATTAGATACGAGTTCGAATAGATAGCAGAGTTTATAGATAGATAGAGTAGTAATAGATAGATAAGCTTTAGATCGATTGCAGTTAGAGAAGAATTATAAATCAGAGTTAGATAGATAGATAGTGATAGCAGAGTTTAGATAGATAGAAGATAGAGAGTGATTAGATAGATATAGTTAGATAGATAGATAGCAAATAGAATAGCATTAGATAGGAGTTAGATCAGAGTAAATACGAATCGAAGAGTAATAGAAAGAGTAGATAGAAATATGTTAATCAGAGTTTAATATAGATAGATAGCCTAGTTTAGATAGATAATAGAATAGCATAGTATAGTAGTTAGATAGATTAGTTAGACTAGTATAGATAGCAGTAGATAGATGAGCAGAGTTAATAGATAGATAGCAGAGAGAGAGAGGGACAGATAGTATAGATCAGATGACCGAGTATAGATAGATCGATAGATAGAGTTAGACTAGCAGAGTTAATAGATAGATGATAGAGCAAGAGTTATAGATAGATCATAGTAGATAGAGTTAGATATATAGCGTAGAGTAGAAGCAGGTTAGATTTATATATAGAGAAGAAATGAGACATGTAGATAATTAGATAGATAGATGAGAGTTAGAAGATACTTAGAGAGATAGTTTATAGATAGATAGATAGATAGATAGATGATAGATATAGATGCAGTTAGATAGATAGCAGATGTAATAGATAGCAGAGTATGATAGTAGAATTAGATAGTCAGAGTTAGATTAGATAGATAGATAGATAGATAGCAGATAGTATAGATGATAGATAGCGAGGTTAGATAGATAGATTCGATGATAGATAGATAGATATATAGATAGATAGATAGATAGATAGAATGCAGAGTTAGATAGATAGATAGCAGAGAGAGAGAGGGACAGATAGATAGATAGATAGATAGATGCAGATTGATAGATAGCAGCAGTTAATAGATAGATAAGAAGTAGAAGCAACAGAGTTAGATAGTATAGATAGCAAGTTAAGATAATAGATAGCAGAGTTTAGATAGATAGTTAGATAATCAGAGTTTAGATAGATAGCTCAGAGTAGATAGATAGATAGCAGAGTTATGTAGATAGCAGAGTTAGATAGATAGATAGATAGATAGCAGAGTTTAGATAGATAGAGTAGAAGCAGAGAGAGAGAGGACAGATAGATAGGGGCAGAGGTCCATGTAAGGGTACAAGAAGGTCTCCCTGGCCAAGCGACTGACTACAACTGAACACAACAGTAAATTTTAAATTACCAGATTGCTACCAGTATATAATGATATTGCCAGTTGTGTCATTAATTTGTGTCTATCCAAATCTATCTCTGTCTGTCTATTTCACTGTCTTTCTGTCTGTTTATCACTATCGGGCTGTGTGTCTATGTTTGTGGTTATCTATCTGTCTGTCTGTGTCTTTTTTGGCCATCTCATTAAGTACTTAGTGGGTGTGACCTAATTGGGGCGGAGAAAGGGGCGTGGCCTAAAAAATTTTGGCGGCGCGTGGCGCATGGAGTGCCCAGAAGTGCCCCTGCATCTTCTAGACCCTAGATAACGCCCCTGACTAATCGCTCCTTTATACCGACATTGCTCCTTTATAACTATATCCTCCCCCTTTAAACCGACATCGCTCCTTTATACCACATAGTCCTTTGTACTGATATCGCTCCATTATACTGACATTGCTCCTTTATAGCGATATCACTCCTTTATATATAATCGTTCCTTATAACCCTGCATCCTTTATCACATCGTCCTTTATACAACATCGCTCCTTTATATACCGACATCGCCGCCTTATACCGACATCCTCCTTTATACCGACTTCGCTCCTTTATCTGACCATCGCGCCTTTATACCACATCGCTCCTTTAATAACCCAATCGCTCCTTTATACTGACATCCGCTCCTTTATACCACATCGCTCCTATTATACCGACACTTCGACCGCTCCTTTATACCGACTCGCTCTTATACTGATACTCCTTTATAAACCGACATCCTCTATATCGACATCGCTCTTTTACTGACAATCGCTCCTTTAACCACATCGCTCCTTTATACCACCATACTTAGACTATCCTTTATACTGACATTGCCTCTTTATAAAACCCATCATCGCTCCTTTATACCGACATCGCTCCTTTAGATTAACATCGCTCCTTTATACTACATCGCTCCCTTTATACCGACATTGCTCCCTTTATACACACATCGCTCCTTATACTGACATCGCTCCTTTATACCAACATCGCTCTTTATCCCAAAAATCGCTCTTTATACCACATCGCTCCTTTATACCAACATCGCTCCTTTATACCAACATCGCTCCTTTATACAACACGCTTCCTTTATACCAACATCGCTCCTTTATACTGCACTCGCTCCTTTAAACCGACATCGCTCCTTTATACCAACATAGTACTTTATGACTATATTGCTCCTTTATACCGACATTGCTCCTTTATACCGACATCGCTCCTTTATACTGACATCGCTCCTTTAAAAACCGACATCGCTCCTTTATACAACATAGTCCTTTATGACTATATTGCTCTTTATACCGACATTGCTCCTTTATACCAACATCGCTCCTTATACTGACATCGCTCCATTATGAATCAATACCAGTAACTTGCAACATTCCTTGTTTGCAGAAACTCATCCAGCTTTCTTTTTTTAAACTGACCAATGAACTGCCATAACAACGTCCATTGGAAGGACAGTTCCATAGCTTTACCATTCTCACAGTGAAAAACCCTTTCCAAGCTTTTAAGCCTAAACCTTTTTTCTTCAAGTCTTAAGGGATGCCCTCGGGTCCTTTGACATGTTCTTTTGGTGAACAATGCCCCAGATAGTTTATTGTATGACCCGTTAATGTATTTATACACAGTAATCATATCCCACGCAGCGCCTTTTCTCAGCATACATAATGTAACTTTTCCAGTCTCTCTTCATATTCAATCTCCCCCAATCCCCTTATTAATTTAGTTGCCTTCTCTGAACCCATTCCATTTCAAAGATGTCCTTTTGTACACAGGATTCCAAAATTGCACCTTGCAATTTCCAAATGAGGCCTTACCAATGCTTGTAAAGAGGGAGAATTACATTTCCTCCCTCGATCCATAACCTCTCTTTATACAAGACAATACCATGCTGGCTATGGCTGTTGCCACCTGGCATTGCTTGCTACCTTTAAGTTTGTATCACACCAACTCCAAGATCCCTTCTAAAAGGGATTCACTTAACACAGAGCCATTTATAGCATAAGCAGCACAAGGATTTTTAAGTCCAAAAATGCATCACCTTACATTATCAACATTGAATTTCATCTGCCACTTAGCAGCCAATGTGACAATCTATCTAGATCCCCCTGCAACGATTGCACATCCTATGAAGGTTTTAATGGTCGACAAAGTTTTGTGTCATCAGCAAAGCAGAAACCTTGCTGACAATACCCACTTCCAAATCATTAACAATAGATTAAATAAGAAGCGGCCCCAAAACCAAACCCTGTGGCACCCCACTTAGCACTTGTCCATAAATGATGAAGCCCCATTTTACAATTACTCTCTGCATCCTATTCATTAACCAATTTTCTATCCATGTACAAATGTGACTCCCCAGATCAACAGACCTTAGCTTATACATTAGTCGCCTATGGGGGACGTATAAAAGCCTTTTCAAAATCCAAGTAAACTACATCTACTGCTATGCCAGAGTCTAAATTTCTACTTACTTCCTTATAAAAGCCAAGCAAGTTAGTTTGACAGATCTATTCTCCTAATCCATGCTGGTTACTACTTATGTCAGTCCTTTGAAACATACTCTAGAACATGTTCCCTTATTAAACTTTCCAGGATCTTCCACCACCATTGAAGTTAAACTTACAGGCTTGTAATTACCCGGGTGTGAACGACTACCCTATTTGAATATTGGAATGAGGGTCAGCCTTTTTCCAATCCAGAGGCACACCACCCGGACATGAGGGGAATCAGCCAAAAATAAGAAGAAACAATGGCCTAGATAAAACTGAACTTAGCTCCCTAAGTACACGAGGATGTATTTTATCAGGAGATTTATTAATATTAACCTATTTAGTCTTTCTGTACCAAATCTTCGGTTAACCAAAGTGCACTTGAATCTTTATACCATTATTGCTACTATACTCTATGATATCTGTACTTGGATCTTCTATATTGATATGAGGGGAAAAAATTATAGACATTTGCTTTATCGCCCATCTCCGGAACTAACTTATCCCATTAATTAATGGTGCCACATTCTCAGTCCTCATCTTCTTACTATTAATATACTTAAAAACATTTTTAGGCTTAGTGATGCTTGTTCAGCTATCCTAACTTCATTATTAATTTTAGCTAGTTTAATTGCTTTCTTACACTCCTGTTAACAGTTTTTATAATCCCTAAAGGCCCTTTCGTTCCCTCGGGCTAAAGGTTTCAAATGCCTTTTTCTCCTTTCCATTTGCCTCTTTACATCAGAATTAAGCCACATGGGCGCAGATTTATTTTTTTACATTTATTTCCCAAGGTATAAATTAGATGTGAACTGGTAACTTAAATCCCCTTGAACACAGTCCACTTCTGTTCAGTACCTTTTCTGATATACATTATCCCAGTTGACATTCTGAAGAGCTGCTTTTTAACCTGGGAAAATTTGCCTTCCCAAAATTAAAAGTCTTTGTTAACCCAGCGCACTTTTCCTTTCGATAACAAAGTGCAAACGCCACATTTCATGGTCACTATTCCCTAAGCCTCCAGTTACCTTTATTCTATAATGCGCTCCAATGTTAGATATTACCAGATCCAACAGAGCTCCTTTTCTAGTAGGAACCTCAACCACCTGTGAGAGAAAATTATCCTGCAGCAAATTCAGGAATCATTGCCTTTTTCTGTGATGGCAGTTCCACCACACACAATCAATGTCAGAGTAATTAAAGTCCCATAATGAGCACACTCCCCAAACTTGCAGCCCTTGCCAACTGCATATGAAGTTCTCACCTCCTCTCTGCTAGCATTTGGCGGCTTATAGCAGACACCGAAAATGACATTACCCCTTTCCTGTTGCCTAATTCTACCCATATTGCCTCACTTTATCCATATCGCCAGTTATCTCTTCTTTTAAATGTGGCTTCAATTCTTTTTTTAACATAAACACATACTCCTCCCCTTTCTTTTTTGCTCTACCCTGCCAAACAAGGCATATCTTTCTATATTTACAGCCCAGTCATGAGAACTGTTCAACCACGTTTGCTCTATACCTATTACTTCATACTTTTCATTCAATGCCATAATTTCCAATTCACCCCTTTTGTTAGCCAGGCTTTCTGCATTTGCAAAACATACAATTAAGATTATTATCCTGTAATTTATTTCGTACACTTTAATACACATGCCTCCCTATCCCCTATGCTAGCCCCATCCCCTTTCCGCCCCCCACTGGGGCTATCTACACCCTGTTTCCTCCTGGGCATACTATCCCGTGAGTGAGACTGCTCATACCCTCCCCCAAACCTAGTTTAAAATCTCTACAAACCTCTAGCCATCTTCTCCCCTAAAACAGCTGCCCACGATTGAAGGTATAAAGGGAGGGATGTCGAGTATAAAGGAGCGATTATATAGTATACAGGGGCGATATAGGGTATAAAGGAGGGATGAAGGTATAAAGGGAAGCAATGTCGTATGGAGAAGCGATTAAATAAGTATAAAGGAGGGATATCGATATAAAGGAGCGATATAGTTATAAAGGAGTGATGTTGTAGGTATAAAGGAGCGATGTCAGTATAAAGGAGGGATGTCGGTTATAAAGGAGGGATATCGGTAAAAAATATAAAAGATATAGTTATAAAGGAGCGATTGAAGGTAAAGGAGGGGTTATCGGTATAAAGGAGCGATGTAGGTGGTAAAAAGGAGCGTAGGTATATAAAGATTTTGGTATACAAATAGTATATTGGAATGTGAATAATAGATGACTATTGGTTACATACCCCATATCGTTGTGTGTACCATTCTTCTGAAGTATTTTATTCCAGTGATGTTTATAATTACAATATACTTAGTGGTGTGGTGAGTTATTTCATCTGTGCATTAAAGGAATTTTACTGCACAATGTCTTTCTAATTAGAAGTATCTTTATTTATTGATAAAATGCTGCTAATGTGTAAAAATGTATTTGTAATTCTAAAGGTGTCCATACATGCAAAGATAACAAGTGTTCAATCTACATTACAAACCATTTTTCAGTCATGTCCAGTAAGAAAAATGATTTATGATATAGAGATATCCTGTCTGTGTATCTAATTTTATTTATTAAGTTAAAAAGGGTTAAATTGTAAATTACTAAGGGTACTATCCATGGAAGGTAGATATGGCATTTTTAATTACAGATTTAAAGGAGCAGTTTAGTGGAAAAATTAAAAGGATTATTTTATACCCCAATTAGGAGATTCAATAAAAGTTCTTATCGTTAAAATGGTGCTAACTTTGCCCCAACCAATCAGATGTTAGCTTTCAAATGTTACATAAGTTCTGATTGGTGGGCAAATTAGCACCATTTTAAACGATAGAAATTTTATTGAATAACCCTCCAAAATGTCTTCACTTTCATCAATGGCTAGCCAGAGTCAATTCTTTACTAATATGTTTATATTTACACACACACACACACACACACACACAGGGCATTTTATTAAAGTTTGTTAGCTTTCGCTGCCGTTTTGCCAAATTCAGAACATAGCAGAATTTATAAAGTCATTACCGCCATTTTGATTATCACAGCTATCTTATTTTACATATTCTCCTCCACTTTTCTATGCTTCCTGTGGTCAGCAGGAGGCTGTAATTTAAGGTTCTGTATCGGCCCTTCTTTTCCCAGGGTGCATAATTCCTTATAATGTTTTCTATCAGTAATTCCTACTGAATGGCTTGCTGAATGGGTTCAAACATGCAAGATCATCAGGGACTTTATTAGGGGGTCCAACAACAGGAAGTCACTATTTCCATGTATCTGTTGTATTCAATTAGATCAACTGGACTGAATGTAGTTCTGAAGACGTTTCGCTAGTCATCCGACTGGCTTTCTCAATTCAGAATGACTGTACAAGAATCTGTGGCTATTATGTACCCTGGAAAATCCCAATTAGCATATCACAGCCAGGTGTTAAGGGTGTGATTAGTTAGTGGCTAAGAGGTGTTATAGGAACGCCAGAGTAAGGTGTTAAAACAGCATTGTACATGGCAGACAGGTGGTGTCGAACCCCCCCACCTCTATAGGCTTGGTTTCTTTATTTTCACATAAATGGCCCCCTCCTTAACACCTCTCTTGAACCAGTCACGTTCCTTCGCCAGTATGTTAACATTACAATCTTCAAAGGTATGTCCTTATCCTTAAGATGCAGATACACGGCTGAGTCCTGACCCGAGGAATTGGCTCTTCTGTGCTGGGCCATACGTTCGACACCAACTGTCTGCCATGTACAATGCTGTTTTAACACCTTACTCTGGGCGTTACTAAACACCTCTTAGCCACTAACTAATCACACCCTTAACACCTGGCTGTGATATGCTAATTGGGATTTTCCAGGGTACATAATAGCCACAGATTCTTGTACAAGTCATTCTGAATTGAGAAAGCCAGTCGGATTGACTAGCGAAACGTCTTCAAGAACTACATTTCAAGTCCAGTTGATCTAATGAATAAAACAGATATACCATGACCGGATGAGTGAGAACCTTCACAAGCACTATTTCAGATGCATTTATTTATGCACAGACAAATGATGAATGGGCAGACTAAGGTCATTGGAATGGGAAATACTGCCTTTTCTCTTTAAAAAGAAATGTATTTGCGCTGACTGATTTGATATTTACTGTATTAAACATAAATTGCCACAGCCGGAGTGGAGAGGGAAGTGGGAATCTCTATAGTTATATTGTTTTCCAGAAAACTATTTGAGGAATACCCCTGTGTATAAAACATCACCATAGAAAGCGTATTCTTTATTTAGTTGGATTATCCCAGAGTAGGAATAGGCAGAAATTAATTTTAAATTTTTTATTATTTCATGTGTTTAATAACCCAAACCAAATCTCTGCTGCCAAGTTACATTATAAATTAGGATTGCAGCCATTACATTTGGTTACAACATTAATGGTTGTTTACAGTGTCTTCTTTGCTGTCGGCTCAGTTCTCAACTGCCCTGCTAGTGTGAGGTCCCTCAATGTTTTAAGATCTCTGTGTCACCTCTTCAACTGTTGAAGAAACCACTTTCCATCAACCACTTCTTCAATCACTGTCTTCACCTTTTTAATGGAAGTTGAGCTCTGTTCTTTGCTGATGATGGTAACAGCTGAAATAAAGAAATAGAAGATTTCGGACTTATTGCCATTGAATCTCCATGGGAAGTGCAGGTTATCTTCTATCATTCTCCAATTTAGTACCTAAAATTCTAAGACAAATGTGACTTTCCTACAACATAAAGATTATTGACCTCATCCATTTAACACACCACTACAATGCTCTTGTTATATTTCCATAAATACATTCCCTAGTGCCCCAAAGACTTCAGCTGAAGTGACATGGAGTAAAATTCATGTTTCAGTGTTGAAATAGGGGGATTAGTTCACGTGTAGACAGGTACATTTGGAAATGATTCAACAAAAGACAAAAACACCTGTGTGGCACTATGTTAAATACAAAGGAACACCAGGGAGCACGACAATCGAATGCAGTTTTGTGGTTCGGATATAAACATGCAGGGTAACTAGGGGTGGGATTTGAATTCTGCGGAACGCTTAGCAACTTTTTGGATTTCTTTTTAAAACTGAAATTTTCATAACTTTAAATTTCAATGGATTATCGATTATTTAAAGGGCATGTCCACCCCATTTATATTTTTTTTCGTAATGTAGGGGCTCCCTCCCCCACCCCCAACGCTATAGTAATTGTGTCTAAAAACTCCCCCGATCATTACTTACTTGCCTCTCTCCTTCGAAATTCTGTCATGGCCTCTGCTTGCATGAAAACTGCAAGCAGGGGGCTGGACCGGAAGCCGCATCCGCGATCAGCTGAAAGGCAGCCAATCACGGACGTGGCTTCCGGCTGTACGAACATTGGAGGAGAGAGTCAAAGTAAGTATAGATCGGGGGAGTTTTTAGGCAAATCACTAGAGTGGTTAGGGTTGGGGCAGGAAGCCTCACACTACAGAAAATGGGTTGTAGCTAGGGAGAGGGAGAGCAAAACAGCAGGGAGAGGGAGTAGAGGAGAGCTGCATGAGCATGTGCAAATCTCCCCGGAGAGAGAGACAGGAGGCAGAGACAGGAGGCAAGAGACTGAATGGGACTTGGCCAGGCTCCTGGTGGTCAGTTTTCTGGACTTTGGAGGGACAGGGAGAACAATTTGGAGCAGGAATGTAAGGTAAGAATTTCTATACACTACACAGTGGGGCCAGTGTGGGTTAAAGTGCAACTCCACCCTCATAAGAACATCTTTTAGAAAGAATGGCCTCTTTAAAATATGTTGAATCCATAGTTTGTATGAATTCATTACTGTATGCTGCTATGCTTCTGGGATGCATCATGGAAACTGAGCAATTTTAGAAACCTGTACTGAGCCTGTACTAAGCTGGGCTATGCTCAGAAGAGGTAGACAGGGGATTATAACCTTCAGTCATGGCTGTGATGTCATTTGTCAAATCCATAACTGACAGTTACTAACTGGAAGAACGAAGCGAGAAACAGGGGGGAAAACAGGACATTGTCAGGAATTTCAGGTTAGACTATATATTTCAGATTTCATACTATTACCGTTTAGGGTTTTTGGGGGGTGATTTACCTGTATGAAGTTTTCATTTTGGGGATGGACTTGCCCTTTAAATTCTAGTTTGGGGGTGGATGGTATGCCCTTTAATATGAATATTGGACATCGAACATTGAATGATCAATATCGAATATTCAATATTCAATATCGACCATCAAATATTTGTTATGAAATTTGAAAATTCGATACAGAACGAAGACTTTGATTTGGTTTCGTAGCGAAAACTCATCAGTTTCGAACATCTTAGTTGTAACCAGTAATTTGTTAAGCAATTTACTTCTGTAGGTCAGTACAGCAAATTCTACTGCATAATGCACTTAAAAAGATGCATAGCTGCTGCTTGTGGCTGCCAATATAGGAAAACTGCTTAAAATGTCCTTTATTATAGATTCAAAAGATAAAAGGTACTGATAGTTCTGATATATTCTAGATATATAGGTTATAGAGAGAATCAGACAACTTACCTTTCTGTGTTTCAGGTTGTGAATATCTGTGAATAATAATCTGGACATGGTTAATACAGTATACCACTTATTAGAAAAACAATGTTTGATTATTTGTATACATTTGTATTGCAAACTATTGTATGCTGTTTCATAAAGCAACGATGGTAATCATGGAAGAAAGGAATAATATGAGGAATCAAAAGGTCAAGAAATCGTATTTCCTGACCTACCATTTTAGGTGACTATAACCACACACATGTGTGACATACTGTAACTAATTATCTACCTTAAATATGACATACAATGGAAATTAAAAGATAGTTTATAGCAATAGGAAATATGCAAATATATGTTTAAAAAAATAAATACCCATACTGTGTGTCCTCCCCTTTAGAAGGCGTCTTGAGTAGCAATTTCCATCTCCAGTTTGTCTTCGCATCAAGCAGCATTTGTATTCTATAAGGAGTGACGTTCAGCATCTGACCGTAGGTTTTGGAGATCTAATTCCAATGAAGTGATCATAGCCTGGAGTTTTCCAAATGGGCTCTGTAACTGTATTCTGTTTCAGATAATGTGCCTTCTAGTGCGCTTTCTAGGAAAGGTTGAGATGCAATGTTAGAATAATTCAACATAACATTCGGCAAACAAAATACTCTCAGCCCTCTTCTCATGACATTCAAGTGCGTTTTTCTAGGAAAGGTTAAAATGCAATGTTGGAATAACTCAACAAATGCAGAAAAAAATCTCAGCCTCTATTCCTGACATTCCTAGCTAACAGAATCATTCAACTTTAAAAAGTAGAACCTCCACCTATTGTGTGGGGGAATTCACTGGGTCACGCTAACCATTTAATACTGTTTGCGATGCACAGTATTGCAAAAAAAGACACCCGCCATAACGATTCAATAATGTTTTGCAGCTAGCTATTCTGCATGTAAAATAGACACACAGGGGTAATCCCATTCGGAATTTAACCAGAGACACAAAAGGGACTACCAGAGCTAGATTTCTATTTTAAAAGGGTTTTTGATCAAAATGTTCTAACCTAATTATAGCACTATTAAGATAAAAAATAATGCAGATTGGGGTATTTTAGAAATGAATCACCTATTATTTTGGATTTATTAGCATTAAAAATAGTAATTGGTCTTAATAACATGCAACATTATTTCTGCTCTGATGCAGGAGTGTACTCTTACCATGTTTATGAGTGACTGAAGTTCAATTTCCAGACTTTGCAATGTACGTTTGAGGTCTGTGACCTTGACCGAGATGTCTGGAGAGCTGCATTGTTGACAGCAACTTCTCTGTTCAGATTTTCAGTCTGTTAAAAACAAAAACACATGTGTTAAGATTTAGGAAAGGATCAATAGCTCTATATGATCAGCGATAACTTTCAATAGAGATGTAATGGGTTTGAATAGAACCCGCGTTTCGAATCGAATCTGAGGGTCGAAGTCCCGACAAAACTTTCGGAACTCCCGGATTTCACGGAACACAGATTTTCCGAATTTTTGATTTTTTAACGAAAATAGACGATCATCGAAAATCGAAAATAGACAATCTTCGAAAATGGAAAATAGACGATTATCGAAAATAAACCTTGAAAGTAATGATCGATTTGGTAACTCTCAAAATATGATACTGAACCTCGAAACGAAAACCTGATCATGAGGAAAGATGGTTTTAAAGTAAGTTTTGGTTATATTTATGGGTTCCCCAGACCATTCCCAAGGTCTCTGTGTCATTTACAGCAAACTACTATTTTTTTTCTTCATAGACTTTAGGGGTTAATTTTTCGTATTTTAAATTTCGAAAAATGGAAGAAAATCAACAGTTTCGAACATCTTTACTTTCAACTCTACTGTGTATTCAGTCATGAAACTTAAATTACTATTTCAACTTATTTACAGAAAACAGTTATCTGCGTGTTTGATTCCAGCTTTTTAATTATGTTTTAAAGCAAAAAACAGCAGACGCTTGAGAGAACTTCAACTCAACCTTTACCGTTCAACAGACAATTGATACTGGTTTGTCACAATGTTAATTAGCAGGTGAAATAGGCAATACATAGTTGTCTCTATAGTGTCTCCATATCTCAGACAGACAGGAGGCACAACTCAGGCTCCAAAAGCAGGACATACACAGGTTGATTTGTCGATCAATTTTCAAATAAAAAAGTGGCAAGAAATTTCCCACTTTGTGAATTTAGCTTGGGGAACTGCTGAAGATGGGGTCAATGGAAATTGTTCTACCTGACTGATCTTTGTTTTTTTTTCAATCAACCGTTCGATGTCATGGTTGAACCGCCATTTATATTTCAACTGATTTCCCAAATAGGGTTTAAATATCCCATGGCATGCTAAAGAGATGTCTGGGTTTATCTAGAAAGATTCTTTGGTCTTGCAGTTTTAAAGCCGTACGCATGCATGATCGCGGCGCACAATGTGGTACGAGCGAGCGCCATTTCAGCTGGACATAGGTCGGGCATCGTTGATGATCTGACAGGGCAGATAATCAATGATGGCCTACTGAGCTCCCATACATATACTGATAGTGGCCAGAGCAGCCAGCAGTAAACAGTGTGCGTCATAAGTCGGGCCCCGCGATTAAGTGTATGTACAAAGCTTAAATAAAACAGTTTAGATGGTAAACTTCCTTAGAAAAAGACTGACTTTATTATGCTTGCTTTGTTCTTAAAAAACAAAAGCTCCAGCTTACCTGTCCTCTGTACCAGGTTTCCAACTCTTGTCGGTTTTTCTCAGCCATGCTTCATACTCTTCCTTATTGTCTGCCATGATCTTTGACAAGTCAACAGGGGGAGCAGAGTCCAATTCACGTTCACGGTGCCTCCGGCTTTACCCCGAGAAGCTGCAAGTTCCTAAGACAGAATCAGAATGAGAAGAGATTACAGAATGCCCTACTGACATTGGTCATTTATTTTAATTTACCGGTAATCATACATGCTAATTGGTTACCTATAGCCGAAAAGGAAATAGAGTACACAAGATTTATGTGGCTGTAAACAAGGAATAAATTAACTATAGTCACTCTAGATTTTTTGGCAGCTTTGAAAGTAAAAGCCAAGCTGACGTATTAGCCATATTTTATGGCAAGATAGCCATATTATATAAAATGTAAGTTTAGTCTTACCTCTTCATGACTCCTATTCAGGTAGATGAGTTCCTCCTTTAGGGTTTCAATATCTAATTCAAGGTCTGATTTGTTAATAGTCAAATCATCAAGGGCTTTGCGAAGTCCAGCAATGTCGTTTTCTGCTCCAAGTTGATAGCCAATTCTGATTCAAAAACCTTTAAAAATTCAATAAAACATGTTAACATAGTGTGGGGGGGGAAACAAAGGAAGGAAAAGTCAGTACTTGGAGATAAGTTTTCTAGATATCTGCTGTACACCAGGGGGAGGGACCTAGGGGGCGATGATATTAGAGATTGATATTAGAGTTGCAAAAAGTTTGTCCATGTTATTAAGCTGGGTAGTAGCACAAAGAGATCCTTCATCTTGGCCGACTGGTTGGCACATCCGACCAGTTGGCCAGGACGAAGACCTGTCGGCCACGGCAAAAGTAGCCAAGGCTGACAGTTCGGTGACTTATTAGGGATTGCAAACTTATGTATATGTTGTTATAATAGGTAGTTTTTTTTTTTCTTTCTAACAATGTTAATATTTATATTTATAGTCACAGCATTAGAAAAAAATGAAAACAAATTGTTAATTAAATTTACTGTAGTGTAGTTAGTTTGTTAATTATATAATTAATGCACCATGCACCACAATTAGAAAGTTGATATGCCCTACTGTGGACAATGACATTAGCTCATCGTACTTACTAATTTTGAAGTCATCGACTGCCAGTTGGCATTATCAATTTAGAGTATAAGAGTAACTGTTGCATTGTCAATCGACAGCATATGAATCTGCAAAAGGAAAAGATACATCTGCCTTAATTATGGGCAACAAACTAATTTAATTCTACTCTAAGTTTAAACTTCTCCACATTCATATTCCATGCTTTTGTGAATTCAACTAACAACCTGTGCCCAAAGGCTGATGGCCAGAGTAGAATGCAAGGTGATATGATTTATGGGGTCCTGTATTTGCAGAATATGCTGACAAGACAGTTATGTGAAATATGTTTTTTCACTGTAACATGGTCCTCTGCAGAAGTATTGTGGCGAATCTTTTGCAAAAGGTGTTGATGCTGTAATGTGGTGTTTAAATGTGTTTACACACAAAAGTCTCTAAAAAAGAATTTAAAAAATGAAAGCCAGTTACTGGGGAAATGTGATCTGGGTTGAGATCAGAGAATCTTATAAAATAGGCAAACCAAAGCTCTCAGGCAGCACTAATTAAAACATATACTACTGTTAGCTGGGGTGGCTGAATGACGATAGTGTGCTACTTATTAGCAATGTCCCTTTTGACGCACAGGGAACAGAAATCAAAAAAAGTTATCAACCAACTACAGTTTATAAAGGACTTGTTTGAAACCAGCAATTTTAACTAACTGGTAGGCATAAGGCTATGTTATATGATCGTCGCTTAGATTTTATTCTTAACCTCATATTTTATTTCACTGTCATGCGTCATTGTAGAAATATCCCCAAAGTTAAGTGTAATTTACCTGTGAGCGCAGTTGTTGATGTTGTATCATAGTAACCACTAAGGTCACAGTACCCGCTGCTGCTTTCTTATCATAGAATTCCCTGATCTTTATTTCCAGCTCGTGGTTGACTTTTCCAATGCCGTACCTGAAGAACAAAAAAAATTCCCAAGAAATAATAATACATTTGTCTTCATTATGACATTATAGAGCAACAGGTATAGACATAGGAAATTCAAAAAGAAAAATATTTGAAAAGACATAAAAGAAGGGTGAAAGAGAAAGAGATAGTAATTGGCGGATTGGCAGAGAAAGGGTGTGAAGGAGATACAATAATGGGGAGATGGTCAGAAGGGTGAAGGGAGACAAGCAAGGAAGGAGAGAGTAAGAAGGGTTAAGGGAGAACAAGTATAATGGGGAGATGGTAGAGGGGTGAGGGGTGAGAGAGAGAGAGACAAGTAATGGGGAGATTGGTAAGAAGAGTTAAGAAAAGACAAGTAAGTAATGGGAGGATTGTAAGAGAGGGTTAAAAAAGACAAGTATGGGGAGATTGTTAAGAAGGGGTTAAAGAAAAGACAAGAAGTAATGGGGGATTGGTGTAAGAAGGGTTTAAGAAGAAAAGACATCAGAGAGATTGTTTAAGATTATTTAAATAAATAAAAACAAGGGTATGATATATAAAGGAATCTGTAGTCCAATAGACTTCTCCACATTGGAAGTGGCTGTCTGCAATTCTAGTTTTTTGAAGGATTCAGGTTTTTATGACCTGTACTTACTTGATGAGCCTTTATGGGAAATATATCTACCAGAGCATATAATATCTTTCTAGAACATACCATTCTAAAACCCACTGGATGCAAAAATACTACCACCAAGTGAGAGAAACTGGGAAGGAATTGCAAATAATGGTAGCAGGTCTTTCTAAAATAAAGATTTTAAAAAATTTGACAGGCTGTTATCTGCTGTTTCATCATAGAAATAAATAAATTACAGGAGGTAAAACTTCTCAGTCAGGACTGTAATGTGTCTGAAAAAGGTGTGTGTTAGTTACACTGAATGTGTTTAAATTTCCTAATTTTAGATGTCACATAAAAAGGTCTATACGAGAAAGAAAATTGAAATTTGAAAATTACAGAGAATAATGTGGTTATAGGAGGAACAAGTGGGTTTTAATTACAACACAATAAAGCAAAGGGGGTCCTATTCAGTATATTAATACAAGTGGCTGTGTGAGGATACTCCAAATTTCTTCTCAGCAATGAATGGAAGGTTGAACTATACTAACAACAACGCTATAGTACTACACAAAGGTGTAAGTATAAAATGCAATCTATACAAGATCAATATAGTACTACACAAAGTGTGTAAGTATAAAATGCAATCTTATACAAACATCACTATAGTACTACACAAAGGTGTAAGTATAAAATGCAATCTTATACAACATCACATTAGTACTACACAAAAGGTGTTGTAAATATAAATGCAATATTATACAACATCACTCAATACTACACAAAGGTATAAATATAAAATGCAATCTTATACAACATCACTATAGTATACACAAAAGTGTAAGTTAAAATGCATCTTATATAACATCACTATAGTACTACACAAAGGTTTAGTATAAAAGCAAATCTTATATAAACCACTATAGTAACAAAGGTGTATATATAAATGCAATCTTATATAAATCACTATAGTACATACACAAAGTGTGTAAATATAAAATGCAATCTATACAACATCACTATAGTACTACACAAAGGTTTAAGTATAAAATGCAATCTTATATAACATCAGTATAGAAATACACAAAGGTGTATATATAAAATGCAATCTTATAACATCACTATAGTACTACACAAAGGTGTTGTAAATATAAAATGCAATCTTATACAACATCACTATAGTACTATACAAAGGTGTGTTGTAAATATAAATGCAATCTTATACATCACTATAGTACTACACAAAGGTGTATATATAAAATACAATTCTATACAACATCCTATAGTACTACACAAAGGTGTAATTAAAATTATAATTTAAAATGCAATTTACAACTATCACTATAGTACTACACAAAGGTGTGGTAATATAAAAATGCAATTTATACAAACATCACTATAGTACTACACAAAGGGGTTATATATAAAATGCAATTTTATACAACATCACTATAGTACTACAAAGGTTTAGGTAAAAAAAATGGAATCTAAATGCATTAACATTAAGTGTGAGTTGTTTCATGAAATACTTGGATATCAGTTTAATAGAGGTGCTAAGAACTAAATGATAAGTACAGATACAAAGAAGATAATAAATTACATTTAAAAGAAGATTTTATAATATTAGATAACAGCTGAAAACTTTACAGAGGAGATTCAATAAAAGTTCTATCGTTTAAAATGTGGTAATTTTGCCCAACCAATCAGACTTATTTAACATTGAAAAGCTAACATCTCATTGGTTGGGGCACAAAATTAGCACCATTTTAAACAATAAGAACTTTATTGAATAACCCCTTAGTTTTAACTAAGATATATATCCTTATGTTAATGTTAAATCCAAACATAGTTATAATCTTACCCTGTCCAAGTAGTTTGCCAGGCGGTCGTTCAAGTCTGCATGTTTCCTTGCCATTGCTGTTTATGGCACCAAATTCAAAAGGCTGGGGGCCTCCAAAAGCAGCTGAATTGGTTAGTCTGGCAGATGACATTCTCACTGATGGAGACTTCCTGCCCGACTACGAGCCCGGTTTCACCCTGGTGATGAAAGCATACCATAGCATTGGACTGGGAGACACTGCGGGTAGAGAAACTCATTGCAAGGCTGTAAAGATAAAGGACCCAGAAGTAGCAAAAGATTTGTTCCTGGGTGAGCTGACCCTCTAAACATCTCTGCTCAAACTTAAATACAATCCAAGAGGGAGGGTCTCAGAGTGTCATCTTCTTAGGGGGGTTGACCAGCAATAAACAACAGACTTTACCAAGAAATTCTCAGACATGAAATGTCCATTCCTTTTGAGGAGTCATAAAGATCCTGTCTCGCAAACAATCAAAAGTGTGTAAACTCTAAATGCTTATGAATATGTTCAAATGGGGGAGGGTTATATGTATTTGTTTGTGGGGTTGTAAGTGTTTGAATTGTTATGTGATGTTTTTATGGGCTGTATGGGTGGTTTGTGGGATGGTAGGTGTTGTTTAGGAATGTGGGTGTTGTGTTTTGTAGTTGGTTGGTTGGTTTTGTATTGTTTTTGTTGTTGTAAATTCATTAGCTATGCAAAGGACTGTTGTTGGCTGATGTGTACTGAAGAAGTTCACATTGTACACTGTGCAAGGTTACTAGGACAACAGTAGTTTTATGCAGAAACTGTACCTAATATATGGCAATAATACGATCAAAATAATCTGAATGTTATACCAATGTACATCAATGGGTTTAAGATGCCACAAATACAGATTAGGTTGGTAGGTACTGCTTAATCTAATGTTATAAATATCAACAATGCAGTTTAAAATGTACGGTGTTGTTATATTAACAATTGTGACAGGGTCTCGTTCATCGTCCATTTCAGGTAGATTCAGATTTTAGGGGGGTAGGAGGAGAAAGGGGGGGGATATATCTGGCAACTATAATTGGCAGCTCCCGGTGAAGAACACCATGTGTTTAATACCAGGATGTCCTTACCTTAAGGTAGCACAGTTCAATGGGTTTTGTAACATCCCTCTGTATTTGTTTAGCGAATAGGAGAGGTATTGCCAACCAAAAGTGAAATGTGGGCGCTATAAAGAGGCAAAGTCTAGAGTATTCGTATATACAGTCTGTGGCTGCCCTGTCACATAATTCACTAGCACTAATATAGACCGGGTTAGAACCAAGTAGACAAAGTAGCTTTGGTTCAGTGTGAAAGGATTAATTAATGGTTAAATTAATGGCACCAGAGTATTAGCAAGGCATTAAAATAGACCCAAACGAAACGAAAAGGGGCGTTAATGCAATAAAGTGCAAAGTTGCTGTGTTATAGTCTGCAGAACCCAAACAGGTGAGATAACGTTGGAACCAAAGTGGGAGGGAAAAAGGTGTGTATAATTTGACTTAAAAAGCTTTCATTCATGTTGGTTGCAGCAAATTAATAGCACTGGCAAACCTCCATTGCATTAGCCCAAATAATATTTAGTGTGTAGTTCCATTTTTGTTTTTTCTCAAGAAAGTTTTCTACCAGAACATTTTCAAGTTCATCGAAAAAATTCTTGTTTCCAGGGTACTTGATATTTTCAAGTTTCATATCTTTTTCCTGTGTTTACACCTGAATTGTATAACCTTCAAAGATATATTCAGAATAGAAGAGAAGCATTGAACCAAACAAAACCGTCCCTCTAATTCATGGGTAAATATAAGTTGAGTTTCAGTCTGGGAATGTGAGACACTAGTAAGATACAGTTGATGAAATGCCAGCAGGACAAAAATTTTAAAATTAAAAGCACGTTCTAATACATGTTACAAGTAAATGTTATTACTATGTTGATAATAATATATTTTTTTTTTTTAAATAATAATTATGCACGAAAATCATTCAACACCATAAATTACAGCTTCTTTAAAATTAAAAATACATTGCAATTAAACACTTAACCTTTTCTCCAAAAAAATGACCCCAGCTTCCCTAGGGAAACCTGTTTCACATTCTGAACTAATTAGTTCAGTTTAGTTAGTATTTGAGGTTGAATAAATACATCGCTCCACCCAGTCCAACCCATCTAGCAATATCCTATTCCTGCCTAACTGTGATGATCAGACGAAGGCAAAAAAAAAACCACCAAATTTATGAAGGGGGGAAAAGAATTCCTTCCTGGACTACAAGTGGCAATCGGAAAAATTTCCCTGGATGATCAACTCTACTTAGTATCAATACCAGTGTAACTTTGAACATTCCTTGTTTGCAGAAGAAGAAACTCACCAGCTTTTTTTTTAAAATGACCAATGAAACCTGCCATAACAACGTCCACTGTAAGACAGTTCCATAGCTTTACCGTTCTACAGTAGTGAAAAAACCCTTTCGAAATTTGAAAGCCCTGTCCTTCTTTCTTCAAGTCTTTAAGGGATGTTCTTGTGTCCTCTGACAGGTCTATTGGTGAACCAATGCCCCAGATAGTTTATGTATGGCCTGTTAATATATTTATACACATAAGTAATCATATCCCCACGCAAGCGCCTTTTCTCAGCTTACATAATTGTAACTTTTCCAGTCTCTCTTCATATTCAAGCTCCCCCAACATCCCTTATTAATTTAGTTGCCTCTCTGAACCCTTTCCATTTCAAAGATGTCCTTTTTGTACACAGAGATTCCAAAATGTACTGCATATTCCATGAGGCCTTACCAATGCTTTGCAAAGAGGGAGAATTACCATTTTCCTCCCTTGAATCCATACCTTCTTTATACAAGGCATACCATGTGGGCCTTGGCTGTTGCCGCCTGGCACTGCTTGCTACCTTTAAGTTTGTTATCCACCAAAACTCCAAGTCCTTTCCAACAGGGATTCACTAAACACAGACCATTTATAGTACAGTAGCACACGGAATTTTAAGTCCAAAATGCATCACTTACATTGATCAACATTGAATGTTGCATCTGCACACGCAGTCTAAGTGACAATCTATCTAGACCCTTTCTCAACTTGTTTGCTGCTAAGCTTGTGCCAAAACGATTTGGCACATGCAATAGAAGTTTTTTAATGGTCGACAAAGTTTGGTGTCGTCAGCAAACACCGAAAACCTTGCTGACCAAACCCACCTCAAATCATTATAAAAGATTAAATAGAAGCGGCCCCACAACACAGAAACCCGTGGCACCCCACTTAGCACTTTATCCATAAATGTGATTGAAGCCCCATTTACAACTACTCTCTGCCATCCTATCATTAACCAATTTCTATCCGTGTACAAATGTGACTCCCCAGACCAACAGAACTTAGACTCCCTAAGTACCCGAGGATGATTATTTATCCGGTCCAAGAGGTTTATTAATATTAACCTTATTTATTTCTTTCTGTACCATATCCTCAGTTAACCAAAGTGCACTTTCTTTTATACCAAAATTGCATCTTTTATACCATTATTGCTACTATACTCTATGATTTGTATTTGTACTTGGTTCTTCTATAGTGTTATCCTGGGAAAAAAAGTAATCAAGACATTTGCTTTATCACCATCCTCCGTAACTAACTCTGTTTTAAATAATTAATGTGTGGCACATTCTCAGTCCCATCTTCTTACTATCAATATAAAAGGGCATGTCCCCCTTAATATAAAACTTGTTCACATATACTCTTAGAAACAGCCCCCAGCCCAAACTGCCTAATAAAAAATATTCAGGAAAGTGCCCAGATCTTTAATTACTTCCCCCTCTCCTCCGACGCACGCGGCTTCTGCTTGGGAGACACTGCAAGCAGGGGGGCGGGGGTGGCCGGGCAGCCGCATACGGTGTGATGGGCGAGACAGAGGCACACCACCGGACATGAGGGAATCAGCAAAAATAAGAAACAATGGCCTAGATAAAACTGAACTTAGCTCCCTAAGTACACGAGGATGTATTTTATCCAGGAGATTTATTAATATTAACCTTATTTAGTTCTTTCTGTACCATATCTTCGGTTAACCAAAGTGCACTTGAATCTTTTATACCATTATTGCTACTATACTCTATGATATCTGTACTTGGATCTTCTATATTGTATATAGAGGGGAAAAAATTATTAAGACATTTGCTTTATCGCCATCCTCCGTAACTAACTTATCCCCATTAATTAATGGTGCCACATTCTCAGTCCTCATCTTCTTACTATTAATATACTTAAAAAACAAGCATTGTACAGGCAGACAGTGGTGGTCGAACCCCCCCCCCTCTATTTAGGCTTGGTTTCTTTATTTTCACATAAATGGCCTCCTAACACCTCTCTTGAACCAGTCACGTTCCTTCGCCAGTATGTTAACATTACAATCTTCAAAGGTATGTCCTTTATCCTTAAGAGGCAGATACACGGCTGAGTCCTGACCCGAGGAAATTGGCTCTTCTGTGCTGGGCCATACGTTCGACACAACTGTTGCCATGTACAATGCTGTTTTAACACCTTACTCTGGGCGTTCCTATAACACCTCTTAGCCACTAACTAATCACACCCTTAACACCTGGCTGTGATATGCTAATTGGGATTTTCCAGGGTACATAATAGCCACAGATTCTTGTACAAGTCATTCTGAATTGAGAAAGCCAGTCGGAGACTAGCGAAACGTCTTCAAGAACTACATTTCAAGTCCAGTTGATCTATGAATAAAACGATATACCATGACCTGATGAGTGAGAGAACCTTCACAAGCACTATTTCAGATGCATTTATTTATGCACAGACAAAATGATGAATGGGCAGACTAAGGTCATTGGAATGGGAAATACTGCCTTTCTCTTTAAAAGAAATGTATTTGCGCTGACTGATTTGATATTTACTGTATATTAAACATAACTGCCACAGCCGGAGTGAGAGGGGAAGTAGGGAATCTCTATGTTATATTGTGTTTCCAGAAAACTATTTGAGGAATACCCCTGTGTATAAACATCACCATAGAAAGCGTATTCTTTATTTAGTTGGATTATCCCAGAGTAGGAATAGGCAGAAATTAATTTTTAAATTTTTTTATTATTTTCATGTGTTATATAACCCAAACCAAATCTTGCTGCCAAGTTACATTATAAATTAGGATTGCAGCCATTACATTTGGTTACAACATTAGGTTGTTACAGTGTCTTTCATGCTGTCGGCTCAGTTCCTCAACTGCCCTGCTGTGAGGTCCCTCAATGTTTTAAGATCTCTGTGTACTCTTCAACTGTTGAAGAAAACTTTCCATCAACCACTTTTCAATCACTGTCTTCACCTTTTTAATGGAAGTTGAGCTCTGTTCTTTGCTGATGATGGAACAGCTGAAATAAAGAAATAGAAATTTCGAACTTATTGCCATTGAATCTCCATGGGAAGTGCAGGGTATCTTCTATCATTCTCCAAATTTAGTCACCTAAAAATTCTATAGACAAATGTACTTTCCTCACATACATAAAGATTATTGACCTATCCATTAACACACACACTACAATGCTCTTGTTATATTTCCATAAATACATTCCCTAGTGCCCCAAAGACTTCAGCTGAAGTGACATGGAGTAAAATTCATGTTTCAGTTTGAAATAGGGGGAATTAGTTCACGTGTAGACAGGTACATTTGGAACTGATTCAACAAAAGACAAAAACACCTGTGTGGCACTATGTTAAATACAAAGGAACACCAGGGAGCACGACAATCGAATGCAGTTTTGTGGTTCAGATATAAACATGCAGTGGTAACTAGGGGTGGGATTTGAATTCTGCGGAACTAGCAACTTTTTGGATTTCTTTAAAACTGAAACTTTTCATAACTTTAAATATTCAATGGTTTATCGATTATTTAAAGGGCATGTCCACCCCATTTATATTTTTTTTCTGTAATGTAGGGCTCCCTCCCCCACCCCCAACGCTATAGTAATTTGTCTAAAAACTCCCCGATCATTACTTACTTTGCCTCTCTCCTTCGAAATTGTCATGGCCCTCTTGCATGAAACTGCAAGCAGGGGGCGGGACGGAAGCCGCATCCGCGATCAGCTGAAAGGCAGAATCACGGACGTGGCTTCCGGCTGTACGAACATTGGAGGAGAGAGTCAAAGTAAGTATAGATCGGGGGAGTTTTTAGGCAAATCACTAGAGTGGTTAGGGTTGGGGCAGGAAGCCTCAACACTACAGAAAATGGTTGTAGCAGGGGAAGGGAGAGCAAAACAGCGAGGGAGAGGGAGTAGAGGAGAGCTGCACTGAGCATGTGCAAATTCTCCCCGGAGGAGAGAGACAGGAGGCAGAGACAGGAGGCAGAGACTGAATGGGACTTGGCCAGGCTCCTGGTGGTCAGTTTTCTGGACTTTGGAGGGACAGGAGAACACATTTGGAGCAGGAATGTAAGGTAAGAATTTCTATAAACTACACAGTGGGGCCAGTAGTGGGTTAAAGTGCAACTCACCCTCATAAGAACATCTTTAGAAAGAATGGCCTCTTTAAAATATGTTGAATTACCATAGTTTGTCCGAGAATTCATTACTGTATCCTGCTATGCTTCTGGATGCATATGGAAACTGAGCAATTTAGAAACCTGTACTGAGCCTGTACTAAGCCTGGGCATGCTCAGAAGAGGTAGACAGGGGATTAACCTTCAGTCATTGGCTTGTGATGTCATTTGTCAAATCATAACGACAGTTACTAACTGGAAGAACCAGGAAGAGAAACAGGGGAAAACAGGACATTGTGCAGAATTTCAGGTTAGACTTTATATTTCAGATTTCATACTATTACCGTTTAGGGTTTTGGGGGGTGATTTACCTGTATGTAAGTTTTCATTTTGGGGATGGACTTGCCCTTTAAATTCAGTAGTTTTGGGGGTGGATATGCCCTTTAATATGAATATTGGACATCGAACATTGAATGATCAATATCGAATATTCAATATTCAATATCGACATCAAATATTTGTTATGAAATTTGAAAATTCGATACAGAACGAAGACTTTGATTTGGTTTCGTAGCGAAACTCATCAGTTTTCGAACATCTTAGTTGTAACCAGTAATTTGTTAAGCAATTATACTTCCTGTAGGTCAGTACAGCAAATTCTACTGCATAATGCACTTTAAAAAGATGCATAGCTGCTGCTTGTGGCTGCCAATATGAGGAAAACTGCTTTAAAATGTCCTTTATTATAGATTCAAAAGATAAAAGGTACTGATAGTTCTGATATATTCTAGATATATAGGTTATAGAGAGAATCAGAAAACTTACCTTTCTGTGTTTCAGGTTGTGAATATCTGTGAATAAATCATATGGACATGGTTAAACAGTATACCACTTATTAGAAAAACAATGTTGATTATATTGTATCATTTGTTATTGCAAACTATGTATGCTGTTTCATAAAGCAACGATGGTAATCATGGAAGAAAGGAATAATATGAGGAATCAAAAGGTCAAGAAATCGTATTTCCTGACCTACCATTTTAGGTGACTATAACCACACACATGTGTGACATACTGTAACTAATTATCTACCTTAAATAGACATACCAATGGAAATAAGAGATAGTTTATAGCAATAGGAAATATGCAAATATATGTTAAAAAAATAAATACCCATACTGTGTGTCCTCCCCTTCTAGAAGGCGTCTGGAGGTAGCAAATTCCATCTCCAGTTTGTCTTCGCATCAAGCAGCATTTTGTATTCTAAGGAGTGACGTTCAGCATCTGACCGTAGGTTTTGGAGATCTAATTCCAATGAAGTGATCATAGCCTGGAGTTTGTCCAAATGGGTCTGTAACTGTATTCTGTTTCAGATAATGTGCCTTCTAGTGCGCTTTTCAGGAAAGGTTGAGATGCAATGTTAGAATAATTCAACATAACATTCGGCAAAAAAAACTCCAGCCTCTTCTCATGACATTCAAGTGCGTTTTTCTAGGAAAGGTTAAAATGCAATGTTGGAATAACTCAACATAAAATGCAGAAAAAAATACTCTCAGCCTCTATCTCATGGACATTCCTAGCTAACAGAAATCATTCAACTTTAAAAAGTAGAACCTCCACCATTGTGTGGGGGAATTCATGCAGTCACGCTAACCAATTTAATACTGTTTGATGCACAGTATTGCAAAAAAGACCACCGCCATAATCGATCAATAAGTTTTTGCAGCTATTTCTGCATGTAAAATAGACACACAGGGGTAATCCCATTCGTAATTTAACCAGAGACACAAAAGGGACTACCCAGAGTAGTATTTCATTTTAAAAGGGTTTTTGATCAAAATGTTTCTAACCTAATTATAGCAATATTAAGATAAAAAATAATGCAGATTGGGGTATTTTAGAAATGAATCACCTACTTATTTTGGATTTATTAGCATTAAAATAGTAATTGTTCTTAATAATACATGCAACATTATTTCTGCTCTGATGCAGGAGTGTACTCTTACCATGTTATGAGTGACTGAAGTTCAATTTCAGACTTTGCAATGTACGTTTGAGGTCTGTGACCTGACCGAGATGTCTGGAGAGCTGCATTGTTGACAGCAACTTCTCTGTTCAGATTTTCAGTCTGTTAAAAACAAAAACACATGTGTTAAAGATTTAGGAAAGGATCAATAGCTCTATATGATCAGCGATAACTTTTCAATAGAGATGTAATGTGGGTTTGAATAGAACCCGGTTTCGAATCGGATCTGAGGGTTTCGAAGTCCCGACAAAAACTTTCGGAACTCCCGGATTTCACGGAACACAGATTTTCCGATTTTTGATTTTTAACGAAAATAGACGATCATCGAAAATCGAAAATAGACAATCTTCGAAAATGGGAAATAGACGATTATCGAAATAAACCTTGAAAGTAATGATCATTTTGGTAAATCTCAAAATATGATATGAACCTCGAAAAAGCCTGATCATGAGGAAAGATGGTTTTAAAGTAAGTTTTGGTTATATTATGGGTTCCCAGACCATTCCCAAGGTCTCTGTGTATTTACAGCAACCTACTATTTTTTTCTCTCATAGACTTCTAGGGGTTAATTTTTCGTATTTTAAATTTCGAAAAATGGAATGAAACTCAACAGTTTCGAACATCTTTACTTTTCAACTCTACTGTGTATTCAGTCATGAAACTTAAATTACTATTTCAACTTTTACAGAAAACAGTTATCTGCTGTATGATTCCAGCTTTTTAATATGTTAAAAGCAAAACAGCAGACGCTTGAGAGAACTTCAACTCAACCTTTACCTTCAACAGACATGATGATACTGGTTTGTCACATGTTAATTAGCAGGTGAATAGCAATACATAGTGTCTCTATAGTGTCTCCATATCTAGACAGTGGAGGCACAACTCCAGGCTCCAAAAGCAGGACATACACAGGTTGATTTGTTCGATCAATTTTCAAATAAAAAAGTGGCAGAAATTTCCCACTTTGTGAATTTAGCTGGAAACTGCTGAAGATGGGGTCAATGGAAATTGTTACCTGACCTGATCTTTGTTTTTTTCAATCAAACGTTCGATGTCATGGTTGAACCGCCATTTATATTTCAACTGATTTCCCAAATAGGGTTTAAATATCCCATGGCATGCTAAAGAGATGTCTGGTTTATCTAGAAAGATTCTTTGGTCTTTGCAGTTTAAAGCCGTACGCATGCATGATCGCGGCGCCAATGTGTACGAGCGCCCATTTCAGCTGGACATAGGTCGGGCATCGTTGATGATCTGACAGGGCAGATAATCAATGATGCCCTACTGAGCTCCCATACATATACTGATAGCGGCAGAGCAGCCATGCGTAAACAGTGTGCGTCATAAGTCGGGCCCCGCGATTAAGTGTATGTACAAAGCTTATTAAATAAACAGTTTAGATGGTAAACTTCCTTAGAAAAAGACTGACTTTATTATGCTTGCTTGTTCTTAAAAAACAAAAGCCTCCAGCTTACCTGTCCTCTGTACCAGGTTTCCACCTTTGGTCGGTTTTTCTCAGCCATGGCTTCATACTCTTCCTTATTCTCGCCATGATCTTTGACAAGTCAACAGGGGGAGCAGAGTCCAATTCCACGTTCACGGTGCCTCGGCTTTACCCCGAGAAGCTGCAAGTTCCTAAGACAGAATCAGAATGAAAGAGATTACAGAATGCCCTACTGACATTTGGTCATTTATTTTAATTTACCGTAATCATACATGCTAATTTGGTTACCTATAGCCGAAAAGGAAATAGAGTACACAAGATTTCATGGGTAAACAAGGAATAAATTAAATAGTCACTCTAGTTTTTTGGCAGCTTTTGAAAGTAAAAGCCAAGCTGACGTATTAGCCATATTTTATGGCAAGATTAGCCATATTATATAATGTAAGTTTTAGTCTTACCTCTTCATGACTCCTATTCAGGTAGATGAGTTCCTCCTTAGGGTTTCAATATCTAATTCAAGGTTGATTTGTTATAGTCAAACATCAAGGGCTTTGCGAAGTCCAGCAATGTGTTTTCTGCTCCAAGTCTGATAGCAAGTTTGATTCAAAAACCTTTAAAATTCAATAAAACATGTTAACATAGTGTGGGGGGGGAAACAAGGAAGGAAAAGTCAGTACTTTGGAGATAAGTTTTCTAGATATCTGCTGTACACCAGGGGGAGGACCTAGGGGGCTGATGATATAGAGATTGATATTAGAGTTGCAAAAGTTTGTCCATGTTATTAAGCTGGGTAAGCACAAAGAGATCCTTCATCTTGGCGACTGGTTGGCACATCCGAACAGTTGGCCAGGACGAAGACCTGTCGGCCACGGCAAAAGTAGCCAAGGCTGACAGTTCGGTGACTTATTAGGGATTGCAAACTTATGATATTGGTTATAATAGGTAGTTTTTTTTTTCTTTCTAACTGTTAATATTTATATTTATAGTCACAGGCATTAGAAAAAAATGAAAACAAATTGTTAATTAAATTTACTGTATGTAGGAGTTAGTTTGTTTACATTATATAATTAATGCACCATGACACCACAATTAGAAAGTTGATATGCCCTACTGTGGACAATGACATTAGCTATCGTACTTACTTAATTTTGAAGTCATCGACTGCCAGTTTGGCATTATCAATTTGGAGTAACTGCTTGCATTGTCAATGACAGCATTATGAATCTGCAAAGGAAAGATACATCTGCCTTAATTATGGGCCAACAAACTAATTTTAATTCTAATTCTAATGTTTAAACTTCTCCCACATTCATTATTCCATGCTTTTGTGAATTCAACTAACAACCTGTGCCCAAAGGCTGATGGCAGGTAGTAGATGCAAGGTGATATGATTTATGTGGGTCCTGTATTTGCAGAAATGCTGACAAGACAGTTTGTGAAATATGTTTTTTATGTAACATGGTCCTCTGCAGAAGTATTGTGAGATCTTTTGCAAAAAGGTGTTGATGCTGTAATGTGGTGTTTAAATGTGTTACCACCAAAGTCTCTAAAAAAGAATTTAAAAAATGATGAAGCCAAGTTACTGGGGAAAGTGATCTAGGGTTGAGATCAGAGAATCTTAAAAATAGGCAAACCAAAGCTCTCAGGCAGCCTAATTAAAACATATAATACTGTTAGCCTGGGGTGGTCTGAATGACAGATAGTGTGCTACTTATTAGCAATGTCCCTTTGTGACGGCACAGGGAACAGAAAACAAAAAAAGTTATCAACAAACTACAGTTTATAAAGGACTTGTTTGAAACCAGCAATTTTAACTAACTGGTAGGCATAAGGCTATGTTATCAATGATCGTCGCTTAGATTTTTTTCTTAAACTCATATTTTATTTCACTGTCACGTCAGTTGTAGAAAATATCCCCAAAGTTAAGTGTAATTTACCTGTGAGCGCAGTTGTGTGATTGTATCATAGTAACCACTAAGGTCAACAGTACCCGCTGCTGCTTTCTTATCTAGAATTCCCTGATCTTTATTTCCAGCTCGTGGTTGACTTTTTCCAATGCCCGTACCTGAAAGAACAAAAAAATTCCCAGAAATTACATTTGTCTTCATTATGACCTTATAGAGCAACAGGTATGACATAGGAAATTCAAAAGAAAAATATTTGAAAAGACATAAAAGAAGGGTGTGAAGAGAGATAAGAATTGGCGGATTGGCAGAAAGGGTGAGGAGGATACAAATAATGGGGAGATTGGGTCAGAAGGGTGAAGGGAGACAAGCAATGGGGAGACATGGTAAGAAGGGTTAAGGAGACAAGTAATGGGGAGATTGGTAGGAGGGGTGAAGAGAGACAAGTAATGGGGAGATTGGTAAGAAGAGTTAAGAAAAGACAAGTAATGGGGAGATGTTAAGAAGGGTTAAGAAAAGACAAGTAATGGGGAGATTGTTAAGAAGGGTTAAGAAAAGACAAGTAAGTAATGGGGAGATTGGTAAGAAGGGTTAAGAAAAGACATCAAGAGTGTTAGATTATTTAAATAAATATAAACAAGGGTATGATTATATAAAGGAATCTGTAGTCCCAATAGACTTCTACATTGGAAGTGGCTGTCTGCAATTCTAGTTTTTTGAAGATTCAGGTTTTTATGACCTGTACTTACTTGATGAGCCTTTATGGGAAATATATCTACCAGAGCATATAATATCTTTCTAGAAACTACCATTCTAAAACCCACTGGATGCAAAAATACTACCACCAAGTGAGAAACTGGGAAGGAATTGCAATAATGGTAGCAGGTCTTTCTAAATAAAGATTTAAAAATTTGACAGGCTGTATCTGCGTTTCATCCATAGAAATAAATAAATTACACGGAGGTAAAACTTCTCAGTCAGGACTGTAAGTGTCGCTGAAAACGGTGTGTGTTAGTTACACGATGAATGTGTTAAATTTCCTAATTTAGATGTCACATAAAAAGGTCTATACGAGAAGAAGAAAATGTTTGAAATTACAGAGGAATAATGTGTTATAGGAGGAACAAGTGGGATTTTAATTCACAACACATAAAGCAAAGGGGTCCATTCAGATATTAATACAAGTGGTGTGTGAGGATACTCAAATTTCTCTCAGCAATGAATGGAAGGTTGAATATCTAACAACAACGCTATAGTTACACAAAGGTGTAAGTATAAATGAATCTATACAAGATCACTATAGTACTACACAAAGGTGTAAGTATAAAATGCAATCTTATACAAACACACTATAGTACTACACAAAGGTGTAAGTATAAAATGCAATCTTATACAACATCACTATAGTACTACACAAGGTGTAAATATAAAATGCAATCTATACAACATCACTCTAATACTACACAAGGTATAAATATAAAATTCAATCTTTTACAACATCACTATAGTAATACACAAAAGTGTAAGTCTAAAATGCAATCTTTATAACACTCACTATAGTACTACACAAAGGTTTAAGTATAAAATGCAATCTTATATAACATCACTATAGTACTAACAAGGTGTATATATAAAATGCAATCTTATATAACATCACTATAGTACTAACCAAAGGTGTAAATATAAAATGCAATCTTATACAACATCACTATAGTACTACACAAAGTTTATAGTAAATGCAATCTTATATAACATCCGTATAGAACTACCAAAGGTGTATATATAAAATGCAATCTTATACAACATCACTAAGTACTACACAAAGTGTTGTAAATATAAAATGCAATCTTATACAACACACTATTAGTACTATACAAAGGTGGAAATATAAAATGCAATCTTATACATTCACTATGTACTACACAAAGGTGATATATAAAATACAATTTATACACAATCACTATAGTACTACAAAAGGTGTAAATGTAAAACAATTTTAACAACATCACTATAGTACTACACAAAGGTGTATAGATAAATGCAATTTATACAACACATCTAGTACTACACAAAGGGGTATATATAAATGCAATTTTATACAACATCACTATAGTATACACAAAGGTTTAGGTATAAAATGGGAATCTAAATGCATAACAAGTTGAAGTTGTTTCATGAAATACTTGGATATCAGTTTAATAGAGGTGCTAAGAACTGAATACATGATACAGATACAAAGAAGAAAAAATAAATATACATTAAAAAGATTTTTTAAAAATATAGATAACAGCTGAAAACTTTACAGGGAGATTCAATAAAAGTTCTTATCGTTTAAAATGGTGCTAATTTTGCCCCAACCAATCGAAATTATTTAACATTGAAAGCTAACATCTCATTGGTTGGGGCAAAATTAGCACCATTTTAACAATAAGAACTTTATGAAAACCCCCTGTGTTTTAACTAAGATATATATCTTATGTTAATGTAAATCCAAACATAGTTATAATCTTACCCTGTCAAGTAGTTTGCCAGGCGGTCGTTCAAGTTCTGCATTGTTTCCTTGCCATTGCGTTATGGCACCAAATTCAAAGGCTGGGGCTCCTCCAAAGCAGCTGAATTGGTTAGTCTGGCAGATGACATTCTCCTGATGGAGCACTTCCTCCAGACTACGAGCCCGGTTCACCCTGGTGATGAAAGCATACCATAGACATTGGACTGGGAGACACTGCGGGAGAGAACTCATTGCAAGGCTGTAAAGATAAAGGACCAAGTAGCAAAGATTTGTTCCCTTGGGTGAGCGACCCTTAAACATCTCTGCTCAAACTTAAATACACAATCCAAGGGGAGGGTCTCATGATGTCATTCTGTCTTAGGGGGTTGACCAGCATAACAACAGAACTGTTTACACAAAAGAAAATTCCTCAAAGTAAATATGCATGAAATGTCCTTCCTTATCTGAGGAGTATTAAAGATTCCTGTCGCAAAAGAAGAGCAGATCAGGATCGTTGGTAATCACTAGAATGGGGCGGTGTTTGTTTGTAAATTCATTAGCTATGCAAAGGACTGTTTTGGCTTGATGGTGTACTGGAAGTTCACATGTACACTGTGCAAGTTACTAGAAAACAGTAGTTTTATGCAGAAACTGTACCTAATATGGCATAATACGATCAAAATATCTGAATGTTATACCAATGTACATCAATGGTTTAAGATGCACAATACCAGATTAGGTGTGTAGGTACTTATCTAAGTTATAAATATCAACAATGCAGTTCAAATGTACGGTGTTGTTATATAACACATTGTGACAGGGTCGTTCAGTCCATTTCCAGTAGATTCAGATTAAGGGGTAGGAGAAAGGGGGATATATCTGGCAACTATAATTGGCAGCTCCCTGGTGAAGAACCATGTTTTAATACCAGGCATGTCCTTACCTTAAGGTAGCACAGTCAATGGGTGTCAATCCCTCTGTTATTGTTTAGCGAATAGGTATTTGCCACAAAGTGAAATGTGGGCGTATAAAGAGGCAAAGTCTAGAGTATCTGTATATACAGTCTGTGCTGCCCTGTCACATATTCACTAGCACTAATAATAGACCGGGTTAGACCAAGTAGACAAGTAGCTTTGGTTCGTGTGAAAGGATTATTAATGGTAAATTAATGGCACCAGAGTATTAGCAAGGCATTAAAATAGAAAACGAACAAGGGGCTAATGCAATAAAAGTTGAAAAGTTTGCCTGTGTTATTAGTCTGCAGCAACCAAACAGGTGTGTATAACTGTTGTAACCTGGTAAAAGCTTTCATCTGATTGGTTGCAGCAAATTAATAGCACTGGCCAAACCTCCTATTGCATTAGCCCAATATATTTTGTGTAGTTCTCATTTTTGTTCTCAAGAAAGTTTTCTACAGAACATTTTCAAGTTCATCGAAAAATTCTGTTTTTCCAGGTACTTTGGTATTTTCAAGTTCATATCTTTTTCCTTGTTACACCTGAATTGTATAACCTTCAAAGATATTCAGATAGATAGAGAAGCATTGAACCAAACAAACCGTCCTCTCATTCATGGGTAAATATAAGTGAGTTTCAGTCTGGAATGTGAGACACTAGTAGATACAGTTTGAAATGCCAGCGGACAAAATTAAAAGCACGTTAATACATTTACAAAAAATGTTATTACTATATAATAATATATTTTTTTTTTTAAATAATTATGCACAAAATCATTCAACACCTAAATTACAGCTTCTTTAAATTAAAAATACATTGCAATAAACACTTAACCTTTTCTCCCAAAACTGACCCCAGCTTCCCTAGGAAACCTGTTTCCATTCTGAACTAAATAAGTTGTTTAGTATTTGAGGTGATAAAACAGGGTCCCCCAGTCCAACCCATCTAGCAATATCCTCATTTCCTGCCTAACTGTTGATCCAGACGAAGGCAAAAAAAACCACCAAATTTATGAAGGGGAAAGAATTCCTCCTGACTACAAGTGGCAATCGGAAATTTCCTGGATCAACTCTACTTATGTATCAATACCAGTAACTTGAACATTCCTTGTTTGCATGCAGAACTCATCCAGCTTTTTTTTTAAACTGACCAATGACCTGCCATAACACACGTCCACTGTAAGACAGTTCCATAGCTTTACCGTTCTCACAGTGAAAAACCCTTTCGAATTTGAAGCCTAGTCCTTCTTTCTTCAAGTCTTAAGGGATGTTCTTTGTGTCCTCTGACTGTTCTATTGGTGAACAATGCCCCAGATAGTTTATTGTATGGCTGTTAATATATTTACACACAGTAATCATATTCCCACGCAAGCGCCTTTTCTCCAGCTTACATAATTGTAACTTTTCCAGTCTCTTTCATATTCAAGCTCCCCCATCCCTTATTAATTTAGTTGCCCTTCTCTGAACCTTTCCATTTCAAAGATGTCCTTTTTGACACAGGATTCCAAAATTGTACTGCATATTCCAAATGAGGCCTTACCAATGCTTTGCAAGAGGGAGAATTACATTTTCCCTCCTTGAATCCATACCCTCTTTATACAGGCAATACCATTGGCTCTGGCTGTTGCCGCCTGCACATGCTTGCTACCTTTAGTTGGATCCACCAAAACTCCAAATCCCTTCCAACAGGGATTCACTTAACACAGACCATTTATAGTACAAGTAGCACAAGGAAATTTAAGTCCAAAATGCATACCTTACATTTATCAACATTGAATTTCATCTGCCACTGCTCAATGTGACAATCTATCTAGATCCCGCTGCAACGACTTGCACATCTCTGAAGTTTTTAATGGTCGACAAAGTTTGTGTCGTCAGCAAACACCGAAACCTTGCTGACAAACCCCCTTCCAAATCATTAATAAACAGATTAAATAGAAGCGGCCCCACCACAGAAACCCGTGGCACCACCACTTAGCACTTTAGTCCATAATGATGAAGCCCCATTTACAACTACTCTCTGCATCCTATTCATTAACCAATTTACTTCCGTGTACAATGTGACTCCCCAGACCAACACCACAATGTTAGATATTACCAGATCCAACAGAGCTCCTTTTCTAGTAGGAACCTCAACCACCTGTGAGAGAAAATTATCCTGCAGCAAATTCAGGAACTCATTGCCTTTTTCTGTGATGGCAGTTCCACCACACCAATCAATGTCAGAGTAATTAAAGTCCCCCATAATGAGCACACTCCCCAAACTTGCAGCCATTGCCAACTGCATATGAAGTTCTCACCTCCTCTCTGCTAGCATTTGGCGGCTTATAGCAGACACCGAAAATGACATTACCCCCTTTCCTGTTGCCTAATTCTACCCATATTGCCTCCACTTTATCATCCATATCGCCAGTTATCTCTTCTTTTAAATGTGGCTTCAATTCTTTTTTAACATAAACACATACTCCTCCCCCTTTCTTTTTTGCTCTACCCTGCCTAAACAAGGCATATCTTTCTATATTTACAGCCCAGTCATGAGAACTGTTCAACCACGTTTCTGAAGGAGCGATGTGGTATATAAGGGCGATTGTCGGTTATAGGAGATGTCGGTATAAAGGAGCGATGACGTATAAAGGAGCGATGTCGGTATTAAAGGAGCGATTGCGTATAAGGAGCGATGTCGGTATAAAGAGCGGTATGGCTCGGTATAAAGGAGCGATGTCGCGTTATAAAGGAGCGATGTCGTATAAAGGAGCCGATGTTGGTATAAAGGAGCGATGTCGGTTATAAGGAAACGATATAGTTATAAAGAAAGTGGTGATATCGCTATAAAGGAGCAATGTGTCATATAATGGAGGATATCAGTACAAAGGACTATGTTGGTTAGAAAGGAGCGATGTCGGTTTAAAGGAGTGATATAGTTATAAAGGAGCAATGTCGGTATAAAGGAGCGATTTAGTCAGGGGCGTATAGGGTTAAGAAGATCAGGGGCACTTCTGGGACTCCATGCGCCACGCGCCGCAAAATTTTTAGGCCATGCCCCTTTCTCCGCCCAATAGGGCACACCCAAAATACTTAATGAGATGGCCAAAAAGACACAGACAGACAGTAGATAACCACAAAAAGACACACACCCGATAGTGATAAACAGACAGAAAGACAGTGAAATAGACAGACAGAGATAGAGATTTGGTGACACAAATTATGACACAACTGGCAATATCATTATATACTGGTAGCATCTGGTAATTTAAACTTACTGTGTGTTCAGTTGTAGTCAGTGCTTGGCCGGGAGACCTTCTTGTACTTTTACATGGACCTCTGCCCCTATCTATCTGTCCCTCTCTCTCTTGCTATATCTATCTAACTCTGCTATCTATCTATCTTATCTATCTATCTTCTATTAACTCTGCTATCTATTACTCTGCTATCTATCTATCTATCTACTCTGTACTATCATCTCATTCTATCTATACTGCTATCTATCTATCTAACTCGCTATCATCTATCTAACTCTGCTATCTATTATCTAACTCTGCTATCTATCTATCTATCTATCTGTCCCTCTCTCCTCTTATCTTCATCTAACTCTGCTATCTATCTATCTATCTATCTATCTATCTACTATCTATCTATCTATTACTCTGCTCTCTATCTATATATCTAACTCTGCTATCTATATATCTATATATCTACTATGCTATCTATTTAACTCTGCTATCTATCTAAAGTGCACTATCTATCTATCATTCTATCTATCTATCTATCTATCTATCTAAACTCTGCTATCTATCTATCGAACTATCTATCTTTCTATCTATCTACTCTGTATATCTATCTAGCTCTATCTATATATCTATCTAACTATCTATCTATCTATCTAACTCATCTATCTATCTATCTAACTCGGTCTATCTATCTATCTATTCTGTCCTCTCTCTCTCTCTGCTATCTATTATCTAACTCTGCCTATCTATCTATCTAACTCTATCTATCTAACTCTGCTATCTATCTATCTAACTCTGCTATCTATCTATCTAATCTCTAATCTATCTATCTATCTAACTCTGCTATATCTGATCTATCTATCTAACTATGCTATCATCTATCTATCTATCTATTTAAACCTGCTATCTATCTATCTATCTAACTCTGATCTATTTAACTCTGCTATTATCTAACTGTATCATCTATCTATCTATCTATCATCTATCTATCCTATCATAACTCTCTACTATCTATCTATCTAACTCTTATCATCTATAACTCTGCTATCTATCTATCTAACTTGCTATCTAGTTAACTCGCATCTACTAATGCTATCTATATCTATCTAGCTATCTATCTACTCCTCGACCTACACTAGAGCAGCGAGCGAACTCGACGATCACAGCAGCGAAGCCTACGATATATCGACTCTATCGTTATCTATCTATCTAACTCGCATCTATCTATCTAACTCGCTATCTATCTATATATCTATCATCTATCTATTATCTATTAACTCTATCTATCTAAATCTGATCTATCCTAACTCTGCTATCTATTTAACTCTGCTATCTATTCTGATCTATCTAATCGTAGGGACAGTGAGACACCAGACAGTCAGAGTAGGGGAAGGGCGGGGAGCGCAGAGGCCGTCTGTAATGTTCTGCGCCATCGCGCGCGTGACATCATCGCGCCAGCATGCGCGTGACGTCATCGCGCCGGCGGAGTCCGCCGGGGAGGCCGGAAACTAGGGGCACAAGTCAGTAAAACATTCGGGGCACTTTGCAAACATCGGGGCACGTGCCCCGAATGTTTTAACGTAGATACGCCACTGGATTAGTTAAGGAGCAATGTAGGTATAAAGGAGCAATGTCGGTATAAAGGAGTGATATACTTATAAAGGAGCAATGTCGGTATAAAGGAGGATTTAGTTATTAAGGAGCAATGATGGTATAAAGGAGCGATGTAGGTATAAAGGAGCGGATGTCGGTATAAAGTAGCAATTTCGGTATAAAGGAGTGATGTGGGTATAAAGGAGCAATATAGTTATAAGTTGCGATATCGGTATAAAGGTGGGATGTCGGTAAAAAGGAGTGATATAGTTATTAAGGAGCGATAGTATAGTACAGTATAGTATAGTATTGGAGGTTGAATAAAGACATACGCCATCCAGTCCAACCCATCTAGCAAATCCTCATTTCCTGCCTAACTGTTGATCCAGAGGAAGGCAAAAAAAAAAAAAAACACCAAATTTATGAAGGGGGAAAAAATTCCTTCCTGATCCAAGTGGCAATCAGAAATTCCCTGGATCAACTCTAATTTATGAATCAATACCAGTAACTTGCAACATTCCTTGTTTGCAGAAACTCATCCAGCTTTTTTTTTTAAACTGACCAATGAACTGCCATAACAACGTCCATTGGAAGACAGTTCCATAGTTACACATCTCACAGTGAAAAACCCTTTCCAAGCTTTAAGCCTAAACCTTTTTTCTTCAAGTCTTAAGGGATGCCCTCGTGTCCTTTGACATGTTCTTTTGGTGAACAATGCCCCAGATAGTTTATTGTATGACCCGTTAATGTATTTATACACAGTAACATATTCCCCACGCAGGCCTTTTCTCCAGCATACATAATTGTAACTTTTCCAGTCTCTCTTCATATTCAATCTCCCCAATCCCCTTATTAATTTAGTTGCTTCTCTAGACCCATTCCATTCAAAGATGTCCTTTTGTACACAGGATTCAAAATTGCACTGCACTTTCAAATGAGGCCTTACCAATGCTTTGTAAAGAGGGAGAATTACATTTTCCTCCCTCGAATCCATACCTCTCTTTATACAAGACAATACCATGCTGGCTATGGCTGTTGCCACCTGGCATTGCTTGCTACCTTTAAGTTTTATCCACCAAAACTCCAGATCCCTTTCTAAAAGGGATTCACTTAACACAGAGCCATTATAGCATAAGCAGCACAAGGATTTTTAAGTCCAAAATGCATCACCTTACATTTATCAACATTGAATTTCATCTGCCACTTAGCAGCCCAATGTGACAATCTATCTAGATCCCCCTGCAACGATTGCACATCCTATGAAGTTTTAATGGTCGACAAAGTTTTGTGTCATCAGCAAACGCAGAAACCTTGCTGACAATACCCACTTCCAAATCATTAACAAATAGATTAATAGAAGCGGCCCCAACACAGAACCCTGTGGCACCCACTTAGCTTTGTCCATAATGATGAAGCCCCATTTACAATTACTCTCGCATCCTATTCATTAACCAATTTTCTATCCATGTAAAATGTGACTCCCCAGATCAAACAGACCTTAGCTATAACATAGTCGCCTATGGGGGACTGTATAAAAGCCTTTTCAAAATCCAAGTAAACTACATCTACTGCTATGCCAGAGTCTAAATTTCACTTACTCCTTATAAAAGCCAAGCAAGTTAGTTTGACAAGATCTATTCCTCCTAAATCCATGCTGGTTACTACTTATGTCAGTCCTTGAAACATACTCTAGAACATGTTCCCTATAAACTTTCCAGGATCTCCCCACCATTGAAGTTAAACTTACAGGCTTGTAATTACCCGGTGTGAAGACTACCCTATTTGAATATTGGAATGAGGTAGCCTTTTTCCAATCCAGAGGCACACCACGGACATGAGGGAATCAGCAAAAATAAGAAAACAATGGCCTAGATAAAACTGAACTTAGCTCCCTAAGTACACGAGGATGTATTTTATCAGGAGATTTATTAATATTAACCTTATTTAGTCTTTCTGTACCATATCTTCGGTTAACCAAAGTGCACTTGAATCTTTTATACCATTATTGTACTATACTCTATGATATCTGTACTTGGATCTTCTATATTGTATATAGAGGGGAAAAATTATTAGACATTTGCTTTATAGCCCATCCTCGTAACTAACTTATCCCATTAATTAATGGTGCCACATTCTCAGTCCTCATCTTCTTACTATTAATATACTTAAAAACATTTTTAGGCTTAGTGATGCTTTGTTCAGCTATCCTAACTTCATTATTAATTTTAGCTAGTTTAATTGCTTTCTTACACTCCTTGTTACAGGTTTTATAATCCCTAAAGGCCCTTTCCGTTCCTCGGCCTAAAGGTTTCAAATGCCTTTCTTCCTTTCCATTGCCTCTTTACATCAGAATTAAGCCACATGGGCGCAGATTATTTTTTTACATTTATTTCCCCAGGGTATAAATTAAGATGTGAACTGGCTAAAATCCCTTGAACACAGTCCACTTCTGTTCAGTACCTTTTCCTGATAATACATTATCCCAGTTGACATTCTGAAAGCTGCTTTAACCTGGGAAAATTTGCCTTCCCAAAATTAAAAGTCTTTGTAACCCAGCGCACTTTTCCTTTCGATAACAAAGTGCAAACGCCCACTTTTCATGGTCACTATTCCCTAAGCCTCCAGTTACCTTTAATCTATAATGCGCTCCACAATGTTAGATATTACCAGATCCAACAGAGCTCCTTTTCTAGTAGGAACCTCAACCACCTGTGAGAGAAAATTATCCTGCAGCAAATTCAGGAACTCATTGCCTTTTTCTGTGTGGCAGTTCCACCACACCAATCAAGTCAGAGTAATTAAAGTCCCCCATAATGAGCACACTCCCCAAACTGCAGCCCTTGCCAACTGCATAGAAGTTCTCACCTCCTCTCTGCTAGCATTTGGCGGCTTATAGCAGACACCGAAAATGACATTACCCCCTTTCCTGTTGCCTAATTCTACCCATATTGCCTCCTTTATCATCCATATCGCCAGTTATCTCTTCTTTAAATGTGGCTTTAATTCTTTTAACATAAACACATACTCCTCCCCCTTTCTTTTTTGCTCTACCCTGCCTAAACAAGGCATATCTTTCTATATTTACAGCCCAGTCATGAGAACTGTTCAACCACGTTTCTGCTATACCTATTACTTCATACTTTTCATTCAATGCCATAATTTCCAATTCACCCCTTTTGTTAGCCAGGCTTCTCGCATTTGCAAACATACAATTAAGATTATTATCCTGTAATTTATTCGTACACTTTAATACACATGCCTCCCTATCCCCTATGCTAGCCCCATCCCCCTTTCCGCCCCCCACTGGCCTATCTACACCCTGCTTTCCTCCTGGGCTATCTATCCCAGTGAGACTGCTAATACCCTCCCCCAAACCTAGTTTAAAATCTCCTACAAACCTCTAGCCATCTTCTCCCCTAAAACAGCTGCACCACGATGAAGGTATAAAGGAGGGATGTCAGTATAAAGGAGCGATATAGTTATACAGGGGCGATATAGGTATAAAGGAGGGATGAAGGTATAAAGGAGCAATGTCGGTATGAAGAAGCGATTAAGGTATAAAGGAGGGATATCGATATAAAGGAGCGATATAGTTATAAAGGAGTGATGTAGGTATAAAGGAGCGATGTCAGTATAAAGGAGGGATGTCGGTATAAAGGAGGGATATCGGTATAAAGGAACGATATAGTTATAAAGGAGCGATGAAGGTATAAAGGAGGGTTATCGGTATAAAGGAGCGATGTAGGTAAAAAGGAGCGTAGGTATAAAGATTTTGGTATTACAAATAGTATATTGGAATGTGAATAATAGATGACTATTGGTTACATACCCCATATCGTGTGTACCATTCTTCTGAAGTATTTTATTCCAGTGATGTTATAATTACAATATACTTTAGTGGTGTGGTGAGTTATTTCATCTGTGCATTAAAGGAATTTTACTGCACAAATGTCTTTCTAATTAGAAGTATCTTTATTTATTGATAAAATGCTGCTAATGTGTAAAAATGTATTTGTGAATTCTAAAGGTGTCCATACATGCAAAGATAACAATTGTTCAATCTACATTACAACCATTTTTCAGTCATGTCCAGTAAGAAAAATGATTTATGATATAGAGATATCCTGTCTGTGTATCTAATTTTTTATTATTAAGTTAAAAAGGGTTAAATTGTACTAGGGTACTATCCATGGAAGGTAGATATGGCATTTTTAATTACAGATTTAAAGGAGCAGTTCAGTGGAAAATATTAAAAGGTATTATTTTATACCCAATTAGGGAGATTCAATAAAAGTTCTTATCGTTTAAAATGGTGCTAACTTTGCCCCAACCAATCAGATGTTAGCTTTCAAATGTTACATAAGTTCTGATTGGTTGGGGCAAAATTAGCACCATTTTAAACGATAAGAACTTTTATTGAATAACCCTCAAAATGTCTTCACTTTCATCAATGGCTAGCACAGTACAATTCTTTACTAATATTGTTTATATTACACACACACACACACACACACACAGGGGCATATTTATTAAAGTTTGTTAGCTTTTCGCTGCCGTTTTTGCCAAATTCAGACATAGCAGAATTTATAAAAGTCATTACCGCCATTTTGATTATCACAGCTATCTTATTTTACATATTCTCCTCCACTTTTCTATGCTTTCCTGTGGTCAGCAGGAGGCTGTAATTTCAGGTTCTGTATCGGCCCTTCTTTTTCCCAGGGTGCATAATTCCTTATAATGTTCCTATCAGTAATTCCTACTGAATGGCTGCTGAATGGGTCAAACATGCAAGATCATCAGGGACTTTATTAGGGGGTCCAACAACAGGAAGTCACTATTTCAGATGTATCTGTTGTATTCAATTAGATCAACTGGACTTGAAATGTAGTTCTTGAAGACGTTTCGCTAGTCATCCGACTGGCTTTCTCAATTCAGAATGACTTGTACAAGAATCTGTGGCTATTATGTACCCTGGAAAATCCCAATTAGCATATCACAGCCAGGTGTTAAGGGTGTGATTAGTTAGTGGCTAAGAGGTGTTATAGGAACGCCCAGAGTAAGGTGTTAAAACAGCATTGTACATGGCAGACAGTTGGTGTCGAACCCCCCCACCTCTATTTAGGCTTGGTTTCTTTATTTTCACATAAATGGCCTCCTTAACACCTCTCTTGAACCAGTCACGTTCCTTCGCCAGTATGTTAACATTACAATCTTCAAAGGTATGTCCTTTATCCTTAAGATGCAGATACACGGCTGAGTCCTGACCCGAGGAATTGGCTCTTCTGTGCTGGGCCATACGTTCGACACCAACTGTCTGCCATGTACAATGCTGTTTTAACACCTTACTCTGGGCGTTCCTATAACACCTCTTAGCCACTAACTAATCACACCCTTAACACCTGGCTGTGATATGCTAATTGGGATTTTCCAGGGTACATAATAGCCACAGATTCTTGTACAAGTCATTCTGAATTGAGAAAGCCAGTCGGATGACTAGCGAAACGTCTTCAAGAACTACATTTCAAGTCCAGTTGATCTAATTGAATACAACAGATATACCATGACCTGGATGAATGAGAACCTTCACAAGCACTATTTCAGATGCATTTATTTATGCACAGACAAAATGATGAATGGGCAGACTAAGGTCATTGGAATGGGAAATACTGCCTTTTCTCTTTAAAGAAATGTATTTGCGCTGACTGATTTGATATTACTGTATATTAAACATAACTTGCCACAGCCGGAGTGAGAGGGAAGTGGGAATCTCTTAGTTCGATATTGTGTTTCCAGAAACTATTTGAGGAATACCCCTGTGTATAAACATCACCATAGAAAGCGTATTCTTTATTTAGTTGGATTATCCCAGAGTAGGAATAGGCAGAAATTAATTTTTAAATTTTTTTATTATTTTCATGTGTTATATAACCCAAACCAAATCTCTGCTGCCAAGTTACATTATAAATTAGGAATTGCAGCCCATTACATTTGGTTACAACATTAATGGTTGTTTACAGTGTCTTCTATGCTGTCGGCTCAGTTCCTCAACTGCCCTGCTGTGAGGTCCCTCAATGTTTTAAGATCTCTGTGTCACCTCTTCAACTGTTGAAGAAACCACTTTTCCATCAACCACTTCTTCAATCACTGTCTTCACCTTTTTAATGGAAGTTGAGCTCTGTTCTTTGCTGATGATGGTAACAGCTGAAATAAAGAAATAGAAGATTTCGGACTTATTGCCATTGAATCTCCATGGGAAGTGCAGGTTATCTTCTATCATTCTCCAAATTTAGTCACCTAAAATTCTATAGACAAATGTACTTTCCTCACATACATAAAGATTATTGACCTCATCCATTAACACACCACTACAATGCTCTTGTTATATTTCCATAAATACATTCCCTAGTGCCCCAAAGACTTCAGCTGAAGTGACATGGAGTAAAATTCATTGTTTCAGTTGAAATAGGGGGAATTAGTTCACGTGTAGACAGGTACATTTGGAACTGATTCAACAAAAGACAAAAACACCTGTGTGGCACTATGTTAAATACAAAGGAACACCAGGGAGCACGACAATCGAATGCAGTTTTGTGGTTCAGATATAAACATGCAGGTAACTAGGGGTGGGATTTGAATTCTGCGGAACTTAGCAACTTTTTGGATTTCTTTAAAACTGAAACTTTTCATAACTTTAAATATTCAATGGATTTATCGATTATTTAAAGGGCATGTCCACCCCATTTATATTTTTTTTCTGTAATGTAGGGCTCCCTCCCCCACCCCCAACCGCTATAGTAATTTGTCTAAAAACTCCCCCGATCATTACTTACTTTGCCTCTCTCCTTCGAAATTCTGTCATGGCCCTCTGCTTGCATGAAACTGCAAGCAGGGGGCTGGACCGGAAGCCGCATCCGCGATCAGCTGAAAGGCAGCCAATCACGGACGTGGCTTCCGGCTGTACGAACATTGGAGGAGAGAGTCAAAGTAAGTATAGATCGGGGGAGTTTTTAGGCAAATCACTAGAGTGGTTAGGGTTGGGGCAGGAAGCCTCACACTACAGAAAATGGGTTTGTAGCTAGGGGAAGGGAGAGCAAAACAGCAGGGAGAGGGAGGTAGAGGAGAGCTGCACTGAGCATGTGCAAATTCTCCCCGGAGGAGAGACAGGAGGCAGAGACAGGAGGCAGAGACTGAATGGGACTTGGCCAGGCTCCTGGTGGTCAGTTTTCTGGACTTTGGAGGGACAGGAGAACCATTTGGAGCAGGAATGTAAGGTAAGAATTTCTATACACTACACAGTGGGGCCAGTAGTGGGTTAAAGTGCAACTCCACCCTCATAAGAACATCTTTTAGAAAGAATGGCCTCTTTAAAATATGTTGATATACCATAGTTTGTCCTATGAATTCATTGCTGTATGCCTGCTATGCTTCTGGATGCATCATGGAAACTGAGCAATTTAGAAACCTGTACTGAGCCTGTACTAAGCCTGGGCATGCTCAGAAGAGGTAGACAGGGGATTAACCTTCAGTCATTGGCTGTGATGTCATTTGTCAAATCCATAACTGACAGTTACTAACTGGAAGAACCAGGAAGCAGAAACAGGGGAAACAGGACATTGTGCAGAATTTCAGGTTAGACTTATATATTTCAGATTTCATACTATTACCGTTTAGGGTTTTGGGGGGTGATTTACCTGTATGTAAGTTTTCATTTTGGGGATGGACTTGCCCTTTAAATTCTAGTTTTGGGGGTGGATATGCCCTTTAATATTGAATATTGGACATCGAACATTGAATGATCAATATCGAATATTCAATATTCAATATCGACCATCAAATATTTGTTATGAAATTTGAAAATTCGATACAGAACGAAGACTTTGATTTGGTTTCGTAGCGAAACTCATCAGTTTTCGAACATCTCTAGTTGTAACCAGTAATTTGTTAAGCAATTATACTTCCTGTAGGTCAGTACAGCAAATTCTACTGCATAATGCACTTTAAAAAGATGCATAGCTGCTGCTTGTGGCTGCCAATGTAGGAAAACTGCTTAAAATGTCCTTTATTATAGATTCAAAAGATAAAAGTTACTGATAGTTCTGATATATTCTAGATATATAGGTTATAGAGAGAATCAGACAACTTACCTTTCTGTGTTTCAGGTTGTGAATATCTGTGAATAAATCATATGGACATGGTTAATACAGTATACCACTTATTAGAAAAAACAATATTGATTATATTGTATACATTTGTTATTGCAAACTATTGTATGCTGTTTCATAAAGCAACGATGGTAATCATGGAAGAAAGGAATAATATGAGGAATCAAAAGGTCAAGAAATCGTATTTCCTGACCTACCATTTTAGGTGACTATAACCACACACATGTGTGACATACTGTAACTAATTTATCTACCTTAAATATGACATACCAATGGAAATTAAGAAGATAGTTTATAGCAATAGGAAATATGCAAATATATGTTTAAAAAAATAAATACCCATACTGTGTGTCCTCCCCTTCTAGAAGGCGTCTGTAGGTAGCAATTTCCATCTCCAGTCTTGTCTTCGCATCAAGCAGCATTTTGTATTCTAAGGAGTGACGTTCAGCATCTGACCGTAGGTTTTGGAGATCTAATTCCAATGAAGTGATCATAGCCTGGAGTTTGTCCAACTGGGCTCTGTAACTGTATTCTGTTTCAGATAATGTGCCTTCTAGTGCGCTTTTCTAGAAAAGGTTGAGATGCAATGTTAGAATAATTCAACATAACATTCGGCAAACAAAATACTCTCAGCCTCTTTCTCATGACATTCAAGTGCGTTTTTCTAGGAAAGGTTAAAATGCAATGTTGGAATAACTCAACATAACATGCAGAAAAAAATACTCTCAGCCTCTATCTCATGACATTCCTAGCTAACAGAAATCATTCAACTTTTAAAAAGTAGAACCTCCACCTATTGTGTGGGGGAATTCACTGCAGTCACGCTAACCAATTTAATACTGTTTGATGCACAGTATTGCAAAAAAGACACCCGCCATAATCGATCAATAAGTTTTTGCAGCTATTTCTGCATGTAAAATAGACACACAGGGGTAATCCCATTCGTAATTTAACCAGAGACACAAAAGGGACTACCCAGAGCTAGTATTTCATTTTAAAAGGGTTTTTGATCAAAAATGTTCTAACCTAATTATAGCACTATTAAGATAAAAAATAATGCAGATTGGGGTATTTTAGAAACTGAATCACCTACTTATTTTGGATTTATTAGCATTAAAAATAGTAATTGTTCTTAATAACATGCAACATTATTTCTGCTCTGATGCAGGAGTGTACTCTTACCATGTTTATGAGTGACTGAAGTTCAATTTCCAGACTTTGCAATGTACGTTTGAGGTCTGTGACCTCTGACCGAGATGTCTGGAGAGCTGCATTGTTGACAGCAACTTCTCTGTTCAGATTTTCAGTCTGTTAAAAACAAAAACACATGTGTTAAAGATTTAGGAAAGGATCAATAGCTCTATATGATCAGCGATAACTTTTCAATAGAGATGTAATGTGGGTTTGAATAGAACCCGGTTTCGAATCGAATCTGAGGGTTTCGAAGTCCCGACAAAACTTTCGGAACTCCCGGATTTCACGGAACACGGATTTTCCGAATTTTTGATTTTTAACGAAAATAGACGATCATCGAAAATCGAAAATAGACAATCATCGAAAATGGAAAATAGACGATTATCGAAATAAACCTTGAAAGTAATGATCGATTTTGGTAACTCTCAAAATATGATACTGAACCTCGAAAACAGCCTGATCATGAGGAAAGATGGTTTTAAAGTAAGTTTTGGTTATATTTATGGGTTCCCCAGACCATTCCCAAGGTCTCTGTGTCATTTACAGCAACCTACTATTTTTTTCTCTCATAGACTTCTAGGGGTTAATTTTTCGTATTTTAAATTTCGAAAATGGAATGAAACTCAACAGTTTCGAACATCTTTACTTTTCAACTCTACTGTGTATTCAGTCATGAAACTTAAATTACTATTTCAACTTTTACAGAAAACAGTTATCTGGCTGTATGATTCCAGCTTTTTAATTATGTTAAAAGCAAAACAGCAGACGCTTGAGAGAACTTCAACTCAACCTTTACCTTCAACAGACAATTGATGATACTGGTTTGTCACAATGTTAATTAGCAGGTGAATAGCAATACATAGTGTCTCTATAGTGTCTCCATATCTCAGACAGTGAGGCACAACTCCAGGCTCCAAAAGCAGGACATACACAGGTTGATTTGTTCGATCAATTTTCAAATAAAAAAGTGGCAGAAATTTCCCACTTTGTAAATTCAGCTTGAAAACTGCTGAAGATGGGGTCAATGGAAATTGTTCACCTGACCTGATCTTTGTTTTTTTCAATCAACCGTTCGATGTCATGGTTGAACCGCCATTTATATTTCAACTGATTTCCCAAATAGGGTTTAAATATCCCATGGCATGCTAAAGAGATGTCTGGTTTATCTAGAAAGATTCTTTGGTCTTTGCAGTTTTAAAGCCCGTACGCATGCATGATCGCGGCGCACAATGTGTACGAGCGCCCATTTCAGCTGGACATAGGTCGGGCATCGTTGATGATCTGACAGGGCAGATAATCAATGATGCCCTACTGAGCTCCCATACATATACTGATAGCTGGCCAGAGCAGCCATGCGTAAACAGTGTGCGTCATAAGTCGGGCCCCGCGATTAAGTGTATGTACAAAGCTTTAAATAAACAGTTTAGATGGTAAACTTCCTTAGAAAAAGACTGACTTTATTATGCTTGCTTGTTCTTAAAAAACAAAAGCCTCCAGCTTACCTGTCCTCTGTACCAGGTTTCCACCTCTTGTCGGTTTTTCTCAGCCATGGCTTCATACTCTTCCCTTATGTCTGCCATGATCTTTGACAAGTCAACAGGGGGAGCAGAGTCCAATTCCACGTTCACGGTGCCTCCGGCTTTACCCCGAGAAGCTGCAAGTTCCTAAGACAGAATCAGAACGAAGAAGATTACAGAATGCCCTACTGACATTTGGTCATTTATTTTAATTTACCGTAATCATACATGCTAATTTGGTTACCTATAGCCGAAAAGGAAATAGAGTACACAAGATTTCATGGGTAAACAAGGAATAAATTAACTATAGTCACTCTAGATTTTTTGGCAGCTTTTGAAAGTAAAAGCCAAGCTGACGTATTAGCCATATTTTATGGCAAGATTAGCCATATTTTATAAATTTAAGTTTTAGTCTTTACCTCTTCATGACTCCTCTTCAGGTAGATGAGTTCCTCCTTTAGGGTTTCAATATCTAATTCAAGGTCTGATTTGTTAATAGTCAAATCATCAAGGGCTTTGCGAAGTCCAGCAATGTCGTTTTCTGCTCCAAGTCTGATAGCCAGTTCTGATTCAAACCTTTAAAAATTCAATGAAACATGTTAACATAGTGTGGGGGGGGGAAACAAAGGAAGGAAAAGTCAGTACTTTGGAGATAAGTTTTCTAGATATCTGCTGTACACCCAGGGGGAGGACCTAGGGGGCTGATGGTATTAGAGATGATATTAGAGTTGCAAAAGTTTGTCCATGTTATTAAGCTGGGTAAGCACAAAGAGATCCTTCGTCTTGGCCAACTGTTTGGCACATCCGACCAGTTGGCCAGGATGAAGACCTGTCGGCCACGGCAAAAGTAGCCAAGGCTGACAGTTCGGTGACTTATTAGGGATTGCAAACTTATGTATATTGGTTATAATAGGTATATGCTTGTGAAGGTTCTCATTCATCCAGGTCATGGTATATCTGTTGTATTCAATTAGATCAACTGGACTTGAAATGTAGTTCTTGAAGACGTTTCGCTAGTCATCCGACTGGCTTTCTCAATTCAGAATGACTTGTACAAGAATCTGTGGCAATTATGTACCCTGGAAAATCCCAATTAGCATATCACAAAACTTATCTCCAAGTACTGACTTTTCCTTCCTTTGTTTCCCCCCCCACACTATGTTAACATGTTTTATTGAATTTTTAAAGGTTTGAATCAGAACTGGCTATCAGACTTGGAGCAGAAAACGACATTGCTGACTTCGCAAAGCCCTTGATGATTTGACTATTAACAAATCAGACCTTGAATTAGATATTGAACCCTAAAGGAGAACTCATCTACCTGAATAGGAGTCATGAAGAGGTAAAGACTAAAACTACATTTATATAATATGGCTAATCTTGCATAAATATGGCTAATACGTCAGCTTGGCTTTTACTTTCAAAAGCTGCCAAAAATCTAGAGTGACTATAGTTAATTTATTCCTTGTTTACCCATGAAATCTTGTTGTACTCTATTTCCTTTTCGGCTATAGGTAACCAAATTAGCATGTATGATTACGGTAAATTAAAATAAATGACCAAATGTCAGTAGGGCATTCTGTAACTTCTTCATTCTGATTCTGTCTTAGAACTTGCAGCTTCTCGGGGTAAAGCCGGAGGCACCGTGAACGTGGAATTGGACTCTGCTCCCCCTGTTGACTTGTCAAAGATCATGGCAGACATAAGGGAAGAGTATGAAGCCATGGCTGAGAAAAACCGACAAGAGGTGGAAACCTGGTACAGAGGACAGGTAAGCTGGAGGCTTTTGTTTTTTAAGAACAAGCAAGCATAATAAAGTCAGTCTTTTTCTAAGGAAGTTTACCATCTAAACTGTTATTTAAAGCTTTGTACATACACTTAATCGCGGGGCCCGACTTATGACGCACACTGTTTACGCATGGCTGCTCTGGCCAGCTATCAGTATATGTATGGGAGCTCAGTAGGGCATCATTGATTATCTGCCCTGTCAGATCATCAACGATGCCCGACCTATGTCCAGCTGAAATGGGCGCTCGTACACATTGTGCGCCGCGATCATGCATGCGTACGGGCTTTAAAACTGCAAAGACCAAAGAATCTTTCTAGATAAACCAGACATCTCTTTACATGCCATGGGATATTTAACCCTATTTGGGAACTAGTTGATATAAATGGCGGTTCACCATGACATCGAACGGTTGATTGAAAAAAACAAAGATCAGGTCAGGTGAACAATTTCCATTGACCCCATCTTCAGCGTTTCCAAGCTAAATTCACAATGGGAAATTTCTGCCACTTTTTTATTTGAAAATTGATCGAACAAATCAACCTGTGTATGTCCTGCTTTTGGAGCCTGGAGTTTTGCCTCACTGTTCGAGATATGGAGACACTATAGAGCACTATGTATTGCTATTCACCTGCTAATTAACATTGTGACAAACCATTATCATCAATTGTCTGTTGAAGGTAAAGGTTGAGTTGAAGTTCTCTCAAGCGTCTGCTGTTTTGCTTTACATAATTAAAAAGCTGGAATCATACAGCCAGATAACTGTTTTCTGTAAAAGTTGAAATAGTAATTTAAGTTTCATGACTGAATACACAGTAATTTGAAAAGTAAAGATGTTCGAAACTGTTGAGTTTCATTCCATTTTCGAAATTTAAAATACGAAAAATTACCCCTAGATTCTATGAGAGAAAAAATAGTAGGTTGCTGTAAATGACACAGAGACCTTGGAATGGTCTGGGAACCCATAAATATAACCAAAACTTACTTTAAAACCATCTTTCCTCATGATCAGGCTGTTTTCGAGGTTCAGTATCATTTTTTGAGAGTTACCAAAATCGATCATTACTTTCAAGGTTTATTTCGATAATCGTCTATTTTCCATTTTCGAAGATTTTCTATTTTCGATTTTCGATGATCGTCTATTTTCGTTAAAAATCAAAATTCGGAAAATCTGGTGTCCGTGAAATCCGGGAGTTCCGAAAGTTTTGTCGGACTTCGAAACCCTCAGATTCGATTCGAAACCGGGTTCTATTCAAACCCACATTACATCTCTATTGAAAAGTTATCGCTGATCATATAGAGCTATTGACCTTTCCTAAATCTTTAACACATGTGTTTTTGTTTTTAACAGACTGAAAATCTGAACAGAGAAGTTGCTGCAACAATGCAGCTCTCCAGACATCTCGGTCAGAGGTCACGACCTCAAACGTACATTGCAAAGTCTGGAAATTGAACTTCAGTCACTCATAAACATGGTAAGAGTACACTCCTGCATCAGAGCAGAAATAATGTTGCATGTTATTAGAACAATTACTATTTTTATGCTAATAAATCCAAAATAAGTAGGTGATTCGTTTCTAAAATACCCCAATCTGCATTTTTTTTCTTAATAGTGCTATAATTGGTTAGAACATTTTTGATCAAAAACCCTTTTAAAATGAAATACTGCTCTGGGTAGTCCCTTTTGTGTCTCTGGTTAAATTACGAATGGGATTACCCCTGTGTGTCTATTTACATGCAGAAATAGCTGCAAAAACTTTATTGATCGATTATGGCGGGTGTCTTTTTGCAATACTGTGCATCGCAAACAGTATTAAATTGGTTAGCGTGACCTCAGTGAATTCCCCCACACATAGGTGGAGGTTCTACTTTTAAAGTTGAATGATTTCTGTTAGCTAGGAATGTCATGAGATAGAGCGCTGAGAGTATTTTTTTCTGCATGTTATGTTGAGTTATTCCAACATTGCATTTTAACCTTTCCTAGAAAAACGCACTTGAATGTCAAGAAGAGGCTGAGAGTATTTTGTTTGCCGAATGTTGTTTGAATTATTCTAACATTGCATCTCACCTTTCCTAGAAAAGCGCACTAGAAGGCACATTATCTGAAACAGAATACAGTTACAGAGCCCAGTTGGACAAACTCCAGGCTATGATCACTTCATTGGAATTAGATCTCCAAAACCTACGGTCAGATGCTGAACGTCACTCCTTAGAATACAAAATGCTGCTTGATGCGAAGACAGACTGGAGATGGAAATTGCTACCTACAGACGCCTTCTAGAAGGGGAGGACACACATTATGGGTATTTATTTTTTTAAACATATATTTGCTATTTCCTATTGCTATAAACTATCTTCTTAATTTCCATTGGTATGTCATATTTAAGGTAGATAAATTAGTTACAGTATGTCACACATGTGTGTGGTATAGTCACCTAAAATGGTAGGTCAGAAATACGATTTCTTGACCTTTTGATTCCCATATTATTCCTTTCTTCCATGATTACCATCGTTGCTTTATGAAACAGCATACAATAGTTTGCAATAACAATGTATACTATAATCAACATTGTTTTTTCTAATATGGTATACTGTATTAACCATGTCCATATGATTTATTCACAGATATTCACAACCTGAAACACAGAAAGGTGTTGTCTGATTCTCTCTATAACCTATATATCTAGAATATATCAGAACTATCAGTAACTTTTATCTTTTGAATCTATAATAAAGGACATTTTAAGCAGTTTTCCTATATTGGCAGCCACAAGCAGCAGCTATGCATCTTTTTAAAGTGCATTATGCAGTAGAATTTGCTGTACGACCTACAGGAATATAATTGCTTAACAAATTACTGGTTACAACTAGAGATGTTCGAAAACTGATGAGTTTCGCTACGAAACCAAATCAAAGTCTTCGTTCTGTATCGAATTTTCAAATTTCATAACAAATATTTGATGGTCGATATTGAATATTGAATATTCGATATTGATCATTCAATGTTCGATTGTCCAATATTCAATATTAAAGGGCATATCCACCCCCAAACTAGAATTTAAAGGGCAAGTCCATCCCCAAATGAAAATTACATACAGGTAAATCACCCCCCAAAACCCTAAACGGTAATAGTATGAAATCTGAATATATAAGTCTAACCTGAAATTCTGCACAATGTCTGTTTTCCCCTGTTTCTGCTTCCTGGTTCTTCCAGTTAGTAACTGTCAGTTATGGATTTGACAAATGACATCACCACCAATGACTGAAGGTTAATCCCCTGTCTACCTCTTCTGAGCATGCCCAGGCTTAGTACAGGCTCAGTACAGGTTTCTAAATTGCTCAGTTTCCATGATGCATCCAGAAGCATAGCAGGCATACAGTAATGAATTCATAGGACAAACTATGGTATATCAACATATTTTAAAGAGCCATTCTTTCTAAAAGAGTTCTTATGAGGGTGGATTGCACTTTAACCCACTACTGGCCCCACGGTGTAGTGATAGAAATTCTTACCTTACATTCCTGCTCCAAATGGTTCTCCTGTCCCTCCAAAGTCCAGAAAACTGACCCCAGGACCTGGCCAATCCCATTCAGTCTCTGCCTCCTGTCTCTGCCTCCTGTCTCTCCTCCGGGAGAATTTGCACATGCTCAGTGCAGCTCTCCTCTACCTCCCTCTCCCTGCTGTTTTGCTCTCCCTTCCCTACTCACACCCATTTTCTGTAGTGTGAGGCTTCCTGCCCCAACCCTAACCACTCTAGTGATTTGCCTAAAAACTCCCCCGATCTATACTTACTTTGACTCTCTCCTCCAATGTTCGTACACCCGGAAGCCACGTCCTTGATTGGCTGCCTTTCAGCTGATCGCGATGCGGCTTCCGGTCCAGCCCCCTGCTTGCAGTTTCATGCAAGCAGAGGGCCATGACAGAATTTCAAGGAAGAGGCAAAGTAAGTAATGATCGGGGGAGTTTTTAGACAAAATTACTATAGCGGTTGGGGGGGGAGGGAGCCCTACATTACAGAAAAAAAATATAAATGGGGTGGACATGCCCTTTAAATAATCGATAAATCCATTGAATATTTAAAGTTATGAAAAGTTTCAGTTTTAAAGAAATCCAAAAAGTTGCTAAGTTCCGCAGAATTCAAATCCCACCCCTAGTTACCTGCATTGTTTATATCTGAACCACAACTGCATTCGTTGTCGTGCTCCCTGGTGTCTTGTATTTAACATAGTGCCACACAGGTGTTTTTGTCTTTTGTTGAATCAGTTCCAAATGTCCTGTCTACACGTGAACTAATTCCCCCTATTTCAACTGAAACAATGAATTTTACTCCATGTCACTTCAGCTGAAGTCTTTGGGGCACTAGGGATGTATTATGGAAATATAACAAGAGCATTGTAGTGGTGTGTTAATGGATGAGGTCATAATCTTTATGTATGTGAGGAAAGTACATTTGTCTATAGAATTTTAGGTACTAATTTGGAGAATGATAGAAGATAACCTGCACTTCCCATGGAGATTCAATGGCAATAAGTCCGAAATCTTCTATTTCTTTATTTCAGCTGTTACCATCATCAGCAAAGAACAGAGCTCAACTTCCATTAAAAAAGGTGAAACAGTGATTGAAGAAGTGGTGTGATGGAAAGTGGTTTCTTCAACAGTTGAGAGGTGTGACACAGAGATCTTAAACTTGAGGGACCTCACAGCAGGGCGTTGAGGACTGAGCCGACAGCATAGAAGACACTGTAAACAACCATTATGTTTGTAACCAAATGTAATGGGCTGCAATCCTAATTATAATGTAACTTGGCAGCAGAGATTTGGTTTGGGTTATATACCACATGAAAATAATAAAAAAATTTAAAAATTAATTCTGCCTATTCCTACTCTGGGATAATCCAACTAAATAAAGAATACGCTTTCTATGGTGATGTTTATACACAGGGGTATTCCTCAAATAGTTTCTGGAAACACAATAAACTATAGAGATTCCCACTTCCCTCTCACTCCGGCTGTGGCAAGTTATGTTTAATATCAGTAAATATCAAATCAGTCAGCGCAAATACATTTCTTTTAAAGAGAAAAGCAGTATTTCCCATTCCAATGACCTTAGTCTGCCCATTCATCATTTTGTCTGTGCATAAATAATGCATCGAAATAGTGCTTGTGAAGGTTCTCACTCATCCAGGTCGGTATATCTGTTGTTTCATTAGATCAACTGGACTTGAAATTAGTTCTTGAAGACGTTTCGCTAGTCATCCGACTGGCTTTCTCAATTCAGAATGACTTGTACAAGAATCTGTGGCTATTATGTACCCTGGAAAATCCCAATTAGCATATCACAGCCAGGTGTTAAGGGTGTGATTAGTTAGTGGCTAAGAGGTGTTATAGGAACGCCCAAGTAAGGTGTTAAAACAGCATTGTACATGGCAGACAGTTGGTGTCGACGTATGGCCCACACAGAAGAGCCAATTCCTCGGGTCAGGACTCAGCCGTGTATCTGCATCTAAGGATAAAGGACATACCTTTGAAGATTGTAATGTTAACATACTGGCGAAGGAACGTGACTGGTTCAAGAGAGGTGTTAAGAGGCCATTTATGTGAAAATAAAGAAACCAAGCCTAAATAGAGGTGGGGGGTTTCGACACCACTGTCTGCCATGTACAATGCTGTTTTAACACCTTACTCTGGCGTTCCTATAACACCTCTTAGCCACTAACTAATCACACCCTTAACACCTGGCTGTGATATGCTAATTGGGATTTTCCAGGGTACATAATAGCCACAGATTCTTGTACAAGTCATTCTGAATTGAGAAAGCCAGTCGGATGACTAGCGAAACGTCTTCAAGAACTAATTTCAAGTCCAGTTGATCTAATTGAATACAACAGATACTCTGAAATAGTGACTTCCTTTTGTTGGACCCCCTAATAAAGTCCCTGATGATCTTGCATGTTTGACCCATTCAGCAGCCATTCAGTAGGAATTACTGATAGGAACATTATAAGGAATTATGCACCCTGGGAAAAGAAGGGCCGATACAGAACCTGAATTACAGCCTCCTGCTGACCACAGAAAGCATAGAAAAGTGGAGGAGAATATGTAAAATAAGATAGCTGTGATAATCAAAATGGCGGTAATGACTTTTATAAATTCTCTGCTATGTCTGAATTTGGCAAAACGGCAGCGAAACGGCTATTTTGGAGAAAAGGTTAAGTGTTATTGCAATGTATTTAATTTTAATTTTAAAGAAGCTGTAATTTATGGTTGTTGAATGATTTTAGCATAAATTATTAAAAAAAAAAAATATATTATAATAGTAATAACATTTATTGTAAAATGTATTAGAACGTGCTTTAATTTTTGTCCTGCTGGCATTTAAACTGTATCTACTAGTGTCTCACATTCCCAGACTGAAACTCACTTATATTTACCCATGAATGAGAGGACGGTTTGTTTGGTTCAAGCTTCTCTATCTATTGAATATCTTGAAGGTTATACAATTCAGGTGTAACAAGGAAAAAGATATTGAACTTGAAAATACCAAAGTACCTGGAAAACAAGAATTTTTCGATGAACTTGAAAATGTTCTGTAGAAAACTTTCTTGAGAACAAAAATGAGAACTAACACTAAAATATTATTGGGCTAATCAATAGGAGGTTTGCCAGTGCTATTAATTTGCTGCAACCAACAGATGAAAGCTTTTTACCAGGTTACAACAGTTATACATCACTGTTTGGTTGCTGCAGACTAATAACACAGGCAAACTTTTGCAACTTTTATGCATTAGCCCCTTGTTCGTTTTCTATTTTAATGCCTTGTAATACTCTGGTGCCATTAATTTACCATTAATTAATCCTTTCAACCTGAACCAAAGCTACTGGTCTACTTGGTCTAACCCGGTCTATATTATTAGTGCTAGTGAATATGTGACAGGGCAGCACAGACTGTATATACAGATACTCTAGACTGCCTCTTTAATAGCGCCACATCACTTTTGTGGCAAATACCTATTCGCTAAACAAATACAGAGGGATGTGACACCCATTGACTGTGCTACCTTAAAGGTAAGGACATGCGGTATAAACACATGGGTTCTTCACCAGGGAGCTGCCAATTATAGTTGCCAGATATATCCCCTTTCTCCTACCCTTAAATCTGAATTACTGAATGGACTGAACGACCCTGGTCACAATGTTAATATAACAAACACGTACATTTGAACTGCATTGTTGATATTTATAACATTAGAGTACAGTACCTCACCATAATCTGGTATTGTGCATCTTAAACCATTGATGTACATTGGTATAACATTCAGATATTTTGATCGTATTATGCCATATTAGGTACAGTTTCTGCATAAACTACTGTTGTCTAGTAAACTTGCACAGTGTACAATGTGAACTTCCAGTACACATCAAGCCAAACAAGTCCTTGCATAGCTAATGAATTTACACCGCCCCGCCATTCTAGTGATTACCAACTGATCTGACTGTCTTCTTGCGAGAAAGGAATCTTTAATGACTCCTCAGATAAGGAAGGACATTTCATGCATATTTACTTTGAGGAATTTTCTTTTGTGTAAACAGTTCTGTTGTTATGCTGGTCAACCCCCCTAAGACAGAATGACATCATGAGACCCTCCCCTTGGATTGGTATTTAAGTTTGAGCAGGAGATGTTTAGAGGGTCAGTCTACCCAAGGGAACAAATCTTTGCTACTTAGGTCCTTTATCTTTACAGCCTTGCAATGAGTTTCTCTACCCGCAGTGTCTCCAGTCCATGTCTATGGTATGCTTTCATCACCAGGGGTGAACCGGGCTCGTAGTCTGGCAGGAAGTGCTCCATCAGTGAGAATGTCATCTGCCAGACTAACCAATTCAGCTGCTTTTGGAGGAGCCCCAGCCTTTGAATTGTGCCATAAAACGCAATGGCAAGGAAACATGCAGAACTTGAACGACCGCCTGGCAACTACTTGGACAGGGTAGATTATAACTATGTTTGGATTTAACATTAACATAAGGATATATATCTTAGTTAAAACTAAGGGGGTATTCAATAAAGTTCTATTGTTTAAAATGGTGCTAATTTGCCCAACCAATGAGATGTTAGCTTTCAAATGTTAAAAAGTTCTGATTGGTTGGGGCAAATTAGCACCATTTTAAACGATAAGAACTTTATTGAATCTCCCTGTAAATGTTTTCAGCTGTTATCTAATATTTTAATAAAATCTTTTTAATGTATATTTATTATCTTCTTTGTATCTGTATCATGTATTCAGTTTTAGCACCTCTATTAAACTGATATCCAAGTATTTCATGAAACAACTTCAACTTGTTAATGCATTTAGATTCCATTTATACCTAAACCTTTGTGTAGTACTATAGTGATGTTGTATAAAATTGCATTTATAATATACCCCTTTGTGTAGTACATAGTGATGTTGATAAAATGCATTTTATATATACACCTTTGTGTAGTACTATAGTGATGTTGTATAAAATTGCATTTTACATTTAAACCTTTGTGTAGTACTATAGTGATGTTGTATAGAATTGTATTTTTTATATACACCTTTGTGTAGTATATAGTGATGTATAAGATTGCATTTTATATTTACACCTTTGTATAGTACTATAGTGATGTGTATAAGATGTTATATTTACACCTTGTGTAGTACTATAGTGATGTTTTATAAGATTGCATTTTATATATACACCTTTGTGGTAGTTCTATACTGATGTTATATAAGATTGCTTTTATACTTAAACCTTTGTGTAGTACTATAGTGATGTTGTATAAGATTGCATATATTTACACCTTTGTGTAGACTATAGTGATGTTATATAGATGCATTATATATACACCTTTGTGTAGTACTAGTGAGTTTTATAAAGATTGCATTTTATACTTAAACCTTTGTGTAGTACTATAGTGATGTTATATAAGATTGCATTTTAGACTACACTTTTGTGTAGTACTATAGTGATGTTGTATAAGATTGCATTTTATATTTAACCTTGTGTGTAGTATTAGAGTGATGTTGTAAAGATTGCATTTTATATTTACACCTTGTTGTAGTACTATAGTGATGTTGTATAAGATTGCATTTTATACTTACACCTTTGTGTAGACTAAGTGATGTTTGTATAAGATTGCATTTTATACTTACACCTTTGGTGTAGTACTATAGTGATCTTGTATAAGATTGCATTTTATACTTACACCTTTGTGTAGTACTATAGCGTTGTTGTTAGTATATTCAACCTTCCATTCATTGCTGAAGAGAAAATTTGAGTATCCACACAGCCACTTGTATTAATATATGAATAGGACCCCTTTGCTTTATGTGTTGTAATTAAAATCCCACTGTTCCTCCTATACACACTTATCTCTGTAATTTCAAACATTTTCTTCTCGTATAGACCTTTTTAGTGACATCTAAATTAGGAAATTTAACACATTCAGTGTAACTAGACACACACCTTTTCAGACACATTACAGTCCTGACTGAGAAGTTTTACCTCCTGTAATTTATTTATTTCATGGATGTGAAACAGCAGATACAGCCTGTCAAATTTAAAATCTTTATAGAAAGACCTGCTACCATTATTGCAATTCCTTCCCAGTTTCTCACTTGGTGGTAGTATTTTTGCATCCAGTGGTTTAGAATGGTATGTTCTAGAAAGATATTATATGTCTGGTAGATATATTTCCCATAAAGGCTCATCAGTAAGTACAGGTCATAAAAACCTGAATCCTTCAAAAAACTAGGAATTGCAGAAAGCCATTCCAATGTGAGAAGTCTATTGGGACTACAGATTCCTTTAATATCATACCTTGTTATTATTTTAAATAATCTTAACAATCTCTGATGTCTTTCTTAACCTTCTTACAATCTCCCATTACTTACTTGTCTTTTTTAACCCTTCTTAACAATCTCCCCATTACTTGTCTTTTCTTAACCTTCTTAACAATCTCCCCATTACTTGTTTTTTCTACTACCTTACCAATCTCCCCATTACTTTCTCTCTCACCCCTCCTACCAATCTCCCCATTACTTGTCTCAACCTTCTTACCAGTCTCCCCATTGCTTGTCTCCCTTCACCTCTGACCAATCTCCCCATTATTTGTATCTCCTTCACCCTTTTCGCCAATCGCCAATTACTTATCTTCTTCACCCTTCTTTTATGTCTTTTCAAATATTTTTCTTTTGAATTTCCTATGTCTATACTGTGCTCTATAATGTCTAATGAAGACAAATGTAATTTATCTGGGAATTTTTTTGTCTTTCAGGTACGGGCATGTGAAAAAGTCAACCACGAGCTGGAAATAAAGATCAGGGAATTCTATGATAAGAAAGCAGCAGCGGGTACTGTTGACCTTAGTGGTTACTAGATACAATCAACAAACTGCGCTCACAGGTAAATTACAATTAACTTTGGGGTATTTCTACAAATGACAGTGACAGTGAAATAAAAATGAGGTTAAGAATAAAATCTAAGCGACGATCATTGTAACATAGCCTTAGCCTACCAGTTAGTTAAATTGCTGGTTTCAAACAAGTCCTTTATAAACTGTAGTTGGTTGATAACTTTTTTTGATTTCTGTTCCCTGTGCGTCACAAAGGGACATTGCTAATAAGTAGCACACTATCTGTCATTCAGCCACCCAGGCTAACAGTAGTATATGTTTTTAATAGGCTGCCTGAGAGCTTTGGTTTGCCATTTATAAGATTCTCTGATCTCAACCCTAGTCACATTTCCCCAGTAACTTGGCTTCATTTTTAAATTCTTTTTTAGAGATTTTGTGGTAAACACATTTAAACACCACATTACAGCATCAACCTTTTTGCAAAAGATTCCACAATACTTCTGCAGAGGACCATGTTACAGTGAAAAAACATATTTCACATAACTGTCTTGTCAGCATATTCTGCAAATACAGGACCCCATAAATCATATCACCTTGCATTCTACTCTGCCATCAGCCTTTGGGCACAGGTTGTTAGTTGAATTCACAAAGCATGGAATAATGAATGTGGGAGAAGTTTAAACATTAGAATTAGAATTAAAATTAGTTTGTTGGCCCATAATTAAGGCAGATGTATCTCCTTTGCAGATTCATAATGCTGTCATTGACATGCAAGGCAGTTACTCCAAATTGATAATGCCAAACTGGCAGTCGATGACTTCAAAATTAAGTAAGTCGATGAGCTAATGTCATTGTCCACAGTAGGGCATATCAACTTTCTAATGTGGTGTATGGTGCATTAATTATATAATGTAAACAAACTAACTACATACAGTAAATTAATTAACAAATTTGTTTCATTTTTTTCTAATGCCTGTGACTATAAAATAAATATTAACAGTTAGAAAGAAAAAAAAACTACCCATATTAACAATCTGTTGTATCAATTAGATCAACGGACTTGAAATAGTTCTTGAAGACGTTTCGCTATCATCCGACTGGCTTTTCAATAGAAGACTTGTACAAGAATCTGTGGCAATTATGTACCTGGAAACTCCAATTAGCATATCACAGCCAGGTGTTAAGGGTGTGATTAGATAGTGGCTAAGAGGTGTTATAGGAACGCCCAGAGTCTAGATATCTGCTGTACACCCAGGGGGAGGACCTAGGGGGCTGATGATATTAGAGATGATATTAGAGTTGCAAAAGTTTGTCCATGTTATTAAGCTGGGTAAGCACAAAGAGATCCTTCATCTTGGCCGACTGGTTGGCACATCCGACCAGTTGGCCAGGACGAAGACCTGTCGGCCACGGCAAAAGTAGCCAAGGCTGACAGTTCGGTGACTTATTAGGGATTGCAAACTTATGTATATTGGTTATAATAGGTAGTTTTTTTTTCTTTCTAACTGTTAATATTTATATTTTATAGTCACAGGCATTAGAAAAAAATGAAAACAAATTTGTTAATTAAATTTACTGTATGTGAGTTAGTTTGTTTACATTATATAATTAATGCACCATGACACCACAATTAGAAAGTTGATATGCCCTACTGTGGACAATGACATTAGCTCATCGTACTTACTTAATTTTGAAGTCATCGACTGCCAGTTTGGCATTATCAATTTGGAGTAACTGTCTTGCATTGTCAATGACAGCATTATGAATCTGCAAAGGAAAGATACATCTGCCTTAATTATGGGCCAACAAACTAATTTTAATTCTAATTCTAATGTTTAAACTTCTCCCACATTCATTATTCCATGCTTTTGTGAATTCAACTAACAACCTGTGCCCAAAGGCTGATGGCAGAGTAGAATGCAAGGTGATATGATTTATGGGGTCCTGTATTTGCAGAATATGCTGACAAGACAGTTATGTGAAATATGTTTTTTCACTGTAACATGGTCCTCTGCAGAAGTATTGTGGAATCTTTTGCAAAAAGGTTGATGCTGTAATGTGGTGTTTAAATGTGTTTACCACAAAAGTCTCTAAAAAAGAATTTAAAAAATGAAGCCAAGTTACTGGGGAAATGTGATCTAGGGTTGAGATCAGAGAATCTTATAAATAGGCAAACCAAAGCTCTCAGGCAGCCTAATTAAAACATATACTACTGTTAGCCTGGGGTGGCTGAATGACAGATAGTGTGCTACTTATTAGCAATGTCCCTTTGTGACGCACAGGGAACAGAAATCAAAAAAAGTTATCAACCAACTACAGTTTATAAAGGACTTGTTTGAAACCAGCAATTTTAACTAACTGGTAGGCATAAGGCTATGTTATCAATGATCGTCGCTTAGATTTTATTCTTAACCTCATATTTTATTTCACTGTCACTGTCAGTTGTAGAAATATCCCCAAAGTTAAGTGTAATTTACCTGTGAGCGCAGTTTGTTGATTGTATCATAGTAACCACTAAGGTCAACAGTACCCGCTGCTGCTTTCTTATCATAGAATTCCCTGATCTTTATTTCCAGCTCGTGGTTGACTTTTTCCAATGCCCGTACCTGAAAGAACAAAAAAATTCCCAGAATAAATTACATTTGTCTTCATTATGACATTATAGAGCAACAGGTATAGACATAGGAAATTCAAAAAGAAAAATATTTGAAAAGACATAAAAGAAGGGTGAAGAGAGATAAGTAATTGGCGGATTGGCAGAAAGGGTGAAGGAGATACAAATAATGGGGAGATTGGTCAGAAGGGTGAAGGGAGACAAGCAATGGGGAGACTGGTAAGAAGGGTTAAGGGAGACAAGTAATGGGGAGATTGGTAGGAGGGGTGAAGAGAGACAAGTAATGGGGAGATTGGTAAGAAGAGTTAAGAAAAGACAAGTAATGGGGAGATTGTTAAGAAGGGTTAAGAAAAGACAAGTAATGGGGAGATTGTTAAGAAGGGTTAAGAAAAGACAAGTAAGTAATGGGGAGATTGGTAAGAAGGGTTAAGAAAAGACATCAAGAGATTGTTAAGATTATTTAAAATAAATAAACAAGGGTATGATATATAAAGGAATCTGTAGTCCCAATAGACTTCTCACATTGGAAGTGGCTGTCTGCAATTCCTAGTTTTTTGAAGGATTCAGGTTTTTATGACCTGTACTTACTTGATGAGCCTTTATGGGAAATATATCTACCAGAGCATATAATATCTTTCTAGAACATACCATTCTAAAACCCACTGGATGCAAAAATACTACCACCAAGTGAGAAACTGGGAAGGAATTGCAATAATGGTAGCAGGTCTTTCTAAATAAAGATTTTACAAAATTTGACAGGCTGTATCTGCTGTTTCATCCATAGAAATAAATAAATTACAGGAGGTAAAACTTCTCAGTCAGGACTGTAATGTGTCTGAAACAGGTGTGTGTCTAGTTACACTGAATGTGTTAAATTTCCTAATTTAGATGTCACATAAAAAGGTCTATACGAGAAGAAAATGTTTGAAATTACAGAGAATAATGTGTTATAGGAGGAACAAGTGGGATTTTAATTACAACACATAAAGCAAAGGGGTCCTATTCAGTATATTAATACAAGTGGCTGTGTGAGGATACTCAAATTTTCTCTTCAGCAATGAATGGAAGGTTGAATATACTAACAACAACGCTATAGTACTACACAAAGGTGTAAGTATAAAATGCAATCTTATACAAGATCACTATAGTACTACACAAAGGTGTAAGTATAAAATGCAATCTTATACAAACATCACTATAGTACTACACAAAGGTGTAAGTATAAAATGCAATCTTATACAACATCACTATAGTACTACACAAAGGTGTAAATATAAAATGCAATCTTATACAACATCACTCTAATACTACACAAAGGTATAAATATAAAATGCAATCTTATACAACATCACTATAGTACTACACAAAAGTGTAAGTCTAAAATGCAATCTTATATAACATCACTATAGTACTACACAAAGGTTTAAGTATAAAATGCAATCTTATATAACATCACTATAGTACTACACAAAGGTGTATATATAAAATGCAATCTTATATAACATCACTATAGTACTACACAAAGGTGTAAATATAAAATGCAATCTTATACAACATCACTATAGTACTACACAAAGGTTTAAGTATAAAATGCAATCTTATATAACATCAGTATAGAACTACACAAAGGTGTATATATAAAATGCAATCTTATACAACATCACTATAGTACTACACAAAGGTGTAAATATAAAATGCAATCTTATACAACATCACTATAGTACTATACAAAGGTGTAAATATAAAATGCAATCTTATACATCACTATAGTACTACACAAAGGTGTATATATAAAATACAATTCTATACAACATCACTATAGTACTACACAAAGGTGTAAATGTAAAATGCAATTTTATACAACATCACTATAGTACTACACAAAGGTGTATATATAAAATGCAATTTTATACAACATCACTATAGTACTACACAAAGGGGTATATATAAAATGCAATTTTATACAACATCACTATAGTACTACACAAAGGTTTAGGTATAAAATGGAATCTAAATGCATTAACAAGTTGAAGTTGTTTCATGAAATACTTGGATATCAGTTTAATAGAGGTGCTAAGAACTGAATACATGATACAGATACAAAGAAGATAATAAATATACATTAAAAAGATTTTATTAAAATATTAGATAACAGCTGAAAACATTTACAGGGAGATTCAATAAAAGTTCTTATCGTTTAAAATGGTGCTAATTTTGCCCCAACCAATCAGAACTTATTTAACATTTGAAAGCTAACATCTCATTGGTTGGGGCAAAATTAGCACCATTTTAAACAATAAGAACTTTATTGAATAACCCCCTTAGTTTTAACTAAGATATATATCCTTATGTTAATGTTAAATCCAAACATAGTTATAATCTTACCCTGTCCAAGTAGTTTGCCAGGCGGTCGTTCAAGTTCTGCATTGTTTCCTTGCCATTGCTGTTTATGGCACCAAATTCAAAGGCTGGGGCTCCTCCAAAAGCAGCTGAATTGGTTAGTCTGGCAGATGACATTCTCACTGATGGAGCACTTCCTGCCAGACTACGAGCCCGGTTCACCCCTGGTGATGAAAGCATACCATAGACATTGGACTGGGAGACACTGCGGGTAGAGAAACTCATTGCAAGGCTGTAAAGATAAAGGACCTAAGTAGCAAAGATTTGTTCCCTTGGGTGAGCTGACCCTCTAAACATCTCCTGCTCAAACTTAAATACACAATCCAAGGGGAGGGTCTCATGATGTCATTCTGTCTTAGGGGGGTTGACCAGCATAACAACAGAACTGTTTACACAAAAGAAAATTCCTCAAAGTAAATATGCATGAAATGTCCTTCCTTATCTGAGGAGTCATTAAAGATTCCTGTCTCGCAAGAAGAAGCAGATCAGGATCAGTTGGTAATCACTAGAATGCGGGCGGTGTAAATTCATTAGCTATGCAAAGGACTTGTTTGGCTTGATGGTGTACTGGAAGTTCACATTGTACACTGTGCAAGTTACTAGACAACAGTAGTTTTATGCAGAAACTGTACCTAATATGGCATAATACGATCAAAATATCTGAATGTTATACCAATGTACATCAATGGTTTAAGATGCACAATACCAGATTAGGTGTAGGTACTGTACATCTAATGTTATAAATATCAACAATGCAGTTCAAATGTACGGTGTTGTTATATTAACATTGTGACAGGGTCGTTCAGTCCATTTCCAGTAGATTCAGATTTAAGGGGTAGGAGAAAGGGGGATATATCTGGCAACTATAATTGGCAGCTCCCTGGTGAAGAACCCATGTGTTTAATACCAGGCATGTCCTTACCTTTAAGGTAGCACAGTCAATGGGTGTCACATCCCTCTGTATTTGTTTAGCGAATAGGTATTTGCCACAAAAGTGAAATGTGGCGCTATTAAAGAGGCAAAGTCTAGAGTATCTGTATATACAGTCTGTGCTGCCCTGTCAACATATTCACTAGCACTAATAATAGACCGGGTTAGACCAAGTAGACCAAGTAGCTTTGGTTCAGTGTGAAAGGATTAATTAATGGTAAATTAATGGCACCAGAGTATTAGCAAGGCATTAAAATAGAAAACGAACAAGGGGCTAATGCAATAAAAGTTGCAAAAGTTTGCCTGTGTTATTAGTCTGCAGCAACCAAACAGGTGATGTATAACTGTTGTAACCTGGTAAAAAGCTTTCATCTGATTGGTTGCAGCAAATTAATAGCACTGGCAAACCTCCTATTGCATTAGCCCAATAATATTTTAGTGTTAGTTCTCATTTTTGTTCTCAAGAAAGTTTTCTACAGAACATTTTCAAGTTCATCGAAAAATTCTTGTTTTCCAGGTACTTTGGTATTTTCAAGTTCAATATCTTTTTCCTTGTTTACACCTGAATTGTATAACCTTCAAAGATATTCAGAATAGATAGAGAAGCATTGAACCAAACAAACCGTCCTCTCATTCATGGGTAAATATAAGTGAGTTTCAGTCTGGGAATGTGAGACACTAGTAGATACAGTTTGAAATGCCAGCAGGACAAAAATTAAAAGCACGTTCTAATACATTTTACAATAAATGTTATTACTATTATAATAATATTTTTTTTTTTTAAATAATTTATGCACTAAAATCATTCAACACCATAAATTACAGCTTCTTTAAAATTAAAATTAAAATACATTGCAATAAACACTTAACCTTTTCTCCAAAACTGACCCCAGCTTCCCTAGGAAACCTGTTTCCATTCTGAACTAATTAAGTTTAGTTTAGTATTTGAGGTTGAATAAATACATGCGTCCACCCAGTCCAACCCATCTAGCAATATCCTCATTTCCTGCCTAACTGTTGATCCAGACGAAGGCAAAAAAAACCACCAAATTTATGAAGGGGGAAAGAATTCCTTCCTGACTACAAGTGGCAATCGGAAATTTCCCTGGATCAACTCTACTTTATGTATCAATACCAGTAACTTGTAACATTCCTTGTTTGCAGAAACTCATCCAGCTTTTTTTTTAAACTGACCAATGAACCTGCCATAACAACGTCCACTGTAAGACAGTTCCATAGCTTTACCGTTCTCACAGTGAAAAACCCTTTCCGAATTTGAAGCCTAGTCCTTTTTTCTTCAAGTCTTAAGGGATGTTCTTGTGTCCTCTGACATGTTCTATTGGTGAACAATGCCCCAGATAGTTTATTGTATGGCCTGTTAATATATTTATACACAGTAATCATATCCCCACGCAAGCGCCTTTTCTCCAGCTTACATAATTGTAACTTTTCCAGTCTCTCTTCATATTCAAGCTCCCCCAATCCCCTTATTAATTTAGTTGCCCTTCTCTGAACCCTTTCCATTTCAAAGATGTCCTTTTTGTACACAGGATTCCAAAATTGTACTGCATATTCCAAATGAGGCCTTACCAATGCTTTGCAAACAGGGAGAATTACATTTTCCTCCCTTGAATCCATACCTCTCTTTATACAAGGCAATACCATGCTGGCTCTGGCTGTTGCCGCCTGGCACTGCTTGCTACCTTTAAGTTTGTTATCCACCAAAACTCCAAGATCCCTTTCCAACAGGGATTCACTTAACACAGAGCCATTTATAGTACAAGTAGCACAAGGAATTTTAAGTCCAAAATGCATCACCTTACATTTATCAACATTGAATTTCATCTGCCACATCAGCTCAATGTGACAATCTATCTAGATCCCGCTGCAACGATTGCACATCCTCTGAAGTTTTTAATGGTCGACAAAGTTTTGTGTCGTCAGCAAACACCGAAACCTTGCTGACAAAACCCACTTCCAAATCATTAATAAACAGATTAAATAGAAGCGGCCCCAACACAGAACCCTGTGGCACCCCACTTAGCACTTTAGTCCATAATGATGAAGCCCCATTTACAACTACTCTCTGCATCCTATTCATTAACCAATTTCTATCCGTGTACAAATGTGACTCCCCAGACCAACAGAACTTAGCTCCCTAAGTACCCGAGGATGTATTTTATCCGGTCCAAGAGATTTATTAATATTAACCTTATTTATTTCTTTCTGTACCATATCCTCAGTTAACCAAAGTGCACTTTCTTTTATACCAAAGTGCATCTTTTATACCATTATTGCTACTATACTCTATGATATCTGTACTTGGATCTTCTATAGTGTATACCTGGGGAAAAAAGTATTCAAGACATTTGCTTTATCGCCATCCTCCGTAACTAACTTTTTTAATTAATTAATGGTGCCACATTCTCAGTCCTCATCTTCTTACTATCAATATACTTTAAAGGGCATGTCCACCCTTAATAAAAACTTTTCACATATAATAGAACACAGCCCCCCAGCCCCAACTGCTATAAAAATAATTTCAGAAAGTGCCCAGATCTTTACTTACCTTCCCTCTCTCCTCCGACGCCCGGCCTTCTGCTTGCGAGACACTGCAAGCAGGGGGCGGGACCGGCAGCCGCATTCGTGATTGGCTGAGAGGCAGCCAATCACGGATGCGGCTGCCGGCTTCTCAGAATGCAGGGGGAGCGAGGGAAGGTAAGTACAGTTCTGGGGACTTTCTAAAAATAATTTTTATGCGGTTGGGGCTGGGGGAACATATTTTATTATGTGGCCAAGGGGTTTTATGGTAGGTGGAGGGATAGCAAAACGGGAGGGAGAGGGAGGGGGAGGGAGGGGGAGAAGGGCTGCAGTATGCATGCCAAACTTCTCCCGGAGGCCAGGTAGGAGGCAGAGTCCTATATGGACTCTGCTATCCTCCTGGTGGGCAGTTTTTGGCACTTTGGGGGGGGACTACAGGAGAACCATATGGAGCTGGGATGTGACGTAAGGATTTTACTACACTACATGGTGGGGCCATTAGTGGGGGGGATTATAGTTTTTGGGGTGGACATGCCCTTTAAAAAATGTTTAGGCTTAGTGATGCTTTTTTCAGCTATCCTAACTTCATTATTAATTTTAGCTAGTTTGATTGCTTTCTTACACTCCTTGTTAGTTTTTATAATCCCTAAAGGCCCTTTCCGTTCCCTCGGCCTTAAAGGTTTTAAATGCCTTTTTCTTCCTTTCCATTTGCCACTTTACATCAGAATTCAGCCACATGGGCGCGGATTTATTTTTTTTACATTTATTTCCCAAGGGTATAAATTTAGATGTGAACTGGCTTAAAATCCCCTTGAACACAGTCCACTTCTGTTCAGTACCTTTACCTGATAATACCTAGAGCTGCTTTTAACCTGGGAAAATTTGCCTTCCCAAAATTAAAAGTCTTTGTTAACCCAGCACACTTTTCCTTTAGATAACAAAGTCCAAACGCCACTATTTCATGGTCACTTTTCCCTAAGCCTCCTTTATATCTATTATGCGCTCCACAATGTTAGATATTACCAGATCCAACAGAGCTCCTTTTCTAGTAGGAACCTCAACCACCTGTGAGAGAAAATTATCCTGCAGAAAATTCAGGAACTCATCGCCTTTTTCTGTGATGGCACATCACAGAAAAAGGCGAATCATTTCCAAACAGCCCTTAACATTGCAAAGAGAATTGATGGGATTATCGAAATAAGTTTTTCCTGCTTTCGATAGAACAAACAGCATTATTGATGGGTCTATCAAAAACTCTGTTTGGTAAATTTTCCATCAATCCCATCTACTAGAACCAGACCTTATAAGTTCTTCCAATCAGATTTTCAATCGGAAAAATATTGGACCATGCATGCTACCTTAAGAAAAACTACAGTAAGGTCTTAAATTCCCAGCTAATTCCATTGGAATCTGATCCTAATTTTGCCACCATTTGCAACCCCAATTAAATGGTCAAATGAATGAGACAATAACTGTGGTGGAAATTGTTAATCTGTCTCAATAGATCTCAGTGTTCTTAATTTGTGTATTTCCAGCTTTACTCTCACTAGATTCTCACATTTTGTGGATTCTCCTATGTTTAAAGGAGAATGAAAACAATTTATTTAACACTAATAAATTCATTCTCCATTAAGGAAAACTCCAATGTAGGAAAACTCTATGTAGATTCCTAACACTTTGTGCGCTGCTGTCTTAAGCTGGGTACACACATCAACGATAAAGTCTGATCCAACGGTATCGGGGCTTTATCGTTATGTGTGTACGCCCGTTTCCCGAACAAGCGCGCGGCCGCCGAACGATCGGGTTGACCGAATGCTCGTTCAGGAAAGTCCGAAAATTTCCATCGGCCGCGCTAGACACCCTATAGAGGAGTCTAGCGCGGCCGATGGAAACACACAGTCCCGAGCGTTCTCCTTATGAAGTTCATAGGGAGAACGCTCGGGACTGTGTGTATGCAGAACTTTGAAAGATGGCAGACAGGATCTTGCAGATCCTGTCTGTCATCTTTCAGAAATCTGTGCTGTGTGTACCTAGCTTAATTTATAATGGAAAGATCTGTGGCTTTTGTGAATTTTGCTCACTGATAATGTGTACATATTGTCAATGGAATATGCCAACAGACAGAAATCCTTAATAACATACACTAACACATTCACAGCTGTATGCCAGAAATTGGTGTGGATTTAAGAGAGTTTTACAGTGAGTGTCTCATTATCTTTGTTTCTCCATGATGACAAGTGAGTTACCAATATGTGCCAGTTTTAATAAATTAATATACATTGTTCAGACCCGGTGCAGAGAATTATAAATATCTAATGATCAACGGGAGCTCTCTGTCTTCACTGGGGGGAAATGAAGCTGCAATTTACTTATATAAATCTAAGACAAGAATTTCAAGACTGTGTGGTTATTTTAACTCCACCAAATACCTGGTGTTAAAACACAAAAAGATTCAGACGTAACAGAAAGGAATTTCAGGAAGTTGCTGTCCAAATAGTGTGTGTGTTTGGGATCCTGGTTTAACTCTTGATGTAATAATATATAATAATCACTGTTCTCAGCATCTAACTGATTTTATTAATACAGGGTTTCTCAAAAGTGGTAGAGAAAATATTTTTACCAGCATAATGTTTTATGTATGTTGTATGTAATATATATATTATGGTAATATTTGAATGCAGTCAATGTCATGTAACATTCACACTAACCAAATCACAAACCGTGGGAAAAAACACACGGTAATTTATGTGCACTGTGCACTGTGTTACAGCATAAAACTGCTGCATGCTGTGTGCTTTGCAGCTCACAATTGTGAACGTTAAACCGTGTTCCTTGTTGTGATTTTTTCAGAACACACAGTTTTTGAAAACACACCCAAATGCTTGGTAGTGTGAAAGAAGGCTAACTTTAATTGATTAAAATATACACTGTAAAGTGCATAAAATATTGGTCATTACAATATTAAGTACAACATTAAGAACACAGGTGTACTGTAAGCAAAAAGTGCACTTCCAAGTGTGACACTGTCTTAAAAGGTCAGGGGTCAGCGTATCATCATCTGAGTTGGCAGAAGGTATTCCCTAGAACACAAGCTAATTAGAAGCTACATTCATGTAGGTATTTTAATGGTTTCAAGTAAATACTTGAATTGAAAGGAAGTCCTATAGATTTTTTACCTGTGAAGGTTAAAATTGGAAGGAATTCTATGTAATTGTAATTGTTCTTCCCCATCTGTTTAAGGAATTCCAAGTTTCGGTCTTTCTGTTTCTTTGACTGTGGCCAGTGTAGCCAGTAAGACTTGCAAGCATAGTCAGTAACATGATAATGATTTTCTTGCTCCAGGCATGCCCCTTTACACATCCACCCAAATTAACAAACCTTTAGTCTAACAACAACTTCTCATGGATTTGCTTGTGAAGGTTCTCATTCATCCAGGTCATGGTATTGGTGTATTCAATTAGATCAACTGGACTTGAAGTTTATTCTTGAAGACGTTTCACTAGTCATCCGACTGGCTTTCTCAATTCTCAATTCAATGAATTCTGAATTCTGAATTGAGAAAGCCAGTCGGATGACTAACGAAACGTCTTCAAGAACTAAACTTCAAGTCCAGTTGATCTAATTGAATACAACAGATATTTCTCATGGATTTATAAATTACAGGTGGTGTGTGGACGTATTTGCAATAACTTGTATATTTATTTTGAGTTTTTATTTAGAGAATCTTTCACCTTATTATTCTCATTCAATAGCCACCCTCTTAGATTGTAAGCTCTTTGAGCTAGAGGAATTTATATCATGAGTTATATTTGTGATCTTGTGTTTTCAATTTTAGTTCTCCTATCTGTATTACATGTATAGTAAAGAACTGTGTTCCCAAGTAGAACTGTATAATAAATATACATTTTCAATGGGGATGCCTTTACTATTAAAAACTAAACAGACCATATAGTAATGCTAATACATGCCAGTGGTATTATGGTCTCACATGCCAAAAGTGCAGCTATTGCCAGCATTTGGCCTTACCCAACATTGATTTCCTGGCATTTTGGTATCAATATCTGCACACTAGGGATTGTGCACTGTAGCAGTTGTGTAGGGTTTGCAAAGCTGCACTAGTTACCTGCACAAAGTGATCCCTGAAGTGTAGGGGTTTAAAGGGAGTTGTCAGAGAGCATTGACCAGTGTAGCTTTAGGATATTTATCCTGTATTAAAAGGCGGAAACACAGAGCTTCTCCCATGCTCATTAACCTTGTGCTGGGTACACCACAACATTTTTTGGACCGACCGACTGATAATCTATGGTGTAATTCCCAGCGGCCATGCCCGATCTGGGTCAAATTGTGTATTTTGGAAGATCCCGCCCAACTGTGCGGTCTCCAATGGGACTGTTGGCCGCAGCTACTCTTGCTGCAACCAACAGTGATTTGTCCTGGCTGAACGCACGATAGTGGTGACCAGTCGGCAGAGACAAATATCCTTCATACCCAGCAAATAGAGGTGGTAACATAAACAAACCCACTGACAAAACATAAAATAAATCCTCATACTAACACAATTGTGACACTTTATTAAAATGAAGAAAGAAAGAAAGCACAATTCAATCTAATGTGAATGTATACATGTAATTGTAAAGTGGTACAGAAGATGTTGGCGCTATATAAATCCACAATAATAATAATATACAATGCATGTGTCGGTTTAGGGTTGCCAACTTACCCATTAAGACCAGAACATGTATAATATGTACATGACAAAAGGCTGGTTGGCATTTCCATTGGAAGCGCGGTGCAGGCTGCATTGATTTCAGTGTGGCCATACAGCATGTATTTAATGCAATGGCACTGCAGCATGTAGATTCCATACACGTTTGGGTCTTAAATAGAAATGTGTCAACTCTATGTTTGATGTATATTCTTTGTAAAAAAAATACTAGTTCCTAACAAAATAGCTGTTTATACATAGAAGAGAGAATTGTGCACCCTCTATCACAACATAAAACATGCCACTGTGCAAACCTGCTTGACTAGAGAGGGCGTCGGATTCAGAAATTAATCAGCACAACAAAGGAAACACAAATAAACAGCTGTTACAAGGTAATAATTACAGTCTGTTATCACAGAGCTGGTTTGGGGAAAGCAAAAAAAGCTACTCTATTGAAACTGTCCTTTCATTTAAATTACATTACCAGTTTGTCTCTACTGTGGAGCTGGATCTATGAATTTAATTACCTATCCTTCTGCTAATCATTTAGATTCTGCAACAAGACAAAAATAAGACAGAAGTAGTATAACATCCACTATGCCATGTGATGATTTTATCTGCTGCTGTAGACACATGGGCTGACATTTTGGCACAATTACAGTAGATGCAAAATGGATTGGCCGCAGTAACATTTTTTAACATATGTTAAAATAATATCTATTCCAACCTTTATACCCTACTCATTAACTCTGCTTAACAGTTGATCTAGAGGAAGGCAACAACAAAAAGTAACAGCTGAAAAGTGAACAAAAATTCTTTCCTATAGTAACTCCAAATGGCAATCGGAAAGTCTCCCTGGATCAACCAGAACTACAGTATATGTATTAAAACCAGTCATTCTCAATATTATATAGTATCCCTGTACCAACCAGAACTACAGTATATGTATTAATACCAGTAATTATCAATATTATATAGTATCCCATACCAACCAGAACTACAGTATATGTATTAATACCAGTAATTCTCAATATTATATAGTATCCCTGTACCAACCAGAACTACAGTATATGTATTAATACCAGTAATTATCAATATTATATAGTATCCCCGTACCAACCAGAACTACAGTATATGTATTAATACCAGTAATTATCAATATTTTTTAGTTTTAGAAACTTGTCTAGCCCACTTTTAAAGCTATTCAATGAACTTGCCATTGTCACATCTGCTGGAAGACAGTTCCACGGTTTCACCGTTCTCACCGGAAGATGATTTTTTTTTTCTTCCAATCTTAAAAGATGTCCACGTGTCCTCTGATATGACCAAATTAGTGAACAATGCACCAGAGGATTTATTATATGGCCCATTCAAATATTTGTATAAACTGATTGTATTCCCATGCAATTGTAGCCGTTGCTGTCTGGCGCTGCTTGCTACAGCTAAATCTGTTAATAGAACCCCCAAATCTTTTTTCAACAGAGATTCACTTAGAAATCACATAGTTTTAAATAGGCTAAGCGATTTGTTGCACTGAAACATCACCAGCAGTGCTTTATTCCCACCAGAAAAATGTTTGGGTGTACCAATCAGTAGTCTGTCTGAAGGGAATAGTTGGCTGGTGCATTATAGGGTCACTTCTCGCAAGTACTTTTATAATTTACTAACATATTTCAGAGTTGAGCAAAATTTTTTTCAGTTCCATGTACTTTATGAATATCTCTATAATCTACCTCTTATATATCTAATGGGACCCAACTGTAAATAATACACACAACATGTTTCGGGTCCCACGGACCCTTTCTCAAGTGTCGTAACAATACATTAGAAGACATTTTAAAAGTTTAAACAAGAAGTGTTGAAAATACCCATACATACGAACAATCACAAAGTACAATCTCACAGGAAGAGAGTACCCTTGATAAACAGGTGTTCCTTTCTGATATGTTTAACCGTACAGTTTTCAATATTACAGATACATAGATAATATTCTGATAATATGGCAGGAGCCTGTTACTAAATTTACTGAGACAATGAAATTCACTAACACTTCCCATCCAACCAGTATTGATTATTTGGATGTAACTATAACAAGCAAGGGATGACAGATTGTTACAGAGCTGTTCACTTAACCGACCAATTGTATTAACCTATTATATGCAACCAGCTTTCATAATCCAGCGACTATAAACGCTATACCACAATTCCGCCACTAACTGTGAAAAAAAACCTGTGGGAAATCTCCCTGAATGCTATCTGATGTTTTCTGTAAAAAAGAAGCTGAGAGACTACCACCTCATCGGTCCTATGATCTTCTCCCTGGTACAATACCTACTTGGGGACGCACATACCCTTTTTCCTTCTGAAACTCTAGCCATGAAAGAATACATTAAAGAGCATTTGTCTCGGGATTCACTCAACCTTCCACTTTCCCAGCTGGAGCAGGTTTCTTTTTCATCGAAAAAGGACGGAGGTCGACACCCTTGCATCTAAATTAGATCACTATTAAAAATCGTTATCCACTTCCTCTCATCTCTGAACTGTTCGATCAGATCAAAGGGGGTAAAATATTCACCATACTAGATCTTCGAGGGGCATAAAATCTAATCTGTATACGCAAGGGTCATGAGTGGAAAACAGCTTTTAACACTCGGGACGGTCACTATGAGTATCTTGTAATGCCCTTCGGCCTCTGTAACGCCCCAGCAGTATTCCAAGAATTTGCGAATGACATTTTCCGTGACCTTTTGGGAATTTCAGTAGTCGTATATCTTGATGACATTTTAATCTTCTCTCAAGATTTACCCTCACATCGCCTCCATGTTAGAGACAAGTGTTACTTCATCTAAGAGAAAATAATTTATATGCCAAAATGTAAAAGTGTCTTTTTTAACTTTCTCAAGTATCCTTTCGTGGTTATATTGTCTCCGCCCAAGGTTTCCTGATGGATCATGTTAAAGTTTCAGCCATTCAAGATTGGTCTCTACCTATGGGAACCAAAGCTATTCGAAGATTCATCGGCTTTGCCAATTATTACAGACAATTCATCAAAGGGTTCTCTTCTATTATTTCTCCTATTCTAGCCCTCATCAGGAAAGGTGGTAGGCCTAATTGGTGGTCCCTTGAAGCCTTCAGAAAACTCAAAGAAGCTTTCGCCTGCGCACCAGTGTTAGTTCATCCGGATCCTAGCCTCCCCTTTTACATTGAATTTGACACCTTTGACTTGGGTGCGGGAGCCATCTATTCTCAGAGACAAGGCATCAAAGGGAAACTAGAGCCTTGTGCCTACTTTTCTAAAAAGTTACAACCCAACGAACAGAACTATGATTTCGGTAATTGGGAACTTCTTGCCATAAAAATGGCCCTTTAAGGAGTGGTGTCATTTGTTAGAAGGCACCCCTTTACCTGTTACCATCCTTACTGATCATAAGAACCTCAAATACATTCAGAATCATAAAAGGTTAAATCCCCGCCAAGCACGTTGGTCCTTATTCTTTTCCCGGTTTAACTTTATCATCACCTATGAACCTGGCTCCAAAAACAAGAAAGCAGACGCCCTTTCCAGATCATTTGTTGCTTCAGACTCTTATAACCGAGATAAGGACCCCATTATCCCATCTACTAAAATCCTAGCCTCTGTTACACCTCAGCTCTGTTCCCGAATTCAAGCTGCCCAAAACTCTGCTCATCCTGATACACCTTCAGTTAAATTCTTTTTTGCTATCCTTTTTTGAATACCGTCCTTCATGAGGAGAGATGTAAAAGACTTTATCCAAGCCTGTACCAGCTGTGCTCAGTCTAAGTTTTCTAGAACTCTACCTTGTGGTCTTCTGCAACCCCTACCCATTCCGTCCCAACCTTGGACCCATTTATCTATGGACTTTATTGTTGAACTCTCCTTCCAAGAAGAATACTGTTATTTGGGTCATGGTAGACCGTGTTAGCACAGCTATTTGTTTCACAAATTTTCCGCCTTCATGGACTTCCTTCTGAAATAGTGTCTGACAGAGGTACTCAATATGTTTCTAAATTTTGGAGAGCTCTATGTAAATCCATGGTCATTAAGTTACAATTTTCTTCAGCTTACCACCCACAGTCCAATGGGGCTACTGAATGCACTAATCAGTCTCTTGAACAATACATTCATTGTTACATTTCCTATACTCAGGATGATTGCTCAGATCTTCTGCCTTGGGCCGAGTTTGCCCATAACAATACACCTCATACCTCTTCTGGAAAATCACCCTTTTTAGGTGTCTTTGGAACTAATCCAAAATGTTTTCCCCAAGATTTTCTTTTCACACAAGTACCCACTGCCAACGACTCTGCTGCCCAGATGTCAGCAATCTGGTAGTCTGCGGAAGTCTTCCTTCGGAAATCTACTCTTGTTCAAAAGACTGCAGCTGACAGAAGACGTAGGGAACCTCCATCTTACTCTGTCAGAGATAAAGAATGGCTCTCCTCTGCTCATATTAATCTACGTGTTCCCTCCTCCAAATTAGGACCCATATTCATTGGACCCTTCCCTATTCTGGAATTGGTGGGTCCAGTGGCTGTTCTTCTACAGCTTCCTTCCAACATGCGGATTCCTAATGCATTTCATATTTCTCTCATCAAACCAGTATGCACTAACCAATATTCTACGCCTCATCTGTCTCCTGCCCTGATTTCTGTTGATGGTCAACAAGAATTTGAGATTGAGATATTGACAAAGTTCTTCTGTGACAGATAAGTAGCCTGACGCCGACTGTATAGTTGTATCTAAGGTTACTCCCTTCTCCCAGCTATAAAGTTTACTTTGTATGTCACTATTATGATGTATTATGGCTGATACACATAAGAGGATTGTATATATTTATTTTAAATGTTTTTAATTGTATTTGGAGCTTTGTTTGATATTACACTGTCCCTGTTCATATAAAGATTTTTATACTTACCATTAGAGTGTGCAGGACTGTTATTAGGGATCTTTCATCCTCTCTATCCTTATCTTATCTAGCACCTCTTATTAGCTATCATTTATAGTACTAGTACCCTATCTTCCCTCTTTATTATACTGTCAGACAAAAGGAACATAGAAATTATATCTGTGATTTTAAGGATAATACTTATAGGAGTAAGTGGTGGGATATGAACAAAAAACAATTATAGTGCAAAGCACTATAGATTAGGAAATTAAATACACTAAGGGCTAGGCCACACTGAAACGCAAACGCAATAGCATGCGATTTCATGTGCGATTTTCGTTGCGTTTGCGATTGCGATTTCTTCAATAAGTATAGGAAAACGCATGCGATTGCGATTAAAAATGCAGAACGCAAAACGCAATCGCACCGAAAAACGCGCGTTTTTTTGCGTTGCCGCGTTTTCAATAATTTTGGAAAATCGCAAACGCAAACGCAAAAAAAACGCAGCAGTGTGGCCTAGCCCTAATACCTTGTGGCCTTATGGTACAATAGAATGTAGAATGTTTCCTGTAATCAAGTTTGTCTGAAAAAATTTGTGATTAAGATTCTGTATATAAAGCTGTAAGGTTGCATAATTAATTAACGGTTATTTTACCTTTAGATTCTAGATATTTTCTTGAGATATTGATGGTCTTTCTCCAACATCAATGACTACATTTGTGATCCTGAAACGTTCTCACAGATTTGACATTGAAGAATATGTACTTTGTGAGTTATAACAAGACTAATAATGGGCAACAGCTATACTTTTATATTGTTTTTAACTAATAAGTATTAAAATACTTAGATAGATTTCAAATTGGTTTTATCGAGGGGTTTATATAGTGGCCTCGTGTCAGGTATCCACCTATTGTTATTTCATTAGAATTATTTATCAGCACTTTATTTCATATGTTTCCAAAAGGGAGATTCAATAAAAGTTCTTATCGTTTAAAATGGTGCTAATTTTGCCCCAACCAGTCAAATCTTATTTAACATTTGAAAGCTAACATCTGATTGGTTGGGGCAAAATTAGCACCATTTTAAACAATAAGAACTTTTATTGAATAACCCTGAATGCAATTACGGTAAATAATATACTTTAGGTATTATATACCGTATATTGTATTTAATGAATTGATGGTAATAAACTCTTACCATGATTTGGGTTGATTTCTGTACTCTATTTTTTATTTTAGTTTGCTTAATTGTTTTTTGGCAATCCTTATTTCAGATTTTATAGTTTTAACAGGAATGTTTCATTTAAATATTATAATGCTATAGTACGTGCTATAGCAAGTTACTATTTAATAGTGGCCTTTTATAGTTTACCTGAATGAATCACAGATACATTCAAAATACAGCTTTTTTAAGGGCATTTTTTAAAAACTAAATCAATATTATCGGCATTTCGCCAACGCAGAACATCCCAATGGCAAATAGCGTTATTATCGCGGTATTTATAAATCTGATAATTTTTTCCCACAAAAAGTATTGCATTGGAACCCCAAAATAATGGCTTAATATTACGCAATGAAACACTTATGTAAGGAACTTACCTGTACCCCTGGTCCGGCGACGATCCACTAGGTGGCTCTCCTGCACTTGTGACGTGAACAGCGCCGTGATGTTACCATGCAACCGCGCCGTCCTCCATTGTTCCAAGTATCCAGCTCCAGCATTGTATCCAGCTCCTCCATTGTTCCAAGTATCCAGCTCCAGCATTGTATCCAGCATCGATTAGCTTCCCCCTACATCAGACTAAAAACACTCCTGTTGTACCAGGGCAACGTTACAGTACAAACGGGCCATGAATGCCCATGAGGAAGTGATGTTTGAATAATCAAAGACTCTCCAGGCCCTGTCTACCCAGATGGATGTTTTTGAACATCAGCAGAATCATATGGCGCAATTTAATGACTCCTTAGCTACACGACTACCCTCTGTGAGTACTCCATCCTCAGCCCTGATGACTCCAGTTGTTCAGGTTGGACCAGAAACTCTTATTCCTCCTCCTCCACGATATGATGGTAACCCACAAGGCTGTAGAGGATTCCTAAACCAATGCCAGATCCATATTGAGCTGCAACCATCCCATTTTTCTTCAGACCGGGCAAAAGTGGGTTACATTATCACCTTACTAGAAGGGCTCTAGCTTGGGCCTCTCCTCTTTGGAAGAAAAATTATCCTTTCACTTCAAACCTTACTAATTTCCTTGAAATCTTCCAAAAAGTATTTGATGCTCCTTGTCGTAAGATTGGTGCCTCCACTCATCTTATGCAACTTAAGCAGGGGAACCACGCAGTCGGACTTTATGCCATTGAATTCCGGACCCTCGCGGCTTAAACCACCTGGAATAACGAAGCCCTAGTATCCGCTTTCTTACAGGGTCTGTCTGATCATATTAAGGACAACCTCATATCTAGGGAAATTCCCCCTCTGTTGGAAGATCTTATTATCTTATTAGTCTATGTATCCGAATAGATAGATGTTTCCGGGAACGTCAGGCCGAAAGAAATCCGTGACCGCCAGCTACCACCCGGGCTCGGTCCTCGTCCTGTGACACCAATGTCTTCTTCTCCTACACATGCTGCGGAATAACCCATGCAGATAGGCGTAACTCGTTTATCTCCACAAGAGAAACTCTGCAGGCGATCCTCTGGTCTCTGTTTATATTGTGCTGGTTCCTGACACTTTGCTAAAGTCTTCTCTGTAAAAACGGGAAACTCCTACCTAGAGGTCAGGAGGAGAGAATCTTCTAGGCAAAGATAAATCCTCTCCTCAGTGTTCCTGTGTCCATAAAGTTGAACTCTGAAACTTTGTCTTTAAATGCCTTTTTGGACTCTGGAGTAGCAGGCAAATTCATTGATTCCTCCTTTGTACAACAGTACATTGTAGGGGTACATTCTTGCGATTGATTATAGACCTCTTTCTTCTGAATTTGTTACTCAAGCCACTACTGAGTTATTCCTCCAAATTGGGGCGCTACATAAGGAGAATTTACCTTTCTTTGTCATCAACTGCCCTTCTGCCTTGGTTGAAACTTCATAGTCCCTCTATTGACTGGTCTTCTGGTATAATTACAGTCTGGAGTTTGGATTGTGTTTCTACTTGTCTATCCTTACCCTCTCTTCACAGCTCAACCCTCTCTGTTAAGAAAAACTCTCTGTCTTTTTCTAACGATGGCTTACCAAGATTTCAAAGATGTTTTTTGTAAAAGATCGGCTAAGACCTTGCCTATTCATCATCCATATGAATTGCCTATTGAGCTTCTTACCAGAACTATTCCTCCTCGTGGACTTATAATCAGGATAATCTATCCCAGGGTTTTATTCGTCCCTCCACCTCTCCCTCCACCATCCTTTTTTGTTGAAAAAAAGGATGGTGCTCTCCGTCCCTGTATAGACTATAGAGGCCTGAATAAAATTACGAATTGTTATCCTCTTAACACTGAATTATGTGAAAGGAGCTCCCAATTTTTCTAAACTTGATCTTAGAGGAGCTTACAATTTGATTACAATTCGTGAAGGAGATGAATGAAAAACCGCTTTCAATACCCGCGTTAATCATCATAGAACTATTTTAACTGACCATAAAAATCTGGAGTATATTCATTCAGCTAAAAGACTTAATCCCAAGCCCGCTGGGCACATTTTTTTCACAATTCAATTTTATCATCAACTTATCATCAACCAAGGAACAAAGAATAAGAAAGCAGGTGCTTTATCTAGACCTTATTGTTCTCAAGAATTTTCTACTCCTGATAAAGGTCTTCTTGTTCTTTGATCCAAAATCCTAGCACCCATACTTCCTTAGCTATCTGCTAAAATCAAATCTGCTCTTGCCCTTCGACTACCCCACTCAATAAAGTCTTCATTCCTTCTGCCTTACGCATGTTACTACACTCTCTCACCGCTCTAGACAAGGTGGTCATCCTGAAGTTCAAAAGACTATTGCCCACCTGACCTGTTTTGTTTGGTGGCCAGAATTAATAAAGGATGTCAAAGATTTTGTAGCATCTTGTTCCACTTGTGCCATATCCAAGTCTGCTTGTTATCTTCCCAGTGGGCTTCTTCAACCTCTACCTATTCCTTCTTGTCCTTGAATGCATCTATCCATGGACTTTATTGTGGATTTACTTCCTTCTAAAAAGCATACCGTAATATGGGTAACAATTGACCGTTTTAACAAGAGGGCTCATTTTGTCCTTTGGGACAAAAGGGGTCCCGCAGCTCGTACCGTTCCTTTTAAGGGCCCTTGCAGCACTGATAAGTGCCATTGTTGGGGGTCCCGCAGCTCGAAACGGGACCCGTCGGCTCTTAAAAGAGCCCTTGGGTGGCGTCTTCTTTCTTCCACCCGCGACACCAGCTCCACTGAGGCCACCAACCCCGAGAGGCACCCCTGCGGCCACCAGGGGTGCCCCTAGTGCCGGTGGCCTCAACGAGGTCAACGTTGCCGGCGTCTTGATCTAACGTCTTCTTTCTTCAAAGCTGGCAACACCCACACCACTGAAGTCGCCGATGCCAAGCGGCCTCACTGTGGCAGCCAGTGAGCCCGCTGGCACCATTGGCTTCAGCATAAGCCGATGTTGCCAGCCTCTTCTTTCTTCTGTCTTCTGAAATCTACTGCGATGGCATCTGAGCTCTGTGGAGGATTGCAGCTCTTGATATAGGTTTGCAGAAAGTCCTAATCGGATTCTGATTGGTCAATTATTCAATGCTTGGTATCACATGGTTTACAGCACCAATCATATTTCCAGAATATATATAAATATGGTGGACAGCGTTATTTTTGCCGCAGATTTTTGCGGCGGTAATTTTTGGGCGATATTAACGGCCCTTTATAAATATACCCCTTAGTATCAGGAATGCTAGGCAGGTGGAAGTGGTAGGGGACTCCATTATAAGAAAGTTAGATAATTAGGGTAATCTGCCGCCAAGACCATACATGCCAAACAGTGTGCTAGGGTTCAGCATGTGGTGGATCATGTAGACGGATTATTGGGTGGGGCCGGGTGTAACCCGGCGGTCTTGGTTCACATTAGTGCCAATGACAAAGTTAGAGGAGGAGGAGAGGTCCTTAAACATGATTTCCAAGAGCTAGGGTCCAAGTTAAAAGCAAGGACCTCCAGGGTAGTGTTTTCAGAAATACTACCGTAGCCACGTGCTACGCTAGGGAGACAGCGGGAGCTTAGGAGCATTAATGCGTGGCTAAGATCGTGGTGTAAGGAATAAGGGTTTGGGCTTATAGAGAACTGGGCAGACTTTGCTGTTGGCTAAAGGCTCTTTAGTAGGGATGGGTTGCACCTCACTGATGGTGGTGCAGCTGTATTAGGGGAGAAGATGGCTAGAGGGTTGGAGGAGATTTTAAACTAGGTTTGGGGGGGGTATTGGCAGTCTCACTGGGATAGATAGCCCAGGAGGAAAGCAGTGTGTACATTGGCCAATTGTGGAAAGGGGGGTGGGGCTAGCATAGGGGATAGGGTGGCATGTGCATTTAAGTGTATGAATAAATTACAGGATGATAATCTAAAATGTTTGTTTGCAAATTCGAGAACCCTGGCTGACAAACTGGGTGAATTGGAGATAATGGCATTGAATGAAAAGTATGATGTGATACAAATATACACAAGGTACCTCCTAGGCGTCCAATCTATTCTGGCCACTTCACTAACAGACAATACTTTACAATTAAAAGAATAGGGCTGCCCAGTCGTTTATATACTAACAAGGGGTAGTCCCATTTTATTGCAGATACACCAACACATGACGTTTTGGCCCTTTGGCCTTTATCAAGTGTAATAAAGGCAACTTGATAAAGGTCAAGCGGCAGAAAAGTTGTGTGTTGGTGTATCTGCAATAAAATGGGATTACCCCTTGTAAGAATATAAACAACTGGACATCCCTATTCTTTTCATTGTAAAGTATGATGTAATACAGTAGGTATAGCAGAAACAAAGTTTTGTGTCGTCAGCAAACACAGAAACCTTGCTGACAATACCCACTTCCAAATCATTAATAAACATATTAAATAGAAGTGGACCAAACACAGAACCCTGTGGCTCTCACATACCCCTTTCCTTTTTTCTCTATCCTGCCTAAACAAGGCAGGATAGATATCCTTCTAAATTTACAGCCCAGTCGTGAGAACTGTTCAACCACGTTTCTGCTATACCTATTACATCACCCATTTTGTCATCCAGGCTTATCACATTTGAAAACATACATTTTAGATTATGATCCTGTAATTTATTTATACACTTTAATACACAAGCCTCCCTATCCCCTATGCTAGCCCCACCCCCTTTCCACCCACCACCGGCCTATCTGCACCCTGCCTTCTTCCTGGGCTATCTATCCCAATGAGACTAATAATCCCCCCCCAAACCTAGTTTAAAATCTCCTCCAACCCTCTAGCCATCTTCTCCCCTAAAACAGCTGCACCACCATCAGTGAGGTGCAGCCCATCCCTACTAAAGAGCCTTTAGCCGACAGCAAAGTCTGCCTAGTTCTCTATAAACCCAAACCCTTATTCCTTACAACACCCTCTTAGCCATGCATTAATGCTCCTAAGGTCCTGCTATCTCCCTAGCGTAGCACGTGGCTGCAGCAGTATTTCTGAAACACTGCCCTGGAGGTCCTTGCTTTTAACTTGGCTCCTAACACTCGGAAATCATGTTTAAGGACCTCTCCTCCGCCTGTTACTTTGTCATTGGCACCACTGTCTACACGATCTACCACATGCCGAACCCTAGCACCAGGCAGCCAACACAAGTTCGGCATGTAGGGTCTTGGTGGCAGATTACCCTATCTGCCTTCCATATAATGGAGTCCCCTACCACTACCACCTGTCTAGCATTCCTGATCCTATGTTTATCTTCCCTTGTATCAGAGATGGCAGTCCCCTGGGTGACCAAGGGATTAGCCTGCTCCATACATGCTAATTCCAAGCTGTCCTCCTCCACTTCATCACCTAAGGCGGCAAATCTGTTGGGATGCGGCAAGCTGGGAAGAAGAAACCCTACCCCTCCGTCCCTCACTTCCCCTAGTAACCCTAACAAAACTACCTCCCCCCTCAACCTTCCCTGTCCCACTTCAACCCACCACTATACTGGCCCCAGCCAGTGCCTGCTGTCCCCCCAGATTTGCCAATCCCTGCAATGCTGCAAGCTGCACCTCAGCTTCCAAACGGAAAACCCACTCACACCTGATACAGACATAGGTCCCCTGGAATGTCTGCTCCAAGTTCCTATACATGTGGCAGGATGCACATTGCATGGTACCGACAAATTTGTCCCTTCTAATCCACAACACCAGCACAGTGACACACCAACCTTGTTTTATTGCCCTTCTTGTTTCAATGTCCTTCTTTTTCTGTCCTTAAGAACAAGGTCCTTTAGAACAAGGGACTTTAACAGCTTCCACTCAAGTTAGTTTCCACAGGAAACTTCCTTTGTAAGGTCCAAACCACTAATCCAACCAATGTGAATACTATTTAACTAATTGGTCCCAGCCCCCACACCAATCAGTGCCAGAGACCGGAAGAGAGGGAAAAAACAAAACACTTATTAACCCCTTTCACAACCTGTTTGTAACTACTGTACAACAGGTGCAATAGAATTTAGAGCATAAGTGCACCCCTTTAACTGGAAGAAAGACTTATCTACTTACTGAACACACAGTCCTTATCACAGCACACTATTAGAACAAACAATCCTTATTTTCAAACTTTTACACAAACCATACAACCATCAAATGATAAATGTCCTTCTTTTTTTATGTCCTTAAGAACAAGGTCCTTTAGAGCAGGAACTAAAAGCTTCCAATCAAGTTTGTTTCCACTCACAGGAAACTTCCTTTCATTTTTTGCAGGGGATTTCAATACATTCCTGAATTAAAAAATGGATAGATCATCTACTTCCTCCTCCTTAAGGCCAACCGGTTCATCCAAACCACTCCAATCCCTATTACATACTTTAAATCTTTAGTAGGAGACTTAGACATCCCCACTTTCGACAATATACTTTTAATTCTAACCCTCATCATACTCAACAACAAGCTTACGGCTTATATTTTCTCATCAATGGAGATTAAATGAATCACTGTTGAAGGACAATACTATATATGCCGATCACTAACCTACTATAATTATATTTTATGGAGAATAAAAACCCTGACATTTTTTCCACAACTGTATGGGCAGCACACAAAAGATTTCTTCCAGGCACAGTAATACAACTTGCCTCCAGACACAAAAAGCAAAAAAGCAATTCCTTAAAGCCACTAAAGACCTTATGTCCCAGATCAAAACCATAGAACCTTAGCCCAATATTCTCCAACAGATGAAATCAAGCTAGTAGACATACACCAAAAATTGCCCAACCACATTACAGTTAAGGTAAAAAGGCGCTACGCTTTACACAACTTAAATACTATGAAAAAGATGATAGACGAACACTTCACTCAAAACAGATTATTTCTACTAAGGAAGGATGGCTCACTTATTCACAATCCAATTCATATTTGTCTAACATTGCAACATACTATTCTAACCTATACAACGCTTATACAGCACAAAATGGGTCTTTACCCCATGCTACTACCACCCTTATTTCGAAATGCCCTTCATCTATCAACTTCAACAAATTTAGAAAGAGAGAAGATACACCAGAAGAGATTAAACATCTGCATATCACTAGACCAATTTTGCGCCCTGGATTACCAAATCTCAAGCATTATACCACTATTGACTTGGTTCTGATGAGCCCTGGATCGACAGTTGTCAAAAACTTGGACCACCATCTGCCAAGCCTCAGACTACCAGGCCTAGACCCCATTGCTGACAACCTAGACCACTAGCTGACAGGTTTTTGACCTGTAAAATGCTGGACAAGAAAATATACAGATCTCAAGATGTAACATTATAGAGATATCTAAACTTTCCTTTTACTGGAATATTATATTGTTTTGTTTTTACCCATGTTCCAATACTAATATTGAAAATTACACTTATTTATTTATACTGTTTTAATGGATCCAGGGATTTTTTCTGATTGCCATTTGGAGTCAGGAAGGATTTTTTTCCCCTTCATACTGGGATTTTACACCTTCCTCTGGATCAGCTGTTGAGCGTGGGTAGGCATCTGCTGACAATCTTTCATGTCCCAAGCATGAGTAGAATGTCCATTGTACAGATTCATCTTCAATGGACTTTTTTTTTGTACAAAGTTGAAAAAAATCTTTGACTTGACTTTGCCTTTTATGTATGTAAAATGTTTTATTGGTTATGTATAGCCACTTTGTTTAAACTAAGGCTCAGTACACACAGGTTGCCCAATATTTTGGTGAAACCTGTTTGTGGGGTCCATAGAAGCCCAATATTCCGCAGTAGATGTGGGACTGCAACAATCTGGAATGTACTGACTCATTGATCAAAACCATAGAAGACTATACCATCATCTATAATTTACCAACATATTCAGTTGAATTTTGTCAAAATAATGTACCGCTGATATGTTAACCCGATCAACCAAAATACCAGCAGTCGTGTGTACCTAGCCTTAGATAATGGGAAATAAAAAGAGAAAATCCATTAATCAACAATTGATCAACAAAGTTCATCCCACACATATGTTCCACTAAAAGATCTCTCCATGTTAACCCTTCTGTCCAGAGGCAGAGCTGGGCATTCTGGAGGTGGAGCCAGACAAGATGTGGGTAGGCCCTATCCTTATCCTGTTTTTTTATATGGTCTTAGGGCTAGGCCACACTATACGTGTTTTGATTTAATGGAAATTGCGGGTATGCAAAATGTTTTTCAATGCGTTTCGTTTGTGATTCCGTTTTGCGCATGTGATCACCATTTTTAATCACAATTGCTTCCATAATCGGAATTGGGGAATCGCAAAAAAAAGTTGCAATGCATGGAAATCACAAGCGCAATCGTGTGCAGTGTGACCTTGCCCTTACAGCAGTTTATACAGCCCATCAGGAGACACCACAAGGGCAACATAAGCAGTAATAAATGCATTGTGTAGTTCCACCTACTCTAGATTTTCCCTAAAAAGAATGGTGTAAGTGAAAGAACTTTAAAAACATGGATTAGCGTATTAAGTATTGGATATCAGTCTACTAAGTTATGGATCAAACATATCTTTGTCTGAATAGAAAAGAAAATGGTGAAGGGCAGACTTGGCCAGTAGGCAAAAGTTAAGCTAGGTACACACAGTACAGATATTCTGAAGATGACGTCTGCCATCTTCAAAGATCTGCATACACACAGTCCCGAGCGTTCTCCCTACGCGACGTGATCCGACGCGACGTCTTCGCTGGCGACACCAACCCCACTCAGGTCGCCGATGCCAGGCAACTCACTGCGGCCGCCAGTGAGCCCGCTGGCACCGCCGGCCTCAGCGGAGCCGATGTTGCCAGCCGCTTCTTTCTTCTTTCTTCAGCCATCTACTGCGATGGCATCTGAGTTCCGCGGCGGAAAGCTCCTCTTTATATAGTTTGCAGAAATCAGATTTCTGGAAAGTTCTGAAATCTGATGGTTAATGTAGCAAGTATTAAAAATTGACCAATCAACGGATTATGGATTTCTGCAAACCTATATAAGAGAGGCTTTCCGCCGCGGAACTCAGATGCCATCGCAGTAGATGGCTAAGAAGAAAAAGAAGCGCTGGCAACATCGCTCCGCTGAGGCCGGCGGTGCCAGCGGCTCACTGGCGGCCGCAGTGAGTCTGCCTGGCATCGGCGACCTGAGTGGGGTTGGTGTCGCCAGCCCGAAGACGTCGCGTCGGATCAAGACGCCGGCAACATCGGCCTCGTTGAGGTCGCCGGCGCCCGCCGGGGTACCCCTGGCGGCCGCAGGGGTACCTCTCGGGGGTCGCGCCCTCGGCGGAGCTGGTGTCGCCGGACTGGAAGAAAGAAGCGTCGCCCAAGGCTCTTTAAGAGCCGCACTGGGGGTGTCCGTTTTCAGCTGCGGGACCCCCGCAAAGGCACTTGTCAGTGCCGCAAGGGCCTTATAAGGGCCGGGGAGGGGGGTCCCGGTTCGGGCTGCGGGACCCCCTAAGCCCCAAAAGGCCCTTCTCAGGGCCCCGCTGGAGGAGCCTCCACCCCCCCCAGCGGCTCCCTCCCGTCCCTCCCCGGGAGCGGCCGGGGCGGGGGCTTGGAGGGGTTGCCGGGGAGGGGGTGTGCGGCGGGTGGTCGCGACCACCTGCTGCGGCCCCTTCCCGGCAGCCCCTTCTACCTCCCGTTCCGAGATTGCCGCAACGGGGAACGGGTTGGGAGGGGCTGCTGGGAAGTGGCGGCGGTGGTCGCCGCTGCCGCCGCGGGGGTGTTTGGGCGGGTGGGCGTATGCCCCGCCCCCTTAGGAGCGGCGGCGGGAAGGATTTTAAGTCCCTTCCGCGCGATACTATATAGTATCGCCGCGAAGGGGCTAAAATTACCGCAGCACATCGGCCCGATAGGTATCGCGGGAATAGCGCTCGCCGTTATAAATACGGCGATAGCGCTATTTCGCGGCCGCGATGTGCGGCGGTAATTTTTTTGCGCTAACATCGTTCCTTTATAAATATGCCCCTAGGTGTCCCTTTTCCCTGCATCTACTGTAGGTTCTAAGGGTATTTTTCAGAGGTCTTACCAATTCTTTTGATTTAATTCTATTTGGGTCTCTATGTATATGTAGGTTTGACTCCCTCAGTGGTTGCTTCTTCTAAATGTATATTTCTTTGGGGAATATTTTTCCCCATAGCTGATACTGTTATTTACAAACAAATTTTTTTGTATTCATAAAGTTCATAACATTTCAATAAAAATTCAATAATGAACTGTTATTTTTTCAGATTATTTATTTTCTAATTAACAGGAAACTCCAAAGATCCAGGTCTTTATTTAGTCCATTTGGTGCTAATGTGTCTATTTTATATATCCCTTTTGTTTCATTTCTGGCTATTCCTGCTTCTAGGTCTCCCTTTCTTTCTGGGGGTTGTATTAGTCAATTCCAGCTAATTTGAATTTTAAAATAATCACATTCATTAAACTGTGAGAGTCAAATCCTTGTTTCTCTTCATATATATGTTCTCTTATTCTGATTTGTAGTTTTCATCCTCTCTGCTTATATATTGTTTACCACATGGGCACTCTATTAGATATATTAAAGGGCATGTCCATCCCCAAATCTAAAATGTGCCCTATGTATAGTTTTAAAAAATCTTTACCTTACAATCCTGCTCCTTATGGTTCTCCTGCAGTCCATGTCCAAAATCCAGGAAACTAAAAAGTTGTGGCTGTCTTCCTGTTCAATAGTTTCTGCCTCCTGGGTTGCCTCCGGGAGGGATGCTGCAGGGGAGCCTCTTTCCCTCCCTCCGGATCCCATCTGGCTGCCACTTCTCCTAGAGTTAATCCCTTTTAATATTACGATCCTTAGGGTTGCCCACCCCTAACCGCCATAATAATACTGAGTAAAAAACTTTACAATATTTACTTACAGCCTTTGCTCCCGCACGTATATTCACAGCCAGCAGCCGTGTCTGTTATTGGCTGACCGGCAGCCAATCACAGACACAGCTGCCGGTCCAGCCCCTCTCTGCTGTTTCCCTTTAGCAGAGAGGGAAGAAGATAGTCGTGGGAGCGAAGGGGCTGTAACTAGATATTGGAAAGTGGGTTTTTTTGTATTATTATAGTGGTTGCAACCCTAAGGATCACAATATTAAAACTTATTTTTTCCAGTGACATCACAGACACACATCACAGACATGATGATGTATGTTTATATGGGGAAATGTATGTTATAATCAGTATATATGTATATGATTCTCCAATCTCTTATGTTTTGATCTGTATTATTGTATGTGATTGTCCAGTTCCCCGTCTCTTAAATGTATTATATTTGTATTTGGTTAATGTGGATACCAACAGGTAGCTTCATTATGTATAGTTAGCCAGGATGAAAGGACATCCTGTGGTCCCAGTCTTCTGTATTGATCAGGTGCTAAACAGACTCCAGACCCTGACTTTGCGGGTGGGTAATTAGCAACACTAATCTAACCTCATCCCTGTTATAACTATGAAGCAAAATATATATTGGGATTCATATCTCTGTTTGTGACCATAATTTCCGTAATCTGTTTCTAAAAGTGCACTCAGGAACAAAAGCCATTTCATGGGAATCCAAACACCCATGGTCTACTTTGTGTGGAACGCCAAAGAGACACTTTTGCTTGGTTTATGAATTAATAAGCAATAACCATATTGAATTTGGTATGTGCAAATCAGTCTAACCGCCATGGATACGGATTTGTGAGTTGGTGTATTATGGCGCGTTGCCCCGTCGCAATACAGTATTTGGGAGGGATAGCCACTTCGTGGCTGTGTCAGGGAGACCACCTGGAGTGCATTACACTCCTCTTGCTCAACCTACACCTTTCTCTGATTGGGTGTGGTGATCCGGTTACACCCCTGTCCAGGGGTATAAAAATGCCTCTGAAATCCAAAGAGCTCAGCTTGCTCTCCTTTACCCTCTAATTTTTGGACTAATAAGAGTTATTGTGAGGGCAGGTAACTCTGGACATCTCTCACAGATCTACTTCCTTTTCTGTACAAGTATTATCTCACTTTTTCATTGTGTTTTTGTCTGTTATATTTTTCTGTAGTTATTGTTTGCACTGTTTTTGTTATTATTTAATGATATACAAATCGTTAGCTGAATCTTTGATTGCTCTAGTTAGAACTAAAGAACTCTACCTCTGATGCGCTACATTTTTACTATTATATATTATATTATATTATATTGTATAGTGTTATATTCCTACTTGTAGGTGGTAGCGAATGAACAGTCATTATTTAGTTATTGTACAGCTGTGCCATGCTGGGTAGGGTTTGTGCACCGATGGTTTATGGTAAATAGTTATAAGTGACGGCCAACTCTCAGTCAGGTTTTGGAATTTGTCACAGTGAGTTAATTGTGCTCATAGCGCCCCTGAGCTGAGGGTTGTAGTGTCCCCGTCACAATGCCCTTCAAGTTTATGGAGTTACATGTTATGAAGTGATTCATTTTAAAACTCCAGAATTCCTTTATTTTTTGCTTTGATGAGGTTTTGCTGGCTGTGTATTCTCCGCATCCGTAGAAACCTTTAATTTCCATAATTTGTGTCTGTTTTCTTGTCTTATTTTGCTTAAATAGAACTGGATTTAAATTTTCATCTTGCCTAACAACATACATAATTTGATTAATTAGGTGGCTGTTTCTATTGTACCCAGGGATGGTATTTCCGAATTAGTTTGTGGTTGACCTTGGTTTAAGTGGAGTTTCCCTGTCGCCTACCTGCGCCCCATCTCCTTGTAAAATTTTAAATTAATAAGTGTTTAGTCATGCCCATAACTGGAAGCCGTGCCCACCGCACTATGCACACCATCCATTACTTATTATGACCACCTTTACAAAATTTTGCTCAAGTTCCAAAAACCCTAAAAGCACCCCTGCTTGCCATCTACCAAGATGTATCTCCCACCACCCTTGCCAAGAAATGTGATCTCAATCCAGTCACACTTTTCAAATTGATACCAATGAAAAAATATCAGACCAATCACCCTAGTAGACAGCTCAGACCCAGAGTGTACAGATATACAGAAATAAGATAAATAAGAAATAAGTAATAAACAAATATCCTTGACTTTATTAGGAAAAGGTGCTGCGTAAGGGATTATGGACTTCATTGTTATTAATGATTTTAACATGCAGAATTTAAATAGAACCTTTACTAGAGAGGGTATTCTATTAAAATAAGAATTCTAATATAGCTGTAGCTGTAAAAAGGTACACATTTAGATATAGTAGTGCAATCTGGTTACCTTACAAGATACCATGTAAATTGTATAATTCCAGTGGAGATCTAGGGGGACAGTAGATACTGCTGGGGCCAGTATAGAGGTGGGTGGAAGTGGGACAGGGAAGGTTGAATGGGGAGGTAGTTTTGTTAGGGTTACTAGGGGAAGTGGGGGATGGAATGGTAGGATTGCTTCTTCCCAGCTTGCCCATCCAAACAGATTTGCCGCTTTAGGTATTGAAGTGAAGGAAAACAGCTCGGAATTAGCATGAATGGAGCGGGCAAATCCCTTGAGCAACCAGGGGACCGCTATCTCTAATACAAGGGAAGATGAACTTAGGATCAGGTAGGTGGTAGTGGTAGGGGACTCCATTATAAGGAAGGTAAAGTAATCTGCCGCCAAGACCCTACATGCTCAACTGTGTGTTGCCTGCCTGGTGCTAGGGTTGGGCATGTGTTGGATCGTTTAGACAGATTATTGGGTGGGGCCGGGTGTGATGACCCAGCAGTCTTGGTTCACATTGGTGCCAATGACAAAGTTAGAGGAGGAGGAGAGGTCCTTAAACATGATTTCCGAGAGCTAGGGTCCAAGTTAAAAGCAAGGACCTCCAGGGTAGTGTTTTTAGAAATACTACCGCAGCCACGTGCTATGCTAGGGAGACAGCGGGAGCTTAGAAGCATTAATGTGTGGCTAAGAGGGTTGTGTAAGGAAGAAGGGTTTGGGTTTATAGAAACTGGGCAGACTTTGCTGTCGGCTATAGACTCTTTAGTAGGGATGGGTTGCACCTCACTGATGGCGATGCAGCTGTTTTAGGAGAGAAGATGGCTAGAGGGTTGGAGGAGATTTTAAACTAGGTTGGGGGGAGGGTATTATCAGTCTCACTGGGATAGATAGCCCAGGAGGAAGCAGGGTCTAGATATTCCAGTGGTGGGTGGAAAGGGGGGTGGGGCTAGAATAGGGATAGGGAGGCCAGGTATTAAAGTGAATGAATAAATTACAGGATCATAATCTAAAATGTATGCTTGCAAATGCGAGAAGCAAAATGGGTGAATTCGAGATAATGGCGTTGAATGAAAAGTATGATGTAATAGGTATAGCAGAAACGTGGTTGAACAGTTCTCACAAATGGGCTGTAAATTTAGAAGGATACGCCTTGTTTAGGCAGGATAGAGAAAAAAGGAAAGGGGGAGGAGTATGTGTTTATCTTAAAAAAGAATTGAAGCCAAATTTAAAAGAAGATATAACTGCCAATATGGATGTTAAAGTGGAGGAAATATGGGTGGAATTAGGCAACAGTAAAGGGTAATGTCATTTTTTGGGTGTCCTCTAAACCCCCAAATTCTAGCAGGGAGGAAGTGAGTCAGCTTCATATGCAGTTGGCAAGGGCTGCAAGTTTGGGGAGTGTGCTCATTATGGAGGACTTTAATTACCCTGACATTGATTGGTGGAGTGGAACTGCCAACACAGAAAAGGGCGATGAGCTGAGGGCGGTTGAAGTTCCTACTAGAGAAGGAGCTCTGTTCGATCTGGTAAAATCTAACATCGTGGAGAGCATTATAGATATATAGGTAATTGGAGGCTTAGGGAATAGTGACCATGAAATTGTGTCGTTTGGAGTATGTTATCGAAAGGAAAAGTGCGCTAGGTTAACAAAGACTTTTAATTTCAGGAAAGCAAATTTTCCCAGGTTAAAAGTACCTCTTCAGAATGTCAACTGGTATTATAAGGTAAAGGTACTGAACAGAAGTGGACTGTGTTTAAGGGGATATTAAGCCAGTTCACATCTAAATTTATACTCTTGGGAAATAAATAAATAAAAAATCTCAGCCCATGTGGCTGAATTCTGATGTAAAGAGGCAAATGGAAAGGAAGAAAAGGCATTTAAAACCTTTAAGTCAGAGGGAACGGAAATGGGCCTTTAGGGATTATAAAAACTGTAACAAGGAGTGTAAGAAAGCAATCAAACTAGCTAAAATTAATAAAATAATAAAGTTAGAATAGCTGAACAAAGCATCACTAAACCTAAATACATTTTTAAGTATATTAATAGTAAGAAGATGAGGACTGAAAAATGTGGCACCATTAATTAATGAGGATAAGTAAGCAAATGTCTTAAATATTTTTTCCCCTCTCTATACAATATGAAAGATCCAAGTACAAATATTATAGAGTACAGTAGCAATAATGGTATAAAAGATGCAAGTGCACTTTGGTTAACCGAGGATAAGGTACAGAAACAACTAAATAAGGGTAATATTAATAAATCTCCTGGACTGGATTTAGGAGCAATAGATCTTGTCAAACTTGCGTGGCTTTTATAAGGAAGTAAGTAGAAATGTAGAGTCAGTGGCATAGCAGTAGATGTAGTACACTTGGATTTTGCAAAGGCTTTTGATACAGTCCCCCATAGGTGACTAATGTATAAGCTAAGGTCTGTTGGTCTGGGGAGGCACATTTGTACATGGATAGAAAATTGATTAATGAATAGGATGCAAGAGTAGTTGTTAATGGGGCTTCATCATTATGGACTAAAGTGCTAAGTGGGGTGCCACAGGGTTCTGTGTTGGGGCCGCTTCTATTTACTGTATGCCACATACTTTTCAGCACTTAAATGTTGACATTTTTCCTAATATCAATGTTGGCTCAACATATATACAAAAGAACCCACAGAATCCCCTTCACAAAGAAGCACACTGCAAACTCTATATAGTAAAAGTAAAAATCCTTTATTTAACACTCAGGGAGATATCTACCCAAATACCTCCTAACTCTTTAAAAACAATTAAAAAATCTAATATATACATAACGTGTTACCTGTCACATCTATACAAACAGTGCAAAGATTTATCAAATTTATATCTATTAATGTATACAGTAGAGTGGTACCTCCGTCCTGTGTATTAAACAAGCAGTCTCTATGTAACAATTAACGTCTAATACACTCAAAGTCATAACGTCACGGACAGGCTAAAGGGACTAACTTGATCACTGATGGGGCTTTAGCAGTGGATCAGAGGAAACACTCAAAATTTGTGCAGGTCTACCAATGTTGGCTCAACATCTCTTTTTTAATATTGAAAAAACTCACTATTTATTAATATTGAATCAATGTTATTTAACAATCAGATTCTCAATGTTGATAATCTAACCAAAAATCAATAAAGGTTCAATGTTAAATCATCAACACTGAACATTCTGACCATATTTCAACATTTAATCAATAGCACATTGCTATCTGGGAAAGATTTAAGATGAGAGGAAGCAGTCCGAGTGGGGGGGTCTGTACAGGAGCTGGTTCTGCGATGAGCGGAGGGTACGGGCAGGAACATATGGGGAGACTAGAAAGGAAATATAAGGAGGAGCAGCAGAGCGAAGGGATTTAAATGTTAGGATTTTGTATACAATGTGCTGTTTAACTGGGAGCCAGGTTGTTGTCCGGTACAGAGAAGATATGGTATCCGGTTTATTAGAGAACGAAACAATTTGTGTGGCTGATTTAATTATAGACTGAAGGGGAGAGAGGTGGGAAGCAGGAAGACCAGAAAGTAGTAGGTTGCAATAGTCCAGGCGTGATAGGACGAGAGTATGCATAAGCATAGAGGTGGTCAGGAGAGAAAGGAACCTGCGGATTTTGACTATATTGCGAAGGAAGAAGCAGCAAGTTTTCGCAACATAGTTAATGTGGTTAGAAAAGGAGAGAGAGGAGTCAATAATTACCCCTAGGCAGCGTGCCGATTGGATAGGGGAAATGGGGGTATTATCAACAGAGATGGAGAAAGATGGGACAGGACCGGGTTTAGGTGGAAAAACGATCAGTTCAGTTTTAAAAAGATTTAATTTGAGGTAGCGTTGAGACATCCAGGAGGAGATGGCAAGGAGGCAGTCGGAGACACGTGATTGGATGTCAGGAGTTAGCATAGGGGTGGACAAATAGTGTGTATCATCTGCATATAAATGATTTTTAAAGCCAAAAGAGGTAATAACATCTCCCAAGGAAATACTGTAGAAGGAGAACAATAAGGGTCCAAGAACTAACCCCTGCGGGATCCCCACACCAAGAGGAACCGGAGAAGAGGTATTTCTAGCATAAGATACAGAGTAAGTTCTGTCAGAGAGATAGGATAGAAACCAGGATGCCACTTCATTCCAAATGCCCAAAGAGTGAAGTATCCGCATAAGGAGGGAATGATCGACTGTGTCGAAAGCAGAGGAGAGGTCAAGGAGGATAAGAATAGAAAAGTGACCATTGGCCTTTGCAACCTGCAGATCATTCACAACCTTACACAGAGCAGTCTTGGTGGAATGCGCAGGACGGAATTCAGATTGCAAAGGATCCAATAGGTTATGAGCATGAAGGTAGCTAGAGATACGGGAGAGGACTAACAGGGTTATTCAATAAAAGTTCTTATCATTAAAAATGGTGCTACGTTTTCCCCAACCAATCAGATGTTAGCTTTTCAAATGTTAAAGGACATGTCCATCCCCAAAACTATAATCCCCCCCACTACTGGCCCCATTGTATAGTGTAGTTTAATCCTTACCTTACATCCCAGCTCCATCTGGTTCTCCTGTAGTCCCCCCCCTAAAGTCCAAAAAAACACCCACCAAGAGTACTGCAGAGTCCATATAGGACTCTGCCTCCTGTCTCCCCTCCGGGAGAAGTTTGGCATGCGCACTGCAGCCCTTCTCCCCCTCCCTCTCCCTCCCGATTTAGATTACCTCCCCTAGCGTAAAAACATTTTTATATAATATTCTCCCTGTCCCCCCATCCCCAACCGCTATAGTTTTAAGTTCAGAAAGTGCCCAAATATTACTTACTTTCCCTCTTTCCTCTGTTTCCCAAACAGAATTTCCTCTGATGAGATGAGAAAACCTCCCTCACAAAATCCAATCACAGGTACCAACTCTCACAGTCCAGGCTCCTCCTCCCCCTTCCAGAAATATCTTTACTTGCCGGTCTCCCACAATAATAATAAACTCCCCCTTTTGGTGAATAAACAGTACTACAAGCTTAATGACAAACAGTAAAACATAATAGGAAGTTTACCTAAATAGAAAAACACATTGTGGGTGCTACAGCAGTTTAAAAATTCCCTTATCTTGTATCTCTTTCCTCTTTACTGTGGATTCAAACATATCCCCTATTTTTATGACTGTACAAGTTTTACAAACTTTAGAACCGCATTTTAATGTGCCTGAATGGGATAACCAAGTTTGCTTATCTTTATGTTTTCTGTCTTTCCAGCATAAGCTTTATCTCCAATTGTTTTACCCCTTCTGGCTATCATTTTAATACCTCTCAAAATTTCATCCGTTTCTCTATCCCCACGTAAAATGTATAGATTTCTATAGAGAATTTTCTTTATCTCCTCAAATTCCGTACTATATTGGGTCACAAAGTAGATGGACGGATCTATCTCTGATCCCAATTTTTGTTTTTTATTATATAATAGTTCTTTCCTATCCTTTTGTTTCACTTCTACGTAAGCTCTATTAACCATCATTTTATCGTAACCCCTTTAATAAAACCTTTGTTTAAGTTTGGCTGCCACTTGTTCAAACTTCTCCAATGTTGAACAATTTCTTTTTAATCTGGTGAATTGCCTAAATGGTTTTCCCTTTAATGTATGCCTCGGATGGCAACTTTTAGCTTGCAATAATGTATTTCTAGCTATATCTTTCCTATAAACATCCGTTTCTACAGTCTTTGTTACCACATTACCGAACAGCGTAAGATCTAAAAATTGTATGGTTCTCAGATGTATATTTGCTGTAAATTGTAAATTAATATCATTTTGATTGATATAGCTCAAAAATTATTGCATATCATCCTAAGAGCTTTTCCAAATTAACAAAAGGTTGTCTATAAATCTTCCATACCAAACTATGTTATCTCTTAATGGATTGGTACCTCCAAAGATGTGGGACTCCTCCCACCAACCCATAAACAAGTTGGCGAAGGCTGGAGCAAATGACACGCCCATTGCAGTCCCAGATCCTTGGAGGTAATATCTGCTGCTTTTATTGTCAAAGATTTGTCTTTTATAATTTGTTCTAATGCCCACTGTTCCTGTCCAGATATATTTTTTTATACTCACTATTCTGCTTTTTTAGCTTCTGTTGTAATTGTGCAACCTCAATTACCTTTTTCAATGTTTGCTGTGCGTGAACGAACAGGATAAAAGTAAGATTTTTTGGAAAGTCCACTTTCCAAGTGGATCACATTTCGTTCCATTATATTTTCAGCTAAACATTCCATCTTGTAGGTTACGGACAGTGCACAAATCTCTAAATTCCATATCAAATTCATATCATGTTTACTTGCCCAATATTTGATATTGCTGTACTCGTTTCATTATTTACATCATTCTTATCCACATGAAAAAAAATGTCTCTTTAAAGGGCATCTATAGTGAAAAAAACACATTGCCCCTTTGCAAAGTTAAATTAATGTACTCTGTGCTGCCTTAATTCTATCTCTCTCAGTGACTCTGTTTAACCATGGTGTCAGATCTATATGCAGCACTCCCACCTTCCCCCTCCCCTCTGTTACCTCCTCCATGTCCCAACTCCGGCTAACCGACAAGCTTATCATGTGCAGTAGGAGTTAAAAGTTCAACATCCTGAAAAACATCCAGGCACAGTGGCCAATAGAAAGCAAGCTGTGCTGGAGACACGGAAGAAGAAGAAGAACAGTACAGTTTATGATCTCTCACTTTGTGACCCATCATCAATCAGTGAAAGCTATTAAGAAGGGGGGTCAAGTGCAGCCTTATATCTACCATCAAAGCTACAGGGATTTGATTGACAGTCCAAGTAGGAGTAGAGGAATGCAATCACATATTCTTCTAACTGGTGTATCTCAGGACAGAGAGAGAATCTGAAAAAAGTGAAGACACTCTGGGGGTTGTGGGGAATTATAGAACACATGGAAAGAAAGGGAAAAAAACGATTTACATCAATCAAAGTATTGAATAGGTTAAAATGATTTGTGGGTACAAAAGTTAGACCTTAAGATAGAACAGTGATCTGTGCTTCAGTCAATTTTTTAGATGCAATATTTATTACATTCACTAATACCTCTTTGCCAACTTGTTTCTTTTCCTCGGGGTATACCCCCTTCTGTCTATACCTTCTTCGTCCTCCCCGTCTGATCCTTTTGAAGGTAATGTCCCTTGTTTTCCCACAGTCTGAGTTTGTCCCTTTTTTGTGGCAGAGGTGAAATGTCATAATTGCACTTCTCTTTACCTTTCCAGTCATTCCTCACATGTATTTGAGAGCGCCATACCAGTGTCTTTGGTGTTCTCGGAGATGGTCCGGATCTTTCACCTGCTGAATCTCCTTCTGACAGTGACTCATCTCCACTTAAAAAAAGACACACATTTTTTACCTCTTTTCAAAATAGATTTTGGTTTATCTTTCCTATACCGTCTGTGTTGTTTCCATGAATATTCCAAGGGGTCTCCGAATGAGAACTCTTCCCTTGTGGAACGATTGGGAACAGGCCCTGACAAATTGCTCTTTGACACTTAGGGGGATTCTTGTTAACAATGAGAAGGAAGTTTTATCAAAATTAAAAAGTGACATTGACAGTACTACAGAGGAACTAAGCAAAAATACTCCTAGTCATACAATAGAAAAATTTGAAGGCAACTTCAAAGTTACAGACACAAGAAGCAAATATAGCAAAAGTGATAAAAAAGCAAACTCTCTAGGGATAAGGGAGATTACGCCGGGGGGCGATGTACCAGTGGAAACACGCCTCTAACAGACGTACACCCAAACAGAAAAAGAATTGGAATAAGAGGAGACCCACCTACACTTCTGATTTATCTGAAAGTGAGGCAGAATCTTTTTTAGGGGTAGACAGCGACGTAGATGTAGGAGGGGGAGGCACAAACCGAGTTCTCAAGAGCCAACTGAAGACACATACCAAAACCACTGCCCAACAGAAGAACAAATGACAACTGACTTTTTCCAGAATATACCTCAAGTATCACCAGATATAGAGGATTTGCAAATAATTTATCTTATTTCACACATCTTAACCAACTCAAAGGTCAGTTCTGGCTAAAGGTCTGTCCTACTGCCCTGCTTACCATATTAATACGTTCGAACTGGCTAAGGATTTGTTCTTATTTTGCAGACGACTGGCATTAAAAGCCAAATTTACCACGGCTATCTCCAGTGGGGATTCTATGGAATCTACTACGGATGTTCAGCAGACTGCACAGGGAACAGGAAAGACACTCTTCAAACCTAAGTCACGATACACTCCATCCTTTGCAGAATTTCCAAGCATAGATATATACTACAAGAACACTTTAAAGGATATACAGAACCTTCAGAATACCAGAACAGGTAATAGCAATCTTTCCTCCTCTGAATTCAGGGCTATGACTAACATCGTTATCAAATCCTCTGATAAAGTTCTGTGGTGAGAGGAAGCTTATTGTGTTGAAGCTATGAGACAACTTAATAATCCTTCTAATTTTCGCCATGTACATTCTAAACCCACAGAGATAATACAAAGACGCCTCACTAACATAGTGATGGAAGCCCAATCCTTAGGGACAATCACTGAGAAAGAAAGGGATTTACGCTGGTTGAGAACCACATCGTACCAACATTTTACATGTTACCTAAGGTGCACAAAAAATGCACACACCACCAGATAGACCAATAGTGTCGGGGAAAGGGGGACTCAATGAACCTGCCTGTAGCTTTCTAGACAGATACTTTGTACCACACGTTTTGTCTTTAGATTCGTATATACGGGACTCAGGGGATTTTATCTCCAAAATACAGAATATACAGGTCGATGAGGACACTCTACTGATCACCCTAGATGGCGAATCTTTGTACACGAGCATTGATCATGATTTGGGTAAGGCAGCTGTTAAGTATTTCTTAGATATGGAGGATATTCATCTAACAGACAGGCATTCTTTTCTTCTCTCACTTTTAGATTTTGTTTTATTTAATTTATTTAAAATAACTTAATTTTCGCCAAAAAATACTACATCCAGACCAGGGGGGGTAGCGATGGGGGCAAAATGCGCCTCATCCTACGCAAATTTGTTTCTAGGATGGTGGAAGAGGGAGATATTATTCTCAGATATGTACCAGGACCACACCTCACACATAGAGGTGTGGCATAGATACGGCATAGATGACGTCTTTGTCCTTTGGAGGGGCTCCTCACAGGAATTTTTTTACATTTTTTGGACTTTGTTAATCACAATGATTTCAATTTCTCCCTCACCCATCATATATCCAACACCGCCATAGAGTTTCTAGACCTTTGGGTCAAAAAAATATCAAGGGACCCTAATCACTACATATATATCGCAAACAAACTGCTACAAACTCCCTCCTGCATTACACTTGTTCTCATTTACCATCTTTGAAAATGGGCATACCAAAAGGCCAGTTTCTTCCAGTACGACGAAAGTGTACCCTTACCCAGGACTACAACAAAGAGGCAGCTTTGTTGGTGGATAGGTTCCAACAGAGAGGCTATCCCAAATCACTATTAAGGAGGAATAAACATTCTACAGACACAAAATGTACTCTCTAGAACCATTGTACACACTGACAATACACTCGATATAGCACTCAATTAGAGATGTCCAAACTTCGCAAAATACGGTCCGCTCGAGGATCCGCGAATTTTCGGGAGAATTCGAAAATCCGCGAGCGGACCCGTTAAAATTAAAAATACCCTTGAAATTACGAGTTTTCACGTATTTTCGAAAATTTTCGAAATTACGAGTTTAACGTATTTTCGGGTATTTTCGAAATTACGAATTTTCATGTATTTTCGAAAATATGTATTTTCGAAAATACAAGAAATCCTCGTAATTTCGAATATTTTCTAAAATACGTATGTAAGGAATTAAGAGAAATCCTTGTATTTTCGAAAATTTTCGAAAATATGTGAAACTCGTAATTTCGAAATTTTTCGAAAATACGAAAAATCCGCGAATCGGAAGTTCGGAAGGCGGAAAATCCGGAAAAATCCGCCGTTCGCGAACGGGATAAATCCGCGGCGGATCCGGGTTCGGATCCGCGAACCGGCCATCCCTACACTCAATAGTACTTAATATAGCACAGATTGGAACCTGGTCAAACAAACATTGTCTAGAAACTGGCATATTCTATGCAATGACACAACAACCTCTCTTTTTATTACACACGCAAAGCCCATACAGACTAAATGAAGAAATGGGGTTTACTTCTTTTATTTAACATTCTTTTTCTTTTCAGGACTTTGAGGCTCCTTCTAGGTACATATGGATGTTCTTGTAGCCTAAGATACTCATCGCAGCTATGTGGTTACATATATAGATCCATGATACAGAAAATAAACTACCTATATAAGGGGCCTTTGGACAGGATCATCCTTCGGACAAATAACGTACAGAACAGAACATATGGATTTGGATATCTTCTTTGGCTTGGTTAGAAATGGGATCCACCCTACGGATTCTGTGGACTCGTTGGATTTCCCTCTGTTGGTGAATGGAACTTACCTGGCATCGCAACATTACTGAATTGATTCATGTATTTTTGATTGACTGTCAAATTAAGTTATCACCCTTTTGGATACTTTCGTTGGGATTTGCCTCTTTGATATTATTCACCCAGTATAACCTACGTAAATGGAACTTACCTGTCTTTCCAGTATGCATTCGGTTGATTAATGCAATCGATCGACTGGGATATTGACTGTACCCCATCTCTATACATCTGTTTACGTTGCAGATAACTCGATTCATCTTTTGACCTGTCCCTATTTTTCTGGACTGTATGTGGGTTTCTCTAAGCTGGGATATATATTTTGTTGATTCTTTGAACAGTGCTTAATGTGTAACTATGCTTATATGATTATTCAATGTGTTTGATATAGGATCTGGATGGTATATATGCTGAGGATTCATGCATTTCTTACTAGCTATTCTTTATACAGTTTTACTATGGTCGCTATGCAGACCAATATGCTTACATTGTATTACTTAAGCAAGCATTTCCGCCAATATAGAATATGGCGGATTGTCTATACCACTTCTCTCGCGTGATCTGTGACGTCACAACATTACCTAGCACTGATTAGCGCCTCACTACCCATATCTACTTCCGGGAAGGAAGCGGATACAGCGCCATTGAAAAAGCTCAAGTGGTAGAGCGAAACGCGTTTGAAGCTTGTTGCTCCCCCCTTACCAGCATTTGTGCCTCCAGTATCTCGGTTCTCTGTCTCCTCCTTGGCAATATGTGATGACCATTACTTGACTCTGACGATTCTGTGCACAGATCTCTCTACATGACTGATTAGGGGGACTGCTTATGATAAGTATACTGTTTCAGTGTATATATTTGTATTTATACTGTTGAGGAGTGATCTGTATGACACAATTTGTTCTGGTTGTAAGATCGGTAGGGGGGATGCGGGGCGTGGAAGTACCCCAGCTAGGGGTTTCTGCTGTTTGATATAATAAATGTGATATTTCTGCACTATATCTCCTCTTTCCGTCTTCCTTGATATATTGTTTCCATGAATAAACTTTATCTTGTTCATAATCTTGTCCCTTTCGTATTTCCTTAACTTCCTTGCTTGTGTTTCTTTTTCCACCTGTTGTAATTTCTCATCATAGTTTGCAAAGTGACTTTTATCCTTCATCTGTTCTTTCTTAATTTGGCAATCACTAATTAGCTCCCTTAACGCTTTGATTTCAGTTTCTTTATAGGCAATAATCTGTTGCATCAAAGTCTTTAAACATTCACTTAGGGGCATATTTATAAAGGATTGTCTTTTTCGCCAAATAATTAGCGCAGCACATCGCAGCAAAAATAGCGCCATTTGGGGCTTCATTTCGCCTTATTTATAAAAAAGCGAAAAAACACACTTTCGCGGGTTAAAAAGGCGAACAGGCGCGATAAAGAGCGAAAAGTATCGCAGCGAAAACTTAACGCATCTAAGAAGACTGCATTGTGAAAAACATTCGAAACCAGAAAAGCCCACTAGAAAATGATGTCAAGTTCAAAATGGCCACCTCACATTTACCAAGAAGTCAGCCATGTCTTATTTAGTCAATCTTCTTAGAATTTCTCAATTGGAATACAATTTTCTTTTGCACTGCACATTCGCCTTTCTAATGCGCGTTCGCCTTTCTAATGTACCGCAGGGGTACCTCTCGGGGGTCGGCGGCCTCGGCGGAGCTGGTGTCGCCGGGACTGGAAGAAAGAAGACGTCGCCCAAGGGCTCTTTTAAGAGCCGCACTGGGGGTCCCGATTTCAGCTGCGGGACCCCCGCCAAAGGCACTTGTCAGTGCCGCAAGGGCCCTTATAAGGGCCGGGGAGGGGGGGTCCCGGTTCGGGCTGCGGGACCCCCTAAGCCCCAAAAGGCCCTTCTCAGGGCCCCGCTGGAGGGAGCCTCCACCCCCCCAGCGGTCCCTCCCGTCCCCTCCCCGGGAGCGGCCGGGGCGGGGGGCTTGGAGGGGTTGCCGGGGAGGGGGTGCGCGGCGGGTGGTCGCGACCACCTGCTGCGGCCCCTTCCCGGCAGCCCCTTCTAGCCTCCCATTCCGAGATTGCCGCGAACGGGGAACGGGTTGGGAGGGGCTGCTGGGAAGTGGCGGCGGCGGCGGGTGGTCGCCGCTGCCGCCGCGGGGGGTGTGGGCGGGGTGGGCGTGTCTCCCGGGGCAGGTGCGACCACCCGCCGCGGGTTGCCTGCCCATCCCCGCCGCGGGAGGTTAGTATCGGCTGACTTCGCCTCCTTCAAGGTGGCGAAGTAAAACAGCCGATACTAGCCGAGCGAAACCAGTACCGCCGCTTTATAAATAGAAGCGGCGGTAACGGGTAAGTATCGGCGCGAAAAGTTAACGAACCTTTATAAATATGCTCCTTAGTATATATATATATATTGGATATGGAGGTTGGAGACAAGTATAACGAATGGTCTGAATGCAATATGGGAAGTGTCATGCCAATACCTTTTTCGCCTCTTTTATAAATCGCGTTATGCCTTTTGCTCCTTTTTCGCTAAAATTAACCATTGTGAAGTTAGGCGAAAAGGGTTTAGCGATAGCTCGCGGAACGTTTCGCCATTCGTTTAACGCTACCTTTATAAATACGTTAACTGTCTTTTTGGCGAAAACCCATGCGAAAGCGAATGCGAAAACATTTCGCTACTTTTCGCTCTTTTATAAATATGCCCCTTAGGGGCATATTTATAAAGGAACGATGTTAGCGCAAAAAATTACCGCCGCACATCGCGGCCGCGAAAAAGCGCTATACGCCGTATTTATAACGGCGAGCGCTATTCCCGCGATACCTATCGCGCCGCGATGTGCTGCGGAATTTTAAGCCCCTTCGCGGCGATACTATATAGTATCGCCGCGAAGGGACTTAAAATCCCTTCCCGACGCCGCTCCTAAGGGGGCGGGGCATACGCCCACCCGCCCACACCCCCACGCGGCGGCAGCGCGACCACACCGCCGCCGCCACCTCCCGCAGCCCCCTCCCAACCCTTCCCCGTTCGCGGCAATCTCGACGGGAGGCTGAAGGGCTGCGGAGGGTCCCGTTCAGCTGCGGCCCCGCCAAAGGCACTTGTCGTGCCGCAAGGGCCTTATAGGGCGGGAGGGGTCCCTCGGGCTGCGGGACCCCCAAGCCAAAGGCCCTCTCGGGCCCGCTGAGGGACCCTCCACCCCCCTCCCGCAACCCCTCCAAGCCCCCCGCCCCGGCCGCTCCCGGGGAGGGACGGGAGGGCCGCTGGGGGTGGAGCTCCCTCCAGCGGGCCCTGAGAAGGGCCTTTTGGGGCTTAGGGGGTCCCGCAGCCCGAACCGGGACCCCCCTCCCCGGCCCTTATAAGGCCCTTGCGGACTGACAAGTGCCTTTGGCGGGGGTCCCGCAGCTGAAACCGGGACCCCCAGTGCGGCTCTTAAAAGCCTTGGCGACTTCTTCTTTCTTCCAGTCCCGCGACACCAGCTCCGCCGAGGCCGCCACCCCCGGGTACCCCCGGCGGCGCCGCGACCTCACCGAGCAGATGTTGCCGGCGTCTTGATCCGACGCACTCTTCGGGCTGGCGACACCAACCCCACTCAGGTCGCCGATGCCAGGCGACTCACTGCGGCCGCCAGTAGCCCGCTGGCACCACCGGCCTCAGCGGAGCCGATGTTGCCAGCCGCTTCTTTCTTTCAGCCATCTACTGCGATGGCATCTGAGTTCCTCGGCGGAAAGCTCCTCTTATATAGGTTTGCAGAAATCCATAATCCGTTTCTGAGTGTCAATTTTAATACTTGCTTTACATTAACCAATCAGATTTCTGGAAAGTTCTGAAATCTGATGGTTATGTAAAGCAAGTATTAAAAATTGACCAATCAGAAACGGATTTATGGATTTCTGCAAACCTATATAAATAAGCTTTCCGCCGCGGAACTCAGATGCCATCGCAGTAGATGGCTGAAGAAAGAACGCTGGCAACATCGGCTCCGCTGAGGCCGGCGTTGCCAGCGGGCTCACTCGCCGCAGTGAGTCCTGCCTGGCATCGGCGACTGTTGGGGTTGGTGTCGCCAGCCCGAAACGTCCGTCGGATCAAGACGCCGGCAACATCGGCCTCGTTGAGGTCGCCGGGCCCGCCGGGGGTACCCCTGCGGCGGCCGCAGGGGTACCTCTCGGGGGTCGGCGGCCTCGGCGGAGCTGGTGTCGCCGGGACTGGAGAAAGAAGACGTCGCCCAAGGGCTCTTTTAAGAGCCGCACTGGGGTCCGCGGTTTCAGCTGCGGGACCCCGCCAAAGGCACTTGTCAGTGCCGCAAGGGCCCTTAAAGGCGGGAGGGGGGTCCCGGTTCGGGCTGCGGGACCCCCTAACCCCCAAAAGCCCTTCTCAGGGCCCCCTGGAGGGAGCCTCCACCCCCCCGCGGCTCCCCTCCCGTCCCCTCCCGGGAGCGGCCGGGGCGGGGGGCTTGGAGGGTTTCCGGGGAGGGGGTGCGCGGCGGGTGGTCGCGACCACCTGCTGCGGCCCCTTCCCGGCAGCCCCTTCTAGCCTCCCGTTCCGAGATTGCCGCGAACGGGGAACGGGTTGGGAGGGGCTGCTGGGAAGTGGCGGCGGCGGCGGGTGGTCGCCGCTGCCGCCGCGGGGGGTGTGGGCGGGGTGGGCGTGTCTCCCGGGGCGGGTGCGACCACCCGCCGCGGGTTGCCTGCCCATCCCCGCCGCGGGAGGTTAGTATCGGCTGACTTCGCCTCCTTCAAGGTGGCGAAGTAAAACAGCCGATACTAGCCGAGCGAAACCAGTACCGCCGCTTTATAAATAGAAGCGGCGGTAACAGGTAAGTATCGGCGCGAAAGGTTAACGCTTCATTAACTTTTCGCGGCCGTTTTCGGGCCTTTATAAATCGCGGTAAACGCGATTTATGCGTTAATGGCCGCGAAAACGGCCGCGAAAAGTTACCGAACCTTTATAAATATGCCCCTTAGTGTTTTATTCCAGTGTTGCATAAATTCTGGGTTTGTCGGCTGAAAGGTTGGTCTTCTATACCAGTCCCCTTGGGATCAGATCAGTCTCTAGATACTGTTTAAAACTCACAATGTCATTGTATAGGAATGTCTCCAGTTTTATATATTGTTCCAACAATTCACACTGTGTTTTAATCTCATTGTTCTCGTCTCAGCTACATTTAGCTCACATTCAAACAGTTTTTCGCTCGTATCCCTGAATGAGCGTTTAAAAAAAGATGGTAGCGGTAATGATTGTGACTCACCATCTCTGACCTTGGCTTTCAATTTGGATCTCCCCAATGCCGTTTGCATTATTTAAATGTCCACGTTCACTACCGCTAACGAGCATGACTGAGATCAAATTTGCTAATTTACATTCAAACTTCGGATGCTTGGTTTGAACACTGCTTTTCCTCTATTTGTAGTGTATATGCGAACAAACAGATATGGCGGCTCACATTCTCCCAAGTTTATAGGAAAGATATAGCTAGAAATACATTATTGCAAGCTAAAAGTTGCCATCCGAGGCATACATTAAAGGGAATACCATTTAGGCAATTCACCAAATTAAAAAGAAATTGTTCAACATTGGAGAAGTTTGAACAAGCGGCAACCAAACTTAAACAAAGTTTTTATTAAAGGGGTTACGATAAAAAGATCGTTAATAGAGCTTACGTAGAAGTGAAACAAAAGGATAGGAAAGAACTATTATATAATGAAAAACAGAAATTGGGATCAGAGATAGATCCGTCCGATCTACTTTGTGACCCAATAATGTACGGAATTTGAGGAGATAAAGAAAATTCTCTATAGAAATCTACACATTTAAGTGGGGATAGAGAAACGGATGAAATTTTGAGAGGTGGAATTAAGATGATAGCCAGAAGGGGTAAGGCTGGGTACACACGGCCCGACAATTTCTCCCGACCGAGTGCTCACTATGAGCGAGCGCTCAGCCGGGACAAATGTCAGTCAGTCGCAGCAAATTCGTCCACGGATGAATTTGCGAACAATCGATCGTGCCTTCGCGTCCGATCTGGACTAACAAATGATCGATGTCGAAAATATCAGCTGGTGTGTACCCAGCCTAAAATAATTGGAGATAAAGTAGCCCCCAGCATATGCTGGGAAGACAGAAAACAAAGATAAGCAAACTTGGTTATCCCATTCAGGCTTCAAGATAAGATACAAGATAAGGGAGTTTTTAAACTGCAATACAAAGAAAGTAGTTTATTTGATAACATGCATAAAATACAAGAAACAGTATATAGGGCGAACTACGCGCCCATTAAAGGATCGGATCAAAGAACACCTAAATAATATACAGAAAGGGGATATTAAGTCCCCAGTTGGATGCCATTTCAAAGATTGCAAAGATTGTGTGGCATATCCTATTGTGAAGTACAGGGCATCCAAAGTATAAGAAGGAATTTACGGGGAGGAGATAAATTGGAGAATTTAAATAGAAAAGAAGCCTATTGGATAATGGAGTTGGATACAAGAACCCAACAGATTCCCAACAGATTTGCCGTCTTAGGTGATGATGTGGAGGAGGACAGCTCGGAATTAGCATGTATGGAGCGGTCTAATCCCTTGAGCACCCAGGGGACTGCCATCTCTAATACAAGGGAGGATGAACTTAGCATCAGGAATGCTAGGCAGGTGGTAGTGGTAGAGGAATTTAATTATAAGGAAGGTAGATAGGGTAATCTGCAGCCAAGACCCTACACATGCCAAACTGGGTGTTGTCTGCTTGGTGCTAGGGTTCGGCATGTGGTGGATCGTGTAGACAGAATATTGGGTGGGGCCGGGTGTGAGCTGGCGTCTTGGTTCACATTGGTGCCAATGACAAAGGAGGAGAGGTCCTTAAACATGATTTCCGAGAGGTCTTCAGAAATGTTAAACCAGTAGTAGTGACTGGGTTGAAAACAAAAACATGTTACAAAATATTCCTATATAATAAGTTACAAAGTTAAAAACGTTTTTTAAAAAGGTGATTATAGCCAACAATGGTAACTAAAAAAAGTATATAAACAATATTCATATTGTTTATAATATTATGAAAAGTACTGGTGATAAAATATTTAAGAGATACACTCTCAGTATACAAATGGTAAAACCAATTTATCTTGTTCCTATAATAATATATTAAGTAACATAATTTTTCATTCAATAATATTTTTGGGCGAGAAGTGTCCATACATGGCACGATTATCGTCTGAAACGGCAGTTCATACACATCGTGTATCGCGGGTTAGCACCTGCGATCGCACGTGTGTACAAACCTTTAGTTCATGTCCCTGGTGTTTAGCCTCTAAAACGGTGCCGCTACTGGAGGTATATCATATTTTTAAATTTGTCCTTCTCTACTCCTTCCCATGCTAGCTTGATATCACTCCTGTTTTTTTTAAATCTTTTTTAAAAAAGTCCATAGTTTTTTCCAATATAATTTTCGAGCATGGACATTTCAATAAGTATATGCAATGATCCGTATTGCACGTATGTTCTATTTAATCTCATATGGTTTACCATTATGTGGGTGGTAAGTGGTTTACCATTAATTAATGAATTACATACAGTATTATTGCAGTTACATCTTATATATATAAAATGTAATGTATGTTATGTGTGTATGTTTGTATGTCCAGAAAAAACTTTAAAACTCTGGGACAATTTTCATGAGACTTGTGATACTTATGTATAAGTTCCTAGAAAAGAGCACAGGCTTCTTTACAACTTTTAAAAATGCCTCCGTACCCCCCCCCCTTTTTTTTTGACATTTTTAAGTTAATTAACCATGTGCTGCCAAATCACGTAATGACCTAAGTTACAGTGCAATGCTTTACTCATTTTGTTCTGTTGTTTGCTAATCAGAGTGCAGGCTCCACTCCCTCCCACCTCTTGCCTGAACTTGTAGCTCTTCTGTGCTGTGATGCCTGCATAGCAGAGCAGGAGGAGTAAGTAAGTTATACTGAACCCATTTCTGCTTGTGAGAGTCCATGGGAGGACCTATTTACCCTCTGTCTCACTGCTGTGTACAGGGACTGAAACCTTCTCTATGGGGCTGCTGGTGCAAGAACCCATAAGCAGTGATGGGAACCTTGTAGTTTTCAATGTTAAACTACAACTCCCAGCATGCCTTGGCTGCTTCTTCCCAACCAGGCATGCTGGAGTTGTATTTTCTAAAATGGTCTTTAAATGGGTGTAATCTATTCGCTATCGCACACATCACATCCCTTTTCCCGATGTGTCCGTCTTTGCATTTTAAAATGTTGCGAGGTCTGTAAAAAATAGGATCCTGCATTGTCGGCATCCGAGGTTAGGAACCTTGTTTATTATTGACAGACGATGTTTGGTCCCTTCTTTCTCTTTTCGATAGGAACCCACATTAACTATTTATGCACTAATCAGGGATTCCTATATACAGTAAATGACTAATAGAGGGGGGGGGCGAAACTTGGAAGGGTAGGGGGAGACTGTGTCTGTGCTGGTTTTTTTTTTTTAACTGGCCTTATGTATTCTAAGAAATAATACACTACCCACAGTGTACTATATGGATTTACTTCACCTCTGAGTTCCATTCCCCTATATGGTCATGGAACTCCTTGTGTGGAATATCCTTATATAACACAGTAGGTAGCGCATTATCCCTTATGTAAGTGCCACTTGGGTACACAGCGCTGTACATATAAAATACAGAGTATCCAACAAGGGATAAGTGCAAGAATTATACAGATAATAAAATTAAATACAATTGAATACATAAGTAAGAATACATATATATAAATAATGGCTAAACTGATATATGTGCAGCATGCCTTGACACATTAGGAATAGATCCCTGCCCGAAGAGCTTACCATCTAGTGGTGGGACAACATACGCATACAATGAGGGTGGGTACAAGTGCTTGGGGTGGCTAACAAGTATTAATGGATGTCACCTGTCGAGCAAGAGAGGAGATTCCAAAGGTGTGGAGCCAAGAGAATAGTTTAAGGCGGAGGAGAAAGCATGGTCCGTTGAGGTTTGTGGAGAAGTTCCTTGTAGGGACCGAGATCATGACCAGGAACGTAAGGGACCAAGAGAAGATGTAGAGGTACGTAGAGCGAAGGGATTTAAGGTTAAAAGAGGGGTATTGAATATGATTCTTTGTTTAAGGGGAAGCCACCCTATGGACTGCAGTATCAGGGTTTTGGGTTCTCTTTTAGAGGAGAGTGAGGTGATCCAAGCTGCCCAGTTTAGGGTATGTCCCCCCTTAAATCTATTTTTAATATAGCCTTCCCCCTGGTCCCCCCCCCACCCGCATCATTATTATCTTTAGAAAGTGCCCCAAACTTTTACTTACCTCCCCTCTTTCCTCCCCGCGCTCCCGGCCCTCTGCTTGCGAGAAAATGCAAGCAGAGGGGCGGGACCGGCAGTCGCGTCTGTGTTGGCTGAGCGGCAGCCAATCACGGACGCGGCTGCCGGTCATTCGGTGCAGCGGAGGAAGGAGAGGTAAGTAAGAGTTGGGGAGCTTTCTAAAAATAAATTATGCGTTGGGGCTGGGGGACCAGGGGAAGGCTATATTAAAGGGGATAAATGCAGGGGAGGGAATCCGGAAAGGGAGGGAGAGGGAGGGGGAGAGAGGGCTGCAGTACACATGCCAAACTTCTCCCGAGGCCAGGAGGAGGCAGAGTACTCCTGGTGGGCAGTATTTGGGACTTTGGGGGGGACTACAGAGAACCCTATGGAGCTGGGATGTGAGGTAAGGATTAAACTACACTACATGGTGGGGCCAGTAGTTGGGGGATTATAGTTTTGGGGGGTGGACATGCCCTTTAAGGTAGACTGGAGAGGAAGAGATTGACAGGCCAGGAGACCAAGTAGCAGAATGCTGCAGTAGTCAAGATGGAAGATTATAAGGTATGCATGAGCATTTAGTAGTGGAGCGAAGAGAAAAATAGCAGATCAGGGAGTTTGAATAGGTCAGTTTAAATTAGAAAGGGTGTGGTTTGTTGATTTTTGGATGCAGGTTTGGGTCGGATCTTTACAAAAATGGGCAACGCCGTGTGTCTGCTCTATGTGCTTAAGACTGGGTACGCTATAGGTTTGTTACATGGTTTTAAATAATGGCCAGTGGCTATGGCTCTATGGCAGCACCCACCAAATTTTGAATGGACTTAAAGAGAGTGCGGAGATTAACCTTCTTATCTTTTGGAAACACATGCAATTATCGCATGAAATCACATATGTATAAAGCCTTAATTTATGCAATGTTTATCTTCTGAGGTGACCCTGCCACAAATCTCGTCTGGGGCATGATTTTAGGTGATCTCCAAGCGATAATTAAGGGAAAGTCAGTCACAAAATGAAAACTTACATACAGGTAAATAGCCTCCCAAACCCTAAACAGTAATAGTTTGAAATCTGAAATATATATGTCTAACCTGAAATCCTGCACAATGTCCTGGTGCCCCTGTTTCTGCTTCCTGGTTCTTCCAGTTAGTAACTGTCAGTTATGGATTTGACAGTTGACATCACAGCCAATGGCTGAATGTTAATCCCCTGTCTGCCTCTTCTGAGCATGCCCAGGCTCAGTAAATGTCAGTACATGTTACTAAATTGCTCAGTTTCCATGAGGCATCCAGAAGCATAGCAGACATACAGTAATGAATTCATAGGACAAACTATGATATATCAACATATTTTAAAGAGGCCATACTTCTAAAATATGTTCTTATGAGGGTGGAGTTGTCCTTTAATAGTACTTTTTTCGTCCTGTTTGGAGATCATGTTCAAATCACGTCCCAGACAAGATTTGCGCTCCGAAAATAAGGTTGCAAAAAGTAAATTTTTTAATATTTCTGTAAATCTGGAACAATGCCATTTTTTTTAACAATACACATCTGTAACTCTTCCCTTTTACACTGTACATGTCCTTTAACATAGCATAACTAACAAATTAACTAAAACATCACCACAGGTAAGAAAATTGTTAGAAATGAAATAACCTCCACCTGTTGTGAGACTTGGAACATGTTTATAAAGGTTCAATAACCGTCGCCACTGTTACCGTCACCCTTTTTGCAACTTGCACTATTTATAAGCAGCAATAACAAGTCAGATCGCCATAAGGTGGTGAAATGCCCATATACTGAGCCTGGAAAAAAGTCCCTAGAAGGTGCCAATACATTTAGGTGGGTTTACCAATACAAAAAGGTCCAGGGACAGGTATTAAAATATTTCGAGTATTTACTGTAATACGACCGTAGATTAGAGAATTTTCGATATTCCTGCTTTGCGAATTTTCAATTCTGATGTTCGTTTTCCAAATATCAATGTTTGTTTTTGAGTTCCAATTTCCTCTATTTCAAATGGGGGTCACATATACATAAGTGTTTTTTCTGTCACCCTGCAATATTTCCAAATTCTCAGTTACAGGTCTGGACTAATATTAGTAGGCGTTATGCTGCAATTTCTTTTTTTGGCGCAATACTGGACTTAACACACAATATGGATATTACAGGCGCCAGTCATGATATTACAATATTTCCCACTGCGATGCGTTAGGAAAGTGACGAAAATAGCAATCTTATAACATACCACAAACTATCTATGGTAAAATTAAAAATCACACACAATATAAATTCTAACCTCAATGGGTACCAATGCTATGGCATTTACAGCAAACAAAATTCAGTATCGGGCTTTATCGGTATTGTGTGACCTTTGTTTCCGGAATGAGCGTGCACCGCCGAACGCTAGTTCGGGAAAGACCGAAAATTTAATCGGCCGCGCTAGACTCCCTATATCAGCGCAGCCGATGGAAAAACACAGTCCCCATCGTTTTCCCTATAATGTGGAGAACGCTCGGGACTGTGTGATCACAGATCTTGTCTGTCATTTTTCACTGTCTGTACTGTGTGTACCTAGATTAAGTCACTCTCACCTGTACACTTTCTATGTCCAGTAGTACTTTCCTAAAGATTCCTTCATTGCTCCGGTCCAATTCCACCTTCCAGACTGTCATTGACAGAATACAAGAAGCGCATCTTCCAAGTTTCCATCTAAATACTTATTGTAAATGCATCAATACATTCTCTTCAATACAAAGAGATTTTGAGAGCTACATACCACAGTACCAAATTTTCACTAGATTTTGTGTGCCCACCATTAAACCTGTGTGCAGGACTACCACTTTAGAGGGAGCACTGGAGTCTTCCCATTGATAGCCTGCAAACACAAATAGGCCGCATGAAGAAGGAATCATTTAAAGGGCAACTATAGTGAAAATAGATCACTTAGCATAAGCGCCTTACTTTCATCTTGATGCGTGGCTTCGTTTTTTCACACTGGCAGATTTTGTACAAGCTGTGTAGTCCCCCTCCCCTCTCAGTCTAGTCCCCCTCAAGCTTAAGGGCGGTTTGAAAAGTCCAGGCATGCTCAGTTGAAAGGACTTTAAAGGGCATGTCCACCCCCAAACTGTAATCCCCCCCACTACTGGCCCCATTGTGTAGTGTAGTTTAATCCTTACTCACATCCCAGCTCCATATGGTTCTCCTGTAGTCCCCCCCAAGTCTCAAAAACTGCCCACCAGAGGATAGCAGAGTCCATATAGGACTCTGCCTCCTACCTCCCTCCGGGAGAAGTTTGGCATGCGTACTGCAGCCCTTCCCCCCTCCCCTCCCCCCCCCGATTAGGATTCCCTCCCCCTACCGTAAAAAACCATTTCACACAGACATTGCCCCTGTCCCCCCACCTCAACCGCATGTTAGTAATCTCAGAAAATGCCCAGAACATTACTTACCTTCCCTCTTGCCTCCGCCGCACTAAACTCTTGGCAGCCGTCCGTGATTGGCTGCCGCTCAGCCAATCACAGACCGACTGCGGTCCCGCCCCTCTGCTTGCATTTTCTCGCAGCAGGGGCCGCCAGCGCGGCAGAGGCAAGGTAGTAAATTTTGGGGCAATGTCTGGTAAAAAAAAACGTTTTAAGGACATACCCTTTAAATAAAGTGCTGACATCCTGTTGACCCCTCCCTTCCAACTAGACTGCAAGCAAGCTAAGTGTGGGAGAAAGTACCATAGTTTAAGGGAGGGGGAGAGAGGAGACAAGTGTGCTGGATTCTTTAACAGTTACTGAACTCTGCCTGTTCTCTAGGTTTGCTAATGTTATTTATTTATATATATTCATATATATAAATATTTCATAATTTCATAATTGCACTGTGTCTTGTTTGGTAATAGTCTGTATTAGTGTATTATTATACATATGTATTAGTGTATTATTATACATATTGTATTAGTGTATTATTATACATATTGTATTAGTGTATTTTAATATATTGTATTAGTGTATTATTTTATATATATATTGTATTAGTGTTATTATTACATATACTGTATTAGTGTTTACTTGGTGATGTCCATTTGATTCACTGGTTTGTATGTATATAAGATTTTTTGGGGGGGGCTATTTTATGCGTGTTATGCTCATATGCTGGTTAATGGTTTATTGTTTTTAGCACTACAGCATTTGACTATGTGTGGCACGTGTATAGTTGTGGGTGAGGGAGTGTGTGGCAGTACTGCATGGGAGTTTTGGATTGTGTGAGTGTGTGCCTTTGAGTGACAGATGAGGTGGGGCAGCTCCTACAAATCACAGCATATTCAAAGGCTTATATCTCGGGACTATGAAGAATTTAAAGAAACTAAAAGGTACCCTGGTGGTTGGGATGACTTATAGGATGCATTAGAAGGAATTTAAAAATATTTTAAAAAATTTCTCACTATAATTGCCCTTTAATTGCCAACAGATATTCTTGTACAAGTCATTCTGAATTGAGAAAGACAGTCGGATGACTAGCGAAACGTCTTCAAGAACTAAGTCTTCTAACCGAATACAACAGATTACCATGACCTGGATTAATGAGATCCTTAACAAGCACAAGTATAGATATGTATATAGTATCTTAAAGGGTAACGTGGTCTCCAATTCTTCAAACTAGTAAGAATTATATAAAAGCCCTTCCACCACCTTCAAAATAAACCAAATTCCATCTTTAGATAAAATTGTGAGAAGTTTTGCTGGAAAGGTTCAGCAATATTAATTCCTCTTGAACTCTTCCTGTTTTCAGCCATGTGACCAGCTTGTTTCATGTGACCATCCTGTCTGCATTAAGCTGCTTCTCATCCTTACTACTAAGCTGAGCTAATTTTTCCCTCCAGCCTGCCGCTTCATCTCTACTCTAAGGCTCCCTCAAGCATTGTACTATCTGTTCCAGCATATGAGCAGCTTCTCCACCGGGGCAGAGGGCTAGCAGAGGTAAGGTGATGTCACTCAACTTACTGGAAGCGGAAGTTTGAAACTTCACCCTGTATCATTTCTCACAGGGTGAAGCCAGAGATTGTCTCATTTAAAGAAATACTGCAGGATTTCATTTAACCTAACTCGTGTGGAGACCACAGTTTTACCACACTTTTAATATGAAAAAAAAAAAATCCAATGCAAACTTCATCACAATAAAAACAATATTGACATAAATGCTCTTTTACAGTTATAGATGGCAGCAGCTGTGCCACAGGAGTGAATTGGCACATGGCACAATAATAACAGTAGGTATGAGGTATGTTCATTTGTTTACAATGTGGTCTCTGTTCCCAAACAAGTACCCTCATGTCTGCATCTTGGCTCCCATTGCTTTAATCCCCTTTAACCCCTAGCAATATCTGGTGATCTCCAGCTGCCACAGCTCTTAGATAAATATAACCAACCCACGAGAGGTGTATTCTATGTATACACAGACAGTCATTCATGTATAAGACATGGGGGTTTAAACAAATAACAGTTGGTCACACACCCACACTACAACGTTATTACTGCTCCGTCAATTGATGAACCTCCATTTCTCGAAAACTACAACTCCCAGCATGCCCATGCCCGGCTGAAGGACACGTTCTGTTCCGGAGTATGTAGTTAGCAATCAGAACCGACGTTTCACTAGAGACCGCGTAACGATTGATAAGGGATCGCGATATCGTTCTACAACTAAAACGATAACCAGAATAATCACCGTACCTGCCATGGGACTGTCAGTTCGACCTCTTAGGCTGCGGTCTTTCCCCAAAATATAAAGACCCTTAAGTCACATTCATTAAGCGCCCGTAGGACTGAATGTGTTTGGTCCCTCACACCAGCGATACCAACTGTGATACCAGCATAACTGCGGTAACTGGTAATCGGGGTCAAAAAGCCCGCGGAAATTCTCACTTGGCTCTGCGAGCGCCGGTTAGTGGAATTTCCCAGGTGCTGCACGTGGTAGGGACGGGACATTCCCAGCCGCTCAGGTCTGTGGATGAGGAAGCCAATAATAGTCAGGGTTACCCGGGCAGGGGAATGTGGTTACCTGGGAACTTTCCTTCTTCCCCTGGGTTCCAGGTTAACTTACTAGTGGTGACAGGACTATGTTAATGGACAGGTTCAGAGCTGCAGGGTGCCAGGTAATAATAGTGAATATGCAAACCCCACCAACAGATCCTAAATCCCACAGTTCCCCGTGGTGTCGACACCAGAAATGTCCCAGTTTCCACATCCCCCTATAGAACCCGACTACACAAGGTATCCCCTAGAGGTAGCCAATCACAGATGAAGCTCCCGTCAAGCTTGCTTTTTTAATCTACATAGCGGGTGGGCTGGTTAGATATAGGTAAGAGGGTCAGGCAACCATGGAGGGATCCAGAGGAGAGAGGAAAGGTCTCTCCTGTGCATGTCATGTTGTACCTCCTGGTGCTAGAGAAGAGGCAGAAACCTTTTGACAGGAAGACCACTCCTACTCTTCAGTTTCCTATACTTTAGACCAGCACTGCAGAGAACCATAAGGAACGGAGATGTAAGGTAGTTGTTTTTTGTTGTTGTTTTTTTAAGGAATAGTTTACTCAAAAAGTGAACTATCCTTTAATGTATTGATTGCAGACCAGGAGGTGAAGGAGCTATTCCTTACCTCCCATTCTTCAATCAATTCCCCAGGAGTGATGGGCAAAGAAACTTCTTTTACACTAGATCCTCTGCAGCAGTTACAGGTCCTGACCTCTTCATGTTCAGAGTAATTATAGCACGCATTATCACGCATGCGCACTATATTACTCTAAACCAGGAAGCTATCGGGACCGTCACTGCTGCGGAAGTTTGCATGTAAGGCAGGAATTGCCCATCACTCCTGGGATTGATTGAAGAATGGGGAGTAAGGATATCTCTTAAACTCCTGGTCTGCAATCAATACATTAAAGGTATGGCCATCCATTTACACTTATTTTTTACTGTCTTACTGAAGAACAGGAGGTAAATCACTCTCTCTTACCTCCCGTTCTTCAGTAAGTCTTGCAGGAGAAACGTACCCGTGGATTGTTTCAGCGCTGCAAGAGACTCCGATGCCACTAAAAGCCTCCGACACCTCCCCAGTCCTTTGCACTGTGCGCGCATGCACACACAGTGTGAAGGAGCTGGACGCGTTGGAGACTGTCAAGAAGCCAGTGCTGAAGCGATCCGTGGGTAAGTTTTCTCCTGCTCGCTGCAATATTTACTGAAGAACGGGAGATAAGAGAGTGCATTTACTTCCTGTTCTTCAAGTAAAAGAAAGTTGTAAATGGATGATATACCCGTTTAAAGGAATAGTTCACTTTTTGAGTTAACTATTCTTTAAACTACACAGTGGGCCCATGACACACCCACTCCCTCCTGAGAAGGTCCGAATGCAAAGTCCAGAAAAGTGAAGAGTAGGAGCTGTCGGTGTGTAATTTGGTACCTGCTACTTCTTGTCCTCTTAGAGGACTCTTGGTATGCGCAGGGGAGCTCTCCCCCTTTAGAGTTAGTGGGGTCCCCTACAATGTGTATTAGACTTAATGTAGTACAGTTACACTATCGAATCTTAAAGGGCATCTATAGGGGGAAATTAACTTTTTTCCCCTTTCTTTCCATGTGTTCTATAATTCCCCACAACCCCCAGAGTGTCTTCACTTTTTTAGATTCCCTCTCCTGAGATACACCAGTTAGAAGAATACGTGATTGCATTCCTCTACTCCTACTTGGACTTTGAAACAAATCCCTGTGACGTGATCCCCCCTCCCTGCTCTGTAATAAACATAGAGATGTTTATTGATGATGGAGATCAAGAGCATTAGCAGGGGGAGAGAGTAGCTTTGATGGTAGATATAGGCTGCACTTGACCCCCCCCCCCGACCGTAAACTACTGATCTCCTTCTTCCTGTCTCCAGGACAGCTTACTTTCTATTGGCCACTGTGCGTGGGTGTGTTTTCAGGATGTTGAACTTTTAACTCCTACTGCACATGTAAGCTTGTCGGGTAGCCGGAGTTGAGACATGGAGGAGGTAACAGGGAGGGGGAGGGGGGGGAGTGCTGCCACACAGATCTGACACCATGGTTAAACATAGTCACTGACATAGATAGGATTAAGCAGCACAGAGTACATGAATTTAACTTTGCAAAGGGGCAATGTGTTTTTTTCACTATAGATGCCCTTTAAAAGGTACTTACAGTAAGTAGGCACCACCTGTGCTGATCAGTAAATCTTGCAGGAGAACTTACCGGATCGTTCCACGCTGACAGAGCCGCGGCCGAAATCCCCGATACCTCCAGCACTTCCACTCTCCTTCAAAGTGTGCGCATGCGCGCACTGTGCAAAGGACTGGAGATGCGTCAGAGGTGTCGGGATTTCGGCCGCGGCTGTCAGCGCTGGAACGATCCCGTACGATCCCGGCAGCAGAATGGCAGATGAGATTCAATGTTGATAAATGTAAGGTGATGCATTTGGGATTTAATATCCCTGTGCCACCTACACCATAAATAACTGTGTTAAGTGCATCTGAAATGGAAAAAGATTTGGGGGTTTGGTAGATAACAGACTTAGCTGTAGCAAAACATGCCAGTAGCAACAGCTAGAGCTAGCAAGATATTGTCTTGTATAAAGAGGGGAATGGAATCAAGAGAGAAAAATATTATTCTCCTCTTTACAAGGCACTGGTAAGGCCACATTTGGAATATGCGGTGCAGTTTTGGAATCCCATATACAAAAGGGACATCTTGGAATTGAGGCAGTTCAGAGAAGGGCAACTAAATTAATAAGGGGAATGGAGGGGCTTGAATATGCAGGCAGATTAGACAAGTTAGGGCTGTTTACATTGGAGAAGCGGCGGTTGCGTGGGGACATGATAACCTTATACAAATATATTAATGGCCCATACAGTGAACTCTCTGGTGCATTGTTCACTAATAGGTCATATCAGAGGACTCGTGGACATCCTTTAAGGTTGGAAGAAAAGAAGTTTCATCTTCAAGTTAGGAGAGGTTTCTTTACAGTGAGAACGGTGAAACTGTGGAACTGTCTTCCAGCAGAGGTGGTAATGGCAAGTTCATTGAATAACTTTAAAAAAGGCCTGGATAAGTTTCTAAAACTAAAAAATATTGAGAATTACTGGTATTAATGCATATAGATCTGGTTGATCCAGGGATACTTTCCGATTGCCGTTTGGAGTCAGGAAGGAATTTTTTCCCCCTTTTTTTAGCTGGGGTTTTTTGCCTTCCTCTGGATCAACTGTTAGGTAGGGTTAAAAAAAAAAAAAAAAAAGGGAATAGGTTGGACTTGATGGACGAATGTCTTTATTCAACCTTAATTACTATGTTCTCCTGCTCTCCTGCAAGATTTACTGAAGAACGTGAGGTAAGAAATAGTGCATTTACCTCCTGTTCTTCAGTAAAACAGATAGAAAGCAAGTTAATTTTTGAATGGACATACCCTTTAAAAAAATGGACAGACAGAAAAAACCCCACAGGATTTCATATCGTTCACACCTGCTGCGTTATAATCCGTTCTAGTCTGTTTAAAAAACGCACTGCATGCAGCATTTCTGTCCGTTTTTTCATGCATTTTCTATAGAAATCTATAGAGTACACATTGTTAAAAAATGGATACAAATGTATGAAAAAAATGGATACAAACTGACAGAAACACATGCTGTGCGTTACTGTCAGTTTCTAGTGTGAACGAGCCCTAACTACAAAGTGCTTGTAGAGGAATGCTGGAAGTTGTAGTTTTCAAACATCTGGAGATATACTGGTTGCTTATCCCTGCTATACATGATAGGGGGACTGAAAGGAAACATCTCCATGCTCACTTCTCTGAGACAATGAAGTGAGTTTGTTAATGGTTTATTACATTATTTAAGCAATAGACTCCATAGAAGCCATGAACCTGTGTCCTGAACTGATAAATGTAATAAGATTGAAACATGACAGGATAGTCTGGGTTCTTTATAGGACCTTAGATTTACCAATAGTGATCCCTCTCTAACAGAATCCCTGGTGACAACTGTGAGTTAGGCTAGGCCACACTAGCGTGTTTTCCTCACATTTGCGCACTTGTTTTCTGTCGTGGAAAAATGCGGGAACGTGCAAATTCCTGTGATTTCCGATGCGCATGCGATTGTGCGTCTGTTCGCGTTTTGGTAATGCATGAATTCACCATTTTTGGTGCGTTAACACATGCGCATCCATAACGGAAAATGGCAAAATTGCATGCGCAAAACACACGTGGAAACACAAAACACACAAGAATCATGCACAAAATTGTAGTGTTGCCTCTGCCTTAATGGGGAGGGTGAGTATTGAAAGACAAATTGGTAACTTTAATTATAGAATGATCCAATGGATCTGCTATTAATCTATTATTGGTTGGAAATTTAAGGGGAAAGATTGATTCAAGCTCTGCACAACAATTGTATTTCACTGTGGTGTTTCTACTGAACTATAACTCTACACAATGTTACAATAAATAGATCAAGAATAGAGATGGACCAGATAGCGGATCTGAACCCAGTTCCGTGACGGATTTCCGTGATTCACAGATTCTGCGGGAATTTTGCTTTGCAAATTTTTTCGAGACACTTTCAAAAATTCAAAGAAAATTTCAAGGAATTTTGAAAATTTTGTAAAATTTATACAGTAACTGATTGTAACCAATTCTGATTAGAAAATAATCTGATTGGTTAGTATACCAATCAGATTATTTCTAAAAGAATCTATTCTGATTGGTTACAATTAGATTCTTCCAGAAAGCATACCAATCAAATTCTTTCTGAAAGAATCTAATTGGTTACAATCAGCTTTTAAAAAAAAAAAAATTAAGAAAGAATCTTATTGGTATACCAATCAGATTATTTTCCAATTAGAATTGGTTACAATGAGATTCTTTCAGAAAGAATCTGATTGGATAGTACACCAATCAGATTCTTTCCCAATCACAATTAGTTACAATCAGATTCTTCCAGAAAGCATACCAATAAGATTATTTCTGAAAGTATCTGATTGTAACCAATTCTGATTACATACAATCAGATTCTTTCAGGAAGTATGTGATTTCTATACTAACCAATCAGATTCTTTTCCAATCAGAATTGGTTTCAATCATCTTATTTCAGAAAGAGTCTAATTGGTTATTATTTCTAAAAGAATCTGATTGTAACCAATTAGTTACAATCAAATTCTTCCAGAAAGCTTACCAAAAAGATTCTTTCTGAAAGTATCTGGTTGTAACCGATTCTGATTGGATTCAATCAGATTCTATCAGAAAGAATCTTGATTGGTATACTACCCAATCAGATTATTTTCTAAACAGAATTTGTTACATTCAGATTCTTTCAGGAAGATTCAGATTTTTTAGTATACCAATCAGATTCTTTTCCAATTAAAATTTCAGAAAGAATCAGATTGGTTAGTACCGTATACCAATCAGTTACTTTCTGAAAAAATCTGTAACCAATTATGATTTGAAAGAATCCCCAGGTCCCAGAGCAATTTACTGTAAGTTATTGCATCATTTTTACAACATTTTTGAAAATTCCTTTAAAATTCTAATTTTCTAAAATTTCAGTGACCCTTGAAAATAAAATGTGTAATCTAGAAAAACAGTTCGATCGCGAGGAAAGTAATTTTTTTTACACTTCTGGATGTATGTACGTTTTTCCCAGACCATTTTCCAGGTCAACAGGCAAACAGATTTTAGCAATTTCGCCCAGCTCTCAAAACCCTGGATTTAACCCTTTAACTGCCACAGATCGTATATTCACGATCTGTGCAGTGAATGCTCAAACTGCCTCAGATCGTGAATATACGATCTGTGGCTTCCCCTTTAAATTTAGAAAAACACCGCGCGCTAGGGCCGACCCGGGGGCAGCATTCAGCTGCCCCCCTAGCCCCCTCGACCCCCCCTCGGTTGTGTCCAAATCCGAGGGGGTGATCGGGAGTTATCACTACCTTTTTCAGCGGTGACCGTATAGAGCTTCTGTCCCACGTGATGCAGAGGAGGAAGCGGAAAGGGAGACCCGGTGACGTCACGGAGCTTCCTCCTTCACCGGGGTCTCCCTTGAAGTGGTAGGAGACTGCCCCTGGTGGTCTAGTTGAGGTACTGCAGTCTGATCTCAATTTGATCATGCTGCAGTACCTACTATAGTACAAGCTGTCATGCTGACAGCTGTACTATACATTTTGTGAATGGAACTCAAAGTTCCATTCACAAATAGGATTTTTTCTAAGTCTTTGCTACTTAGCGAAGACTTAGAAAAAATCCTATTTGTGAATGGAACTCAAAGTTCCATTCACAAATAGGATTTTTTCTAAGTCTTTGCTACTTAGCAGACTTAGAAAAAAAATGGGGACAGAGATCAAAATTTGGTGATCACTTCTGATCACCAAATTATTGATCTTTCCCATGAATGAAAATCACTTCCTGAAAATGATTTCCGGGAAGGATTTTTCCGATCGATTCGAATTGGAAAACGGGCATTATGCCCGTTATCCAAGTTCGGTATCATTCCCTAAGATGATCTGATGATTATCTTTGGGAATGATCGGGGAAAAAAGGGGAAATACACAAAAAAATTCTTAAAGTGATACACACACCTTTTTTTTTTTTTACCCTAAACTATAAATTAGAAAAAAACGTTTGTCTTCTCCAACCTCCCCAATGTCCCCAGTGATATCGTAAAGTAAACGCGGATACTTATTTGTACGATTTCAAGGGAAACTAAGCCTATTTTTTTTAAGATTTTGCAGAGGTACCAAATAAAACCGTATTGAATTTTTAGGATCAGTAAAGTGTGCAAAAACGTGTGTGACTCTCCATACTAACCGCTTTCACTAAAATACCACTAAAAGGGGGAGAGTGTGTGTGTGGGGGGTGGGTTGTGGCGTTTTTTTTAAAAAATTTTCTTGTAACTGCACTTCTAAATGCGTCCCATTTGAGCTAGTTGGTGGCCTCGTCTCTGTTTGCACCCACGCAAATGGCACACCGTTTGATTCAGGACATGTGGGAGATTGCTATTTAGTGGGTTTTTTTGCTTGTCAAGTGGGTTTAGGTAGGATTTCAACCCTTGAATCATCTCATTTTATTTTTCACAAAATCTCGTAAAAACACAGAGTTCTTTGGATCGCTGGGTCTGGAATTCTTCATGCATGTATGAAAGCATGGCACCGTAACGTAGCTGAAGGTGTGTAGATTCCAAAAATATATAGTTTGTGGGGGGAATTTCCATGTTTCGGGACTGTTTCCTTAGAAAAAGGGTAGGCTGTTCAAATTACAGAGCACTTTGATTTTTTCTTGTAATTGCATTTGTGCATGCGTCCCATTTGAGCTAGTTGGTGGCCACGTCTCTGTGTGCATCCACGCATATGGCATACCGTTTGATTCAGAACATGTGGGAGATTTACCCTTTTTTTAAGGAAACAGTCCCGAAACATGGAAATTCCCCCCACAAACTATATATTTTTGGAATCTACACACCTTCAGCTACGTTACGGTGCCATGCTTTCAACATGCATGAAGAATTCCGACCCAGCGATCCAAAGAACTCTGTGTTTTTACGAGATTTTGTGAAAAATAAAATGAGATGATTCAAGGGTTGAAATCCTACCTAAACCCACTTGACAAGCAAAAAAAACCCACTAAATAGCAATCTCCCACATGTCCTGAATCAAACGGTGTGCCATTTGCGTGGGTGCAAACAGAGACGAGGCCACCAACTAGCTCAAATGGGACGCATTTAGAAGTGCAGTTACAAGAAAATTTTTTAAAAAAACGCCACAACCCCACCCCCCACAACACACTCTCCCCCTTTTAGTGGTATTTTAGTGAAATCGGTTAGTATGGAGATCACACACGTTTTTGCACACCTTTACTGATCCTAAAAATTCAATACGGTCTTTATTTGGTACCTCTGCAAAATTTCCTTAAAAAAATATGGCTTAGTTTCCCTTGAAATCGTACAAATAAGTATCCGCGTTACTTTACCGATATCACTGGGGACATTGGGGAGCTTGGAGAAGACAACGTTTTTTTCTAATTTATAGTTTTAGGGTAAAAAAAAAAAAGTGTTGTATCACTTTAAGAATTTTTTTGTGTGTATTTCCCCTTTTTCCCGCGATCATTCCCAAGATATCATCAGATCATCTTAGGGAATGATACCGAACTTGGAATACGGGCATAAATGCCCGTTTTCCAATTCGAAATCCATCGGAAAAATCACTTCCCGAAATCATTTCCAGGAAGTGATTTTTCATTCATTGGCAAAGATCAATAATTTGGTGATCAGAAGTGATCACCAAATTTTGATCTCTGTCCCCATTTTTTTTCTAAGTCTTCGCTAAGTAGCAAAGACTTAGAAAAAATCCTATTTGTGAATGGAACTTTGAGTTCCATTCACAAATAGGATTTTTCTAAGTCTTCGCTAAGTGCAAAGACTTAGAAAAAATCCTATTTGTGAATGGAACTTTGAGTTCCATTCACAAAATGTATAGTACAGCTGTCAGCATGACAGCTTGTACTATAGTAGGTACTGCAGCATGATCAAATTGAGATCAGACTGCAGTACCTCAACTAACCACCAGGGGCAGTCTCCTACCACTTCAAGGGAGACCCCGGTGAAGGAGGAGCTCCGTGACGTCACCGGGGTCTCCTTTCCGCTTCCTCCTCTGCATCCACGTTGGGACCACGAAGCTCCTATACGGTCACCGCTGAAAAGGTTATGATAACTCCCATCACCCCCTCGGATTTGGACACACGACGGGGGGGTCGAGGGGGCTAGGGGGCAGCTGAATGCTGCCCCGGGTCGGCCCTAGCGCGCGGTGTTTTTCTAAATTTAAAGGGGAACCACAGATCGTATTTCACGATCTGAGGCAGTTTGAGCATTCACTGCACATCGTGAATATACGATCTGTGAGTTAAAGGGTTAAATCCAGGTTTTGAGAGCTGGGCGAAATTGCTAAACGTTTTGCCTGTTCCTGGAAAATGTCTGGGAAAAACGTACATACATCCAGAAGTGTAAAAAAATTACTTTCCTCGCGATCGAACTGTTTTTCTATTACACATTTTATTTTCAAGGTCACTGAAATTTTAGAAATTAGAATTTTAAAGGAATTTTCAAAAATGTTGTAAAATGATGCAATAACTCAGTAAATTGCTCTGGGACCTGGGGATTCTTTCAAATCATAATTGGTTACAGATTTTTTCAGAAAGTAACTGATTGGTATACGGTACTAACCCATCTGATTCTTTCTGAAATTTTAATTGGAAAAGAATCTGATTGGTAATAAAAAATCTGAATCTTCCTGAAAGAATCTGAATGTAACAAATTCTGTTTAGAAAATAATCTGATTGGTAGTATACCAATCAAGATTCTTTCTATAGAATCTGATTGAATCCAATCAGAATCGGTTACAACCAGATACTTTCAGAAAAAATCTTTTTGGTAGCTTTCTGGAAGAATTTGATTGTAACTAATTGGTTACAATCAGATTCTTTTAGAAATAATACCAATTAGCTTTTCTGAAATAAGATGATGAAACCAATTCTGATTGGAAAAGAATCTGATGGGTTAGTATAGAATCACATACTTCCTGAAAGAATCTGATTGTATGTAATCAGAATTGGTTACAATCAGATACTTTCAAAATAATCTTATTGGTATGCTTTCTGGAAGTCTGATTGAACAATTGTGATTGGGAAAGAATCTGATTGGTGTACTATCCTCAATTCTTTCTGAAAGAATCCATTGTAACCAATTCTAATTGGAAAATAATCTGATTGGTATACCAATAAGATTCTTTCTTATTTTTTTTTTTTTAAAAGCTGATTGTAACCAATTAGATTCTTTCGAAAGAATTTGATTGGTATGCTTTCTGGAAGAATCTAATTGTAACCAATCAGAATATCTTTTGAAATAATCTGATTGGTATACTAACCAATCAGATTATTTTCTAATCAGAATTGGTTACAATCAGTACTGTATAAATTTTACAAAATTTCAAAATTCCTTGAAATTTTCTTTGAATTTTTGAAAGTGTCTCGAAAATTTGCAAAGCAAAATTCCCGCAGAACTGTGAATCACGGAAATCCGTCAGGAACTGGGTTCGATCGCGCTATCTGGTCCATCTCTATTTTGATCTATTTATGTAACATTGTGTAGAGTTATAGTTCAGTAGAAACACCACAGTGTACATTGTTGTGCAGAGCTTGAATCAATCTTTCCCCTTAAATTTCCAACCAATATAGATTAATAGCAGATCCATTGATCATTCTAAATTAAAGTTACCAATTTGTCTTTCATACTCACCCTCCCCATTAAGGCAGAGGCAACACTACAATTTTGTGCATGATTCTTGTGTGTTTTGTGTTCCACGTGTGTTTTGCGCATGCAATTTTGCCATTTTCCGTTATGGATGCGCATGTGTTAACGCACCAAAAATGGTGAATTCACATTACCAAAACGCGAACAGACGCACAATCGCATGCGCATCGGAAATCACAGGAATTTGCACGTTCCCGCATTTTTCCACGACAGAAAACAAGTGCGCAAATGTGAGGAAAACACGCTAGTGTGGCCTAGCCTAATCACCAGTTGTCACCAGGATTCTGTTAGAGAGGGATCACTATGGTAAATCTAAGGTCCTATAAAGAACCCAGACTATCCTGTCATGTTTCAATCTTATTACATTTATCAGTTTCAGGACACAGGTTCATGGCTTCTATGGAGTCTATTGCTTAATAATGTAATAAACCATTAACAAACTCACTTCATTTTCTCAGAGAAGTGAGCATGAGATGTTCCTTTCAGTCCCCCTATCATGTTAGCAGGGATAAGCAACCAGTATATCCCAAATGTTTGAAAACTACAACTTCCAGCATTCCTCTACAAGCACTTTGTAGTTAGGGCTCGTTCACACTAGAAACTGACAGTAACGCACAGCATGTGTTTCTGTCAGTTTGTATCCATTTTTTTCATACATTTGTATCCATTTTAACAATGTGTACCTATAGATTTCTATAGAAATGCATGAAAAAACGGACAGAAATGCTGCTGCAGTGGCGTTTTTTAAACAGACTAGAACGGATTATAACGCAGCAGGTGTGAACGATATGAAATCCTGTGGGTTTTTTCTGTCTGTCCATTTTTTTAAAGGGTATGTCCATTCAAAAATTACTTGCTTTCTATCTGTTTACTGAAGAACAGGAGGTAAATGCACTATTTCTTACCTCACGTTCTTCAGTAAATCTTGCAGGAGAGCAGGAGAACATAGTAATAGGTTGAATAAAGACATTCGTCCATCAAGTCCAACCTATTCCCTTTTTTTTTTTTTTTTTTTTTAACCCTACCTAACAGTTGATCCAGAGGAAGGCAAAAAACCCCAGCTAAAAAAGGGGGAAAAAATTCCTCCTGACTCCAAACGGCAATCGGAAAGTATCCCTGGATCAACCAGATCTATATGCATTAATCCAGTAATTCTCAATATTTTTAGTTTTAGAAACTTATCCCCCTTTTTTAAAGTTATTCAATGAACTTGCCATACCACCTCTGCTGGAAGACAGTTCCACAGTTTCACCTTCTCACTGTAAGAAACCTCTCTAACTTGAAATAAACTTCTTTTCTTCCAACCTTAAAGGATGTCCACGAGTCCTCTGATATAACCTATTAGTGAACAATGCACCAGAGATTTCACTGTATGGGCCATTAATATTTGTAGAGTTATCAGTCCCCACGCAACCGCCGCTTCTCCAATGTAAACAGCCCTAACTTGTCTATCTGCCTGCATATTCAAGCCCCTCCTCCCCTTATTAATCTAGTTGCCCTCTCTGAACTGCCTCAATTTCCAAGATGTCCCTTTTATATATGGGATTCCAAAACTGCACCGCATATTCCAAAGGTGGCCTTACCAGGCCTTGTAAAGAGGAGAATAATATTTTTCTCTCTTGATTCCATTCCCCTCTTTAACAAGACAATATCTTGCTAGCCTAGCTGTTGCTACCTGGCATTGTTTGCTACAGCTAAGTCTGTTATCTACCAGAACCCCCAAATCTTTTTCCATTTCAGATGCACTAACACAGTATTTAGGGTGTAGGTGGCACAGGGATTATTAAATCCCAATGCATCACCTTACATTTATCAACTTGAATCTCATCTGCCATTCTGCTGCCGATCGTACCGGGATCGTTCCAGCGCTGACACCGCGGCCGAAATCCCCGACACTCTGACGCATCTCCAGTTCCTTTGCACAGTGCGCGCATGCGCACACTTGCTAAGGAGAGTAAGTGCTGGAGTATCGGGGATTTCGGCCGCGGCCTGTCAGCGCTGGAACGATCCCGGTAAGTTCTCCTGCAAGATTTACTGATCAGCACAGGTGGTGCCTACTTACTGTAAGTACCTTTTAAAGGGCACTATAGTGGAAAAAAACACATTGCCCCTTTGCAAAGTTAAATTCATGTACTCTGTGCTGCCTAATCCTATCTATGTCAGTGACTATTTTAACCATGGTGTCAGATCTGTGTGCAGCACTCCCCCCCTCCCCCTCCCCTCTGTACCTCCTCCTCCATGTCTCAACTCCGGCTACCCGACAAGCTTATCATGTCAGTAGGATTAAAGTTCAACATCCTGAAAAACACACCCCCGCACAGTGGCCAATAGAAGTAAGCTGTCCTGGAGACAGGAGAAGGAGATCATAGTTTACGGTCGGGGGGGGGGGTCAAGTGCAGCCCTATACTACCATCAAGCTACCTCTCTCCCCCTGCTAATGCTCTTGATCTCCACATCAATAAACATCTCTATGTTATTACAGAGCAGGGAGGGGGGTCACGTCACAGGGATTTGTTTCAAAGTCCAGTAGGAGTGAGGAATGCAATCACGTATTCTTCTAACGGGTGTATCTCAGGACAGAGGAATCTAAAAAAGTGAAGACACTCTGGGGTTGTGGGAATTAGAACACATGAAAGAAAGGGGAAAAAAGTTAATTTTCCCCTATAGATGCCCTTTAAGATTCGATAGTTGTAACTGTACTACATTAATGTCTATATACACATTGTGTAGGGACCCCCACTAACTCTAAAGGGGGAGAGCCCCCTGCGCATACCAAGAGTCCTCTAAGAGGACAGAAAGTAGCAGGTACCAAATTACACACAGACAGCTCCTACTCTTCACTTTTCTGGACTTTGCATTCGGACCTTCTCAGGAGGGATGGGTGTGTCATGGGCCCACTGTGTAGTTTAAAGGATAGTTAACTCAAAAAGTGAACTATTCCTTTAAACGGGTATATCTATCCATTTTAAAAAACTTTCTTTTTTACTGAAGAACAGGAAGTAAATGCACTCTCTTATCTCCCGTTCTTCAGTAAATATTGCAGCAGAGCAGGAGAAACTTACCCACGGATCGCTTCAGCACTGGCTTCTCTGACGTCCCAACGCGTCCACGCTCCTTCACACTGGGTGTGCATGCGCGCACAGTGCAAAGGACTGGGGATTGTCGGAGGCTTTAGTGGCATCGGAGTCTCTCTGCAGCGCTTGAAACAATCCACGGGTACGTTTCTCCTGCAAGACTTACTGAAGAACGGAGGTAAGAGAGAGTGCATTTACCTCCTTGTTCTTCAGTAAGACAGTAAAAAATAAAGTTGTAAATGGAGGCCATACCCTTTAATGTATTGATTGCAGACCAGGAGTTTAAGAGCTTTCCTTACATCCCACTTCTTCAATCAATTCCCCAGGAGTGATGGCAAATTAACTTGCCTTACATGCAACTTCCGCAGCAGTGACAGGTCCCGATAGCTTCCTGGTTTAGAGTAACTATAGTGCGCATGGCGTGATAATGCGTCTATAATTACTCTGAACATGAAGAGGTCAGGACCTGTAACTGCTGCAGAGGATCTAGTGTAAAGTAAGTTCTTTGCCCATCCCTCCTGGGGAATTGATTGAAGAATGGGAGGTAAGGAATAGCTCCTCACCTCCTGGTCTGCAATCAATACATTAAAGGAATAGTTCACTTTTGAGTAAACTATTCCTTAAAAAAAAAACAACAAAAAACAACACCTTACATCTCCGTTCCTTATGGTTCTCCTGCAGTGCTGGTCTAAAGTATAGGAAACTGAAGAGTAGGAGTGGTCTTCCTGTCAAAAGGTTTCTGCCTCTTCTCTAGCATCCAGGAGGTACAACATACAGGCACAGGAGAGACCTTTCCTCCTCTCCCTCTGGATCCCTCCATGGTTGCCTGACCCTCTACCTATATCTAACCAGCCCACCCGCTATGTTAGATTAAAAAAGCAAGCTTGACGGGAGCTTCATCTGTGATTGCTACCTCTAGGGGATACCTGTGTAGTCGGGTTCTATAGGGGGATCTGTGGAAACTGGGACATTTCGGGTGTCGCACCACTGGGGAACTGTGGGATTTAGAGATCTGTTGGGGTTGGGTTTGCATTATTCACTATTATTACCTGGCACCCTGCAGCTCTGAACCTGTCCATTAACAATAGTCCTGTCACCACTAGTAAGTTAACCTGGAACCCAGGGGAAGAAGGAAAGTTCCCAGGTAACCACATTCCCCTGCCCGGGTAACCCTGACCTATTATTGGCTTCCTCACCACAGACCTGAGCGCTGGGAATGTCCCTCCCTACCACGTGCAGCACCTGGGAAATTCCACTAACCGGCGCTCGCAGAGCCAAGTGGAATTTCCCGCGGGTTTTTGACCCCGATTACCAGTTACCGCAGTTATTGCTGGTATCACAGTTTGGTATCGCTGTGTGAGGGACCAACCACACATTCAGTCCTACGGGCGCTTAATGAATTGACTTAGGGTCTTTATATTTGGGAAGAAGACCGCAGCCTAAGAGGTCGAACGACAGTCCCATGTGGCAGGTACGGTGATTATTCTGGTTATCGTTTTAGTTTAGAACGATATCGCGATCCCTTATCAATCGTTACGGGTCTCTAGTGAAACGTCGGTTCTGAATTGCTAACTACATACTCCGGAACAGATACGTGTCCTTCAGCCGGGCATGGGCATGCTGGGAGTTGTAGTTTTCAGAGAACTGGAGGTTCATCAATTGACGGAGCAGTAATAACGTTGTAGTGTGGGTGTGTGACCAACTGTTATTTGTTTAAACCCCCATGTCTTATACAATGAATGGCATGTCTGTGATACATAGAATACACCTCTCGTGGGTTGTTTTATTTATCTAAGAGCGTGGCAGCTGGAGATCACCAGATATTGCTAGGGTTGTAAAGGGATTAAACAATGGGAGCCAAGATCAACATGAGGGTTACTTGTTTGGGAACAGAGACCACATTGTAACAAATGGTAACATACCTCCATACCTACTGTTATTATTGTGCCATGTGCCAATTCACTCCTGTGGCACAGCTGCTGCCATCTATAACTGTACAAGAGCATTTATGTCAATATTGTTTTTATTGTTGAGAGTTTGCATTGTTTTTTTTTTTTCATATTAAAATGTGTGGTAAAACTGTGGTCTCCACACGAGTTAGGGTTAAATGAAATCCTGCAGTATTTTCTTTATAATGAGACAATCTCTGGCTTCACCCTGTGAGAAATGATACCAGAGGTGAATGTTCAAACTTCCTGCTTCCAGTAAGTTGAGTGACATCACCTTACCTCTGCTAGCCCCTCGCCCGGTGGAGAAGCCTGCTCAGTAAAGAATTAATGCTGGGGAAACCAGGAAGTACCTGGGGGAAAAATTGACTTTTGAGAAGGGGAGCCTATTATGCAGCAGATGGTCACAACTAACACAGCTGGTCACATGGCTGAAACAGGAAGAGTTCAAGCAGGAATTAATATTGCTGAACCTTTCCACAATAACTTCTCACAATTTTCTAAAGATGTGAATTTGGTTTTATTTTGAAGGTGTGATGGAAGGGCTTTTATATAATTCTACTAGTTTGGAAGAATTGGAGACCACAGTTACCCTTTAAGATACTATATACTATCTATTACTTGTGCTTGTTAAGGATCTCATTAATCCAGGTCATGGGTATATCTGTTGTATTCGGTTAGATCGACTTAGTTCTTGAAGACGTTTCGCTAGTCATCCGACTGTCTTTCTCAATTCAGAGATGACTTGTACAAGAATATCTGTTGGCAATTAAAGGGCAATTATAGTGAAATTTTTTAAAATATTTTAAATTCCTTCTAAGGCATCCTATAAGTCATCCAACCACCAGGGTACCTTTTAGTTTCTTTAAATTCTTCATAGTCCCCGAGATATAAGCCTTTGAATATGCTGTGATTTGTAGGAGCTGCCCCACCTCATCTGTCACTCAAAGGCACCCCCACACTCAAAATCAACTCCATGCATACTGCCACACACTCCCTCACCCACACTATACACGTGCCACACATAGTCAAATGCGGTAGTGCTAAACACATAAACCATTAACCCAGCAATTGAGCATAACACGCTATAAAATAGCCCCCCCCCAAAAATCTTATATACATACAAACCAGTGACTCAAATGGACATCACCAAGTAACACTAATACAGTATATGTAATAATACACTAATACATATATATATAAAATAAACACTAATACAATATATTATAATACACTATACAATTGTAAATATACACTAATACAATATTATAAATAATACACTAATACATATGTATAATAATACACTAATACAGACTATATACCAAACAACCACAGTGCAATTTATGAATTTATGAAATATTTATATATATGAATATATATAAATAATAACAATTAGCAAACCTAGAGAACAGGCAGAGTTCAGTAACTTGTAAAGAATCTCAGCACCACTTGTCCTCCTCTCTCCCCCTCCCTTCAACATATTGCACTTTCTCCCACCTTAGCTTGCTTGCAGTCTAGCTCTGGAAGGAGGGGTCAACAGGATGTCAGCACTTTATTTAAAGGGTATGTCCTTAAAACGTTTTTTTTTACCAGACATTGCCCCAAACTTTACTACCTTGCCTCTGCCTGCCGCGCTGCCGGCCCTCTGCTTGCGAGAAAATCAAGCAGAGGGGCGGGACCGGCAGTCGCGTCGGTGATTGGCTGAGCGGCAGCCAATCACGGACACGGCTGCCAAGAGTTTAGTGCGCGGAGGCAAGAGGGAAGGTAAGTAATGTTCTGGGCATTTTCTGAGATTACTAACATAGCGTTTGAGGCTGGGGGGACAGGGGCAAGTCTGGTGAAATGGTTTTTACGGTAGGGGGAGGGAATCCAATCGGGGGGGGAGAGGGAGGGAAGGGCTGCAGTACGCATGCCAAACTTCTCCCGGAGGCCAGGTAGGAGGCAGAGTCCTATTGGACTCTGCTATCCTCCTGGTGGGCTTTTTTGAGACTTTGGGGGGAGACAGGAGAACCATATGGAGCTGGGATGTGAGGTAAGGATTAAACTACACTACCAATGGGGCCAGTAGTGGGGGGATACAGTTTTGGGGGGGACATGCCCTTTAAAGTCCTTTCAACTGAGCATGCCTGGACTTTTCAACCGCCCTAAACTGCTTGAGGGACTAGACTGAGAGGGGGGGGGACTACACAGCTTGGTACAAAATTCTGCCAGTTGTGAAAAAACGGCCACGCATCAAGATGAAAGTAAGGCACTTATGCTAATGGATCTATTTTCACTATAGTTGCCCTTTAAATGATTCCTTCTTCATGCTGGCCTATTTTCGTGTTTGCAGGCTATCCAATGGAGGACTCCAGTGCTCCCTCTAAAGTGGTATCCTGCACACAGGTTTAACTGGTGGGCACACAAAAATCTAGTGAAAATTTGGTACTGTGGTATGTAGCTCTCAAAATCTCTTTGTATCTGAAGAGAATGTATTGATGCATTTACAATAAGTTTTAGATGGAACATTGGAGATGCGCTTCTTGTATTCTGTCAATGACAGTCTGGAAGGTGGAATTGGACCGGAGCAATAAAGGAATCTTTAGGAAAGTACTACTGGACATAGAAAGTGTACCCAGGTAAGAGTGACTTAATCTAGGTACCACAGTACAGATCAGTGAAAAATGACAGACAAGATCGTGTGCATACACAGTCCCGAGCGTTCTCCACATTAAAGGGAAAACGATTGGGACTGTGTTTTTCCATCGGCTGCGCTGATATAGGGAGTCTAGCGCGGCCGATTAAAATTTTCGGCTCTTCCCAACACTTTCGGCGGTGCACGCTCATTCCGGACAAAGGTACACACAATACGATAAAGCCCCATACTGAATTTTGTTTGCTGTAAATGCCCTACTGCATTGTTACCCATTGAGTTAGAATTTATATTTGTGTTGATTTTTAATTTTACCATAGATTTTGTGGTATTTTTATAAAGATTGCTATTTTCGTCACTTTCCTAACGCATCGCAGTGGGAAATATTGTAAATATCATTGGACTGGCGCCTGTAATATCACCATATTGTGTGTTAAGTCCATTATTGCGCCAAAAAAAAAAATTGCAGCATAACGCCTACTAATATTAGTCCAGACACTGTAACTGAGAATTTGGAAATATTGCAGGCGTGACAGAAAAAACACTTATGTATATGTGACCCCCATTTGAAATAGAAAATTGGAACTCAAAAACAAACATTAGATATTTGGAAAACGAACATCAGAATTAGAATTCGCAAAGCAGGAATATCGAAAATTCTCTAATCTACGGCCGTATTACAGTAAATACTCGAAATATTTTAATACCTGCTCCCTGGACCTTTTTGTATGGTAAACCCACCTAAATGTATTGGCACCTTCTAGGGACTTTTTTCCAGCTCAGATATATGGGCATTTTCACCACTATGGCGATCTGACTTGTATTGCTGCTGCTTTATAAATAGTGCAAGTTTGCCAAAAGGGTGACGGTAACAGTGGCGACGGTTATTGAACCTTATAAAACATGTTCCACAGTCTCACAACAGGTGGAGGTTATTTCTTTCTAACAATTTTCTTACCTGTGGTGATGTTTTAGTTAATTTTGTTATGCTATGTTAAAGGACATGTACAGTGTAAAGGGAAAGAGTTACAGATGTGTATTGTTTAAAAAAAATGGCATTGTTCCAGATTTACAGAAATTATTAAAAAATTTACTTTTTGCAACCTTTATTTTCGGAGCGCAAATCTTGTCTGGGACGTGATTTGAACATGATCTCCAAACAGGACGAAAAAAGTACTATTAAAGGACAACTCCACCCTCATAAGAACATATTTTAGAAGTATGGCCTCTTTAAATATGTTGATATATCATAGTTTGTCCTATATTCATTACTGTATTTCTGCTATGCTTCTGGATGCCTCATGGAAACTGAGCAATTTAGTAACATGTACTGATCATTTACTGAGCCTGGGCATGCTCAGAAGAGGCAGACAGGGGATTAACATTCACCATTGGCTGTGATGTCAACTGTCAAATCCATAACTGACAGTTTAACTGAAGAAACCAGGAAGCGAAACAGGGGCACCAGGACATTGTGCAGGATTTCAGGTTAGACATATATATTTCAGATTTCAAACATATTACTGTTTAGGGTTTGGAGGCTTATTTACCTGTATGAAGTTTTCATTTTGTAACTGGACTTTCCCTTTAATTATCTGCTTGGAGATCACCTAAAATCATGCCCCAGACGAGATTTGTGTGGCAGGGTCACCTCAGAAGATAAACAATTGCATAAATTAAGGGCTTATATACATATGTGATTTCATGCGATAATTGCATGTGTTTCCAAAAGATAAAAGGTTACCTCCGCACTCCTCTTTAAGTCCATTCAAAATTTGGTGGGTGCTGCCATAGAGCCATAGCCACTGGCCATTATTTAAACCATGTAACAAACCTATAGCGTACTCCATCTTAAGCACACTAGCAGACTACACGGCGTTGCCCAGTTTTTGTAAAGATCCGACCCAAACCTGCATCAAAAATCAACAAACCCACACCTTTCTAATTAAACCTGACCTATTCAAACTCCTGACTGCTATTTTCTCTCTCGCTCCACTACTAAAATGCTCATGCAACCCTTATAATCTTCCATCTTGACTACTGCAGCATTCTGCTACTTGGCTCCTGGCCTGTCATCTCTCTCCTCTCCAGTCTACCTTAAAGGGCATGTCCACCCCCAAAACTTAATCCCCCAACTACTGGCCCCACCATGTAGTGTAGTTTAATTCCTTACCTCACATCCCGCTCCTAGGGTTCTCCTGTAGTCCCCCCCCAAAGTCCCAAATACTGCCCACCAGGAGTACTCTGCCTCCTCCCTGGCCTCCGGGAGAAGTTGGCATGTGTACTGCAGCCCTTCTCCCCTCCCTCTCCCTCCCTTTCCGGATTCCCTCCCCTAGCATTTATCCCCTTTAATATAGCCTTCCCCTGTCCCCCAGCCCCAACCGCATAATTTTTTTTTTAGAAAGCTCCCCAAACTCTTACTTACCTCTCCTCTTTCCTCCGCTGCACTGAATGACCGCAGCCGCGTCCGTGATTGGCTGCCGCTCAGCCAATCACAGACGCGACTGCCGGTCCCGCCCCTCTGCTTGCTTTTCTCGCAAGCAGAGGGCCGGGAGCGCGCGGAGGAAGAGGGGGGTAGTAAAAGTTTGGGGCACTTTCTAAAGATAATAATATGCGGTGGGGCTGGGGACCCAGGGGTAAGGCTAAAAAATTAGATTTAAGGTGACATACCCTTTAAACTGGGCAGCTTGGATCACCTCACTCTCCTCTAAAAGAGAACCCAAACCCTGAAACTGCAGTCCATAGGGTTGGCTTCCCCTTAAACAAAGAATCATATTCAAACCCTTCTTTTAACCTTTATCCCTCCTCTACTGTACCTCCCTACTTATCTTCTCTTGTCCTTACGTTCCTGGTCATGATCTCGGTCCCTACAAGAGCTTCTCCACAAAACCCAACGGACACTGCTTTCTCCTCCGCCTTAAACTATTCTCTCTTGCTGCTCCACACCTTTGGAACTCTCTCCCTCTTGCTTCGACAGGTGACATCCATTAATACTTGTTAGCCACCCCAAGCACTTTGTACCACCCTCTTGTATGCGTATGTTGTCCCACCCACTTAGATGTAAGCTCTTCGGGGCAGGGATCTCATTCCTAATGTGTCAAGGCATGCTGCACATATATCAGTTTAGCCATAATTTATATATATGTATTCTTACTTATGTATTCAATTGTATTTAATTTTTATTTATCTGTATAATTTCTTGCACTTATCCCTTGTTTGTATACTCTGTATTTTATCATGTACAGCGCTGTGTACCCAAGTGGCACTTTACATAAGGGATAATGCGCTACCTACTGTGTAATATAAGGATATTACCCAACAAGGAGTTCCATGACCATATAGGGGAATGGAACTCAGAGGTGAGTAAATCCATATAGTACACTGTGGTAGTGTATTATTTCTTAGAATACATAAGGCCAGTTAAAAAAAAAACCCACCGCACAGACACAGTCTCCCCCTACCCTTCCAATTTTTCCGCCCCTCCCTCTATTAGTCATTTACTGTATATGGATCCCTGATTGGCATAATAGTTAATTGTGGTTCCTATCGAAAAGAGAAAAAGGACCAAACATCGTCTGTCAATAATAAACAAGGTTCCTAACCTCGGATGCCTGACAATGCAGGATCCCATTTTTTACAGACCTCGCAACATTTTAAAATGCAAAAAGACGGACACATCGGGAAAAGGGATGTGATGTGTGCGATAGCGATAGATTCACCCATTTTAAAGACCATTTTTAGAAACACTACAACTCCAGCATGCCTTGGTTGGAGAATGCAGCCAAGGCATGCTGGGAGTTGTAGTTTAACATCTGAACTTACAAGGTTTCCATCACTGCTTATGGGTTCTTGCACCAGCAGCCCCATAGAGGAATTTTTATCAGTCCCTGTACACAGGCAGTGAGACAGAGGGTAAATAGTCCTCCCATGGACTCTCACAAGCAGAAATGGGTCAGTATAACTTACTTACTCCCTCCTGCCCTGCTATCAGCATCAACAGCACAGAAGAGCTACAAGTTCAGGCAATTGGGAGGAGTGAGCTCTGCACTCTGATTAGCAACAACAGAACAAAATGAGTAAGCATTGCCCTGTAACTTAGGTCATTACGTGATTTGGCAGCACATGGTTAATTAACTTAAAAATGTCAAAAAAAAGGGGGGGGGGTACGGAGGCATTTTTAAAAAGTTGTAAAGAAGCTGTGCTCTTTTCTAGGAACTTATCATAAGTATCACAAGTCTCATGAAAATTGTCCCAGCTGTTTTAAAGTTTTTTCTGGACATACAAACATACACACATACATACATTACATTTTATATATATAAGATGTAACTGCAATATACTGTATGTAATTCATTAATTAATGGAAACACTTTACCACCCACTAATGGTAAACCATATGAGATTAAATAGATACTATACGTGCAAATACGGATCATTGCATATACTTATTGAAATGTCATGCTCGAAATTTTATATTGGAAACACATGTGAGCCTTTTTTAAAAACTATTCTCCACGCATTCGCGCTACTCTATCTCGCGCCATAGCGCACCTCGCAAAACAGGGCGGCTCTATCGCCGAGTCTGGTGGGGTGATATGTGATTTGCGAGTACGTGTAATTTACGTCTTAACCTTGTTTATTATTGGCAATTCTCGCCATTGCACTTTAATGCTTCTTGTTTGAGTCACCTGTAAGAAACTAAAGTTGTGTTTTTAACCTGGATATCCAAGGACCGTAAGGTCTTTTTTATTTTTATATGGTTGTATCTATTTCTTCACTGATAAGTTGGCTACACTATGTCTTTGGTCTTACAGTCTGGGTGAGAGGGGACAAGCGCAGCTACCAAATTTTATATTGCAAAAATTTCTCCCAAGATACCAGTGGACTTGGTAGGTCCTCGCAGCAATCCAAGAACCACCTACATTACCCTCTTCTAAACCATAAGCGCTAAGCGATCCCTTATAAATTTTGGTTTTTCGTAGAGTCCTATATATTTTCACTTTCCACACTGCAGGTGATCCCATTGGTGCAGCAATGGATCGGGAAGAGGAACGTAACAAACTATTTAGGGTCCAAAACAAGAACATGTATGTATAAAACCGAATATGAAATAAGGAGAGATGGATACGGGTGAACCAACATTTACACCGTCACTCCTACTTATACATCTAGAAAAGTCTGGTCATCAAGAACCAAGAAAAGGGTGGACCCCAAACTTTAAATAAATATATTGAAAGTGGATTCGTACCATAGAGCCGAGATTAAAACAAAAAATACCATCAAGGTTTATGGAGGACCAAGAATCTTTCTAATGAAACGGTATGCTGGTACCACTATTTGATATCAATGTCATCCTGGATTTAATGAGCCTAATTACAACAACACAGAAACACTTAGGAACGAACTAACTAAACTGAACTCAAGAAATTGCCAAATAAAATATGCTTGTGAAGGTTCTCTTCATCACGGTCATGGTCATATGTTTGTATTCCAATTAGATGCCATGGACTTGAAGTTAGTTCTTGAGCGTTTCGCTAGTCATCCGACTGGCTTTCTCATTCAGAATGACTTGTAACAAGAATCTGTGGCAATTATGTACCCTGGAAAAATCCCAATTATCATATCACATCCAGGTGTTTTAATGGCGTGATTAGATAGTGGCTAAGAGTCTTTAGTAACGCCCATAGTAAGGTTCAAACAGCATTTTTCCAATGGAAGCCAGTTGTTTCGAACCCCCCCCACACCCTCTATCTTGAGCGCTTTGGTTTCTTTTATTAGAGGTTCACAAAATGGCCATGACACTTCAACACCTCTTTGGAACCCGCCAGTCTCCTTGTGGCACCATATGTTAACATTACAAATCTTCAAGGTATGTCCTTTATCCTAAGATGCAGTCAACGGCTGAGTCCTGACCCGAGGAATTGGCTCTTCTGGCTGGCCATACGTTGATGCAGTTGTTTTTTTGTCTCCCCCACATACAAATCAGAGATTCTCACTGCACTGCACTGCGTATATGATGTTGCTTATCTTGTGTTTCGGTATTGGTTCTTTCGGATGTACCAATTGCTGCCTCAGTGTGTTTGGTTTAAAGCAGACAGGGATACGGTGTTTTTTGAAAATTCTTCTTAGTTTCTTCGAGACCCCTGCTACATATGGGATGACCTGTTTTTCTCCTCTCCTGTCTTGCTTTTGCCCTTCACTGTTAGTATATGTGTTCTTTTCTTTCCTTCATTCTTTTGACAAAGACCCAGTCTGGATATCCACAAGTTTTAAGGGCTCCCGAGATGTTTCATTTCTTTAGCCTTCGCCTCTGTGCTAGTGTGACTGCTGCTGTTGCCAAGGGTGGTGATCTAACTGATGAGTGGGGGCAACATAAATACTGATCGTGTGTGTTGGTTTTCTGTAAACCTCTACTTCCAGTTTATAACCATATCTCCCCTGACTCCCTGACTTCCAGACAAGCAGCTCCAATAAAGCCATTTGGTGTTTTGGGCCATCTTCCCTTGTAAAACTTGACATGTTTTGGTCACCGCACTTAATGTGTATCCTGTGAAAGCTTGTACTTCCTGTCTGTGGATTTTTAACCCAGGTGTCATCCACATAATCTGACCAGTGGCTCGGGTGTATGACCCCTTAAAAGGTATTAAGCGCCTACTCTTTTTCTACCTCCTCTGTAAGGTTGGGGGCGCCACAATGGTGAAACGGAGAGCCCAATAGCACATCCGTTTGTTTGCTTATAGAACTTATCCCCTGTATTTGAAATCGGGGGTATTCGGCACATTTTCCGTAAGGCACACACCTGTTCTGGGTTGAGACATCAGTTCTGCTGGTGAGAGTGCTGTCTTGGCCTAGCCCTAGGGGTTCGATCACACATCTGTCTGCCGTCGTACAATGCTGTTTTGACACACTTACCTCTGGGCTGCCTATAAACACTCCTCTAAGACCACTATGAATCACGCACTCCCTTAACCCACTGTATGCTGTGATATGCAATGGGATTTTCTCAGGGGGTACACAAATTGCCACACGATTCTTGTACAAGTCATTCACGAATTGACGAAAGCCAGTCGGATGACTAGCGACACGTCTTAAATGAATACTAAACTTCAAGTCCGCTTGATCTAATTGATACAACAGACTATACCATTGACCTGGATGAATGAGAACTTCCCTCATAACCCTATGGAAAGAACTTGTACTAAGTCACCATAAAGAAGTGGGAATGTACAAGCAAGGCTTTCAGACTGGCAACCAAAACATGGTGATTATACCCAAACACAAAGCCCAAAGGGTTAACGAGATAATTGACTTATCGCTGCGTTTTTTTTATAGGTTCATTTTTTGGTTGTTTTTCTTGATATTGAAATACCGTAGAACCCCTGTTGAGCACTAGCCTGATAAATCACCTATCGCTCGTGACTTCTTCGCACATATAAACAGATTAGAGCTTAACACCTCTTATCATTTATATTTTATTTTGATAGTCATCCCCTTAGTAGTTTCCTCCTTTAAACTTATTTGAAAATTATGATTAAAAGTAGAGTAATATACAGATTACTTGTTTTAATTATAAGAGATTTTTTTCCCTAGCTCTTTCCCATTTACACTCGGATTAACTGGCCATTTAAAAATTAGATAACTATACGTAACCCGTTCCTGGCTGTCTAGCCCCCACAGAGAACAAGGCTTTGGATTTATGAACACCCAAAGGCCTGTGGGTATAGAGGCTAGAAAAGACACGCCACCAATACCACTGAGATATGAACTATGGCACCCAAAATGCCGTAGAAAAATGCATATGCGAGAAGAAATCAACGTTTGGCCAGCACATCTGCGCATACGCGCGAAAAAACATTGAAGCCAAAACACATATCACCCACCAGACTCCTCGCTATACTGTACGCATGAGTGCGCATCGCGCGAAAAGAGGAGCGCGCATGCTTCGACTTTCGCTCATATCGCGATGGAGAATGACGTCGGACGGGAGTACGGAATCCCCCTCCAGCAGACCCGCGAAATTTCTCTAGTAATTCAAAATTGATATCAGGAGTGACTAGTACTAGCTCCCGTGAAAAAGCTATTTACATGAAGCGTAAACGCTTGGACACTAAAGAGGAGGAGGACAATATACCCTCAGACGATCTTTAAACTAAGATCCGCCCTGACCCTGAGTCTAGCACTCTATAGCACCATCTTAGGATAAGGAGGTAAGAGCCAAGTAATCCTCCCACTTCTGTAAACTTACACGTTTAACCTCGGTATTTTGCAATTTTGCACAGTGCACTTTATGCTTTTTGTTTGGAGTGAACAATAAAGCCGTGTTTTTAACCTGTAATATCGGGACACGTAATCTTTTTTTATTTTATATTGTTTGTTCTCATTTTATTGGTACTGATAAGTTGGTAACACTATTTATTTGGTCTTATTTTGGGTGAGAGGAGACAGCGCAGCTACCCAAATTTTATATTGCAAGCTTTTCAAGATACAGTGGAACTGGTTAGTCTATCAGCAATCCAAGAACGCCACCTACATACCTTCTAGTCGTTCTAAAACCAGACGCGCTAAGATGATATCTTATCATAATTTCTAAGTTGCTGTGTTTTGTGAACTGCGTAACCTGCCATTTAAACTGCATTATTTCCTACTTGTTTGGCTTTGAGACCATAGGGATATTCACATAAAAGTTTCTTATCGGTTTTAAAATGTGCTAATTTTGCCCCAACCAATCAATCTTCTTTAACATTTGCAAAGCTACACGATTGGTTGGGGCAAAAATTTAGCTCACAATTTTTCCGATAGAGAACTTCTATCATGAATAACTCCTATAAGTCAGAGATTGGCTCGAACTTTTCAAAGTTTTCGGTTCCCATTTTCGAACTTCAACTATATGGTAGAAGTTCGAAAGTTGAAAACGGACCCTTAAAGTCAATGGGAAATCAAATCCTTTTTGAAAAGTTCTAATAAATTACAAATAATTATTATGGTACTTTAATGTAAATGCTCGTGCGGCCCTGGGAAATGGTCTGGGTGAACATGTTCGATATCCAGGACATTTGAAACAAATCAATTTACTCTCACTCGCCCAGCTACTTTCGGGATTTTCTCGCGTTTCGAACACATTCGATGCTTCCGCCACGCTAGGCCTCCAGGTTTTAATAGATAGACACTTTATCATCGCAGAGATCGGGTTTCGTGCCTCAGATATCGGGACATTTTAACTCGCGCGATTCGATGCTCGCTTATAGTTCTTTTAATGGACAAACTTCTAATTCTCGGAAATTCCCTTTTTCGCAGGCCTAGGAAATCATGGCATTTTACCACTCCGCCGGATACCTATTGTTCGACCATTATAGGTTTAATGGACATAACGTTACCCTATACTCCGCTGATACCTCAATGACTCACGTATAGTATACATAGGCATTTTCTTACTTTCCATATTCTAACGGTTCCCCATCGATAACATTCGATATCTTATCCGAAGTCCGGAAAAATTGAACATCTAGGGCTCGGGATAGGGTTCGAGAAGTGGAATTCGTTCGATTCGAATATAATTCATCTCAAACTCGGCGTTCTAGTTCTAGTCCAGCATCTCTAACCTGTAAGTCTGTTTTGTTTTTTTTACTTTGTTTTTTTATTATTGTTCGGGGGTTTCTTTTGTATCAATCTGGCATATTTTTTGTTTTCTTCAACGCACGTTAAAAATATCATCACTAATATTATTCACAGACTAAAATCTGCTAAGTACGCTTTCGAATTAAAGTTTATAAAAATCTCCCGTTACATTGTGGGGCACCAAGTGCTCCAGTTATAGCGCTCTTGTAGCTCTGGGTAAATCAGAGCTCAAATGCACTCTTGACATACTTGCGGCTGCTGCACGGGTGAAATTTTCGGGTTTGACCATGCCAACTGCTGCTGCTGCATGAGATTTCTCTATTTTCCTTAATTGACAACAACTTACAAGGAATTGATCTTGGTCTACAGAATGCGTGTCTGTATTGTGTGTAAAAATCCGAAATATCTGACTTACATAGAACATCTTAATCCCTAAAATCATCATTCACCCCGAATCTAATTTCCCATGTGAGATAAAGGTACGTATATACTCGAGTAATAAACCGCCGAGTTATAAACCGCGGTACCCCACCAATTTTCCATCAGCTAAAATCCTATAGACATAGTGTTGACTTTCGAGTATAAACCGTGGTAGAACTTGGCATTCAAGATGTTTTGGGACTACAACTCCCCCATCATGCTTTATTAGCTGGGATTGTAGTTTTCCAAACATCTTGAATGCTACAGTGAAGTGGCAGCCAAATATGTTTTTTGGTAACTACACTCCCATCATGCTTTATAGCTTGGGAGCTTGTAGTTTCCAACATCTGACTGCCAGCCCTTCACTTTGCATTCAGATGTTTGGAAACTACTCACTCCCAGCTAATAAGCATGCTGGGAGTTGTAGTTTCCAACATCTTCTGCCCCCCCCCTCCATCCCTCCCACCCAGTTTCAGTTTGTACCTGTCTCTCTCCCTGTGGTCTCTTCTCCTCTTGTGGTCTCTGTCCCTTCTGTGGTCTCCCTGTTCGTCTCTTTCTTCTGTGGGCTCTCCTCCATCCTCCCCATCCTCTCTTCCTTGCGGCTATCCTGAGTTTTTCCAGCGCCGCGCGATCTTTCTGTGCACTGTGCCCTGGCGCCCGCTGACTCATGCCCCGCGGCCCGGGCTTGGCGCCGGGCAGTGAGTCAGGCGGCCGCGCAGTACACAGAATGATCGTGCGCTGCCGGACTGCTCAGGTAAGCTAGTGATCTAGTATAACCGAGTCCCGGTTTCAGGCTTGATTTTTCAGCCTGAAAAACTCGGTTTATTCTCGAAGTATCTTCGGTAAGTTTTTCCTCCTGTACTCAACTCATTTGGGTACAATTGTCCAAACAGCAGACTCCTGTTTTGCACCCATTTTCTCCAGATTGTAACTTCTACGATGGATGATTTTTGGCACAGGATCCCACCCGACCAATGACGCTTTCCGCCATGAGACGCCCGATTCTGGCAATAGTCGTCACGTGTGTATGTTTTGGTTAGTGGACTCATTCGGGGGTCTGTGTCAAAATCCGTATGGTCTGTACAACAGCTTCAAGCGGAAGTTTCAGTGCATACCTGTGCTTTTAAGAAAAAATAGCAGTATTTTTCCATCCTAATGAGCCCTTATCTGCCAATTTCAGCATTGAGATGTCTGTGTAATAATAATCATACTGAAATACTGACTTCGTTTGATGAACCCTAATAGAGACCCTTATGGTCCTATTCCCTGACCCAGCGCCTTGGCTTATTTCATTGCTCTTAGAGATCTGAGCATCTTTGACCATCCAACAGCCAATCAGTAGAAATTTAACTGTTAGGAACATTCAAGTGAGTGGTGCATTCTGGCTGGCAAGAAGGACGGTTAGAAAACCCTTGAAAATGTCAGCTCACTAATCCAACGCAGGGACAACACAAGTTAGGAAATCACCTGATTTTTTTCAAAATTGGGAGAGAATATGTAGAATATGTTTAGATATGCCATAACAATAAACTAATAATTTTTTTAAATAGATTATATTTTCCACTGAACTTTCTTTAAGAGCTATATCAGAACCTTGTGGCATCAATCTCAAGAAATTTCTTCTAATGAAGACATAAGGGGAGGTAGAAATAATCGCCTCTTCTTACCTCCCATAGGATTAATAGGTTCATGGGGGTAGTTGTTTTTAGGTTTTGTTTTTTTTTATTTATTTTGGTTAATTGAACAATGCAAATATACTTCCAAACCCTAAATGCAGTTAAGTTGCAAACCACAGTCGAATTATCCGGAGCTATATAGATAACGAGGAAAACTAATCTCTAAATCACTCTAACCCTATGTACTCAACATGTCAAGTGAAGTTTTGCACTGCCCTGCACGCTGTGCAACTTTTTTTTCTTTGTCGCAATAAATTTTGCGTAGTTTGTTTTGCGTGACAATTAACGCTCTTCAATGGGGTGTCTTAAAATAACGCGCAAAAGTCCCAACTTTACCCACCGCTAGCGTTTGTCGCAATGTATTAAACGGTCCGCAAAGTGGTTAAGATACATTGCGGAAACGAGTGATTGTAGTTTTGCGATCGTGAATATAATTTGCACTCTCCCCCCAAGTTTTTCCAAATACATCTGAGAGATCTCCTAAGGCTGAAGCCAAAAACCAAAAATTTTATCATAACGCAGCAAATCGCGCACACATTCACGATCGTTAAAGACCCATGATTTTTTTTGTGTTGCTTCTTGTGCATTTTGCATTTGCGTTTTTTCGCATTCGATTTTTTGCCGTATCAACGAACGGACCCAACATCACATGCGCATCAGAAATACCTGAATTTAAGGCATTCCCGCTATGTTCCATTTTAAAGCCAAATCGGGGATCAATCGCCAAACTTGCTCTCAAAACTCGCTAAAAACTCGTCGTGTTGGGCCTAAGCCCTAACTGTGCATAGGTCTGCTTGGGTGCCATTTTATGGCTGTTGTTACTGGATTCACGTGGATTTCAATTCATTTGTGATAAAGAAGGTAATTATGGTTAAAGGCAATATATACCTCCCCAAAATACCTTCAAGAAAAACAAGTCTTGCATGAGCAGTATTTTAATAGCTCACCACCCCTGTGACCGCCCACCCAGGGCTGGAGGAATACATACATTTCTCTGCTTCCTTACCTCCCTTAAATGACTTTGTAATAAATTATTTTGGTGTCTTTTTTCTGGAAGAGTGCCCTTTAAAATTATACAAGCTAGCATTGAAGTCTCCTGTCTTTTGCTTGAGAAGCTATAACGTTACCTAGCATCCATAGCCGCCCAATTGGTTACTTCCAGTTTGAGCTAGAGACATTTAGTGAGGGGAACTGGTTACCATGATCTGCTGTTAGTCGGGTTTTGCTTGTTTTGCTTGACTTGTCAACCAATTGCAAGTGGAATTTTTTAAAATTATGTTGTGTGGCTGAATGAATATTATATAGGATTAACTGTTCCCTGTAAAGAAAAATAATCTCTTGGTCAGTTTACTCATAAGGGAGGGATGTGAACGACTTACGAATATATTCTCCACCTGGGTGAACCAAACCCCTTTGTCCCCCATTATGCTCCCTGGGACAGAATGTGTTTACTGTATAAGGTCACTGACAGGCCTAACTCTCAATAAATCTATTCTTCTTTGATAGGTGTCTGCTCTTCTCCTGTCAAACACATGGAAATGCTCGAAATTGACACTGTAATGGCGAACCCTCCGTTCACAATGTAGGCTACATTACAATTTATTTTTCGTGTCAAACATTACACAAACCTAGAAACGATAATCATGACAATTTCCGGGGCTGCCATACAATATAAAAAGAACCACAGAATCCCCTTCACAAAGAAGCCACACGCAAACTCATTATAAGTAAAATAAAAATCCGTTATTTTAAAACATCAGGGACATATGTACCCAAATACCTCCCTAACTCTATTACAAAACAATTAAAAAAATCTAAATAACATAACGTGTTGCCTGTCACATCCTATACAACAGTCAAAGGACTTTATCAATAGTTCAATCTATTATGTATACACGTTAGAGTTGGTACCCTTCCGTCTGGTATGAACAGCAGGTATCATGTAACAATAACGGCTAATAACTCAAACGTCATAACGTCACGGACAGGGTAAAGGGACTTATGAGTCACCGAATGGGGCTTTAGCAGCTGATCAGAGGAGATACATCTCTCACTCAAATTTGTTCGGGTCTCCACCGGGAACGCCAGAAACGCGCTCGCCGATAAGGACTTCAAAATGGGCCCCATACAATATCATATTATCTGCACACTTGGCATACATTATAAATCAAGGGGTTTTTGTGACATCACCTTGAAGGAGCCACGTCTTTCCCCCCCCCCCCCCCGAAAGTTTGTGTATGTATTTATGGTCACAAATAAATGTAATTCTCAACTGTATTTATTTGGCATATTCCTTGTAATAGTTTTTAAGCAGCTTTAACCCCACCAAATTAAAAACCTTTTTTGTGGACTCCTTATGGGGTCCTAAAATGTTTAAATCTGCACTGGGTTTTGGCTGGGTAAATACACGCAGATTTTCGGGCTGACCGACCGATTACCTATATTGTTCAGCTCGCCAAAAAAATCATCATGCTGGATCATGGCTGCCCATGACACGATTTGTGAACCTGGTACCAGGCTATCGTCGGACATCGCTGGTAATCATGTAAATCACCTCAACATACACCAATTAGAAATTCTAATTATCCAAATCAATGTTAGAACTGATTGAAATGTCAAGATTTTACGCGCGATATTAAAACAATCATTATGTTGTTTTTACTCCCAGGAGATTTTTTTGGGGCCATGTCTAGTTTTGAGGTGGGCCGTCAGGTCTAAACCAATGGGCGAGGCATGTGGCCCCTCCCGGACTTATTTTGTGCCCAGTCTGATGTTAGGCATCAATCACAAAAATGATCAGGTTGTCCAAAAATGTCAAAACTCTGTGGGAATTCTCAAGGTTAAATCCTAGCGTATTGGCTCAGCATTACATCCGATTCAAACGGACCACTTAAGGTTTTTGACATTAACTTATCTAATATTACCTAAAATGACATCACATATATATTTTCCACATTGCCCGATTAACAATGCAAATGTGATAAGGCTGGCTCAGTTATATAAGTAAAGCCTATGGTAGGATCCGCCAATTGACTAGCCTAGACTCATTGTCACCCTTTGTCACATCCTCCGGATAAAATGGGAACATTCCTACATATGCATTCTAGCGTAGAAGAGAGGTTACCTTTCTAAAACATCACCCCAAGGGAACCCTCACGTCTCTGTGACAGCCAGTTGCTCAGTAGTTTCCTGGATTTATTCATGTTTTAGCAACTACTGTGCTAACACAATATTTTTTTCACAATGTGAGTCCCACTTTCTCTTGGGCTCCTGGAATAGCTTTTACCAATGAAAATCCCCTCTAAATGTACTTTGTACAATGTACATTCAGCATTTTCTTTTGTTATTGTTTGTAGGACTTGAAATTTATTTACCTTCCCCCCCCCATCAAAAGTGCCCCAGGGTAACTGGCCTATAAAAGCTCATAACGCTGTTTGCAATTCCTTTAGAGACTGCCATTTTGCACGTGAAAGCCAAACAATGAGACGCCTTGGCGAGGTACGTCATTCCTATTGTTTGGCCGTTTGATCCCGTTATCGGATTGTTGGTGGCTCGGGCCCACGCAGGAATAAACCAACAATGTCCAAGCGTGACAGGCCCACACATGATAACAATATCGCAGTACGACTCATTCACCGCTCGTTCTTGGTGTTGGTCATAAGCAAAACCCCGTCTGTACCACCTTTAGTCCTTGGGAACATGGGTCTATTTGCCTTTACATGTCGTAGCTGAGTTTTACTTCCATGCTCTTTTTTTTTTCTTTCGTATCCACATCCATATGAATAGTCCCATTTGCGACTATTTATTTATGGTCATTGGTGGTAAATTGTGATACGACCGTTAGGGAATTTGCAGTAATTGTAATTGCTGATACTGTGGGGTTGGAAATAGGACCCCGTATACCTGACGACTCACCATCATCACAATACTTCACATACTACAATACGTCAGACTCTTGTGGCATATAGAGAGGCGGTTTTTCTTCAAAACATTTTTTATGTTAAAGGGCATGTTCCACCCTTCTACAACATTTAGGCCAATGTAGGTATCCCATCCCACCCTCACCACGATAGTAGGTTAAACTAACTTCAAATCGCTCTCTCCTTCTTTACTTACACAATCCTCGACTCCTCCGCTGTTCTAGTCCAGCTTCCCCTGCCTGCCCGGACTGCATGCAGGGGGCCGGACCGTCAGCCGCGGCTGTGATTAGGCTGACAAGGCAGCCCATCACAGCCCGCGGCTGCAGTAACGAAAACGGCTCTGGAACGAGAGTGTAAGTAAGAATCGAAGTGATATCTGAGTAATAAATAGGAGCGGCTTTGGGGTGGGAGGTATCCCCCTGCATTGTGGCCACATTAGCTTTTTAAAGCTTACACTAACTGCATGCCACAGAGGGATCATGGCCGAATGAGGGTCAGGCGAGAGGGGGGGAAAGGGCTCTATCTGACCATAGGCCTCTACCATTGATGATGCTAGCCAAGCTACAGAAACAGATGGACGGCACTGACCAGCTCCACCCTTGACAGATGCAGAACGGAGAACCACAAGGAGCAGGTAATAGTAAGGTAAGGATCTTTTTATTTTTTACGTGGGGCCAGTAGTTTTTAGTAAAATTTTAGTTTGGGGGTGTTGGACAGCCCTTAATGGCAGTATGGTACCCCCCACCACTCTTCACGCGCGACTCCCGCATACCACCTGGGTCTTCCCTTACTTAGCCAAAGGGGGGGTGAAACTTCCAAGCCGTCTCCAAACACGCCCTCAAACATTCCTTTTCAGTATTCAACCATGGGAACGACTCGGGCGCAGTCTTTCCATGATCAGCCCGTCGTATCTGGGACTATAACGGGGAGCCTGCAGTGGCTATACACTTCTGTTCCAATTAAGATCACCCTGGGTCGTACTATTTAACCCATGGCATGGGGGTCTTTATGCGGTTCAACCCACCATATTTGCCCATTTATATAATGTAAAATACAAAAATGATGTGTATTTTCTATACCGTCAAACCAGTGAGGTTTAGTCTCCTGTATATTTTTTGGGCAATTAATCTTAAATAAAATCAGTCCTATGTGTGAACCTATATTAATAATTATAAGTACTTTCTGCAATTCCCCTGAAAGTGTTATTTACGTGATTGACTGATCTGGGTTTGACTATGTGAGCTGAACCTGTCTCATTTCTTTATTTACTTGCATGTAGGCGGAATTGTTTTACTCGCTTCCCACATCAAAGACAACTTTGGCCCATCGTGACTTTTACAAATATCTTTTAAATTTTCCGCATATTTGTCCCTTCACACACAAAACCTGAAAATCATTATTTCCCAGACATGAAAGAGCGAAGGAGGTGACTGTATGGCATCGGTCTGTGACAGGTCCCCTGTCCCCAGTATATGGCGTCCAATGCTTTCTTCCTGTGTTTATTCAACCATTTTAATCTCAATTTCAGGTTTTGAACGAAGACCATTGAAAGCAAACTTCAAGGTCGTAATGGCAAGAATGATAAATAAGGACGACACAATTAACAAAGGAAGACGGCCATTACAGGTTTTCCAGGATATTGAAGAAAAGTCACATTCCTTTTGACAATAAGCAGGTCTCCTGACAACAATTTCAGTGATTCCCGTACAACTTCCCCCCCCCCCAAGGAAATCACTTCTCACCCCTCTTCATTATTCTTTTACTATAGTTTTGTCTTTGTACCTAGTTAATTCTAGAATGAACTTGTAAAATGCTCAAAACTTAGTTTTAAAGAAACTCCTCCACCCCGCCTGTTTATAGTACGCAGGCTGGAGGAACGAACTGCGGGGCCCTCCCCACTGGATTTCCTTTAATACAGGCCTGGAATAAGTAATAAAATGGTGCGCCAGACAGCCTGCCCTCCTTTCTTTCTCAGTCCCAGACCAGACAGGTTAGGTCCCAAGCATTAGTAGGCACGTTGGGGGATGGAACTGAGGCAAGAATTCAGGCACACTTTGGTAAACCCCGGGCGCGCAACTGAAAAACAACTTTGCTATGAGTCCTCACCCAGGGTAAAGGAGGTTGGGACAGAGTATGACTGTCCTTTACCCAGGTCTGATTGTAATCTCTTCCAAGTGAGCACGAGGACTATATCCTATGTGTCGAGGCTTGTTCGCACTTAATATCCTTAATACATAATTTAAATATATAAGCCCTTCTTAACCAAAAACCGAGTGTAGAAATTGTATTTAACTTACATTTTTATCTATCTGTATCCTTGGCTTGCAACTTATCCAATATTGTTTTGTATACTCTGTTATTTTTGTATGTTACATGCGCTGCGTCTAACCCAAGTGGCGCGTTCTAAATAACTTATACATCATACCTAACATACTTACCAACAGACTTTTTGAGTTTGTCTCTATGGTATTTAGAAACGGAATCTGCTATTGTTAATAGGTCCTTTTGGGCCAACAAAAAATTTAGTTTTGTAAATCATAATGTTGGTAAGATACACTCTCATCTTTATAAATACCAGCCTTGTAAGAAAAAAACACATCTCTCTATGCTAGTCTTCTAATAGCCGGAATATAATACCCTATGAGAATGGCTGCGAGGGTCTCGGACATGGTGGGTGTGGCGATATCGTGTATGACAGATTCATTGGGTGGGGCTCGGTCTGTCTGGACCGGCTGCCTTGGTTCACCTGATCTTGTGGCCAATGACAATGTTACGAGCGGTTGAGGTCCTCTAGAAAAGCATATTTCCGGGAGTTTAAGGGCAAGTTAAAAGTGAAGGACCTCAAAGGGTAGTGATCTTTTCATAATACTACTGCGGCACGTGCTACTCTAGGGAGGTCAACGTGAGCTTAGGGAGCTAAGGAGCATTAATGCGTGGCTAAGAGGGTGGTGTAAGGAAGAAGGGTTTGGGTTTATAGAGAACTGGGCAGACTTTGCTGTCGGCTACAGGCACTTTAGTGGGGATGGGTTGCACCTCACTGATGGCGGTGCAGCTGTTTTGGGGGAGAAGATGGCTAGAGGGTTGGAGGAGATTTTAAACTAGGTTTGGGGGGAGGGTATTAGCAATCACACTGGGATAGATAGCCCAGGAGGAAAGCAGGGGGTTGATAAGCCAGTGGTGGGTGGAAAGGGGGGTGGGGCTAGAATAAGGGATAGGGAGGCATGTGCATTAAAGTGTATGAATAAATTACAGGCTCATAATCTAAAATGTATGTTTGCAAATGCGAAAAGGGTGGCTGACAAAATGGGTGAATTGGAAATTATGGCATTGAATGAAAAGTATGATGTAATAGGTATAGCAGAAATGTGGTTGAACAGTTCTCACGACTGGGCTGTAAATTTAGGAGGATACGCCTTGTTTAGGCAGGACAGAGAAAAAAGGAAAGGGGGAGGAGTATGTGTTTATGTTAAAAAAAGAATTGAAGCCAAATTTAAAAGAAGAGATAATAGGCGATATGGATGTTAAAACAGAGGCAATATGGGTGGAATTAGGCAACAGGAAAGGTGGTAATGTCATTGTTGGTGTCTGCTATAAGCCGCCAAATGCTAGCAGGGAGGAAGTGAGTCAGCTTCATATGCGGTTGGCAAGGGCTGCAAGTTTGGGGAGCTTACTCATTATGGGGGACATTAATTACCCTGACATTGATTGGTGGAGTGGAACTGCCAACACAGAAAAGGGCGATGAGTTCCTGAATTTGCTGCAGAATATTTTCTCTCACAGGTGGTTGAATTTCCTACTAGAAGGAGATCTGTTGGATCTGGTAATATCTAATATCTTGAGGCGTATTATAGATATAAAGGTAACTGAAGGCTTAGGGAATAGTGACCATGAAATAGTGTTGTTTGAAGTATGTTATCGAAGGATAAAGTGCACTGGGTTAACAAAGACTTTTAATTTCGGGGAAAGAAAATTTTCCCAGGTTAAGCAGCTCTTCAGAATGTCAACTGGGATAAGGTATTATCAGGTAAAGGTACTGAACAGATGTGGACTGTGTTTAAGGCGATTTTAAGCCATTTCACACCTAGATTTATACCCTTGGGAAATAAATGTAAAAAAAATAAATCCGTGTCCCAGGTGGCTGAATTCTGATGTAAAGAGGCAAATGGAAAGGAAGAAAAAGGCATTTAAAACCTTTAAGTCAGAGGGAACGGAAAGGGCCTTTAAGGATTATAAAAACTGTAACAAAGAGTGTAAGAAATCAATCAAACTATCTAAAATTAATAATGAAGTTAGGATAGCTGAACAAAGCATCACTAAGCCTAATTTTTTTGAAAGTATATTAATAGTAAGAAGATGAGGACTAAAAATGTGGCATCATTAATTAATGGGGATAAGTTAGTTATGGAGAATGGCGATAAAGCAAATATTTTTTAAAATTTTTTAGTCTTAAATATTTTTTTCCCTCTGTATACACTATAGAAGATCCAAGTGCAGATATCATAAAGTATAGTAGCAATAATGGTATAAAAGATGCAAGTGCACTTTGGTTAACCGAGGATATGGTACAGAAACAACTAAATAAGGTTAATATTAATAAATCTCCTGGACCGGATTCAATACATCCTCGGTTCAGTTTTATCTAGGCCATTGTTTCTTATTTTTGCAGATTCCCTCATGTCCAGAGGTGTGCCTCTGGATTGGAAAAAGGTGATGTTGTTCCAATATTCAAAAAGGGTGTCGCTCACAGCCGGGTTAATTACAGGCCGTAAGTTTAACTTTAGTGGTGGGAAGATATTGGAAAGTTAATAAGGGAACATATTCTAGAGTATGTTCAAGGACTACATTATAAGTAATTACCAGCATGGATTTAGGAGGAATAGATCTTGTCAAACTAACTTGCTTGGATTTATGGGAAGTGAGTAGAAAATTACTCTGGCATAGCAGCAGAGTAGTAGTATACTGGATTTTGCAAGGCTTTTGATACAGTCCCCATAGGCAACTAATGTATAAGCTAAGGTCTGTTGGTTGGGGAGGCACATTTGTACATGGATAGAAAATGGTTATGAATGGATGCAGAGAGTAGTTGTTAACGGGGCTTATCATTATGGACTAAAGTGCAAAGTGGGGTGCCACAGGGTTCTGTGTTGGGGCCTCTTCTATTTAACCTATTTATTAATGATTGGAAGTGGGTATTGTCTGCAAGGTTTCTGTGTTTGCTGAGACACAAAACTTTGTCGACCATTAAAAACTTCAGAGGATGTGCAATATTTGCAGGGGGATCTAGATAGATTGTCACATTGGGCTGTAAAGTGGCAGATGAGATTCAATGTTGATAAATGTAAGGTGTTGCATTTTGGACTTAAAAATCCTTGTGCTGTTAATATAAATGGTGTGTGTAAGTGAATCCCTGTTGAAAGGGATCTTGGAGTTTTGGTGGATAACAAACTTAAAGGTAGCAAACAGTGGCAGGTGGCAACAGCCAGAGCCAGCATGGTATTGTCTTGTATAAAGGAGGTATGGATTTCAGGGAGGAAAATGTTATTCTTCCTCTTTTCAAAGCATGGTAAGGCTCATTTGGAATATGCAGTGCAATTTTGGAATTTTGTGTAAAAAAGGACATCTTTGAAATGGAAAGGGTTCAGAGAAGGGCAACTAAATGAATAAGGGGATTGAGGGAGCTTGAATATGAAGAAAGACTGGAAAAGTTACAATTTGTACCCTGGAGAAAAGGCGCTTTCACAAAAATGGCCTCCTTGACACCTTTTGGAACCAGTCACATTCCTTTGTCAATATGTTAACATTACAATCTTCAGGTATGTCCTTATCCTAAGATGCATAGTTACACGGCTGAGTCCTGACCGAGGAATTGGCTTTCTGTGCTGGGCCATAAGTTGTGCAGTTGCTGTTTCGTCCCCCACATACAATCAGAGAATTCTTCACTGCACTGCACTGCGTATATGATGTTGCTTATCTTGTGTTTCGGTATTGGATCTTTCGGATGTACCAATTGCTGCCTCAGTGTGTTGTTTGGTTTAAAGCAGACAGGGATACAGTGTTTTTGAAAATTTTCTTAGTTTCTCGAAGACCCCTGCTACATATGGGATGACCTGTTTTTCTCCTGTCTTGCTTTTGCCCTCACTGTTAGTATATGTGTTCTTTTCTCCTTCTACTTCTTTGACAAAGACCCAGTCTGGATATCCACAAGTTTTAAGGGCTCCACGGAGATGTATTTTCATCTTTAGCCTTCGCCTCTGTTAGTGGGAATGTTCTCGCTGTGTTGCAGGGTTCTGATGACACCCAGCTTGTGATCTAAAGGGTGGTGGGATTCAAACATAAAATACTGATCTGTGTGTGTTGGTTTTCTGTAAACCTCTACTTCCAGTTTACCATTTTTCTTGACTTCTACCAAGCAATTCCAATTGTCTGCCATGTACAATGCTGTTTTGACACCTTACCCTGGGCGTTCCTATAATACCTCTAAGCCACTATGCAATCACGCCCTTAACACCTGGCTGTGATATGCTAATTGGGATTTTCCAGGGTACATAATTGCCACAGATTCTTGTACAAGTCATTCAGAATTGAGAAAGCCAGTCGGATGACTAGTGAAACGTCTTCAAGAACTAAACTTCAAGTCCAGTTGATCTAATTGAATACAACAGATATACCATGACCTGGATGAATGAGAACCTTCACAAGCACGTTTAGACTTCAAGTTCGGAAAGGGTTTTTCACTGTAAATACAGTAAAGCTATGGAACTGTCTTCCAGTGGACATTGTGATGGCAGGTTTATTGGTCAGTTTCAAAAAGAAGCTTGGTGAGTTTCTGCAAACAAGGAATGTTGCAAGTTACTGGTATTGATACATAAAGTAGAGTTGATCCAGGGAAATTTCCGATTGCCACTTAGGAGTCAGGAAGGAATTTTTTTCCCCTCCATAAATTTGGTGGGGTTTTTTGCCTTCCTCTGGATCAACAGTTAGGCAGGAAATGAGGGTATTGCTAGATGAGTTGGACTGGATGGACGTATGTCTTTATTCAACCTCAAATACAATACTATAATATACTAAACTATACTATTGTAACCTAAGGATGTAACTGATCACGTCACCAATATAAAAGTAAAAGGCCACATAGCAAATCACAGAGGCCTTTCCTTATATACTAGGGGTAGATTTCCTATATTTCCAGCAATATCGAACCATTACAGCCCAGCTGTGGGGGGAGAGTACAAACAGAATCCCTGGCTGCAGCATGCTGGGGGTCGTACTATTGAAACACCCGGAGGGCCCCACATTTGATATCTATGTATTGATGGAAGATCCCAATGTGGGTGATAATAATAATGGTAAAAGAACTGCCCTGCCATTGTCAGCAGAGCACAGCAAGGTCACAATAGGTAGGACACGTTAAATAAGATTTTTTCACAGCCATAAATAGGTTAATGAAACTTTAACATTATTATAAATAATAATAATTAAAATAATTAATATTATTGTTATTGTTTCTTTTTCCTCATTTCTCATAAACCCCCAACCCCCATCGCTGTCTCCATACGTCAGCGTCTGAACGTTTCCTGAACCTACGCCCAGTCAAGCCCCTCCTGTGCGCTCCTGCACTACAACTCCCACGTTGTTCTAAGCGGTTTGTTTACCAACATGACGCCGGGAAATGTAGTTTCCTTTATGTTTGCGTGCGTTTGATTGCGTAATCATGTGCTTCGCCTCCTAGGGCGGATTCAAAATGTCAGGATGACGTAGGGCTATATAAAGAGCCGGGCTCGTCCCTCTCTACGTGTTTCGTTTGTTGTTAGAGAAGACGTTGACAGGGTTTGTTCGCCACAGTTCTCCCAGAGAAACCCCAAGGTTATCGTATGTCCGCTATCCAGAACCTCAACTCCTTCGGTAAGTTTATCAGTGGGGTGTCCGGCTGTGTTTACCCATCGAGCGGTTGAGGTGGGTTCGCTACTGCATCTGTGTAAGGTTCTGTGGCGTTACCTAAAGGACGATAAAGGAAGATGGCTGCCACGGCTCTAATAACGGAATATCCAGTGTGGTGATACCGGGTAGCTTGGTGAAACAGGAATATAAAGTCCCTAATTATACAGCGCCCCATCAGTCTAATGATTATCTCCCCCATGAAAACCAGTGATTCAGCTGGTAAATGGCACTAATATAGGTTGGCGGGACTTAAAATCACTTAGGTACTTAAAATCAATATGATTCCAGCATAAATATAGATTTAAAGTTCCTTTGTGTGTGCTTCTCTCCAACCTGTTATTTACCTGATGAGGCACGGACCGCAGGGGGGGGGAGTGGGAGCCACACCTCCTATCTTACCTGCCTGAACTTAATGAGCCTGTTTTGTATATTAAAGGGTATGTCCACCCTTAAAACAATTTTGATATAGTATTCCCCCTGGTCTCCCAGCCCCAACCGCTTCATTTTTGTTTAGAAAGTGCCCCAAACTTTTACTTACCTCCCCTCTTTCCTCTGCCATGCTGCTGGCCCTCTGCTTGCGAGAAAATGCAAGCAGAGGGGCGGGACCGGCAGTCACGTCTGTGATTGGCTGAGCGGCAGCCAATCACGGACGCGGCTGCCGGTCATTCAGTGCAGCGGAGGTAAGTAAAAGTTTGGGGCACTTTCTAAACATAAAAATGAAGCGGTTGGGGCTGGGAGACATGGGGGAATACTATATCAAAGAGGATTTATGCTATGGGGAGGGAATCCGGAGGGAGGGGGAGAAGGGCTGCAGTACGCATGCCAAACTTCTCCCGGAGGCCAGGTAGGAGGCAGTCCTATATGGACTCTGCTATCCTCCTGGTGGGCAGTTTTTGGGACTTTGGGAGGGGGGGGACTACAGGAGAACCATATGGAGCTGGGATGTGAGGTAAGTATTAAACTACACTACATGATGGGGCCAGTAGTGGGGGATTATAGTTTTGGGGGTGGACATGCCCTTTAAGCTTGGGACATGTTCCAATCCATCCTTCTGACTTAGGTTTCTGGTTCATCAGGAGGAAGGACTGTCTGTTGTGGCAAAACCAGCAGTAATGCAATTCAGCTCACCACATCCCCTATAGACTTTGGTTGCCCAGGTGTCTGTTCCTGGACATAAATTCAAAATAAGTGTGTAGTATAAAGCAACCAAAAACTCGGACAACCCCACAGGTATTGCTATAAACAAATGTGCATTTATTGTGCACTCCAACATGTTTTGGACAGTCTAGGTCCTTTCTCAACTGTTGCTTGTTTGACACTTGAGAAAGGACCTAGACTGTCCAAAACATGTCGTGGTGTGCACAATAAATGCACGTTTGTTTATAGCAATACCTGTGGGGTTGTCCGAGTTTTTGGTTGCTCTATACTACACTTTTATTGCAAAACCAGCAGTGTCCAACAGTTAGCCACAACTGAGCTTGCGGGCCATAGAGTGCTGCATGCTTGGCTGTGGTTTTCTGACGCGTGCGATTGTCTGATTAAGACAAACAGTCGGTTGCGGCTGCAAGAAGAAGCCAAACAATAATTTGGCTTGACCAACCAAAACACTAAAATGTTGGGACAAATTATTGTATGTTGTGTACCCAGCTTAAAACCTGATCTATAGTCTGTTAGGTGTGAATTGGTGGTGCTGCTGATAATTTGTGTGGCCCATTTTAACTATTTTGGGTTGGCCACTGTACACGGCCTACTCTTGCCAACGGCTTGTGTAGTATTTGAGGACACTGTCCAAAAACCAGTCAGATCATTAGAGGCATGCCCATCTTAAACTGCCAACTTGCTCTGCTACTTCAGCCTGTCTAAACATTGGTTTCCTTTCTAATCTTTTCTAATTCAAGAAAGGGAAAAATCCACTTTAACGTGGATTCCTTAGCCCTGGTATACATGTGTTAAGGAATCCACATTAGTGGATTTTTCCTTTCATGAATTTGGAAAAAAGTAGCTGGGTCAGAACTTCACTGGATTTGGCAACAAATCCTAAAACATTCCAGCCCCACAATCCCTTGTGCCAAATTATCAGCAGCACCACCAATTCATGCCAAAGTCTACCAGTCTGTTTATCAAGTGGTAGGTCTGCAAGCAGAAATATTGGGTTCTTATCAACCCATCTATAATATTTCTGCCTGCAGACCTACCATTTCTTAAGTAATGCCCTATTATCCCTACTATTCACTATGTACATGGATATCTTTAGACCCCTTTGCTGATGCAAGTAAAGGAGCTGACTGGCTCCCGGCTGGGACAGAGGATTCTATCCATATAAGGATCCAGCAGAGAAACGGCAGGAAAACCCTCACCACTGTTCAGGGTATAGCAGACGATTATGACAAGAAAAAGCTAGTAAAAGCCTTTAAAAAGGTATGTTGGAAATTGACTTCACAAATGTACTAGTTTTTTTACAAAGATTGTCATCTTAAAGTATTACAACCAGAACATTCAGTGCTGTATATACGTGCAAAGTAACTAACTGTTCTTGCAGAAATTTGCATGCAATGGTACTGTGGTGGATCATCCAGAATATGGAGAGGTGATCCAGCTTCAAGGAGACCAACGCAAGAATGCTTGTCAGTTCCTTGTTGAGGTGAGAAGTTTTAGACTTAACTAAAATAGCTTGTGTAACTTATGGTGCAAATGTGTAAACGTATTGCGTTTTTGTTTTTTCCTCACCCTCTAGGTTGGACTAGTAAAAGATGACCAACTGAAGGTTCATGGGTTCTAACTTCTGCTTTTGACATTCAAGCTGCATTACCTAGAAAATCCCCCATTGATGGTCATTAAGAAAAAAACAGGCTGTGCTGCCTAAGGACTCTAAACTCTTGCAAATATGGCATTTAACTTCTCATTTTTTTAAAATAAATGAATAAATCTGCTTAGATATGGTTATTCTTGGGATCTATTTAATAGATAAAAGGAGAGGGTGTGGCTTAATTTTGCACCTTGTGGTAAATAGCCTGCAAGGTTGCACATGTGTTAAGCCATGTATGATTTTACTTCCAATGAATGACTCCCTAGCCCAAGTCACACAGGTGCCGAACACGTGTGTGAACGGTGCCCAGATGCATACACGTGTGCATTTATCGAACAAAACAGCTGTTCCTCGTGCATTGGCTGTAAAACCGTATGTGTACTAAGATTTTGGATGCAGAGGTGTGACACTTGTGTAAAGTCCTTGGATATGGCTCAGTGTTCTCCCCAGAATTTTTTTACAGCCGGGTGGCATGAAAAAGTAGGTGGGTGGGGTGGGACGGCGAAATTTGGTGGCGGGGAAAAATGTGCACTGCATCATGCTCATTATATAGGACAGGGATGTCTAACTTTCATCCCACTAGATGTTTGAAAACTATGACTCCCAGCATTCTGTGGTTGTAGAATGCAGGGAGTTGTAGTTCCCTTCTGAAGGTAACCCATGTAACAAGCACATGTGCCACCCTTTTGTGGCCTTGGGGATCTTGGAAAAGCTAGTAAACATGTGCTAAATTAATCTTACAAGTGTAAAAAAACGGGTCTGGACTGGGCAGTATTGGCGGGAGTTTTTACTGACCTATTGGCACCTATTAAACCTAGATATAAAGTTCTCTCAAGGAATTTTTTTCCAGCCGGGTGGCATGAAAAAGTAGCCGGGTGGGCCGCCCGGCTAAAAGACCCTAGGGAGAACACTGTGGCTAAATTGTCACTATTTTACCCCTATGCTGGCTATATGGTGATTTTATTGGGCTTTACGGTCATCTTTGTAAAGTTCACAAGCAATTCTATAGGACCTATGTCTCAATCTGGTGTGAGTGGGTTGCAGGTTTGGAATCTGAGGTGGAAAATTTAAGAGGGAACTTGCAGCAGTGCATGTCGGGCACGGGCTTGGGGTGGAAAGGAGATCAATTTGTAATGGAAAGTGGGGAACAAAATAGTTACAGGTGCTTTTAAATTGGACCAGCCCAACAGGTTTGCATTCTTGGGTAAAGGGATGGGCTGCACCTCCCAGATGGTTGGAGGCTGTAAATTTATTACGGATTTATATAGTGCTAACATGTTCCATGGCACTTACAACTACAACAACAATCATTCAAGTGTAAGGCATATACAGTCATACACCTTAAATAAAGGTAAAGCATACATTAGAAGTACACAGCGTGATGCATTATTTACAGCAATACCCTGATACAATAGGAAAGAGGATCCTGCCTAAAGAGCTTACAGTCCAAAAGGAGACTCATTGTTTAGTCATGATAAAGAAAATAGGGGAGGGGTTTGTTAAATGGGTTGAAGCCAAATTTAAAACTTGATATGTATTAAATAAGGGGCAGTATGGGGGTAAAATTATTGCTAGTGTCTGCCATAAGTAACCAAATGCTTGCAAGGAGGAAGGGAGTCCACATCATATGGTAAGTTTAGGAAATGTTCAGATTATGGGGGACAATGATTTGAAGGTAACTGGAACCTTAGGGAATATGTAATCAAAAGTGCACTTAGGCTTAATTTCAGGAAAGCAAATATTCCAAGGATAAAGTTTTTCAAACCTAAAACTACGAGGATATATTTTCATGTAGATACTGAACAGAAGGCTGTTTTAAAAGGGGGTTTAAATCAATTTACATCTAAATTTATATCCTTGGGATGTTAAGAGGGAAATGCAAAGGACTAAACTTTCATTTAAAATCTAAAGCTGGGTACACTAACGCTAGAGCCAATCCCGTTGGTATCGACAGGATTGGCCCTATATCGCAAATGTGTGTACGGCCGAAACAATAGTTGCTGACAGCTTCAAGAATTATTGTTTTGGAGGGAAAATTTCCCTCGTTCATGGTCGGTTCCCAGTATTTAAAGCATAACTATTGCCTCAATGCATTTTTTTTTTTTTTTTTTATTGCTTTAAAAAGAGTAAAGGTATGCAGCCCTCCCCATATTTTTTTTTTCCTGATTTCTAGCCTCTGCCTTCAATTAGCAATGCTGTGAAGGGGGCGTAACAATTGTCTGCCTTTGTCACTTAAAGCTATCATGCGAGAAAACACTTCTCCACCCATCCTTGATCAGCTTGATTATGTAGGCTGTATCCTAGCAACAGGACATTTCAAGTTTGTTCAACTGGCAGAGGAGGCGGAGAGATGTTGTAACAGATATTCCCACCAGCCAATGATAAGTGTTGTGTTAACCCGGGGCCATCAAGGAGGTTGGCTTTTAGCACTCATCTTTGCTGTGTGATATCTAAGGGAGGGCAGCACGGTTGTAAATGTGAGTATGCGACTTCAGCTGTTGGAAGTGTGGACAGATAGTGGGGGAGATGTTATTTTTTTGATATGTCCTTTTAAGTATAGTGAGTCAGCCGTGATCATTAGGGAGTATGGCAGTCACAAACGTTCTACCTATACTTTTTAAAGGGAGAATGATTGTGGCTGTGTACTCCCATCTGTCAAAGATGACAGAATCTTGCAGATTCTGTCTGTCATCTTTGACAGATTGGTGCTGGTAGTAAGTGTCTAGCAAATGTAAAACCCCTTTTAATTTCAAATGTGAATGAAAGTATGAGGGTGACCATTTCAGTGCACATAGTAAACATAAGTGTGACCGACCAGCACATATTCTTTAGATATTAGCTGAATTATTACTAGTTGTCTGTGAGCTGAATTTAAATATTTCCTTTAACTTTCACCATATAAAGTGAATCTTAACTTAGTTGTAGCAAGCAGTGCCTGACAACAATGGCTTGAGTTAGCAAGATATTGTCTTGTATAAATAGGGGGAATAGATTCAAGGGAGAAAAGTATTATTCTCCCTCTTTACAAAGCACTGGTAAGGCCTCATTTGGAATATGCGGTGCAGTTTTGGTTTCCGATATACAAAAGGGACATCTTGGAAATGGAAAGAGTTCAGAGAGAGACAAATTAATAAGGGGAATGGAGGGGCTTGACTATGTAAGCCCTTTGGAGCAGTCTTTCCAGCAAAGGTAGAAATGGAAAGTTCATTAAATTGCTTCAAGAGTGGGATGAATAAGTTTCTAATCTTCGAAAATGTAAAACATTACTGGGTTTTTTTTGTTTTGTTATTTTACACTTCCCTCTGGATCAATTGTTAGGTAGGGCTCATAAGTTGGGAATAAAGGTTGGACTAGATGGACATATGTTTTTGTACAACCTCCAATGCTATGTTACTATGTAACTGTAAAACATTATGAGTACCGGTAGGCTATAAAGGTTGGACTGGATGGACGTATCTCTTTATTCAACCTCCAATACTACGGTACTATCTACTTGTGTGTACCCAGCTTAAGTCAGAGGGAACAGAATGACATGTTAATAGTAAGATCAAGGCTGAAAATGTTGGGCCATAAAATAAAGGGATAATATGGTTACAGAGGATGCAGATAAAGCAAACATCTTGAACAATTTTTTTCCCCTCTGTTTATACTTTATACCAGTGGTGGTGAACCTTTGGCATGTGTGCCAGAAGTGGAATTCAGCCCTTTCTGTGGGCACTCATGTACAGCAGAATTCACCAGAGTGTGTTCACCAGAAAGGCAGAGAGACATGGCCTTTCTGGTAACAAGTGAGATCAAAACAAGTATAAATTCACTCTAGCACACCAAGGCTTGCAATCAACAATAATCAGTAGGTGCAATCCTCCAAACACCCCTTACCCTGGGGTTAAGCCAACCTCAAATCAAAGTGAGAGGAGCACACTACATCAATTTATCAAAATAATGTGCAGTCAACATTCAGTGTTAATCTATAATCAGTTCTATTTACTGAATCTCTGTCTGTTTTGATTTTTTTTTCTGAAGTAAAACTTCAGTATTCATGTTAAATTGACAATATGGCACCATGCAATATATAAGTGGGTTTTGGGCTGCATTTTGGGCACTCAGTCTCTAAAGGTTCACCATCACTGCTATATACCATTATTGCTGCTACATCCAATAGCATAAACCATATAGCATAGTTTTAATGGATGCAGTTGCACTTTGGTTAACTGAGGATATTGTTCAGAAACAAATAAGGTTAATATCAGTAAAGACCCTGGAACAGATAAAATAAACATACAGGGTTATTCAATAAAAGTTCTTATTGTTTGAAATGGTGCTAATTTTGCCCCAACCAATCAGATGTTAGCTTTGAAATGTTAAATAAGTTCTGATTGGTTGGGGCAAAATTAGCAACACTTTAAACGATAAGAACTTTTATTGAATCTCCCTGCTGGTTCCCTAAGGACCCCTGTATATAGTTTTATCCGGGCCATTGTTTCTTATTACTAAAGGTTCGTACACACGTGCAATCGCGGGTCCCGACCTGCGACGCATGATGTGTACGAACGTTCGTTTCGGCCGATAATCGCCCCGTGTATGGGCCCTTTTATCGCCCCAAAACGGCTGGTCGTTCGGAGATCCGTCCAGTCGGTCAGGCAACGATCCCCATACACAGGACGATTATTGGCCGAAACGAACGTTCATACACAATGTGCGCCGCGATCGCACGTGTGTACGAACCTTAAGATTCCCTACAGTCTGGAAACGTGTCTCTAGGCTGGAAAATCTGATGTCATTCCGAAATTGAAAAAAGGTAGTCATTCACAGCCGGGTAATTACAGGCCTGTATGTTTAACTTCAGTGTTGGGGAGGATACTGTAATGTTTGAAACGGGAACATAATTCTAGAGTATGTTTCAAGGACTGACCTTGTAAGTAATAATCAGAGTGGATTTATGGGGAACAGATTTTGCCAAACTTTTGGACTCTGGCATATCAGTAGATGTGGTATACTTCGATTTTGCTAAAGCTTTAGATAACAATCCCCCATAGGCTACTAATATAGAAGTATAAGTTGGGCTGGGGTGGCCTATTTGTACATGGATAGAAAATTGGTTGATGGATCAGATGCAGAAGTTATTTGTTAATGGTGCTTCGTCAATGTGGACTAAAGTTCTGAGTGAAGTGCTACAGGGTTCTGTGTTGGTGCTGCTTCTATTTAATTTATAATTTGGAAGTAGGTATTGTCAGCGAGGTCTCTGTGTTTGTGGAAAGCACAAAACTGTCGACCATAAAAAACTGCAGAGGATGTGCAATTGTTGCAGGTGGATCTAGATAGATTGTCATTTTGGGCTGCTAAGTGGCAGATGAGATTCAAAGTAGATAAATGTAAGGTGATGAATTTTGGACTTAAAAATCCTTGTGCTACTTAAACTATAAATGACTCTGTGTTAAGTGAATCCCTGTTGCTCTGGTCCATCCCCTTTGCTAACTTCTCCTGTAATCACCATCAGGTGCCTTATACGTAACGCGCTAATGGTTACCGCCTCTGCACATGCTGTTTAACTGCTTGGGTGACTCGGATAGATGACTGGTTTTAGGATGGTAGAAGCTAAGTACAGGAGTGTTTGACTATTATATAAGGGATAATGCACGCCTTCCAGTGTAATACAAGGATATAAAGTCACGAGGACCATATAAAAGCACAAGACCGCAGGTCGAGTGCTTTTATACAGGACAGAGAACTCCTTATAAACCTTATATTACACTGGAAGGGGTGTATTATTTCTTATAATACATAAGGTTTAATTATTTTAAATAAAAAATAGTGTTTTGCCATTTTTTATTTAAAATAATTAACCCCCCCCCCTAAAAACAGTCTGTCACCTTAAGAACAAAGAAGTTTTGTTATTTCCACAGAAAAAGGATGACAATGCACGGACCTGAATAGTAGAAATCATCTGAGCAGCACCGCGTTACATCTCCTTCAGCTTCGTTAAACTGCCGGTCATCTAAGACTCTAAACAGGATCCAGATTTACATGCTAGGTTTATACTATTATATAGTTTTTATTTACAGTCACTATGGGGTTAAGACTTGGTAGCAAAAAATACTAATTGAATATATATGTTAGGGAGAGGTGTGGATAGAGGAGCTAAAAACTCCCCACAGAGTATAAAATGAAATAGAGCTTTCTTATAAGTTTATTTCTTAATGTCATGTAGCTAAGGCATGTGTCTAGATATAATACAGCCTAATGGTATAGAGCAGGGGTGTGAAACTTGGGACCTTTCACATGTTTGAAAACTACAAATTCCAGCTGTTAGCAGCTGGATTGGAAAAATCTAATGCCAATATTCAAAAAAGGTAGTTGTTCACAGCCTGGTAACTATAGACTTGTAAGCCTAACATCAGTGGTAGGGAACAGGGCCGTCCTGCTAATGAGCCACACTGAGACAAAGTAGCAGAGCGGCACTTTGCCTGTGTGGCTCAAGAGCGGCATTTCTCTACACCCGGCGCTGGTAAGGGAGGAAGCGCCGCATTTTTTCTGAGAGGCGGAGCTTGTGTAAGCAGAGGAAAGGCCAGAACTTAAAATTTCCCAATCAGAGCGCAGCCTGGGCAGGACCCTTCACTGCGCGCCCAACGTCAAGACTGGCTGCTGTGGTGCCTGTGCGTGTTGTCATAGTTGTCCCTGTGCCTTTACATTTTCAAAGCACCGCCCCACACTGACAAACAGTACTGCCAGCAGTAGAGAGAGGTCACGTAACTCCTCCAGTCTCTCTGCACAGCTTGTGAAATTCCTTATGTAAAGAGAGGAGGAGTGGAAACTGCGCCTGTGCACATGCAGACAGTATTTCTCTTCATCTCACCCTGCCACAATCTGGTAAGGAGTGTCAGGTTGTGTTTGATTTAATGTGCTGCTGGAAAGGGTCAGGTCTTACTGCAGAAAAGATTTTTTTTTTATCACTGCTTTGCTAGTTATATTGGCGTGGTGGTTTGAATGCCCCCAAGACTAAAATTGAACCCACTAGTGGCTGTGGCCCCAATGTGTAGTGTCCAAAAGTGCTTACTATACATCCCTAACCCCAATATGGTTCTTTAGTGCATATCATATGGAGAAAGATGGATAGATAGACAGAGATATAGATAATCTATCTTATTATAATATATCTATCTATCTCCATATCTAATATAAGAGTAGTGTGCACTCTACCTTCAGGTGATACTGGGCCCGGGTGCTGCTGTAGATTCTCTGAATATCCGACCATATAGTAAAATGCAGAGCACTCACAGGACTTGTGCAAAATCTTTCAACTTTTATTACATGTGCAACAAACAAGCTATAGCTTGAAAAAGGTATGAGGCAAAGACCAAAACGTCGCTACCTGTTTGTTGCACATGAAATAAAGTTGAAAGATTTTGCACAAGTCCTGTGAGTGCTCTGCATTTTACTTTATGGTCGGATATCTCCATATCTATCTATCTATCTATCTATCTATCTATCTATCTATCTATCTATCTATCTGAGCCGGGCTCGTCCCTCTCTACGTGTTTCGTTTGTTGTTAGAGAAGGCGTTGACAGGGTTTGTTCGCCACAGTTCTCCCAGAGAAACCCCAAGGTTATCGTATGTCCGCTATCCAGAACCTCAACTCCTTCGGTAAGTTTATCAGTGGGGTGTCCGGCTGTGTTTACCCATCGAGCGGTTGAGGTGGGTTCGCTACTGCATCTGTGTAAGGTTCTGTGGCGTTACCTAAAGGACGATAAAGGAAGATGGCTGCCACGGCTCTAATAACGGAATATCCAGTGTGGTGATACCGGGTAGCTTGGTGAAACAGGAATATAAAGTCCCTAATTATACAGCGCCCCATCAGTCTAATGATTATCTCCCCCATGAAAACCAGTGATTCAGCTGGTAAATGGCACTAATATAGGTTGGAGGGACTTAAAATCACTTAGGTACTTAAAATCAATATGATTCCAGCATAAATATAGATTTAAAGTTCCTTTGTGTGTGCTTCTCTCCAACCTGTTATTTACCTGATGAGGCATGGACCGCAGGGGGGGGGAGTGGGAGCCACACCTCCTATCTTACCTGCCTGAACTTAATGAGCCTGTTTTGTATATTAAAGGGTATGTCCACCCTTAAAACAATTTTGATATAGTATTCCCCCTGGTCTCCCAGCCCCAACCGCTTCATTTTTGTTTAGAAAGTGCCCCAAACTTTTACTTACCTCCCCTCTTTCCTCTGCCATGCTGCTGGCCCTCTGCTTGCGAGAAAATGCAAGCAGAGGGGCGGGACTGGCAGTCACGTCTGTGATTGGCTGAGCGGCAGCCAATCACGGACGCGGCTGCCGGTCATTCAGTGCAGCGGAGGTAAGTAAAAGTTTGGGGCACTTTCTAAACATAAAAATGAAGCGGTTGGGGCTGGGAGACATGGGGGAATACTATATCAAAGGGGATTTATGCTATGGGGAGGGAATCCGGAGGGAGGGGGAGAAGGGCTGCAGTACGCATGCCAAACTTCTCCCGGAGGCCAGGTAGGAGGCAGTCCTATATGGACTCTGCTATCCTCCTGGTGGGCAGTTTTTGGGACTTTGGGAGGGGGGGGACTACAGGAGAACCATATGGAGCTGGGATGTGAGGTAAGTATTAAACTACACTACATGATGGGGCCAGTAGTGGGGGATTATAGTTTTGGGGGTGGACATGCCCTTTAAGCTTGGGACATGTTCCAATCCATCCTTCTGACTTAGGTTTCTGGTTCACCAGGAGGAAGGACTGTCTGTTGTGGCAAAACCAGCAGTAATGCAATTCAGCTCACCACATCCCCTATAGACTTTGGTTGCCCAGGTGTCTGTTCCTGGACATAAATTCAAAATAAGTGTGTAGTATAAAGCAACCAAAAACTCGGACAACCCCACAGGTATTGCTATAAACAAATGTGCATTTATTGTGCACTCCAACATGTTTTGGACAGTCTAGGTCCTTTCTCAACTGTTGCTTGTTTGACACTTGAGAAAGGACCTAGACTGTCCAAAACATGTCGTGGTGTGCACAATAAATGCACGTTTGTTTATAGCAATACCTGTGGGGTTGTCCGAGTTTTTGGTTGCTCTATACTACACTTTTATTGCAAAACCAGCAGTGTCCAACAGTTAGCCACAACTGAGCTTGCGGGCCATAGAGTGCTGCATGCTTGGCTGTGGTTTTCTGACGCGTGCGATTGTCTGATTAAGACAAACAGTCGGTTGCGGCTGCAAGAAGAAGCCAAACAATAATTTGGCTTGACCAACCAAAACACTAAAATGTTGGGACAAATTATTGTATGTTGTGTACCCAGCTTAAAACCTGATCTATAGTCTGTTAGGTGTGAATTGGTGGTGCTGCTGATAATTTGTGTGGCCCATTTTAACTAACTATTTTGGGTTGGCCACTGTACACGGCCTACTCTTGCCAACGGCTTGTGTAGTATTTGAGGACACTGTCCAAAAACCAGTCAGATCATTAGAGGCATGCCCATCTTAAACTGCCAACTTGCTCTGCTACTTCAGCCTGTCTAAACATTGGTTTCCTTTCTAATCTTTTCTAATTCAAGAAAGGGAAAAATCCACTTTAACGTGGATTCCTTAGCCCTGGTATACATGTGTTAAGGAATCCACATTAGTGGATTTTTCCTTTCATGAATTTGGAAAAAAGTAGCTGGGTCAGAACTTCACTGGATTTGGCAACAAATCCTAAAACATTCCAGCCCCACAATCCCTTGTGCCAAATTATCAGCAGCACCACCAATTCATGCCAAAGTCTACCAGTCTGTTTATCAAGTGGTAGGTCTGCAAGCAGAAATATTGGGTTCTTATCAACCCATCTATAATATTTCTGCCTGCAGACCTACCATTTCTTAAGTAATACCCTATTATCCCTACTATTCACTATGTACATGGATATCTTTAGACCCCTTTGCTGATGCAAGTAAAGGAGCTGACTGGCTCCCGGCTGGGACAGAGGATTCTATCCATATAAGGATCCAGCAGAGAAACGGCAGGAAAACCCTCACCACTGTTCAGGGTATAGCAGACGATTATGACAAGAAAAAGCTAGTAAAAGCCTTTAAAAAGGTATGTTGGAAATTGACTTCACAAATGTACTAGTTTTTTTACAAAGATTGTCATCTTAAAGTATTACAACCAGAACATTCAGTGCTGTATATACGTGCAAAGTAACTAACTGTTCTTGCAGAAATTTGCATGCAATGGTACTGTGGTGGATCATCCAGAATATGGAGAGGTGATCCAGCTTCAAGGAGACCAACGCAAGAATGCTTGTCAGTTCCTTGTTGAGGTGAGAAGTTTTAGACTTAACTAAAATAGCTTGTGTAACTTATGGTGCAAATGTGTAAACGTATTGCGTTTTTGTTTTTTCCTCACCCTCTAGGTTGGACTAGTAAAAGATGACCAACTGAAGGTTCATGGGTTCTAACTTCTGCTTTTGACATTCAAGCTGCATTACCTAGAAAATCCCCCATTGATGGTCATTAAGAAAAAAACAGGCTGTGCTGCCTAAGGACTCTAAACTCTTGCAAATATGGCATTTAACTTCTCATTTTTTTAAAATAAATGAATAAATCTGCTTAGATATGGTTATTCTTGGGATCTATTTAATAGATAAAAGGAGAGGGTGTGGCTTAATTTTGCACCTTGTGGTAAATAGCCTGCAAGGTTGCACATGTGTTAAGCCATGTATGATTTTACTTCCAATGAATGACTCCCTAGCCCAAGTCACACAGGTGCCGAACACGTGTGTGAACGGTGCCCAGATGCATACACGTGTGCATTTATCGAACAAAACAGCTGTTCCTCGTGCATTGGCTGTAAAACCGTATGTGTACTAAGATTTTGGATGCAGAGGTGTGACACTTGTGTAAAGTCCTTGGATATGGCTCAGTGTTCTCCCCAGAATTTTTTTACAGCCGGGTGGCATGAAAAAGTAGGTGGGTGGGGTGGGACGGCGAAATTTGGTGGCGGGGAAAAATGTGCACTGCATCATGCTCATTATATAGGACAGGGATGTCTAACTTTCATCCCACTAGATGTTTGAAAACTATGACTCCCAGCATTCTGTGGTTGTAGAATGCAGGGAGTTGTAGTTCCCTTCTGAAGGTAACCCATGTAACAAGCACATGTGCCACCCTTTTGTGGCCTTGGGGATCTTGGAAAAGCTAGTAAACATGTGCTAAATTAATCTTACAAGTGTAAAAAACGGGTCTGGACTGGGCAGTATTGGCGGGAGTTTTTACTGACCTATTGGCACCTATTAAACCTAGATATAAAGTTCTCTCAAGGAATTTTTTTCCAGCCGGGTGGCATGAAAAAGTAGCCGGGTGGGCCGCCCGGCTAAAAGACCCTAGGGAGAACACTGTGGCTAAATTGTCACTATTTTACCCCTATGCTGGCTATATGGTGATTTTATTGGGCTTTACGGTCATCTTTGTAAAGTTCACAAGCAATTCTATAGGACCTATGTCTCAATCTGGTGTGAGTGGGTTGCAGGTTTGGAATCTGAGGTGGAAAATTTAAGAGGGAACTTGCAGCAGTGCATGTCGGGCACGGGCTTGGGGTGGAAAGGAGATCAATTTGTAATGGAAAGTGGGGAACAAAATAGTTACAGGTGCTTTTAAATTGGACCAGCCCAACAGGTTTGCATTCTTGGGTAAAGGGATGGGCTGCACCTCCCAGATGGTTGGAGGCTGTAAATTTATTACGGATTTATATAGTGCTAACATGTTCCATGGCACTTACAACTACAACAACAATCATTCAAGTGTAAGGCATATACAGTCATACACCTTAAATAAAGGTAAAGCATACATTAGAAGTACACAGCGTGATGCATTATTTACAGCAATACCCTGATACAATAGGAAAGAGGATCCTGCCTAAAGAGCTTACAGTCCAAAAGGAGACTCATTGTTTAGTCATGATAAAGAAAATAGGGGAGGGGTTTGTTAAATGGGTTGAAGCCAAATTTAAAACTTGATATGTATTAAATAAGGGGCAGTATGGGGGTAAAATTATTGCTAGTGTCTGCCATAAGTAACCAAATGCTTGCAAGGAGGAAGGGAGTCCACATCATATGGTAAGTTTAGGAAATGTTCAGATTATGGGGGACAATGATTTGAAGGTAACTGGAACCTTAGGGAATATGTAATCAAAAGTGCACTTAGGCTTAATTTCAGGAAAGCAAATATTCCAAGGATAAAGTTTTTCAAACCTAAAACTACGAGGATATATTTTCATGTAGATACTGAACAGAAGGCTGTTTTAAAAGGGGGTTTAAATCAATTTACATCTAAATTTATATCCTTGGGATGTTAAGAGGGAAATGCAAAGGACTAAACTTTCATTTAAAATCTAAAGCTGGGTACACTAACGCTAGAGCCAATCCCGTTGGTATCGACAGGATTGGCCCTATATCGCAAATGTGTGTACGGCCGAAACAATAGTTGCTGACAGCTTCAAGAATTATTGTTTTGGAGGGAAAATTTCCCTCGTTCATGGTCGGTTCCCAGTATTTAAAGCATAACTATTGCCTCAATGCATTTTTTTTTTTTTTTTTTATTGCTTTAAAAAGAGTAAAGGTATGCAGCCCTCCCCATATTTTTTTTTTCCTGATTTCTAGCCTCTGCCTTCAATTAGCAATGCTGTGAAGGGGGCGTAACAATTGTCTGCCTTTGTCACTTAAAGCTATCATGCGAGAAAACACTTCTCCACCCATCCTTGATCAGCTTGATTATGTAGGCTGTATCCTAGCAACAGGACATTTCAAGTTTGTTCAACTGGGAGAGGAGGCGGAGAGATGTTGTAACAGATATTCCCATCAGCCAATGATAAGTGTTGTGTTAACCCGGGGCCATCAAGGAGGTTGGCTTTTAGCACTCATCTTTGCTGTGTGATATCTAAGGGAGGGCAGCACGGTTGTAAATGTGAGTAAGCGACTTCAGCTGTTGGAAGTGTGGACAGATAGTGGGGGAGATGTTATTTTTTTGATATGTCCTTTTAAGTATAGTGAGTCAGCCGTGATCATTAGGGAGTATGGCAGTCACAAACGTTCTACCTATACTTTTTAAAGGGAGAATGATTGTGGCTGTGTACTCCCATCTGTCAAAGATGACAGAATCTTGCAGATTCTGTCTGTCATCTTTGACAGATTGGTGCTGGTAGTAAGTGTCTAGCAAATGTAAAACCCCTTTTAATTTCAAATGTGAATGAAAGTATGAGGGTGACCATTTCAGTGCACATAGTAAACATAAGTGTGACCGACCAGCACATATTCTTTAGATATTAGCTGAATTATTACTAGTTGTCTGTGAGCTGAATTTAAATATTTCCTTTAACTTTCACCATATAAAGTGAATCTTAACTTAGTTGTAGCAAGCAGTGCCTGACAACAATGGCTTGAGTTAGCAAGATATTGTCTTGTATAAATAGGGGGAATAGATTCAAGGGAGAAAAGTATTATTCTCCCTCTTTACAAAGCACTGGTAAGGCCTCATTTGGAATATGCGGTGCAGTTTTGGTTTCCGATATACAAAAGGGACATCTTGGAAATGGAAAGAGTTCAGAGAGAGACAAATTAATAAGGGGAATGGAGGGGCTTGACTATGTAAGCCCTTTGGAGCAGTCTTTCCAGCAAAGGTAGAAATGGAAAGTTCATTAAATTGCTTCAAGAGTGGGATGAATAAGTTTCTAATCTTCGAAAATGTAAAACATTACTGGGTTTTTTTTGTTTTGTTATTTTACACTTCCCTCTGGATCAATTGTTAGGTAGGGCTCATAAGTTGGGAATAAAGGTTGGACTAGATGGACATATGTTTTTGTACAACCTCCAATGCTATGTTACTATGTAACTGTAAAACATTATGAGTACCGGTAGGCTATAAAGGTTGGACTGGATGGACGTATCTCTTTATTCAACCTCCAATACTACGGTACTATCTACTTGTGTGTACCCAGCTTAAGTCAGAGGGAACAGAATGACATGTTAATAGTAAGATCAAGGCTGAAAATGTTGGGCCATAAAATAAAGGGATAATATGGTTACAGAGGATGCAGATAAAGCAAACATCTTGAACAATTTTTTTCCCCTCTGTTTATACTTTATACCAGTGGTGGTGAACCTTTGGCATGTGTGCCAGAAGTGGAATTCAGCCCTTTCTGTGGGCACTCATGTACAGCAGAATTCACCAGAGTGTGTTCACCAGAAAGGCAGAGAGACATGGCCTTTCTGGTAACAAGTGAGATCAAAACAAGTATAAATTCACTCTAGCACACCAAGGCTTGCAATCAACAATAATCAGTAGGTGCAATCCTCCAAACACCCCTTACCCTGGGGTTAAGCCAACCTCAAATCAAAGTGAGAGGAGCACACTACATCAATTTATCAAAATAATGTGCAGTCAACATTCAGTGTTAATCTATAATCAGTTCTATTTACTGAATCTCTGTCTGTTTTGATTTTTTTTTCTGAAGTAAAACTTCAGTATTCATGTTAAATTGACAATATGGCACCATGCAATATATAAGTGGGTTTTGGGCTGCATTTTGGGCACTCAGTCTCTAAAGGTTCACCATCACTGCTATATACCATTATTGCTGCTACATCCAATAGCATAAACCATATAGCATAGTTTTAATGGATGCAGTTGCACTTTGGTTAACTGAGGATATTGTTCAGAAACAAATAAGGTTAATATCAGTAAAGACCCTGGAACAGATAAAATAAACATACAGGGTTATTCAATAAAAGTTCTTATTGTTTGAAATGGTGCTAATTTTGCCCCAACCAATCAGATGTTAGCTTTGAAATGTTAAATAAGTTCTGATTGGTTGGGGCAAAATTAGCAACACTTTAAACGATAAGAACTTTTATTGAATCTCCCTGCTGGTTCCCTAAGGACCCCTGTATATAGTTTTATCCGGGCCATTGTTTCTTATTACTAAAGGTTCGTACACACGTGCAATCGCGGGTCCCGACCTGCGACGCATGATGTGTACGAACGTTCGTTTCGGCCGATAATCGCCCCGTGTATGGGCCCTTTTATCGCCCCAAAACGGCTGGTCGTTCGGAGATCCGTCCAGTCGGTCAGGCAACGATCCCCATACACAGGACGATTATTGGCCGAAACGAACGTTCATACACAATGTGCGCCGCGATCGCACGTGTGTACGAACCTTAAGATTCCCTACAGTCTGGAAACGTGTCTCTAGGCTGGAAAATCTGATGTCATTCCGAAATTGAAAAAAGGTAGTCATTCACAGCCGGGTAATTACAGGCCTGTATGTTTAACTTCAGTGTTGGGGAGGATACTGTAATGTTTGAAACGGGAACATAATTCTAGAGTATGTTTCAAGGACTGACCTTGTAAGTAATAATCAGAGTGGATTTATGGGGAACAGATTTTGCCAAACTTTTGGACTCTGGCATATCAGTAGATGTGGTATACTTCGATTTTGCTAAAGCTTTAGATAACAATCCCCCATAGGCTACTAATATAGAAGTATAAGTTGGGCTGGGGTGGCCTATTTGTACATGGATAGAAAATTGGTTGATGGATCAGATGCAGAAGTTATTTGTTAATGGTGCTTCGTCAATGTGGACTAAAGTTCTGAGTGAAGTGCTACAGGGTTCTGTGTTGGTGCTGCTTCTATTTAATTTATAATTTGGAAGTAGGTATTGTCAGCGAGGTCTCTGTGTTTGTGGAAAGCACAAAACTGTCGACCATAAAAAACTGCAGAGGATGTGCAATTGTTGCAGGTGGATCTAGATAGATTGTCATTTTGGGCTGCTAAGTGGCAGATGAGATTCAAAGTAGATAAATGTAAGGTGATGAATTTTGGACTTAAAAATCCTTGTGCTACTTAAACTATAAATGACTCTGTGTTAAGTGAATCCCTGTTGCTCTGGTCCATCCCCTTTGCTAACTTCTCCTGTAATCACCATCAGGTGCCTTATACGTAACGCGCTAATGGTTACCGCCTCTGCACATGCTGTTTAACTGCTTGGGTGACTCGGATAGATGACTGGTTTTAGGATGGTAGAAGCTAAGTACAGGAGTGTTTGACTATTATATAAGGGATAATGCACGCCTTCCAGTGTAATACAAGGATATAAAGTCACGAGGACCATATAAAAGCACAAGACCGCAGGTCGAGTGCTTTTATACAGGACAGAGAACTCCTTATAAACCTTATATTACACTGGAAGGGGTGTATTATTTCTTATAATACATAAGGCTTAATTATTTTAAATAAAAAATAGTGTTTTGCCATTTTTTATTTAAAATAATTAACCCCCCCCCCTAAAAACAGTCTGTCACCTTAAGAACAAAGAAGTTTTGTTATTTCCACAGAAAAAGGATGACAATGCACGGACCTGAATAGTAGAAATCATCTGAGCAGCACCGCGTTACATCTCCTTCAGCTTCGTTAAACTGCCGGTCATCTAAGACTCTAAACAGGATCCAGATTTACATGCTAGGTTTATACTATTATATAGTTTTTATTTACAGTCACTATGGGGTTAAGACTTGGTAGCAAAAAATACTAATTGAATATATATGTTAGGGAGAGGTGTGGATAGAGGAGCTAAAAACTCCCCACAGAGTATAAAATGAAATAGAGCTTTCTTATAAGTTTATTTCTTAATGTCATGTAGCTAAGGCATGTGTCTAGATATAATACAGCCTAATGGTATAGAGCAGGGGTGTGAAACTTGGGACCTTTCACATGTTTGAAAACTACAAATTCCAGCTGTTAGCAGCTGGATTGGAAAAATCTAATGCCAATATTCAAAAAAGGTAGTTGTTCACAGCCTGGTAACTATAGACTTGTAAGCCTAACATCAGTGGTAGGGAACAGGGCCGTCCTGCTAATGAGCCACACTGAGACAAAGTAGCAGAGCGGCACTTTGCCTGTGTGGCTCAAGAGCGGCATTTCTCTACACCCGGCGCTGGTAAGGGAGGAAGCGCCGCATTTTTTCTGAGAGGCGGAGCTTGTGTAAGCAGAGGAAAGGCCAGAACTTAAAATTTCCCAATCAGAGCGCAGCCTGGGCAGGACCCTTCACTGCGCGCCCAACGTCAAGACTGGCTGCTGTGGTGCCTGTGCGTGTTGTCATAGTTGTCCCTGTGCCTTTACATTTTCAAAGCACCGCCCCACACTGACAAACAGTACTGCCAGCAGTAGAGAGAGGTCACGTAACTCCTCCAGTCTCTCTGCACAGCTTGTGAAATTCCTTATGTAAAGAGAGGAGGAGTGGAAACTGCGCCTGTGCACATGCAGACAGTATTTCTCTTCATCTCACCCTGCCACAATCTGGTAAGGAGTGTCAGGTTGTGTTTGATTTAATGTGCTGCTGGAAAGGGTCAGGTCTTACTGCAGAAAAGATTTTTTTTTTATCACTGCTTTGCTAGTTATATTGGCGTGGTGGTTTGAATGCCCCCAAGACTAAAATTGAACCCACTAGTGGCTGTGGCCCCAATGTGTAGTGTCCAAAAGTGCTTACTATACATCCCTAACCCCAATATGGTTCTTTAGTGCATATCATATGGAGAAAGATGGATAGATAGACAGAGATATAGATAATCTATCTTATTATAATATATCTATCTATCTCCATATCTAATATAAGAGTAGTGTGCACTCTACCTTCAGGTGATACTGGGCCCGGGTGCTGCTGTAGATTCTCTGAATATCCGACCATATAGTAAAATGCAGAGCACTCACAGGACTTGTGCAAAATCTTTCAACTTTTATTACATGTGCAACAAACAAGCTATAGCTTGAAAAAGGTCTGAGGCAAAGACCAAAACGTCGCTACCTGTTTGTTGCACATGAAATAAAGTTGAAAGATTTTGCACAAGTCCTGTGAGTGCTCTGCATTTTACTTTATGGTCGGATATTCTCCATATCCATCTATCTATCTATCTCCATATCCATCTATCTATCTATCTCCATATCTATATATCTGACTGTCTGTCTATCTATCTGTCTATCTCCATATCTGTCTGTCTGTCTATCTATCTGTCTATCTCCATATCTATCTATCTATTATCCATCAATCTATCTATCTATCTCCATATCTATCTCCATATCTATCTATCTATTATCCATCTATCTATCTATCTCCATATCTATCTATCTATCTGACTGTCTGTCTATCTATCTGTCTATCTATCTCCATATCTGTCTGTCTGACTGTCTGTCTGTCTATCTATCTGTCTATCTCCATATCTATCTATCTATCTATCTATCTATCTATCTATCTATCTATCTACATATCTGTATGTCCTGTCTATCTATCTATCTCTATATCTTTCCCACTGTATGGGACCATTACTGTCTGTTCTCACTGTATGAGTGGTAGATTGCTCAACCAAACATATACTTTGCTACAGATGTTATTTTTTCACATTTTCTTTATTACATGTGTTAAAAGGTATTTAATACGGTTAGATTGGCTTTAGATAGTTTGTTAGGTTAGGCTAGGTTAGACTAGTTAGGTAAGTTATGGCCCTATTAAAAGGAACCTTGATGTGGTGGCAGGTTCTTTTTGGCAAAATTCTTTTTTCTTCTGGAATTATGGTGGGAATAATGTCTATTTAAAGAGACTGTACAAATGACTGTTGCCAAGCTCAAAATGGCAAAATGGCTAGCCGCACTCCCACCGACAAAGCCATGCCCACACACAAACCACACACACTTTGTTCCTCCAGCTACGTGCGACGCATATAGGCGTCAATCAGGGTTTGGCTCAGGTGGCAAAAACCCTAGAGACACCCCTGGTAGGGAAGATGCTGGAAACTTTGTTACGGGATCATATCCTTGACTTTGTCTCCAGAACTGATCTTATTAGTAGTAGTCAGCATGGATTTATGAGAAATAGATCATGCCAGACAAATTTAATTGGTTTTTATGAGGAAGTGAGTAAGTGAGCGACCGAGCTCAGTTGCCCGTTGGTCCAAATCAGACGAATGGGCACTAGGGTCCGTTGGTAAATCACGGACGATCGTGCGGTTCCCTGTGGGACCGCAAAATCGGTTGTGCGCACTCTCGGCCACAGCCTTCCTCCAATGGAAGGCTCTTTGTCACAGCTCCCTCCACTCTTAGGGTCAGGCTAGATAAGTGATCATTTGTTACAGTGCCTTACTATGCTGCTTTTCATTTGTGCAGTCCCAAGCAGCGTCATAACTAGACCTAGCTAGACAGCATCATAAATAGATCTACCTGCTAGATATCTTGATCAGCTTCTTTTAAACAGCTGATCACACCTATCTTAGTAAAGGTGAGTGAGATCAGCTGTTTAAAAAGAGTTGACTGCGCTATCTAGCAGGCAGATCTATAGTTATGCCACTACTTGGGTCTGCACAAATGGATTGCAGCTTCATGGATATTGGATGCTGTACAGTCACCAGGGGCCACAAACAACAGCCAGAAGGGACGGATTCGGCCCACGTGCCTTGAGTTAGACACATGTGAAGTAGAGCCGTCTTATAACGGAAGGTACCTCACAGCCTCATGTTATTAATATATCAATAATGGATCATTTTATCATATACTGACATCACTTCCTGTCAAGCAAACAGAAAATGTATTGTCTTATTTCTTTCTATAGAGAAGGGAGGGGAAAGTAAATGTGGCTAATTGGGTAAGACTGTCACATGTTTACAAACAGCACCTAATTGGGTGTAATACAACTTCCTCACACTTCCTGTCTTGTCATGTACCATGCCTAGAGGTGGCCAAACACGTGATTTGTACAGCATGTGTACCAACAGACCACATTGGTATCTATTAGCACACATGCTGTGGGAGCCGCATACACCTACCCGACCTATCCCCATATGCAGTATGGGGATCAGTCGGTCGTAAAATTCCACTTCATTTTAGTGTCTACATGGAAAACCTGTAGCACTCTTAGAGGTGTGGCTAAACCTACCATTTTGAGTTTTCCATTCAAACTTAGGTGTGTCAATTAAAGTAAGTATACTTTTATTAATTGTATATCATTTGTTTTGTAATTCAGTAGTAAGTAGTAGTACTATACTTTGTATAGTGTTACTTTTTATCGTGATTTATATATATTATTTTCTGCTGTTTGATATCTACCTATACCCAACATCACTGGTTGGAGTTAAAGGGCATGTCCACCCCCCAAACTAAAATTTAACCCACTACTGCCCCACTGTACAATTTTAAAAAATCCTCACCTTACATCTCTGCTCTTCATGGTTCTCCTGTAGTGCCTGTTCGAAGTCCAGAAAACTGAAGTGTAGGAGATCTTTTCCTGACCAAAAGGTTGCTGCCTCTGATTTGTCCTCTCAGTTGCTGCTGGCCTGAGCAGGGAGCCCTTGACCTCCCTCCCGATCCCTTCCTGGCTGCTGATCATGTAGCATACATTCCTTTAGATATCTTGAAGGGCATTGCCTACCACTCCCAACCGCTATATTGGAGGTTTAGAAATAGAATCGGTACTTACAGATCCTCCCTCCCACGGTGTTCTGTATTGCTGGCAGCCGCTGCTGTGATTGGCTGCCAATCACAGCCGTAGTTGCTGGTCCAGCCCCCTGCTTGTAGTTCCATCAGGCAGGGGGGCCAGACCAGAACGACACTGGAACGAGGAGCTGTACATAGAGTTGGGATTCTATTCTTAAATATAGCTGTTGGGGGTTGGAGGGCATGCACTACAATATATTAACAGTTTGCTGCGATTGATCCCATAGGTCCCCACCTACACCATACTATATTTCTGACCGAATGATACTTGGTTTTATCGGTTGTTAATATTGTACAGTGTGTACCCAGCCTCAGAGACAGTCTTTTGAATTTGTCCATAGGCATGCAAATGGTTTTGAAATAATTAATAAGGAATAAGTACAGTTTTACCATCCAGATAAGGTCTGCCCCTAAAAAGCACAGTACTTCATAAGAACTGTCTAATGATAGATTTGATGGAATATTATGAGCAACCCCTATTATTGTGTAGGAGAAAAGCTCAATCTGGTACCCAAACAGCCAATGTCTCTGTAACTAGCTTATTTTGACACTCAAGGTCATGTCTCCAAAAGAGATTTTTATTTTACTTGCTTTTTTTAATAGAAACATTTTCTCACCTTTTGTATTTTAATGGAAAGGATTGCGACATGTACAGGTCAGAAGCCAGTTACTGGCCACTTTAACCTGAGATGAAGCGCAGAATTTCTGATTGGCAAATTGGACAGCAATTTCAGCCTATTTTTCAGTAAGTACAAGACGCAGGCCTCTCTATCTGGTTCCTATTGACCGGAAGGACAAGTCCAATGAGGCATCCTTAATATACTGAACCAATATTCTTACAAACACATTATTTAGGATTGCCTGACAGCATTTTAACCCCTCCCTGTTTCTCATCACTTCTATCCCATTAGGTTTGTATAATGTATGGACAATTTGTTTAAACAATGAGTCAGATAAGTCCCCAACGCAGACGTTCTTCTTGTGTGTTCCGTCAATAAGAACAATTGCCACATTCATTTAATATGGATATATAGTTGTCAAACAGGATGAATGACATCACGGTGACATCTTTCACTGATGGGTAAAGAAAATAAGGTACAATAATTTTGGCCATACATTTATTAGACATTTACAAAGTTGATGTTCGATTGGGGATTCTAGGAAATGCATTAAGGCGTTTTACCTACCCACGCTCCCCTGACAGGCTGGCACGTTCATTTTGCATTTTGTGATCCAAAGTTAATTTTAAAAAAAAAGGCTGTTCTTCTGGTGTTGCAAAAACATTGGGGGGAATGACGGAAAGTGAGGTGTCTAGTGTATGGCCACTTATTTAACACTTAATGGGGCGTATTTAAAAGTATGATCGCCATCATGCAGTAACGCATATGAGCGTCTGTAAATGTATGAATGTTTGGTTGTACAATAACATGCAGTAGAAAAATACCGCAATTGTATTGTATAGATGATCATAAATCTATGATCGCGGTTGTAAATTCACAACTACTATCAATTTACGCCTGTGGTTGTAAATTACAATTGCGGCAACAATTGTATAAAGCCAGGGTATCCCAAAACGTGCCTTTATAAATGTGTGTCTTAATAAAATATATCTACAAACTGTCAACGTGTTTGAATATCCTGTTTAAATCAATAGCAATTTACATTCCCAATTAGAAAGTTATTTGTGGAGGAGGCTGTTAACATACTGGGCAGCAAACATTTAGGAGTAGCCTTGGAAAACCCACCAGGGTTCCTAGATCCTAGAGGGGGCTGTTGAGTAGCTGCAACATAGGACCATGGGAGGGGACAAGACTTAAGTTCAGGGCTTGGGATTTGTCCAATGGATTTGGGACAGTCAGACAGTGGGAAATCAACAGACAATAAGGATCTGTGTTCAGGATTGTAAACACTGTCCCACACTGATAACATTGAGAGTGAAACAACTAACAGATGTTGATTTCTCTATGTAGTCGCATCACAAATTCCTTTGTGTATAAGGAAAGGCTCTGTCTAGGTATGGTGAATTGCTCCATTTCAGATACTGAGATGTGTTTCTCGGTTTATTATTTTGGTCATTCACCGACAAAGCTGCCAACGTTCACGTGGTGTTCTGTCAACCAATCATTTACATTTTTACGTCAATCCGAAAAAAGGTTGAGCCATGGACTGCATGGGGATGTGGGCTGGAGAACCACTGCTCTGCTTAGCATTACAATTCATTAGACATTCATGTTGAAGAGACTGTGAAATCAATGTAATGTAAAGCGTGTGTATGGCCAGCATAAGTCTGTGTATGTAGTTACAAGGTGGATGAAGTAGGATAGCTATGGAACTGGATGAGCAACACATGCGCACACCCTACTGGCTCTTCTTCTGTGCAACAGGAGTCTGTTGTGGGCAGCTGCAGTATATTGAACTGAAATATAAGACATACTGTATGATGACAGGTGTTTGCAATGTTTTGCACTATTACCAGTATTTATTATGTATTTAGCACCTGGAAAAGATATACATTTTACTACAGCTGAACACTCTTAAATCTGTTTTAGGAATATAAAATTTATGGATGTTCTAAACCCTAATTTTGCAGAATTTCATTTAAGCCAAACTCTGTGCCCTGTATCATCATCATTGAATGAGTGGCTCCCCTTCAGTCACTAATAAACAGGGCACAGATCCCTCTCTGGTGTTTCATTAATCGTGGTATGCCAGATTACAAAAGCCTCCCAAATTCTCATTACATCTGTTCCACTTGCCTATTGCATCACATGTGGCCTCGAGACTCTCATCTCTATTCCTAGTAAAATTCTACTTCCTATGCAACTCGTCTCTGAAGTTTAACCCATCCTATCTCTAATTATTGTTTTAACAGAGGGACAATAGCAGTCATTCTGTAGAAATGAAAAGATGATGGATAAGGTCTGTTACACATAAAAATACTTCTGCCTGATAATGACGAACCATGGATGAATGTGAATATGGATTGTGCGTGATATATAGGTCTAATTGTTCCAAACAGTCATAAGTTACCTACTTAGTTTACTAAAGCTGGGTACACACGATGAGATATTTCGGTGCGATAGACCAATAGTTCAGTGTAACAGTCGATTGGACCGAAACTATCGCATCCGAATGCGCCCATGTCCGGCCGATCGTTCGTCCGAAACGGACGAAAGGACGATCGGTCATGGGGGAAAACCTTGTCCGATCGTGCGGTCCTCTATGCACCGCACGATCGGTCACTGTACTTGTTGGACATGGCGGTCAGGAGGAAAAGTCGCTAGGTGTGTACCTAGTTTTACATTCCCCTAACACGATTAGAACATTGGACTGAATATTTACAGCTATGAATAGCCAATAAAACAGATAATAGATACAACTTACACATCATAGTAGAAAAATCAAATGTATGCTTGGTAGGTAAATTAATTGTTGGAGTATGTTATAAGCCGCCAAATGTCAGGGAAGAGGTGTAAATGAATCTACATATGCAGTTGGAGAAGGCTGCTGGTATGGGCCATGTTTTGGTTATTGGGGATTTTAACTACCCTGACATAGATTGGGAGTAAGGGAACTGCCAGCACCTCAAAAGGTATAAAGTTCTTAAATTCCCTATATGAGCATTTTCTTTCACAGATGGTAGAAGTTCCTACTAGACAGAATGCGTTGTTGGATCTTTTGATATCTAATAACCGTGAGCTCATTTTGGAGATGAAGGTAATGGGAAGCTTAGGGAACAGTGACCATGATATAGTGTCATTTAATATTGGGAATAGTGTCCATGATATAGTGTCATTTAATATAGGGAATAATGACCATGATATAGTGTCATTTAACATAGGGAATAGTGACCATGATATAGTGTCATTTAATATAGGGAATAGTGACCATGACCATAGTGTCATTTAATATAGGTTGCAAAAAACTAAAGTGCACTGGGTTAACAAAAACTTTTAACTTTAGGAAAGCTAATTTTATGCTGTTAAAGGAATCCCTCCTGCTCATAGACTGGGGGGAATTGTTTCTAGGTAAAGATACAGAGCAGATGTGGACCACTTTTAAAGGTATATTAAACTATTACATTTCTAAATTTGAACCTTTAGGGAACAAGTGTAAAAACATTAGGTCCACTCCTGCATGGCTTAATGCTCAGGTAAAAAGGGAAATGGAAAAAGAGAAAAACAGAGGGAACAGAACAGTCTTACAGGGAGTATAAAAGCTGTAATAAAGAGTGCAAGAAAGCAATTAAACTAGCTAAAATAGAAAATGAAATACGGATTGCCGAACAAAGCAAGTCCAACCCCAAAATGTTTTTTAAGTATATAAATGGTAAAAAGATGAGGACTGAGAATGTGGGACCATTAAATAATGGGGCGGAGGTGGTTGTAGAGGATGCCAAAAAGGCTAATTTGTTTAACCGTTTTTTTACATCGGTTTTTTTACTGTTGAGAATCCTTGTCCTTACAGCAGGGATTGTAATAATATGCAGGGTAGAAATGAAGAGTATTCACATTGGCTAAACTCAGGCCCCCCTAGGCCCATGCCTACTGTGCCTAATCGTAAATCTGGCCCTGTGTATGCTGGGAGCATGTTCAGTTGATGGGGCAGAAAAAATCCAAAAGTGTAGGGTAGTAAAAGCATGGTAACTTACAGTAGATGGCTCAGGCACCTGGGAAATGGTATGGGGAACACGTATAAATCACCAAAAAGTTAAAGGACAATTATTTTTTCACATTTCCCCCCATCCATTCCTGAACAGTAACCAGGGTAAGGACCTAAAACATAAAGACCTCATCGCTGGGTACAGACGTCCTGTAATACTTACTTGAAGACTCCATCGGCACTCCGGTCCAATCCTCCCCACTGGCACTGTGAGTGACAGTACACAAAGCAGCCAATGGGAAGACATACTTACTTGCAGAGTGAGTCTTCCCATTGGCTGCCTTGTGAACTGTCAATCACAGTGGCAGAGAGGAGGATCGGAACTGCAGCGCAGAGGGAGTCTTCAATTAAGTATTGCAGGACTTCTGTAAAGTAACCAGAGTTGAGGACTTAGCATTTTAGGTCCTCAGCCTGGGTACTGTTCAGGAAAGGAGGAAGAGAAATGAGGGGGCGGTGAGAATAATTGTCCTTTATTAAAAATGATCCATACAATATAATCGAAGAGAGGGACCGTGGCACTAGGGACAGGTAAAATACCTTGCAGGGGGATGGGGGGTTGGTTAGCTTGTTCAGTGGGGGCTGGTCTAGAAGCAGAAGGAGTGCTCCCAAAAACAATTTTGCCAGGGGGGTGGTGTCAGAATAAAGAGGAAAGGTCCACCATGTTTTTACATTTAGGGCATAAGAAGGTTTTATACTAGACTTCCACGTAGCTTTATCCAAGGGCAATTCCTATCAGACATATAATTAAACATTATTTATATTAAGCTTTCTGATAAGTCTTTCATTGAATCCTAACCAAAGTTGATTAGGAGGGGAAACAAACAGTTACTGTCAAGCATCATTTTACCTGTTAAAACATTTAAACAGCTTAATAAAAAAAATGTAAAAGAATAAGACCGCAATTTAACACCCTAGGGAACTGAAACCCAGTGGAAAAATATCTTGAAAAATAAATCAGCAGTTCTGGCTTCTGAATTGCTACTTTATTTAAATAATGCCCACTCCTAAAACAAAAACTTCTCAATTGCCAGTTACCTGCCCCCAACCCCAACTGATATATTTTGCACTTTATTGCCTACATTACTAACCAGATATTTAAGGATTATTATTGTCCCCATGTTGGCAGAGTAAACTGGCCCCTCTCTCTATGCAGTCAATCAAGGCTGTAACAGTTGACATCACAACCAATGATTTGACTGCTGTTTCTTCTGCTGCCTTCTCTGCGCATGCTCAAGCTTACAAAAAGGTCTTTGAGCAGAGAGAGGAGGCAGAAAGGAATCGAACTTTTCATTAAACATCTGGTTACAAATGCATGTAATAAACTTGTAATAATAGCAATTGGAGTTGAGGCAGATAACTCACAAGTCCCCAATGGGACCCAGGGTGGACATTCCCTTTCAACAAACATTAATATATTGTTTTAGTTGACAAAGACATGAATGAAAAATTATGTGTATCAAAATACATATTGAAGAAAGTTTTTGTTTATGTGAACTGGGTGTTGTTGAACATATATGAATTGAAGAACATCTTATGAAAACAAAATACTCTTTAATCTTCCCTGAGACCTTTTCAAATTGTAATTTTACACCTGTACTCTCCTGACCAGAAACAGATAATGTCTCCGCCTGGCAAAACACTCAGTAGGATCATAGCAACTGGTGATAATGACATAATTATAGTGGAGAATGGTTAACTCGTTGAAAGAGTATGCACACCACCCCTCTAAATGGTTGTAGACATTTTGGTGAAAGCATCAGTCATAGTGCAAATAAGGAGTTAATGTTCTAGTTCAACAAGCAAACAGAGAACTGTTAGAATGTGTGTGTGGGCATCATTTACCTGTCATTGTGGGCATTATTTATCAGCCATGTGTATAAAGCCCTTCCTACTTCTGGACAAGCCACACCCTGCTTCCAGACAAAAAAACACCTACTTTCGATTATAAAACCACACCCCTTCCCTCTGCACAGCAAGGGATGGGGGGGCAGCATTTGAGGGGGGGCATTTCAGGTGCCAAAAAGTCTGGAGATGGCCATGCAGCAAAGGACAGGGCTGAAAATGTCCCTCAATATTTCTGCCTGATTGAATGTAATATCTCGTAATAGGGACAAAATATTACCCCTTACAATCATTACCTGATGTGGGTACAAAATTTTGGGCTGTGTACACATTGCCTTCACACAATAAACCAGCTGGTCTGTTTGATAGCAATTAAAGCTGTACTGTACAATATTTTGGTTTGACCAACCATATGGCACATTCAAAACCATGTGATTGGAAAAGACTTTTGGCAACAACTGATCCATTTTTGTACAATTTTGGCAAAAAAATGGTCAAAAACAGAAGATCAGTCGACTGGGTCGCTATACATTGGCCTGTGTGTACGCAGCCTTAGGACTAAACGCTCAGCCAGATCTCCCACATACAACAATTTTTTTATTTAAATGTTATTTTTTAGCTATAACCAATGGCAGACATATCTGCTACAAGGAAATTGTTTATTTATGGTAAATTGGTAGAAACTCATATTTATTAAAGATTCAGTCTGATTATTCTCAGTATAAAACAAAAAAACAATCATTACAGCAAAACAGAGGATTTGGGCAGCAGCTGCTATAGTGACTATAGAGACAGATCCTTGTTTAGAAGAAACAACTTGACACAAACATTGGGTTGCCATGAGTGGAGCATAAAATAGAATAATCAGCAGTACAAGGGCATGGCAGCTCACTAAGAGCCCTATTTAAAAACCCATAACATTGCAAATTTGTTATACCGCAGGTTTACGACTACGAGCAGTGGACATACATTTACGACCACATGGCTGCACAATATCATGTGGTACTAAATAACCGCAATAGTATTGTATAGGTGATCTTACAATGTACGATATCGGTTGTAAAACTTACGGCTGTATAAATAAATATGTCCCTAAATGTTATACAAATTAAACGAATCCCCAGTGGTAAAAAAAAATTAAAAATGGTATGCAGTTTTATTGAAGAACGGGAGGCAAAGGAGCTGTGTCTTACCTCCCTTTCTTCAATAAAATCTGCAGGAGCCAAGTAGCCTGACAGGTTCCCGACGGACTCTGTATTCTATGCGCATTGCACTTGCCCATGCACATAGTACATTAAGTCCATCGGGGCCTGTCAGACTATGCGGTGGAGGAGTGAGTTCCTTCCCTTCATTCCCGGCTCCTGCAGGTTTTATTAAAGAACGGGAGGTAAGACTTTTCCTCCCATTCTTCAATAAAACTGAATACCAACATTTTTTTTTAGCAGTGGAGATACTCTTTAAGGGAATGGATCACTTGTCTGATCTTAACCTTGTTAAATACCGATACTGTGATGCTCAGAGTCCCCGAGTATACCTTCACCGCCTATACCCCAATCTACAGCCGCTGTCTTCACCAATAGACAAGCCCCCAATCATCAGCAGACTTGTTGCGGCTCGCTGTACACGGTTACCCCCAGGTCATAGAGCACAAGATATAGACGCTGAGGCCGGGTATACTCTGAAAAACCGGAACACCAATGGAGCTGAACAGGAACTGGAAGACAAGAAAATGACAAGATACAAGGAAAACAAAGAACAATGAGAAGAACAATGAATAATAACAATGAACAAGACTTGGGCTACTAAGAAAAAACTGGGACCACTAGCTTGGATTACCAAAACTATAACAGGCAATAAGACTATGACTAAAGCAGGCTTAAATACAGCAGGGGAACCAATTGGGAGGGGAGAGGTAAAGCAGATGCTTGGATAGGCCAGTTTAAACTAATTGTCTCTCCTCCGTCCAATGAGGAGCCTGGAAGAACAGAGGAGATAAGAAGCAGGTGTGTGAGCAGCTGCGGACGTGCTCGCGCCCGAAGACGCCGGACGCGGTCGAATGACATCACTGGCCAAAGATGCGATAGACGACACCGGAGATTCCCGAGGACGACATCCGCCGTGGGAGCGAGGAACAGGTAAGTGCAGAGTCCTAACAGATACTGTGTGGTATTGTATTACTGTGTGGTATCCCCTAAAAAATAACACAGCAGTATTGTACTACCGCAGCATATTGTATGGCCGCAGTGTTAAATGTACGACCGCACCCGTAACCTGTAACTTTTTGTGGGTTTGCATTTATACCCTCTGTCCTGGTTAGTTTATGTCCAAGTATCTTTTCTGAACCAATAACATATGGATCCATAGAACGGGTAGATTATAAAAATAGAAGCTATATCTTCATTTAATGGGCTGACTGTAGAATAATTATAAATAAGCCAAGAAGTCCCCTAGTTCCTGACCAAGGCTTCTCTCTCTGTTGTGAAACCAAGCATTGAAAAATTGACCAATCAGAATCGGATTAGGACTTTCTGCAAACCTATATGAAGAGCTGCAAACCTCCGTGGAGCTAAGAAGTCATTGCAGTAGATGGCAGAAGATAGAAGAGGCCAGCAACATGGGCAAAGGATAGATCCAAAAAATTACCCACAGCCCCACTGTTTAAAAAGGCTAAAACCCACCAGGAAACCTCTATAGGTAACAAAACTTTGGAAGACTTCTTAACAGGAGGAATTACATGTTTACCTAGATGGACTACATCCAATCCTTCTAGGTCCTGAAGTTTCACCACACCTTTTAACATAGTAATTTAGCTTGAATAAAGACATAAGTTCATCAAGTCCAACCTATTCACTTTTTTTTTAAACCCATCCTAACAGTTGATCCAGAGGAAAGCAAAAAACCCAGCTAAAAAGGGGGGGGGATTCCTTCCTGACTCCAAACGACGGCAATAGGAAAGTATCCCTGGATCAACCATAAGTACAGTATATGTATTAATACCAGTAATTCTCAATATTTTTTAGTTTTAGAAACTTATCCAGGCCTTTTTTAAAACTATTTAATGAACTTGCCATTACCACATCTGCTGGAAGACAGTTCCACAGTTTCACCATTCTCACTGTAAAGAAACCCTTCCTAACCTGAAGATGAAACTTCTTTTCTTCCAACCTTAAAGGATGTCCACGAGTATTTTTCCATTACAGATGCACTTAACACAGAGTTATTTATGGTGTAGGTGGCACAGGGATTATAAAATCCCAAATGCATCACCTTACATTTATCAACATTGAATCTCATCTGCCACTCTGCTGCCCATTTTGATAATCTATCTAGGTCTGCTTGCAGCACTTGCAGGGGCGTCTCTAGGGTTTTTGCCACCTGAGCGAAACTTTAGAATGCTGCCCTTATGTACCACTAGGCGCCATGAAGTGCACCACCGCAAACCACAGTTAGGTGTGTGTGGCTTCCAGGAATGGGTGTGGTTAAACATTTGGTCTTTTTAAACTGCGCATCACAGTGGTATTTATATAATTCCTCAAAAAGACATTTATCCATACCATAATTCCTGCCGTTTGTCAAAAAAAAATTAAAGCTCTGCCTGCCACACCTCTGATGTTTATCAGGGGTGCTGCCTTGAGCATTTTGCTCATATTGCCTCATTAGAGAGACACCCCTGAACACTTGCACATCATTTGAAGGTTCCAAAGCTCTGCATAGTTTAGTGTCATCAGCAAACACAGAGACCTGGCTCTCAATGCCCCTTCTAAGTCATTTATAAACAGATTAAACAGAAGCGGTCCCAGTACAGAACCCTGAGGCACTCCGCTTAGAACTTTAGCCCACATAGATGTAGCTCCGTTTACCACCACTCACTGTTTGCCATCCAATAACCAATTCTCTATCCATAAACAAATGTTTTCTTCTAGGCCAAGAGAAGAAATGTAGAGCTGTGATACCTTTTATTGGCTAACTAGAAAAATTTAAAAAAGAAAATTAAGCAAGCTTTCGGGAGTTCTAAGCCCCCTTTATCAGGCTGAATGTTACAAAGAAACTGAGAAATCACAAACTTATATACACATTGGGACAGTAAACATCAAACAAATTGAACAGATGACCAGGTACAGATACAGACTCGGGGGGGGGGACAGTAGTGTAGGTGTGAAATGGGCACAAGTAGATAGCTGTAATAATGCGAGAACAGTGTCCTTTGAAATGTATCAAACAGTACAAGACAGTGTCCTGATGAGTGAGTTTAGTCTGGGTGGGGATGTAGAATAAGTTGATATTTGGCCATAAAACTCATGTCCCTATTACGTCCACTGATCAGGGAATTGAATTTCTGAATGAATTTGTATTCCCATTCCTTGTGCTGTTTTTGATTGGCATCCGTTAATCCGTTATGATGTTGGATCTATGGGAGTTCCTCCATTTCCGCACTGTTTGTCCTGTTAGATGAACTTCCATAAATTCAACATCATGCATGATGTTGGAACAGTAGCTGGAGATTGCAGCAACTAGCGACCCTCCTGGGCAGAGACCCTCTGAGACAACTGATTGATGGATCCTGTCAACAGGCGGAGCTGTTTCCTGAATTTCTTCCATAGGAAAAAGTTTGGTAAAGGGCCTGTTCGGACACTCAGGTTCCCCATGTATCCTTTCAGTCCAGGTACATTGAACTAACACCAATCACTTCACCAGTGGACAAGCCCCTGCTTGCCGGGAGGCTAGTAGAGGCCTACCTGGGATCTGTTTCCCCCTGGACTTGGAGTGCGGGGTATCTGAGCTGAGGCCAAGAATACAAAAAGAAACTGGAGCAAAACAGGCGGATAGGGCACAACCAGCTCAGAGCTGGACAATAGCATGGTACCAAATCAGAAACCGATTCAGGGACAGAGCCAGAGGTCAGAACACAGGAGACCAGTCAGCGAGACATCGGAGTCATGCAAGATGTCAGGACAGGCGGCAAATAGAAAAAGTACCAGCTTGTTTTTTTTAAAAGAAAAAAAAAAACTCTGCTGCATTATATTTTACTAAAGTTTTTTATGCAACTTAAGTTCTACTTAAAATCCAAAAGACTGAAAAAGTTGGATCAGTGATGCAATTTATTAAAAAAAAATAATTAAAATCGAGTTTCAAACATGCATTCAGGTTCATTACCACAAAGGGTTTTATTGCTTCAGGAAATAAGCTGCAAATGAAACCAATTTATATGTCTCCATCATTACAAGCGCTGGCCACAAATATTAGTCATGAGTTGTCATCAATAATAATGTAGGATCTCTCTCTGTTCACTGTTAATGTTACCTTATGTAACCACTTTTATTAAAGATTTCAGTTTGGCATTAAAACTAAAAAAAAAAATGAACCTATTAAATGAACATTCCATTTGCATTCATGTTAAAGGATAAGTACAGTATGCTGTAAAATAAAGTTAAGTTTAGTTGGAAGCTGCAGCTTTAAAAAAAATATTTTTCTATGCCCCTCCAGAGTCTACCTTTCCTGCTTAACTAAACTTTACTTTATTTCACATCATACTTATCCTTTAACATAATTGGAATCATACTTATCCTTTATGATTCCAATACTTAATGGAATCATACTCAAACAATAAGTATGATTCCATGGAATGGAAATGGAATGTTAATTTAATAGGTTTAGGAAGGTATATATAAAGGATTGTTATTGGTCATTTATATCCACGGCCATACACCACATGAAATTTGCTGGTTCATAGCTGGCAACATTCCATAAAGTATACTATGACAGGCACATATAGACATGCTGACGGCAGTAGCTCGAGGAGGATTTTTCAGCATACACCATGGCAAAATAAGGCAAATTCCGACAGAATTTTCCCTGTATCATTCATTTTTATTACTACAAATGTTATTTAAAAGTTGTGATTATCCTGCAGATTCCTGGACTCTTTTTAACTATGTAGGTCCACCACATGTGCATAGCCATTGGACCTGTCTAAGGCTAATCCCACACACACACACACACTGTCTCCCCCAAAAAATCTCTACAGTCATCTGTCCTTAAGATGACCCGTTTTTAGTGGGGAAATTTATGATCAGCTTAACGATCGTTAATTTATGATCATTATCGTAAATTTACTGATCGTAATTTACGATAACGAAATTGTTGATTTAAAGGGGAACTGTGGTCCAAAAATGACTTGAGGTAAATTGATAGGAATTGCACCCCTGAGAATTTTTGCAATTTATTTCCATTATTTATTTTGCATAGTTTTGAAGATATTTACATTTTTGTGTGTGATATGGCAGCAGCATCACCAGGTCCCCTGCACTTCCTGCTCTGAAACTGTCAGTCAATCTGTCCTGTGTCTCCTCCTCCCCTTTGCAGCCCCCCTGGTCCCTCCCACTTATGTACCCCATGGTCCCTCCAGTTGCAGGCCCCCCATGGCCCATTATCTTACAGCCCCATGTGGCCCCGCCCACTCACGGGTGACATGGCCCCGCCCACTCACGGGTGACATGGCCCCGCCTACTCGCGGGTGCCTAAGCCCTGCCATCTCACGGGTGCCTAAGCCCTGCCCACTCACGGAAGCCTAAGCCCGCCCACTCACGGGTGCCGTGGGTTACTCAGACCCCCCCTACAGAAAACTCTGTGGAAACAGCCTTTTCAGGCAGAGTGAGAACAGAGTGTGAACTTGGGCTGTGGAGCACGTATTGAGGTGGTTGATGGCTCGTTTTAAAAGTAGGAAACTGGTCTTTCATTTAAACTTAACTTGTTTGAAGACCACAGTTCCCCTTTAAGGTCCCCATAGAATACCATTGTGGTAGTTTACTACCGCATGGTATTCTACGAATGAACATTTGTTAATTAACAAACTTTCGGTCGTAAATGTACGATCTGTACGATCTGTTATACAGACATTAGGGGTAAGGTATAAAGGTTGGACTAGATGGAAGTATGTCTTTATACAACCTCCAATACTATGTTACTATGTAACTGTTATACAGACATTATGGGTAGCGTATAAAGGTTGGACTAGATGGACGTATGCCTTTATACAACCTCCAATACTATGTTACTATGATCGCGGTCGTAAATGTACGGCCGTGATCGTACATTAATTAACTCGTGGTATCGCTAAATATAAATATGGCCCCAAATGGCAATCGGAAAGTATCCCTGGCTCAACCAGAACTACAGTATATGTATTAATACCAGTAATTCTCAATATTATGTAGTATCCCTGTACCAACCAGAACTACAGTATATGTATTAATACCAGTAATTCTCAATATTATTTAGTATCCCCGTACCAACCAGAACTATAGTATATGTATTAATACCAGTAATTCTCAATGTTTTTTTGTTTTAGAAACGTATCTAGCCCACTTTTAAAGCTATTCAATGAACTTGCCATTACCACATCTACTGGAATGCAGTTCCACTGTCCCCTGCTGGACCCCTGGTATTGTATTATTGGCAATATTTAAGTTGATGCCTCACTGCTGATACAGCATGAATGTTTCAGTACTATGATGTAAACTAGTATAGGGGTTGATCAACTGATTTATTAGTACAATATACCAGTATATTGCAAGGTGATAGGTGGTCGGTCGCGGTAACTGTCGGACGCGGCTGCTTTTGCTGCGACCGACAGTCCTTCCTCCTGGCCAACCGGTCGAAAATATCGAACGGTCGGTCAGGAGGAAAAATCGCTAGGTGTGTACCTACTTAAGTTTAGACTATGGCAAAAGACAGATCCATTACTACCTGTGATACATAAACTAGCTATTACACAGACATTCTCCCATACACAACACATATGTTGTTCCCCGACGAGATTTACCCATTATCGTTCATGTGTATGGGCACCTTAAATCAGACTGTGTGCAAACACGGAGCCACAGAGGAAGGTGGGAGTAAGGCAGCATACACTAACCTTTTTTAATGTCTGGATTGGAGCAATGTATAAATTTCACTATAGATACTCTTTAATTGCTTTCTTCCACTTCTTATTATAGCTGATTATCACTATTTCTTATATCTTATCTGGTTGGTACACACAGGCCAACTCCAGATTCCTACATTAGAGACTCCAAACAAAAAACTGATTGTTAGCCAGTCCGTCAGGCATAAAAGCAGTACCGGCATGTGACCATTTGCATGGTCCATTAAAGGATAAGTGTACTGTAAAATCAAGTTATGTTCATTTGGAAGCTGCAGCTTTCAAAATACCGTTGCCATATTTTTTTTTACCTATGCCCCTCTAGAGCCTAGCTTTGTGCCTTGGAAGTTGCTGACATCTTGTTACTGGTTTGCTGAATGTTAAGCTCCGCCCCTCTGAGATTTCCTCTGCTTTCTCCTGCTTGAGCCTCAAACAGTAATGCCTGTGAGTTCCGTGCATGTGCGTGTGCATGCTTAACATTCATAGGTAAAAAAAAAATATGGCAACGGTATTTTTAAAGCTGCAGCTTCCAAATGAATATAACTTGATTTTACAGTGCACTTATCCTTCAACTAAAGCATTAACAATAATGCCTGTGAGTTCCGTGCACGTGCGTGTGCACAGAACATCAGCATGTCTGTATGTGCCTGTCATAGTATACTTTATGGAATGTTGCCAGCTATGAACCTCCATATCTCTCTTCTATCTATCTATCTATCTATCGATCTATCTATCTATCTATCTATCTATCTATCTATCTATCTTCTATCTACTAATAGATCTGTCTGTCGTCTATCTAGTCTATCTCTATCATCTTTCATCTTTCCCACTGTATGGGACCATTCCTGTCTGTTCTCACTGATGAGTGGAGATTGTCAACCAAACATATACTTTGCTACAGATGTTTTTTTTTTTCACATTTTCTTTATTACATTGTTAAAAGGTATTATATACGGTTAGATTGGCTTTAGATAGTTTTGTTAGGTTGGCTAGGTTAGACTAGTTAGGTAAGTTATGGCCCATTAAAAGGAACCTTGATGTGGTGGCAGGTTCTTTTTGGCAAAATTCTTTTTTCTTCTGGATTATGGTGGGAATAATGTCTATTTAAAGAGACTGTACAAATGACTGTTGCCAGCTCAAAATGGCAAAATGGCTAGCCGCACTCCCACCGACAAAGCCATGCCCACACACAACACAAACACACTTTGTTTCCTCCAGCTACGTGCGACGCATATAGGCGTCAATCAGGTTTGGCTCGGTGGCAAAACCCTAGAGACACCCCTGAGGGAAGATGCTGGAAAACTTTGTTACGGGGATCATATCCTTGACTTTGTCTCCAGAACTGATCTTATTAGTAGTAGTCAGCATGGATTTATGAGAAATAGATCATGCCAAAAACAATTTAATTGGTTTTTATGAGAAGTGAGTAAGTGAGCGACCAGCTCAGTTGCCCGTTGGTCCAAATCAGACGAAATGGGCACTGGTCCGTTGGTAATCACGGACGATCGTGCGGTTCCCTGTGGACCGCAAAATCGTTGTGCGCACTCTCGGCCACAGCCTTCCTCCAATGGAAGGCTCTTGTCACAGCTCCCTCCACTCTTAGGGTCAGGCTAGATAAGTGATCATTTGTTACAGTGCCTTACTATCTGCTTTTCATTTGTGCAGTCCCAAGCAGCGTCATAACTAGACCTAGCTAGACGCATCATAAATAGATCTACCTGCTAGATATCTTGATCAGCTTCTTTTAAACGCTGATCACACCTATCTTAGTAAAGGTGAGTGAGATCAGCTGTTTAAAAGAGTTGACTGCGCTATCTAGCAGGCAGATCTATAGTTATGCCACTACTTGGGTCTGCACAAATGGATTGCAGCTTCATGGATATTGATGCTGTACAGTCACCAGGCCACAACACACAGCCAAAGGGACGGATTCGGCCCACGTGCCTTGAGTTAGACACTGTGAGTAGAGACCGTCTTATAACGGAAGGTACCTCACAGCCCTCATGTTATTAATATATCATAATGATCATTTTATCATATACTGACATCACTCCTGTCAAGCAAACAGAAAATGTATGTCTTTTTCTTTCTATAAGAAGGGAGGGGAAAGTAAATGTGGCTAATTGGTAAGACTGTCACATGTTTACAAACAGCACCTTTGGGTGTAATACAACTTCCTCACACTTCCTGTCTTGTCATGTACCATGCCTGAGGTGCCAAACACGTGATTTGTACAGCATGTGTACCAGACCACATTGGTATCTATTGCACACATGCTGGGGGAGCCGCAACACCTACCCGACCTATCCCCATATGCAGTATGGGGATCAGTCGGTCGTAAAATTCCACTTCATTTTAGTGTCTACATGGAAAACCTGTAGCACTCTAGGGTGTGGCTAAACCTACCTTTTGAGTTTTCCATCAAACTTAGGTGTGTCAATTAAAGTAAGTATATCTTTTATTAATTGTATATCTTGTTTTGTAATTCATGTAGTAGTAGTAGTACTATACTTTGTATTTGTTACTTTTTATCGTGATTTATATATATTATTTCTGCTGTTTGATATCTACCATACCCAACATCACTGGTTGGAGTTTAAAGGGCATGTACACCCCCAAACTAAAATTTAACCCACTACTGCCCCACTGTACAATTTTAAAAAAATCCTCACCTTACATCTCTGCTCTTCATGGTTCTCCTGTAGTGCCTGTTCGAGTCCAGAAAACTGAAGTGTAGGAGACTTTTCCTCCAAAAGGTTGCTGCCTCTGATTTGTCCTCTCAGTTGCTGCTGGCCTGAGCAGGGAGCCCTTGACCTCCCTCCCGATCCCTTCCGCTGGCTGATCATGTACATACATTCTTTAGATATCTTGAGGGCATTGCCTACCACTCCCAACCACTGTATTGAGGTTTAGAAATAGAATCGGTACTTACGATCCTCCCTCCCACGGTGTTCTGTATTGCTGGCAGCCGCTGCTGTGATTGGCTGCCAATCACAGCCGTAGTTGCTGGTCCAGCCCCCTGCTTGTAGTTCCATCAGCAGGGGGGCCAGACCAGACGACCACTGGAACGAGAGCTGTACTAGATAGTTGGTTCTATCTTAATATAGCTGTTGGGGGTTGGAGGGCATGCACTCACATATATTAACAGTTTGCTGCGTTGATCCCATAGGTCCCCCCCTACACCATACTTATTTCTGACCGAATGATACTGGTTTTATCGGTTGTTAATATTGTACAGTGTGTACCCACTCAGAGACAGTCTTTTGAATTTGTCCATAGGCATGCAATGTTTTTGAATTTAATAAGGAATAGTACAGTTTTACCATCCAGATAAGGTCTGCCCCTAAAAAGCACAGTACTTCAAGAACTGTCTAATGATAGATTGATGGAATTATGAGCAACCCCTATTATTGTGTAGGAGAAAAGCTCATCTGGTACCCAAACAGCCAAGTCTCTGTAACTAGCTTATTTTGACACTCAAGGTCATGTCTCCAAAAGAGATTTTTATTTTACTTGCTTTTTTTTAATAGAAACATTTTCTCACCCTTTGATTTAATGGAGATTGCGACATGTACAGGTCAGAAGCCAGTTACTGGCCACTTTAACCTGAGATAGCGCAGAATTTCTGATTGGCAAATTGGACACAATTTCAGCCTATTTTTCAGTAGTACAAAACGCAGGCCTCTCTACTGGTTCCTATTGACCGGAAGGACAAGTCCAATGAGGCATCCTTAATATACTGAACCAATATTCTTACAAACACATTTTTGGATTGCCTGCACAGCATTTAAACCCCTCCCTGTTTTCTCATCACTTCTATCCCATTAGGTTTGTATTGTATGAACTTGTTTAAACAATGAGTCGATAAGTCCCCAACGCAGACGTTCTTCTTGTGTGTTCCGTCAATAAGAACAATTGCCAACATTCATTTAATATGATATATAGTTGTCAAACAGGATGAATGACATCACGGTGACATCTTTCACTGATGGGTAAAGAATAAGGTACAATAATTTTGGCCATACATTTATTAGACATTTACAAAGTTGATGTTCGATTGGGGATTCTAGGAAATGCATTAAGGCGTTTTACCTACCCACCCGCTCCCCCTGACAGGCTGGCACGTTCATTTTGCATTTTGTGATCCAAAGTTATTTAAAAAAAAAAGGCTGTTCTTTCTGGTGTTGCAAAAACATTGGGGAATGACGGAGTGGGTGTCTAGTGTATGGCCACTTATTTAACACTTATGGGCGTATTTAAAGTATGATCGCCATCAGTCAGAACGCATATGAGCGTCTGTAAATGTAGAATGTTTGGTTGTACAATAACATGCAGTAGAAAAATACCGCAATTGTATTGTATAGATGATCATAAATCTATGATCGCGGTTGTAAATTCACACTACTATCAATTTACGCCTGGGTTGTAATTACAATTGCGGCACACATTGTATAAAGCCAGGGTATCCCAAAACAGTGCCTTTATAAATGTGTCTTAATAAAATATATCTACAAACTGTCAACGTGTTGAATATCCTGTTTAAATCAATAGCAATACATTCCCAATTAGAAAGTTATTTGTGGAGGAGGCTGTTAACATACTGGCAGCAAACATTTAGGAGTAGCCTTGGAAAACCCACCAGGGTTCCTAGATCCTAGAGGGGGCTGTTGAGTAGCTGCAACATAGGACCATGGGAGGGGACGACTTAAGTTCAGGGCTTGGGATTTGTCCAATGGATTTGGGACAGTCAGACAGTGGGAAATCAACAGACAATAAGGATCTGTGTTCAGGATTGTAAACACTGTCCCACACTGATAACATTGAGAGTGAAACAACTAACAGATGTTGATTTCTCTATGTAGTCGCATCACAAATTCCTTTGTGTATAAGGAAAGGCTCTGTCTAGGTATGGTGAATTGCTCCATTTCAATACTGAGATGTGTTTCTCGGTTTATTATTTTGGTCTTCACCGACAAAGCTGCCAACGTTCACGTGGTTTTCTGTCAACCAATCATTTACATTTTTACGTCAATCCGAAAAAAGGTTGAGCCATGGACTGCATGGGGATGTGGGCGGAGAACCACTGCTCTGCTTAGCATTACATTCATTAGACATTCATGTTGAAGAGACTGTGAAATCAATGTAATGTAAAGCGTGTGTATGGCCAGCATAAGTCTGTGTATGTAGTTACAAGGTGGATGAAGTAGGAATGCTATGGAACTGGATGAGCAACACTGCGCACACCCTACTGGCTCTTCTCTGTGCAACAGGAGTCTGTTGTGGCAGCTGCAGTATATTGAACTGAAATATAAGACATACTGTATGACCAGGTGTTTGCAATGTTTTGCACTATTACCAGTATTTATTATGTTTAGCACCTGGAAAAGATTACATTTTACTACAGCTGAACACTCTTAAATCTGTTTAGGAATATAAAATTTATGGATGTTCTAAACCCTAATTTTGCAGAATTTCATTTAAGCCAAACTCTGTGCCCTGTCATCATCATTGAATGAGTGGCTCCCCTTCGTCACAATAAACAGGGCACAGATCCCCTCTCGTGTTTCATTAATCGTGGTATGCCAGATTACAAAGCCTCCCAAATTCTCATTACATCTGTTCCACTTGCCTATGCATCCATGTGGCCTCGAGACCTCCATCTCTATTCCTATAAAATTCTACTTCCTATGCAACTCGTCTCTGAAGTTTAACCCATCCTATCTCTAATTATTGTTTTAACAGAGGGACAATAGCAGTCATTCTGTAGAAATGAAAAGATGATGGATAAGGTCTGTTCACATAAAAATACTTCTGCCTGAAATGACGAACCATGGATGAATGTGGAATATGGATTTGCGTGATATATAGTCTAATTGTTCCAAACAGTATAAGTTACCTACTTAGTTTACAAAGCTGGGTACACACGATGAGATATTTCGGTGCGATAGACCAATAGTTCAGTGTAACAGTCGATTGACACCGAACTATCGCATCCGAATGCGCCCATGTCCGCCGATCGTTCGTCCGAAACGGACGAAAGGACGATCGTCATGGGGGAAAACCTTGTCCGATGTGCGGTCCTCTTGCACCGCACGATCGGTCACTGTACTTGTTGGAATGGCGGTCAGGAGGAAAAGTCGCTAGTGTGTACCTAGTTTTACATTCCCCTAACACGTTAGAACATTGGACTGAATATTTACAGCTATGAATAGCCAATAAAACAGATAATAGATACAACTTACACATCATAGTAGAAAATCAAATGTATGCTTGGTAGGTAAATTAATTGTTGGAGTATGTTATAAGCCGCCAAATGTCAGGGAAGAGGTGTAATAAATCTACATATGCAGTTGGAGAAGGCTGCTGGTATGGGCCATGTTTTGGTTATTGGGGATTTTAACTACCCTGACATAGATTGGGAGTAAGGGAACTGCCAGACCTCAAAAGGTATAAAGTTCTTAAATTCCCTATATGAGCATTTTCTTTCACAGATGGTAGAAGTTCCTACTAGACAGAATGCGTTGTTGGATCTTTGGATATCTAATAACCGTGAGCTCATTTTGGAGATGAAGGTAATGGGAAGCTTAGGGAACAGTGACCATGATATAGGGTCATTTAATATTGGGAATAGTGTCCATGATTAGTGTCATTTAATAGAGGGAATAATGACCATGATATATTGTCATTAACATAGGGAATAGTGACCATGATTAGTGTCATTTATATAGGGAATAGTGACCATGACCATAGTGTCATTTATATAGGTTGCAAAAACTAAAGTGCACTGGGTTAACAAAAACTTTTAACTTTAGGAAAGCTAATTTATGCTGTTAAAGGAATCCCTCCTGCTCTAGACTGGGGGGAATTGTTTCTAGGTAAAGATACGAGCAGATGTGGACCACTTTTAAAGGTATATTACTATTCATTTCTAATTTTGAACCTTTAGGGAACAAGTGTAAAACATTAGGTCCACTCCTGCATGGCTTAATGCTCAGGTAAAAGGGAAATGGAAAAAGAGAAAAACAGAGGGAACAGAACAGTCTACAGGGAGTATAAAAGCTGTAATAAAAGTGCAAGAAAGCAATTACACTAGCTAAAATGAAATGAAATACGGATTGCCGAACAAAGCAAGTCCAACCCCAAAGTTTTTTAAGTATATAAATGGTAAAAAGATGAGGACTGAGAATGTGGGACCATTAATAATGGGGCGGGTGGTTTGTAGAGGATGCCAAAAAGGCTAATTGTTTAAACCGTTTTTTTACATCGGTTTTTTACTGTTGGAATCCTTGTCCTTACAGCAGGGATTGTAATAATATGCAGGGTAAGAATGAAGAGTATTCACATTGGCTAAACTCAGGCCCCCCTAGGCCCATGCCTACTGTGCCTAATCGTAATCTGGCCCTGTGTATGCTGGGAGCATGTTCAGTTGATGGGGCAGAAAAAATCCAAAGTGTAGGGTAGTAAAAGCATGGTAACTTACAGTAGATGCTCAGCACCTGGGAAATGGTAGGGGGAACACGTATAAATCACACAAAGTTAAAGGACATTATTTTTTCACATTCCCCCATCCATTCTGAACAGTAACCAGGTAAGGACCTAAAACATAAAGACCTCATCGCTGGGTACAGACGTCCTGTAATACTTACTTGAAGACTCCATCGGCACTCCGGTCCAATCCTCCCCACTGGCACTGTGAGTGACAGTACACAAAGCAGCCAATGGGAAGACATACTTACTTGCAGAGTGAGTCTTCCCATTGGCTGCCTTGTGAACTGTCAATCACAGTGGCAGAGAGGAGGATCGAACTCAGCGCCGAGGGAGTCTTCAATTAAGTATTGCAGGACTTCTGTAAAGTAACCAGAGTTGAGGACTTAGCATTTTAGGTCCTCAGCCGGGTACTTTCAGGAAAGGAGAAGAAATGAGGGGGCGGTGAGAATAATTGTCCTTTATTAAAAATGATCCATACAATAAATCGAAGAGAGGGACCGTGGCACTAGGGACAGGTAAAATACCTTGCAGGGGGATGGGGGGTTGGTTGCTTGTCAGTGGGGGCTGGTCTAGAAGCAGAAGGGTGCTCCCAAAAACAATTTGGCCAGGGGGGTGGTGTCAGAATAAAGAGGAAAGGTCCACCAGTTTTTACATTAGGGCATAAGAAGGTTTTTTACTAGACTTCCACGTAGCTTTATCCAAGGGCAATTCCTATCAGACATATAATTAAACATTATTTATATTAAGCTCTCTGATAATCTTTCATTATCCTACCAAAGTTGATTAGGAGGGGAAACAAACAGTTACTGTCAAGCATCATTTTACCTGTTAAAACATTTAAACGCTTAATAAAAAAATGTAAAGAATAACCGCAATTTAACACCCTAGGGAACTGAAACCCAGTGGAAAAATATCTTGAAAATAAATCAGCAGTTCTGGCTTCTGAATTGCTACTTTATTTAAATAATGCCCACTCCTAAACAAAAACTTCTCAATTGCCAGTTCCTGCCCCCAACCCCAACTGATATATTTTGCACTTTATTGCCTACATTACTAACCAGATATTTAAGGATTATTATTGTCCCCATGTTGGCAGAGTAAACTGGCCCCTCTTCTATGCAGTCAATCAAGGCTGTAACATTGACTCACACACACATGTTTGACTGCTGTTTCTTCTGCTGCCTTCCTGCGCATGCTCAAGCTTACAAAAAGCTCTTTGAGCAGAGAGAGGAGCAGAAAGGAATCGAACTTTTCATTAAACATCTGTTTACAAATGCATGTAATAACTTGTAATAATAGCAATTGGAGTTGAGGCAATAACTCACAAGTCCCAATGGGACCCAGGGTGGACATTCCCTTTCAACAAACATTAATATTGTTTTAGTTGACAAGACATGAATGAAAAATTATGTGTTCAAAATACATATTGAAGAAAGTTTTTGTTTATGTGAACTGGGTGTTGTTGAACATATATGAATTGAAGAACATCTTATGAAACAAAATACTCTTAATCTTCCCTGAGACCTTTTCAAATGTAATTTACACCTGTACTCTCCTGACCAGAAAGATAATGTCTCCGCCTGGCAAAACACTCAGTAGATCATCACTGGTGATAATGACATATTATAGTGGAGAATGGTTAACTCGTTGAAAGAGTATGCACACCACCCCTCTAAAGGTTGTAGACATTTGGTGAAAGCATCATCAGTGCAAATAAGGAGTTAATGTTCTGTTCAACAAGCAAACAGAGAACTGTTAGAATGTGTGTGTGGGCATCATTTACCTGTCATTGTGGGCATTATTTATCAGCCATGTGTATAAAGCCCTTCCTACTTCTGGACAAGCCACACCCTGCTCCAGACAAAAAAAACACCTACTTTCGATTATAAAACCACACCCCTTCCCTCTGCACAGCAAGGGATGGGGGGGCAGCATTTGAGGGGGGGCATTTCAGGTGCCAAAAAGTCTGGAGATGGCCAGGACAGGGCTGAAAATGTCCCTCAATATTTCTGCCTGATTGAATGTAATATCTCGTAATAGGGACAAAATATTACCCCTTACAATCATTACCTGATGTGGTACAAAATTTTGGGCTGTGTACACATTGCCTTCACACAATAAACCAGCTGGTCTGTTTGATAGCAATTAAAGCTGTACTGTACAATATTTTGGTTTGACCAACCATATGGCACATTCAAAACCATGTGATTGGAAAAGACTTTTGCAACAACTGATCCATTTTTGTACAATTTTGGCAAAAAAATGGTCAAAAACAGAGATCAGTCGACTGGGTCGCTATACATTGGCCTGTGTGTACGCAGCCTTAGGACTAAACGCTCAGCCAGATCTCCCACATACAACAATTTTTTATTTAAATGTTTTTTTTAGCTATAACCAATGGCAGAAATATCTCGAAGGAAATTGTTTATTTTGGTAAATTGGTAGAAACTCATATTATTAAAGATTCAGTTCTGATTATTCTCAGTATAAAACAAAAAAACAATCATTACAGCAAAACAGAGGATTTGGGCAGCAGCTGCTATAGTGACTATAGAGACAGATCCTTGTTTAGAAGAAACAACTTGACACAAACATTGGGTTGCCATGAGTGGAGCATAAAATAGAATAATCAGCAGTACAAGGGCATGGCACTCACTAAGAGCCCTATTTATAACCCATAACATTGCAAATTTGTTATACCGCAGGTTTACGACTACGAGCAGTGGACATACATTTACGACCACATGGCTGCACAATATCATGTGGTACTAAATAACCGCAATAGTATTGTATAGGTGATCTTACAATGTACGATATCGGTTGTAAAACTACGGCTGTATAATAAAATATGTCCCTAAATGTTATACAAATTAAACGAATCCCAGTGGTAAAAAAAAATTAAATGGTATGCAGTTTTATTGAAGAACGGGAGGCAAAGGAGCTGTGTCTACCTCCCTTTCTTCAATAAAATCTGCAGGAGCCAAGTAGCCTGACAGGTTCCGACGGACTCTGTATTCTATGCGCATTGCACTTGCCCATGCACTAAGTACATTAAGTCCATCGGGCCTGCAGACTATGCGGTGGAGGAGTGAGTTCCTTCCCTTCATTCCCGGCTCCTGCAGGTTTTATTAAGAAACGGAGGTAAGACTTTTCCTCCCATTCTTCAATAAAACTGAATACCAACATTTTTTTTTAGCAGTGGAGATACTCTTTAAGGGAATGGATCACTGTCTGATCTTAACCTTGTTAAATACCGATACTGTGATGCTCAGAGTCCCCGAGTATACCTTCACCGCCTATACCCCAATCTACAGCCGCTGTCTTCACCAATAGACAAGCCCCCAATCATCAGCAGACTTGTTGCGCCTCGCTGTACACGGTTACCCCCAGGTCATAGAGCACAAGATATAGACGCTGAGGGCGTATACTCTGAAAAACCGGACACCAATGGAGCTGAACAGGAACTGGAAGACAAGAAAATGACAAGATACAAGGAAAACAAAGAACAATGAGAAGAACAATGAATAATAACAATGAACAAGACTTGGGCTACTAAAAAAACTGGGACCACTAGCTTGGATTACCAAAACATAACAGGCAATAAGACTAGACTAAAGCAGGCTTAAATACAGCAGGGGAACCAATTGGGAGGGGAGAGGTAAAGCAATGCTTGGATAGGCCAGTTTAAACTAATTGGCTCTCCTCCGTCCAATGAGGAGCCTGGAAGAACAGAGGAGATAAGAAGCAGGTGTGCGAGCAGCTGCGGACGTGCTCGCGCCCGAAGACGCCGGACGCGGTCGAATACATCACTGGCCAAAGATGCGATAGACCACCGGAATTCCCGAGGACGACATCCGCCGTGGGAGCGAGGAACATGTAGTGCAAGTCCTAACAATACTGTGTGGTATTGTATTACTGTGTGGTATCCCCTAAAAAATACACAGCAGTATTGTACTACCGCAGCATATTGTATGGCCGCAGTGTTAAATGTACGACCGCACCCGTAACCTGTAACTTTTTGTGGTTTGCATTTATACCCTCTGTCCTGGTTAGTTTATGTCCAAGTATCTTTTCTGAACCAATAACATATGGATCCTAGAATGGGTAGATTATAAAAATAGAAGCTATATCTTCATTTAATGGCGCTGACTGTAGAATATTATAAATAAGCCAGGAAGTCCCCTAGTTCCTGACCAAGGCTTCTCTCTCTGTTGTGAAACCAAGCATTGAAAAATTGACCAATCAGAATCGGATTAGGACTTTCTGCAAACCTATATGAAGAGCTGCAAACCTCCGTGGAGCTAAGAAGTCATTGCAGTAGATGGCAGAAATAGAAGAGGCCAGCAACATGGGCAGGATAGATCCAAAAAATTACCCACAGCCCCACTGTTTAAAAAGGCTAAAACCCACCAGAAACCTTCTAGGTAACAAAACTTTGAAGACTTCTTAACAGGAGGAATTACATGTTTACCTAGATGGACTACATCCAATCCTTCTAGGTCCTGAAGTTTCACCACACCTTTTACCATAGTAATTAGCTTGAATAAAGACATAAGTTCATCAAGTCCCACCTATTCACTTTAAACCCATCCTAACAGTTGATCCAGAGGAAAGCAAAACCCAGCTAAAAGGGGGGGGATTCCTTCCTGACTCCAAACGACGCAATAGGAAAGTATCCCTGGATCAACCATAAGTACAGTATATGTATTATACCAGTAATTCTCAATATTTTTTAGTTTTAGAAACTTATCCAGGCCTTTTTTAAACTATTTAAGAACTGCCATTACCACATCTGCTGGAAACTTTTCCAGTTTCACCATTCTCACTGTAAAGAAACCCTTCCTAACCTGAAGATGAAACTTCTTTTCTTCCCAACCTTAAAGGATGTCCACGAGTATTTTTCAACAGATGCACTTAACACAGAGTTATTTATGTGTGTGGCACAGGGATTATAAAATCCCAAATGCATCACCTTAATTTATCACATTGAATCTCATCTGCCACTCTGCTGCCCATTTTGATAATCTATCTAGGTCTGCTTGCAGCAGCACTTGCAGGGGCGTCTCTAGGGTTTTTGCCACCTGAGCGAACACTTAGAATGCTGCCCTATGTACCACTAGGCGCCATGAGTGCACCACCGCAAACCACAGTTAGGTGTGTGTGGCTTCCAGGAATGGGTGTGGTTAACATTTGGTCTTTTTAAACTGCGCATCACATGTGTATTTATATAATCCTCAAAAGACATTTATCCTACCATAATTCCTGCCGTTTGTCAAAAAAAAATTAAAGCTCTGCCTGCCACACCTCTGATGTTTATCAGGGGTGCTGCCTTGAGCATTTTGCTCATTGCCTCATTAGAGAGACACCCCTGAACACTTGCACATCATTTGAAGTGTTCCAAAGCTCTGCATAGTTTAGTGTCATCAGCAAACAGAGACCTGGCTCTCAATGCCCCTTCTAGTCATTTATAAACAGATTAAACAGAAGCGGTCCCAGTACAACCCTGAGGCACTCCGCTTAGAACTTTAGCCCCATAGATGTAGCTCCGTTTACCACCACTCACTGTTTGCCATCCAATAACCATTCTCTATCCATAAACAAATGTTTTCTTCTAGGCCAAGAGAAGAAATGTAGAGCTGTGATACCTTTTATTGGCTAACTAGAAAAATTTAAAAAAGAAAATTAACAAGCTTTCGGGAGTTCTAAGCCCCCTTTATCAGGCTGAATGTTACAAAGAAACTGAGAAATCACAAACTTATATACACATGGGACAGTAAACATCAAACAAATTGAACAGATGACCAGGTACAGATACAGACTCGGGGGGGGGGACAGTAGTGTAGTGTGAAATGGGCACAAGTAGATAGCTGTAATATGCGAGAACAGTGTCCTTTGAAATGTATCCAAACAGTACAGACAGTGTCCTGATGATGAGTTTAGTCTGGGTGGGGATGTAGAATAAGTTGATATTTGGCCATAAAACCATGTCCCTATTACGTCCCACGATCAGGATTGAATTTCTGAATGAATTTGTATCCCCTTCCTTGTGCTTTTTTTGATTGGCACCGTTAATCCGTTATGGTTGGATCTATGGGAGTTCCTCCATTTCCGCACTGTTTGTCCTGTTAGATAACTTCCTAAATTCAACATCATGCATGATTGGAACAGTAGCTGGAGATTGCAGCAACTAGCGACCCTCCTGGGCAGAGACCCTCTGAGACATGATTGATGGATCCTGTCAACAGGCGGAGCTGTTTCCTGAATTTCTTCCATAGGAAAAGTTTGGTAAAGGGCCTGTTCGGACACTCAGGTTCCCCATGTATCCTTTCAGTCCAGGTACATTGAACAACACCAATCACTTCACCATGGGACAAGCCCCTGCTTGCCGGGAGGCTAGTAGAGGCCTACCTGGGATCGTTTCCCCCTGGACTTGGAGTGCAGGGTATCTGAGCTGAGGCCAAGAATACAAAAGAAACTGGAGCAAAACAGGCGGATAGGGCACAACCAGCTCAGAGCTGGACAATAGCATGGTACCAATCAGAAACCGATTCAGGGCAAGAGCCAGAGGTCAGAACACGAGACCAGTCAGCGAGACATCGGAGTCATCAGCAGATGTCAGGACGGCGGCAAATAGAAAAAGTACCAGTTTGTTTTTTTTAAAAGAAAAAAAAAAACTCTGCTGCATTATATTTTACTAAAGTTTTTTATGCAACTTAAGTTCTACTTAAAATCCAAAAGACTGAAAAAGTTGGATCAGTGATGCAATTTATAAAAAAAAATAATTAAAATCGAGTTTCAAACATGCATTCAGGTTCATTACCACAAAGGGTTTTTTGCTTCAGGAAATAAGCTGCAAATGAAACCAATTTATATGTCTCCATCATTACAAGCGCTGGCCACAAATATTAGTCATGAGTTGTCATCAATAATAATGTAGGATCTCTCTCTGTTCACTGTTAATGTTACCTTATGTAACCTCTTTTATTAAAGATTTCAGTTTGGCATTAAAACTTAAAAAAAAATGAACCTATTAAATGAACATTCCATTTGCATTCATGTTAAAGGATAAGTACAGTATGCTGTAAAATAAAGTTAAGTTGTTGGAGCTGCAGCTTTAAAAAAATATTTTTCTATGCCCCTCCAGAGTCTACCTTTCCTGCTTAACTAAACTTTACTTTATTTCACATCATACTTATCCTTTACAATAATTGGAATCATACTATATCCTTTATGATTCCAATACTTAATGGAATCATACTCAAACAATAAGTATGATTCCATGGAATGGAAATGGAATGTTAATTTAATAGGCTTAGGAAGTATATATAAAAGATGTTATTGGTCATTTATATCCACGGCCATACACCACATGAAATTTGCTGGTTCATAGCTGGCAACATTCCATAAAGTATACTATGACAGGCACATATAGACATGCTGCGCGCAGTAGCTCGAGGAGGATTTTTCAGCATACACCATGGCAAAATAAGGCAAATTCCGACAGAATTTTCCCTGTATCATTCATTTTTATTACTACAAATGTTATTTAAAAGTTGTGATTATCCTGCAGATTCCTGGACTCTTTTTAACTATGTAGGTCCACCACATGTGCATAGCCATTGGACCTGTCTAAGGCTAATCCCACACCACACACACCACTGTCTCCCCCAAAAAATCCTACAGTCATCTGTCCTTAAGATGACCCGTTTTTAGTGGGGAAATTATGATCAGCTTAACGTCGTAATTTATGATCATTATCGTAAATTACTGATCGTAATTTACGATAACGAAATTGTTGATTAAAGGGGAACTTGGGTCCAAAAATGACTTGAGGTAAATTGATAGGAATTGCACCCCGAGAATTTTTGCAATTTATTTCCATTATTTATTTTGCATATTTTTTGAAGATATTTACATTTTTGTGTGATATGGCAGCAGCATCACCAGGTCCCCTGCACTCCTGCTCTGAAACTGTCAGTCAATCTGTCCTGTGTCTCCTCCTCCCCTTTGCAGCCCCCCTGGTCCCTCCCACTTATGTACCCCATGGTCCCTCCAGTTGCAGGCCCCCCATGGCCCATTATCTTACACCCCATGTGGCCCCGCCCACTCACGGGTGACATGGCCCGCCCCACTCACGGGTGACAGGCCCCGCCTCCTCCGGTGCCTAAGCCCTGCCATCTCACGGGTGCCTAAGCCCTGCCCACTCACGGAAGCCTAAGCCCGCCCACTCACGGGTGCCGTGGGTTACTCAGACCCCCCCTACAGAAAACTCTGTGGAAACAGCCTTTTCAGGCAGAGTGAGAACAGAGTGTGAACTTGGGCTGTGGGCACGTATTGAGTGGTTGATGGCTCGTTTTAAAAAGTAGGAAACTGTCTTTCATTAAACTTAACTTGTTTGAGACCAGTTCCCCTTTAGGGTCCCCATAGAAAACCATTGGGGTAGTTTACTACCGCATGTATTCTACGAATGAACATTTGTTAATTAACAAACTTTCGGTCGTAAATGTACGATCTGTACGATCTGTTATACAGACATTAGGGGTAAGGATATAAGGTTGCCTAGATGAAGTATGTCTTTATCAACCTCCAATACTATGTTACTATGTAACTGTTATACAGACATTATGGGTAGCGTATAAAGGTTGGACTAGATGGACGTATGCCTTTATACAACCTCCAATACTATGTTACTATGATCGCGGTCGTAAATGTACGCCGTGATCGTACATTAATTAACTCGTGGTATCGCTAATATAAATATGGCCCCAAATGGCAATCGGAAAGTATCCCTGGCTCAACCAGAACTACAGTATATGTATTAATACCATGTATTCTCAATATTATGTAGTATCCCTGTCACCAACCAGAACTACAGTATATGTATTAATACCAGTATTCTCAATATTATTTAGTATCCCCGTACCACCCAGAACTATAGTATATGTATTAATACCAGTAATTCTCAATGTTTTTTTGTTTTAGAAACGTATCTAGCCCACTTTTAAAGCTATTCAATGAACTTGCCATTACCACATCTACTGGAATGCAGTTCCACTGTCCCTCTGGACCCCTGGTATTGTATTATTGGCAATATTTAAGTTGATGCCTCACCTGTGATCAGCATGAATTTCAGTACTATGATGTAAACTAATATAGGGGTTGATCAACTGATTTATTAGTACAATATACCAGTATTGCAAGGTGATAGGTGGTCGGTCGCGGTAACTGTCGGACGCGCGCTGCTTTTGCTGCGACCGACAGTCCTTCCTCCTGGCCAACCGGTCGAAAATATCGAACGTCGGTCAGGAGGAAAATCGCTAGGTGTGTACCTACTTAAGTTTAGACTATGGCAAAAGACAGATCCATTACTACCTGTGATACATAAACTAGCTATTACACAGACATTCCCCCATACCAACACATATGTTGTTCCCCGACGAGATTTACCCATTATCGTTCATGTGTATGGGCACCTTAAATCAGACTGTGTGCAAACACGGAGCCACAGAGGAAGGTGGGAGTAAGGCAGCATACACTAACCTTTTTTAATGTCTGGATTGGAGCAATGTATAAATTTCACTATAGATACTCTTTAATTGCTTTCTTCCACTTCTTATTATAGCTGATTATCACTATTTCTTATTCTTATCTGGTTGGTACACACAGGCCAACTCCAGATTCCTACATTAGAGACTCCAAACAAAAAACTGATTGTTAGCCAGTCCGTCAGGCATAAAGCAGTACCCATGTGACCATTTGCATGGTCCATTAAGGATAAGTGTACTGTAATCAAGTTATGTTCATTTGGAGCTGCAGCTTTCAAAATACCGTTGCCATATTTTTTTTTACCTATGCCCCTCTAGCGCTAGCTTTGTGCCTTGGAAGTTGCTGACATCTTGTTACTGGTTTGCTGAATGTTAAGCCCCACCCCTCTGAGATTTCCTCTGCTTTCTCCTGCTTGAGCCTCAAACAGTAATGCCTGTGAGTTCTGTGCACACGCACGTGCACGGAACTCACAGGCATTATTGTTAATGCTTTAGTTAAAGGATAAGTGCACTGTAAAATCAAGTTATATTCATTTGGAAGCTGCAGCTTTAAAAATACCGTTGCCATATTTTTTTCTTACCTATGAATGTTAAGCATGCACACGCACATGCACGGAACTCACAGGCATTACTGTTTGAGGCTCAAGCAGGAGAAACAGAGGAATCTCAGAGGGGCGGAGCTTAACATTCAGCAAAGCCAAGTAAACAAGATTCAGCAAACCAGTAACAAGATGTCAGCAACTTCCAAGGCACAAAGCTAGGCTCTGGAGGGGCATAGGTAAAAAAAATATGGCAACGGTATTTTTAAAGCTGCAGCTTCCAAATGAACATAACTTGATTTTACAGTGTACTTATCCTTTAATTTAAATGTCAGCTTTTCAGCTTCTATCCATTGTTCTGGAGTTATGTCAGTTTGTAGGTCTTTGGACCATTTGTTGTGGTTGTTATAGTATTCACATTTATTTTTATTATTTAAGTGTGTATATATTTTCAATATTGTCTTTGTCTTGGTATCAGTAGTGGTGATTAAGTTGATTAGGTTGGTCTGTTCTTGTTCTCTGGGAGTTTTGACTTTTGTTTTGGATATTAGGAAACTTTTATCTGGTTATATCTTAGGAATTCTTTGTTGTTGAGTAGATATTTTTGGATCAAAAGGTCAAAAGGTCAAAGTTATTTCGTTTCTTTCATATATACCATATATGAAATTGGTATTATGGTCTGTCCATGTTTTTGTATTTAGATTTGGTATGGATAGTTGCAGCGAATGGATGGGTAGTTGTTGTATGATTTCTGGTAGGAGATTATGTGATTTCACCACTGCTTTCCATATTTGTAGCGACGTTTGGGTTGTCAGTAGGAGATTTTGCGGTATTTGGCCCCCCATGGCTATTGATCTTAGTATGCTAGAGAGTGGGATGTTTGAGGAATGTAGTTCTATTTGTGCCCAAGGTTTGTCAGCGTTATCTGGTATCCACCAGATTCTTGTTTGTTCTAAGATAAAAGCTATATAGAAGTCTTTCATTTTTGGAAGTGCCACTGCTCCTGCTTGTCTGGATTTGGTGAGGGTTTGCCATTTTATTCTTGATTTTTTATTATTCCATATAAAGGATGAGATTAGATTATAGATTTTGTTAAAGAATTCATCAGGTATGGGTTCTAAATTTATATAATAGTTGAGGTAACATGAACATTTTGACTATGGCTATTTTGTTTAGCCAGGATAGGTATTTTGTGTTCCAAAGTTGGATATTAACTTGTCTAAATGATTTTTAAAGTTGATGTGATATAATTTATCTATATTCGCATTTAGTCTTATTCCTTAATATTCTATATATTCTTCAGCCCATCTGTATTGATATCTGTTTGCAAAACCATTGATGTGTTGATTTGTAATATGTTGGATTAAGAACTATTGATTTTGTAGTAAGATATGTTATTGAAAAGTTTAAGAGTCTTCTGTAGATGAATTATAGATGTAATAGGTTCTGTTATAGCTAAGATATCATCCGCGTAAAGGCTTATTTTATGCGTTTGGTTGTCTATTTTGATTCCCTTTATATTTGAGTTTGTACGTATGTTTTCAGCTAAGGGTTCTATCATTAGGTTGAATATCAAGGGTGATAATGGGCAACCCTGCCTTGTGCCGTTTGTGATGTTAACAGTTTGAGATAACATGCCGGATATATAAATTTGTGCAGTAGGGTTGGAGTATAGGGTTAGTATAGCCTTTAGAATCCATCTTTTAAAATTACATTTTTGCAGTACTTCCTCCATATATTTCCAATTAATTCGGTCAAAGGCTTTCTCTGCATCAAGTGTTATTATTAAAGCTGTTATATTATGAGTCTTTGATGAATTAATTATGTTATTAAACCTTCTTGTATTTTCATATGGTTGTCTGATGTCTATAAGCCCACTTGATCTGTTGATATTAAATTGGGTAGGAGAGTTTGAAGTCGGTAAGCTATTATTTTAGCAAATATTTTAATATCTACGTTCAGTAGTGATATGGGTCTGTAATTTGTGATGATTGTTGGGTCTTTGTTTGGTTTTAATATCAGAACTATCATTGCTTGCAGCATCTCTTTAGGAAAGCCATTTTGTTCCACAGCGTTATTAAATATTGTGTGTAAGTGTGGTATTAGGATATCATGGAATGTTTTAGAATATTCTGTAGTATACCCATAATATCCAGGTGCTTTGTTTGAGGGTAGGTTAAATATATGGCTTTAAAGATTTCTGATTTTTGTATGGGTTTATTGATTAGTTCTAGTTGGAATGGTTTAAGTTTTGGTATGTTAAGTGTTTCTAGGAATTTATCTATTTCGCTTTTGGTTGGGATGTGGTTTGTTTTGTAATTTTTTAGGTTGTATAACGTTTCATAGTACTTTGCAAAAGAGTTTGCGATTTGTTGTGGGTTCATTATTTTTCCTCCTTTGTTATTTACAATATAAGATATTTTGTATTTTATTTGTTTGTTTTTGAACTTATTTGCTAGTGCTTTACTGGTTTAGGCCCTTGTTCATAGAACATTGCTTTTGTTCTTCTAATGAGTTCTTCTAATGAGTTTATCGAATGTATATAGGTTTAGTTGGTGTAATTGTGTTCTAGCTTGGTTTAAGTGGTTACATTTTTTCTGGGTTTGGATCAGATTTGTGTTCATTTTCTAGTTTGGTAATTTTGTTAAGGAGGTTAATTCTCTGTTCTTTTTTTTAATATGATGCTATTTTAATAAGTGTTCCTCTCATGTATGCTTTGTGTGCGTTCCATATATTGAATGAGGAGGTTTGATCATTATTGTTTATTTCAAAGAAATTTTGTAGGTTGTGATTTGTACTAATTTGTTGGTCCTTATATCTTTCTTGTTTCCTTATAACATGTACTTTAACATTTTTCAAATAACAAAAAAAATACTAGAAAGGGAAAGTTTAAGTATAAACTTTGAATTTGGCTTGAAGGGCTGCATTTTGGAAGGGAATATGTGTGTTTGCTGCAGATTTTAAAACTCAATAATGGGAATGATGAGTTTGTAGTGAACGCTTGTTTGGGACAAAAAAAACTTTTGTGTGTACCCAGCCCAAAGTGGTGCTAATTTTGATCTAATCTAATCAGAAAGCTAACATCTGATTGGTTAGGGCAAAATTAGCACCATTTTCAAAGAACTTTTATTGAATCTCTCTGTATCTTTTTGATGATTGGTCAAAATTTGTTTTTTTTTACTTTAGTTACCCTTTAAGTATGGCTGCCACAGTAATGGATAAGTAGATCAGTAGGTGTGTGTACCTGTGTCCGGTTGGGGGTTAAAAAAACAAACTTTTTTGATGATTAGTCAAAATTAATTTTTTTGACTTTAGTTACCCTTTAAGTATGGCTGCCACAGTAATGGATAAGTAAATCAGTAGGTGTGTGTACCTGGGTCTGGTTGAGGGGGTATTCTTTTTGTGTTTACAACCATAAACTATATTTTATTGAGGATAAATCTAAATTAGTTTTTTTGACTTTAGTTACCCTTTAAGTATGGCTACCACCATAGTGATTAGAGATTAGTAGGTGTGTGTACCTGGGTCTGGTTGAGGGGGTATGTCTTTTTTGTGTTTACAACCATAAAACTATCTTTTATTGAGGATAAATCTAAATTCGTTTTTTTTTTAACTTTAGTTACCCTTTAAATATGGCTGCCACCGTAATGGATAAGTAGATCCCTAGGTGTGTGTACATGGGTCTGGTTGAGGGGGTATGTCTTTTTTGTGTTTACAACCATAAAACTATCTTTTATTGAGGATAAATCTAAATTCGTTTTTTTTTTAACTTTAGTTACCCTTTAAGTATGGCTGCCACAGTAATGGATAAGTAGATCAGTAGGTGTGTGTACCTGGGTCTGGTTGAGGGGGTATGTCTTTTTTGTGTTTACAACCATAAAACTATCTTTTATTGAGGATAAATCTAAATTCGTTTTTTTTTAACTTTAGTTACCCTTTAAATATGGCTGCCACCGTAATGGATAAGTAGATCCGTAGGTGTGTGTACATGGGTCTGGTTGAGGGGGTATGTCTTTTTTGTGTTTTACACCATAAAACTATCTTTTATGAGGATAAATCTAATTCGTTTTTTTTTTAACTTTAGTTACCCTTTAATATGGCTGCCACCGTAATGGATAAGTAGATCCATAGGTGTGTGTACCATGGGTCTGTTGAGGGGTTAGTCTTTTTTGTGTTTACAACCATAAAACTATCTTTTATTGAGAATAAATCTAAATTCGTTTTTTTTTTTAACTTTAGTTACCCTTTAAGTATGGCTGCCACAGTAATGGATAAGTAGATCAGTAGGTGTGTGTACCTGGGTCTGGTTGAGGGGGTATGTCTTTTTTGTGTTTATAATCATAAAACTATAGTTTTATGATTAGTATTTGAGGTTGAATAAAGACATACGTCCATCCAGTCCAACCCATCTAGCAATATCCTCATTTCCTGCCTAACTGTTGATCCAGAGGAAGGCAAAAAAAAACCCACCAAATTTATGAAGGGGGAAAAAATTCCTTCCTGACTCCAAGTGGCAATCGGACATTTCCCTGGATCAACTCTACTTTATGTATCAATACCAGTAACTTGCAACATTCCTTGTTTGCAGAAACTCATCCAGCTTTTTTTTGAAACTGACCAATGAACCTGCCATTACAACGTCCACTGGAAGACAGTTCCATAGCTTTACCGTTCTCACAGTGAAAAACCCTTTCCGAGCTTGAAGCCTAAACCTTTTTTCTTCAAGTCTTAAGGGATGTCCTTGTGTCCTTTGACATGTTCTATTGGTGAACAATGCCCCAGATAGTTTATTGTATGGCCCGTTAATGTATTTATACACAGTAATCATATCCCCACGCAAGCGCCTTTTCTCCAGCGTACATAATTGTAACTTTTCCAGTCTCTCCTCATATTCAAGCTCCCCCAATCCCCTTATTAATTTAGTTGCCCTTCTCTGAACCCTTTCCATTTCAAAGATGTCCTTTTTGTACACAGGATTCCAAAATTGCACTGCATATTCCAAATGAGGCCTTACCAATGCTTTGTAAAGAGGGAGGATTACATTTTCCTCCCTTGAATCCATACCTCTCTTTATACAAGACAATACCATGCTGGCTCTGGCTGTTGCCGCCTGGCACTGCTTGCTACCTTTAAGTTTGTTATCCACCAAAACTCCAAGATCCCTTTCCAACAGGGATTCACTTAACACAGAGCCAGTTATAGTATAAGTAGCACAAGGATTTTTAAGTCCAAAATGCATCAAATGCTATCTTTTATTGAGGATAAATCTAAATTAGTTTTTTTGACTTTAGTTACCCTTTAAATATGGCTTCCATGGGAATGGAAAGGTAGGTCAGTAGGTGGGTGTACCTGGGTCTGTGTGGGGGGTTGGGGGTATCACCATTTGTATTTATGACCATGAAAAAAACTGTTTTGAAATATCCACATTTGAGGATTGTTACCATTATAGTCTATGGGAAAAATGTCCGGAAATTCACCGATAACGCCGTAACGCTTCCGCGGATTCCTTAGCTAGAAGATAGCACACTTCTCCTATATGCCCCGCACGTCCGTACCGAATTTCATCTCTGTAGCTCAAAAACTGTGGGAGGAGATACGGTCCAAAAAAGCGGAAGAATAAAACGGAAGAATAAAAAGAAGAAGAAGAAATAGAAAGAACAGTAATTTGGCTTTTTCAAGCCAAATTAATAAATATAAAAACTATATACACTTTTATAATGCTCAACTGTATATTTTGTACACAGTGTTCCATTATATCTTTGGTAGACATTGTTTACCTGTTCTTGCCTTACATTGAAATTCCAGATCAAATCATCAGTATTATTCAACAGATTATTTGTTATTCTTACATTTGTATGATTATACTTATTATTTAACCATTGTCTTTTACAGTTAGAGTATATGTATTACTCCTTTTCTACCTCTTTTCTCATCTTCCTCCCTCCTCCCACGTTTAGCTTCTCTATTGTTATTCTGTAATCCATCTTATTATTATTTAGGATTATCGATTTATGAATACAGTTATTCATCTGCATTTTTATATATTCATTTCAAATTGTTGTTATACGTTTAAAGGGCATGTCCACCCTTAATAACAACTTTTGCCCTATGATAGAATACCCTCCCCCAGCCCCAACCGCTATAAAATTAATTTAAGAAAGTCCCCAGTTCTTTACTTTCCTTCCCTCTCTCCTCCGACGCCCGGCCTTCTGCTTGCAACACACTGCAAGCAGGGGGCAGGACCGGCAGCCACGTCCGTGATTGGCTGAGAGGCAGCCAATCACGGACACGGCTGCCGGCTTCTCAGAATGCCGGGGGAGAGAGGGAAGGTAAGTACAGTTCTGGGGACTTTCTTAAAATAATTTTTTTGTGGTTGGGGCTGGGGGAACCTATACAATTAAATGGCCAAGGGGTTTTATGGTAGGGGGAGGGATAGCAAAACGGGAGGGAGAGGGAAGGGGAGGGAGGGGGAGAAGGGCTACAGTACGCATGCCAAACTTCTCCCGGAGGCCAGGTAGGAGGCAGAGTCCTATATGGACTCTGCTATCCTCCTGGTGGGCAGTTTTTGGGACTTTGGGGGGGGGACTACAGGAGAACCTTATGGAGCTGGGATGTGAGGTAAGTATTAAACTACACTATATGATGGGGCCATTAGTGGGGGGGGTTATAGTTTTGGGGGTGGACATGCCCTTTAATGCATATCAGCTTTCGTTTATTGTTTGTAATGCAATAAATTAAATCAACCCAAATGCTGATTTGAGTCTTACTTGGGGTGGCCCCCCACGAGGGTTTAAGGTTTTGGATCTTGTCTTTTTCCTTTCTTTCTCTCTCTCCTTTTCTCCTTTCTCATTCCTCCCTTTCCTCCCCTCCTCTTCTTTCTCTCTCTCTCCCTCCCTCTCCCCTTCCTTACCTTTATGATTCCCCTTTATTTCCTCTCTCCTTTGTAATATTGTTATATGTATGATTTTTCCTCGTGGGTGACCAATCTCACTCGACTCTTTAGGTTATATAAATTAATCCATGACAAAAAAAGGGGGGGGGCAGGAGAGAACATTATTCATATCTTACAAATCGTTAATTTTGTATTTTCAACAGTCTTACCAGTTATGTTTCTTTCACCTTCTTTCCCTTTCCACGTTCTTTTCTCTTCCCTCCTCCCCCTTAGGGAGTCCTTGTTCTCTCTCTTATTCCTCCCAATGAGTGAAGTCTATTTAAGAATATGCAGTTATTTCTTTTTCTTATCACATTTAACTATTTAACCATTACTTTTACTGTCCCTTTGCGGTACTAACTTTTAGAAGTTGTTATCTTCACAACTTAAGTGAGAAATTGTTTTCTCTTAGCTGTTATTTTCACAGCTTGTTGGTGGTGATTTGTTATTGTTTTTATAATAAAGATAGATATTTGTCCATAGCTGTTTTCCCTTTTCTCTTTTCTTTCTCTTCCTCCCTCCTTCTCCTTTCCACAGCTTAATGATGCTTTATTGTTGTTAACTTCATAACAATAATGATAAGGTAATTATTTAATTTATTAACCATATCTGTTATTTTTACAACTATATAGTGTTGTACTTTATTGTCTTCATGGTGATAACAATTGTTTGGTTTATAAAAAAGCTACTTTTGTTTTTATGCTGTATTCCAAAAATATATTTTATCTCATTTGTTGTTTTCCCAGTATGTTAATATCTTGTTGTTGTCTTCACAACATTCATATTGGGATATTTGTTTATTATAAAAGTATCTTTGGTTTCCTTTATGTCTCTTAATGGAATTTAAACACTGTTGTAATTTTTCTATATCTTAGTAATGGTGTGTTGTTGTTGTCCTTTGTTTATGGTTATTTGCTTAGTTCCTTTTATTTATATGGTTCAATTTGGCCTTGTTTTTTATTGTATTTTTTTCTTTTTAGAAAAACGTTGTTTTCATTGTAGTTTTTGTCACATCATTGGTATTTGTATGTTAGTTTCATATAGAGATAGCCAATAGTATCCGTATTTTGTAAGGGTATTAGGAGTTTTTCTTAGTATTGATAAGGATAAGAGGTTTCTCTTATTTTTATAGTTCTTTAAAGGACAATTATACTCACCTTCCCTCCGCTCCTCTCCTTTGTGCATTACAAGCGTGCCTTCCTATTGACCTCGTCGCCAACGGGGAGGAGGGGGCGGAGCCTACCAGAGCAGCGTTGCTCTGAGACTCTGCAGTAAGTTACGCGAACCCAGGGGTGAGGACCTACCCTACCCTGGGTAAAAGCTAATGCACAAAGAAGAGGAGCGGAGGGAAGGTGAGTATAATTGTCCTTTAATTATCTGTTCTAGAGGTGGATTCCCAGTCTTTTTGTATTTGGTGCAGGGGGGATTATGATTTTCTCTTGTTTGGTGAACTTAATTGGTTCCAGATTCCCCATTTTGTGAGCATTTGCGTTCCCTCTTCTATTGTTTGAACCAGGAATGTGCGTTCTCCATAGGTTATAAACAGATTTAGAGGGAATCCCCATCTATATGGAATATTTCTATGCCTTAGAATTTTGGTTATTTCCTTGAATTGTTTTCTTTCATTTATTGTTATTGGTGATAAGTCCGCTAAAAATTGTAAATTCTGGTATTTTGATGATATATGCTTGAGATGCAGTCGATGGAGAGTTCGATAGCCTTAAATAGTTCGGTAACCCTCGGACCGTTCGGTAACCCTCGAATCTTCGAATCATTTATGGGATAAATTATCGAATCTGCAAATCATTTGTGAGATAATTATCGAATGTTCGAACGCGAGAGCTGGAAAGTATTGTGTGTGATAGTAAAATCAAGTTTTGGAAATCCTGGCTATTCGAACATGTTCCCCAGACCATTTCCCAGGTCCCACAGCCATTTACATTAAGTTACCATTGATATTTTAATTTTATTTCATTCGAACTTTTCAAACTATTTGACTCCCATTGACTTTAATGGATCCGTTTTCAAACTTTCCATATAGTTCGAAAGTTCAAAAACAGAACGAACTTTAGGAAGTTCGGTCATCTCTAGTATAGAGAACCTATAACAGACCCCTGAACAATCTTCTCATGCAAGGTATAGGGAGAGCGTCAGGACTGTGTGCACCTAGAACCTAGGAAATGGTATCGAGAGACTTTAAATGGAACCTGTCATCTGCTATAAACGTGTACCCAGCTTTATATTGGATGTGATCTCTGAATGCTAAATTGTAGAAACTATTTTGTAGGAAATACAACTGAAGCTTCGGTCATTCACACAGAGTGAATCTGCCTAGTGCTCCAAAAGCAAAATTACAGTTTGTTAAAGGAGAATTATGGTATAAAACAAAGTTATCCTGATTTGTATTTCAAAATTCCCAAATTAAAATATCCTTTTCCCCTAACCGCCTCCTAACCACCTACTTTACTTAACCTTACCCTCCTTCTCCCCTTTCCCAGTAGGACAGGACTACTCAGTTCCTTTATTCAGGTAGAAAGTGATGAGCTGACCAATTAGCAACCTTGCAATAGTATGCCAAGAAAAGGAAGGGGCTAAAGTAAAAAGATCTGCTGTAGCAAATGTTTTTCCTTATTTCATACAGGTACATCTTTAATTAGGAATAACAAAAAAAATGCCTTTTTTTGAGCAGTCTAACACACGAAAGATGAGTGGTCAGAAATTGTTCAGAGGATCCCATCAGCTGCAATATTATCTTGAATGGATTGCAGCTACATGTTTTTGACAAATTTGACATGAAATCAATGAAATGTCATTGCAATAGATAAATAAGTACAATATAGTAGGCTAGTAGGTAAACATTGGGAAGACAAAAGCCAAACATATGGGAGAATCAGCAGTCTGGATATCACAATAGAGAAGAACAAATATCTGTGTATCACTGTTTATTGTACTGTACTTCCTCCCAGCAAAGGGTTAATTTCCACCCTGCCTATGTTAAGGGGTGCACTGACATCACGGGCAACATTGCATATGGAAGGGGCTCATGGAGAAGAGGAGGCAGTGGGTGGAGACACATTCCAGTGCCCGTTATATAAAGTGCTGTAGAGCTGCTGGCAGTCAGACTCCCCTAGTAACCGGCACAACCACCTGGGTCCATCACCAGCAATATCACAGGTAAGAAAGAGGAATTTGTGCCAAGATGGAACTAATGGTCCACTGTACTGGAAGTGGGATGTAATGAGAAGGTAATGTCTATACCAGGAATCAATGTTTTGTATAATGTATGTATAATTTAATTTATAAAGCGCCACTTGGGTACGCAGCGCCGTACATTTAAAATACCGAGTATGCAAACAAGGGGATAAGTGCAAGCCATTATACAGATAGATAAAAATTAAATTAAATACAATTTCATGCATCGATTAAAAAAGTATATATATAAATTATGTATAAATTGAAAAGTGCAACAAGCCTCAACACATTAGTAATCCCTGCCCTGAAGAGCTTACAATCTAAGTGGGAGGGACAACATACAGATACAAGTGGGGGGGGGGGATAGTTTAATCCTAACTAGTGTCATGTCTGTCATCCCATACAATGATACTGGGCACTGCCTCTTTCACCACAGCTCTCAACACTAAAACCGATGTGAAGGAATGCAGAACTACATCTCACAGCATCACCAGTCAAGAGCTCTCTAGTGGGCTTTAAACAGGTCATTATGAACTGCATCCTCCGCCAACCCTTATAAGCTGGTGGATGAATACATTTATATTATATTTCCCAGCACTCCCTAGCAGTTAGTATAGTTTTCTCTTACCAGCCTCCAGTGACAGGTACCAGCTATGTAGGAAATCAGTATCAACACCTTTAGTTTCCTGCACCAGTTAGAATCCTTCTAGAAAAAGTTCTAAATGATTCCAAGGAACATCTCTAACTTGGTGCTACTGCACATTCTAGCATTGTGGGAGTTTGTGTATATAAATATACATATATATTAAATGACAAAAAGTGTGAACCCTCTTTCATTGACAATGTCATTTATTTCTGATTGAATGTGTTTCCATTTTTAACATACACAGAAAATGGAGGGGACTATGGGCTATATTTATAAAGTAGTGGTATTTTTTTTACCAGGGAGTTAATTTTCCTCCACAGTAAAAAAGTAGCCAGTATCGTGTTACCATTGATGGCCACAGGGGATATTTTGTGAAACAGTTGTAGAAAACACCTTGGCTGTAAAATACATCAATAATAACATGGTAGCAGGTAAAAGGATTTGATATTTAAAGATATTCATCTTTATAAATTTGGCCTTAAATCTTTGTAAACATTTTTAAGCTAAATAACATTTCACCTGATTTTAGAAACAAATGTGTCTCTTGTCTTTCTATGGGATTTCTTTACAAGAATGCAGCATTATAAAGAGACAGCCCAGGCAGCTTCTCAATCCCCCTTCTTTAAGCACAAAGGGTTACCCTCTTTCTCTCCTTGGATAAAGCACACTGAGCGGGCCCAGGTCACAAAACAGGGAGGGGGAAGGTGCCAAGGGCTTGGCCCACTGGGAAAAAGGTAAATACTATAATGATGTATTTTATTCAAGGAATCACTTAAGACAAATGTTATGTTTAAATCTGAAATTTGTGGGTTTAAATCAGCAAAATTTTATTTTCGGCTAAAGAAAAAAGAACAGTATTTTTTCATCCCAATGACCATAATCTGTCAATTCAGCATTTTGTCTGTGTATAAATAAATGCAACCGAAATACTGACTTCCTGTTTGCAGGACCCCTAATAGAGACTGTTATAGTCTTGTCCTTGATCCAGCGCCTGGGCTAATTCAGCTGCTCAGTAGAGATCTGAGCATCCAACAGCCAATCAGTAGAAATTACTGTTAGGAACATTCCAAGGATGTGGTGCATCCTGGGAAGAAGAAGGACCATTAGAACCTAAAATCTCAGCTCACTAATGTCAACAGCAGGGAACAGCAAAGGGTATGAAATCAACTGATTTTTCAAAATGGGAGAGTATGTAGAATAACTAAGAAGGCATTACACAAACTAACCATTTAACAAATATTGATCATTTCCACTGAACTGTCCCTTTAAGTTCAGTAGCAGGCAACTTGTGGTACTGGCAGTATAAATGGCAGCCCACTGGTCATTGCACATTGTGAGCCATACTTTAGAAAGTAGAATTATTCTATTCTACTATCTATTCTATTGTTACATTTTTCCCTCAGATTTAAGGGCTAGGCCACATGCGATTTTGGTTAAAATGGAAATCGTGGGAACGCAAAAATAACCACGATTTCCAATGCGCCTGCGATTGCGCATCCGTTTCCATTTTGCATGCACCATTATTTTAAGCAAACACCCGTTTTTATAATGTTAAATTAAAAAAACGCATGTGCAAACGTGGAATGACGCACAACAACACAGAGATTGCACACGTTAATGATAACGTGCAATAACGCTCGCAATTTGGTGCATTGTAGTGAGGCCTCAGCCTTAGATGTTTTCCCTTAGTCTGCTTTATTCCACATGATCCATTTACATTTCATTCAGCCTATGTGGTAATTAAATGTTTAGAAGGAGCTATCATTGCTGTTCCAGTAATACTTAATGACATTTCTATTGCGAGTGCAGGATCCCATCTTCTGACTCCATCTGCTCTTACCAAGAGCAATTTCAATGTAGTTCCAATCACAGCTCCTAATCCAATGAGAGTTCTTAGCCTGCCAGATAGTGAAGTTCCAATTGACAGCAGATGACTATTTTCAATAAAATATATCCAGTTTAATCTTTGAGTTTTTCCATCATGTTGCTGTCATTATGTATGTAATGTCATGTACCTATAAAGGGTCGATATTGGTAAACTCTGAAATTGGCCCTTTATAGCCGTGCTAGTCATTCTATGATGATTTTCAAAAATAACCATATAATACATAAGGCTCTGGCATTTCATCTATATAATCAGTCACTGAGTGACTTCCTGCCTGCCACTGCACCTCCCCATGTCTCTCTCCCTGCCTGTATTAGTAATGTCTATCAAAAGCCTGTTTTGTAAATACAAATAGTTTACTGCCATTTGGTACTCATCTTTCCAGTTCTGGTTCGTTTCACAGACTAAACAGGCTTCTTATCTACATTACTAATAAAAGGAAGGGGAGGAATAATACGCTACCTACGGAATAATATATGGATATTACTTCACCTTCGAGTTCCCTGACCTGTATTAAAGCACAAGGCCTTGAGCTTTTATATGGTCAGGGAACTCCGAGGTGGCATAATATCCTTATATCACACTGAAGGTAGTGTATTATCCCCTATATAATAACCAATAGCAATGGGTATTTATGATCACTATAAAGAAGTGATATCATAATTAAACAACATTGCTACTTTATAATGCCTTAACCTTTGTGCACACGTACGATGTTATCAGTGACCCACAACCCCCATGGCGGATCAACGAATGACCCTCGACTAAACGTATAAATGCGATGCAATTATCGGCCAAGCTGATGTGTAATTCTTGGCCAGGGGTCTTGGGCCACTGTTAAAATCGTACTTGTGTACAAAGGTTTACTTACTGATTGGAGCAAAAAAAGTATTGAAACCTTTCCTTTAAAGGGACACTAAACAGATTTCCTGTAATTTATTAAGTTAATGAAATCTGCATTTACAGTATTATTTACATGCTTATGCCCACCTCCCTGTGAATAATAGTATGCCCGTAGAACAGTTCAAGACTTACCTTGCATGGGGATATGATTACTGTGTATAAATACATTAACGGGCCATACAATAAACTATCTGGGGCATTGTTCACCAATAGAACATGTCAGAGGACACGAGGACATCCCTTAAAACTTGAAGTAAAAAGGTTTAGGCTTCAAGTTCGGAAAGGGTTTTTCACTGTGAGAATGGTAAAGCTATGGAACTGTCTTCCAGTGGACGTTATTATGGCAGGTTCATTGGTCAGTTTAAAAAAAAAGCTGGATGAGTTTCTGCAAACAAGGAATGTTGCAAGTTACTGGTATTGATACATAAAGTAGAGTTGATCCAGGGAAATTTTGGATTGCAGGAAGGAATTCTTTCCCCTTCATAAATTCTGGTGGGGGGGGTTTGCCTTCCAGTTACGCAGGAAATGTGGGTATTTCTGAGTTGAACTGGATGGACGTATGTCTTTATTGAACCTCAAATACTATTATACTAATTACTTTTACCTTTCAAGATGGTTACGAGCACGCTGTAGCAGAGTGCGTTCGTAACTGGCTCTTCCAGGTATGGACTGTCAGGCATTGGCCATGACGTCACCATCACGGCCAGAACTAACAGTACATACCCGGAAGGAGGTGGGACTTTCGTTGACGAATCAGGTTTAAATATCTCAGCATGGGAGCATCAGATAAAGGTATGGTTAAAATGCATCTTAGGGAGTAAATCATTTAGTTCTTTTTTTGCTGGACATGTCCTTTAAGCTGGGTACACAGGTTAAAGGGTACTTCTTGGGTACTTCCGTAACAAGCATTTTCAATAGCAATGAATGTTTGACGTCGCCATCGGAAGAGCTTGTTACGGCCGTGGTCAGCCCCATGTACTGAAGTATAAGGTGTTGGACACAACGTTAGGTGCATGGTGGTCACAAGCTTTTTCCCTTTACTTTATATAGGGAGAACGCTCATGACTGTCTGTATTTACACCTTTCAAAGGTGACAGACAGAATCCTTAAGATTTGTACATTATGTACCCAGCTTATATCAGAAAGCAGAGTTAAATCAATGCATAGGTGCTAATTACAGTTAGTTTATGTTTTCTTATTAGCAGGTGATCTGATAAGCCTATATCTACTATATATTGAATATTCTTTAAAGTGACACTATTTCTACATTCCAGACATGCACAGAAAGGGTTACATCAGTATGCTGCTAGCCATACTGGCCACATCATCTCTCTGCAGGCCAATGATGAAACTAGAGACAACACATCACACATCAGTAAGGAAGACACCAAACATTTCTGAACTGAGCAGACGGGATCTATTTGCATCACTTACCCATGATCAGAAGCAGCTGATGTCACAGCTTCTACCTCAGTTTTATGCAGGTAAAAGTGGTACACCTGGTGGTTTTCTTACTGTATTTTGTTTTATTACAGCCCCAATTGTACCGTCACACCAAGCATTCTGGACACCATAAACATAGATTAAATACAATGAGTCTACACTTAGCTCAGCCTTGCTGATTATATTATGGGTGTCCACCATCTTCAGATGATCATTTCAGGAAGATTATATCATAATGCAAAAACTGCTTGTATCCTCCCTCTGACCTGATTAGATCTATACAAGTGTTTCCAAGCAAGGGTCACCCATGCAGAGCTAAAAGTACTTCATATGGAAATCACGTGGACCTGGTTGTATTTCTATTATTTACCCTTCAACATTACTCATTATTAGTTACAATTATAGAATAAACATGGTGCAGAGCTACAAGGGAAGGATAATGAAGTGAACCTGATCTTAGCACATCTTTGTACAATGTATTTACCATAAGTGTACCTATTTAGGCTGAGGCCACACTCTAACGTGCTCCCGCTTGCACGTTAACGCTCACGATTCTGTGCGTGTTCCTGTGCACGACATCGCGTTGCAGTGCATGATTCCTGATGTGTCACAATTTGAGCACATGCGCAATAAAATGCAGATCGCATGCGTTCCGATTAACGGATCGCTCACGCAGTGCACAGTCCAACACTAGTGTGGCCACACCAATTCGGCCACACTAGTGTGCGCTTTTGAAAGCGCAATCAGATTGTGCTTAAAAGCGCATCAGTGTGGCCTAGCCCTTAAAGAGGAATATTAAAGCACTAGCGAAACTGCAGGGGCCCGGGCCCCTAGCATGTCCGCTGTGACATCATGGGCCACTGTGTTGAAGGGTAGACTTTTACCTGGTAAGTTTTCTATCTTGATATAAATGAGGGGACCATTTGCTCCTACAGTTGCTAATGTGAGATAAGATTTGATGGAAGTATTCAAAATAGACAAATCGAAGCATGGATTCACTGAGCATTATTGGTAATGTACAATAGCGGCTGTAAATGTACGGCCACGGTCATTCATTTACACCAAACGTTCGTAGAATACCATGTGGCAGTATTCTAAGAGAATCATAAACCTACATTCGTGGTATCGTAGATTTACGATCGTTATTGGAAATATACGATAATGATTGTAAATTAAGGATCATTAAACAGATTAATAATTTAACTGATTGTTAAAGGCGCGGTATTGCTTTTTAGTGATACTGCGCCTTTATAAAAATGACCCTATTTTTATATTGAATAGCGATAGCAGCTCTGGGTAAATCTCCCCCTATTAGAAGTCTACATGTCGCAAGGCTAAGAACCATTTCATTAAATGTGTTTTGTATGTCTACACAAACACACAATGCAGCCTACATCATTGCCTTTAGAAAATGTTCTCTTATCTTCTAACAGAGAGAACTCTAGAAGTTGTACAAAAGTATGGATGACAGGTGAAAAATGAACAGACGTCTATTAGAAGCGACAAGGCTGAATTAAAATGAATGCCGTTACAAAGCAGTCAGTGCAGGCCAATCACATACCCTCCAACATATCTACATACATTTAGAGAAACAACATGGTGCAGAGGTGGAGGATAATGTATTGAACCTGACCTTAGCACACAAAATTCACACAGTCTGACCACAAGAAACACTTACCTGATGATGTATAGAATCTGCACAATGGTTACCTGGTGTAATACAGTAACTGCAGACAGCATATTAACCCAATCCTTTTATTTGTATACCACAGAACGTTCCAATGGTAAGGAGAATTTGCAGGAAAGCGACTATGGTGGGTGGATGGATTTTGGCCGTCGGAGTTTAGAAGATCCCAATCCTGTGTCTTATTAAACGTTTGCTCCATTCCATTGAATAGACTCCTGAGGATGTGCCTTTAACATTCCCAATAAAGCTTTGGGGGCCAAAATATATTTTAAGTTCATTTTTCAGCAACCAAGTGGATCCAATATGAACCTGTCTCTATTAAGGACTTGGGTTTAAACTGATGTTTGCTGTGGGTGTTGCAGTGCTCCATGTTGTAAGAGAAACGAGTGGGACAAACCCTAATAAAGTAACATCAAAGTCACTTGTTTCCCTATGTTTTTTTAATCTTATGTGTAGTAAATGAGATTAGGGATATACACCCTGGGTTAGGGACTTGTTCCTTTCTGCATAAACAGCAGAGTTTGCAGCTTAATTAAAATCCAAAAGGAAGCATATCAAATAAGTCATGCAGCAAGGCTAAGTCAGAATGAATACAGGTAATGGCATTTATAATTAGGGCTCCACTGATTACAAACAGATTGCATTAAGGCTGAGGCTGCCCTGTTCTGCATCGGCGCATGGTTCACACCACAATTGTACATGCGATTTTCAAGAAAATTGAGATTGCATCGCATGCAGTATGGCTAACCCTATTGACATGAACTGCTCAGCCATTCTCACCTGCTAACGGATCGCAGGCGCAATAAGCGTGTGAGAAACATCGCTAATGTGGCCTAAACCTTAAACTGCATTTCTGCTGACTCACTCTTTCTGCATGTGTTTTTAGGAGTGCTAATTTTCCACAGATATAGAAACCCTACAACAATGTGCAGAGCTGCAAGTGGAGGATAATGTATTGAACCTGATCTCAGAATAGTTCTGTGCAATGTATTTCTCAATAGTGTACCTATTTAAAGGTGAATGTTGGAGGGTAGGTGCTTATATTAATGGTCAAAGTGTTGAACTCAAATGAATATAAATTAAATTATAAATGTACATGTAGGTACCATGCAACCTCGGAAACTTATCCTTTAAAGTTATCACACAGCAATGTTGTACCATATACACTTTATCAGGCAGCCCTGCAGTACCAAATACATTAGTACAAAGAGTTTACTGCAAGCATATTCTGTCATCTTTAAAAGATGTGGCTACAGACATGAAATATATAAAATAAAGGAAGATCATTCGTGACCGCCATACAATAAATGATGCAACCAACTTCCTATAGTTTAGTACAAGGAACCGACCATGACTAACGGAAATTTTCCGTTCGTAACTAGCAGTTCCGATGTCACACGTTTGTCGGCATCAGAAACACTTGTTATGGACTTACACACATTAGCAATAAAAGCCCAATCCTCTCATTACCAACATGGTCCTTTATTGCTAATCTGTGTACACATCTTTAGTGATACTTATAACACCACACAGTCCTACAGTAACTCCAGCATTCGCACACAGCAATGTAGTATCCACTCATTAGCACATAGCCCTGCAGTGCCACCAACATAAGCACACATCCTTGCACTTCAAACAACATTAACATACAGACCTGCAGTACCACCCACATTAGCACACATCACTATTGTATCAACCTCATTAGCCCTGTTCTTCCACATACATTATCACACAGGCCTGCAGTTCCCTACACATTAGCACATTGCCCTGCAGTTCCCTCCACATTAGCACATTGCCCTGCAGTACCCTCCACATTAGCACACTGCCCTGCAGTACCCTCCACATTAGCACACTGCCCTGCAGTACCCCCCACATTAGCACACTGCCCTGCAGTACCCTCCACATTATCACACAGGCCTGCAGTGCCCTCCACATTAGCACACTGCCCTGCAGTACCCTACACATTAGCACATTGCCCTGCAGTACCCTCCACATTAGCACACTGCCCTGCAGTACCCTACACATTAGCACATTGCCCTGCAGTACCCTCCACATTAGCACCATGCCCTGCAGTACCCTACATATTGCACATTGCCCTGCAGTACCCTCCACATTAGCACACTGCCCTGCAGTACCCTACATAGACCATTGCCCTGCAGTACCCTCCACATTAGCACACTGCCCTGCAGTACCCTACACATTAGCACATTGCCCGCAGTACCCTACAATTAGAACACTGCCCTGCAGTACCCTACACATTAGCACACTGCCCTGCAGTACCCTACATATTAGCACACAGCCCTGCAGTACCCTCCACATTAGCACATTGCCCTGCAGTACCCTCCACATTAGCAAACTGCCCTGCAGTACCCTCCACATTAGAACACAGCCCTGCAGTACCCTCCACATTAGCACATTGCCCTGCAGTACCCCCACATTAGCACACTGCCCTGCAGTACCCTCCACATTAGCACACAGCCCTGCAGTACCCTCCACATTAGCACATTGCCCTGCAGTACCCTCACATTAGCACACACTGCCTGCAGTACCCTCCACATTAGCACACAGCCCTGCAGTACCCTCCACATTAGCACACTGCCCTGCAGTACCCTCCACATTAGCACACAGCCCTGCAGTACCCTCCACATTAGCACACAGCCCTGCAGTACCCTCCACATAAGCACAAAGGCCTACAGTATCACCCATATTGGCACACAGGCCTTTAGCACCACTCACATAAGCACACAGGCATGTACTGCCATCCCACAAAAAAATCCAAAAGAAAAATTGTGAGCAATAGAGATTTATCAGGTTTCTTACAGCATTTACAGTTTTTATTCCACTAAGCCTGGAAACTGGCCATATACTGCACTTTATTATGCAGGCCATATATTAGCAACTTTCCAACAACCATCTTGGGTGATCATTATGTAAATGGTCATGGCCAGGGAATGTTTACAGGTAAGTCAACTGGGTGGCCAATATTAGTTCCAGTTAAAGATTGTACATTGTATCCACCTAATATCGGGTCAGTGTATGTGGCCAGCATTAAACTCGCCCTGTCAGCCCCTTAAAATCAATAAATTCCCATTTCACTGGAGACATCATTAGATATATAGTCATATATACAGCCTTAAAGACCTAAAAGTCACAGTGCTCATGGGAAATTTCAGATCCCAAAAGGAGAGGTTAGAATGGGAATGTAAACTTATACAAAAATTTGGGACTCTGGACTCAACAAAGAGTGGAGTTAATCAGACTAAATTCCTCTAAACCACCCAAACCCATAAATATCTCATTTATACCAGACCCTCCATGGACACTAGAGGTGAAGTGTAGATTTGTTTAACCCTTGCTAATTCTTTTATTACTGCGTGTGATGATTGAATGTGTATTTACTGTGTTATTTACGACAGCCATTGCCAATCAGGCATGGGGGCAAAAGATAACATCTGTGTAATGTCAGAAAGTCTTTGTTCTAGTATGTATAAAATACAGTGCTTTACAAGATTCAGTATTGTATCATGCCTGAGGAAGAAGCTTAGTGCTTCGAAAGCTTGCATTTTCAATCATTTTAGTTAGCCAATAAAAGGTATTACTTTATATCCAAGATTTCTTCACTTTCATCTATGGCTAACACGGTACAATTCTCTACTACTACATATATAGCCATATAAAAAACATCGATCCTGTGCAAACAGAATATTATGGCCAAGACTTTGGACATAGTGATTGCAGAAGTATAGACACATGAACATGTTTATAAACGTATACAAATATACCTTCTTGTATAAAAATATTTAAACAGATTTGGGTTATTTTTCCAAGGTTCTGATAAACAAAATGGAGCTTCAAAAGCAAAATATCAATAAAATAATGTTTCTATTACATTATTATATAAAATAGTATTAAAAGAGAATAGAACTTTTGGGGAAGATAAGCCATCCATACATTAGAATTTTTCAAAAAGCACAAGTGACCATAAATGTTATAATGTAACCAAAAGGAGCATTTCTATTACCATGTAAGTATGAGACACACTTGCTTAGTTTATTTGCAAAGCACTAAGACAGAGAATAGGGTTGCTTCCAAGTCACATGACCAAGGCTATGAATTCTTCACAACAAGAATTAAAAAAAACAAACAGGGCAATGTAATATCGCTCCTCCATGGTACTAACATAATGGCGCTCCTGTGATGCACAATCATTATTCCCAAGCTACATCGAATAAAGTGGGTTTTGCATGAAATTACATTTCCCTGAAAGTCTAGTTCCCAGTAAGCCAAGGAAGTAATTTAATTGCATAGGACCTTGGAAAATTAACCTAAGCTTAGTTTCCTTTAACGTGATTTTCAATAAACATTCACTAATCTATAAATTTGCATATGATCATCTTCGCAGAGATTGTTATTTATTCAAGAGTTAAGCTGGGTACACACAGTAACGATAAATCCCCGATACCGTCGGATGCGACGATGTTCATAGGGAGACTGCTAGGGACTGTGTGTATGCAGATCAATGATCTGTAGTGTGTGTACCCAGCTTAAGCTGGTAGTTTTCCTGATGAGTTAACCTTATCCAAAACCAGAAATGCCGAATCACGAGTCCTGATAACATTTTTGTTAAACATTTCTCTTATCCATAGGAGTAGAAGGATTGATTCTTTCCAAAATCAGAACCTTCTCATATTAAATCCTTCTAAAACAAGGTGCAAACATCATCTTCAGAAAATTCAGAAACAGCATTTCAGCCAAGGTAGAATGGTTTTAGATACATGCTCCAGAAATATTAAGCAATTTTTTATATCCAATATGTATTTCATTACAATGCTGTAATGTAAAGTAGTTGGTCCAGATTAAGCTAAACATTGTAGCTTATGTCTTCTTGTTTTAAACCAAACTAAAGTTTGTTTGTTCCAACGGGTGTCTGGTCTTGACCAGCAAAGATTTTGATTTTATCTTGGAGGATTTGGGGGTTGTCCAGCTCTTTGAAAGGAGACAATTCCTCTTTCCACCACCTGCGATAAGCCAAGCCTTCTTAGCTGTCCTACTAAATTGATGCTAAAAATGCTTTTCTGGTTTCTGGAGTTCTCTGGGGGGTTATTTGCTGAACCACCCCCTGCGTGGACCCTGCCAATACCCAGACTCCCCAAAGTCTTTTCCCATCCTGTCTGAATGAGTCCTTGTTTACTGCTAGAAGCTGGTTGCTCTACTTTGCCCTCTAGATTCGATTTTTTGGTTGGCTTAGTGGTTGCAGATATCCCATGTTCCTTTAAAAGTGTAACCAGTCCCAAGGGGGGTTTATGTTTTGATCCTGCTTGGTCTGGAGTGGATAAGCTTTTTGGTCTCTGTCTTTGGGATTCCAAACTGACTGATTTCAGGCTTTCAAAGCTTCGAGAAGAGGGAAGAACTGTATTACGAAGACTAGGGAAAGAAGCAAATGCAAAACATTATAAAAATTATACACTGACCATTGTTTTAAAAGTTTGTCAAGTAAAATGGTTATGTTTGGCATGAATACTCAAGTAACAAGTTCTTTGACCACACATGTAAAAAGCCAGTTAATACGGATATTCTGAATGCATAGGATGTACGAAAAAAGCATTGCCTGTCACTACTACAAATACCCCAAGATGTATTAGGAATTCCACCCAAATTCAGAAATCGCCTAGAATCACCAAGATAATCAAATTGTTAATACATGGTAACATAGTAATTGAGGTTGAAATTGAATAAAGACATACGTCCATCTATTCCAACCATTATAACCTAATCTTTACCCTACCTAACAGTTGATCAAGAGCAAGGATAGGCAACCAGTAGTTGTCTACTGGTTGCCTATCCAGAGGATCAACTAAAAATTCTTTCCAACTCCAAATGGCTATCGGAAAGGTTTCCTGGATCAACCAAAACTACAGTATATGTATTAATACCATATATTGGGTACACACTATTCAACTTTTCAGACCGACCAACATTACCAGGTATTAGTTGGTTGGGTCAAAAAATTGGATGGTGTATTTGTGGGTGGCTGCAACTGATCTTGGTTGTCCGATCATCCAGAAATATCTGGCTACTTTTGCCATAACCAACAGTGATTCGTCCCGTTCAACCGCTAGCTAGCGTCCGATCCAAATGAAAAATGTGCTGCTGTGCACCCAGCCTAAAATTCAAAGTGCAGTTAATACAGATTTCATAAAATCCTTGCAATTGTAATTATTTACAGTTTTAAAACATTGTGCTGCACAGAATCCAAATTAGACAAAAAACATTAGCTGACAAATAAAGAGGAACTAAAGGAGACACCCATCCCCCTTCCAGTTAGTTATAATCACGCTGACAGGCTTAATCACATTTGGGGTTATTTAATTAGAGGTGCAAAATTTTGCACAAGTTCTTATTGTTGTAGGCCAGTAAAAACTGTATTGGATGCTGCAGAATAAAAGAATAGGTAATATTCTGCACCTTAAATTATAATTCTTGAATTCCTTAAATTCCTGAATGAACATCCTACAAGGAGTGACCAGAGCAGGATGTTCACCCTGGTAAATGCAAGATAAACATTTGATTTATTTTTTCCTCTGTTTATCATCATGAAACTGTCCTGAAAGTGGTAATTTTCCCACAAATACTGAAGCAGAGATTTACGGTAGATCCAATGACCCTTTATTTTAGGGATTTACTGTAGCCAACATCTTTAATATTTCAGTATAAATATCAATTTCACACCAAGACAAAAACTTCTCACTGTATTTCCTGCTCCACATTCATTAATATAGTTTTAGTTTTCCTTGTTCAAATCAAATTCCAGTTTAAATTGCAACGATTCTCTGTGCAGTGTGTTACATACCAGTTATATAAACAAAATGACACAATTAGTGCAGGACATGGCGTTTAGAGTGCACCATAATATATCTACAGTAGGTATTGCCTACCTAGCTAATTAACGTGGCAATGCTGCTGGTCTCTGCCTCCAGTTTGAGGGGTTTGATTATATATATATATATATAAAAATTGTATTCATAATGATATTGATGTATAATTAAAAACAATAGGTATTGTATATACTCTAGATATACTCTAGATTAAGATTACATAAATCAATAAAAACTAACAATTTGATTCAGGAGAGACCAGATAAGCATTGCCCAGTTCTGCAATAAAGCGTGAATATGGTTAGATTGCACCAGCAGGTGAGCGCATGCACAATACTAGTGAAAAGGTTAGAGGTTAGAAAGAGAAGGTCTTTTCTACCAATGCCGATCAGAGCAGCATTACCTCACACAGACTGCCAACTGACCCACAGTGATGGCCGGTATGGGCTCTAGGATACACACATCTGTGCTGTTTAGTACATAGAAGCCAGTGATAACATCCATTCATGTCCAGTTCATTTACAAACTGTGGGCAGATGACTTCACTTAAGCTTCATACACACATGCCATCGCGGGTGCCGACCCACAATGCACAATGTTTATGCACAGGCATTTCAGACGATAATCGCGCCGTGTACTGGCACTTTGTGTGCCCATATACTGCACAATTATTGGCTGAAACGGCTGTGCATACACATCATGCGTTGCGGGTCGGCACCCGCAATTGCACGTGTGTATAAGTAGTAGTAGTAAAAAGTAGAGTACTGTGATACTTTTTATGGACAAACAGTTTATTTTAGTGAACAAGCTTTCAAGGGAACTACCCGCTTCCTCAGGTCATAGTCAGTAGTGCTAAGACCTGATAAAGAGGATAGTTCCCTCGAAAAGCTTGTCCACTAAACTAAAATAAAAATCTACTTTTTACTACATATATTGGACTAATACAGCAAAAAAATTTTTAAAGCTAAGAATACACTTAAACGATAAAGGGACAATTTTGTTGGATCCCATGGAATAGCCCCTTTATCGTTAACCTGTGTACTGCAGCTCTGAACGTTCCTGAATGGCCTCGGGGTTGCTCAGAACTGAATGAAGATTGAAGGAAATGTGCAGTCCCGAACGTTCTCCCAAACGCTTGGGTCTGTGTGTAGGGTGATCATTAAAAAAATGACAGACAGAATCTTAAGATTCTGTCTGTCATGTTCTAAAGATCTGTAGTGTGGGTGCCCAGCTTAAAGCTGGGTACACACAGTACAGATTTTTTAAAGATGTGTGTGAAGGCCCATCCATGGTTGCAGTCGGTCTGGTGGGATAATTACACTCTGCTCATTAGTGATAAAATTCTTCAGTGTCCCCTTGCAAGACAACTCAGTGACCAGATAAACAAAACTTTGAAAACTTTTAAGGGCTGTGATCCGATGTCCAGTTTTAAAGGGAAAGTTCAGTGGAAAATATCAATATTTGAAAAATTCTTGGTTTGTATTATGTATACTTAGTTATTTTACATATTCTGTCCCGTTCTGAAAAATCAGTTGATTTCATACCCTTTGCTGTTCCCTGCTGTTGACATTAGTGAGCTGACATTTCAGGTTCTAACAGTCTTCTTCTTCCCAGGATGCACCACATCCTTGGCATGTCTTCCCCTTACCACTAGCTTTACCACTCTGCTGCTGTACATATTAAATACGTGCTATACAGAAGCAGAGGAGATTTCTCTTTTACAGATCAGGTAACTGAAGTTGCTAGGACCCTTAAAAACTGTAGATATGTGAAATCTATATGATGCAATGTTAATAATCAGTTTATTAAATTAATGCTGTATGTCTGCACTGAAACTGGCTACATTAACCTGCCAAAAATGTAATGTCAACCTTACAAGCTGTAGTATCCAATAAATGTAGAAGACTACAGCATGTGGATTAGTATAGTGGGACACATCTACCTTTAATGAATGGTTACAGTGTGGTTCGTTCTTGTCATCTGCAACTATTTACTAAATGCTAACATGCTAAGCAACATACAAAAACTCTATATCAAACTATTTACCCCATTAAAATGTAGAAGAGATTAACACCATGTACTGAAGTGCATCAGTGTCAGGAGCATTAGAAGAGGCTGCTATTTGCTGGCACTGTATAATATGCTACAATCAAGTTCACTGAGTTCTCCTTAGGACACCAGAAAGCCACTGTGAACAGAGCTACCTTAAGCTTCGCTGGGGAATCTTACAATACTCTCAGATGCCTCTCAGTAAGTCAAACATTGGAAAAGGCCTTTCCACCAGGACCTAAAACTGTGAGGATGGAAAATAAAGAAATGAATAAGAGGCAAGAGGACACATGCACAATGGTGGAGAATGCGTGTGGGAGCAGGGAGTAAGTCATGCACCTTCAAGGCTGCTGCAAGAAATTCCATTAGCCATGCATCCTTTCACTTTAAACATCTTCTACACAATAACAGTCATAGAAAGAACCTGTACATAATAGTCTTGTCATTTATCTATTGTATTCAGTTACATCAACTGGACTTAAATGTTTAGTTCTAGAAGACGTTTCGCTAGTCATCCGACTGGCTTTCTCACTTCAAAATGACTTGTACAAGAATCTGTTGGCAATTATGTACCCTGGAAATTCCCAATTAGCATATCACAGCCAGGTGTAAGGGACCACTGAATGCAAGGTGTGATTGCGTTGAGGCTAAGAGGTGTTATAGGAATGCCCAGGGTAAGGTGTCAAAACCACATTGTACATGGCAAAGAGTTGGTGTCGGAACCCCCTCCCCCCATATCTCACCTCTATTCAGGCTTGAATTCATTAATTTTCACATAAATGGCCACCTTGACACCTCTCTTGAACTAGTCATGTTCCTTTGCCAATATGTTAACATTACAATCTTTAAAGGTGGGGGTTCGACACCAACTGTCTGCCATGTACAATGCTGTTTTTACACCATATGCCAGTGCAATTAATTTGCAGCACAACATCAACATGTTTGCTTTTTATTGGTCTACTGCAATTTGATAACATCTTATTGGTTGCTGCAGATTAACAGCACCGGCAAACTTTTGCACATTAAATATGCCCAAATGTATTCAGAACCCAATTGTTTTATTTCCTAATATTGTCACAAAATTTTTCACCATTGTAAAGAGACTGACATGTAGATTATTAGAAAGAGGACGAAAAGGTGGAGATTTATCTTCTACTACCACCTGGATGTCACCACTGTAATGTCTTGTAGAGGGAGTGACATGTGACATGTAGTTATGGTGAATGTAGATGGGGTCTGGGGTAGGTTATTGATAGAATGGAACACTGAAACACACAAATGAGCTACATGTTAACCAGTACATTGAAAAGGTTAGAACGGCAGGTGATGTAATTGTGATAACTGCTATATGCACCTCTCATATGGATGTGCACATAACAACTAACATCATGGCTTTGAGGTAACAAAACAGTGGGAATGAGAGTGTGACTGAGTTGCCCTTGAATTATGATTAGGAAACAATTGTCAATGCCTGCAAAGTTACTGAGTACCACTTAGTCTACTTATACCTGTGTTTATGTGCTGCAAACAGAACACACAACTTTCGCACATTAAAGCCTTTGTCAAGTGTAAAGGTGCCCATACACTACGTACAGTGCATCTATAGTGGGCAAAATGTAAAATGTTCTTTCTATGTGTTCTATAATTCCCCCAAACCCCAGAGTTTATTTCCTTCAGTTTCCTCCTCTGTTTCGAGATATATAAGTTAAAAGAGTCAAGATTTCAATACACCACTCCGGCTTGAGCTGTCAAACAAATCCCCTAACAGCATTCTGGTGTAGTGTGTAGGCTTACACATATTTTAAAGCAAGTCTCCCAATTACTCTTTTCTGTTCATTAAAATGCTTGGCAAATACTGGGTCAAAAACAAGTAAAGGGAAGCTTTCAAGCTTTCACCAATTTATTGCCTGTCAATCGGGCTGCAGTAATAAGGCAGGACTCGGTCTGTCCTAACTCCCCCCCTCCCCTCCTCCTTATGTAGCAAATATCTCCAGTGCAACGTAGATAATCTCTACAGGTGTACATACGGAGGGGTTTTTTTTGTTTACAAAGGTTAGTGACATGTAGGAGGATTAATGCGCATGAGCGGCTTGGTTCACAGACGCACTATTAGAATGGGAGAATGAACAGAGAGGGGATGGGGATCTCTGCAGTAAATCAGACTGTGTGCAAACACGGAGCCACAGAGGAAGATGGGAATAAGGCAGCATACACTAACCTTTTTTTGTGTCTGGATTGGAGCAATGTATACATTTAACTAAAGATGCCCTTTGACGTTAGACAGATGTCCAATCTCTCATAAGACAAATGTTTTCTATCTAAGAACTGCCTATCCCGTTCTTTCATGCAATCAATTTGAGATTACAAAATGAAAGGGTCAGATAGGAACATCTCAAGATAAAAACTGCTCTTGTAAAATGTGGTCTTAAGACATTAGATAGATATCTCAAATCTATCTAATGTCTGCCTAGTATATGGCCAGCTTATCTTTTCTAATTGCCATGTTGTGACATCTTGTGGACAATACAATCCAGGCATAACATGCATCCAAGTGTGCGTTACATTGCTACCATGTGGCCAAAGAGCTTTTTAAGAAACAAACACAGGATAAAATGAGAGTCGAACTCCAAAGGTAAAGTGATACTTTATTTGTGACCAGACATCCACTCAAATGTTGTTTGCCCCCTTCTTCCGTTTGCCCCCTTCTTTTTAAGAAACACTTGTATCAATTTCCATTTTTAATTCAAAGTGATCAAAAGAAAATAATCCATTATTAAACTGAATGTTTGGCCACATAGAACACATAATTGGATGGTTTTTTTTACTGTGATTGTCCAAAAGATGTCGCTAACCCCGAAAGGTTTGAAAAAGGTAGGATTTTTTACACTTGACAAAGGCTATTGCAGCAGAAATGTTTGTGTGTGTATAGAGTAATAACAAGGTGATATCCCACTTGTGAGTGAAATAAGTGTAATGTGTGTGTATAGAGTAATAAACAAGGTAATATCCCACTTGTGAGTGAAATAAGTGTAATGTGTGTGTTGATAATAGAAGCAAACACAGAGACTGGGTAGAGATATAAATGCTAAAACATAAACAGGGAGATTCAATAAAAGTTCTTATTGTTTAAAGTGGTGCTAATTTTACCCCAACCAATCAGATCTTCTTTAACATTTGAAAGCTAACATCTGATTGGTTGGGGCAAAATTAGCACCATTTTTAACGATAAGAACTTTTATTGAATAACCCTGAAAGTTTATTATCAAAAGAGTAAAAGATCGACAAATGATCACATGAATAACAGAGATACACTGTCAGTATATCTAGTAATAATATCAAAAGGTAATCATAATCATATAAATCTCTGAATGCACCCCCGCTAGCCACATCCTGCCTAAGTCATTGGTCAAAAAGTATAGCTGTAGTCTAAGATACTTATCAGTGACGTCAGTGAGTACATAGATTCCGTGCACGGTTCACCATCAAGAGGACTGCGTATCAAGGCCACACATCACAAAGTATCACATAGGTATCGGAGTAGCTAGAGAGGGGTGTCTAGCACCCAAACGCGTTTCGCATCATAGCTTTTTCAATGGCGCTGAGAGAGTCAGTGTACGGTGGCTATTTAAACTCAAACTACCAATCAGAGTGCCGACTAACGTCACGTGTCAAATAACATCACGTCATCAAGTCTCGCGATCAAAACATCATCATCAGTACAACCAATCATAAGTGTCATATGAAGTACAAGTAAAGAAAGTGTATCAGTTTCACACACTAAATCGTACAAGTGTAGCTGTAACAAACATCTATCCATGCAGCAAATGAACAATAGGGATCTAGTATCCATTGTGTATACAGAAAGAGGGCTGAGCACAGAGTACGAAATATACAGATATATAAAGTGATTCAATAAGAGGGAAAGCTAAAGAGCCGCCGTCCGATTGCCCACAGTAACGTCTGGAACCAATTTTCAGCTTCCCCTCTTTGATTGCCCACAGTAACGTCTGGAACCAATTTTCAGCTTCCCCTCTTTAGCTTCCCCTCTTATTGAATGTGTGAAACTGATACACTTTCTTTACTTGTACTACTATGGTATGATGAGAGACAGCCTACGAAGGATTAGGCGGCGTAACTATTACCCCTGCCACCCAACCCCCGCGACGGGGGGGGGGATGGGGTGTTTGAGGCGAGGGCATTAGGCCTTGGCCGTTAGAAGCGTCTCCACTAGAAGTCCCTATAATTCCCTATATATCTAATCTACCTGCTATCTATCTATCTATCTAACTCTGCTATCTATCTATCTATCTAACTCTGCTATCTATCTATCTAACTCTGCTATCTATCTAACTACTCTGCTATCGGCTATCTATCTATCTACTCGCTATCTAATCTATCTACTCGTGCTATCTATCTATCACTCTGCTATCTATCTAAACTCTTGCTACTTATCTAACTCTCTATCTTCTACTCTGCTACTATCTTCTCTATCTACTCTGCTACTCTATTCTATCGTATCTAACTCTCATCTATCTAACTACGTGCTATCTACTACAACTTCTCTATCTATCTATCTATCTAACTCTGCTATCTATCTATCTATCTAACTCTCTATCTTCATCATCTATCGTCTAACATCTGCTATCGTATCTATCGTCTATCTACTAACTCTCTATCTATCTATCTCTATCTATCTATCTAACTCTGCTATCTATCTATCTATCACTGGCCAATGAGCAACTTAGTAAAGTATAAATCTGTATGGCAGATCCCACAGACCGGAGAATTATAGGGACTTCCAGTGGAGACGCTTCCTACCGGCCAATAGCAATGAATGTTTACGTCTGCCATCGAAGACTGTTTACGGCCGTGGTCAGCCCCATGGTACTGATGATAAGGTGTTGACACAACTTAGGTGCAGGTGGTCCCCAAGCTTTTTCCCTTTACTTTATATAGGAGAACGCTCATGACTGTCTGTATTACAACCTAGTCAAGGTGACAAGACAGAATCCTTAAGATTTGTACATTATGTACCCAGCTTATATCAAAACAGAGTTAAATCAATGCATAGGTGCTATTACAGTTAGTTTATGTTTTTCTTTAGCAGGTGATCTGATAAGCCTATATCTACTATATATTGATATTCTTTAAGTGACACTTTTCTACATTCAGACATGCACAGAAAGGGTTACATCAGTATGCTGCTAGCCATACTGGCCACATCATCTCTCTGCAGCCAATGATGAAACTAAGAAACACAATCACAATCAGTAAGGAAGACACCAAACATTTCTGAACTGAGCAGACGGGATCTATTTGCATCACTTACCCATGACAAAGCACTGATGTCACGGCTTCTACCTCAGTTTTATGCAGGTAAAGTGTTACACCTGGTGGTTTTCTTACTGTATTTTGTTTTATTACACCCCAATTGTACCGCACACCAAGCATTCTGGACACCATAAACATAGATTAAATACAATGAGTCTACACTTAGCTCAGCCTTGCTGATTATATTATGGGTGTCCACCTCTTCAGATATGCATTTCAGAAGATTAATATAATGCAAAAAACTGCTTGTATCTCTGACCTGATTAGATCTATACAGTGTTTCCAAGCAAGGGTCACCCATGCAGAGCTAAAAGTACTTCATATGGAAATCATGTGACCTGGTTGTATTCTATTATTTACCCTTCAACATTCTCATTATTAGTTACAATTATAGAATACCATGGTGCAGAGCTACAGGAAAGAATAATGAAGTGAACATGATCTTAGCACATCTTTGTACAATGTATTTACCATAAGTTGTACCTATTTAGGCTGAGGCCACACTCTAACGTGCTCCCGCTTGCACGTTACGCTCACGATTCTGTGCGTGTCTGTGCACGACATCGCGTTGCAGTGCATGATTCCTGATGTGTCACAATTTGAGCACATGCGCAATAAAATGCAGATCGCATGCGTTTCCGATTAACGGATCGCTCAGCTCACAGTGCACTCAACACTAGTGTGGCCACACCAATTGGGCCACACTAGTGTGCGCTTTTGAAAACGCAATCAGATTGTGCTTAAAAGCGCATCAGTGTGGCCTAGCCCTTAAAGAGGAATATTAAAGCACTAGCGAAACTGCAGGGGCCCGGCCCCTAGCATGTCCTGGTGACATCATGGGCCACTGTGTTAGGGTAGACTTTTACCTGGTAAGTTTTCTATCTTGGTATAAATGAGGGGACCATTTGCTCCTACAGTTGCTATTGAGATAAAGATTTGATGAAGTATTCAAATAGACAAATCGAAGCATGGATCACTGAGCATTATTGGTAATGTACAATAGCGGCTGTAAATGTACGGCCACGTCATTCATTTACACCAAACGTTCGTAGAATACCATGTGCAGTATTCTAAGAGAATCATAAACCTACATTCGTGGTATCGTAGATTTACGATCGTTATTGGAAATATACGATAATGATTGTAATTAAGGTCATATAAACAGATTAATAATTTAACTGATGTTAAAGGCGCGGTATTGCTTTTTAGTGATACTGCGCCTTTATAAAATACCCTATTTTTATATTGAATAGCGATAGCAGCTCTGGGTAATCTCCCCCTATTAGAAGTCTACATGTCGCAGGCTAAGAACCATTTCATTAAATGTGTTTTGTATGTCTACACAAACACACAATGCAGCCTACATCATTGCCTTTAGAAAATGTTCTCTTATCTTCTAACAGAGAGAACTCTAGAAGTTGTACAAAAGTATGGATGACAGGTGAAAATGAACGGACGTCTATTAGAAGCGACAAGGCTGAATTAAAATGAATGCCGTTACAAAGCATCAGTGCAGGCCAATCACATACCCTCCAACATATCTACATACATTTAGAGAAACAACATGGTGCAGAGGTGAGATATGTATTGAACCTGACCTTACACACAAAATTCACACAGTCTGACCACAAGAAACACTTACCTGATGATGATTATAGAATCTGCACAATGGTTCCTGGTGTAATACAGTAACTGCAGACAGCATATTAACCCAATCCTTTTATTGTATACCACAAACGTTCCATGGTAAGGAGAATTTGCAGGAAAGCGACTATGGTGGGTGGATGGTTTGGTCGTCGGAGTTTAGAAGATCCCAATCCTGTGTCTTATTAAACGTTTGCTCCATTCCATTGAATAGACTCCTGAGGATGTGCCTTTAACTTCCCAATAAAGCTTGGGGGGGGCCAAAATATATTTTAAGTTCATTTTTCAGCAACCAAGTGGATCCAATATGACCTGTCTCTATTAAGGACTTGGGTTTAAACTGATGTTTGCTGTGGGTGTTGCAGTGCTCCATGTTTGATGAGAAACGAGTGGGACAAACCCTAATAAAGTAACATCAAAGTCACTTGTTTCCCTATGTTTTCTTAATCTTATGTGTAGTAAATGAGATTAGGGATATACACCCTGGGTTAGGACTTGTTCCTTTCTGCATAAACAGCAGAGTTTGCAGCTTATTAAAATCCAAAAGGAAGCATATCAAATAAGTCCAGCAAGGCTAAGTCAGAATGAATACAGGTATGGCATTTATAATTAGGGCTCCACTGATTACAAACGGATTGCATTAAGGCTGAGGCTGCCCTGTTCTGCATCGGCGCATGGTTCACACCGCAACTCAATGTACATGCGATTTTCAAGAAAATTGAGATTGCATCGCATGCAGTATGGCTAACCCTATTGACATGAACTGCTCGCCATTCTCACCTGCTAACGGATCGCAGGCGCAATAAGCGTGTGAGAAACATCGCTAATGTGGCCTAAACCTTAAACTGCATTTCTGTCTGACTCACTCTTTCTGCATGTGTTTTTAGGTGGCTAATTTTCCACAGATATAGAAACCCTACAACAATGTGCAGAGCTGCAAGTGGAGGATAATGTATTGAACCTGATCTCAGAATAGTTCTGTGCAAGTATTTCCTCATAGTGTACTATTTAAGGTGAATGTTGAGGGTAGGTGCTTATATTAATTTCAAAGTGTTGAACTCAAATGAATATAAATTAATTAAAATGTACATGAGGTACCATGCAACCTCGGAAACTTTCCTTTAAATTATCACACGCAATGTTGTACCATATACACTTTATCAGGCAGCCCTGCAGTACCAAATACATTAGTACAAAGAGTTTACTGCAAGCATATTCTGTCATCTTTAAAAGATGTGGCTACAGACATGAAATATATAAAATAAAGGAAGATCATTCGTGACCGCCATACATAATGATCAGACACCAACTTCTATAGTTTAGTACAAGGAACCGACCATGACTAACGAAATTTTCCGTTCGTAACTAGCAGTTCCGATGTCACACTTTTGTCCATCAAACATTGTTATGGCTTACACACATTAGCATAAAAAGCCCATCCTCTCATTACCACATGGTCCTTTATGCTAATCTTGTACACATCTTAGTGATACTTATAACACCACACAGTCCGAACTAGACTCCAACATTCGCACACAGCAATGTAGTATCCACTCATTAGCACATAGCCCTGCAGTGCCACCAACATAAGCACACATCCTTGCACTTCAAACAACATTACATCCAGACCTGCAGTACCACCCACATTAGCACACATCACTATTGTATCAACCTCATTAGCCCTGTTCTCCACATACATTATCACACAGGCCTGAGTTCCCTACACATTAGCACATTGCCCGCAGTTCCCTACACATTGCACATTGCCCGCAGTCCCCTCCACATTAGCACACTGCTCCTGCAGTACCCTCCACATTACCCACTGCCCTGCATTACCCTCCACATTATCACACAGCCTCAGTGCCCTCCACATTAGCACACTGCCCTGCAGTACCCTACACATTAGCACATTGCCCTGCAGTACCCTCCACATTAGCACATTGCCCTGCGGTACCCTACACATTAGCACATTGCCCTGCAGTACCCTCCACATTAGCACACTGCCCTGCAGTACCCTACATATTAGCACACAGCCCTGCAGTACCCTCCACATTAGCACATTGCCCTGCAGTACCCTCCACATTAGCACACTGCCCTGCAGTACCCTACACATTAGCACATTGCCCTGCAGTACCCTACACATTAGAACACTGCCTGCAGTACCCTACACATTACACACTGCCTGAGCTACCTACATATTACACCCAGCCCTGCAGTACCCTCCACATTAGCACATTGCCCTGCATTACCCTCCACATTAGCACACTGCCCTGCATTACCCTACACATTAGCACACTGCCCTGCAGTACCCTACATATAGCACACAAGCCCTGCAGTACCCTCCACATTAGCACATTGCCCTGCAGTACCCTCCACATTAGCACACTGCCCTGCATTACCCTCCACATTAGCACACAGCCCTTACCTCCACATTAGCACATTGCCCTGCATTACCCTCCACATTAGCACACTGCCCTGAGTACCCTCCACATTAGCACACAGCCCTGCATACCCTCCACATTAGCACATTGCCCCTCAGTACCCTCCACATTAGCACACTGCCCTGCAGTACCTCCACTTAGCACACACGCTGCAGTACCCTCCACATTAGCACACAGCCCTGCAGTACCCTCCACAATAAGCACAAAGGCCTACGTATCACCCATATTGGCACACAGGCCTTTAGCACCACTCACATAAGCACACAGGCCTGTACTGCCATCCCAAAAAATCCAAAGAAAAATTGTGAGCAATAGAGATTTCAGTTTCTTACAGCATTTACAGTTTTTATTCCACTAAGCCTGGAACTGGCCATATACTGCACTTTATATGCAGGCCATATATTGCCAACTTTCCAACAACCATCTTGGGTGATCATTATGTAAATGGTCAAGGCCAGGGAATGTTTACAGGTAGTCAACTGGGTGGCCAATATTAGTTCCAGTTAAAGATTGTACATTGTATCCACCTAATATCGGGTTCATGTGTATGTGGCCAGCATTAAACTCGCCCTGTCACCCCTTAAAATCAATAAATTCCCATTCACTGAGACATCATTAATATTAGTCATATATACAGCCTTAAAGACCTAAAGTCACAGTGCTCATGGGAAATTTCAGATCCCAAAAGGAGGTTAGAATGGGAATGTAAACTTATCAAAAATTTGGGACTCTGGACTCAACAAAGACCTAAAACTTTACGTGTCACTATGTTTCTAATCTTAATGTCATGTGGAGTTAATCAGACTAAATTCCTCTAAACCACCCAAACCCATAAATATCTCCATTTTACCAGACCTCCTGGACACTAAAGTGTACTGATTGTTTGTTTAACCCTTGCTAATTCTTTTATTACTGCGTGGTGATCATTGAATGTGTATTTACTGTTGTTATTACGACAGCCATTGCCAATCAGGCATGGGGGCAAAAGATAACATCTGTGTAATGTCAGAAAGTCTTTGTTCTAGTATGTATAAAATAGAGTCTTTAATTAGTATTGTATCATGCCTGAGGAAAGCCTAGTGCTTCGAAAGCTTGCATTTCAATCATTTTAGTTAGCCAATAAAAGGTATTACTTTATATCCAAGATGTCTTCACTTTCATCTATGGCTAACACGGTACAATTCTCTACTACACATATATAGCCATATAAAAAACATCGATCCTGTGCAAACAAATATTAAGGCCAAGACTTTGGACATAGTGATTGCAGAAGTATAGACACATGAACATGTTTATAACGTATACAAATATACCTTCTTGTATAAAATATTTAAACAGATTTGGGTTATTTTTCCAAGGTTCTGATAAACAAAATGGAGCTTCAAACAAAATATCAATAAATAATGTTTTCATTACATTATTTATAAAATAGTATTAAAAGAGAATAGAACTTTGGGGAAGATAAGCCATCCATACATTAGAATTTTTCAAAAAGCACAAGTGACCATAAATGTTATAATGTAACCAAAAGCATTTCTATTACCATGTAAGTATGACACACTTGCTTAGTTTTTGGCAAAGCACTAAACAGAGAATAGGGGTTGCTTCCAAGTCACATGACCAACTATGAATTCTTCACAACAGAATTAAAAAAAAAACAGGCAATGTAATATGCTCTCCTCCATGGTACTAACATAATGGCGCTCCTGTGATGCACAATCATTATTCCCAACTACATCGAAATAAGTGGGTTTTGCATGAAATTACATTTCCCTGAAAGTCTAGTTCCCAGTAAGCCAAGGAAGTAATTTAATTGCATAGGACCTTGGAATTAACCTAAGCTTAGTTTCCTTTACGTGATTTTCAATAAACATTCACTAATCTATAAATTTGCATATGATCATCTTCGCAGAGATTGTTATTTATTCAAGAGTTAGAGCTGGTACACCAGTAACGATAAATCCCTGATACCGCGGATGCGACGATGTTCATAGGAGAACTGCTAGGGACTGTGTGTATGCAGATCAATGATCTGTAGTGTGTGTACCAGCTTACTGGTAGTTTTCCTGATGAGTTAACCTTACCAAAACCAGAAATGCGAATCACAGTCCTGATAACTTTTGTTAAACATTTCTCTTATCCATAGGAGTAGAAGATGGATTCTTTCCAAAATCAGAACCTTCTCATATAAATCCTTCTAAAACAAGGTGCAAACATCATCTTCAGAAAATTCAGAAACAGCATTTCAGCCAAGGTAAATGGTTTTAGATACATGCTCCAGAAATATTAAGCAATTTTTTATATCCAATATGTATTTCATTACAATGCTGTAATGTAAGTATTGTCCAGATTAACTAAACATTGTAGCTTATGTCTTCTTGTTTTAAACAAACTAAAGGTTTGTTTGTTCCAACGGGTGTCTGGTCTTACCAGCAAAGATTTTGATTTTATCTTGGAGGATTTGGGGGTTGTCCAGCTCTTGAAAGGAGACAATTCCTCTTTCCACCACCTGCGATAAGCCAAGCCTTCTTAGCTGTCCTACTAAATTGATGCTAAAAATGCTTTTCTGGTTTCTGGAGTTCTCTGGGGGTTATTTGCTGAACCACCCCCTCGTGGACCCTGCCAATCCCAGACCTCCCAAAGTCTTTTCCCATCCTGTCTGAATGAGTCCTTGTTTACTGCTAGAGCTGGTTGCTCTACTTGCCCTCTAGATTCGATTTTTTGGTTGGCTTAGTGGGTTGCAGTATCCCATGTTCCTTTAAAAGTGTAACCAGTCCCAAGGGGGTTTATGTTTTGATCCTGTCTGTCTGGGTGATAAGTTGTGGTTGTTTGTCGCTGTCTTTGGATTCCAAACTGACTGATTTCAGGCTTTCAAAGCTTCGAGAAGAGGGAAGAACTGTATTACGAAGACTAGGGAAAGCAAATGCAAAACATTATAAAAATTATACACTGACCATTGTTTTAAAAGTTTGTCAAGTAAATGGTTATGTTTGGCATGAATACTCAAGTCTACTAAGTAACAAGTTCTTTGACCACACATGTAAAAAGCCAGTTAACGGATATTCTGAATCTTAGGATGTACGAAAAGCATTGCCTGTCACTCTACAAATACCCCAAGATGTTTAGGAATTCCACCCAAATTCAGAAATCGCCTAGAATCACCAAGATAATCAAATTGTTAATACATGGTAACATAGTAATTGAGTTGAAATTGAATGACATACGCTCATCTATTCCACCATTATAACCTAATCATTACCCTACTAACAGTTATCAAGAGCAAGGATAGGCAACCAGTAGTTGTCTACTGGTTGCCTATCCAGAGGATCAACTAAAATTCTTTCCAACTCCAAATGGCTATCGGAAAGTTTTCCTGGATCAACCAAAACTACAGTATATGTATTAATACCATATATTGGGTACACACTATCCAACTTTTCAGACCGACCAACATTACCTATTATGGTTGGGTCAAAAATTGGATGGTGTATTTGTGGGTGGCTGCAACTGATCTTGGTTGTCCGATGATCCAGAAATATCTGGCTACTTTGCCATACCAACATGATTCGTTCCCGTTCAACCCGCTAGCTAGCGGCCGATCCAAATGAAAAATGTGCTGCTGTGCACCCAGCCTAAAATTCAAAGTGCAGTTAATACAGTTTTCATAAAATCCTTGCAATTGTAATTATTTACAGTTTTAAAACATTGTGCTGCCAGAATCCAAATTAGACAAAAAATATTAGCTGACAATAAAAGAGGAACTAAAGGAGACACCCATCCCCCTTCCAGTTAGTTATAATCACGCTGACAGGCTTAATCACATTTGGGTTATTTAATTAGAGGTGCAAAATTTTGCACAAGTTCTTATTGTTGTGAGCCGTAAAAAGTGTATTGGATGCTGCAGAATAAAAGAATAGGTAATATTCGCACCTTAAATTATAATTCTTGAATTCCTTAAATTCCTGAATGAACATCCTACAAGGAGTGACCAGAGCAGATGTTCACCCTGGTAAATACAAGATAACATTTGAGTTTATTTTTTCCCTCTGTTTATCATCATGAAACTGTCCTGAAAGTGGTAATTTTCCCACAAATACTGAAGCAGAGATTTACGGTAGATCCAATGACCCTTTATTTTAGGGATTTACTGTAGCCCATCTTTAATATTTCAGTATAAATATCAATTTCACACCAAGACAAAACTTCTCACTGTATTTCCTGCTCCACATTCATTATATAGTTTTAGTTTTCCTTGTTCAAATCAAATTCCAGTTTAAATTGCAACGATTCTCTGTGCAGTGTGTTACATACCAGTTATATAAACAAAATGACACAATTAGTGCAGGACATGGCGTTTAGAGTGCACCATAATATCTACAGTAGGTATTGCCTACCTAGCTAATTAACGTGGCAATGCTGCTGGTCTCTGCCTCCAGTTTTGAGGGGTTTGATTATATATATATAATATATAAAATTGTATTCATAATGATATTGATGTATAATTAAAAACAATAGGTATTGTATATACTCTAGATATACTCTAGATTAAGATTACATAAATCAATAAAACTAACAATTGATTCAGGAGAGACCAGATAAGCATTGCTCAGTTCTGCAATAAACGTGAATATGGTTAGATTGCACCACAGGTGAGCGCATGCACAATACTAGTGAAAAGGTTAGAGGTTAAAAGAGAAGGTCTTTTCTACCAATGCCGATCAGAGCAGCATTACCTCACACAGACTGCCAACTGACCCACAGTGATGGCCGGTATGGGCTCTAGGATACACACATCTGTGCTGTTTAGTACATAGAAACCAGTGATAACATCCATTCATGTCCAGTTCATTTACAAACTGTGGGCAGATGACTTCACTTAAGCTTCATACACACATGCCATCCGCGGTGCCGACCCACAATGCACAATGTTTATGCACAGGCATTTCAGACGATAATCGCGCCGTGTACTGGCACTTTGTGTGCCCATATACTGCACAATTATTGGCTGAAACAGCTGTGCATACACATCATGCGTTGCGGGTCGGCACCCGCAATTGCACATGTGTATATAGTGTAGTAGTAAAAAGTAGAGTACTGTGATACTTTTTATGGCAAACAGTTTTATTTTAGTGAACAAGCTTTCAAGGGAACTCCCCGCTTCCTCAGGTCATAGTCAGTAGTGCTAAGACCTGATATAAGGGGATAGTTCCCTCGAAAAGCTTGTCCACTAAACTAAAAATAAAAATCTACTTTTTACACATATATTGGACTAATACAGCAAAAAAATTTGTAAAGCTAAGAATACACTTAAACGATAAAGGGACAATTTTGTTGGATCCCATGGAATAGCCCCTTTTCGTAACCTGTGTACTGCAGCTCTGAACGTTCCTGAATGGCCTCGGGTTGTTCTCAGAACTGAATAAGATTAAGGAAATGTGCATCCCGAACGTTCTCCCAAACGCTTGGGTCTGTGTGTAGGGTGATCATTAAAAAAATTCTGTCTGTCTGTTCTAAAGATCTGTAGTGTGGGTGCCCAGCTTAAAGCTGGGTACACACAGTACAGATTTTTTAAGATGTGTGTGAAGGCCCATCCATGGTTGCATCGGTCTGGTGGGATAATTACACTCTCGCTCATTGTGATAAAATTCTTCAGTGTCCCCTTGCAAGACACTCAGTGACCAGATAAACAAAACTTTGAAAACTTTTAAGGGCTGTGATCCGATGTCCAGTTTTAAAGGGAAAGTTCAGTGGAAAATATCAATATTTGAAAAATTCTTGGTTTGTATTATGTATACTTAGTTATTTTACATATTCTCTCCCGTTCTGAAAATCAGTTGATTTCATACCCTTTGCTGTTCCCTGCTGTTGACATTATGAGCTGACATTTCAGGTTCTAACGGTCTTCTTCTTCCCAGGATGCACCACATCCTTGGCATGTTTCCCCTTACCACTAGCTTTACCACTCTGCTGCTGTACATATTAAATACGTGCTATACAAGCAGAGGAGATTTCTCTTTTACAGATCAGGTAACTGAAGTTGCTAGGACCCTTAAAAACTGTAGATATGTGAAATCTATATGATGCAATGTTAATAATCAGTTTATTAATTAATGCTGTATGTCTGCACTGAACTGGCTACATTAACCTGCCAAAAATGTAATGTCAACCTTACAAGCTGTAGTACCAATAAATGTAGAAGACTAAGCATGTGGATTAGTATAGTGGGACACATCTACCTTTAATGAATGGTTACAGTGTGGTTCGTTCTTGTCATCTGCAACTATTTACTAAATGCTACATGCTAAGCAACATACAAAAACTCTATTTCAAACTTTTACCCCATTAAAATGTAGAAGAGATTAACACCATGTACTGAAGTGCATCAGTGTCAGGAGCATTAGAAAGGCTGCTATTTGCTGGCACTGTATAATATGCTACAATCAAGTTCACTGAGTTCTCCTTAGGACACCAAAAAGCCACTGTGAACAGAGCTACCTTAAGCTTCGCTGGGGAATCTTACAATCTCTCAGATGCCTCTCAGTAAGTCAAACATTGGAAAAGGCCTTTCCACCAGGACCTAAACTTGGAGGATGGAAAAAAGAAATGAATAAGAGGCAAGAGGACACGTGCACAATGGTGGAGAATGCGTGTGGGAGCAGGGAGTAAGTCATGCACCTTCAAGGCTGCTGCAAGAAATTCCATTAGCCATGCATCCTTTCACTTTAAACATCTTCTACACAATAACAGTCATAGAAAGAACCTGTACATAATAGTCTCGTCATTTATTCTATGTATTCAGTTACATCAACTGGACTTAAATGTTTAGTTCTAGAAGACGTTTTGCTAGTCATCCGACTGGCTTTCTCACTTCAAAATGACTTGTACAAGAATCTGTTGGCAATTATGTACCCTGGAAATTCCCAATTAGCATATCACAGCCAGGTGTTAAGGACCTACTGATGCAAGGTGTGATTGCGTTGAGGCTAAGATTGTTATAGGATGCCCAGGGTAAGGTGTCAAAACCACATTGTACATGGCAAAGAGTTGGTGTCGGAACCCCCTCCCCCCCATATCTCACCTCTATTCAGGCTTGAATTCATTAATTTTCACATAAATGGCCACCTTGACACCTCTCTTGAACTAGTCATGTTCCTTTGCCAATATGTAACATTACAATCTTTAAAGGTGGGGGTTCACACCACTGTCTGCCATGTACAATGCTGTTTTTACACCATATGCCAGTGCAATTAATTTGCACACAAATCAAATGTTAGCTTTTTATTGGTCTACTGCAATTTGATAACATCTTATTGGTTGCTGCAGATTAACAGCACCGGCAAACTTTTGCACATTAAATATGCCCAAATGTATTCAGAACCCAATTGTTTTATTTCCTAATATTGTCACAAAATTTTTCACCATTGTAAAGAGACTGACATGTAGATTATTAGAAAGAGGAGCTAAAAGGTGGAGATTTTAATGCTTCTACTCACCTGGATGTCACCACTGTAATGTCTTGTAGAGGGAGTGACATGTGACATGTAGTTATGGTGAATGTAGATGGGGTCTGGGGTAGGTTATTGATAGAATGGAACACTGAAACACACAAATGCTACATGTTAACCAGTACATTGAAAGAGGTTAGAACAGGCAGGTGATGTAATTGTGATAACTGCTATATGGCACTCTCATATGGATGTGCACATAAACAGCTAACATCATGGCTTTGAGGTAACAAAACAGTGGGAATGAAGAGTGTGACATGAGTTGCCCTTGAATTATGATTAGGAAACAATTGTCAATGCCTGCAAAGTTACCGAGTACCACTTAGTCTACTTATACCTGTGTTTATTGTGCTGCAAACAGAACACACAACATTTCGCACATTAAAGCCTTTGTCAAGTGTAAAGGTGCCCATACACTACGTACATGCCTATAGTGGCAAAATGTAAAATGTTCTTTCTATGTGTTCTATAATTCCCCCAAACCCCCAGAGTTTATTTCCTTCAGTTTCCTCCTCTGTTTCGAGATATATAAGTTAAAAGAAGTCAAGATTTCAATACACCACTCCTGCTTGAGCTGTCAAACAAATCCCCTAACAGCATGCTGGTGTAGTGTGTAGGCTTACACATATTTTAAAGCAAGTCTCCCAATTACTCTTTTCTGTTCATTAAAATGCTTGGCAAATACTGGGTCAAAACAAGTAAAGGGAAGCTTTCAAGCTTTCACCAATTTATTGCCTGTCAATCGGGCTGCAGTAATAAGGCAGGACTCGGTCTGTCCTAACTCCCCCCCTCCCTCTCCTTATGTAGCAAATATCTCCAGTGCAACGTAGATAATCTCTACAGGTTACATACGGAGGGGTTTTTTTTGTTTACAAAGGTTAGTGACATGTAGGAGGATTAATGCGCATGAGCGCGCTTGGTTCACAGACGCACTATTAGAATGGGAGAATAACAGAGAGGGGATGGGGATCTCTGCAGTAAATCAGACTGTGTGCAAACACGGAGCCACAGAGGAAGATGGGAATAAGGCACATACACTAACCTTTTTTTGTGTCTGGATTGGAGCAATGTATACATTTAACTAAGATCCCTTTAAGACGTTAGACAGAGTCCAATCTCTCATAACAATGTTTAATCTATCTAAGAACTGCCTATCCCGTTCTTTCATGCAATCAATTTGAGATTACAAAATGAAAGGGTCAGATAGGAACATCTCAGATAAAAACTGCTGCTGTAAAATGTGGTCTTAAGACATTAGATAGATATCTCAAATCTATCTAATGTCTGCCTAGTATATGGCCACTTATCTTTTCTAATTGCCATGTTAGTGACATCTTGTGGACAATACAATCCAGGCATAACATGCATCCAGTGTGCGTTACATTGCTACCATGTGGCCAAAGAGCTTTTTAAGAACAAACACAGGATCAAATGAGAGTCGAACTCCAAAGGTAAAGTGATACTTTATTTGTGACCAGACATCCACTCAAATGTTGTTTGCCCCCTTCTTCCGTTTGCCCCCTTCTTTTTAAGAAACACTTGTATCAATTTCCATTTTTAATTCAAAGTGATCAAAAGAAAATAATCCATTATAAACTAATGTGTTTGGCCACATAGAACACTAATTGGATGGTTTTTTTACTGTGATTGTCCAAAAGATGTCGCTAACCCCGAAAGGTTTGAAAAAGGTAGGATTTTTTACACTTGACAAAGCTATTGCAGCAGAAATGTTGTGTGTGTATAGAGTAATAAACAAGGTGATATCCCACTTGTGAGTGAAATAAGTGTAATGTGTGTGTATAGAGTAATAAACAAGGTAATATCCCACTTGTGAGTGAAATAAGTGTAATGTGTGTGTATAGAGTAATAGAAGCAAACACAGAGACGTGTAGAGGATATAATGGCTAAAACATAAACAGGGAGATTCAATAAAAGTTCTTATTGTTTAAAGTGGTGCTAATTTTACCCCAACCAATCAGATCTTCTTTAACATTTGAAAGCTAACATCTGATTGGTTGGGGCAAAATTAGCACCATTTTTAACGATAAGAACTTTTATTGAATAACCCTGAAAGTTTATTATCAAAAGAGTAAAAGATCGACAAATGATCACATGATAACAGAGATACACTGTCAGTATATCTAGTAATAATATCAAAAGGTAATCATAATCAATAAATCTCTGAATGCACCCCCGCTAGCCACATCCTGCCTAAGTCATTGGTCAAAAAGTATAGCTGTAGTCTAAGATACTTATCAGTGACGTCAGTGAGTAAATAGAAGTCCGTGCACGTTCACCATCAAGAGACTGCGTATCAAGGCCACACATCACAAAGTATCACATAGGTATCGGAGTAGCTAGAGAGGGGGTGCTAGCACCAAACGCGTTTCGCATCATAGCTTTTTCAATGGCGCTGAGAGAGTCAGGTACGGTGGCTATTTAAACATCAAACTACCAATCAGAGTGCCGACTAACGTCACGTGTCAAATAACATCACGTCATCAAGTCTCGCTACAAAACATCATCATCAGTACAACCAATCATAGTGTCATATGAAGTACAAGTAAAGAAAGTGTATCAGTTTCACACACTAAATCGTAAAAGTGTAGCTGTAACAAACATCTATCCATGCAGCAAATGAACATAGGGATCTAGTATCCATTGTGTATACAGAAAGAGGGCTGAGCACAGAGTACGAAATATACAGATATATAAAGTGATTCAATAAGAGGGAAAGCTAAAGAGCCGCCGTCCGATTGCCACAGTAACGTCTGGAACCAATTTTCAGCTTCCCCTCTTTAGCTTCCCCCTTATCCCTCTTATTGAATGTGTGAAACTGATACACTTTCTTTACTTGTACTTCATATGACAGTAACCACTTATGATTGGTTGTACTGATGATGATGCTTTGATCGCGAGACTTGATGACGTGGCGTTATTTGACACGTGACGTTAGTCGGCACTCTGATTGGTAGTTTGATACTATGGTATGATGAGAGACAGCCTACGAAGGATTAGGCGGCGTAACTATTACCCCTGCCACCCAACCCCCGCGACGGGGGGGGGGATGGGGTGTTTGAGGCGAGGGCATTAGGCCTTGGCCGTTAGAAGCGTCTCCACTAGAAGTCCCTATAATCCCTATATATCTATCTACCTGCTATCTATCTACTCTATCTAACTCTGCTATCTATCTATCTATCTAACCTCTGCTATCTATCTATCTAACTCTGCTATCTATCTACTCTCTGCTATCGAGCTATCTATCTATCTACTCGCTATCTAATCTATCTACTCTGCTATCTATCTATCACTCTCTATCTATCTAACTCTTCTATCTATCTAACTCTCTATCTTCTACTCTGCTACTATCTATCTCTATCTACTCTGCTACTCTGATACTATCGTATCTAACTCTCATCTATCTAACTCGTGCTATCTAGCTACTAAGCTACTCTATCTATCTATCTATCTAACTCTGCTATCTATCTATCTATCTAAACTCTCTATCTTCATCTATCTATCTCTAACATCTGCTATCGTATCTATCGTCTATCTACTAACTCTTCTATCTATCTATCTCTACTATCTATCTAACTCTGCTATCTATCTTATCTATCACTGGCCAATGAGCAACTTAGTAAAGTATAAATCTGTATGGCAGATCCCACAGACCGGAGAATTATAGGGGACTTCCAGTGGAGACGCTTCCTACCGGCCAATAGCAATGAATGTTGTACGTGCTGCCATCGAAGACTGTTGTACGACCGTGGTCAGCCCCATGTACTGATGTAAGGTGTTGTACACAACGTTAGGTGCAGGTGGTCCCCAAGCTTTTTCCCTTTACTTTATATAGGAGAACGCTCATGACTGTCTGTATTACAACTTCAAGGTGACAAGACAGAATCCTTAAGATTTGTACATTATGTACCCAGCTTATATCAAAACAGAGTTAAATCAATGCTAGGTGCTATTACAGTTAGTTTATGTTTTTCTTTAGCAGGTGATCTGATAAGCCTATATCTACTATATATTGATATTCTTTAAGTGACACTTTTCTACATTCAGACATGCACAGAAAGGGTTACATCAGTATGCTGCTAGCCATACTGGCCACATCATCTCTCTGCAGCCAATATGAAACTAGAAAGACACAATCACAATCAGTAAGGAAGACACCAAACATTTCTGAACTGAGCAGACGGGATCTATTTGCATCACTTACCCGATGACAAAGCACTGATGTCACGGCTTCTACCTCCAGTTTTATGTCAGGTAAAGTGTACACCTGGTGGTTTTCTTACTGTATTTTGTTTTATTACACCCCAATTGTACCGTCACACCAAGCATTCTGGACACCATAAACATAGATTAAATACAATAGTCTACACTTAGCTCAGCCTTGCTGATTTATTATGGGTGTCCACCTCTTCAGATATCATTTCAGAAGATTAATATAATGCAAAAAACTGCTTGTATCTCTTGACCTGATTAGATCTATACAGTGTTTCCAAGCAAGGGTCCCCATGCAGAGCTAAAAGTACTTCATATGGAAATCATGTGGACCTGGTTGTATTTATTATTTACCCTTCAACATTCTCATTATTAGTTACAATTATAGAATACCATGGTGCAGAGCTACAGGAAGAATAATGAAGTGAACATGATCTTAGCACATCTTTGTACAATGTATTTACCATAAGTGTACCTATTTAGGCTGAGGCCACACTCTAACGTGCTCCCGCTTGCACGTTACGCTCACGATTCTGTGCGTGTCTGTGCACGACATCGCGTTGCAGTGCATGATTCCTGATGTGTCACAATTTGAGCACATGCGCAATAAAATGCAGATCGCATGCGTTTCCGATTAACGGATCGCTCAGCTCACAGTGCACTCAACACTAGTGTGGCCACACCAATTGGGCCACACTAGTGTGCGCTTTTGAAAACGCAATCAGATTGTGCTTAAAAGCGCATCAGTGTGGCCTAGCCCTTAAAGAGGAATATTAAAGCACTAGCGAAACTGCAGGGGCCCGGCCCCTAGCATGTCCTGGTGACATCATGGGCCACTGTGTTAGGGTAGACTTTTACCTGGTAAGTTTTCTATCTTGGTATAAATGAGGGGACCATTTGCTCCTACAGTTGCTATTGAGATAAAGATTTGATGAAGTATTCAAATAGACAAATCGAAGCATGGATCACTGAGCATTATTGGTAATGTACAATAGCGGCTGTAAATGTACGGCCACGTCATTCATTTACACCAAACGTTCGTAGAATACCATGTGCAGTATTCTAAGAGAATCATAAACCTACATTCGTGGTATCGTAGATTTACGATCGTTATTGGAAATATACGATAATGATTGTAATTAAGGTCATATAAACAGATTAATAATTTAACTGATGTTAAAGGCGCGGTATTGCTTTTTAGTGATACTGCGCCTTTATAAAATAACCCTATTTTTATATTGAATAGCGATAGCAGCTCTGGGTAATCTCCCCCTATTAGAAGTCTACATGTCGCAGGCTAAGAACCATTTCATTAAATGTGTTTTGTATGTCTACACAAACACACAATGCAGCCTACATCATTGCCTTTAGAAAATGTTCTCTTATCTTCTAACAGAGAGAACTCTAGAAGTTGTACAAAAGTATGGATGACAGGTGAAAATGAACGGACGTCTATTAGAAGCGACAAGGCTGAATTAAAATGAATGCCGTTACAAAGCATCAGTGCAGGCCAATCACATACCCTCCAACATATCTACATACATTTAGAGAAACAACATGGTGCAGAGGTGAGATATGTATTGAACCTGACCTTACACACAAAATTCACACAGTCTGACCACAAGAAACACTTACCTGATGATGATTATAGAATCTGCACAATGGTTCCTGGTGTAATACAGTAACTGCAGACAGCATATTAACCCAATCCTTTTATTGTATACCACAAACGTTCCATGGTAAGGAGAATTTGCAGGAAAGCGACTATGGTGGGTGGATGGTTTGGTCGTCGGAGTTTAGAAGATCCCAATCCTGTGTCTTATTAAACGTTTGCTCCATTCCATTGAATAGACTCCTGAGGATGTGCCTTTAACTTCCCAATAAAGCTTGGGGGGGGCCAAAATATATTTTAAGTTCATTTTTCAGCAACCAAGTGGATCCAATATGACCTGTCTCTATTAAGGACTTGGGTTTAAACTGATGTTTGCTGTGGGTGTTGCAGTGCTCCATGTTTGATGAGAAACGAGTGGGACAAACCCTAATAAAGTAACATCAAAGTCACTTGTTTCCCTATGTTTTCTTAATCTTATGTGTAGTAAATGAGATTAGGGATATACACCCTGGGTTGGACTTGTTCCTTTCTGCATAAACAGCAGAGTTTGCAGCTTATTAAAATCCAAAAGGAAGCATATCAAATAAGTCCAGCAAGGCTAAGTCAGAATGAATACAGGTATGGCATTTATAATTAGGGCTCCACTGATTACAAACGGATTGCATTAAGGCTGAGGCTGCCCTGTTCTGCATCGGCGCATGGTTCACACCGCAACTCAATGTACATGCGATTTTCAAGAAAATTGAGATTGCATCGCATGCAGTATGGCTAACCCTATTGACATGAACTGCTCGCCATTCTCACCTGCTAACGGATCGCAGGCGCAATAAGCGTGTGAGAAACATCGCTAATGTGGCCTAAACCTTAAACTGCATTTCTGTCTGACTCACTCTTTCTGCATGTGTTTTTAGGTGGCTAATTTTCCACAGATATAGAAACCCTACAACAATGTGCAGAGCTGCAAGTGGAGGATAATGTATTGAACCTGATCTCAGAATAGTTCTGTGCAAGTATTTCCTCATAGTGTACTATTTAAGGTGAATGTTGAGGGTAGGTGCTTATATTAATTTCAAAGTGTTGAACTCAAATGAATATAAATTAATTAAAATGTACATGAGGTACCATGCAACCTCGGAAACTTTCCTTTAAATTATCACACGCAATGTTGTACCATATACACTTTATCAGGCAGCCCTGCAGTACCAAATACATTAGTACAAAGAGTTTACTGCAAGCATATTCTGTCATCTTTAAAAGATGTGGCTACAGACATGAAATATATAAAATAAAGGAAGATCATTCGTGACCGCCATACATAATGATCAGACACCAACTTCTATAGTTTAGTACAAGGAACCGACCATGACTAACGAAATTTTCCGTTCGTAACTAGCAGTTCCGATGTCACACTTTTGTCCATCAAACATTGTTATGGCTTACACACATTAGCATAAAAAGCCCATCCTCTCATTACCACATGGTCCTTTATGCTAATCTGTACACATCTTAGTGATACTTATAACACCACACAGTCCGAACTAACTCCAACATTCGCACACAGCAATGTAGTATCCACTCATTAGCACATAGCCCTGCAGTGCCACCAACATAAGCACACATCCTTGCACTTCAAACAACATTAACATCCAGACCTGCAGTACCACCCACATTAGCACACATCACTATTGTATCAACCTCATTAGCCCTGTTCTCCACATACATTATCACACAGGCCTGAGTTCCCACACATTAGCACATTGCCCGCAGTTCCCTACACATTGCACATTGCCCGCAGTCCCCTCCACATTAGCACACTGCTCCTGCAGTACCCTCCACATTACCCACTGCCCTGCATTACCCTCCACATTATCACACAGCCTCAGTGCCCTCCACATTAGCACACTGCCCTGCAGTACCCTACACATTAGCACATTGCCCTGCAGTACCCTCCACATTACACATTGCCCTGCGGTACCCTACCATTAGCACATTGCCCTGCAGTACCCTCCACATTAGCACACTGCCCTGCAGTACCCTACATATTAGCAACAGCCCTGCAGTACCCTCCACATTAGCACATGCCTGCAGTACCCTCCACATTAGCACACTGCCCTGCATTACCTACACATTAGCACATTGCCCTGCAGTACCCTACACATTAGAACACTGCCTGCAGTACCCTACACATTACACACTGCCCTGAGCTACCTACATATTACACCCAGCCCTGCAGTACCCTCCACATTAGCACATTGCCCTGCATTACCCTCCACATTAGCACACTGCCCTGCATTACCCTACACATTAGCACACTGCCCTGCAGTACCCTACATATAGCACACAAGCCCTGCAGTACCCTCCACATTAGCACATTGCCCTGCAGTACCCTCCACATTAGCACACTGCCCTGCATACCCTCCACATTAGCACACAGCCCTTACCTCCACATTAGCACATTGCCCTGCATACCCTCCACATTAGCACACTGCCCCTGAGTACCCTCCACATTAGCACACAGCCCTGCATACCCTCCACATTAGCACATTGCCCCTGCAGTACCCTCCACATTAGCACACTGCCCTGCATACCTCCACTTAGCACACACGCTCAGTACCCTCCACATTAGCACACAGCCCTGCAGTACCCTCCACATAAGCACAAAGGCCTACGTATCACCCATATTGGCACACAGGCCTTTAGCACCACTCACTATAAGCACACAGGCCTGTACTGCCATCCCAAAAAATCCAAAGAAAAATTGTGAGCAATAGAGATTTCAGTTTCTTACAGCATTTACAGTTTTTATTCCACTAAGCCTGGAAACTGGCCATATACTGCACTTATATGCAGGCCATATATTGCCAACTTTCCAACAACCATCTTGGGTGATCATTATGTAAATGGTCAAGGCCAGGAATGTTTACAGGTAGTCAACTGGGTGGCCAATATTAGTTCCAGTTAAAGATTGTACATTGTATCCACCTAATATCGGGTTCATGTGTATGTGGCCAGCATTAAACTCGCCCTGTCACCCCTTAAAATCAATAAATTCCCATTTCACTGAGACATCATTATATATTAGTCATATATACAGCCTTAAAGACCTAAAAGTCACAGTGCTCATGGGAAATTTCAGATCCCAAAAGGAAGGTTAGAATGGAATGTAAACTTATCACAAAATTTGGGACTCTGGACTCAACAAAGACCTAAAACTTTACGTGTCACTATGTTTCTAATCTTAATGTCATGTGGAGTTAATCAGACTAAATTCCTCTAAACCACCCAAACCCATAAATATCTCCATTTTACCAGACCTCCTGGACACTAAAGTGTACTGATTGTTTGTTTAACCCTTGCTAATTCTTTTATTACTGCGTGGTGATCATTGAATGTGTATTTACTGTTGTTATTACGACAGCCATTGCCAATCAGGCATGGGGGCAAAAGATAACATCTGTGTAATGTCAGAAAGTCTTTGTTCTAGTATGTATAAAATAGAGTCTTTAGATTAGTATTGTATCATGCCTGAGGAAAGCCTAGTGCTTCGAAAGCTTGCATTTCAATCATTTTAGTTAGCCAATAAAAGGTATTACTTTATATCCAAGATGTCTTCACTTTCATCTATGGCTAACACGGTACAATTCTCTACTACACATATATAGCCATATAAAAAACATCGATCCTGTGCAAACAAATATTAAGGCCAAGACTTTGGACATAGTGATTGCAGAAGTATAGACACATGAACATGTTTATAACGTATACAAATATACCTTCTTGTATAAAATATTTAAACAGATTTGGGTTATTTTTCCAAGGTTCTGATAAACAAAATGGAGCTTCAAACAAAATATCAATAAATAATGTTTTCATTACATTATTTATAAAATAGTATTAAAAGAGAATAGAACTTTGGGGAAGATAAGCCATCCATACATTAGAATTTTTCAAAAAGCACAAGTGACCATAAATGTTATAATGTAACCAAAAGCATTTCTATTACCATGTAAGTATGACACACTTGCTTAGTTTTTGGCAAAGCACTAAACAGAGAATGGGGTTGCTTCCAAGTCACATGACCAACTATGAATTCTTCACAACAGAATTAAAAAAAAAACAGGCAATGTAATATGCTCTCCTCCATGGTACTAACATAATGGCGCTCCTGTGATGCACAATCATTATTCCCAACTACATCGAAATAAGTGGGTTTTGCATGAAATTACATTTCCCTGAAAGTCTAGTTCCCAGTAAGCCAAGGAAGTAATTTAATTGCATAGGACCTTGGAATTAACCTAAGCTTAGTTTCCTTTACGTGATTTTCAATAAACATTCACTAATCTATAAATTTGCATATGATCATCTTCGCAGAGATTGTTATTTATTCAAGAGTTAGAGCTGGTACACCAGTAACGATAAATCCCTGATACCGCGGATGCGACGATGTTCATAGGAGAACTGCTAGGGACTGTGTGTATGCAGATCAATGATCTGTAGTGTGTGTACCAGCTTACTGGTAGTTTTCCTGATGAGTTAACCTTACCAAAACCAGAAATGCGAATCACAGTCCTGATAACTTTTGTTAAACATTTCTCTTATCCATAGAGTAGAAGATGGATTCTTTCCAAAATCAGAACCTTCTCATATAAATCCTTCTAAAACAAGGTGCAAACATCATCTTCAGAAAATTCAGAAACAGCATTTCAGCCAAGGTAAATGGTTTTAGATACATGCTCCAGAAATATTAAGCAATTTTTTATATCCAATATGTATTTCATTACAATGCTGTAATGTAAGTATTGTCCAGATTAACTAAACATTGTAGCTTATGTCTTCTTGTTTTAAACAAACTAAAGGTTTGTTTGTTCCAACGGGTGTCTGGTCTTGAGCCAGCAAAGATTTTGATTTTATCTTGGAGGATTTGGGGGTTGTCCAGCTCTTGAAAGGAGACAATTCCTCTTTCCACCACCTGCGATAAGCCAAGCCTTCTTAGCTGTCCTACTAAATTGATGCTAAAAATGCTTTTCTGGTTTCTGGAGTTCTCTGGGGGGTTATTTGCTGAACCACCCCCTGCGTGGACCCTGCCAATCCCAGACCTCCCAAAGTCTTTTCCCATCCTGTTCTGAATGAGTCCTTGTTTACTGCTAGAGCTGGTTGCTCTACTTGCCCTCTAGATTCGATTTTTTGGTTGGCTTAGTGGGTTGCAGTATCCCATGTTCCTTTAAAAGTGTAACCAGTCCCAAGGGGGTTTATGTTTTGATCCTGTGCTGTCTGGGTGATAAGTTGTGGTTGTTTGTCGCTGTCTTTGGATTCCAAACTGACTGATTTCAGGCTTTCAAAGCTTCGAGAAGAGGGAAGAACTGTATTACGAAGACTAGGGAAAGCAAATGCAAAACATTATAAAAATTATACACTGACCATTGTTTTAAAAGTTTGTCAAGTAAATGGTTATGTTTGGCATGAATACTCAAGTCTACTAAGTAACAAGTTCTTTGACCACACATGTAAAAAGCCAGTTAACGGATATTCTGAATCTTAGGATGTACGAAAAGCATTGCCTGTCACTCTACAAATACCCCAAGATGTATTAGGAATTCCACCCAAATTCAGAAATCGCCTAGAATCACCAAGATAATCAAATTGTTAATACATGGTAACATAGTAATTGAGTTGAAATTGAATGACATCGCTCATCTATTCCACCATTATAACCTAATCATTACCCTACTAACAGTTATCAAGAGCAAGGATAGGCAACCAGTAGTTGTCTACTGGTTGCCTATCCAGAGGATCAACTAAAATTCTTTCCAACTCCAAATGGCTATCGGAAAGTTTTCCTGGATCAACCAAAACTACAGTATATGTATTAATACCATATATTGGGTACACACTATCCAACTTTTCAGACCGACCAACATTACCATATTATGGTTGGGTCAAAAATTGGATGGTGTATTTGTGGGTGGCTGCAACTGATCTTGGTTGTCCGATGATCCAGAAATATCTGGCTACTTGCCATACCAACATGATTCGTTCCCGTTCAACCCGCTAGCTAGCGGCCGATCCAAATGAAAAATGTGCTGCTGTGCACCCAGCCTAAAATTCAAAGTGCAGTTAATACAGTTTTCATAAAATCCTTGCAATTGTAATTATTTACAGTTTTAAAACATTGTGCTGCACAGAATCCAAATTAGACAAAAAATATTAGCTGACAATAAAAGAGGAACTAAAGGAGACACCCATCCCCCTTCCAGTTAGTTATAATCACGCTGACAGGCTTAATCACATTTGGGTTATTTAATTAGAGGTGCAAAATTTTGCACAAGTTCTTATTGTTGTGAGCCGTAAAAAGTGTATTGGATGCTGCAGAATAAAAGAATAGGTAATATTCGCACCTTAAATTATAATTCTTGAATTCCTTAAATTCCTGAATGAACATCCTACAAGGAGTGACCAGAGCAGATGTTCACCCTGGTAAATACAAGATAACATTTGAGTTATTTTTTCCCTCTGTTTATCATCATGAAACTGTCCTGAAAGTGGTAATTTTCCCACAAATACTGAAGCAGAGATTTACGGTAGATCCAATGACCCTTTATTTTAGGGATTTACTGTAGCCCATCTTTAATATTTCAGTATAAATATCAATTTCACACCAAGACAAAACTTCTCACTGTATTTCCTGCTCCACATTCATTATATAGTTTTAGTTTTCCTTGTTCAAATCAAATTCCAGTTTAAATTGCAACGATTCTCTGTGCAGTGTGTTACATACCAGTTATATAAACAAAATGACACAATTAGTGCAGGACATGGCGTTTAGAGTGCACCATAATATCTACAGTAGGTATTGCCTACCTAGCTAATTAACGTGGCAATGCTGCTGGTCTCTGCCTCCAGTTTTGAGGGGTTTGATTATATATATATAATATATAAAATTGTATTCATAATGATATTGATGTATAATTAAAAACAATAGGTATTGTATATACTCTAGATATACTCTAGATTAAGATTACATAAATCAATAAAACTAACAATTGATTCAGGAGAGACCAGATAAGCATTGCTCAGTTCTGCAATAAACGTGAATATGGTTAGATTGCACCACAGGTGAGCGCATGCACAATACTAGTGAAAAGGTTAGAGGTTAAAAGAGAAGGTCTTTTCTACCAATGCCGATCAGAGCAGCATTACCTCACACAGACTGCCAACTGACCCACAGTGATGGCCGGTATGGGCTCTAGGATACACACATCTGTGCTGTTTAGTACATAGAAACCAGTGATAACATCCATTCATGTCCAGTTCATTTACAAACTGTGGGCAGATGACTTCACTTAAGCTTCATACACACATGCCATCGCGGTGCCGACCCACAATGCACAATGTTTATGCACAGGCATTTCAGACGATAATCGCGCCGTGTACTGGCACTTTGTGTGCCCATATACTGCACAATTATTGGCTGAAACAGCTGTGCATACACATCATGCGTTGCGGGTCGGCACCCGCAATTGCACATGTGTATATAGTGTAGTAGTAAAAAGTAGAGTACTGTGATACTTTTTATGGACAAACAGTTTTATTTTAGTGAACAAGCTTTCAAGGGAACTCCCCGCTTCCTCAGGTCATAGTCAGTAGTGCTAAGACCTGATATAAGGGGATAGTTCCCTCGAAAAGCTTGTCCACTAAACTAAAATAAAAATCTACTTTTTACACATATATTGGACTAATACAGCAAAAAAATTTGTAAAGCTAAGAATACACTTAAACGATAAAGGGACAATTTTGTTGGATCCCATGGAATAGCCCCTTTTCGTAACCTGTGTACTGCAGCTCTGAACGTTCCTGAATGGCCTCGGGTTGTTCTCAGAACTGAATAAGATTAAGGAAATGTGCATCCCGAACGTTCTCCCAAACGCTTGGGTCTGTGTGTAGGGTGATCATTAAAAAAATTCTGTCTGTCTGTTCTAAAGATCTGTAGTGTGGGTGCCCAGCTTAAAGCTGGGTACACACAGTACAGATTTTTTAAGATGTGTGTGAAGGCCCATCCATGGTTGCATCGGTCTGGTGGGATAATTACACTCTCGCTCATTGTGATAAAATTCTTCAGTGTCCCCTTGCAAGACACTCAGTGACCAGATAAACAAAACTTTGAAAACTTTTAAGGGCTGTGATCCGATGTCCAGTTTTAAAGGGAAAGTTCAGTGGAAAATATCAATATTTGAAAAATTCTTGGTTTGTATTATGTATACTTAGTTATTTTACATATTCTCTCCCGTTCTGAAAATCAGTTGATTTCATACCCTTTGCTGTTCCCTGCTGTTGACATTATGAGCTGACATTTCAGGTTCTAACGGTCTTCTTCTTCCCAGGATGCACCACATCCTTGGCATGTTTCCCCTTACCACTAGCTTTACCACTCTGCTGCTGTACATATTAAATACGTGCTATACAAAGCAGAGGAGATTTCTCTTTTACAGATCAGGTAACTGAAGTTGCTAGGACCCTTAAAAACTGTAGATATGTGAAATCTATATGATGCAATGTTAATATCAGTTTATTAATTAATGCTGTATGTCTGCACTGAACTGGCTACATTAACCTCGCCAAAAATGTAATGTCAACCTTACAAGCTGTAGTACCAATAAATGTAGAAGACTAAGCATGTGGATTAGTATAGTGGGACACATCTACCTTTAATGAATGGTTACAGTGTGGTTCGTTCTTGTCATCTGCAACTATTTACTAAATGCTACATGCTAAGCAACATACAAAAACTCTATTTCAAACTTTTACCCCATTAAAATGTAGAAGAGATTAACACCATGTACTGAAGTGCATCAGTGTCAGGAGCATTAGAAAGGCTGCTATTTGCTGGCACTGTATAATATGCTACAATCAAGTTCACTGAGTTCTCCTTAGGACACCAAAAAGCCACTGTGAACAGAGCTACCTTAAGCTTCGCTGGGGAATCTTACAATCCTCTCAGATGCCTCTCAGTAAGTCAAACATTGGAAAAGGCCTTTCCACCAGGACCTAAACTTGAGGATGGAAAAAAGAAATGAATAAGAGGCAAGAGGACACGTGCACAATGGTGGAGAATGCGTGTGGGAGCAGGGAGTAAGTCATGCACCTTCAAGGCTGCTGCAAGAAATTCCATTAGCCATGCATCCTTTCACTTTAAACATCTTCTACACAATAACAGTCATAGAAAGAACCTGTACATAATAGTCTCGTCATTTATTCTATGTATTCAGTTACATCAACTGGACTTAAATGTTTAGTTCTAGAAGACGTTTTGCTAGTCATCCGACTGGCTTTCTCACTTCAAAATGACTTGTACAAGAATCTGTTGGCAATTATGTACCCTGGAAATTCCCAATTAGCATATCACAGCCAGGTGTTAAGGACCTACTGATGCAAGGTGTGATTGCGTTGAGGCTAAGATTGTTATAGGATGCCCAGGGTAAGGTGTCAAAACCACATTGTACATGGCAAAGAGTTGGTGTCGGAACCCCCTCCCCCCCATATCTCACCTCTATTCAGGCTTGAATTCATTAATTTTCACATAAATGGCCACCTTGACACCTCTCTTGAACTAGTCATGTTCCTTTGCCAATATGTAACATTACAATCTTTAAAGGTGGGGGTTCACACCACTGTCTGCCATGTCAATGCTGTTTTTACACATATGCCAGTGCAATTAATTTGCACACAAATCAAATGTTAGCTTTTTATTGGTCTACTGCAATTTGATAACATCTTTTGGTTGCTGCAGATTAACAGCACCGGCAAACTTTTGCACATTAAATATGCCCAAATGTATTCAGAACCCAATTGTTTTATTTCTAATATTGTCACAAAATTTTTCACCATTGTAAGAGACTGACATGTAGATTATTAGAAAGAGGAGCTAAAAGGTGAGATTTTAATGCTTCTACTCACCTGGATGTCACCACTGTAATGTCTTGTAGAGGGAGTGACATGTGACATGTAGTTATGGTGAATGTAGATGGGTCTGGGGTAGGTTATTGATAGAATGGAACACTGAAACACACAAATGGACTACATGTTAACCAGTACATTGAAAGAGTGTTAGAACGGCAGGTGATGTAATTGTGATAACTGCTATATGGCACTCTCATATGGATGTGCACATAAACAACTAACATCATGGCTTTGAGGTAACAAAACAGTGGGAATGAAGAGTGTGACATGAGTTGCCCTTGAATTATGATTAGGAAACAATTGTCAATGCCTGCAAAGTTACTGAGTACCACTTAGTCTACTTATACCTGTGTTTATTGTGCTGCAAACAGAACACACAACATTTCGCACATTAAAGCCTTTGTCAAGTGTAAAGGTGCCCATACACTACGTACAGTGCATCTATAGTGGCAAAATGTAAAATGTTCTTTCTATGTGTTCTATAATTCCCCCAAACCCCCAGAGTTTATTTCCTTCAGTTTCCTCCTCTGTTTCGAGATATATAAGTTAAAAGAAGTCAAGATTTCAATACACCACTCCTGCTTGAGCTGTCAAACAAATCCCCTAACAGCATTCTGGTGTAGTGTGTAGGCTTACACATATTTTAAAGCAAGTCTCCCAATTACTCTTTTCTGTTCATTAAAATGCTTGGCAAATACTGGGTCAAAACAAGTAAAGGGAAGCTTTCAAGCTTTCACCAATTTATTGCCTGTCAATCGGGCTGCAGTAATAAGGCAGGACTCGGTCTGTCCTAACTCCCCCCCTCCCTCTCCTTATGTAGCAAATATCTCCAGTGCAACGTAGATAATCTCTACAGGTTACATACGGAGGGGTTTTTTTTGTTTACAAAGGTTAGTGACATGTAGGAGGATTAATGCGCATGAGCGCGCTTGGTTCACAGACGCACTATTAGAATGGGAGAATAACAGAGAGGGGATGGGGATCTCTGCAGTAAATCAGACTGTGTGCAAACACGGAGCCACAGAGGAAGATGGGAATAAGGCACATACACTAACCTTTTTTTGTGTCTGGATTGGAGCAATGTATACATTTAACTAAGATCCCTTTAAGACGTTAGACAGAGTCCAATCTCTCATAACAATGTTTAATCTATCTAAGAACTGCCTATCCCGTTCTTTCATGCAATCAATTTGAGATTACAAAATGAAAGGGTCAGATAGGAACATCTCAGATAAAAACTGCTGCTGTAAAATGTGGTCTTAAGACATTAGATAGATATCTCAAATCTATCTAATGTCTGCCTAGTATATGGCCAGCTTATCTTTTCTAATTGCCATGTTAGTGACATCTTGTGGACAATACAATCCAGGCATAACATGCATCCAAGTGTGCGTTACATTGCTACCATGTGGCCAAAGAGCTTTTTAAGAACAAACACAGGATCAAAATGAGAGTCGAACTCCAAAGGTAAAGTGATACTTTATTTGTGACCAGACATCCACTCAAATGTTGTTTGCCCCCTTCTTCCGTTTGCCCCCTTCTTTTTAAGAAACACTTGTATCAATTTCCATTTTTAATTCAAAGTGATCAAAAGAAAATAATCCATTATTAAACTGAATGTTTGGCCACATAGAACACATAATTGGATGGTTTTTTTACTGTGATTGTCCAAAAGATGTCGCTAACCCCGAAAGGTTTGAAAAAGGTAGGATTTTTTACACTTGACAAAGGCTATTGCAGCAGAAATGTTGTGTGTGTATAGAGTAATACAAAGGTGATATCCCACTTGTGAGTGAAATAATGTAATGTGTGTGTAAGAGTAATAACAAGGTAATATCCCACTTGTGAGTGAAATAAGTGTAATGTGTGTGTATAGAGTAATAGAAGCAAACACAGAGACGTGTAGAGGATATAAATGGCTAAAACATAAACAGGGAGATTCAATAAAAGTTCTTATTGTTTAAAGTGGTGCTAATTTTACCCCAACCAATCAGATCTTCTTTAACATTTGAACTAACATCTGATTGGTTGGGGCAAAATTAGCACCATTTTTCGATAAGACTTTTATTGAATAACCCTGAAAGTTTATTATCAAAAGAGTAAAAGATCGACAAATGATCACATGATAACAGAGATACACTGTCAGTATATCTAGTAATAATATCAAAAGGTAATCATAATCAATAAATCTCTGAATGCACCCCCGCTAGCCACATCCTGCCTAAGTCATTGGTCAAAAAGTATAGCTGTAGTCTAAGATACTTATCAGTGACGTCAGTGAGTAAATAGAAGTCCGTGCACGTTCACCATCAAGAGACTGCGTATCAAGGCCACACATCACAAAGTATCACATAGGTATCGGAGTAGCTAGAGAGGGGGTGCTAGCACCAAACGCGTTTCGCATCATAGCTTTTTCAATGGCGCTGAGAGAGTCAGGTACGGTGGCTATTTAAACATCAAACTACCAATCAGAGTGCCGACTAACGTCACGTGTCAAATAACATCACGTCATCAAGTCTCGCTACAAAACATCATCATCAGTACAACCAATCATAGTGTCATATGAAGTACAAGTAAAGAAAGTGTATCAGTTTCACACACTAAATCGTAAAAGTGTAGCTGTAACAAACATCTATCCATGCAGCAAATGAACATAGGGATCTAGTATCCATTGTGTATACAGAAAGAGGGCTGAGCACAGAGTACGAAATATACAGATATATAAAGTGATTCAATAAGAGGGAAAGCTAAAGAGCCGCCGTCCGATTGCCACAGTAACGTCTGGAACCAATTTTCAGCTTCCCCTCTTTAGCTTCCCCTCTTATTGAATGTGTGAAACTGATACACTTTCTTTACTTGTACTTCATATGACAGTAACCACTTATGATTGGTTGTACTGATGATGATGCTTTGATCGCGAGACTTGATGACGTGGCGTTATTTGACACGTGACGTTAGTCGGCACTCTGATTGGTAGTTTGATACTTAAATAGCCGACCGTACACGGACTCTCTCAGCGCCATTGAAAAAGTTATGATGCAAAACGCGTTTGGGTGCTAGACACCCCTCTCTCGCTACTCCGATACCTATGTGATGTGTGGCCTTGATACGCAGTCCTCTTGATGGTGAACCGTGCACTATGGTATATGAGAGACAGCCTACGAAGGATTAGGCGGCGTAACTATTACCCCTGCCCACCACAACCCCCGCGACCGGGGGGGGGGATGGGGTGTTTGAGGCGAGGGCATTAGGCCTTGGCCGTTAGAAGCGTCTCCACTAGAAGTCCCTATAATTCCCTATATATCTAATCTACCTGCTATCTATCTACTCTATCTAACTCTGCTATCTATCTATCTATCTAACCTCTGCTATCTATCTATCTAACTCTGCTATCTATCTATCTACTCTGCTATCGAGCTATCTATCTATCTACTCTGCTATCTAATCTATCTACTCGTGCTATCTATCTATCGAACTCTGCTATCTATCTAAACTCTTGCTATCTATCTAACTCTGCTATCTTCTACTCTGCTACTATCTTCTATCTACTCTGCTACTCTGACTATCTATCGTATCTAACTCTCATCTATCTAACTACGTGCTATCTAGCTACAACTCTCTATCTATCTATCTATCTAACTCTGCTATCTATCTATCTATCTAACTCTCTATCTCTGCATCATCTATCGTCTAACTCTGCTATCTATCTATCGTCTATCTACTAACTCTCTATCTATCTATCTCTACTATCTATCTAACTCTGCTATCTATCTTATCTATCACTGGCCAATGAGCAACTTAGTAAAGTATAAATCTGTATGGCAGATCCCACAGGACGGAGAATTATAGGGGACTTCCAGTGGAGACGCTTCCTACCGGCCAATAGCAATGAATTGTTTACGTCTGCCATCGAAGACTGTTGTACGCCGTGGTCAGCCCCATGTACTGAGTGATAAGGTGTTGTACACAACTTAGGTGCAGGTGGTCCAAGCTTTTTCCCTTTACTTTATATAGGAGAACGCTCATGACTGTCTGTATTACACCTTTCAAAGGTGACAGACAGAATCCTTAAGATTTGTACATTATGTACCCAGCTTATATCAAAAGCAGAGTTAAATCAATGCATAGGTGCTATTACAGTTAGTTTTATGTTTTTACTTGTAGCAGGTGATCTGATAAGCCTATAATCTACTATATATTGATATTCTTTAAGTGACACTATTTCTACATTCCAGACATGCACAGAAAGGGTTACATCAGTATGCTGCTAGCCATACTGGCCACATCATCTCTCTGCAGCCAATGATGAAACTAAAAGACACAATCACAATCAGTAAGGAAGACACCAAACATTTCTGAACTGAGCAGACGGGATCTATTTGCATCACTTACCCATGACAAAGCACTGATGTCACGAGCTTCTACCTCCAGTTTTATTCAGGTAAAGTGTTACACCTGGTGGTTTTCTTACTGTATTTTGTTTTATTACACCCCAATTGTACCGTCACACCAAGCATTCTGGACACCATAAACATAGATTAAATACAATGAGTCTACACTTAGCTCAGCCTTGCTGATTATATTATGGGTGTCCACCTCTTCAGATATCATTTCAGAAAGATTAATATAATGCAAAAAACTGCTTGTATCTCTGACCTGATTAGATCTATACAGTGTTTCCAAGCAAGGGTCCCCATGCAGAGCTAAAAGTACTTCATATGGAAATCATGTGGACCTGGTTGTATTCTATTATTTACCCTTCAACATTCTCATTATTAGTTACAATTATAGAATACCATGGTGCAGAGCTACAAGGAAAGAATAATGAAGTGAACTGATCTTAGCACATCTTTGTACAATGTATTTACCATAAGTTGTACCTATTTAGGCTGAGGCCACACTCTAACGTGCTCCCGCTTGCACGTTACGCTCACGATTCTGTGCGTGTCTGTGCACGACATCGCGTTGCAGTGCAGATTCCTGATTGTCACAATTTGAGCACATGCGCAATAAAATGCAGATCGCATGCGTTTCCGATTAACGGATCGCTCAGCTCACATGCACCTCAACACTAGTGGTGGCCACACCAATTGGGCCACACTAGTGTGCGCTTTTGAAAACGCAATCAGATTGTGCTTAAAAGCGCATCAGTTGGCCTAGCCCTTAAAGAGGAATATTAAAGCACTAGCGAAACTGCAGGGGCCCGGCCCCTAGCATGTCCTGGTGACATCATGGGCCACTGTGTTAAGGGTAGACTTTTACCTGGTAAGTTTTCTATCTTGGTATAAATGAGGGGACCATTTGCTCCTACAGTTGCTATTGAGATAAAGATTTGTGAAGTATTCAAATAGACAAATCGAAGCATGGATTCACTGAGCATTATTGGTAATGTACAATAGCGGCTGTAAATGTACGGCCACGTCATTCATTTACACCAAACGTTCGTAGAATACCATGTGCAGTATTCTAAGAGAATCATAAACCTACATTCGTGGTATCGTAGATTTACGATCGTTATTGGAAATATACGATAATGATTGTAATTAAGGTCATTAAACAGATTAATAATTTAACTGATGTTAAAGGCGCGGTATTGCTTTTTAGTGATACTGCGCCTTTATAAAATACCCTATTTTTATATTGAATAGCGATAGCAGCTCTGGGTAATCTCCCCCTATTAGAAGTCTACATGTCGCAGGCTAAGAACCATTTCATTAAATGTGTTTTGTATGTCTACACAAACACACAATGCAGCCTACATCATTGCCTTTAGAAAATGTTCTCTTATCTTCTAACAGAGAGAACTCTAGAAGTTGTACAAAAGTATGGATGACAGGTGAAAATGAACGGACGTCTATTAGAAGCGACAAGGCTGAATTAAAATGAATGCCGTTACAAAGCATCAGTGCAGGCCAATCACATACCCTCCAACATATCTACATACATTTAGAGAAACAACATGGTGCAGAGGTGAGATATGTATTGAACCTGACCTTACACACAAAATTCACACAGTCTGACCACAAGAAACACTTACCTGATGATGATTATAGAATCTGCACAATGGTTCCTGGTGTAATACAGTAACTGCAGACAGCATATTAACCCAATCCTTTTATTGTATACCACAAACGTTCCATGGTAAGGAGAATTTGCAGGAAAGCGACTATGGTGGGTGGATGGTTTGGTCGTCGGAGTTTAGAAGATCCCAATCCTGTGTCTTATTAAACGTTTGCTCCATTCCATTGAATAGACTCCTGAGGATGTGCCTTTAACTTCCCAATAAAGCTTGGGGGGGGCCAAAATATATTTTAAGTTCATTTTTCAGCAACCAAGTGGATCCAATATGACCTGTCTCTATTAAGGACTTGGGTTTAAACTGATGTTTGCTGTGGGTGTTGCAGTGCTCCATGTTTGATGAGAAACGAGTGGGACAAACCCTAATAAAGTAACATCAAAGTCACTTGTTTCCCTATGTTTTCTTAATCTTATGTGTAGTAAATGAGATTAGGGATATACACCCTGGGTTGGACTTGTTCCTTTCTGCATAAACAGCAGAGTTTGCAGCTTATTAAAATCCAAAAGGAAGCATATCAAATAAGTCCAGCAAGGCTAAGTCAGAATGAATACAGGTATGGCATTTATAATTAGGGCTCCACTGATTACAAACGGATTGCATTAAGGCTGAGGCTGCCCTGTTCTGCATCGGCGCATGGTTCACACCGCAACTCAATGTACATGCGATTTTCAAGAAAATTGAGATTGCATCGCATGCAGTATGGCTAACCCTATTGACATGAACTGCTCGCCATTCTCACCTGCTAACGGATCGCAGGCGCAATAAGCGTGTGAGAAACATCGCTAATGTGGCCTAAACCTTAAACTGCATTTCTGTCTGACTCACTCTTTCTGCATGTGTTTTTAGGTGGCTAATTTTCCACAGATATAGAAACCCTACAACAATGTGCAGAGCTGCAAGTGGAGGATAATGTATTGAACCTGATCTCAGAATAGTTCTGTGCAAGTATTTCCTCATAGTGTACTATTTAAGGTGAATGTTGAGGGTAGGTGCTTATATTAATTGTCAAAGTGTTGAACTCAAATGAATATAAATTAATTAAAATGTACATGAGGTACCATGCAACCTCGGAAACTTTCCTTTAAATTATCACACGCAATGTTGTACCATATACACTTTATCAGGCAGCCCTGCAGTACCAAATACATTAGTACAAAGAGTTTACTGCAAGCATATTCTGTCATCTTTAAAAGATGTGGCTACAGACATGAAATATATAAAATAAAGGAAGATCATTCGTGACCGCCATACATAATGATCAGACACCAACTTCTATAGTTTAGTACAAGGAACCGACCATGACTAACGAAATTTTCCGTTCGTAACTAGCAGTTCCGATGTCACACTTTTGTCCATCAAACATTGTTATGGCTTACACACATTAGCATAAAAAGCCCATCCTCTCATTACCACATGGTCCTTTATGCTAATCTTGTACACATCTTAGTGATACTTATAACACCACACAGTCCGAACTAGACTCCAACATTCGCACACAGCAATGTAGTATCCACCATTAGCACATAGCCCTGCAGTGCCACCACATAAGCACACATCCTTGCACTTCAAACAACATTACATCCAGACCTGCAGTACCACCCACATTAGCACACATCACTATTGTATCAACCTCATTAGCCCTGTTCTCCACATACATTATCACACAGGCCTGAGTTCCCACACATTAGCACATTGCCCGCAGTTCCCTACACATTGCACATTGCCCGCAGTCACCCTCCACATTAGCACACTGCTCCTGCAGTACCCTCCACATTACCCACTGCCCTGCATTACCCTCCACATTATCACACAGCCTCAGTGCCCTCCACATTAGCACACTGCCCTGCAGTACCCTACACATTAGCACATTGCCCTGCAGTACCCTCCACATTACACATTGCCCTGCGTACCCTACATTAGCACATTGCCCTGCAGTACCCTCCACATTAGCACACTGCCCTGCAGTACCCTACATATTAGCAACAGCCCTGCAGTACCCTCCACATTAGCACATTGCCTGCAGTACCCTCCACATTAGCACACTGCCCTGCATTACCTACACATTAGCACATTGCCCTGCAGTACCCTACACATTAGAACACTGCCTGCAGTACCCTACACATTACACACTGCCTGAGCGTACCTACATATTACACCCAGCCCTGCAGTACCCTCCACATTAGCACATTGCCCTGCATTACCCTCCACATTAGCACACTGCCCTGCATTACCCTACACATTAGCACACTGCCCTGCAGTACCCTACATATAGCACACAAGCCCTGCAGTACCCTCCACATTAGCACATTGCCCTGCAGTACCCTCCACATTAGCACACTGCCCTGCATTACCCTCCACATTAGCACACAGCCCTTACCTCCACATTAGCACATTGCCCTGCATTACCCTCCACATTAGCACACTGCCCCTGAGTACCCTCCACATATAGCACACAGCCCTGCATACCCTCCACATTAGCACATTGCCCCGTCAGTACCCTCCACATTAGCACACTGCCCTGCATACCTCCACTTAGCACACACGCTGCCAGTACCCTCCACATTAGCACACAGCCCTGCAGTACCCTCCACAATAAGCACAAAGGCCTAACGTATCACCCATATTGGCACACAGGCCTTTAGCACCACTCACTATAAGCACACAGGCCTGTACTGCCATCCCAAAAAATCCAAAGAAAAATTGTGAGCAATAGAGATTTTCAGTTTCTTACAGCATTTACAGTTTTTATTCCACTAAGCCTGGAAACTGGCCATATACTGCACTTATTATGCAGGCCATATATTGCCAACTTTCCAACAACCATCTTGGGTGATCATTATGTAAATGGTCAAGGCCAGGGAATGTTTACAGGTAAGTCAACTGGGTGGCCAATATTAGTTCCAGTTAAAGATTGTACATTGTATCCACCTAATATCGGGTCAGTGTATGTGGCCAGCATTAAACTCGCCCTGTCACCCCTTAAAATCAATAAATTCCCATTTCACTGAGACATCATTATATATTAGTCATATATACAGCCTTAAAGACCTAAAGTCACAGTGCTCATGGGAAATTTCAGATCCCAAAAGGAGGTTAGAATGGAATGTAAACTTATCAAAAATTTGGGACTCTGGACTCAACAAAGACCTAAAACTTTACGTGTCACTATGTTTCTAATCTTAATGTCATGTGGAGTTAATCAGACTAAATTCCTCTAAACCACCCAAACCCATAAATATCTCCATTTTACCAGACCTCCTGGACACTAAAGTGTACTGATTGTTTGTTTAACCCTTGCTAATTCTTTTATTACTGCGTGGTGATCATTGAATGTGTATTTACTGTTGTTATTACGACAGCCATTGCCAATCAGGCATGGGGGCAAAAGATAACATCTGTGTAATGTCAGAAAGTCTTTGTTCTAGTATGTATAAAATAGAGTCTTTAGATTAGTATTGTATCATGCCTGAGGAAAGCCTAGTGCTTCGAAAGCTTGCATTTCAATCATTTTAGTTAGCCAATAAAAGGTATTACTTTATATCCAAGATGTCTTCACTTTCATCTATGGCTAACACGGTACAATTCTCTACTACACATATATAGCCATATAAAAAACATCGATCCTGTGCAAACAAATATTAAGGCCAAGACTTTGGACATAGTGATTGCAGAAGTATAGACACATGAACATGTTTATAACGTATACAAATATACCTTCTTGTATAAAATATTTAAACAGATTTGGGTTATTTTTCCAAGGTTCTGATAAACAAAATGGAGCTTCAAACAAAATATCAATAAATAATGTTTTCATTACATTATTTATAAAATAGTATTAAAAGAGAATAGAACTTTGGGGAAGATAAGCCATCCATACATTAGAATTTTTCAAAAAGCACAAGTGACCATAAATGTTATAATGTAACCAAAAGCATTTCTATTACCATGTAAGTATGACACACTTGCTTAGTTTTTGGCAAAGCACTAAACAGAGAATAGGGGTTGCTTCCAAGTCACATGACCAACTATGAATTCTTCACAACAGAATTAAAAAAAAAACAGGCAATGTAATATGCTCTCCTCCATGGTACTAACATAATGGCGCTCCTGTGATGCACAATCATTATTCCCAACTACATCGAAATAAGTGGGTTTTGCATGAAATTACATTTCCCTGAAAGTCTAGTTCCCAGTAAGCCAAGGAAGTAATTTAATTGCATAGGACCTTGGAATTAACCTAAGCTTAGTTTCCTTTACGTGATTTTCAATAAACATTCACTAATCTATAAATTTGCATATGATCATCTTCGCAGAGATTGTTATTTATTCAAGAGTTAGAGCTGGTACACCAGTAACGATAAATCCCTGATACCGCGGATGCGACGATGTTCATAGGAGAACTGCTAGGGACTGTGTGTATGCAGATCAATGATCTGTAGTGTGTGTACCAGCTTACTGGTAGTTTTCCTGATGAGTTAACCTTACCAAAACCAGAAATGCGAATCACAGTCCTGATAACTTTTGTTAAACATTTCTCTTATCCATAGGAGTAGAAGATGGATTCTTTCCAAAATCAGAACCTTCTCATATAAATCCTTCTAAAACAAGGTGCAAACATCATCTTCAGAAAATTCAGAAACAGCATTTCAGCCAAGGTAAATGGTTTTAGATACATGCTCCAGAAATATTAAGCAATTTTTTATATCCAATATGTATTTCATTACAATGCTGTAATGTAAGTATTGTCCAGATTAACTAAACATTGTAGCTTATGTCTTCTTGTTTTAAACAAACTAAAGGTTTGTTTGTTCCAACGGGTGTCTGGTCTTGAGCCAGCAAAGATTTTGATTTTATCTTGGAGGATTTGGGGGTTGTCCAGCTCTTGAAAGGAGACAATTCCTCTTTCCACCACCTGCGATAAGCCAAGCCTTCTTAGCTGTCCTACTAAATTGATGCTAAAAATGCTTTTCTGGTTTCTGGAGTTCTCTGGGGGGTTATTTGCTGAACCACCCCCTCGTGGACCCTGCCAATCCCAGACCTCCCAAAGTCTTTTCCCATCCTGTCTGAATGAGTCCTTGTTTACTGCTAGAGCTGGTTGCTCTACTTGCCCTCTAATTCGATTTTTTGGTTGGCTTAGTGGGTTGCAGTATCCCATGTTCCTTTAAAAGTGTAACCAGTCCCAAGGGGGTTTATGTTTTGATCGCTGTGCTGTCTGGGTGATAAGTTGTGGTTTTTGTCGCTGTCTTTGGATTCCAAACTGACTGATTTCAGGCTTTCAAAGCTTCGAGAAGAGGGAAGAACTGTATTACGAAGACTAGGGAAAGCAAATGCAAAACATTATAAAAATTATACACTGACCATTGTTTTAAAAGTTTGTCAAGTAAATGGTTATGTTTGGCATGAATACTCAAGTCTACTAAGTAACAAGTTCTTTGACCACACATGTAAAAAGCCAGTTAACGGATATTCTGAATCTTAGGATGTACGAAAAGCATTGCCTGTCACTCTACAAATACCCCAAGATGTTTAGGAATTCCACCCAAATTCAGAAATCGCCTAGAATCACCAAGATAATCAAATTGTTAATACATGGTAACATAGTAATTGAGTTGAAATTGAATGACATCGCTCATCTATTCCACCATTATAACCTAATCATTACCCTACTAACAGTTATCAAGAGCAAGGATAGGCAACCAGTAGTTGTCTACTGGTTGCCTATCCAGAGGATCAACTAAAATTCTTTCCAACTCCAAATGGCTATCGGAAAGTTTTCCTGGATCAACCAAAACTACAGTATATGTATTAATACCATATATTGGGTACACACTATCCAACTTTTCAGACCGACCAACATTACCATATTATGGTTGGGTCAAAAATTGGATGGTGTATTTGTGGGTGGCTGCAACTGATCTTGGTTGTCCGATGATCCAGAAATATCTGGCTACTTTGCCATACCAACAGTGATTCGTTCCCGTTCAACCCGCTAGCTAGCGGCCGATCCAAATGAAAAATGTGCTGCTGTGCACCCAGCCTAAAATTCAAAGTGCAGTTAATACAGTTTTCATAAAATCCTTGCAATTGTAATTATTTACAGTTTTAAAACATTGTGCTGCCAGAATCCAAATTAGACAAAAAATATTAGCTGACAATAAAAGAGGAACTAAAGGAGACACCCATCCCCCTTCCAGTTAGTTATAATCACGCTGACAGGCTTAATCACATTTGGGTTATTTAATTAGAGGTGCAAAATTTTGCACAAGTTCTTATTGTTGTGAGCCGTAAAAAGTGTATTGGATGCTGCAGAATAAAAGAATAGGTAATATTCGCACCTTAAATTATAATTCTTAATTCCTTAAATTCCTGAATGAACATCCTACAAGGAGTGACCAGAGCAGATGTTCACCCTGGTAAATACAAGATAACATTTGAGTTATTTTTTCCCTCTGTTTATCATCATGAAACTGTCCTGAAAGTGGTAATTTTCCCACAAATACTGAAGCAGAGATTTACGGTAGATCCAATGACCCTTTATTTTAGGGATTTACTGTAGCCCATCTTTAATATTTCAGTATAAATATCAATTTCACACCAAGACAAAACTTCTCACTGTATTTCCTGCTCCACATTCATTATATAGTTTTAGTTTTCCTTGTTCAAATCAAATTCCAGTTTAAATTGCAACGATTCTCTGTGCAGTGTGTTACATACCAGTTATATAAACAAAATGACACAATTAGTGCAGGACATGGCGTTTAGAGTGCACCATAATATCTACAGTAGGTATTGCCTACCTAGCTAATTAACGTGGCAATGCTGCTGGTCTCTGCCTCCAGTTTGAGGGGTTTGATTATATATATATAATATATAAAATTGTATTCATAATGATATTGATGTATAATTAAAAACAATAGGTATTGTATATACTCTAGATATACTCTAGATTAAGATTACATAAATCAATAAAACTAACAATTGATTCAGGAGAGACCAGATAAGCATTGCTCAGTTCTGCAATAAACGTGAATATGGTTAGATTGCACCACAGGTGAGCGCATGCACAATACTAGTGAAAAGGTTAGAGGTTAAAAGAGAAGGTCTTTTCTACCAATGCCGATCAGAGCAGCATTACCTCACACAGACTGCCAACTGACCCACAGTGATGGCCGGTATGGGCTCTAGGATACACACATCTGTGCTGTTTAGTACATAGAAACCAGTGATAACATCCATTCATGTCCAGTTCATTTACAAACTGTGGGCAGATGACTTCACTTAAGCTTCATACACACATGCCATCCGCGGTGCCGACCCACAATGCACAATGTTTATGCACAGGCATTTCAGACGATAATCGCGCCGTGTACTGGCACTTTGTGTGCCCATATACTGCACAATTATTGGCTGAAACAGCTGTGCATACACATCATGCGTTGCGGGTCGGCACCCGCAATTGCACATGTGTATATAGTGTAGTAGTAAAAAGTAGAGTACTGTGATACTTTTTATGGCAAACAGTTTTATTTTAGTGAACAAGCTTTCAAGGGAACTCCCCGCTTCCTCAGGTCATAGTCAGTAGTGCTAAGACCTGATATAAGGGGATAGTTCCCTCGAAAAGCTTGTCCACTAAACTAAAAATAAAAATCTACTTTTTACACATATATTGGACTAATACAGCAAAAAAATTTGTAAAGCTAAGAATACACTTAAACGATAAAGGGACAATTTTGTTGGATCCCATGGAATAGCCCCTTTTCGTAACCTGTGTACTGCAGCTCTGAACGTTCCTGAATGGCCTCGGGTTGTTCTCAGAACTGAATAAGATTAAGGAAATGTGCATCCCGAACGTTCTCCCAAACGCTTGGGTCTGTGTGTAGGGTGATCATTAAAAAAATTCTGTCTGTCTGTTCTAAAGATCTGTAGTGTGGGTGCCCAGCTTAAAGCTGGGTACACACAGTACAGATTTTTTAAGATGTGTGTGAAGGCCCATCCATGGTTGCATCGGTCTGGTGGGATAATTACACTCTCGCTCATTGTGATAAAATTCTTCAGTGTCCCCTTGCAAGACACTCAGTGACCAGATAAACAAAACTTTGAAAACTTTTAAGGGCTGTGATCCGATGTCCAGTTTTAAAGGGAAAGTTCAGTGGAAAATATCAATATTTGAAAAATTCTTGGTTTGTATTATGTATACTTAGTTATTTTACATATTCTCTCCCGTTCTGAAAATCAGTTGATTTCATACCCTTTGCTGTTCCCTGCTGTTGACATTATGAGCTGACATTTCAGGTTCTAACGGTCTTCTTCTTCCCAGGATGCACCACATCCTTGGCATGTTTCCCCTTACCACTAGCTTTACCACTCTGCTGCTGTACATATTAAATACGTGCTATACAAGCAGAGGAGATTTCTCTTTTACAGATCAGGTAACTGAAGTTGCTAGGACCCTTAAAAACTGTAGATATGTGAAATCTATATGATGCAATGTTAATAATCAGTTTATTAATTAATGCTGTATGTCTGCACTGAACTGGCTACATTAACCTCGCCAAAAATGTAATGTCAACCTTACAAGCTGTAGTACCAATAAATGTAGAAGACTAAGCATGTGGATTAGTATAGTGGGACACATCTACCTTTAATGATGGTTACAGTGTGGTTCGTTCTTGTCATCTGCAACTATTTACTAAATGCTACATGCTAAGCAACATACAAAAACTCTATTTCAAACTTTTACCCCATTAAAATGTAGAAGAGATTAACACCATGTACTGAAGTGCATCAGTGTCAGGAGCATTAGAAAGGCTGCTATTTGCTGGCACTGTATAATATGCTACAATCAAGTTCACTGAGTTCTCCTTAGGACACCAAAAAGCCACTGTGAACAGAGCTACCTTAAGCTTCGCTGGGGAATCTTACAATCCTCTCAGATGCCTCTCAGTAAGTCAAACATTGGAAAAGGCCTTTCCACCAGGACCTAAACTTGAGGATGGAAAAAAGAAATGAATAAGAGGCAAGAGGACACGTGCACAATGGTGGAGAATGCGTGTGGGAGCAGGGAGTAAGTCATGCACCTTCAAGGCTGCTGCAAAAATTCCATTAGCCATGCATCCTTTCACTTTAAACATCTTCTACACAATAACAGTCATAGAAAGAACCTGTACATAATAGTCTCGTCATTTATTCTATGTATTCAGTTACATCAACTGGACTTAAATGTTTAGTTCTAGAAGACGTTTTGCTAGTCATCCGACTGGCTTTCTCACTTCAAAATGACTTGTACAAGAATCTGTTGGCAATTATGTACCCTGGAAATTCCCAATTAGCATATCACAGCCAGGTGTTAAGGACCTACTGATGCAAGGTGTGATTGCGTTGAGGCTAAGATTGTTATAGGATGCCCAGGGTAAGGTGTCAAAACCACATTGTACATGGCAAAGAGTTGGTGTCGGAACCCCCTCCCCCCCATATCTCACCTCTATTCAGGCTTGAATTCATTAATTTTCACATAAATGGCCACCTTGACACCTCTCTTGAACTAGTCATGTTCCTTTGCCAATATGTAACATTACAATCTTTAAAGGTGGGGGTTCACACCACTGTCTGCCATGTCAATGCTGTTTTTACACATATGCCAGTGCAATTAATTTGCACACAAATCAAATGTTAGCTTTTTATTGGTCTACTGCAATTTGATAACATCTTTTGGTTGCTGCAGATTAACAGCACCGGCAAACTTTTGCACATTAAATATGCCCAAATGTATTCAGAACCCAATTGTTTTATTTCTAATATTGTCACAAAATTTTTCACCATTGTAAGAGACTGACATGTAGATTATTAGAAAGAGGAGCTAAAAGGTGAGATTTTAATGCTTCTACTCACCTGGATGTCACCACTGTAATGTCTTGTAGAGGGAGTGACATGTACATGTAGTTATGGTGGAAGTAGATGGGTCTGAGGTAGGTTATTGATAGAATGGAACACTGAAACACACAAATGAGCTACATGTTAACCAGTACATTGAAAGAGGTTAGAACAGGCAGGTGATGTAATTGTGATAACTGCTATATGGCACTCTCATATGGATGTGCACATAAACAACTAACATCATGGCTTTGAGGTAACAAAACAGTGGGAATGAAGAGTGTGACATGAGTTGCCCTTGAATTATGATTAGAGAACAATTGTCAATGCCTGCAAAGTTACTGAGTACCACTTAGTCTACTTATACCTGTGTTTATTGTGCTGCAAACAGAACACACAACATTTCGCACATTAAAGCCTTTGTCAAGTGTAAAGGTGCCCATACACTACGTACAGTGCATCTATAGTGGCAAAATGTAAAATGTTCTTTCTATGTGTTCTATAATTCCCCCAAACCCCCAGAGTTTATTTCCTTCAGTTTCCTCCTCTGTTTCGAGATATATAAGTTAAAAGAAGTCAAGATTTCAATACACCACTCCTGCTTGAGCTGTCAAACAAATCCCCTAACAGCATTCTGGTGTAGTGTGTAGGCTTACACATATTTTAAAGCAAGTCTCCCAATTACTCTTTTCTGTTCATTAAAATGCTTGGCAAATACTGGGTCAAAAACAAGTAAAGGGAAGCTTTCAAGCTTTCACCAATTTATTGCCTGTCAATCGGGCTGCAGTAATAAGGCAGGACTCGGTCTGTCCTAACTCCCCCCCTCCCTCTCCTTATGTAGCAAATATCTCCAGTGCAACGTAGATAATCTCTACAGGTTACATACGGAGGGGTTTTTTTTGTTTACAAAGGTTAGTGACATGTAGGAGGATTAATGCGCATGAGCGCGCTTGGTTCACAGACGCACTATTAGAATGGGAGAATAACAGAGAGGGGATGGGGATCTCTGCAGTAAATCAGACTGTGTGCAAACACGGAGCCACAGAGGAAGATGGGAATAAGGCACATACACTAACCTTTTTTTGTGTCTGGATTGGAGCAATGTATACATTTAACTAAGATCCCTTTAAGACGTTAGACAGAGTCCAATCTCTCATAACAATGTTTAATCTATCTAAGAACTGCCTATCCCGTTCTTTCATGCAATCAATTTGAGATTACAAAATGAAAGGGTCAGATAGGAACATCTCAGATAAAAACTGCTGCTGTAAAATGTGGTCTTAAGACATTAGATAGATATCTCAAATCTATCTAATGTCTGCCTAGTATATGGCCAGCTTATCTTTTCTAATTGCCATGTTAGTGACATCTTGTGGACAATACAATCCAGGCATAACATGCATCCAGTGTGCGTTACATTGCTACCATGTGGCCAAAGAGCTTTTTAAGAACAAACACAGGATCAAATGAGAGTCGAACTCCAAAGGTAAAGTGATACTTTATTTGTGACCAGACATCCACTCAAATGTTGTTTGCCCCCTTCTTCCGTTTGCCCCCTTCTTTTTAAGAAACACTTGTATCAATTTCCATTTTTAATTCAAAGTGATCAAAAGAAAATAATCCATTATAAACTAATGTGTTTGGCCACATAGAACACTAATTGGATGGTTTTTTTACTGTGATTGTCCAAAAGATGTCGCTAACCCCGAAAGGTTTGAAAAAGGTAGGATTTTTTACACTTGACAAAGCTATTGCAGCAGAAATGTTGTGTGTGTATAGAGTAATACAAAGGTGATATCCCACTTGTGAGTGAAATAATGTAATGTGTGTGTAAGAGTAATAACAAGGTAATATCCCACTTGTGAGTGAAATAAGTGTAATGTGTGTGTATAGAGTAATAGAAGCAAACACAGAGACGTGTAGAGGATATAATGGCTAAAACATAAACAGGGAGATTCAATAAAAGTTCTTATTGTTTAAAGTGGTGCTAATTTTACCCCAACCAATCAGATCTTCTTTAACATTTGAACTAACATCTGATTGGTTGGGGCAAAATTAGCACCATTTTTCGATAAGACTTTTATTGAATAACCCTGAAAGTTTATTATCAAAAGAGTAAAAGATCGACAAATGATCACATGATAACAGAGATACACTGTCAGTATATCTAGTAATAATATCAAAAGGTAATCATAATCAATAAATCTCTGAATGCACCCCCGCTAGCCACATCCTGCCTAGTCATTGGTCAAAAAGTATAGCTGTAGTCTAAGATACTTATCAGTGACGTCAGTGAGTAAATAGAAGTCCGTGCACGTTCACCATCAAGAGACTGCGTATCAAGGCCACACATCACAAAGTATCACATAGGTATCGGAGTAGCTAGGAGGGGGTGCTAGCACCAAAACGCGTTTCGCATCATAGCTTTTTCAATGGCGCTGAGAGAGTCAGTGTACGGTGGCTATTTAAACATCAAACTACCAATCAGAGTGCCGACTAACGTCACGTGTCAAATAACATCACGTCATCAAGTCTCGCTACAAAACATCATCATCATTACAACCAATCATAGTGTCATATGAAGTACAAGTAAAGAAAGTGTATCAGTTTCACACACTAAATCGTAAAAGTGTAGCTGTAACAAACATCTATCCATGCAGCAAATGAACAATAGGGATCTAGTATCCATTGTGTATACAGAAAGAGGGCTGAGCACAGAGTACGAAATATACAGATATATAAAGTGATTCAATAAGAGGGAAAGCTAAAGAGCCGCCGTCCGATTGCCCACAGTAACGTCTGGAACCAATTTTCAGCTTCCCCTCTTTAGCTTCCCCTCTTATTGAATGTGTGAAACTGATACACTTTCTTTACTTGTACTTCATATGACAGTAACCACTTATGATTGGTTGTACTGATGATGATGCTTTGATCGCGAGACTTGATGACGTGGCGTTATTTGACACGTGACGTTAGTCGGCACTCTGATTGGTAGTTTGATACTTAAATAGCCGACCGTACACGGACTCTCTCAGCGCCATTGAAAAAGTTATGATGCAAAACGCGTTTGGGTGCTAGACACCCCTCTCTCGCTACTCCGATACCTATGTGATGTGTGGCCTTGTATACGCAGTCCCTCTCTTGATGGTGAACCGTGCACGGACTTCTATTTACTCACCGACGTGACTGATAAGTATCTTAGACTACAGCTATACTTTTTGACCAATGACTTAGGCAGGATGTGGCTAGAGGGGGTGCATTCAGAGATTTATATGATTATGATTACCTTTTGATATTATTACTAGATATGCTGACAGTGTATCTCTGTTATTCATGTGATCTTTTGCCGATCTTTTACTCTTTTGATAATAAACTTTATATGTTTTAGCCATTTATATCCTCTACACGTCTCTGTGTTTGCTTCTATGTATTTATTAGGATAGGCTTTTTTTTTTTTCTTATACTAAATAGGGACTCCTTCGTTTTCTATAGAGTAATACAAGGTAATATCCCACTTGTGAGTGAAATAAGTGTTGGGCTCCATTTCTTCTTTTGAGGCAACAATGAAGTCACTTGTTTGGAGCTTTTTGAAAACCAGTTAAAGGGACAGTTCAGTGGAAATTATCAATATTTGTTAAACTGTTAGTTTGCGTAATGCCTTCTTAGTTATTCTACATATTCTCTTCTATTTTGAAAAATCAGTTGATTTCATACCCTTTGCTGTTCCCTGCTGTTGAAATTTGTGAGCTGACATTTTAGGTTCTAATGGTCCTTCTTCTTCCCAGGATGCACCACAGCCTTGGAATGTTCCTAACCATTATTTCTACTGATTGGCTGTTGGATGGGTCAAAGATGCTCAGATCTCTACTAAGCAACTGAATCAACCCAGGCGCTGGGTCAAGGGCAAAACCATAACAGTCTCTACTAGGGGTCCTGCAAACAGGAAGTCAGTATTTCGGTTGCATTAATTTATATACAGACACAATGCTGAATTGGCAAATTAAGGTCATTGGGATGAAAAGATACTGCTCTTTTTTCTGAAAAGCATATGTATTTCCACTGAACTTCCCCTTTAAAATGAAAATGAATGGGCATATGGTTAAATTGAAAGAATATGTTGGCTGGACACTCACTGTCAGCCGTCTCTCTGCTTTTCCTTGGAGTGGATGAAGCCAATGCTTGAAAGGTGAAGGGCTCCACATCATCCTCCTCTAAGTCATTAAGGTTGTAGACATCTACCTGATCAATATCAAGTTCCTGGAAGTCTTTGGTGAGAACACCAGGCCTGGGGTCCAGGATACCACCCAGGTTTGGCTTGGCAAGCTGCTGCCAATGCAGGAGAGTGGCCGAACCTAAAGACAAAGAGTGAAGCAGAGGTAATTGGTAAATGCCCAGCCCAAGTGATACAGTTATACTCAGAATGAATAAGGCATAAAGGAGATGAATATATTAACTAGAGAATTAAATCTACAGCAGATTTACACATGGACACTGGAATCAAACTTTTATGCAAAACAATAAAATAAAGCTCTTTGAATGAAAACAGTATTGGAAATTACAGAAATGCTTTTTTTGCCCTTAATTATTGAAGCACAAATCAAGTAAATCTATGTTAGTCTCTCACCTTCCAGTGGTTTGACTATCTGAAGCTTCTCTGGTAGAAAGGATCGGGAGCCCAAGGAAAGGCTGGAGCTGCCACTAATTTCTGACATGCCAGAATAATTGGTGCCTGAGGACAAAATACTCTCATTGGGGGTAAGACAGCCACTGGAGTTCTCTCTATCTCTGGGAAGCTGAGATTCAGGCTCTTCATACAGGCTCTCCGAGAACATAGAACTCCTCTGAGAACTGAGTCTCTGCAATGCAGCAGCAAGGTCCTGGCTTCCAGGTGTCCCCGGCATCCCCAGCTTCTTCTCTCCAACACTAGAAAAGCCAAGAACATGGTACTTTCAGTTAAATAGAGCAGAGGTGAAAAGATAGAGACAACACCTCAGTAGGCTACCCTAGAGGACAACTAAACAAATGCAAATGTAGACTTAAACCAAAAGATAATGCTTGTACTACACTAAATGTGACGGAGAACCTGGGTTCTGTAATAACATTAATAAATGCTATGTAAGGGAGAGTGTGGTGCCCAGTCTTTAATAAATAATACAACATTGTTTCATTCAGGCACCACCTCTCCCAGTTTTATATCTTGTGTAAATAATGTATATATAAAATGTACCAAGCACACTGTTGGGATATGTAGTTATTTCTTTGTCCACAAGATGGCTCAATGGGTAAAACTCCTTGGACTGCCTGTTGTAAACTCATTAGGATGGTGCCTCTTTGGCTATGCAGATGGATTGAGTTAAGCTGATTGGTCTGCTGTTCAGTAAAGCTAGGTACACACACTAGCGATAAAGCCTGATGGATTGCGACAGTATCGGGGCTTTATCGCTAGTGTGTGTAGCGGTATTCCCCGAACGAGCGCGCGGCCACCGAACGTTCCTGTCGGCCGAGGGCTCGTTTGGGAAAAAACAAAAATTTCCCTTGGCCGCAGTAGACTCCCTATATCCTTATAGAGGAGTCTTCCACAGCTGAGGGAAACACACAGTCCCGAGCTTTCTACTATAGGGAGAACACTCGGGACTGTGTGTATGCAGATCTGTGAAAGATGACAGACTGGATCTTGCAGATCCTGTGGGAATAAAAATAGCAGCTTTAGTCCACATGGGGGGAAGCACATAAACAAAGGAAGAGCTAGGATATATGCTAAGGCAGTATCCTGTAGCTAAGAGCTGATTAACTCTATCCTGCCCCTTAGCTTGAGAGCAAAGAATACAGGAGGCTAGCCTGCAGAAGAAAGCAGACTAGGGCTTGGCAGGAGGGAAAGCTGAGCAAGGGAGAACAGAGCTAGGACACATGCTTAGGCAGTGCCTAGCAGCTCAGAGCTTTAAAACACTACCCTGTCCCTTAGCTTAAGAGCAAGGGACCCAGGAGCCAGGAAGGCGCAAGCAGACCAAGAGAAACAAGCAGCAGCCCAGCAGTTTGGAGCCAAGGCAGTGGAACCCACAGAGTGGAGCCCAGAGATCCCAGGGATTGCATCCCAAGGACAGTGCTTGCTTGGTAGGATAAGGTTGTGCTTGATACTGGTGCATTATAATAAAGCTCCTTCAATTGTAAAAGAGCTTGTGTGGCCTGGTTTGCCTTATTACCCACAACCTCACACAGGGCGTCCTGTGACACTAAACAACTAGAACCCATCATAAACAATAATTTTTAATTTTTTTTTAAATCTAAAGTATAGGGGGGGGGAATGGTTCTTTCTACCAACAAAAATGAATACAGGATAACATCTACGAAGGATTTGTGCACTCCAGGGACTTTTTTGAAAACTTTATTGTGTAAGAGGGGATATGGCTATTTTAAATTTTAAAGAAAAATGACTGATATGTGCAAGCATCGTAGAGCCGGTTAGAATTAAAGTTCTCTTTTTTTACTGTTGTCCCAACAGTAAATTGCCAATTGATTGGAGGCAACATGAGTTGGAAAGAGAAAAACATTTATTTATAATTGAACTGAATCAACAAATAAAGATGAAGGTAAGTTAGATCGGTTATTAATAGATAAATAGTGATTCCACAGAATAAGGCTTCCTGGAAATATATCTCTATATATATATTTATTATAGATATTTGAAATAGCACAAAGAGGAAATGAGGGCACTAAGAATAGTTGCAGGAAGTAGTCACCCATAACTTACCTAGAAGTCTCTGCCTCATGCCCAGGTAAAAGGGTCTGTTCCTCTAAATACATAATACCAGAGCCCTCAGACTCACAAAAGCTCAGTGGTGGGGTTCCAACCCGGCTGGGAGCTGCTGAGGGCCTTTGGGATGGAGCTTGAGATCCAGTCATATTCTGAGGGGACTGGCAGCGGGACCTTGTTCTCACTACTTGGTTGGCAGCTTTCACGGTCTCAAAAACTTTCTTGTAGCTCCTACATGAGTTTAAAAGATCTCTTACCCATTTGAGTATTGATGACATTGCCTTCAAAATATTATTAAGATGAATAGAAGTAATACCTTATGTTTGAAACTATTTAAAAGGCCACATATAATAACCTACTGATATATACACCACATTTAAAACTAGCCTGATATTTGGGATGATCAGTCACCCAGGCCATGTGATAAATGGTGATTTAGGTAGGATTTTATAGTTTCCAAGCAATATTTAAGGGAATCGATCAATCAACACAATCGGACAGGTCTGTAAATCACAGCCAAACAGTTGGTCCAAAATGCTGTCATCTACCATTATAATTCCGACCAACATACCACCGATCAGTTTATCAATCAGTACAACTGTTGGTTAAAAGAACTATATCATCATTGTATACCACGTCTTACACTGTAAAACCATTCTAACTAATTGAGGAAATTATGCTGTAATTTCTACATTTGATATCACAATTATTTCCACTGCCGATCACTGACACAGCAAATTTACCAAAACGACCAGTAGTATTTGTTTAAACGTACAGAACTTTCCAATTCCCAGTTTTGAACCGAAGTAGGATTCCTGCTAATACTGAGACTATTTAGCATTGTAAGGGATACATATCCTTACTTGAGCTCAGAAGAGGCATCAACCCCTTTTCTCATGGTGCCTTCAATCTCTGCAGCCAAGGAATCCTAAACACAAAATAAAATGTTATATAATAACACATAATAAAATGTACTAATAATTAAAAAGCCTACTGCATATCAATTCCATGACCCCACTCCTTGCTCACCAAAGGAAAGATGTTAAGGGTGCTGTATCTGCTAACAATGCTGTTGGGAAGGCTGCGGTTACGCTGATTTTTTAGCTCTTCCTGCGCCTCATGTAACATATCCTGACATTCTTTGTTTTTCTCTACAAGGTCCTTTAACTACAAAATTTAAAAGATTATATACACATTATTGTACACATTACACTATACACAGTATACAATACACTATTATCAGTATACATTAACCATAGACAGTACATTATGCACTATAATCAGTACACATTGACCATAGACAGTACACACTGAATATAGACAGTACACTATACACTATAGACAGTACATATAGAATATAGACAGTGCACTATACACTATACATTATAAACGGTATACATTACCTATAGACCGTGTACATTCACTATAGACAGTACACTATAAACAGTATACATTGGCTATAGGTAGTATACATTGACTTTACACAGTACATTGACTATAGACACTACAACATTGGGGTGATTTACCCAGCAGCACTGGGCAGGTCTTTGGAGTTAAAGTCACGCTGTTCTCTATCGCCTAGCGCGACTTTAACTCCATGTTAGTGCCGGATGCGCGGGTTACATAAAAGACAGCCCCCTGTATACGTGCACACTATCAGGGAGATTCAATAAAAGTTCTTATCATTTAAAATGGTGCTAATTTTGCCCCAACCAATCAGATCTTATTTAACATTTGTAAGCTTACATCTGATTGGTTGGGACAAAGTTAGCACCTTTTTAAACGATAAGAACTTTTATTGAATAACCCTGAATATGCTTTAGACAGTTAATATTGACTATAGACAGTACACCATATGCTATAAACAGTATACATTGACTATAGACAGTACACCATATGCTATAAACAGTATACATTGACTATAGACAGTACACCATATGCTATAGACAGTATACATTGACTATAGACACTACACCATACAGTATACATTGACTATAGACAGTATACATTGAATATAGAGGGTACAGTATGTGCTATAGACAGCATTCTAGCACAAGAAAGGTATGGGGAAGCACACTAATCAGGTGAATTCACAACTATTTATTGTAACAACACATACAACGTTTCGGGACGCCCTGTCCCTTTCTCAAGTATAACCAGAGTGATCAAAACAACAAACATTTAAACCCTCAGGCTCCACCTACAAATCATGTGATACAATGAGTGACAACACAGGGGCCCAAAGTGAGGCTACCCATACAGTACATGAAAATACAAAGTGCAATGCAGCAAAAAAGTGCTGAGTGCTATAAATACATAATATAAAGTGAATCATAATAAAATCTAAAATCCAAAAGAGCTCTATGTGTTGTTACAATAAATAGTTGTGAATTCACCTGATTATTGTGCTTGATTGTGTCTTTTCTTGTGCTAGAGAACTTTCTTTCATTTCAATATTTTTCCATGACTTTTATTGTCGCAAAAAAACAGGAATCTCTCTAGCATTACAGACTAATGTTAACATCTACAACAAAAACGTTGTTAAGGGCACAGCCACACTTGCGCAAAGGGATGCGCAAGCGTAATCGCACGCAATTGCGCTTGCAATTTGCGTGCATTGCCGCAACCAATTTCCCTTATGGAAGCCCATGCGATTCCACTTAAAAATGGCGATTGCATGCATTTCCAAAATAGAATTGGAATTGCAAATGCAGTGCATTGGAAATCGCAGAAACCTTTTGTGTAACCTGGGATTTACATTAACTCAATGTGCGTTTGCGCATGTGCTTGGAGTTGTGTGTGATTAGCGCATTTGCGCATGCAATTTTAATGTACGTTCACTTTTTTAATGGAATTCACCTTACTAATGTGCGGCGCCTTTCTAATGAATACCATCCTAATGCGAGTTTGCATTTCCTAATGCATATTTGCCTTCCTAATGCGCGTTCGCTTTTCTAACGCACATTCAACTCTGTGCGCGGTCGCCTTTCTAAGGGCACGGCCACACTGCAACGCAAACGCACACGGAATCGCATGCGATTTCATGGGCGATTTCGTTGCGTTTGCGCTTTTTCATTAAGTATTGAAAAACGCATGCGATTGCGATACAAAATGCGGAACGCAAATTGCAACGCACCCGAAAACGCGTGTTTTCGGTGCATTGTCACGTTTTCAGTGTTATAAAAAAACAGAAGCGCAAAAAATGCACAGCGGTGTGGCCTAGCCCTAATGCGCGATCGCTTTTCTAATGCAATCGCCTTCCTAGTGCATGTTCGCCTTTCTAATGCACCTTCCTAATGCGTGGTCGCCTTTTCAATGCACATTCGCCTTCCAATACGCGTTCTTATTAAGAATGCGCTTTCATCAGCTCATTAGGCGAAAGAGTTTTATTAAGAATTGTTTGTTTCTCTTAATTCTCAATCCAATGTTCCAAATATAGTAACAATTACATTGAACAGCTGAATAGCCGGTAACAATGATTGTGTGTGTTTTTTCACTTCTTGTGCTACAAATTTGACATAATTGAAAGAATCCAATGTACAAACTCACATTGGAAAAAGAGGCCTTTTCGCCATCTTCAAGTTCGCGCTAATAGGCTTCATTTAATGCGTTAAAACACTTTTCGCTTTGTTATAAATCGCGATATGCCTTTTAGTTCGCTTTTCGCACAAATTACCGCTGCGATGTATAGTGAAAAGTGGTTTAGCAATATGTCGCGAAAACTGTTTCGCGACCCATTAACGTGACCTTTATAAATTGCGTTAACGTTTTTTTCGCGGAAAACATTGCGGTAAGGAAAGCAAAAAGTTAATGCGGCTTTTCGCTCTTTATAAATATGGCCCTTAGACATGGATCATCTTGCAGGGAGAGAGATTCTACAGTAATAAGGTAAATATTAAGCAGTAAGATGTCTAAACATTGATACTAAAGTAATAAAAGATAATGCCAGGGACCTGGTATTATCAGTATAATTGATATATTTATGATTATATACTGTATACATGCACAGCATAACTTGCTAAATATGTTAAACCTGGAAAATTACGGATCTGCTGACATCAGCATCCTTACTTTCCACCAATGTCTCAACACAACCGAACATTCATAGCTACTTAATTTGGCCATACATGAAATGATACAAACTCAACATTGTATAATGAAAAAAACTCGTCCAAAAAGGAAAAACATTGTATTGATTGTTGTACAATCCTCCACACACAATCCAGGCATTGTAAGATTTTGGGATATCACAAAATCGTACAATCAGTATTGATGTGTGTATGGCCACCATTAGTTTAACAAAGAAGAGGTGTGTCTTAAGACCTGACAGCTTTCAGCTTTATTAGCATTGCAGTTAAGTCCCTGCAATTTCATCTTAACCCATAATGTATTGCTTGCACCTCCTCTTACAGTGCAAGTCCACCCTCATCGCTACAATCTATACAACTAGGAGTTGTATGGAATTTACAGTAGATGAATGTCATTATGCAGTTCTGATACATCTCAACATCTTACCTCTGCCTTTGCTTCCTGCTCCCTCTCCTTAACTGCTGCCAGGTGCTGTTGAAGCTCCTCATTTTCTGCCACATACTGTAAATAAACAAGAAAAAACACAGTGTTAAGTTATTTTGTTCCCTCTCCAGGCTCCCACCTGGTAATGATGGATCTGCACACTACACTTGGTCGAGGTCATGGGTCGAGGGGTGGCTTGGCATACCCTGTGCACTATATGTTCACTGGGTCACTGTGGTTTTACTCCTTGCACATCCTGGTTCCCCGTTAAAGGGGACCGGATAATATGTTTGCCTGTGCCCGATGAGGCTTAGGCCTTTGTACTTATCCCCACTAAATTTTTGTTTTTCGTTTGTTCATATGTCCATATGTAATGTAAATTCCTGTGCATTTTGGGATGCTACCAAGTTATTTTCATAGGGCTAGTACACAAGGGTTAATAGATCAGCCTGGTTGACAAATCAACCACCCAGGCCAGCATTTTGGTTGGATTGCCTTATCGCGTTATTATAGGTAATTTATTATTGCACAAGATTTTTTCTCATTTTAAGCCAAGTTGGTACAAAATCAGGTATGTGGGTAAATTATGGGTGATCACACAATTTTCGAAAGGCCACACAATGTCTCAGCCTGAAATATTGTAAATGATTTAATAATTAGAAATACATTTTGAAAATTGTATCTTGCCCCTGGAATTCAGGTAGAAAGCTTTAGTATGGAACAACCGGTATCCTTTCTAATCTGCTGCCCAAGGTAACCAAATCAAATGCCACTTACTCCAGACAAGGGTTGGGATTATGGCAACACTCTCGGAAAGAAGCTCCAAGAGCCTCAGTGCTGCTGCTTATTACATTATAATGTATATATGTATTATAATATGTACTGTATTTGTGGCCATGCACCTTTCTAATGTCCAACAAATCTGCCATGCCATAGCAGAGATGAACACAATAAAAGTGTTTTTATATAGATGCTCACATTGCGACACTTTTGTTGAAGATGCACAATCTGAGCCAGTAGCTGGCTGATCTCCTCCTGCTGTCGCGCTGCGTCTTCCCCTTTCCGTGACAACTCCTCTGCCAACAGGGCAAGGTGTCTGCTGGCCTCAGCTGCACACAACAAATGTTACATAAAATATTAGATGGCAACAAAGATGAATATTTTGTTGTACATCTCCTACTTATTATAGTATAACAGATTTGTGTATTGTTTCTGTGTAAAATGAAACATCTGCCTTGACCTGAAGCTTAAAATATTTCTATTAATTCACTAGTGCACTGGAAAATGTTACCACTGTTCCCTAGGTCACTCACAGTATTGTTCCACGCAGTCCAGCATCAGAGAGCATTCCTGATCTTCATAATCACTGGTAGCATTGCAGATGTGACTGGCCTGAGACACAAAAAGAGGGTTCAATGCCACCTGCAGTCTATATTTCAATAAGAAGACTAACATGTTTCCTTACCTCACTGCGCATTTTTTGGTTTTCATTTTCTAGATGTTTGAGTTTTTGCTGTAAGGAATCCATTTGGATGTTGTGCTGGAGGGACAGAGAGGACTCATTCCGACGTAGCCTATCACAGGGCAAAGAGTCCATCAATGCAATAAAATACAAATATCTACAGGAACAGGCAGTAACGATGCCAGTATTCCCTATACACCTGGTTCAAACAGGAAGCCTATGCAGTCTATGCAGGTAAAACATGCTGTCTGCGCTTCTAGTGAAAAGTCTCATATCTCTGTTTTACTGGAGATTACATATCTTACTTTAATAACCACATTTCATCAGTAAACAAAGAAAAAGATCTACTACATTTACTATCATCGATAACAAATAGTTTACTGAATTGAATCCTATAAAAAAACCTATAGATGTAGACACAGGTGTGTTATATAACCTGCAAATAACTTGTGTACAATAGGCAAATATGGTTTCTGGTTTATTGTTGACTTTGTATATATTTTTTCTAGTCCTTTTTTCTCCATATATGTGATCTCAATTAATTAGGAAACTAGATACTCACGGCGTGGAGGCTGCAGACACAGACTCGCTTTCAATGCTACTGGTGTACAGATGGAGAAGATCCTCTCTCATTGATACCTCATGGCGGAGCTGACTGACCTGCAAAAAATAAAAACACACATGTTACCTGGGATAAGAGATGTAATGTTTCCAATTGTGCTGCAGGGAGTAATAATACAATACATTTCACAAGTCCCTAAGGAGTTAAAAAATCACAGTAAAACATTAGCTCACAGGTTGCGTACATTGAGGTCACAGATCTCCATGGGCAATTTAGAAACCCTTTAAGTTATGTACACACGTTAAATTGTTATGGGCCAATGCAGCCAACTAACAATCACAACGGCCTAGCTGGATTAGTGAGAAATCAAGCCCTGAAAACAAAATACCAGTTTACTCGGAAGTATTTGTGGTCAGAGGTTCACCAGATGAAGATAAAGAATCTGGCAGTAAATAGCTTTAGCTTACAAATCCTCCCTTCTTACCTCCTCCTTAGCAGCATCCAACTGTTCTTCCAAAAGCTGATTTCTTTCTGTCAGCTCTTTGTTTTGCTTTAGTAGAGACTGACCAATATGAGCAGCAAGTTCTAGATCTCTCTCTTTCTGTAATATACACAATCAATTTGTTTGTTTGGTAAAGCTGTCGTGGTATTGTGACAAGCGTACAAGCACATTTGTTTTCCCCTAAATAGACATTTCACTATGACGGCACAGAATTAATTGGTCTTAAAATATAAAAATAGAGAGAGAATTTCAGATCAGAAACTAATATTATGAGCAGACAATAAACCATTATACACATAAAACTATATTTTAGAAAGAAAATGGAGTTAGCTAAACTGGATCAACATAGAGACAAATACCAATTCTACAGAGGAAGGTCAACACAGGATGGGGGCACTTGGGCACTGCAAACACGGGTCAATATTTTGGTACAGTCAACCTCCACAACTGACCACAGAACTGATCAGCTGAAAAACTGGTTTAGGTGCTTTAATACATACAGTATGTCTGTTAACTGCAGCAATATTGGGTTTATGCCCACACGTTACTATTTACAGCATCTTTTTTTGATGGTGTGGACCTGTCTATGATATTTCAATAGACTAGAAGTCAGATTGATTGATCTTTAGCTTATAATTAGTTTTACATAAGAGAAACACAAACCTCTTCCAACAAACTGGTTACAGCTTCTATGTCCCGGAAGGTCTTGGTCACTCTACCAACTCGCTCAGAGCACAGAACTGTAAAACAAATTAAACACATTGTTAAGTGAAGATATTACGGTTAGAAAAGCCCCATGAAACTATGCCAATGTCTACAAAATAAAAAAATGTAAAAATTAATGACAGATCTTTATAAGGGTAAAATGGCTTCATAGACTGTACCATATTTCTCTTCTTTGCTTACTGTTTATCACTTCCTAGATATGATTTAATGTTACATTGTAGGGCCCTAAACTGATTCTGTCCTCCTAGTGGTGCCCCATCTATTTACACACCCACAGCGTTCACCATAAATCTAGTTTGGAATATTCCACTATCTGGCTCACAACCACTATTCAACTTACTAACCACAGAAAGGGAAAAACGGATGTTTTTTGTCAGACACATCAGACTAATTGAAAATAATTGGGGTTTGATGGTAACAAGCATTAAAGCAGAGACACAGTCCTGACCTTTAGAATGGGGTCACAAAACAGGTGCCATGAAGGAACTTATGGTTGAATATTTTTAACTCTTTTGAGTTTGAAACTTCACAGTTCAAAAAAATAAAAATCCAGTATTATCCAGTAAAAATATAAAAAGGTTAAAATCATACAAATGTGTTAAAGAGGAAAGTAAAAATAACAAAAATATTTCTTAAAAAAGGCCTAAAAACTAGTAATCTAGATCAGATACCATACATAGTTTGGTAGAGTAATTTGTAAAATATAAAGTAATTAATATATATTTATAAATGGGCAATATGTCATAAGTTTTAATTGGCTTTGCTATGTTATTTGTGTCACATGACTCACTTGTGTACATTATAGGTAATAATGTTCCCCTACTGTACTGTATAAAACCACTCAACTATGAGCCAAGTGCTTCTATATGGTCACATGGAACATCTTGTTAACTAATATCCTTGTATAGTATAGTATAGTATAGTATAGTATAGTATAGTAGTTGAGGTTGAATAAAGACATACGTCCATCCAGTTCAACTCATCTAGCAATATCCTCATTTCCTGCCTAACTGTTGATCCAGAGGAAGGCAAAAAAAAAACACCAAATTTATGAAGGGGGAAAAAATTCCTTCCTGACTCCAAGTGGCAATCGGAAAATTTCCCTGGATCAACTCTACTTTATGTATCAATATCAGTAACTTGCAACATTCCTTGTTTGCAGAAACTTGTGTTTTACAATTAAAGGAACATTTTTAACTATATAACTCACACAACATTTACTGCTCTTTTTTTATGGCAGATTAACTGTAAAACAAAAATGGCAACCTTTATTTTATCTGAAAATGATTATAATAAGGACAGATCTGCTAAGGAGGCAGATTTTTTAGAAGCTTTCAGGCACAAACATGTAAGAAATAAAGCCCAGGGTCATTTAAATCCAATGCAAAAGGCAGATAAAGATTCAAACCTATATGTTAAGTTCTCTATATGCCTTAAAGGATTGGACTCGGGAGGGGGTCCACAAATTGCTACTTACTGGTCTGTACTGGGACTAATAAAAAAAGTAAAATACCCGTTGTAAAAAACAAAGAAAAAAAACAATCCTTTCCCATTACCCAGAGAAACATCCTATGCAATGGTAGAAATAGATAGTAATTCTTTTTATTTTTATAGAAAAGGTAATGTTGTCCCTGTCTTAGATTTACAATCTAAAAAGTAAATGTTGTAAAATATGCTATATCACACAGAATTACTGTATAATAACGGACAAACGTGCAAAACGGACACAAATATTATATAACATGTAATTTCTCTTATTTGTCTAATTGCTTATTGCTGCATATTGCCTTAACAAATTAGCAAAGTTATTAAATGAGCACATAAAGCATCAAAGAGGCTAAACTAGCTTTTTCACTGTCACTGTCCTTCAGGAAATGAGACTGTCCCTTGAGAAATGTAAACAAACAAGAAGAGTCAGTCTGGCCATAAATCAAGCAAGGGGCTAATCTCAGACCACAGAGCCTGGAAAAGTGGAGAATATTGACAGGGTAGATAGACCACCAACAAACACCAAGGATATAAACAGTCAATTGACAGATTGCTAAAGAAAACCAGAATCTCCCTTGTACAGTTAACAGGACATTATAAGATTTCTACAATACACCATACAATACAGATAATCTTTATCATTTCCACAGCAACAAAATGCAAACCAGCTCAACAAGACCTGCACACTTAATATATCGTAGCAAACCTGATATTCCTCTGGATCTAGTGCCAATCCAAATATTATGATAACAGTGTTTCACCATACTTTACCTTCTTCCAAATCATTTGCCACCGTGTCCAGATCTATTTGGAATATCAGGTTTCCATTGCACTCATCCTCATAATTAGAGGGGTTGCTCCAGAAATCCATGGCCTTTAAATTACCAAAAATCCCAGACCAAACTGCAGAAATTAGGGGTCCCACCTCAATGGGGTATGTGAACCCTTGGAATAATATTGCTGGGAAATATGGACCCTAATAACAGGCAGGTCCCAGAACCAAGCCTGCTCATATCTTGCTGTTCCCAGCCCTTGGGCATCAGGTTGTATGGAGCTGCTAACAGTTGCACAGTAAGTGTAAGCATGAGCAGCACAACACTGATTCTATAGCTGTCCAGCCTGCTCTGTCACAATATCAACACTTGCAGCACAGTATATACACCTGTCTGGGAAGGTCTCAAAGCAGTTATGGGGGAGGAGTTAAAATGCAACACATACAGAACGCACATTGAATTCAAATGGAGAATCTTTTCAAATGGGTGGTCTCATTGCACAGTTTAGCAGGAGGTGTACAGGCATATTTCCCCTGCATTCTTATGCAAGTGGAATGCTCCAGATTATAATATAATTGCTCTTATCAGGGCAATAAAAACTGAGAACATTAAGCAAAAGTGGAAATATACTGTAAGTAAACACCTTTTTATTAAGTGTCTGTACTAAACACGCTGCACTTTCATGCTAGTAGTGTGCAAGTTAACAGATAGATGTGTTTACATTAATTAACCCAGATTTCTATATACTGTAATTACATGGGAAGCCCATCTTAGAATTAATTTTAATGTGTTGTAGTCAATATGAAATTGGCTTTTATTAATCTGTCTGTTAGAGATATTGACCTAGATTCATAAAACAAAATGCTACTCAATGGAAAGATTACAAAAATACAATTTCTATCCACATAATAAAATACACTGATTTAGGGCTAGGCCACACTAGCGCGTTTTGCGTGCGTTTGACTCTTGCCATTGCGAAACTTCCCACGATTTCCGTTGCGCATGCGATTGCGCATCCGTTCACGTTTTGGTAACACATGTGTTCACCATTTTGGTGCGCATGCATTTCCATAACGGAAAATGGCAAAATCGAATGCGCAAAACGCACATGCAAACGCACAAGAATCGCGCACACAATCACGTGCGATAATGCTCACCATTTTGTGCGCGTTTCCTGTGCATTGCAGTGTGGCCTCAGCCTTAGTGGGTTTTTAAATATTTTATTTTAAATAACTAAATTACTACATGCGGGGACCTCTATGTTACTTGGTTCTACCTCTATGTTACTTGGCTGCATCCCCAAGTGGCTTTATATAAATAAACATTTACATACATAAAATTGTATGCATTACAATAAAGCAAATTCCCCCAGGAAACTCCCCAAAGTAGGAAATCTGTGCAGTGACTAATGTCTTACTTGGTGGTGCCCTTTATTAATTCACACAACACATTTAAAGCTTTGTACACAAGTATAATCTGCTCAAGATGTGCAGCCTCAGATGGGATTGTCAGAAAGTTTTCCATCTGTTTCAATCACCTTCTGTTTAATCGACTGCTCGATGGTACTCACGTATTTAATGATTTCATTGTTTAAATTATTTTAATTCCAGTTGCTTTAGGCTCGATTAAGAGTGCACCAATATTCTGTCGGTCTAATCGTCCATAAACAATTAATTATGGGAAAAAATTTAATTTTCTGTTTGATTCCTAGTTACACAGACTAAGGCTGGGTACACACATGCCAGCTTTTTTAAAGATGACAGACAGCACAGCGATAACATTTTGGACTGTGTGTTTCCCTCGACCGTGGCAGACTCCCATATAGGAAGACTACTGCGGCTGAGGGGAAATTTTCTTGAACGACCGCTCGGCCGACCCGAACGTTCGGCGGCCGCACACTCGTTCAGGAAAGCTAGGTACACACAGTACCGATAAAGCCCTGATACCGTTGGATCCGACAGTTATGGGACTTTATTGGTACTGTGTGTACCTAGCTTAATTCTAACACTTAGGATCACTGCCATGCAAACGTTCATAAAAATAAGACATGTATGTATGTATAGTTTATTTATAAAGCAGCGCTGTACAGTAACAAAATACAATAAAGTCATACAAGGGGAACAAATACATAGATAGTTCAGTACAAAAATATATGTACATATGTTAGTTGTTAAGGAATATTTCCCTTGGCTGCTATTTTTCTACACATGAGGCTGGTAAAGGGTGACCCTGGGTCTAAACACTGGTATGGACTAACTTTGTCCCAATACGGAGTCCTTAACATGAATTTCATGCTGCACAGATAGCAGAGAGACAATCACCCCCGGCCGCAGCTGCTTGTGCTAGGAGTTAAATTCATGCTAGATGATTCACAATAGTTTATCCTGACTTTAGCGCCCTTAGGCAGTCTCACCAGAGGCATGTCCAGTCTCTAAAGCTGATTACACACAGTACAGATAAAGCCCCGATACCGTCGGATAGGGGCTTTATCAGCTGTGTGTGTGGCCACTTTTCCGAACGAGTGCACAGGCACAGAACAGGTTGGCCAAGCGCTTTTTCGGGAAAGTTCGTAAATTTCGTATAAATATGTTCCAGGGATGCAGTGCTCAATTTTTAGTTGAATATATTTGTGTTTTCAGGGAGAGTGATCTTGAATCCCCCTCCCTCCAAAACTGGTCATGTATATGGAGGGATTGTTTTTGGAAACACCAGCAGAGTAATGCTTGACAGTGCTGGAAACAAATATTACAATGTACCATTTAACTAACCTTAGGACAAGCCTGGCCTTCAGACATGAGGTACCAATTTAAAGGGGAACTGTGGTCTCCAAACAAGTTTAAATGAAAGGCCAGTTTCCTACCTTTAAAACGAGCCAACAACCACCCTTCTATATGCTCCACAGCCCAAGATATACAGAAATGACTGACCAGAAAGTTAATGGGTGGGAGGCTAACATGTGACATTCCTGAGGTTTCTCCTGCATAGTGCCGCCGGCGAGCACAGCCTCAGACTCCCTCAGTGTGTGAGGGAGACAGGAAGTCCCTCCTCCTCTCTGCCGTGTGAAGTCCTGACAGAGAAGGTAAGGGTATCTACAGCCCTTCTCTCCCACTATGTGAAAACAGCCTTTTCAGGCAGAGTTCACACTCTGTTCTCACTCTGCCTGAAATGGCTGTTTCCACCATTTTTTTTGTAGGGGGGGGGTCTGAGTACCCCTCTGCACCTGCGAGTGGGCGGGGCCACATCACCCGCGAGTGGGCGGGGCCACATGGGGCTGTAAGATAATGGGCTATGGGGGGCCTGCAACTGGAGGGACTATGGGGTCCATGAGTGGGAGAGACCAGGGGGGCTGCAAAGGGGAGGAGGCGACACAGGAAAGATTGACTGATAGTTTCAGAGCAGGAAGCGAAGGGGACCTGGTGATGCTGCTGCCATATCACACACAAAAATGTAAATATCTTCAAAACTATGCAAAATAAACAATGGAAATAAATTGCAGGGGAGCAATTCCTAGCAATTTACCTCAATTTACCTAAAGTCCTTTTTGGACCACAGTTCCCCTTTAATGCTAAATAGTGGTCTAGTTGGTTAAGACTTTAAGATAGACAGCTGTAATGATAGCTCAAATGACACCCGCACAGCCACCACAAGTGATAATATATAACGATAGTGGAAACATTTTAACGCCAACTAATGTTTTAGACTGGATCAGAAGGAACTGCTATCGGCCTTCTACATTGGTGGAGTGATTGCCCTCTCACACCATCTGACTGTATTGGGAAATAAACAAAGGGGTAGTGATCAGTGGCTGTCTCACTGCGCAAACCCGACAAACCCAATGAAATATTTCACCACCCCTCCCCAGCCTAGAGTTATTATTCTTAATAAAATGTAATTAGTGCAGCCTTGCCTTATATTTTAAATAAGTGTCATGGTAGGGCAGCACAAACTAGCTACTCTAGGGGAGAAAAAAAGTATAAATCCTGCCCTGTGTGTATTGCTAACCTATATGATATCAACAACTACCAGTATGGATATTTTACTTTTCCATTAAGCTTTTTTAAAAAAAAAGGTTTTGTGCAGTGTCCATCCTATAGTTGGCCCATGGACGTTTTCTTCTATCACATCAGCTTCTGTTAAGTTATTACTTGCCTCTGTGGCGTAATATCCCATGCAACCATGGGACCAGGGGGGCCTGGAAATGTAGTAGAAATGGGAATTTAAAACAGTTGATTGCAGAACAGGGCAGCAACCATCCAGCCATCCTTGATACAGAGTGAGAGGGGTTGCAGGAGGGGGCCTACTTTAAAAATTCTGCAGGGGGGCAAGGCTTCTGCTAGTTTGCCTATTGTTTTGTTTTTTTCACTAATAAATGCTCCATTAGGGTTAGGTCCCGCTATGTGCATTGTGTTCCAGTTTGTGCGCATTTTGGACAATGTGTTTTGTCCGCGTTCCAGTCCGTTTGCAGTTAAGAGACATGTGATTTTCTTTATGTTTGTCCGTGTGTGTCCGTGTTTTCGCTATGTTTACGTACGTGAGCGGTTTTTGGAAAATCTAAGATAATAGAGAAATGCAAAAAAAAAACGCAAAAAGTGAGTTTTTTTGCATTTCCATAGACTATTATGAAATCATATAGTTGGAACTGATTCTCGTGATTTCCACTATATTTTAAATTACATTGAGATTCACAAAAAACACAAGCAAAAGGGAAAAGCAATGCACATAGTGGGACCTAATCCTTACACAGGGTTCTGGGAATGTATTATTATTAATATACGTTTTCAGTAAACATTTTTATAACCCAGCACCAGTATCGCCATTTATCCGATACTCTCTTTATGATGCGGATTATTGTCTAACATTAAATAGTAACATAGTAATTGAGGTTAAATAAAGACATGCGTCCATCAAGTCCAACCTTTTCACCCTCTTTTTAAACCCTACCTAACAGTTGATCAAAAAAAAAAAGGCAAAAAAACCAGCTAAAAAGGGGGGGAAATTCCTTCCTGGATCAACCAGAACTACAGTATATGTATTAATACCAGTAATTCTCAATATTATATAGTATCCCCATACCAACCAGAACTACAGTGTATGTATTAATACCAGTAATTCTCAATATTATATAGTATCCCCGTACCAACCAGAACTACAGTATATGTATTAATACCAGTAATTCTCAATATTTTATAGTATCCCCGTACCAACCAGATACAGTATATGTATTAATACCAGTATTTCTCAATATTTTATAGTATCCCCGTACCCCAAACTACAGTATATGTATTAATACCAGTAATTCTCAATATTATATATTATCCCTGTACCAACCAGAACTACAGTATATGTATTAATACCAGTAATTCTCAATATTATATAGTATCCCTGTAAAACCAGAACTACAGTATATGTATTAATACCAGTAATTCTCAATATTATATAGTATCCCTGTACCAACCAAACTACAGTATATGTATTAATACCAGTAATTCTCAATATTTAGTATCCCTGTACCAACCAAACTACAGTATATATATTAATACCAGTAATTCTCAATATTATATTGTATCCCTGTACCAACCAGAACTACAGTATATGTTTAATACCAGTTTCCAATATTATATGTATCCCTCTACCAACCAGAACTACAGTATATGTATTAATACCAGTATTCTCAATATTTATTAGTTTTAGAAACTTATCCAGCCCACTTTTAAACTATTCAATGAACTTGCCATTACCACATCTGCTGGAAGACAGTTCCACATTTTTTTCATTCTTACTGTAAAGAAACCTTTTCTAACCTAAAGATAAAATTATTTTCTTCCAATCTTAAGGGATGTTACATGTCCTGTGATATGATCGATTAGTAAACAATGCACCAGTGTCCCCTTACTACTTTCTATAGTTAACAGACATTCTATATAACTGTGTCTGTTTTGGAAGATAAAACTATTTAAATTGGTTAATAATTGTCAATGGCTCAGAAAGAAGCATTGCGGTTGTGTATGGAAAGGTGCCCATACACAACATCTTACCTGCTACTGTTCTGTGACCTTAAGGCCTAATCATTTTTTTTTGACTGACGTTACAGGCCTAATAGTGATTGCGGGTAGTGCATTACAGTCCATTCAAATATTGAAATTAATGTAACCTCTAACAAGTGTATGGACACCTTAAAGGGCATGTCCACCCTTGCCCTATAATAGAATACAGCCCCCCAGCCCCAACCGCTATAAAAATAATTTAAGAAAGTGACCAGAGTTTATTTACCTTTCCTCTCTCCTCCAACGCCCGCCTGGCCCGGCCTTCTGCCAGCAAGACACTGCAAGCAGGGGCGGGACCGGCAGCCGGTCCGCCCCGGCTTCTCTTCTCAGAATGCCGGGGGAGAGGGGAAGGTAAGTAGAGTTCTGGGGACTTTCTTAAAATTATTTTTTTGGCGTTGGGGCTGGGGGAAGTTATTCTATTATATGGGCAAGGGGTTTTATGGTAGGGGGGGGGTAGCAAAACGGAGAGAGAGAGGAGGGAGAGGGAGGGGGAGAAGGGCAGCAGTACGCATGCCAAACGTCTCCCGGCCAGGTAGGCGGCAGAGTCCATATAGGACTCTGCTATCCTCCTGGTGGGCAGTTTTTGGGACTTTGGGGGGGACTACAGGAGAACCTTATGGAGCTGGGATGTGAGGTACACTACATGGTGGGGCCATTAGTGGGGGGGATTATAGTTTTGGGGGTGGACATGCCCTTTAAGCGACAGCCAATCAAACTACACCAACCAGTGCCATCCATTAAATAGATTTAAATAGATTGCAGCTTGAAATCTGCTCAATATTATGCAGCCAGGATAGGATGGTCAGAAAATAGTTTGGCATGTCTATTTAGCTTCTGTTTGATAAACTCCCTGATACTGCTGGACAGCCTATATAACAGATGGGTGGAAACAGACAAAAAAATTGACCTGTGTATGGCCTGTGACCAAAATGTAATATGATGGAATATACTGTATCAGAAATCTCACACAATTAGTGCAGGTTTACATCTTTAAAGACACTGACAACAAGATCTCATTGACAACAAGACCAAGCAGCTATCAGCCCCCAGTCCATGGGGGAATCTGCAGTCCCAAATTGTACATGTTTAGAATGTTTGAATCTTTTTTTATTTACATAAAATATTCCTTACTTCTTACATTTAGTTTATCTGTTCAAAGATCTTACAATCTCAATACAACACTCAACACTATGACCTTTAGAGATGGACTACATATCCCATAATACACTGCAAAGGCTATTTCCACTGTAGGGTAGCACTATGTTACTGAAAAGGAAGGGGGTTGACAATCAGTAGTTAACCAGTTAAAATACTGCCTTTTACCTGAACATTTAATGGATATCTATTACATTCCAAAACATCACAAATGCTAAAATAAAAATGTCAGATGTGCAGATTAGGTAAAGTGCCTGAAAACATTAAAGGAGAATGATAAAAGAGCTAGCAAGCAGCAAGGCCAGGGGGCAACTGTTTAGATTCCAGTGTGCAGTTGCCCTACATAATAAAATGTTTCTTCCAACCAGCTGGTCAGGGAACAGAAAAGGAAATTCCTTTGTTCATCCTGTAGCAAAGTTCCTGAGTTTTGGAAAGTCAAATGAATGCAAACCCAAAACAAAGAGGATAAAATAATAGGAGGGAGGATACTGGGATGTCCATTAAAATCTCTAAACGAACTATGCAGTATGCAGTGTATGCACACCAGACTACTGTGATAAAACTCATCTCTACCTAAAAGTTTGGTTAGAATGTTGCTATAATAAATACTGTATGATAGCGTTGGCATTCTGTGCCACATGACATGTAGAAGATGAGGTCTGTTGGCCCTAAAAAACTTATTTTTATATGGACAGAGAATTTGTAGATGGAGGATCTTGTACGAAGAGTAGTGGCCAATGAAGCCTCTTAGACCTAGATTTAAGTTCAAAGTGGGGTACCTCAGGGTTCTGTACTATTTAATCTGTTTCTAAATTACACACACACAGTGTACACACAGGGCAGATTTGTAGCCAATGGCAGACAGATTCCATTGGAAGCTGTCTGCCTTTTCCTATAAATCTGGGTACACATTCCCGATGGTCTCGTGGCTAAAGTATAGGGGCAGATGCCATTAGCATCTACTGGCCAGCCAAACAATCTCCCAGTTCTTTGTTTAGGCAGGTCATATCACTGTGTGTACCCATTTTCACAGTCAATGACAGATACCTTCCATTGGAAATCTGTCTGCCACCTGTTATACACCTGTATTGTGTGTACCCAGCTTTGTGGTCACTGGAGCGGTCATTTCTGCCTCACATTTTTATTGGTCATTGTCAAAAGTCTTTTGTACGTAATGGGCCAATAGCAATTGTGGATATTTAAAAAACCCACAGTGGATGTTTAAAAAACCCAATCAACTGGACCGCATACATAGGTTTGAAGGGGTTATCGTCAATAAGGCCACAGATAATTGATGGAATCTGTCAGAATCTAAAATGTAATCTGCAACAATATCACATGTATGTTCAGCTGAATAATAGTCATATCAGCTTATTGGTAATTTACCAAATATTGTTATGGGGATGAGAATTGGTATTAACAAAGCTTTAAAGTATGTGTCATCCTCTCCCAACAACACTGGGAAGTTAAACATTAATCAAAAATTTTACTTTCACTTCCTCATTTTGGGATACCAAACTGATAATTTTGCCGCCCATGCAAAGTGACAGAATTGGTTGAAGCAAATTGTCCACCGTAGCTACTATTGCCACGACCGACAATATTTTGTCCTGGCCGACCAGTTGAAAGTGCCAAAAATTTGTCCAGAAGGAAGGATCTCATGGTGTTTATATAGCTTTAAGGACCCACACCCCCATCAATAAAGACCCAGACTTATCAGCACAAACATCACCCCCTCCACTCTGTTAGCTAAAAAAACAAAACAAAAAGATACCACTCACAGCATTTACCAAATGGGTTTAAAAGAATAAATTGTTTTTTCCTTCCTTTGGATAAAGTGTCAGGTAGGGTTCGTGGGTAGACTATAAAGGTAGGACTGGATTGATGTACTGTATGTCTTCATTCAACCTCCATTTCTATGATACTATGAAATGCATCTATGAGGGGATACAGTTCTGAGGGCCGTGTTCAGCTTTGTATTTACACAGAGTACTCGGTGTATTTAGTATAGAGTGTGGTATTAAACAGAATTAAGGATATCCTTTCACCGCTGTGTACTCATGGTGTCAGAAAAAAATTGTCACACACAGCAGCAATCTTTGACAGATGATTTCTGTAAGCATGGGTACACACAAGCAGATTTTTCTGCCCAACCAACTGATATTTCCGTGTATTGTACAATCGGGACAAAAAATGTGCATTGTGCGATAATTTTGCTGGCGACCGTTGACAGTTGCCTGTTTGCCTGGTTCAGATGAAAAGGCAATCAGACATGTCGGTAAATAACTGCCAATCATACAGTCTCCTATGGACCGCACAATCGTTCACGGCAAACTTTCACTGCAGCAGACAGTGATTCGTCCCGGCCGACCGATTGCAAGTGGCGAATGGTCAGTCAGGAAGAAAAATCCCTCTATGTGTACCCTGCTTGAGATTTTGTCTGTTATCTGTTAAAGACTTGGCTAAACACAGTCCCGAATGATCTCCTTATAGTAAGTATAGGGGAGATTATTCGAGACTGGCACACACCCTAACAATCGTGGGCAACTCCGTATACAGGGAGCCAACAGCGACCAATGGAGATTTTAGGGGGAGGATACAGTGAACTAGAATGTTAACAATTTGCTGCTTTCTGGCCGATAAGGATCCCTGGATCCTAGAATTGAAAGATAAAACCAAAAATGTGAATTATGCCTCACCATTCCAGTGCTCCCTAGCAAATTAGCCTAGGTCGATAAAATATTGTCCCGTTTGTATCAGGCCTTAAACTGCATTTCTACTGATTCAGCCATCCTTTGTGTATTTAAATTGGTGTCCTCGGATCTTTCACTGATCTGGTAAATCTACCTTTAAAGGGACTGTAAACTCCCCATCCTTGATAAAATTAACTGTGCCATCCGTTTCTATTATTCACAGGGAGGTGAGAACGCTTATTCTCACCTCCCTGTGAATAATAATAGGACGCTCGGGGGACCTGGAACTTACCTTCGCTCCGCTCCACTCACAGCCGCTCCTTCACTGAAAGCCGCTCTGTCCCGACCGCGCACCCTATCTTAGGGCGCCAATACAAAAGATAGGGCGCGCGATCGGGAGAGAACAGCTGTTCAGTGAAGAAGCGGCTGCGAGAGGAGCGGAGCGAAGGTAAGTTCCAGGTCCCCCGAGCGTAACATTATTCACAGGGAGGTGGGAATAAGCGTTCTTACCTCCCTGTGAATAATAGAAACGGATGGCACAAAGTTATTTTTATGCATTTAGTGTTCCTTTAAGCTACCTTGGGCTTAACATACACTCTTGGCTCCAGATATGAGCACATCATGCTGTATGTTTTGAGATAACATGGTAAAGTTTATTACTTTCTGTTTGGTCGTGTAAAAAAAGAAACATCCTCTTTATATTTAACAATGTGGCAGATAACTGCCAGCACACAATGGTTTGTTTTTCAAGCTTAAATGTTGTTGATTAATAAATGGCTTTTTAGTTAGAAATTGCATTCAATATGAAGGTAGACAAAGGCAGGAAGCAGGTTGTACCAACTGGTCTGTTCTGGGTCCAAACAAGCAAATCTTTGAGCCAACAATCAGATCATTTAATTGTGCAAAACTACAACAGCAAAACGCCTTTATTAATATTTGCTTATCTATGTAAGATATGTCAAAGTAATATCATTAAACAAGTAGAGACAGGGATGGGTGGATAAGGAAGAACTCCCAGAAGCCTTTGCATTGTGCCTTGTGGTAATTTGAAAGTGCCAAAACTGGGATTTTCTCTAGGGGACAGGTCACTGGTCCCTCCCCCTGTCCCTCCTCCTGCTGTAGATATGAGACCTTCCATTGCATACGTGCTGCTCAGCACATCCACATCTCAGCTGCAAAGGGAACCTGCTCTTCAAGAATCCAGTCAAACATCCCCATCCAAACAACACTCACACTGTCAGCATAAAAACAATACTGGGACAAATCCACAATGATAAGCACAGCTTGGAACACATACAGTAGTAATATGCACAGGTTTACCCGATTACTGACATAAAAGACAAACTCCACTTAGGATACTTCATGGAGGCTAATTAGTACTGAGCTTACAGAGATAACCATAAGTCTTTATCTAAAACACAGATTCCAGACACTTCATTATCTACTAACTAATGGCTGCCACACACAGGCCAAAATTTCACTCAATTGATAACTAGGCCCAGTATTTTTCTTGGGTCATTCGGGTGATAGAGATAAAGTACGGGTCTAATTCAAGGCTGGTCCCAAAGCTTTGTGAGAACCGTTTGGAACTTAAATGGAGCTAGTTGTGAGGGTTGCCGATCCTACTTTCAAGGGTTACAGATTATACAAGGCTACTTTACTGTAACCATCGGTCACCTCACATATTCTGAAACCCTCAAACATTATAGTTAATATAGTATAGTATTTGAGGTTGGATAAAGACATACGTCCATCCAGTCCAACCCATCTAGTAATATCCTCATTTCCTGCCTAACTGTTCATCCTGAAGAAGGCAAAAAAAAAACCCATCAAATTTATGAAGGGAGAAAAAATTCCTTCCTGACTCCAAGTGGCAATCGGAAATTTCCCTGGATCAACTCTACTTTATGTATCAATACCAGTAACTTGCAAAATTCCTTGTTTGCAGAAACTCATCCAGCTTCTTTTTGAAACTGACCAATGAACTTGCCATAACAACGTCCACTGGAAGACAGTTCCATAGCTTTACCGTTCTCACAGTGAAAAACCCTTTCCGAACTTGAAGCCTAAACCTAAACCTTAAGGCATGTCCTTGTGTCCTCTGACATGTTCTACTGGTGAACAATGCCCCAGATAGTTTATTGTATGGCCTGTTAATGTATTTATACACAGTAATCATATCCCCACGCAAGCGCCTTTTCTCCAGCGTACATAATTGTAACTTTTCCAGTCTCTCTTCATATTCAAGCTTCCCCAATCCCCTTACTAATATAGTTGCCCTTCTCTGAACCCTTTCCATTTCAAAGATGTCCTTTTTGTACACAGGATTCCAAAATTGCACTGCATATTCCAAATGAGGCCTTACCAATGCTTTGTAAAGAGGGAGATTTACATTTAGCTTGCCAAACCTTGAAAATAGCTCACATGTAAGGCTATTTATGCACTTGTACATATGTTCATGTTCCGCAGACCATTTCCCAGTGGCATTAACACTAACATACTATTGCTATTTATACCTTATATTTAATCAGAACTTTCAGATTTTTATCTCCCATTGACTTCTTTGAGTCAATTTTTTCAGATTTTCAGATTTTTCTAAAACTGGTGGTTTTTCAACCTATTTTCCTGTAAATTTTTAGCCATTCAGATGTGTCATTTTATATATCTAATACAGTGGTGGTTTGGAAGAATTATGTTGCTGGAAGTTATAATTCTTCACAACCCACCACTGTACCATTTTTTTGTTGATCTATTCCCAATTTTTATATTTCAGCTGTCAATCAAGTGCCATATTATCACACTCTTCTGTGTGCAGCTAGAGGTGACCATTGATATGTGTGAAATGCATAGTGGGAAATTACCTCTCCCTGTGCTGGCTCATAGTGATTACTAAGCATGCTTGTCCTCACAGAAAGTTTAATTAGATAGAAGGAGGAGTCAGTTAAAAGAGGGATTAAGTCTGTGTACACACCATGCAATTTTTCTGCCAGATCGACCGATCGTTGTGTGTATCGGTTGATCGGGCCGAAAAAATTGCATTGTTTTTGGCTGGCTGTGACCAACGCCCAACCGTTTTTTCAGAAAACAACTGGCAATCACGCAGCCCTCTATTGATGTGCCGAATGGTTGGTCAGGACAAAGCATCTAATGGTGTGTACTCAGCTTAAAAAGAGGCAAAGCAATTTTTCCCCACACCGTTACACAATCAGAGAAGCCATATACCACATTCCAAATGCTAATGCTGAGAAATTAGAACATTACTTATTTATCCCCCAGTCTTAATACACAAGAGCAATAACATTCACCTCAATGTAAATAAACAATGGTTCTTAAACCCAAAGCTTAAAAAAGTGCAGACATTTCGCACTGAGGGAGTGGAGAGTAAAGTCTGCAGGTGAAACAGGAATGTGATAATTATTGCTTAAAGCTGATAAGGAACTTGTGTGTTGTAGTCATAAAAACACCTTAACCTCTCACTGAGTAAACCCATAACACAAACACCAGGGAACTCCCTCCCTGTGCTATCAAAACAACACTGCCCTGTGTATTGATTAAAAATATTAAGGCTGGGTACACACCATGCAATTTTTCATGCCACTAGCGCACGATTGCCTGGAACGAATCACTATTGGTTGCTGCAAAAGTAGCCAAGGCCAACATTTTGCTGAGAAAACCGCACAGTCCATAAGGGATTTACCGCCATTCCCAATTATTTCGAACTTAGAAATATTAACCTGGTCGGACAGAAAAATTGCTTGGAGTATACCCAGCCTTAAAGGGCATCTATAGTGGGAAAATGAACTTTTTTTTCTTTCTTTCCATGTGTTCTATAATTCCCTACAACCCCCAGAGTGTCTTCACTTTTTTCAGATTCCCTCTCTGTCCTGAGATACAACAGTTAGAAGAATACGTGATTGCATTCCTCTACTCCTACTTGGACTGTCAATCAAATCCCTGTGACGTGATCCCCCCTCCCTGCTCTGTAATAAACATAGAGATAACAGCATTAGCAGGGGGAGAAAGGTAGCTTTGATGTTAGATATAAGGCTGCACTTGACCCCCCTTCTTAATAGCTTTCACTGATTGATGATGGGTCACAAAGTGAGAGATCGTAAACTGTACTGATCTCCTTCTTCCGTGTCTCCAGGACAGCTTACTTTCTATTGGCCACTGTGCGTGGGTGTGTTTTTCAGGATGTTGAACTTTTAACTCCTACTGCACATAAAAAGCTTGTCGGTTAGCCGGAGCTGAGACATGGAGGAGGTAACAGAGGGGAGGGAGAAGGGGGGAGTGCTGCACATAGATCTGACACCGTGGTTAAACAGAGTCAGTGACAGATATAGGATTAAGGCAGCACAGAGTACATGAATTTAACTTTGCAAAGGGGCAATGTGTTTTTTTCACTATAGATGCCCTTTAAATGAGAAAATTCCAGCAAATCTCTAATACTGGCCAATGACCATACACTATTGGACTTGCAGACATTCCTGCAATGCCCTGACAACTGCCTGGAACAAACCTTTTGCGATCAACATGCTTTTAATTTTGATCACAATGATCTGGATGAGTAATACTGCAGTTCTGCTCAATATTGTATATAGCCAGTATTAAGTATAAATAAACTACATAAAAACAACAACAAAAAAGTGCAGACGATACCTATTGTTGGCTAACTAAATATTTAAAAGTAAGCTTTCACGAAAACTTACAGGGAGATTAAAAGTGCAAAACCCATGCAACCCAATGCAATATCAGGTTAACGTGAGGTCTTTAGGGCACTGCGCCATTTCCAAAAGTTTTTGAAAATAGCGAAGCGCTCACGATAAAGTAACATTTAACTTAAAGGAATAGTTCACTGAAAAAGTGAGCTATTCATTTAATGCATTGATTGAAGACCGGGAGGTAAAGGAGCCAGGAACGAAGGTGAGTATATTAACCTTGCGCACGATCCAAGGTATGCGCCACTTTGGCATTTTTAACTATAGCGCGCATTACTGTGCATGCGCTCTAGTTGAATTATTAAACCCGGAAGCGGTCGGGACTTGTGCTGGCGGTGGCTTGTGCGCAAGGTAAATATACTCACCTTTGTTTCTGGCACCTGGTCAAGGCATAGAAGGTAAGGCATAGGTCCTTTACCTCCCGGTCTTCAATCAATGCATTAAAGGAATACTTCCCTTTTTCAGTGAATTATTCCTTTAAGTTTTGCACTACCTGGTAGCGTGACACTTAACATCGTATTGTAGGGGACTTTAAAGGAGCGCAAAGCTACGCGTCTAACCTTGCAGCAATACAAGAGGCTTATATAGAATGGCAAATTAATGAATACTGCAGCCAGTATTGGATCCTATATAGCAATGCAATTTACACCTGAATCAAATACTGCTAGCTGGATCTAACACTGCATACATTTCTGAAATATAACCTGCTTATTTATTATGCTAAGCTCATCTTTAACCTGCATCTTTATAGTCTAAGACATGAACAGACATGACTGTATGTAAAATAAATGATGAAGTTAAAGGACAATTATACTCACCTCCCCCTCGTTCCTTTCCCCCCACTCCTGCAAAGTACCCAGGGTGAGGACCTAAAACTCTAAGTCCTCACCTCTGGGTACTTTACAAAAGTCCTGAATTACTTACTTGTAATCTCCCTCGTCGCTCCGGTCCGATCCTCCCCATTGGCACTTTGAGTGACAGGTCGCGGGGCAGCCAATGGGAAGACGCGGGAGATTACAAGTAAGTACTTCAGGACTTTTGTAAAGTACCCAGAGGTGAAGACTTCGCGTTTTAGGTCCTCACCCTGGGTATTTTGCAGGAGTGGATCGGGGAAATGGTGTTATAATTGTCCTTTAATAAATAACAAAGTCAATGTAAATGAAGTCCAGTGGATTTGCACTAACAATCTGGACTAGTATGTATCCGTAGATGAATGCTGCAAAGTGTGGTTTGTATGTAAATATGCAGTGAGCAGCATCTAAAGTAACCTGAAGACTAATCATATAAAAAACATTGCCAAAGTACAACTAATAAGTGGTAGTCACTGCCAACTGCAAGGTGGTCGCACTCATGGGTTATATCTTTGGAAATTATTTAAATTGCCAACAAGGTACATTACACAGTTAAATGCTAAGCTTGATATAGATTGTTGCTTCTCTGATTTCTTGCAGGTTATTGTGAGCTAATTATAAATGACAACAATGTATATCTCTATACAATAATAGGTAATGCTGAACATTTTATATACTGTGTATATAAATGTGCATCCTGCCACATGTATAAGAACCTGGAGCAGACGTTCGAGGGGACCTATGTCTACGTCAGGTGTGAGTGGGTTGTCCATTTGGAAGCTGAGGTGCAGCTTGCAGCAGTTCAGGGATTTGCAAAACTGGGGGGACAACAGGCACTGGCTGGGGACAGTATAGAGGTGGGTGGAAGTGGGACAGGGAAGGTTGATGGGGGAGGTGGTTTTGTTAGGGTTACTAGAGGAAGTGGGATGGAAGGGTAGGTTTGCTTCTTCCCAGCTTGCCCATCCCAACAGATTTCTGCCTTAGGTGATGAAGTGGAAGAGGACAGCTCGGAATTAACATGTATATAGCGGGCTAATCACTTGAGCACCCAGGGGACTGCCATCTTTAATACAAAGCAGGATGAACTTAGGATCAGGAATGCTAGGCAGGTGGTAGTGGTAGGGGACTGTATTATAAGGAAGGTAGATAGGGTAATCTGCCGCCAAGACCCTACATGCCGAACTGTGTGTTGCCTGCCTGGTGCTAGGGTACGGCATGTGGTGGATCGTGTAGGCAGATTATTGGGTGGGACTGAGTGTAACCCTGCGGTCTTGGTTAACATTGGTGTCAATGACTAAGTTAGAGGAGGAGGAGAAGTCCTAAAACATGAGGGTACAAGTTAAAAGCAAGGACCACCAGGGCAGTGTTTTCAGAAATACTATCGCAGCAACGTGCTACACTAGGAAGGCAGCAGAAGCTTAGGAGCAATAATGCGTGGCTAAGAGGGTGGTGTAAGGAATAAGGGTTTGGGTTTATAGAGAACTGGGCAGACTTTGCTGTCTGTCTAGCTACAGGCTCTTTAGTATGGGTTGCACCTCACTGATGGCGGTGCAGCTGTTTTAGTGGAGAAGATGGCTAGAGTGTTGGAGGAGATTTTAAACTAAGTTGGGGGGGGTAATATCTCTCACTGGGATAGATAGCCCAGGAGGAAAGCAGGGCGTAGATTGGCCTGTGGTGGGTGGAAAGGGGGTAGGGCTAGCATAGGGGGTAGGGAGGCATGTGTATTTAAGTGTATAAATATACTACAGGATCATAATCTAAAATTGATATTTGCAAATGCGAGAAGCCTGGCTGACAAAATGGGAGAATTGGAAATAATGGCGTTGACTGGAAAGTATGATGTAATAGGTATAGCAAAAAAATGGTTGAACAGTTCTCACGGCTGGGCTGTAAATTTAGGATACACCTTGTTTAGGCAGGACAGAGAAAAAAGGAAAGGGGGAGGAGTATGTGTTTGTTAAAAAAATTGAAGCCAAATTTAAAAGAAGAGATAACTGGTGATATGGATAATAAAGTGGAGGCAATATGGGTGGAATTAGGCAACAGGAAAGGGGGTAATGTCATTGTTGGTGTCTGCTATAAGCTGCCAAATGCTAGCAGGGAGGAAGTGAGTCAGCTTCATATGCAGTTGACAAGGGCTGCAAGTTTGAGGAGTGTGCTCATTATGAGGGACTTTAATTACCCTGACATTGTTTGGTGTAGTGGAACTGCCATCACAGAAAAAGGCAATGAGTTCCTGAATTTGCTTCAGGATAATTTTCTCTCACAAGTGGTTGAAGTTCCTACTAGAAAAGGAGCTCTGTTGGATCTGGTAATATCTAACATCGTGGAGGGTAGATATAAAGGTAACTGGAGGCTTAGGGAATAGTAACCATGAAAAAGTGTCGTTTAGTGTATGTTATCGAAAGACTTTTAATTTCAGGAAAGCAAATTTTCCCAGGTTAACAGAAGCTCTTCAGCATGTCAACTGGGATAATGTATTATCAGGTAAAGTTACTGAACAGAAGTGGACTGTGTTTAAGGGGATTTTAAGCCATTTCACAGCTAAGTTTATACCCTTGGGAAATAAATGTAAAAAAAATAAATCCGCGCCCATGTGGCTGAATTCTGATGTAAAGAGGGAAATGGAAAGGAAGAAAAAGGCATTCAAAACCTTTAGGTCCGAGGGAATGGAAAGGGCCTTTAGGGATTATAAAAACTGTATCAAGGTGTGTAAGAAAGCAATCAAGCTAAGAAAAGTTAATGAAGTTAGGATAGCTGAGCATCAGTAATCCTAAAAAAAATTGGTATGTTAATAGTAAGAGGATGAGGACTAAAAATGTGGTGCCATTAATTAAGGTGGATAAGTTAGTTACGTAGGATGGCAAATGTCTTGAATAACTTTTTTCCCTCTGTATACACTATAGAAGATCCAAGTACATATATCATAGAGTGTAGTAGCAATAATGGTATAAAAGACGCCCTTTGGTTAAACAAGGATATGGTACAGATAGAACTAAATAAGGTTAATATTAATAAATCTCCTGGACCGGATAACCTACATCCTCGGGTCCTTAGGGAGCTAAGTTGATTTTTAGCTAGGCCATTGTTTCTTATTTTTGCAGATTCACTCATGTCTGAATGTGTGCTTCTGGACTGGAAAAAAGCTGATGTTATTCCAATATTCAATATTCACAGCCAGGTGAAGGCCTGTAAATTTAACTTCAGTGGTGGGAAAGTTTAATAAGGGAACATGTTCTAGAGTATGTTTTAAGGACTGACATTATAAGTAGTAACCAGCATGGATTTAGGAGGAATAGATCTTGTCAAACTAACTTGCTTGGCTTTTATGAGGAAGTGAGTAGAAATTTAGACTATGGCATAGCAGTGGGTGTAGTATATTTGGATTTTGCATAGGCGACTAATGTATAAGCTAAGGTCTGTTGGTCTGGGGAGTCACATTTGTACATGGATAGAAAATTGGTTGATGAATAGGATGCAGAGAATAGTGTTTAATGGGGCTTCATCAATATGTTGTTGTCCTCGCCGCTTACAATTTGTACGCTTGAGTCACATGCCCTCCATCCTACTCAGACAGTGCTCTTTCTCACATTTTTAATTCCTCTCTGACCTCTGTGATTTTTCCAGCTGCTTTTAAACATGCGTGTCAAACCTCTTCTTAAAAAACCCTCTCTGAACCCTACCTGTCTCTCAAACTACCGCCCTGTCTCCCTTTAACCATTTGCATCAAAACTCCTAGAACGTCTCGTCTCTACACGTATTACTAAATACCTCCATGCTAATAACTTATTGGAGCCGTTGCAATCGGGATTCTGACTGGGTCATTCAACTGAAACGGCCCTCAAATGACCTACAAGCTGCCAAAGCCAAAGGACAGTTCTTGGTCCTCATTCTTCTTGACCTATCGGCTGCCTTTGATACTGTGGACCACTCTCTTCTTATGCAGAGTCTATATTCTCTGGGCATCCGAAATCAAGCTGCGGCATGGTCGACTTCTTATCGCTTTAACAGATCTTTCTCTGTCTCTTTTGCTAATAAGACTTCCTCTCCTGTTCCACTTAGTGTGGGGGTCCCTCGGGGCTCGGTTTTAGGACCCTTGCTGTTCTCCCTCTACACTATCTCTCTGGGAGAAATAATCATTTTTTCAGTTTTAAGTATCACTTATATGCTGATGATACCCAAATTTACTTGTCCACCCCCACGCTAACCCCTGAAGCTCAATCCCAAATCTCTAAATCTCTCTTATCTCTTCCTGGATGGCGCACCGCTGTCTTAAACTCAGTCTATCCAAAATGGAATTAATCATTTCCCCCCCTAAACTGGGACCTAGTCCACCCTTCTCCAATATAGTCATTAACCCAGTTGAATATGCACGCTGCCTTGGAGTTATCTTTGACTCCTCTCTTTCCTTCCATCATCACATTAACAATGATGTTGCTAGGACTTGTCCTTTTCTCCATTGCAATATTGCCAAGATCCGCCCTTTTCTCCCTCTCTCCACTATTAAAATGCTATCCACACCCTTATAATATCCAGTGTTGACTACTGTAACATTCTACTACTTGGACTCCCAGCCTCTCATCTCTCTCCTCTCCAGTCTATCTTAAACTCGGCAGCTTGGCAACTTTTCTCCAAAAGAGAACCCGCAACCCGATTACTTCAGTCCATAGGGTGGCTTCCCATCAAACAAAGAATCATATTCAATACCCTGCTTTTAACCTTTAAATCCCTTCGCTCTACTGCACCTCCCTACTTATCTTCTCCCTTGGTCCCTTATGTTCCAGGTCGTGCCCTCTGTTCCTCGCAAGGAAATCTTTTCGACAAACCCCCAACGAACACTGCTGCCTCCCGCCTTAAACCTTTCTCTCTTGCTGCTCCCTACCTTTGGAACTCTTGCTCGCTGGTGATATCCATTAATGCTTTCAAATCTAGACTGTTATCCTACTTTTCTGGGCATCAGCAGAACAAATGATTGTTAGCCATTTTAAGCACCCATCCGCCCCACTTGTATCTGTATGTTGTCCCTCCCACTTAGATTGTAAGCTCTTTGGGGCAGGGATCTCATTCCTAATTTGTTGCAAGTATATCAATTTATACATAATTTATATATATGGTTTCTTAACCGATGTATGAAATTGTATTTAAAGGGTATGTCCATCCAAAAATGTACTTTCTTTCTAACTGTTTTACTAAAGAACAGGCTGTAAATGCACTATTTCTTACCTCCGGTTTCGGCCGCGGCTCTATCAGCACTGGAACGATCCCAGTAAGTTCTTCTCCTCTCCTGCAAGATTCACTTTTTTTTCTTTTTACGGGGCCAAAAGGAGCAAAAAGCCCTCCACTGAGCATAAAAATGGAGAAACAACTTCTTATAACAGAAGGCATCTTGCAGTCTCATGCTATATGAATAGCATTGCCCGCCCACAAAATCTAAGAAACAAGAAGTAATTTCTTACTCCCAGGTTCCCCAGAGTAAGGGGCGGAGAAATGCAAAATACTCCTTTATGTCCCTTAGCTTAAGCATGTGTCCAGAACCGCTGGCTTATTAACATGCAATATAGCCTAATATATAGAGCCAATCATCTGACCTGCAGACATGACATGTTTCGATCTTGCTAGATCTCGTCAGTGCAAGATACAGATTCATGGCTCTATGGTGTAGGACTTTGGCATACAGTAGATAAGGCATCTAGAAAGCTTAGGGAGAGGGGGGCCAAAAGGAGCAAAAAGCCCTCTACTGAGCAAAAAAATGGAGAAATACCTTCTTATAACAATGAATAGCATTGCCCACAAAATCTAAGATTAAAATCTAAGATATTCTGTTATCTCTCCTCTCATTTTATTGCCCTCTACACTTTCCTGGGCACCTTTTGCTCTTTACTTTTTTTTTGTCTCCCCCCTTGTTATTTTGCTTATCTTATTATCTTTTGGAACTGGCTTTTTACTTTGTTAAACCTTTGTTAAAATCAGTACTGCTCTGACCTGATGAAGAGGGTTTAGCCCTTGAAATCTTGTCTACTAAATAAACTGTTAGTCCATCACAGTACTCTTATTTTTTTACGCTAGAGAAAAGGCGCTTGCGTGGGGATATGATTATTGTTTATAACTACATTAACTAATGGGCCATACAATAAACTATCTGGGGCATTGTTCACCAATAGAACATGTCAGAGGACACAAGGACATCCCTCAAAACTTGAAGAAAAAAAGTTAAGGCTTCAAGTTCGGAAAGGGTTTTTCACTATGAGAACAGTAAAGCTATGGAATTGTCTTCGGGCCACACTGCAACACAAACGCAATCGCACACGGAATCGCATGCGATTTCATGTGCGATTTGGTTGCGTTTGCACATGCGTTTTTTCATTAAGTATTGAAAAACGCATGCGATTGAGATTTAAAATGTGGAACGCAAATCGCAACGCACCCAAAAACGCACATTTTCAATGATATGAAAAAAACGCATGCGCAAACGCAAAAAAAGCAGCAGTGTAGCCTAGCCCTTCCAGTGCATGTTGTGATGGCGAGTCAATATTTAGGAGCACTACTCACGTGGATAGGTAAAAATACATCTCTTTATTTAAAGCATTTAAAATGAAGGTAGAAACACTTATCGCACATAGCCACTCTCATGTCGGCCACCCGCCTGACATGTTTTGTGAGAGATGTATTTTTACCTATCCACATGAGTAGCGCTCCTCAACTTCAACTTTGTCTATATACAAGCACCTGTAGCTGGGAGGTAGCAACCTTGGATTTGACGCACCACATGGATACGTTTGATGAGGCTCGAGTGCTGCCATGTTTGGTACCGTACTGATTTGTGTATGGTGGGTTCATTGGACAGTTTTAAAAAAAAAGGCTGGATGAGTTTCTGCAAACAAGGAATGTTGCAAGTTACTGGTATTGATATATAAAGTAGAGTTGATCCAGGGATATTTCCTTCGAGTCAGGAAGGATTTTTTTTCCCCCTTCATAAATTTGGTGGGGTTTTTTTTTTGCCTTCCTCTGGATCAACAGTTAGGAAGGTAATGATGGTATTGTCTTTATTCAACCTCAAATAATAAAGGAGAATAATAAAGGAGCATGTCTTTATTCAACCTCAAATAATAAAGGAGAACTAAAGTCTCCAGACAACATTGTCCCAATAGACAGAGCACATTCACAAACATACAACAAGATGTGTCTCTCTTTTCCCTTTGCTGTGGCCATTGGGTGATTTATGAAAAACACCTGTGAGTACAAGGGGTCAGCTCCCACAATCCACCTTAGCTGGGTAAACCCCCAGCTAAGTGTCTGCGTACAGGCACATGCTCTGTAGTGCTCAACAGATCAAAACACAGAAGTTGCAGCCTTGCTTCCGAGAAGTTGACAACCAATCACATTACAGCACAGAGATCCTCCCTCTCCCTGACACAGAACAGGGATTTCGGTTTTTTGTTTTCAAACACATTCAATGATATAATCCTTTACTTTTCATACAAAAACAAAAGTAATCTTTGCAGTGTATTTTATAGATATTATGGATGTAAGAAACGGAATACTAGCATTTCAGCAAAATAAAAAACTAAAAGTAAGTCTGGGGAATAGAACCTGCAACTTGTCCATTACTATGGGCATATTTATAAAGCTTCGTTAAGTTTCGCGGCCGTTTTCACTGACATTAACGCATAAATCGCGTTTAACGCGATTTAATGTCCGAACGGCCGCGAAAAGTTAACGAAGCGTTAACCCTTCGCGGTGATACTTACTGTTACTGCCGCTTCTATTTATAAAGCGGCGGTACTGGTTTCGCTCCGCTAGATCGGCTGTTTTACTTCGCCACCTTGAAGTGTGCGAAGTCAGCCGATACTAGCCTCCCGCGGCGGGGATGGGCAGGCAACCCGCGGCAGGTGGTCGCCACCCCCCAGGAGACACGCCCCCCCGCCCACAACCCCCCGCGGCGCGGAACCACCCGCCGCCGCTTCCCAGCAGCCCCTCCCAACCTGTTCCCCGCTCGCGGCAATCTCGGAATGGGAGGCGGGAGGGGCTGCGGGAAGGGGCCGCAGCAGTGGTCGCGACCACCCGCCACCACCCCCTCCCCACAACCCATCCAACCCCCCCCCCGGCCTCCCGGGAGGAGAAGGAGGGAGCCGCTGGGAGGGGTGGAGGCTCCCTCCACGGGGGCCCTGAGAGGGGCCTTTTGGGGCTTAAGGGGTCCCGCAGCTCGAACCGGGACCCCCCTCCCCGGCCCTTGTAAGGGCCTTTGCGGCACTGAAAAGTGCCTTTTGGGGCTTAAGGGTCCCCCTCGAACGCGGACCCACTCCCCGCCCTATCAGGGCCTTTGCGGCACTGACAAGTGCCCTTGAGGCTCTGACAAGAGCCCTTTGGGGCTTAGGGGTCCCGCAGCTCGAACCGGGACCCCCCGGCCCTTGTAAGGGCCCTTGCGGCACTTATAAGTGCCCTTGCGGCTCTAACAAGAGCCCTTTGGGGCTTAGGGATCCCAGCTCACCAGGACCCCTCCCCCCCCGCCCTTGTAGGGCCCTTGCGGCACTGACAAGTGCCTTTGGCGGGGGTCCCGCAGCTCGAACCGGAACCGGAACTTAAAAAGCCCTTGGGCGACGTCTTTGGGCTGGCACACCCAACCCCACTCAGGTCGCCGATGCCAGCAGACTCACGGCGGCCGCCAGTAGTCAGCTGGCACCGCCGGCCTCACGAGCCGATGTTGCCAGCGCTTCTTTCTTCTTTCTTCAGCCATCTACTGCGATGGCATCTGAGTTTCGCGGCGGAAAGCTCCCTTTATATAGGTTTGCAGAAATCCATAATCCGTTTCTGATTGGTCAATTTTTTAATGCTTGGTTTACATGCTTTACATTAACCAATCAGATTTATGGAAAGGGCCGCAAGGGCCCTTACAAGGGCCGGGGAGGGGGGTCCCGGTTCGAGCTGCGGGACCCCTTAGTCCCTAAAGGGCTCTGTCAGAGCCGCAAGGGCACTTGTCAGTGCCACAAAGGCCCTTACAAGGGCCGATGTGCGGCGGTAATTTTTTGGCGCTATTTTCGTTTCTTTATAAATATGCCCCTATGTCTTGCTAAAAGCAGAGGTCTTACCTCTAGGCTAACAGAGATAATATATAAAACCCTGGTACATGTAGAATATTTTACTATGAACATAATGGAAACAAAAAATAAATGAAACTCTAGGGATTTGAATTTGCAACCTTCTGAACTGCGTGTCTCTATTACTGGCACCTTACAAGGTGAGTCACCACTGAGTAAGCTTAACATTTAGGTACAGCAGGGACCTCATTACCTCTTGTGGCAAAGCCCTAGCAGTTCTATTTATATAAGTTATATATTTATGTACTAACTATCTATGTATTTTCCCCCTTGTTAAGACTTTATTGTATTTTAATACTGTACAGTGCTGCGTCCCCAAGTGGCGCTATATAAATAAACATATACATACATTGAGGAGCTTCATGTTTTGGGACATAATTGCGTATTTTTAAACCTGGTGCCTTACCCAGTGCGCCACCACTGAACAAGCAGACTGCCCGCATTTGGAAGCTTTATTTTTTGCTAAATGAATCCAAAAAAAATGGGATATGGAAGTCCCTGATAAGACTTTGAAAGCTGCTTGTTACCCTGCGGTTTATTTTCCAGCAACTCACACTGACTGGTAAATAAACTGCAGGGTAACAAGCAGCTTTCAAAGTCTTTTCAGGGTCTTCCATATTGGTGTGGAGACATCTGTATAGAAAATACTGTGCAAAGAGACAGTGAGTACTGGGGTCAGGGGCGTGGTTCTTTGATGACTTCATGGGCTGTGGTTTGTACTAGCAACAACATGGAAACCTTCTTAGTTACAGAATCTATTTCTCACATGCAACTTACTAAAGAAGAATCTTACAATGTATAGGTGTTCTGGGGAGAAAAACTTCACCTTATTTTTCAAAAATTAAGTTTAGTTCTCCTTTAATACAGAATGTATTGCTGTGCATTTTCTATTGTAGGATGTGTACATGTATATTAATGTTTCTTTTATTGCCAAATGTGATTATTTTCTGAAATGTTAGGGTCTGAGTAAGGTTTATATTTGACCCAGTTTGTTGAGCCTTATTGTGGAAGAACCTGAATATTATCATTACTGTCCTTGTTCTTTGGGGGTGGAGACAACCTGTGGTGCTGAAATGGGAGAACCTGCAATCAGCCAATCAACAATACATTTTCTCTCCCAAGACTAAGAGCTCTTTCTCTACTTAACCTAGTAATTACAATATCTGTAATAACCTGTAGTGGTTACCATGGAGTTCTTGAACTGAACACGGCTTGTGGGCTTTTCGTTAACAATCCTGTAATCTGTTGCTCAATGCATACACTCAACTACAAGCATTTGCATAAGTCAAAGTTATCTCTAAGGTATATACACAAGTGGAAAATGAAGTTTTGGTTTTGGAAGCTCAAACTATTAGTTTTAACTTTCCACCATATACTGCTAGTTGTGAATTGCCTATTGCCCTCCACTAATAAATGCAGGTTTTATATAGTTTTAAAGCAGATTTGAAAAGATGAAAACAGACTCTTAAAAAATGAAACACTTGGTTAATGTTATGTAGGACAGTACACTTATACAGTAACTGACTGCTCTATGGCTCCTACACAGCCACTGGTCTCTGACTCTTTTCCCATTTTCTGACATTGACAAGAATATATTAATGAAGTTGAGGGCAGACTGGGGGAGGACCCAGAGCATAGTGCCCTTTAAACACTGTCAGGGAGATTAAATAAAAGTTCTTATTGTTAAAAATGGTGCTAATTTTGCCCCAACCAATCAGATGTTAGCTTTCAATTGTGAAATAAGATCTGATTGGTTGGGGCAAAATAACATTATTTTAAACAATAAGAACTTTTATTGAATCTCCGTGTATGTGAATACTTACGGAAATATTTGAAAGTCTCTGCTATCTGTTCAGTGGTAAGTTGTATGGGCAGATCAGGAGGTAAAAGAGGTGTGTGCAGCCAATCATCGTGCTCATAGCCAAACATGGTGTCTGCTCGCAAGGTGTAGTGAGGGAGCTGCTCCTGCAGGAGGCTGATAATCTCCACCTCAGGGACATCACCACTGGTGCATACATCTGTGGAAAGACAGGATTGTGAGGAGTAAAAATTATACAAAGGCTCACCACACACATAGCTAAATCGGGTGCAAAAGATTGATATATTTCTGATTGAATGGTAGTGATTGATGCACCACCTTGCATCAGCAACCCTGGGCAGATTTCAGCTTGACACAAGGTTGTATAGTTCAATTGCTACTCTTTAGGCCCTATGCATTTCTGGCCATTTTGGTGCCCTACGCAAGTCTCCTGATGCCCACTTCCCAAATTAAACTTTAAATTTAAGCATGCATGTAGAACAGGGGACAACCAACCTAAAGTATCAGAGTTAGTGTACTGAGCAATACAAAAATCAAGCTTACAGTAAGTATCCTTTGTATAGACCAGTGCAGATATTGTTAGCTCTTGAGCATGTTATATCTAGCCTAGACCAGTAAGCACAGTGATTTTGATAATAATTTGAAATATTACCCCAGTACAGACCTACGCAATGATTACTAGTTGCAGATAAAAAAAAAAGTTTGTAGCTCTATCAACTTTAAAGATGTGATGTACCCTGTGTTTATCTCTTGAAAGCTTGTCTGTAAGAATAAATTGTTAGTCCATAATAAAAAGGTATCACCTTATCCTACAATACTCATCTCTTAGTATAATGATTACTAGCTCTTGAACATGATATATACAATGTAGTACAGTAAATATAGGGTTAAAATGCATGGACTCAAGTCTACGGAGGGATACAGATCTCAGAGGGAGAAGAAATTGACAGAGATAAGGAATCATCCTGTTTTCAGCTATGTTTGTTCTAAATTTTGAATGGCGCCCTCTACTGTAAGTGCCCTAGCAGTTGGGCTATGTTGCTTATGCCTAGAAACTGCCCTGCACATTGTGATCCTTTTTGGTCTATTTCTGCTAATCAATTGGAGGACAACAAAACAAACAAAACAAATTAAACACACAAAACCATTGGTAATGTTTGTTTGGTACATTTTTACCATCAATCCATGGGAGATTAGAAAAGTCCTTCTTTTTGAATATGTTATTTGGTAAAAATGTTGAGGGATTATAGGCACTTGCATTGCCCTTAATCCCATCCTGCTCTTGCAATTGAAACAAAGCAAATTTACATAATCTATGTCAGTCACAGAACACACAGCCTGGTGGATGCAGATCCATGAGTTGGGTTCTAAGAGTTGGATCAATATTTCTGCCTAATCGATCTCAGGCCAAATATTTGGGTCAAACGGGCTCAAAATTGTCCACAATTATGAACATGTCTGATCATTTTCACCCGATTGGATATGGTGGTAATTTCGAATGAATCATATAGTCACATGTAGAGATGTCCGAACTTCGCAAAATCCGGTCCGCTCGAGGATCCGCGAATTTTCGAAAAAATTCGAAAATTCAAAATTTTAAATGAAAAATATCCTCAAAATGAAGAGATTTCTCGTATTATGTAATATGTATTTTCGAAAATTTCCGAAATTACGCGTCTTCTCGTATTTTCGAAAATTTTCGAAAATACATATTTGCGGAAATAAGAGAAATCCTCATATTTTTGAAATTACGAGTTTTTCGAAAATACGAGAAATCCGCGGTACGGAAGTTCGGAAGGCGGAAAATCCAGAAAAATCCGCCGTTCGCGAACGGGATAAATCAGCGGCGGATCCGGGTTCGGATCCGCGAACCGGCCATCCCTAGTCACATTTATGTATAATGTATGTTTGTTTAATTTTATTTAAGTGCCACTTGGGTATGCAGCGCTGTACATTATAACACATAATCAGTTGACTGATGTATGTTTATATAGCGCCACTCATGTACATAGCCATGAGGATGCAAAGACAGAGTGAGTACAAGAAATTAAAACCAAAAAAAAAATTATTATATAAATAAGCAATAAATACATAGATATGAGAAAAATGCAGGACATAAGTAAGCTTCCAACTCAACCCCCACTGTTATTACAATAGATAATCACCTTCTTATATTCTGCCCTTGCAAAAAAACAATAACTATGAGGGGCAACATTTTAGGTGTGATTTAATGTGACTGATCCAGTTATAGCACCTCTAAATGGCACGGCCAAATAAAGACCTGACTTTATGACAGAAACAGACCAAAAAAGGTGAAAGGTGCTAACTCACCATACTGACTGTCTCATATAGGTCAAAAGCTGTTGTGAGGCCTTCTTATCACAGCTTTCTATATATAGCACCATGGAATTGTAGCCTATTTACACATGCTGGGAATAGGGGGACCAAGTGCCCATGACAAGGATGCAGACTCGAGTGCAAACTAAATAGATACTGTGCTTCCCTCTGCTGGCTACTTCAGAGACAACAAAGAAAATGGTAATTAGTTTAGCATTCCCAATGACTAAATTATAGTATCAAGCGTCTCATGTCATGTTTTCTGTGCAGTTTGGGTTAGGCCACACCACAGAGCATTAAAAAGTGCACAGTAGGTGCGCTGACGTGCATTACCTGCAATCTAGTAATCAGAGTGCATGCAATCTACATTTTTTCACAATCACTAGCACACTGGAAACGCTTGCATGTGTGCTTTCAGAACACCAGGATGTGCTTTAGTGTGGCCTCACCCTTTTGTATTTGTGTCCACTTGTATCCGCTTTTATGTGCATTTGAGTTTCCCAGGAGATTATGAGTAAAATTGCATCTAAAAAATCCCATGGCTTATTGATTTTGTGTCTGCTTGTATACGCTTGTGTTCATTTTTTTCATGCGCTTCCATAGACTTATATTAAGTATGATTTTTACAGAAACAGACCAAAAATGGTGATTGGATGCATTAAAAAATCACAACGGATCGCAGCACAAAACGTCAAGCGCAAAAGGGAGCGTAAAATGTAGCAAAAACGCTAGTGTGTCCCTAGCCCTTTAAGGGCTACTTTTAGACCAGATGCATTTTGCAATCCTCAGTGTTATAATAGATTAAATCGACTCACTTAGGATGAGTCTTTTTTTTTTATATATACCAAATAGGCCAAATAAAAATTGTTCAATAGACTACCTGGCAATATTGACCAGTTTATCGAACAGAAGCTGACTGGACCAGTTTATTGATTAGAAGCTGATTGGACCATCCCATCTGTGGCCACATCATCTTAAAAGCTCAAATCTTCTCAAGATCCCTGACACAGGGTAGTATATGTCAATTGGTACCTCCAGGTCCATGCGGACTGTAATCCAGCCAATATTTTCAATGAATGCAATCAATTTTTATAGTCTGTTTCTGTCCACAGCATACTGTAATGCAAGTCAATTGGAGTAGGAAAAAAAACAGATACAAAGAAAAGCACTGGTAATGCGTCTTTTGGTTTATTTTTACCGACAATCCCATGGGAGTCTAGAAATATCAAACATCATCTCAAGAAAATGCATATGAAAATGTACAGAACCAAAGGAAGGACATAAAAATCAGCGAAATCATATATAACATTGCAATGAGTGGGGCCATAATGTGGCTATGGCTGCTGGAGGTGGTGTCTCAGAAAGAAATCAATATTGCCAGCGTGGGATGTTTGCGATAATTCCCATCAATCAGACAGTTATTTGAATGGCTGCAATGGTGGTATTTTTTGGCCATGGGATTCCATGATCTGCCTTTTACTGCATGTACCCAGCTTTAGATTTCTTTCATTGCTATTACTTTTTGATTTTGCTTTTTAGATCAAATAATTGTCTGATCGCTCAGCCTTGAGCGACAACTGGCCCTCCAAATTAACTCCCTATATAAAGTACAGGAAGAATCTCGGGGCTGTGTGTAGCCAGTTTTATGGACAATTGCACATGCAATCATAATTTTTGGTATGTATATGTCAAAATCACACTTTATACAAGCTTATGGAAATGCATTGAAAAGCGGATACAAATTAATAGGGCATGCAACTGAGGCATGTGTACAAAGAGTTTAGCCATTGATCTTCTACTGCTGCTAGTCCTAATCCCCATAAACTGGAGATTTTCCAAGTTGTCCAACCCCCCTTTTATTTAATAAATTGCTAAAGTTAGAAAAAAGTCAAACCACGTATGGCCACCTTAAGATATGGACATAATATACATTCTTATGCATCTCAATCCTATTATGTATAAGGGGTTTAGAAACCATAAGGATAAATGTACACACACTGCAGTCAGGAGTCAACCAGTAGAGATGGAGTTGTGCAGAACTAAGTCCCCATCCCCTCAGCTACATCCCCATTTTCAAAACTTTATTTTTCCTGGATTGCTGATTTCTATTTGTAATCTTCTATAAAATGTTTTGCCTATTGTTTCACAAATATTCACTGTAAATTAGCACAGATAAGTTAGAAATTGCATTCTTTTTGGCCATTCATTGTGCAATTGAAAAAAGCTACTATAGCACCTCCTGGTGGACACAAATGCAGAAAAGAGAAGAGATAACTGGCGATATGGATGTTAAAGCATTGGCAATATAGGTGGAATTTGGCAACAGGAAATGGTTAATGTCATTGTTAACTAGGTTTGGGGGGGGGAATAGCACCTCCTGGTGGACACAAATGCAGAAAAGAGAAGAGATAACTGGCGATATGGATGTTAAAGCATTGGCAATATAGGTGGAATTTGGCAACAGGAAATGGTTAATGTCATTGTTAACTAGGTTTGGGGGGGGGAATAGCACCTCCTGGTGGACACAAATGCAGAAAAGAGAAGAGATAACTGGGATGCGCGAACCGGCAATCCCTAGTCACATTTATGTTAATGTATGTTTGTTTAATTTTATTTAAGTGCCACTTGGGTATGCAGCGCTGTACATTATAACAAATAATCAGTTGACTGATGTATGTTTATTAGCGCACTCATGTACATAAGCCATGAGGATGCAAAGACAGAGTGAGTACAAGAAATTAAAACCAAAAAAAAATTATTATATAAATAAGCAATAAATAATAGATATGAGAAAAATGCAGGACATAAGTAAGCTTCCAACTCAACCCCCACTGTTATTACAATAGATAATCACCTTCTTATATTCTGCCCTTGCAAAAAAACAATAACTAGAGGGGCAACATTTTAGGTGTGATTTAATGTGACTGATCCAGTTATAGCACCTCTAAATGGCACGGCCAAATAGACCTGACTTTATGACAGAAACAGACCAAAAAAGGTGTGAAAGGTGCTAACTCACCATACTGACTGTCTCATATAGGTCAAAAGCTGTTGTGAGGCCTTCTTATCACAGCTTTCTATATATAGCACCATGGAATTGTAGCCTATTTACACATGCTGGGAATAGGGGGACCAAGTGCCCATGACAAGGATGCAGACTCGAGTGCAAACTAAATAGATACTGTGCTTCCCTCTGCTGGCTACTTCAGAGACAACAAAGAAAATGGTAATTAGTTTAGCATTCCCAATGACTAAATTATAGTATCAAAGCGTCTCATGTCTGTTTCTGTGGCAGTTTGGTTTAGGCCACACCACAGAGCATAAAAAGTGCACAGTAGGTGCGCTGAAGTGCATTACCTGCAATTAGTAATCAGAGTGCATGCAATCTACATTTTTTCACAATCACTAGCACACTGGAAACGCTTGCATGTGTGCTTTCAGAACACCAGGATGTGCTTTAGTGTGGCCTACCTTTTGTATTGGGTCCACTTGTATCCGCTTTTATGTGGCATTTGAGTTTCCCAGGAGATTATGAGTAAAATTGCATCTAAAAAATCCCATGGCTTATTGTTTGTGTCTGCTTGTATACGCTTTGTGTTAATTTTTTTCATGCGCTTCCAATAGACTTATAGTAAGTGATTTTTACAGAAACAGACCAAAATGGTGATTGGATGCATTAAAAAATCACAACGGATCGCAGCACAAAACGTCAAGCGCAAAAGGGAGCGTAAAATGTAGCAAAAACGCTAGTGTGTCCTAGCCCTTTAAGGGTACCTTTAGACCAGATGCATTTGCAATCCTCAGTGTTATAATAGATTAAATCGACTCACTTAGGATGAGTCTTTTTTTTTATATATACCAATAGGCCAAATAAAATTGTTCAATAGACTACCTGGCAATATTGACCAGTTTATCGAACAGAAGCTGACTGGACCAGTTTATTGATTAGAAGCTGATTGGACCATCCCATCTGTGGCCACATCATCTTAAAAGTCAAATCTTCTCAAAGATCCTGACACAGGGTAGTAGTATATGTCAATGGTACCTCCAGGGTCCGCGGGACTGTAATCCAGCCAATATTTTCAATGAATGCAATCAATTTTTATAGTCTGTTTCGTCCACAGCATACTGTTAATGGCAAGTCAATTGGAGTAGGAAAAAAAAACAGATACAAAGAAAACACTGGTAATGCGTCTTTTGGTTTATTTTTACCGCAATCCCATGGGAGTCTAGAAATATCAAACATCATCTCAAGAAAATGGCATATGAAAATGTACAGAACCAAAGGAGGACATAAAAATCAGCGAAATCATATAACATTGCAATGAGGTGGGGCCATAATGTGGCTAGGCTGCTGGAGGTGGTGTCTCAGAAAGAAATCAATATTGCCAGCGTGGGAGTTTGCGATAATTCCCATCAATCAGACAGTTATTTGAATGGCTGCAAGGTGGTATTTTTTGGCCATGGGATTCCATGATTGCCTTTTACTGCATGTACCCAGCTTTAGATTTCTTTCATTCTATTACTTTTTGATTTTGCTTTTTAGATCAAATAATTGTCTGATCGCTCAGCCTTGAGCGGACAAACTGGCCCTCCAAATTAACTCCCATATAAAGTACAGGAAGAATCTCGGGGCTGTGTGTAGCCAGTTTTATGGACAATTGCACATGCAATCATAATTTTTGGTATGTATATGTCAAAATCACACTTTATACAAGCTTATGGAAATGGCATTGAAAAGCGGATACAAATTAATAGGGCATGCAACTGAGGCATGGTACAAAGAGTTTAGCCATTGATCTTCTACTGCTGCTAGTCCTAATCCCATAAACTGGGAGATTTTCCAAGTTGTCCAACCCCCTTTTTTTTAATAAATTGCTAAAGTTAGAAAAAAGTCAAACCAGTATGGCCCCTTAAGATATGGACATAATATACATTCTTATGCATCTCAATCCTATATGTATAAGGGGTTTAGAAACCAATAAGGATAAATGTACACACACTGCAGTCAGGAGTCAACCAGTAGAGATGGAGTTGTGCAGAACATAGTCCCCATCCCCTCAGCTACATCCCCATTTTCAAAACTTTATTTTTCCTGGATTGCTGATTTCTATTTGTAATCTTCTATAAAATGTTTTGCCTATTGTTTCACAAATATTCACTGTAAATTAGCACAGATAAGTTAGAAATTGCATTCTTTTTGGCCATTCATTGTGCAATTGAAAAAGCTACTATAGCACCTCCTGGTGGACACAAATGCAGAAAAGAGAAGAGATAACTGGCGATATGGATGTGTTAAAGCATTGGCAATATAGGTGGAATTTGGCAACAGGAAATGGTTAATGTCATTGTTAACTAGGTTTGGGGGGGGGGAGGGTATTAGCAGTCTCACTGGGATAGATTGTCCAGGAGGAAAGTAGGGTGTAGATAGGCCAGTGGGGGCGGAAAGGGGGGTGGGGTAGCATAGGGGATAGGGGAGGAATGTGTTTCAAAGTGTACGAATAAATTACAAGGATCATAATCTAAAATGTATGTTTGCAAATGCGAGAAGCCTGGCTGACAAAAATGGGTGAATTGGAAATGATGGCATTGAATGAAAAGTATGAGTGTAATAGGTATAGCAGAAACGTGGTTGAACAGTTCTCACAACGGGCTGTAAATATAGAAGGATTATGCCTTGTTTAGGCAGGACAGAAAAAAGGAAAAGGGGAGGAGTATGTGTTTATGTTAAAAAAGAATTGAAGCCAAATTTAAAAGAAGAGATAACTGGTGATATGGATGATTAAGTGGAGGCAATATGGGTGGAATTAGGCAATAGGAAAGGGGGTAATGTCATTGTTGGTGTCTGCTATAAGCCGCCAAATGCTAGCAGCGAGGAGGGTGAGTCAACTCATATGCAGTTGGCAAGGGCTGCAAGTTTGGGGAGTGTGCTCATTATGGGGGACTTCAATTACCCTGACAATTGATTGGTGTGGTGGAACTGCCATCACAGAAAAAGGCGATGAGTTCTTGAATTTCTGCAGGATAATTTTCTCTCACAGGTGGTTGAGGTTCCTACTAGAAAAGGAGCTCTGTTTGGATCTGGTAATATCTAACATTGTGGAGCGCACATATAGATATAAAGGTAACTGGAGGCTTAAGGGATAGTGACCATGAAATAGTGGCATTTGGACTTGTTATCGAAAGGAAAAGTGCGCTGGGTTAACAAAGACATTTTATTTCAGGAAAGCAAATTTCCCAGGTTAAAAGCAGCTCTTCAGAATGTCAACTGGGATAATGTATATCAGGTAAAGGTACTGAACAGAAGTGGACTGTGTTCAAGGGGATTTTAGCCAGTTCACATCTAAATTTATACCCTTGGGAAATAAATGTAAAAAAAAACAAATCCGCGCCATGTGGCTGAATTCTGATGTAAAGAGGCAAATGGTAAGGAAGAAAAAGGCATTTAAAACCTTTAAGGCCGAGGGAACGGAAAGGGCCTTTAGGGAGTATAAAAACTGTAACAAGGAGTGTAAGAAAGCAATCAAACTAGCTAAAATTAATAATGAAGTTAGGATAGGTGAAGAAAGAAAGATCACTAAGCCTAAACGTTTTTTTAAGTATATTAATAGTAAGAGATGAGGACTGAGAATGTGGCACCATTAATTAATGGGGATAAGTTAGTTACGGAGGATGGCGATAAAGCAAATGTCTTGAATAATTTTTTTTCCTCTGTTAACACTATAGAAGATCCAAGTACAGATATCATAGAGTATAGTAGCAATAAAGGTATACAGGATTCAAGTTCACTTTGGTTAACCGAGGATATGGTACAGAAAAACTAAATAAGGTTAATATTAATAAATCTCCTGGACCGGATAAAATACATCCTCGGGGTACTTAAGGAGCTAAGTTCAGTTTATCTAGGCCATGTTTCTTATTTTGTGATTCCTCATGTCGGTGGTGTGCCTCTGGATTGGAAAAAGGTGATGTTATACCAATATTCAAAAAGGGTAGTCGTTCACAGCCGGGTATACAGCCTGTAGTTTAAACTTCAGTGGTGGGGGAAGACCTGGAAAGTTTAATAAGGGAACATGTTCTAGAGTATGTTTCAAGGACTGACATTTATAGTAGTAACCAGCATGGATTTAGGAGGAATAGATCTTGTCAAACTAACTTGCTTGGCTTTTATGAGAAGTAAGTAGTAGAAATTAGACTCTGGTATAGCAGTAGATGTAGTTTACTGATTTTGCAAAGTTTTTGATACAGTCCCCCATAGGAGACTAATGAATAAGCTAAGGTCTGTTGGTCTGGGGAGTCACATTTGTAATGGATAGAAAATTGGTTAATGAATAGGATGCAGAGAGTAGTTGTAATGGGGCTTCATATTATGGACTAAAGTGCTTAAGTGGGGTGCCACAAGGTTCTTTGGTGGGGGGCCGCTTCTATTAATCTATTTATTAATGATTTGGAAGTGGGTATTGTCAGCAAGGTTTCTGTGTTTGCTGACGACACAAAACTTTGTCGACCATTAAAAAACTTCAGAGGAGGTGTGCAATCGTTGCAAGGGGATCTAGATAGATATTATCACATTGGGGCTGCAAGTGGCAGATGAAATTCAATGTTGATAAATGTAAGGTGATGCATTTTGGACTTAAAAATACTTGTGCACTTATACTATAAATGGCTCTGTGTTAAATGAATCCCTGTGTGGAAAGGGATCTTGAAGTTTTGTGGATAAAACTTAAAAGGTAGCAAGCAGTGCCCGCGCGGCAACAGCCAGAGCCAGCATGTATTGTCTTGTATAAAGAGAGGTGTAGAATTAAGGGAGGAAAATGTAATCTCCCTCTTACAAAGCATTGGTAAGGCCTCATTTGGGAATATGCAGTGCAATTTTGGAATCCTGTGTACAAAAAGGACATCTTTGAAATGGAAGGGTTCAGAGAAGGGCAACTAAATTAATAAGGGGATTGGGGGAGCTTGAATATGAAGAGGACTGGAAAAGTTACAATTATGTACGCGGAGAGAAAAAGGCGCTTGCGTGGGGAGGGATACGATTACTGTGTTAAATACATTAACGGGCATACAATTAAACTATCTGGGGCATTGTTCACCAATAGAACATGTCAAAGGACACGAGGACATCCCTTAAGACTTGAAGAAAAAAGGTTTAGGCTTCAAGCTCGGAAAGGGTTTTTCACTGTGAGAACGGTAAAGCTATGGAACTGTCTTCCAGTGGAAGTTGTAATGGCAGGTTCATTGGTCAGTTTCAAAAAAAAGCTGGATGAGTTTCTGCAAACAAGGAATGTTGCAAGTTACTGGTGTTGATTCATAAGGTAGAGTTGATCCAGGGAAATTTCCGATTGCCACTTGGAGTCAGGAAGGAATTTTTTCCCCCTTCATAAATTTGGTGGGGTTTTTTTGCCTTCCTCTGGATCAACAGTTAGGCAGCAAATGAGGATATTGCTAGATGGGTTGGACTGGATGGACGTATGTCTTTATTCAACCTCAAATACTATACTATACTATTGTTGGTGTCCGATATAAGCCGTCCAAATGCTAGCAACTTCATAGGCAGTTGGCATGGGCTGCAAGATTGGGGAGCGTACTCATTATGGGGGACTTTAATTACCCTGACTAAAAAGGACAATGAGTTTCTGAATTTTCTGCAGGATAATTTTCTCTGGTTGAAGTTCCTACTAGAAAAGTAACTCTGTTGGATCTGGTAATATATAGGTAACTGGAGACTTAGGGAATACTGACCATAAAATAGTGTTGCTTAGTGTATGTTATGGTTAACAAAGACTTAATTTCAGGAAAGCCAATTTTCCCAGGTTAAAGGTATCTCTTCAGCATGTCAACTGGGATAAGGTATTATCAGGTAAAGGTACTGAACAGAAGCGGACTGTGTTTAAGGAGATTTTAAGCCATTTCACATCTAAATGTATACCCTTGGGAAATAAATGTAAAAAAAATAAATGTAAATAAAAAAATAAATCTGCGCCCATGTGGCTGAATTCTGTTGTAAAGAGAGAAATGGAAAGGAAGAAAAAGGCATTTAAAACCTTTAAGTCAGAGGGAAAAGAAAGGGCCTTTAGGGATTATAAAAACTGTAACAAGGTGTGTAAGAAAGCAATAAAACTAATAATGAAGTTAGGATAGCTGAACAAAGCATCACTAATCCTAAAAAGGTTTTAAAGTATATCAATAGTAAGAAGTTGAGGCCTGAAAATGTGGCACCATTAATTAATGGGGATAAGTTAGTTATTGAGGACGGGGATAAAGCAAATGTCTTGAATCATTTTACTCTGTATACACTATAGAACATCCAAGTACAGATATCATAGAATATAGTAGCAATAATGGTATAAAAGATGCAAGTGCACTTTGGTTAACCGAGGATTTGCTACAGAAACAACTAAATAAGGTTAATATTAATAAATCTCCTGGACCGGATAAAATACATCCTCGGGTACTTAGGGAGCTAAGTTCAGTCTTATCTTGGCCATTGTTTCTTATTTTTGCAGATTCCCTCATGAAAAAAAACTAATATTATTTGAATATTTAAAAAGGGTAGTCTTTCACAGCTTGTAAGTTTAACTTCAGTGGTGAGGAAGACACTCGAAAGTTTAATAAGGGAACATATTCTAGAGTATGTTTGAAGGACTGACCTTATAAGTAGTAACCAGCATGGATTTAGGAGGAATAGATCTTGTCAAACTAACTTGCTTGGCTTTTATGAGAAAGTGAGTAGAAATTTAGACTCTGGCATAACAGATGTAGTATATTTGGATTTTTGATACAGTCCCCCATAGGCGACTAATTTATAAGCTAAGGTCTGTTGGTCTGGGGTGGCACATTTGTTCATGGATAGAAAATTGGTTGATGAATAGGATGCAGAGTAGTTGTTAATGATGCTTCATCAATATGGACTACAGTGCTAAGTGCGGTGCCACAAGCTTCTGTGTTGGGGCCGCTTCTTTTTAATCTGTTTAGTAACAATTTGGAAGTGGGTATTGTCAGCAAGGTTTCTGTGTTTTCCGACGACACAAAACTTTGTTGACCATTAAAAGCGCCAGAGGATGTGCAATCGTTGCAGGGGGATCTATAGAAATTGTAAATTATATTATTTGGGCTGCTAAGTGGCAGATGAGATTCAATGTTGATAAATGCAAGGTCAGGGCCGGACTTCCCACTAGGCCACGGCCTAGGGCAGCGCACTAATAGGGGGTGGCACGAAAATGGCATCCCTTTCCACCTAACATTTACAAGCACAGCAGAAGTGAGCAGAGGCTTACTTGTGTTTCTGGTTTCAGTGAGCCATGATGACTCACTAGGGGCGGCCGCGGTAAATAAAATAAAGTTCTCTCTCACAGAACTGCACCATCCCACAGCATAATCCTTTTAAAAAACTGTGCCCGGACTTCCCACTTATGCCAATGAATGGCCCCACTTTTATAGAAAGAAAGTGTCATGTAGGACAAGCTGGCTGGCCTAGGGAAGAAAAAACTATAAATCCGACCCTGTGTAAGGTGATGCGCTTTGGGGAAACCGGTTTTATTAAAGAACAGGAGGTAAAGGAGCTGTGTCTTACCTCCCATTCTTCAATAAAACAATCAGGAGCCAGGAGAGAAGGTAAAGACCTTACCCACTCGCTCGCTCCCCTGGCGCATAGTCTGACAGGTCCCAATGGACTCTGTCTTCTATGCGCATGCATAGTTAAATACAAAAACTACACAGTGGGCTCAACATTAGGGCAAATTTCAGTAGGAGGGGGCATGCCCTTTAATTTCAGTGATTTAAGGGCATAAACTGCAGATTAAAAACAAAAAATATGACTTTTATGTTATTTCTATATACCTGTTTAAAATCAATAAAACCTGTAAAGATATTCCCTTTCACTTCCCTTTTCACCCCTCCCCTCCCTTCAGTACAGGGAGATACATTCCAAGATTGGAGAATCAATCTCTATTTTCCAGGGTGAATCACACTGAGCATGCTTGAGTTCAACAAGCTAGGGGAGGGGGCAGTAACTGCAGAGCTCTCTGTACTGTAGGATTTTTGTTTGTATCTTTTATTAGGGATTACATAGAAAGAAAATTATCCCTTAAAATTATGTATAATTTGCATTTCTATCTGATTATAATTCAAAAAGAACATATTGTTTGATTTAAAGGAGAATAAATGAAAAAAAAAAAACAATACTCAGCTATATCTCCCCCTTTATGTGTAGAAGAGAAAAATATTTTGGTGGTTTTGAATAGAAGTCCATTAAAAAGCAATGATTCTGTATTTACTTTGTACAATGTATTACAGCCCATCAAGCCCTTCCCTGAATAGTTTACAATCCTTAGCCCATTACAGGCACTCACAGACCTTTATGTTAAGGACAGGTACGATAAGTCTGAGCTACCAGTTTCTTTTCAAAAACCCACCTGTGATAGTCGAGGCATTTTTGTATTTAGCAGAGATGGAGACAGACAGCTGGTGGTCAGTAAACTGAGTGGCTGGGATTCTGTCTGCCTTCGAACAGAGTGTGGTGGGGTCCAGCTTGGCAGGAGTCAGCGGGAGAAGCAGGCTGCCATACACTGAAGACTTCACTATCCCCTGTTCTGGGAGGCAGAAATCGTATCCGGGCCTCCCCTCAGCGAGGTCACCACTGACAACCCTAAAAACACAAAGTCAATGCAGGTTAATGCTGCAGCTCAGGACAGGAAGGTTTTGTTTTAGTCTTACAGATTAGCATTTAGTATAACCACAATGAATTAATAAATTACAGCTATCAAACCAGATTAGACAAAGGAGAAATCGGGTATATTGGTAAATCACAGGCGATTGTGCGGTTCCCATTTGGACAGAACAATCGGTCACAGCCAACAGTCAGCTGCAGTGATTTGTCCCTGCCGACTGCTTGCTGGTGGCGAATGGTTGACCAGTACAAATCTCGTCCCGTGTGTACCCAGTCTTACAGGTCAATAGTTACCAGGGTTTTAGCAACTACACAGCTACATTAGCTTTTTCCAATCCAGAAGCACATCACTAGACAAAAGGGAATCTGAAAAGAAAAGGTCTAGAGAAAACTGGACTAAGCTCTCTACAGATCCAAGGTTGTATTTCATCAGATCCTGGAAATTTATTGAAATTAATTTTGTCTAAAGGTCTGTACACACGTCCAATCCCCGAGTGCAAGACAGAGCGCAGGGTGATTTGGCTGATAGTCTCGCGTGTGAATGCGTTCCCTTGTGCTTCGTTCATTTAGCTGTGACGTCCGAGCGAACACTTACACTTTAGTGTGGCAAAACCAATGCAATATATCACACATTAAGGTGGTGCTACAGCTTTAAGCAGGCCAGGCATGGGTGGATTTTTTATGATAACATTTCCTAAAATTTCATCCTGTTCAAACTGAAGATGGGGACTGGAGGTTGATGAAAATGATCCCCCTGACCAGATCAACATTCTCTGCTCCTACTTGCAGAATACCGTACATTTATGGCTGCATCAATTCTTATGAGTAATGCACTTTGAATTGGCTTTGTTTTTAATCAACAGATGGCGCTGTACTGCTATTCATGACTTCAGGTGTACCTTACAAAGCACACAATTATCTACTACATCCTGTTAAAATAAATCTATCATTTCATCCAAATATAAATCCCATGGGGATATCAATAGAATAATGAAAAGATAAAAGAAAAACCTTAAGCAGACAAAACACCATAAAAGAGACAGAGATATTTTGTTTTAGTTAAAATGTATCAATAATACAAACAGGATATTGTGATCCAAAACTAAACATGTGTAATAAAACTGCCTTTCACAAAGGAAGCAGGCCTAAACCTTTGTTTGCTGAAGGTAGAATGAAAGGCCTAATGAGGTCAATTGAAAGATCAGGAGCTTTTGATAACAGTGTTTTTCAGCTCAAAGTCTCCTATATCCTTGTCTACAGTTACCATTCCTTTCTTCTTTAGGGGACATTTAAACACAACAGGTAAACAAACAGCCAGATTCCCATTTATCTAAAACTGACTGAATGGTTCTACTTATCAATTAAATAAACTAAACAGAAGATCCCCACACAAATGATGCTCCAATACATTGTACCTTCCCCATCTGGTCTTTTACTTTACAAACAAGTGACAGTTAAAGTTTCCATACACATGCGATTGCAGATCCCATTGGTATAAGTCAGTATAAGCCATTTATGGTATGGGGAACAGTTGGATGGTAGCGGCTCCCTCTACTCTAGCAGAAAAATTCCAACAATCGATATGGATTCCCAATACTTTATTAAAGGAAGAAGCGGATAGCAATGGCCTACACGTATAGCCCCATATGCATTTACAGAGTATAGGGAAATCAGATTGTTACAGTGTGTATACATTTTTGTAGCAGAATGTATCTGTCAATTGCTACAAATCTGCAATGAGAGTACCCAGCTTTAAAGCCAAGTACACACATGCAAAATGCAATGGCAGGATGGACCAACTCAAATGCACATGTGCACTAGCCTTTAAGTCCATGTCCATACACAAAACTAAAATTTAACGCACTACTGGCCCCACTATGTAGTGGTAAAAATTCCTTACCTTACATCTCTGCTCCTTATAGTTCTCCTGCAGTGCTTGTCCAAAATCCAGGAACCTGAGGAGTAGGAGCTATCTGTGAGTCATCTGGTCCCTGCTTCAGCCTTGTCCTCAGTAAGGGCTGTGACATGTGCAGGGGAGCCCCCCCCCCTCCCTCTGGATGGATCCACACTGCTAGGTACCCTTCCATTAAAAGCTCTTTACATACTGTAGGGCAACCCAGCCCACCCCAACTGCCAACTTAGTTTTGTTAAGAAAGCAGCAGAAATATACTTACATTGCTTTGTTCCCTGGGCTGCATTGCCGGCAGTCACGTCTGTGATTGGCTGCCTATCAGCTAATCACAGACGAGCTGCTGGTTCGGCCCACTGCATACAACTTCCTGCAAGCAGAGGGCCAGGAACAGAGTGCCAGGTGAACGGAGGACAGTAAGTATATTTCTGCTGCTTTTTTAACAATACTAAGTTGGCGTTAGGGGGTGGGCTGCCCTACAGTAAATATTTGTTTTTGCAAGTTGCGATACCCTTTAAAGGGCATGTCCACCCCCAAAACTATAATCCCCCCAACTACTGGCCCCACCATGTAGTGTAGTTTAATCCTTACCTCACATCCCAACTCCATCTGGTTCTCCTGTAGTCCCCCCCCCAAAGTTCCAAAAACTGCCCACCAGGAGGCTAGCAGGTCCATATAGGACACTGCCTGCTACCTGGCCTCCCGGAGATTCCTGCCATGCGTGCTGCAGCCCTTCTCCCCCCTCCCTCCCCCTCCCTCTCCCGTTCTACTATCCCTCCCCCTAACATTAAAACCCCTTAATATTCTGCTCCCCATGTCCCCCAGCCCCAACGCATGTTTTTTTTTTAAAAAGCTCCAAACTCTACTTACCTCTCCGCTTTCCTCCGCTGCACTGAATGACCGGCAGCCGCGTCCGTGATTGGCTGCCCTCAGCCATCACAGCGCGACTGCCGGTCCCGCCCCTCTGCTTGCTTCTCGCAAGCAGAGGGCCGGCAGTGCGGCGGAGGATCGAGGGGAGGTAAGTAAGAGTTTGGGGGCTTTCTGAAAAAAAAAATATGCGGTTGGGGCTGGGGGACATGGGGGAGCAGAATATTAAAAATTTATTTTCGGGGTGGACATAGCCTTTAAGCTACACATTAAACAATTGTCGGCTTAAGCACAGATGATAAATGGCCAATCTAGTGTCTGTACAAGCTCCTTTGACATCACTTATAGATCTGTTCTGCCTGATCACTAAACAATGTTTGGGAGCAATAGCCTTTCCGCAGCATGGAGGTTCTTCTGGGTTTTTGAAAGGAAAGAGGCAAAAATTACGGTGAACTAGAAATATCATGGGTCATTTCCAATTATGAAAACATTGTCTGTGTACATTTGGTATCCCTTCCCAGTGTAAATGCTGGTCATATATTTTCAGATAAAACATCCCTTTGTGTGTACCCTTAATACACATTAACGGTATTAGTTAAATCCCTTAGGTCCACAATGAGATTTACCTAATATTGCTAATGTGTAGGAGCCGAATCCGACCATCAGTCGGGGGAAGACAGAAAATTTCCAACTGTCGGCCTCAACTCCCTTTACTTTTAAGTAAAGAAAGCCAATACCGTCGGCCTGTGTTTGGTGCTTATGGGTGATCAGCAACAGATACTAATGTGATCTGTCTAGGCTACACAGGTAACTTCTATGGGTGAATTATGCTCTGTCTGTATATAGGTCTAGGCTACACAGGTGACTTCTATGTGTAAAATATCCTCTGTCTGTATATAGGGCTAGGCTACACAGGTAACTACTATGGGTGAAATGTCCTTTGTCTGTATATAGGGCTAGGCTACACAGGTAACTTCTATGGGTGAAATGTCCTCTGTCTGTATATAGGGCTAGGCTACACAGGTAACTTCTATAGGTGAAATGTACCATGTGTGTATTTAAGGCTAGGCTCGATATATGACTTCCTTAGATGAAAAATCCTCCGCCTGTATATAGAACTAGGCTATACATGTAACTTCCTTGATGTGTTAATACACTGAGAGAAAAAAATCATTAAAATGCACCAAGCAGGTGAGGTTTGTTCTTAAATCTTTATACCCAGTTATTGCTGAAATACAAAACTCTCACATTGAAGGGTTTATGAATCCAGCACTAGACATTCTATGTAAAGGATATAAACAGAATAGAAGGTATTGTAATAATATTAATAAATATGTATAGACGTCTGTGTTTGGATACAAATTCCCTGTAATTTTCACCTTTTTCAGGCTATTGGCCTCCTATTAAAATGCTGTTGTAATAATGTTAAAAAGGATTAGACACAAGGATGGGGATTTCAGCTTTGAAATAAATGTTTATAAAATATCTATCCAGTAAAACCCATGTCACAAAAACAGCTATTGCTACAGCTATTGCTATTAATGCTACAATAATGATAAAACTGCACTAGATCCAATCAGCGAAGTGAATGAGAAAACAATGTAGGTTGTTTATATTGTGTATATGAAATATAAAAAATGTAAACAGATATGGGAAATATGTGAGATCCAGGAGCTGTTTTAACTAAGGGGGGGGGGGGGTGTATTTTGCTCTGTTTTACAGTAGGACCCTATTCCAGAAACATCCTTCTCTAATGTTGTGTTATCTAGCAGCCTAATAACAATACAGCGACAATCACAGCTTTTATATAAGCAAGTTCTTGCTTTGCTAGTAGTTGAAAAGTATAAATTTACCAGTGTCTGACATCTAATACAGGAATTTTTTAGTACATTGCTAAAGTATATACAAGGCCTATTCTATTATGGACTTTCTGCAGGTAGAAAATCCTTCGTTAAAAGAAACATGTGAAAATAATGTGCAATCTATTTATCTATCTCTGGTAATAGTTTGTGTAAAACGTTAAAAAATCAATAATTTGGTTACCAGCAAAGATCTATTTTTTGCATTAAAAGGTAAGCAAACACATCCATCCCTATACTAACCTTCCAGGTTTGTAGTGCATGGCTGGCGACCTCCTAGCCCCCCAAGAATACAGCTTGTGTGTGCTGTCTTCACATTCTGCCTGCTCTGAGCCCCTAGACAATGCACAGTGCTCTAAAGATAACATGAGAGAGGGAGGAGCAGGCTTTGAATACACACAAGGATCAGACAAAGTAAACTGCTCAAAAGAACTGTGAATCCCAACCCACTGTGTCACATTAATTACCATGTATAAAGAATTCAATATTCAACATCAACTTTGTGTAATAGACACAAACCAAGGCAGGAGATATGTTTACATGGTAGAAGTATAAACTAGCACTGAGTACAGTAATGATTGTAGCAGTGGGCACTCCACTTTCCCCCACAATCATAAAGACATACAGGGAGATGTAATAAAAGTTTGTGCCGTTAAAAATGGTGCTAACTTTGCCCCAACCAATCAGATGTTAGCTTTCAAATGGTAAATAACATCCGATTGGTTGGAGCAAAATTAGCGCCATTTTTAATGATTAGAACTTTTATTGAATTTCCCTGATACTGTTAGGATCAGATAAAGTGCTTACATTGTAAACAATGCTCTACAAGAAAATAAATACAATAAAAGTCTGAGACGTCATTTCTAATGTCCCTGGAGGAGACTGCACAATACTGGTTGTGTGAATAGTCACTGCATATAAAGACTGGCCTTTCCCTGGCTGCTTCTTTATGAGAGCGCTGACAAAGTTTTTCCTTACAGATATGTAAACAAATGTGTCAAACCTATCACCCCCTAGTGTGATATTTAAAAACATATGGTATATAGGTGGTAGAGTCTGGTGGGTTTTCTATTTGCTTTTAATTATCCCCTAAAAATTAACTTACCGGTAGTCACTGTAATGACTTGGCAATAATAGGTTAACTATTGGTATTAGTTATTTCAAAGGACCAATAAAGGGCATCTATACCGAAAAATAGGTTATTTTAAATTAACCATAACTGAAACTATAATTCTTCCCAACCACCACTGTGTAATTTTTTTTGTTGATCTGCCCCCTATTTCTTTAGATATTTAATCTAAAACTTCTTATATTTCAGCTATCAATCAAGTTCCTTGCTCTTACAAACTATTCTTCTGTGAGTAGTTTTACTGTATCTGGAATGGTGACAGAGTTTTGACAGTTGGAATGCTGCATGCTGTGTGCAGGCTTGACAGTTGTTTTGTGGGGAAAGTCAGTTTGGATGGAAGTAGTTAAAAGAGGGAGGGGGGATACTGCTCAACAAATGCCAAATACACACAACATTTCGGGGGGTCCAACCCCCTGGTTGGACCCCCCGAAACGTTGTGTGTATTTGGCATTTGTTGTTTTCAGCACTTAAATAAATGAGTATTGTTTGAATACCATATTGAGTGTGCCTGCCTACAAACTATATATGACTGATTATACTTACCTGCAGTGGCACAGGTTATAGGAAGTGCACCTCAAATCTTACCTATCAGGGTTACCACATTGGATTGGAAATTGGAAGTAATTTTTTCAGTATAGTGTCCCTTAAAGATATAATAAAAGTTCTTATTGTTACAAAAGGTGGTAATTTGCCCCAACAAATCAGATTTTAGCTTTCAAATGGTATATAACATCTGATTGGTTGGAGCAAAATAAGCACCATTTTTAACGATAAGAACTTTTATCACATCTCCCTGAAAGCCTTTTCAATTGTGGATTTAAAGCTGTGCAAATATCACAACTTACCGCTCGCATTCACATATAGGCTTTTAAAATTTTAAAATCGGAGGGAACAGAACAGGCTTACAGGGAGTATAAAAGCTGAAAAAAGGAGTGCAAGAAAGCAATTGAACTAGCTAAAATAGAAAATGAAATACAGATAGCAGAACAAAGCAAGTCCAACCCCAAAATGTTTTTTAAGTTTATAAATAGTAAAAAGATGAGGACTGAGAATGTGGGACCATTAAATAATGGGGTTGAGATGGTTATGCCTTTGATACTGGGCATCCGAAATCAAGCTGTGGTGTGGTTGTCTTCTTATCTCTCTAACAGATCTTTCTCTGTCTCTTTTGCTAATAAGACTTCCTCTCCTGTTCTGCTTAGTGTGGGCGTCCCTCAGGGCTTGGTTTTAGGACCCTTGCTGTTCTCTCTTTACACTATCTCTCTGGGAGAAATAATCAGGTTTTTCAGATTTAAGTATCACTTATATGCTGATGATACCCAAATTTACTTGTCCACTTCCACGTTCAATCCCAAATCTCTAAATGTCTGCTCTATCTCTTCCTGGATGGCGCACTGTCGCCTTAAACTCAATCTATTCAAAACAGAATTAATAATTTCCCCCCTAAACTGGGACCTAGTCCACACTTCTCCATCTCTATTGACAATATGGTCATTAACCCAGTTGAATCTGCATGCTGCCTTGGAGTTATCTTTGACGCCTCTCTTTCCTTCCATCATCACATTAACAATGTCGCTAGAACCTGTCGTTTTCTCCTTCGCAATATTGCCAAGATCCGCCTTACACATTATCCTACCTTTCTGAGCATCAACAGAACAAATGATTGTTAGCCCTTATAAGCACTTTGTACCCATCCCCCCCACTTGCATCTGTATGTTGTCCCTCCCACTTAGACTGTAAGCTCTCCGGGGCAGGGATCTCTCTCCTGTATAAAGACTATTTATATATATGCAATTTCATACATGAGATGTATACATGTGCGTTATGTTATCTCGCCGTGTCGTGTGTGTGTGTGGTGAGGTGATTTAACATGCGCACATGTCCGTGCGCCATGACATCATGCATGTGCATGCACGGAACCCACAGGCATTAGTGTTTGAGGCTCAAGAAGCAAGAGGAAGCAGAGGAAATCTCAGAGGAGAGGAGCTTAAAGGACAATTATACTCACCTTTTCCCCGATCCACTGCAGCATAGTACCCAGGGTGAGGACCTAAAATCGCTAAGTCCTCACCCTGGATTCTTTCTCTAACTCCTGCACTACTTACCGCAAATCTGCTTCGGCGATCCAGACTGTTCCACCTCTCTCCTACTGTCAGTGACAGTCGCGAGGCCTCCTTGCAGAGCGTATCTTCCTATTGGCTGCCTCGCGATCTGTCATTAAAGCAGGAAGAGCGGAGGAACGAAGCGATCGGCGAAGCAGATTTGGGGTAAGTAGTGCAGGAGTTAGAGAAAGAACCCAGGGTGAGGACTTAGCGATTTTAGGTCCTCACCCTGGGTACTATGCAGCTATGGAGGAAGAGGAGCGAGGGTGAGGTGAGTATACTTGTCCTTTAACATTCAGTAAACCAGTAACAAGATGTCAGAAACTTTCAAGACACAAAGGTAGGCTCTGGAGAGGCAAAGGTAAAAAAAAAAAAAAAAAAAGCGGCACTTCCAACTGAACATAACTTGATTTTACAGTGTACTTATCCTTTAAGAGTGCTTAGTCCAGTTTTATCTAGACCACTGTTTCTCATCTCTTTCGATTTACTTTAGTCTGGTGATGTGCTACTGGATTGGAAAAAAGCCAATGTAATAACAATATCCAAAAAAAGTAGTCGTTCCCAACCTGGTAACTATAGACCTGTAAGCCTAACATCAGTGGTAGGGAAGGTGCTGGAAACTTTCTTACAGAATCATATCCTTGACTTTGTCTCCAGTACTGATCTTAATAGTAGTAGTTAGCATGAATTTACGAGAAATAGATTGTGCCAGACAACATAACTTTTTTTAAAGGGTATGTCCACCCTAAAAAGTATTTTTTTATATCCTGCTCCCCCATGTCCCCAGCCCCAACCGGGTATTTTTTATTCAGAAAGCCCCCCAAACTCTTACTTACCTCTCCTCTTTCCCCCGCTGCGCTCCCGGCCTTCTGCTTGCAAAATGCAAACAGAGGGGCGGGACCGGCAGTCGCGTGATTGGCTGCCGCTCAGCCAATCATGGACGCGATGCCGGTCCCGCCCCTCTGCTTGCATTTTGCAAGCAGAAGACCGGGTCGCGGGAGCAGGGAGGAAGGAGAGGTAAGTAAGAGTTTGGGGGGCTTTCTGATATAAAAAATACCCGGTTGGGGCTGGGGGACATGGGGGAGCGGATATTTAAGGGGATTTACACTAGGGGGGGGGATAGTAGAACGGGAGGGAGAGGGAGGGAGAGGGGGGGGGGAGGGGGGGGGAGGGGGGAGAAGGCTGCAGTACGCATGGCAGAATTCCCCGGAGGGCAGGTAGCAGGCAGAGCCCTATATGGACTCTGCTAGCCTCCTGGTCGTCAGTTTTTGGGACTTTGGGGGGGGACTACAGGAGAACCAGATGGAGCTGGGATGTGAGGTAAGGATTACACTACACTACATGGTGGGGCCAGTAGTAGTTGGGGGGATTATAGTTTTAGGGGTGGACATGCCATTTAAGAAGAAGTGAGTAAAAACTTTTATTTAGGCACAGCAGTGGATATGGTATACTTGGATTTTGCGAAAGCTTTGATACTGTGCAACATAGGCGACTAATGTATAAACTGAGGACTGTTGGCCTAGAAGAAAACATTTGTGCATGGATAGAGAATGGTTATTGGATCGCAAGCAGAGAGTGGTGGTAAATGGAGCTACATCTATGTGGGGTAAAGTTCTAAGCGGAGTGCCTCAGGGTTCTGACTGGGGCTGCTTCTGTTAATTTGTTTATAAATGACTTAGAAGGGGGCATTGAGAGCAAGATCTCTGTGTTTGCTGATGACACTAAACCATGCAGAGCTTTGGAAACTTCAAATGATGTACAAGTGCTGCAAGCTGAACTAGATAGATTATCAAGATATTATTTCTAAGCGCATTGCATACCTTACTAGAGTTCAGGAAAGACTCTATACACTGTATATCGGGGCTTTATCGGCAGTGTGTGTACCTAGCTTAAAGGTGCATACACACATGCTATCGCAGGAGCTGACCCGCAATCAGGGGGCGGCCTTAGGTTAAATAGCACCCTGTGCAAGATTTGCTACTGGCGCCTAGCACCCCCTCCAAAACACCCCCCCTTAGCACACATAATACACTGTTGGCCTGCTTCAAATCAAGTCTGCCACCTGCGCTTACTGTATCTCAGTATCTGTAGTGCATTGTGTAACACATAACGCACTAAATGCACAGACAGAACAGCACAGCATACAGAAGGCTTACATGTGTTGGGGCTTTGTCTGTGGGGTGGTGCTGATACATATATTTGATCTACTGGACAATAACTGGGGGGACTGTGGCACTGATGCATAACTTTGACCTACAGGTCCGTGACTTAAGACTCCCAACTGGCGTCCCCCTTCCTGGTAATGCAACCTGTGCGGTCGCAAAGGTCCCCCATATCAAAGGCCAGACCTGCCCACAATGCACAATGTGTATGCAAGTCTGTTTCCGGCGATTATTGCGTCGTGTATGCATCCCCTTGGGAATCGTTCATTAAACCACCATGGTGTATTGACAAACAATGACAGCGAACTCAAACACGTGCGGCCGGCATTCCTCATGCATCCTATCAGACATGTGTATGAGGCTTACAGCTGGGTACACACATTCCCGATAAGGGGCCAATGGCAGTTGGTCATTAAAGTGTATTTGTGAATTTTTTCAAATTTATTGGCGATTCCATTTTAAATCTATCGTGAATTTGTGACAATATGGCCAATTTACAATTAGAACCACAATAAAACCTGTTATAATGACACATTCCTGAAAACAATTCAATGATAATCTATTAGCTTCTAATGGCCAAGTGATTATGTAATATCTGTGTATTTAAAATGACCCATGTCTGTTAAGATGGGTACACATGACGGGACTTTTTGTCCCGACCAACCGTTCGCTCCTAGCGAGTGCTCGGCTGGGACAAATGACTGTTCGTCCGATTGGCCTGAAAAATCTGCCTGTGTGTACTCAGCCTTAAGCTAGGTACACACGATGAGATATTTTGGTCCGATCGACCGATAGTTCAGTGTATCGGTCGATCGGACCAAAATTATCGCATTCGAATGCAGCCATGTCCGACCAATCGCTCATCCGAATTGGACAAAAGGACGATCGGACATGGTGGAAAACCTCGTCCGATCGTGCGGTCCTCTATGGACCGCACGATCGGTCGCGGTAACTGTTGGACGCGGCTGCTTTTGCCGCGACCAACAGTCCTTCCTCCTGGCCGACCGGTAGAAAGTATCGAACGGTCAGTCAGGAGGAAAATCGCTAGGTGTGTACCTAGCTTAAGGTTATCAAGGCTAAATGCAGAATATGGTTAGCAGACAGAATGTGTCCTTTGCTTTTGTTACAAGCTATAATTGCTTACTATGGGTGATAAAGGGATTAGATGCAGAGGTTAACACCATATTAATGGGCAGGCAGCATTGCAGCACTGCGTTACCAATAGCTCACCAAATACAGACATTGAATTACACCAACATATTACTAAAGTACATTGAACTTAATGCTGCATTTTGAAAATACATTAGCAAGACCAATCCTGTGATTGCACAGGTACTAAAAGTATCTAATTGTGCCTGATGATACCTGCAGAACAATACAATAACAAAAGGGTTACAGTTGTTTGTGCAATTTTCTTAACATTCAACTCTTAACCTTTGAAATTCTGCATATCTCATTGCAGGGAGGTTTTTCTGAGGGTATACAAGCCCAGGAGGAGTTGTTAGCAGGGGGCAGCTAAGCCAAGAAAATGCCCTGACTAAATTATATAGAGAAAAAGGCACAACCCCATGACCTACAGGCAGGGGAACAAAGGGGGGATTAGAAGAGGAAAATAAATCTTTGTATTCAGACTCAGTGAGCCCTATTTCTCCTTTATAGCCAAGGAAGTGGAAACCTTTCAGCAGTTCAATCCACTCACAGTGGTAAATAAGAGGAAAGGAGCTGTGTGTATTAACAAGATGATGCAAGGTTACACATATATGTGTGTGCACATACCGCACAATTTAAATACCTAAAAATCAAATGCAAACATTGTGTCTGTGATACAAACAGGTTTATTCAATAGATGTTCTTATCGTTTAAAATGGTGCTAATTTTGCCCCACCCAATCAGATGTTAGCTTTCAAATGTTAAATAAGATCTGATTGGTTGGGGCAAAATTAGCACCATTTTAAACGATAATAACTTTTATTACATCTCCCTGAAAGTCTGCATTAAGCTAGGTACACACCTAGCGATTTTTCCTCCTGACCGACCGTTCGATACTTTGAACGGTCGGCCAGGAGGAAGGACTGTTGGTCGCGGCAAAAGCAGCCGCGTCCGATAGTCACCGCGACCGATCGTGCGGTCCATAGAGGACCGCACGATCGGACGAGGTTTTCCACCCTGTCCGATCGTCCTTTCGTCCGATTCGGACGAACGGTCGATCGGACATGGGCACATTCGGATTCGATAATTTCGGTCCGATCGACCGATACACTGAACTATCGGTCGATCGGACCGAAATATCTAATCGTGTGTACCCAGCTTTAGGCTGTTGAATTGTAAATTGTAGTCATATTATAGATACATCTGCTGTTCTCAAACAGTCATCTTATTGAGAGTGATCTGCATTTCAAATGGGGAATGTTTGTACTACCATCTAGAAACAAACATCTAAGATAGTTAACATTATTTTACCAAATCCTTTCCCAGGGGGGGTTATAGGGGTCTGTGTTGTATATCAAGGGACCAGGTAAGAAGGATTTGGAAGGAAGGAGAAGGAATTAGAAGAAATTGGAAGGAATTACGGTAGAAGGATTTGGAAGGAAGAAGGAGGAATTGGAAAGGAGGAGAAGGAATTGGAAGGAATTAGAAGAGGACAGAAGGAATTAAAAGGGAATAGAGGAAGGAATTGCACATATACCTTTGTACACCTATACCTGCTGTAAAAATATATTTTAACCTGATGTCTCTGGGCCTGGAACTCTTAATAAAACGCTTCATCTCTGAAAAAGGACTGGTTGGTTGAATTTACCTGGTGGTGGTAAATAAGGATTATTATATCTACACTATACGAAACACAACATAAATGGCAGAAACTCTCCCTTGTCATATAAATATGCTTATCATTCCCACAAGTTATTAATTTATCTACTATATAAAGTAGAAACCTTGCTACTATGTTTGTATGCCTCATAGCCACACCCCTGAATGCACCCACATAACGTTGACGCCCTCTGAAAGGGCTGACGCCTGTGAAGTCCAATTTTAACAACAAAAAGCCTGTACGTCACTTGCAGAGTGTGATTCCCCAATTTAGCAACTCAGACAAAGTGTCTGGGCTCTGTGCACTGACCGACTACAACAACACAGACAGAGAGTCCACATGTCACACAACAACAGCGTGATGTACAGCTACAGAAACTCAGGGAGCTGCAGACAACAGCTTCTACAACATAGGGAACAAGACTTAAGGTCTGTAAGACATTATTATTGTTATTGTGGATTTATATAGCGCCAACATCTTCCATAGCGCTTTACAACGCTTTTCCGTAGCCCTGCCCCAAAGAGCTTACAATATAAGCACATTTTTATTTAATACATACAACCTATCAGTAGGTCTTTATAATTGTGGGAGAAACCAGAGGAAACCCACACAAGCACGGTGAGAACATACAAACTCCTTGCAGATGTGTTCAAGGGTGGATTCGAACTAATGACAGGTGATAACCACTGAGCCACCGTGCTGCCCAAGACATTCCAACTTGCTCCTGCAAAGTTTTAAAAATGAACCCTGCAAAGACAGTGCTGCTGTTGGTGATATGAACCATGTTTGCGGTTATTGTCATGCTAAGAAATTTAAGCAGAGCCACCTGGAATGTGCTGTAACAATGGAAAACGACCCAAAACATGACCACGCCCCTAAAGGCACGGCCACGTCTCCAAACATCACGGGCACACATCAAAATGTCATGGCCATTCCCTTATCCCCATACATCACAGAAAAGGCCATACCACAACCGTCAAGGCCACACCCTCAAAGAAAACATGGCCAGGGTTAGGCCATGCCCCCAGATATAGCTGTCACAGCCACACCTCCAAACATCACAGTCACGCTCATACCCCAACCATCAAGGCCATGCCCCCAAAATAACTGCCATGCCCCCAAACATCGCAACCATGCCCCCAAATGTTGTGACCATGAGACCAGATATGGTGGCCACCCCCCCCCCCCCCAAAAAAAACATGGCCATGCCCCCAAACATCACAAGTACGCCACAGAATCACACCCACATCCACAAATATCCTGTCCATGCCCCCAAACATCAGCCACACCCCCAAACACCACATCTACACCCCCAAACTTGACATCCTCACCCCCAAATGACACAGCCACACCCACACTTTAAAACAGCGAGGCCATGCCCCCAAACATTGTGACAACAACACAAAATTTCACGTCCATACTTTCTGGACACCACAACATCACAGACATGACCCCAGACCATCCACACCCTAGAATGCTGTGCCCCCATCCACCGCAACATCTCAGACATGCCCTTATCCACCTACTCAAACCGGGACAGTTGGGGGGTATGTGGGAATTACCTGCATTACATCAACTTAAGCACCAACACACAGCATGTCACACACTTACAGAGAGTTTCAACTAAAAAAACAAAGACATCATGGCAGATGTCGGACCAGAAAGTAAATCTATTCATTGGGATCTAATAGTCAATATAAAGTGGTCCTTGAGCACGGATAAAATGCAAACAAAGTGACATACTGCTAACTAATGTGCAAAAAATAGAGCATACTTAAAGAAGAAATAAAGTCCCCAGACAACATTGTCCCAATAGACAGAGCACATTCAGAAACACACAACAAGCTGTGTCTCATCTCTCCCTTTTCTGTGGATGCTGGGTGATTTATGAAAATAACCTGTGAGTACAAGGGGTCAGCTCCCATAATTCACCTTATCTGGGAACACCCCCCTAAGTGTGCACAGTACACATTTACAGGAAACTGCAGTCTTGCTTTCTGAAAGCTGACAGCCAATCATGTTACAGCTCAGAATGCTACTATCCCTAACAATGATAAATTCCTTTGCTTTTCATACAAAAAAGAAAAATAATTTTGCAGTTTATGTCTTTGCTAGCATGGATGAAAGAAACAGAACATTTAACATTTCAGCAAAAAATAAAAGTAAGTATGGGGAATCGAACCAGCAACCTTCTTATACGTTGTCTTTCTAAAACAAAGCTTTCTACTGATAGGCCACAAGGGCTAATCAGTAATTATCTAGTACATGTGGAGTCTATCTTTTGCTAGACACATAATAAAAACAAAGGGAGCATGAGGAATCGAACCTGTGCCCCATAGTCTGTTTTTTTACTAACCAGCAATTTAGCAGTACGCGCACCAGTGAACTTGCAAAAGATAGACGTAGATTTCAGTAAGGGCTAGGCCACACTGCTGCGTTTTTTTATGCGTTTGCGCTTTTTCAGATCATTGAAAACGCGGTAATGCACCGAAAATGCGTTTTTGGGTGCGTTGCGATATGCGTTCTGCATTTTTCGATTTCGTTGCGTTTGCGCATGAGTTTTCTTCATTAGGTATAGAAAACGCATGCGCAAACGCAACGAAATCGCACATTAGACTCATAACGCAGTACAACAGTGATTGGCACTGGATAAAATCGATGCTGGTTCATTTTAAGCTCTGATAAAACCCTTAAAAAACGTATTGGCAGAACAGCAGAAATTACTGCAAAAAAACCACAGACTGGTTTTTTTTACTACCATCAATAACACCAGTAAAACCTGGTTGCCAAAAGCGATATCAGGTTCACAAAAATGTGGCCATTGTAAAGCATGTTAATTTATGTCTAAGAAAATGAATTTTGAATATAGCCACAATAAAAATTAGGTTATAAAAGATTTTATCAACTGTCAAATGAAAGGTGTTATATATATGCTAGAATGCCCGTGCAACAAGGTTTACATTGGCAAAACTATTAGATCCCTTGGTACCAGGATTCTTGAACATGCCCGCAATATATCTAACAAAAATCAAGAAAGTTCTGTTGCGAGACACTTCGAGACTGTACATTCGGCCAACACGAATCATTTAAAAGTCTGGGGTATTGAAAAAGTCCCACGACCCCCTAGGGGGGGGGAGACTGGGAAAAGTTGATCCTGCGTAAAGAGGTCCGCTGGATGTTTGAAAACAATTCCCTAATACCTAATGGCCTTATTGAAGAGCTGTTGTATAAATGTTTTTTATAAGGTCAACTCCAATATGAGAATATGTATCATCAGCCCCGAATGGGGGAAATGTATCAATGTGCATCCTTTTGTCAAAAGCCATCCCAGTTAGTAATAAGGTATGTAAATTGAAACCTACATTGTGTGTTCAATTCATTATATAAATATTATTGCCAAATGTATTCCCAATGCAACATTGTATTTATATTTTCTGTGTTAGAGTGCCTTGATACACTGATTTCTTCTTGGCAACTCTTTAAGGACGCTTCCAACACGGGTAATCTAACTTCAGACCCGGAAGAAGGAGGGTGTGTCCTCCAAACCGTACGTCGGTTGGTGGTGTCGGTTCAACGCAGCGTGGTGTGAGCGGGATCTTTTGGGCTCACCTTTATGTGAGAGCGGTTGACTTGATGGATTCACGTCTATGGAGTATCGGTCATGTTGAAAGAGTAGGTACAACGAATGCAAGACCAGATACCTACCTGGGGATCCAGCCTCCGCTGAGATATCGTTCCTATTGTTGCTGGTAGCTATATATCTTATTACGGCTGCTAACTTTCTATCGCAACTCTGCTTTTTTGCTCCCAGCTTTCTAGGTGTGGGTTACCCCGACCTCCGAGACGAGGAGGTTGCGCGGATGTGCCCTGATCGGTAATCTCCTTTTCTATGCTTTTTCATTATATTTCCCCTTATATACTCTTTTGGGGTATTTATTTCCCATTTATATACCCGTCTGTCTGAGGACTTCTAATGTTAGTAATATTTTTTTGGAAACATGGGAAAACAAAAAAAAAAAAAAAAGAAATAAACCCAGGCAGTAGACTATGTTATATTGTTTCATAAGTAAACTCGGTGATTGGAACTTGTGACTTCTTAGTGTGTTTGTTCCTAAAAACCAAGCATTTACATGGTGCGCCACCAGCAACTCAACTGTGATCACAGGTACATTTAGAAACTTTATCTTTCACTAAAAACTACATTACAACCTGGAGAAGGGAGAAAAGAATGCCCTTAAAAAGCTGCAACAACTTTCAGATGTGGTGATCAAACGCTCCGACAAAGGAGGCAATGTGGTTATTTGGCCAAAGGATAAATATATCAAAGAGGCTAAAAAGCATCTTAACAATAAGAATAACTATTTTCATCTTCCTGCAGACCCAACCACGCACTACCAAGGCATACTTAGATGCTGCCATTCAGGATCATATCATTGATAAAAAGGAAGCAGCGTATTTAAATGTTGATTCACCAGTGATGGCCACGTTCTACTTATTACCTAAGGTACATAAGAACTTAATAGAACCCCCGGGCAGGCCGATTGTATCGGGAGTCTGGGAGAGCACGCCTGTAGCTACATTGATTCCCAGCTCCAAAAACATGAGAGTTCTTATGTTAGGGACACTATTGATCTGTTGACAAAAATTCGCAATATTGATGTTAATGAAGAGCATATACTGGTTACATGTGACGTTGAGTCCCTGTACAGCAACATAGGACACAAGGAAGGACTAGAGGCGGCCAAGTATTTCCTGGTATCTGAGGGTATGGACCAATAGACCAAAAACAAATTTTGTTTTGACACTGTTAAAATTTGTATTGGAACATAATTTCTTTACGTTTGACCGTGAGTTCTTTTTGCAGATCAAGGGGACTGTGATGGGTGCGAGATTTGCTCCCTCTTATGCCAACCTATTTTTGGGTTGGTGGGAGAGGGAGCACGTCTTTTGCGAACAAATGGTACACTACACCAGCCATGTTGAGCTTTGGCTGTGTTTTATTGATGACATATTTTTCATATGGAGTGGCCCCCTTGGTCTGCTGAACTCCTTTATTGATAATCTCAAAACTAACATGTTAAATATTTACCTGACGAGAGAGATATATACCCAGGGGGTTAACTTTCTAGATGTCCATATTGAGAAATGGGAAGGTAAATTGAAAAGCAAACTATTCAGGAAGGAGGCCTCAACGAACTCTTTCCTACACTATAAAAGTGTAGAAGCTCCAGGGAATTCCTAAGGGGCAGTTTCTGAGGGTGAGGAGAAATTGTACTGTGAATGAAGTCTATGATGTTGATGTGGCTGCAGATTATTTGACTAGATGATTCAAGCAGAGGGGATATCCAAGGGGTTTGATTAATCAGTGTAGAGAGGAAGCCCAATATCTAGATCAGCAAAAAACTTACAAACTAAACATAAGAGCACTGACAAGAAGATTAGATTCATTACCCAGTATAACAACGAGTAGAGTAAAATAAGGTTTTTTTTGGATAAAAGCTGGCATATCCTAAATAGTGACCCTGTCTTCTCAAACCTTGTTGCAGGATATCCGCTCATGACGGCCAAGAGAGCGGAAAACAATTCTGACTCACTTACAAGTAGTCACTTCACCAGAGAGAGTAGGAAGACCAGTAGGAAGTCAAAAAATATAATTTACATGTTGAAAGGTCCTTGCAATAAACAATACATAGGAAAGACTACACAAAAGCTAGTCTCTTGCTTCTCAAGCCATATATCTAATATTAGACTGGCAAGCAGAGATAATGAAAAGGGTATGTTGAGTAGTGTAGCTGATCATTTTCTTAAGCATCATGGGTTAATGTGCATGGGCATAGATACTGTGAAAGAAACAATCAGGGAAGGAGATGTCAACATAAAGTTACTTAAAAAGAAGACACGTTAGATCTATACTTTGGGAACCAAATCGCCTAAGGAGGCAATGGACTGTACTCCATATATATAATCACATGATTATGTGTTCCTTTTTAGATCAAGAAAGTCTTCTATTATATCCTCTGATTTGTTACATCCAGAAAATGGACTGATCCATATTACATACCTATGTAATTTATGAATACTGTAGATGGATGGACGGTGTACCTAAAGTCTACCTCCGGATTATTCCCAGCACCTTAAAATGGATATAGTGAACCTTAAAGGAAATATTTAACCATATAACAGCCATAGTTATAAAATTTGTTAAAGGGAATGTCCACCCCCAAAACTATAATCCCCCCAACTATTGGCCCCACCATGTAGTGTAGTTTAATCCTTACCTCACATCCCAACTCCATCTGGTTCTCCTGTAGTCCCCCCCCAAAGTTCCAAAAACTGCCCACCAGGAGGCTAGCAGTGAGTTCCCATATAGGACATGCCTGTACCGGGCTCCCGGAGATTCCTGCCATGCGTGCTGCAGCCCTTCTGCCCCCTCCCTCTCCCTCCCTCTCCCTCCCGTTCTAATACCCTCCCCCTAGCATTAAACCCCCTTAATATTCTGCTCCCCCATGTCCCCCAGCCCCAACCGCATGTTTGTTTTTTTTAAAAAGCTCCCCAAACTCTTACTTACCTCTCGCCTTTCCTCCGCTGCACTGAATGACCGGCAGCCGCGTCCGTGATTGGCTGCCGCTCAGCCAACCACAGACGCGACTGCCGGTCCGCCCCTCTGCTTGCATTCTCGCAAGCAGAGGGCCGGCAGTGCGGCGGAGGATCGAGGGGAGGTAAGTAGAGTTTGGGGAGCTTTTTGAAAAAAACAAAACATGCGGTTGGGGCTGGGGACATGGGGAGCAGAATATTAAAATTCTATTTTAGGGGTGGACATAGCCTTTAAAGTATTTAACTAGCACTTTTATGGCTAAGGATGCACTTTATCTTTATTGCAAATCCTGGACCTAGAGAGGTATCTATACTTTTGAACAGCAATCGTACTGTTAGTGATTGAAGAAATTATGTTTTAGTACCCCTAACGGGGCCTGATCTACTGTACTTGGATTTTGGGAGCATCAATGCACATTATTTATCCATTAGATTTACACTATTTTTGTATACAATTGCTCAATGGATAGGAGCTATGGATTTGAAAAAGAATATATACCTACCTGCCTCTTCATTTGTTGTTGCTACAAAAAAAGAAAAAGAACTGTTGCATTTTTCTAAATAACGGCCGCAACAAATTACACTATAAAATAAACGTTCAATATACATATCTGTACATTGCTGTTATATGTATAACATGATTGATTAAACTGTTATATTTTCTATGTATATACTGTATTGTAATTATATTATGTATTCCTTTGATATAGTGACTGACTAAATTGAGATTGACTGATGTTAGTGAAGTGCTCAGTTAGCTATAGACTGCATCAGGCCTTCTTTATTGTTGTGACAGATCGATATCCTAGCAACACGGATTACACTACGACAGGCCAGCTATGTTCTTGCGCGATCGGCACATTACACATGACGTCATCACACAATGTTGCGTATGACGTCATTTTTCCGAGACGGAAGTATCGGCGGTGGCAGGTATTTAAGCAGGACGCTAGCTAGGATTCGGTCTATCTATATCTTGTGGGCACATGAGGAAGCCCCCAAAGTAGTGGGGGGCGAAACGCTGCTTGTGGCCCTTATATCAGCCTATATATGATGTCTGACCGGTATACTTGACAAAGGAGTTGGTAGCTATGCCTCTTGCTTATTATTTCTTTAGATATCCAATCTAAAACGTCTTATATTTCATCTGTCAATCAAGTTCCTTGCTCTCAAAAACTGTTCTTCTGTAAGTAGTTTTACTGTAGCTGGAATGGTGACAGAATTTTGACAGTTGGAATGCTGTTTGCAGGCTTGACAGTTGGTTTGTGGGAAAAAAGTCATGTCGGATGGAAGTGTGAGTGGTTAAAAGTGGGAGGGGGATACTGCTCCTAAACAAAATGTGTGCTGGATTGAAGGCATGCAGCAACACACGCAAATCAGAGTAAGTGCTACTTACATGTATTCAATTATAGATTAAGATGAGGCAAAGTCATTTTTCAGTACAGTGTCCCTTTAACCTTCAACACACACCTACTGTTATTCATGTGGCAGTCATAATTAAAGGGTAACAAGTTAAAAAAAATCTTGATTTATCTGTAAAAAAAAAATGTTAGTTTTGCATAAATGCAAAAACATACCCCCCCTCCCCCCCACCTGACATCTCCTCTTCTATCCTCTCTTGCTCTAATTGCAATCCTTATCTAACACCTACTACTTCACATTTCCCTCACTGTCTCTGCCACTCTCCATCTGTAGTGTTTTCCACTCTGGAATTAACTCCACCCCTCGCACCCTCCCTGTGGGGGAACCTGCAAGGCTCAGTACTCGCCCCTCTACTTTTCTCAATCTATACCTATGGTCTTGGACAACTCATTAGTTCATTTGGATTCCAGTATCACCTGTATGCAGATGATACCCAAATTTACATCTCTGCCCCAGATCTCCCCACAATAACATCCCACATCCCCGACTGCCTTAAGTGCCATCTTTGACTTCATGTCCTCCCGCCTCCTCAAACTAAACATGGACAAGACTGAACTTGTCCATTTCCCACCCTCACGATCTGTTTCCTTCCCTAGTCTTACTTTTAATATCAACAACACACCTATATCCCCTTCTCCTCATGTCCGCTGCCTGGGAATAATACTAGATTCAGATCTTTCCTTCAAACCCCATGACAATTTGCTTGGCAACTCCTGTCGGCTCCAACTCAAAAACATCTCCCGCATTTGTCCGTTCCTCTTGAAAAAAGCTACAAAAATCCTAGTCCATGCCCTAATCATATCCTGACTAGACTACTGCAACACACTCCGGTGTGGTTTGCCAAACAACCATCTGGCACCGCTTCAATCCATCCTTAACTCTGCTGCCCAGCTCATTCATTTCTTTTCTCGCTTCTCTAATGCCTCTCCTCTCTGTCAGTCACCCCACTGGATGCCCATCACACAAAGGATCCAGTTCAAGTTGCTTACCCTATCCTATAAAGCACTATTCAACACAGCCCCTCCATATATTTCAGAGCTGATCCACCGATACCGTCCCAGAAGCAACCTCCGCAAATGATATCCTCCTCTCATCCACCCTTGTCACCTCTTTCCATGCCCACATTCAGGACTTTGCTCATGCTACTCCCTTCCTCCATCTGTCCGTCATTTGCCGTCCCTTAATACCTTCAAACGTAACCTTAAAACCCACCTCTTCAGGCAAGCATATAACCTGGCCTAAACATTATCCCTCTCACTCACCCAACCTAATCCTAACCGCCCCTCACACTCTTTTGCCAATCTATTTACAATCTATTCAGTCCTCTTTCCTATAGTATCACGGTATTGCTATAAGTAACTCATCACTGCGTGCTTATATTATGTATTGCCTGTGTATGTAATATGTAAGACTTTGTATAATATGTATAACCCTGAATGTTATGTATAACTATGTAATTGTAAAGTGCCACGGAAGATGTTGGCGCTACATAAATCAATAATAACAATAATAATAATAGTCCAGTGATTGAATAGGTTTCCACTTTTCAGCACTGAAAAGACATTGCACCATATACTATATGAAGAAGAGGACACCACGCAGCATCTCTGCTGCAACTCAGATGCGGTTTATTGCAACATGTTTCGGACTAACTACCGTATATACTCAAGTATAAGCCAAGGTTTTCAGGTTTTAAAAATAGTATACTCGAGTCAATCACTCACTCAGTCTTCAATCCAGCAATCCATCTGCCGCTCACTCTGCATGTACTGATCTGTCACTTCCCAGCGCTGTGTAGCAGAATCAGAAGGTGGATGGTTGAAAAGATTCCCTTCTGATTATGTATTGTTTTGAGGCTTTAGTTGCCCTTTAAACAGACAGCAGAATTCCCATACAGTACAGTGGATTTGGCTATTCCTGTATGGGACTACTGTATGGGAATTCTGCTGTCCATTTAAAGGGCAACTAAAGCCTCAAAACAATACAGAATCAGAAGGCAGTAGTGGTGATAATTTCTACCCTTGACTTATACTCGAGTCAATGAGTTTTGATTAATTTTTCAGGTAAAAATAGGTACCTCGAGTTATACTCGGATTGACTTATAATTAAGTATATACGGTACTTGAAACCCATCCAAACTTGGACCACTCCAAAAACTTACTTGGTGTTTCAGGTGGCATTTTATGGTTTTCACTGAAAAGTCATAGAACTGGTATAGTGATTTTTAAAGGAAATCCACTGTGGAAACTAATCAGCAATACTAGAAAGAGAAAGATTAAGAAAGGTGGATGGATGCTGGGGTGCATCAGTAGGTGAGTGTACCTGTCTCTGTGTGGGGTTAGCGGGTATGTTTTTGCATTTTATACCATTAAACTAACTTTCTTATTGGTTTCCATAGAAAGTATGGTTTCCATAGAAACAGACGGGTAGGTTGGGTTGTGATGGTGTATCAGCAAGTGTGTGTACCTGTGTCTGGGTGGTGTATGTTTTTGCAGACCATAAAACTATTTTGTTAAATTTTTTTGCATTTCATACCATAAAACATTTTAGTTAATACTTACGCCTAATTTTGGACTCGTGTGTACCTAGCCTTACAGTCCGATGAACTTCCAGTGAATAAAAAATCCTAATAATGGTATTGCAGCAATTATTAAGTTACTGGCTAGGGTATAAACTAAAACTCGTTACCATCCACTGGTTTTAACTGGTTGTAAGCAGAGTCCCTGACTAGATTAGCCACACACAATTTATACACACAATTTATAGCATATCTTTGGCCCAAAGTTGGAAAAACACTGCAAGCAATGTACCAAAGTGCTAGATAAAGATGTGTGATAATGTGATTTTATTGATTTTTTTTAATGCTTAAAAACAATGTTAAAGGGCATGTCCACCCTTAAAAAAATAATTCCCCCTATAATAGAATGCCTTCCACCAGCCCCAACTGCTATAAAATAAATTTAAGAAAGTGCCCAGATCTTTACTTACCTTCCCTCTCTCCTCCGACGCCCGGCCTTCTGCTTGCAAGACACTGCAAGCAGGGGGCGGGACCGGCAGCTGCATCCGTGATTGGCTGAGAGGCAGCCAATCACGGACGCGGCTGCCGGCTTCTCAGAATGCCGGAGGAGAGAGGGAAGGTAAGTAGAGTTCTGGGGACTTTCTTAAAATTATTTTTAGCGGTTGGGGCTGGGGGAAGATATACTATGATATGGGCAAGGGGTTTTATGGTAGGGGGAGGGATCGCAAAACGGGAGGGAGAGGGAGGGGGAGAAGGGCTGCAGTACGCATGCCAAACTTCTCCTGAAGGTGAGACAGGAGGCAGAGTCCTATATGGACTCTGCTATCCTCCTGGTGGGCAGTTTTTGGGACTTTGGGGGGGGGACTACAGGAGAACCATACGGAGCTGGGATGTGAGGTAAGGATTATATTACACTACATGGTGGGGATTATAGTTTTGGGGGTGGACATGCCCTTTAACTTTTCAATTAGAAAGATTTTTACATAGAAATTGAGGTTGAATAAAGACATACGTCCATCAGGTTTTCATCTTTTTTTAAACCCTTCCTAACAGTTGACAAAAAACCCAGCAAAAAAAGGAGGGAAAAATTCCTTCCTGATTCCAAACGGCAATCAGAAAGTACGCCTGGATCGATCAGATCTACAGTATATATATTAATACCAGTAATTCTCAATATTTTTTAGTTTTAGAAACTTATCCAGGCCATTTTTAAAGCTAATCAATGAACTTGCCATTACCACATCTGCTGGAAGACAGTTCCACAGTTTCACCGTTCTTACTGTAAAGAAACCTTTCCTAGCCTGAAGAGAGAACTTCTTTTCTTCCAATCTTAAAGATGTCCACGGGTCCTCTGATATTGGCCGATTAGTAAACAATGCACCAGAAAGTTCATTGTATGGCCCATTAATATATTTGTATAAAGTGATCATATCCCCACGAAAACATCACTTCTCCAATGTAAACAGCCCTAACTTGTCTAATCTGCCTGAATATTTAAGCCCCTCCATTCTCCTTATTAATTTAGTTGCCCTTCTCTGAACTGCTTCCATTTCCAAGATGTCCCTTTTGTATATGGGATTCCAAAACTGCACTGCATATTCCAAATGAGGCCTTACCAGTGCCTTGTAAAGAGGGAGAATAATATTTTTCTCTCTTGAATCTATTCCTCTCTCTATACAAGACAATATCTTGGTAGCTCTAGCCGTGGCTGTCTGGCATTGTTTGCTACAGCTAAGTCTGTTATCTACCAGAACCCCCAAATCTTTTTCCATTACAGATTCACTTAACACAGAGTTATTTATGGTGTAGGTGGCATAGAGATTATTAAATCCCAAATGCATCACCTTACATTTATCAACATTGAATCTCAATGTGAACCAAGACCACCGTGTCACTCCCAGCCCCACCCAATAATCTGTCTATCGATCCACCACATGCTGAACCTTAGCACCAGGGTTCACAGAAACACACTATTCGGCATGTAGGGTGTAACACTCCGGATCCCCTCGTATTCCTTCAGTCCGAATACCCCAATCTACAACCACTATCTTCGCCAATAGACAAGCCCCCCTTTTCCAGGAGGCTAGATGTGCCTCACCGAACACAGTTGCCCCCTGGACTTAGAGTGCAAGGTATCCGAACTGAGGCCGGGAATACGAGAGAAGTCCGGAACGAAAGGCAAGGCACACGGAGAGATACAAAGGTCAGAGACAAAAATACACGGTACAGACAAGGAGCAGGCAAAAGCAGGGTCAGGAACAGAGCAATAGGTCAGAAGCAGAAGTCAGGCCGCAAGGCACGGTACAGAGGGTTAGGCTAAAGCGTAGCCAGGAACAGAGCAGAGGTCAGGACAGGCAGATACGGATCAGAGTCAAAATAACAGGCAGAAGTCGGTAACAGGAAATCACAGATAAAGCACACCACAAGCAAGAATAGTAAACTAAACCGCTATATCGGGCAGGGATACTAAGGGCTTATGGGTATAAATAATGCAGAGGGACCAATGGGGAAAGAAGGACAGAGATATGTGAAGGGGATAGGATAGTTTAAACTTAACGAGCCCTCCTCAATCCACCTTCCCTGGTGACCCTTACCAGTTTACCGGCCCCTGCCATCCCCCCAGATTTGTCAAGCCCTTCAATGCTGCAAGTTTCCCCTTTAGATTCTGGACCTCGGATTCCAAATGGGCAACCCACTCACATCTGACACATACATGCGGCTGCTTCAAGATCCCATACATGCGGCAGGATGCACATTGCATGGCCCCAACAAAACTGTCCATACTAAACAGCAATTCACAGCAATATACAGCAAGAGAAAACAGCAATATACACAAAAGAAAACAAGCAATATACACAAGAGAAAACAGCAATACACACAAGAGAAACAGCAGTCTTGTTCTTAAACCCTTTCTTGTTCTAAACGCTTTTGTTTCTTAACACACCCCTTAAAAACAGACAAACCCCTTTAAAGCAAAAAATCCCTTTACAAGTAAATCGCTCTGGAGGAAGAACTTAAAATATAAGATATAAAAATATAGTGCAATGTAACATGAAAATATAGCAATTATGTAATTTGTGTTGCACTTTATTAAAGGGCATGTCCACCCCTTTTTTTAACGTTTAATATATTGTAGGTCTCACTCCCCCAGCACCAACCGCATTACTATTATTATTTCCAGAAACTCCTCCGATCTTTACTTACCTTCCCTCTTTCCTCCGCCGTACTCTCCTGGCCCTCTGCTTGCATGAAACTGCATGCAGGGGGCCGTGCTCAATGTTATTGTTATTGAGCAAGATGGAAAATTTTAATTACTGGTTCCCTTTACTACTGTAGAGACAATAACATTAGACCATGTATGAGCACAATCATTCTTTATAAAGAATATATGGAACAATCAATCCTGTGTATGTTATATATATGTCATATATGTATGTACCCAAAAACTGATTGCACTCCATGAATCCACCCGGGTGCTGTCCGGAATAATTCAATCACATGAAGCATACAACGCACTCACAGGACTCAGTGGCCACCCTGGTCATTGGGTGGCTATTTAAACTTGTATTTGTGATATGGTTTTTAGTCCTGACGACGGCATGCTATAGGTTGAAATATGTTGACTGAGAAAACAACACTTTTTTTGGATGTTGGAGAGTCCTGTGAGCGCGTCGTATGCATCATATGTGATATATATCATCTATTCACAATGTTGACAGTCAGCTATACAACCACCTCCAGGATTTCTTAATGTCCCTATTCCTGCTCACTAAAGCTGGGTACACACAGTAACGATAAAGCTTTATCGGTACTGTGTGTACCTTGGTTTTCCAAAGGAGTGCATGGCCGTCGATCGATCGGGTCGGGCAAACGCTCGTTCGGAAAAGAGGGAAAATTTCCATCAGCCGCTGTAGACTCCCTATAGGGGAGTCGTCCGCGGCCGAGGAAACACACAGTCCCGAGCATTCTCCCTATGATGTGAGCGCTAGGGACTGTGTGTAGCCCGATCTTGCAGATCCTATCTGTCATCTTTCAAGATCTTTCAGGTGTGTACCCAGCTTAAGCTCCATCACAGTGTAGTAGGTACATCTGTTGTATTCAATTAGATCAACTGGACTTGAAATGTAGTTCTTGAAGACGTTTCGCTAGTCATCCTGAATGTAGTAGGTACAGTAAGCACTGTCTATAAACCCAGTCTCGGTAATCACCTCAAGCAGCTGCAAGGTTAATGTTGACACAGTTGTCTATGCTGCTGTCAATCACAGGGCAGACTGGATACATTTTTGAAACAAAAAAATGCTGCTTCTCATTCACAGCTCAATTAACATTGTAACAATCTATATAACAGTCTATGTAAAAACCTTTGAGCACCAGAAGTGGAATAGCAGACTGCATTGAGCAGGCAGAAAGGGGGGATTCCAGGCACCAGAAAATCCCCCCCCCCCCAAACACTCCCCTACAAACGTTGCTTCTCCAAAATAAACAGCCCTAACTTGTCTTATCTGCCTGCATAGTCAAACCTCTGCCGTAGGAGTAACTTATGCACACAAACTGAGATGGGTGCTGGCCTCCTATAATCTTCCCACTTCCAAGGAAGGTAAGTATAATCGAAATCTGGATATGGAGTCGCACACCTTGATGAATTCAAATATTTATTCAAAACCACACATCAAACACAACGTTTCGGGGGAACGTGCCCCCTTCCTCAGGTGAGCATAGTCAAACCTCTCCATTTTCTTTATTATTTTAGTTGCCCTTCTCTTAACTTCCATTTCCAAGATGTCCCTAGAATGTATGGGATTCCAAAACAAACCACAAATCGCCCTCTTGTGGACATTCTGTGTCCCAAACAGAAACACAAAACATAAAGGAACAATTCAGAAGATTTAATAACGCTAATATAAATCTAAAACCCACCCAAGAATCGGGTTAATGTGATTTTTAGACTTATTTTAGGGCACCGTGGCATTTCCAAATGTTTTTGGAAATAGTGCAATGCTACCTATACAAATCCCCCTTTTTTTGCACTACTTTGTAGCAGGAAACTTAATGAGGGATTTTATGGGGACTTTAAAGCAGTGCAAAGCCAGCGAACGTGATCTTATTTTAAGTGTTTGGATTTGCGATATTGGATCTCCCCAAATAGGCCCCCATAAAGATGCATCTGACTTTCGTATGTATGTAGACAGAATCCATTGAAATTTGAATACAAAATGCTATAACCAGGTTCGGATTTCCTGTAACACCAGCTGGGCCGTGGCTGTAGGAGTTTGGATGTATAGGGGGGAGCATGTGTGAAGTCCTCAGATTTTAAGAAAACATGAATTGCTTACTTCAGTAATAGCAGAGAGACAATCAGGGAGATTCAATAAACGTTCTTATTGTTTAAAATGGTGCTAATTTTGCCCCAACCAATCAGATCTTATTTAACATTTGAAAGCTAACATCTGATTGGTTGGGACAAAATTAGCACCATTTTAAACGATAAGAACTTTAATTGAATAACCCTGAATGTATCTTTTCTCCTACGGCTCGTTCACACTACAAACTGACAGAAATGCACAGCATACGTATTTGTCAGTTTATTGCATGCATTTTTGTCCATTTTTCATAATGCGTTTTCCATTTTTTTATATAGAAAACTGCAAAAAAACAGTCAGGAATGCTGCATGTAGTGTGTTATTTAAACACAACGGACCAGAAAGCAAATGGATACAAATGGAATGCAATAGTGTGAACGATACTAATGAATTCTATGTATCCTTTCATTTTAAAAAACAGCCCGTTCAAGAAAATGCATAAAAACGGACCTAGCATGAACAAGCCTTAAATCTGGGCAGTAACCAAAACAAAAGCAGATAGGGTAAAATGTAACAACTGGTAAAGGCTGGTCAAAAAAGAAACAAAGGTAACTTATCTTCCAATTGTTTACACTGTCACCTCCTCATTTAGAGAAAAGGCTGAACCTGCCAAGGTATGGAAAAAGAAACTAAGGTAACTAATCTTCCAACTGATTGCACTGTCACCACCTAATGTAGGGAGTAAAGAAGTGAATGAAGCTACCTTGTACCTCGCTGAAACAGCACTTGTAAATGATCTATATGGTAGATCATTTAATTTGGTCTGAACTATAAAAATCCATTTTGTATAAATATTACCCCTATTCATTGTGCTTGTGAAGGTTCTCATTTATCCAGGTCAAGTTATATCTGTTTTATTCAGTTAGATCAACTGGACTTAGTTCTTGAAGATGTTTCGCGAGTCATCCGAATGACTTTCAGTTTAGAATGACTTGTACATCTGTTGGCAATAAGTACTCTGGCATGTCCCAATTAGCATATACTATAACAGCAAGATGTTAGGGACCTTCTGAATGCAAGGTGTGATTGAATTGTGGCTAAGAGGCTTTATCAAAACATGTCCAGGGTAAGGCATTATAAGCGGTTATATGCTACTTGGGACTTGTCAGGGTACTTATTGCCAACAGATTCTTGTAAAAGTCATTCTGAATTGAGAAAGCCAGTCGGATGACTAGCGAAACGTCTTAAAGGGAATGTCCACCCCTCCACACACAAATCTTTACCTGCTACAAAACCCACCAAAAGCAGGACTTCATTATGTTCAAAATTACCAATTCCGCTCCCACGCTAAGCCATTATACTTACATGCTCCTCATCGCTCCACCGTTGGGGCTCTCCACTTCCGGGTAAGGCAGTCAGTGTGGGACGTGACAGTGACGTCACAGCCAATCACTGTCTGCCATTCCCGGAGCAGTCTCCACAGACACAGAAAGAACACAGCAGCCGCAGTGAGAGAGGGAGTGAGGAAACCGGAGGCGGCAGTGGAGTGAGGAGCTTGTAAATACAATAACTCTAGCTGGGAGCGGATTTGGTCATTTTAAACATAACGAGGTCCTGCTTTTGGGGGGGTTTGTAGCAGGTAATGATTTATGTGTAGAGGGTGGACAGTCCCTCTTAAAGAACTAAATTTGAAGTCCAGTTGATCTAACTGAATACAACAGATAATTCAATGTTCTAGGGATGCAGCGCTCACTGTTTAATAAAATATTTAAGGGTTAATACGCTGCCTACAGCCTAATACGTTTTCGGATTCCTAGATCTCGGTAAAATCCCGAAGATCCGAAAATGGAACGAATTTTCAGTTATTATCGCATGTTTGAGGCTATTTTCAATAATTTTCTAAAAGAGCCTTGAACGTTCAATAACCCTTGAAAATAGGGTCGAAGACTACTTTTGAGTTTCCGATCGTATTTTCAAGGATTATCAAAGGTTCAAGGTTATTTTCAATAATCCTCAAATGTTCAATAATTATAGAAAGTAGCCTCCAAAGTCCCAAAATCCAGACAATCTGTCCAGATTCGGACAGATCATTCGGATTTCGGAACCAAGGGGTTCTGTGTCGGATCCAAGTCCGAGTCAGGCCCAGATCCCATCTCTACTACAGTGTAAAATAAGGAGATTACTAGTGGCGTCGCTATGCTGATTCCTTTCAAAGTGCCCCGAACCTCTCTTCAAACTTCCGAGTTCCAGACTTCCTGATAGAGATAGATAGACAGACAGATGATAGACAGATGATAGATGATAGATAGATAGATAATAGATATAGATAAATGATGACGTCATGCGCACAGCGGCACGGCGTGGATCAGGCAGCCTCTGCGCTTCCCACTACAGTCTACACTGTCTAGAGTAGAGAGATAGAGAGACAGAGTTAGACAGACAGAGTTAAAGGGATAGATAGACAGAGATAGATAGATAGACAGACAGACAGACAGACAGACAGACAGACAATAGATAGATACAATAGATAGATCGAAAGATAGATAGATAGACAGAGTTAGATAGATAGACAGAGTTAGATAGATAGATATAGTTAGATAGATAGATAGATAGATAGATAGATAATAGATAGATAAATGGATGGATAAATAGAAAGATAGATAGATAGCGTTAGTTAGATAGATAGATAGATAGATAGATAGATAGATAGATAGACAGAGTTAGATAGGGAGATAGACAGAGTTAGATAGGGAGATAGACAGAGTTAGATAGGGAGATAGACACAGTTAGATAGATACACAGACAGAGTTAGATAGATAGATAGATAGATAGATAGATAGATACAGAGAGAGATAGACAGAGAGAGACAAAGATATAGACAAGAGACAGATAGACATAGATAGAGACTGATAGACAAGAGACAGAAAGACTAGAGTAAAATAGATAGAGATAGAAAGAGAAAAAGAGACAGATAAAAAGAGATAGACAAGAGGCAAATATATAGACAGATATAGATGTACAGAGAGAGAGAGAGGGACAGATAGAGATAGATAGGGGCAGAAGTCCATGTAGAAGGTACAATAAGGTCTCCCTGGTTAAAGGTGTGGGCAAGCGTCTGACTACAATTGAACGCAACATTAAGTTTAAAATTACCAGATTGCTACCAGTATATAATGAAATTGCCAGTTTACTCTGCCTTTAGGCAATTAATTTGTGAATCTCTGTCTAACTTTTATCTGTATTTCTGTCTATTTCTCTGTCTTTTTGTCTGTTTATCACTATCTGGCTGTGTATCTATGTTTGTGTTTGTCTGTGTCTTTTTGGCTGTCTCTATCAAGTACCTAGTGGGTGTGGCTTTATTGGGACGGAGAAAGGGATGTGACCTAAAAAAAAATGTTGGGGTGCTTTTATAGAGGTAAGGGAACTCCAAGGTGAAGTAATATCCGTATATTATTCTGTTGGTAGTGTATTATTCCATATAATACATAAGGGGGAAAAAAAGAGCACAGACACTTTTTCTTACCCCCTCCCTATCTCTCCCTCCCTGTATTAGTAATGTTGATAACATGCCCATTTTTTAACATACAAATAGTTAACTGCCGTTTATATCTCAAACTAAAAGAAGTCAATAAACATTGGCTCTAATCTGGTGCTGTTCTGGGTCTTTTCACTGACTGAATGCATTACTGTGCTGATAAGGAGTGAGTGCATTCCTGTGAGTTATAATTGACACAGACGCTCGCTCCTCCTTATCAGCACAGTAATTCAGTCAGTCAGTGTACAAAAACGGGCTTGTTAGCTACATTACTAATACAGGCAGGGAGAGAGAAATGGGGAGGGTCAGTGGAATACAGGAAATCACTCAGTGACATCACTGAGTGACTGATTATATAGATTCTCACCACTGCACCTCCCCATTGAATTGCTAGAGCCTTATGTATTATATAAGGGATAATGCGCCCCTTACAGTGTAATATACGCCTATTATGCCACCTCGGAGTTCCCTGACCTGTATAAAAGCACGAGGCCTACGGCCTCGTGCTTTTATATGGGCAGGGAACTCCTCGGTGGCATAATAGCCTTATATTACACTGTAAGGGGCGAATTATTTCTTATAATACACAAGTTTTTGTTTTAAATAAGTACAGTGATAATAGCTGGTGAAAAGAATTTATTTAACTTTTTTTTTCCCAAAGTTTGTTTAGTTTTTCAATTGCATTTTGCATGTAATGTTTTCTTCTTTTTTATACATAACATTAAAAAAACATTGTTAAATATTTTAACTATTATTTAAAATCTTTATCTTAGATATATGTTTATGTTATATATGTTTCATTGTTCAAATGTTAATAGTAATTTAGTCAGAATCAGATGTTTGTTTTAGGTTTATTTCACTTGTTTTTTTAGGCTTTATGTTTACCCCTGTTTGTTAATTTTGGTTTATTCCGTTTTGTTCGCGCCTCTTTTTTGTTTGCATAATGCGCGTGTGTTGGTATTGATTTCCTCATGTGCCAAAATGGACGGTAATGCGCATGCGCGCCAGGCTGTTCTGTGACGTGTATACACCGCTGATCCGCTCCTGTCCAGCTCTTGGATTTGTGATTTTGTGAAATGTTCGATTCCGGGGTGGCTGGATAAGAGGTAGGACAATTTTTATGTTATATTAGGAATGGAGAGTTGCAGTGGCACTAATAATTGAACTAATCACTCAGTGACATCACTGAGTGATTCTAATAAGGATTCTCGCCACTGCAGCTCTCCATTCCTAATATAACATAAAAATTGTCCTACCTCTTATCCAGCCACCCCGGAATCGAACATTTCACAAAATCACAAATCCAAGAGCTGGACAGGAACGGATCAGCCGTGTATACACGGCACAGAACAGCCTGGCGCGCATGCGCATTACCGTCCATTATGGCACATGAGGAAATCAATACCAACACACACGCATTATGCAAACAAAAAAGAGGCGCGAACAAAACGGAATAAACCAAAATTAACAAACAGGGGTAAACATAAAGCCTAAAAAACAAGTGAAATAAACCTAAAACAAACATCTGATTCTGACTAAATTACTATTAACATTTGAACAATGAAACATATATAACATAAACATATATCTAAGATAAAGATTTTAAATAATAGTTAAAATGTTTAACAATGTTTTTTTAATGTTATGTATAAAAAAGAAGAAAACATTACATGCAACATGCAATTGAAAAACTAAACAAACTTTGGGAAAAAAAAAGTTAAATAAATTCTTTTCACCAGCTATTATCACTGTACTTATTTAAAACAAAAACTTGTGTATTATAAGAAATAATTCGCCCCTTACAGTGTAATATAAGGCTATTATGCCACCGAGGAGTTCCCTGCCCATATAAAAGCACGAGGCCGTAGGCCTCGTGCTTTTATACAGGTCAGGGAACTCCGAGGTGGCATAATAGGCGTATATTACACTGTAAGGGGCGCATTATCCCTTATATAATACATAAGGCTCTAGCAATTCAATGGGGAGGTGCAGTGGTGAGAATCTATATAATCAGTCACTCAGTGATGTCACTGAGTGATTTCCTGTATTCCACTGACCCTCCCCATTTCTCTCTCCCTGCCTGTATTAGTAATGTAGCTAACAAGCCCGTTTTTGTACACTGACTGACTGAATTACTGTGCTGATAAGGAGGAGCGAGCGTCTGTGTCAATTATAACTCACAGGAATGCACTCACTCCTTATCAGCACAGTAATGCATTCAGTCAGTGAAAAGACCCAGAACAGCACCAGATTAGAGCCAATGTTTATTGACTTCTTTTAGTTTGAGATATAAACGGCAGTTAACTATTTGTATGTTAAAAAATGGGCATGTTATCAACATTACTAATACAGGGAGGGAGAGATAGGGAGGGGGTAAGAAAAAGTGTCTGTGCTCTTTTTTTCCCCCTTATGTATTATATGGAATAATACACTACCAACAGAATAATATACGGATATTACTTCACCTTGGAGTTCCCTTACCTCTATAAAAGCACCCCAACATTTTTTTTTAGGTCACATCCCTTTCTCCGTCCCAATAAAGCCACACCCACTAGGTACTTGATAGAGACAGCCAAAAAGACACAGACAAACACAAACATAGATACACAGCCAGATAGTGATAAACAGACAAAAAGACAGAGAAATAGACAGAAATACAGATAAAAGTTAGACAGAGATTCACAAATTAATTGCCTAAAGGCAGAGTAAACTGGCAATTTCATTATATACTGGTAGCAATCTGGTAATTTTAAACTTAATGTTGCGTTCAATTGTAGTCAGACGCTTGCCCACACCTTTAACCAGGGAGACCTTATTGTACCTTCTACATGGACTTCTGCCCCTATCTATCTCTATCTGTCCCTCTCTCTCTCTCTGTACATCTATATCTGTCTATATATTTGCCTCTTGTCTATCTCTTTTTATCTGTCTCTTTTTCTCTTTCTATCTCTATCTATTTTACTCTAGTCTTTCTGTCTCTTGTCTATCAGTCTCTATCTATGTCTATCTGTCTCTTGTCTATATCTTTGTCTCTCTCTGTCTATCTCTCTCTGTATCTATCTATCTATCTATCTATCTATCTATCTAACTCTGTCTGTGTATCTATCTAACTGTGTCTATCTCCCTATCTAACTCTGTCTATCTCCCTATCTAACTCTGTTGGCACTGAGTGATAGTTCAATTTTAGTGCCACTGCAACTCTCCATTCCTAATATAACATAAATTTGTCCTACCCTCTATCCAGCCACCCCGGAATCGAACATTTCACAAATCACAAATCCAAGAGCTGGACAGGAGGAGGATCAGCGGTGTATACACGTCACAGAACAGCCTGGCGCGCATGCGCATTACCGTCCATTTTGGCACATGAAAATCAATACCAACACACGCGCATTATGCAAACAAAAAGAGCGCGAACAAAACGGAATAAACCAAAATTAACAAACAGGGGTAAACATAAAGCCTAAAAAAACAAGTGAAATAAACCTAAAACAAACATCTGATTCTGACTAAATTACTATTAACATTTGAACAATGAACAATATACATAAACATATATCTAGATAAAGATTTTAAATATAGTTAAAATATTTAACAATGTTTTTTTTAATGTTATGTATAAAAAAGAAGAAAACATTACATGCAAATGCAATTGAAAAACTAAACAAACTTTGGGAAAAAAAAGTTAAATAAATTCTTTTCACCAGCTATTATCACTGTACTTATTTAAAACAAAACTTGTGTATTATAAAAATAATTTGCCCCTTACAGTGTAATATACGCCTATTATGCCACCTCGGAGTTCCCTGACCTGTATAAAAGCACGAGGCCTACGGCCTCGTGCTTTTATATGGGCAGGGAACTCCTCGGTGGCATAATAGCCTTATATTACACTGTAAGGGGCGCATATCCCTTATAATACATAAGGCTCTAGCAATTCAATGGAGGTGCAGTGGTAGAATCTATATAATCGTCACTCAGTGATGTCACTGAGTGATTTCCTGTATTCCACTGACCCTCCCCATTTCTCTCTCCCTGCCTGTATTAGTAATGTAGCTAACAAGCCCGTTTTTGTACACTGACTGACTGAATTACTGTGCTGATAAGGAGAGCGAGCGTCTGTGTCAATTATAACTCACAGGAATGCACTCACTCCTTATCAGCACAGTAATGCATTCAGTCAGTGAAAACGGTCAACTTGTGGAATAGACAAAACCAAGGCAGGAGAATGTTACATGGTAGAAGTATAAAATAGCACTGAGTTACAGTAATGATTGTGCAGGGCACTCCACTTTCCACCAAAATCATAAAGACAACAGGTAGATGAATAAAAGTTTTGTTTTTGTTGTGCCGTTTTTTACAAATGGTGCTAACTTTGCCCCAAACCAATCAGATGTATCTTTCAAATGGTAAATAACATCGATTGGTTGGAGCAAATATTAGCGCCATTCTTTAATGATTAGAACTCTTATTGCACATTTCCCTGATTTACTGTTAGGATCAGATAACGTGCTTACATTGTAAACAATGCTTACAAGAAAATAAATACAATAAAAGTCGGAGAGTCATTTCTAATTGTCCCTGGAGGAGACTGAACAATACTGGTGTGTGATAGTAAGCATATAAAGACTGGCCTTTTCCCTGGCTGCTTCTTTATGAGAGCGCGGACAAAGTTTTTCCTTAAAGATATGTAAAACAAATGTGTCAAACCACACCCCCTAGTGTGATATTTAAAAACATTATGGTATATAGGGGTAGAGTATGGGGGTTTTCTATTTGCTTTTAATTATCCCTAAAAATTAACTTAACGGTAGTCACGGTAAGGACTGGCAATAATAGTGTTAACATTGGTGATTAGTTATTTCAAAGGACCAAAAAGGGCATCTATACCGAAAAATAGGTGATTTTAAATTAACCCATAACGGAAACTATAACTTCTTCCCAACCACCACTGTGTAATTTTTTTTGTTGATCTGCCCCCTATTTCTTAGCTATTTAATCTTTAAAAACTGTCTTTATATTTCAGCTATCAATCAAGTTCATTGCTCTTAAAATCTATTCTTCTGTGAGTAGTTTTACCGTATCTGAATGGTGACGAGTTTTGACAGTTGGAATTGCTGCATGCTGTGTGCAGCCTGACAGTGGTGTGTGGGGAAAGTCAGTTTGGATGGATATAGTTAAAAGAGGGAGGGGGTAATGCCTAAACAAAAGGCCAATACACACAACATTTCGGGGGGTCCAACCCCCTGGGTTGGACCCCGAAACGTTGTGTGTATTTGGCATTTGGTTTTCAGCACTTAAATAAATGAGTTGTTTTTGAATACCATATTGAGTGTGCCTGCCTACAAACTATAGATGAATGATTATATACCGCAGTGGCACAGGTTTAGGAAGTGCCACCTCAAAAATCTTACCTATCAGGGTACCACATTGATTGGAAATGGGAAAAAAAAAGTAATTTTTTCAGTAAGTGTCCCTTAAAGATATAATAAAAGTTCTTCAGAAAGGTGGATTTTGCCCCAACCAATCAGATATTAGCTTTCAATGGTAATAAATCTGATTGGTTGGGGCAAAATTAGCCCATTTTTAAGATAAGAACTTTTATCACTCACCCTGAAAGCCTTTCAATTGTGATTTAAAGCGTGCAAATATCACAACTTACCGCTCGCATTCAATATAGCTTTTAAAATTAAAATCGGAGGGAACGGAAAGGCTTACAGGGAGTATAAAAGCTGAAAAAAGGGAGTGCACGAAAGCAATTGAACTAGCTAAAATAGAAAAATGAAATACAGATAGCAGAACAAAGCAAGTCCAACCCCAAAATGTTTTTCTAAGTTTATAAATAGCAAAAAGATGAGGACTGCGAATGTGGGACCATTAAATAATGGGGTTGAGATGGTTATGCCGTTTTATACTGGGCATCCGAAATTCCAAGCTGTGGTGTGTTGTCTTCTTATCTCTCTAACGATCTTTCTCTGTCTCTTTTGCTAATAAGAGTTCCTCTCCGTTCTGCTTAGTGGGGCGTCCTCAGGGCTTGGTGTTAGGACCCTTGCTGTTCTCTTTTACACTATTCTCTGGAGAACTATCAGGTTTTAGATTTAAGTATACACTTATTTAAAGCTGATGATACCCCCAAAATTTATTGTCCACTTCCACGTTAATCCCAATCTTAAATGTCTGCTCTATCTCTTCCTGGATGGCGCACTGTCGCCTAAACTCAATCTATTCAAACAGAATTAATAATTTCCCCCCTAAACTGTGGACCTAGTCCACACTCTCCATCTCTATGACAATATGGTCATTAACCCAGTTGAATCTGCATGGCCTGGAGTTATCTTGAACGCCTATTCTTTCCTTCCATCATAACATTAACAAGGTTCGCTAGAACTTCGTTGTCTCCTCGCAAGATTGCCAAATCCGCTTACACATTATCCTACCTTTCTGAGAATCAAGCAGAACAAATGTTGTTAGCCCTTATAAGCACTTTGTACCATACCCCCCACTGCATCTGTATGTTGTCCTCCCACGTGACTGTAAGCTCTCAGGGGCCAGGGACTTCTTCCTGTATAAAGACTATTTATATATATGCAATTTCATACATGAGATGTATTACATGTGCGTTATGTTTATTCGCCGTTGTCGGGTTGTGTGTGGTGAAGGTGATTTAACCTGCGCACATGTCCGTGCGCCATGAAATTCATGCATGTGCATGCAGAACACCCACAGGCATTAGTGTTGGGCTCACGAAGAAGAGGAATCAGAGGAAAATCTCAGAGGAGAGGTAGCTTAAAGGACAATTACACTCACCGTTCCCCGATCCACGCAGCATAGTACCCTAGGGTGCGGACCTAAAATCGCTAAGTCCCACCCTGGATTCTTCTCTAAATCCTGCACTACTTACCGCAAATCTGCTTCGGCCGATCCAGGACTTTCACCTCTTCCTACTGTAAGTGACAAGTCGCGAGGACTCCTGCAGAGCGGGGGGTGGGAGATCTTCATATGGCTGCCTCGCGATCTGTCATTAAAGCAGGAAGAGGGAGGAACGAAGCGACGCGAAAGCAGATTTGGGGTGGTAAGTAGTCAGAGTTAGAGAAGAACCCAGGGTGAGGAACTTAGCGGATTTTTAGGTCCTCACCCTGGTGGTTAATATGCAGCTAGGAGGAAGAGGAGCGCGGGTGAGGTGAGTATACTTGTCCTTTAAACATTCAGTAAACCAGTAACAAGATGTCAGAAACTTTCCAAGACACAAAGGTAGGCCTGGGAGGCAAAGGTAAAAAAAAAAAAAAAAAAGCTGCAGCTTCAACTGAACATAATTGATTTTACAGTGTTACTTATCCTTAAGAGTGGATTAGTCCAGTTGTATCTAGACCACTGTTCTCATCTCTTTCGATTTACTTAGTTGGTGATGTGCTACTGGATTGGAAAAAAAGCCACATTGTAAAACAAGATCCAAAAAAAGTGTCGTCCCCAACCGGGTAACTATAAGCCCGGTAAGCCTAACATCAGGGGTAGGGAAGTGCTGGAAACTTTCTTACAAGAATCAATCCTTGATTTGTCCCAGACTGATCTAATAGTGTAGTTAGCATGAATTTACGAGAAATAGATGTGCCAGACAAACATTATACTTTTTTAAAGGGTATGTCACCCTAAAAAGTATTTTTTTATCGGCTCCCCAGTTCCCCCAGCCCCAACCGGGTATTTTTGATATTCAGAAAGCCCCCAAAAGTCTTACTTACCTCTCCTCTTTCCCCGCTGCGCTCCCGGCTTCTGCCTTGCAAAATGCAAAAAGAGGGTCGAGGACCGGCAGTCGCGTATGGCGCCGCTCAGCAATCATGGACGCGAGCTGCCGGTCCCCGCCCCTCTGCTTGCATTTGCAAGCAGAAGACCGGGTCGCAGCGGAGGAAAGAGGAGAGGTAAGAGTAAGAGTTTGGGGGGTGGTCTGAATATTAAAAAATAAACCCGGTTGGGGCTGGGGGACATGGTGCGGGAGCATGGATATTAAAGGGGATTTCACTAGGGGGTGGGATAGTAGAACGGGAGGGAGAGGGAGGGAGAGGGGGGGGAGGGGGGGGGAGGGGGAGAAGGGCTGCGTACGCTTGGCAGAATTCTCCCGGAGGCAGGTAGGCAGGCAGAGCCCTATATGGGAGTCATGCTAAGCCTCTGGTCGTCAGTTTTTGGGACTTGGGGGGGGGACTACAGAGAGAAAACCAGAGGAGCTGGATGTGAGGTATAGGATAACTACACTACATTGGTGGGGCCAGTAGTTGCGGCGGGGGTGGGGATATTAGTTTTAGGGGGACATGCCATTTAAGAAGGAAGTGTAGTAAAAACTTTATTTAGGCAAAGCATGGAGTATGTATACTTGGATTTGCGCGAAAGGCTTTGATACTTGTGCAACAAGGCGACTAATGTATAAACTGAGGGACGTTGGCCTAGAAGAGAAAAACATTTGTGCATGATAGAGAATTGGTTATGGATCGCAACAGAGGTGGTGGTAAAGGAGCTACATCTAGGATGGGGTAACGTATAAGCGGAGTGCTCAGGGGTCTGTATGGGGCTGCTTCTGTTTAATCTGTTGATAAGACTTAGAAGGGGGCATTAGAGGCAAGATACGGTGTTTGCTGAGACACTAAACCATGCAGAGCTTTGGAAACTTCAAATGATGTACAGGGCTGCCACAAACGCTGAAATATTTTTTTTTTTTTTTTTTTTTTTCTTTTTTTTTTCTCCCCCTCTTTTTTTTGATGAGTTATCAAGATATTATTCTAAGGCATTTGTGGCATACCTAATAGAGTTCAGGAAGACTCTATTGACACTGATTAGGGCTTTATCGGCAGTGTGTGTAACCTAGGCTTAAAGGGCATACACACATGCGTATCCAGGAGGCTTGACCCCGCAATCAGAGGGGCGGCCTTAGGTAAAATAGCACCCTGTGCAAGATGTTGCTACTGGCCGCCTAGCACTCCAAAACACCCCCCCTAGCAAAACATAATACAATGTTGGCCTGCTTCCACAAAAAGAATCTGCCACTGCGCTTACGTATTCAGAGTCTGTAGATGCAGTGTGTAACAACCTAACGGCACATAAATGCACAGTGACAGAACAGCCCAGCATACAGAAGGCTTAATGTGTTGGGGCTTTTCTGTGGGGTGGTGCTAGATACAATCTTATTGATATACTGCGACATAACTGGGGGAATGTGGCAACTGATGCAAATAAGCGTGACCTACAGGTCGGGACTAAGGACTCCAATGGGTCCCCTTCCTGGTAATGCACTGTGCGGTCGCAAAGGTCCACCCACATCAAAGGCCAGACCTGCCCACAATGCACAAGGTGTGAGTGCAAGTCTGTTACCAGGCGATTATTGCGTAGGTATGCATCACACCTTGAGGAATCGTTCATTAAACCACCATGGTGTATTGAGAAACGAATGACGCGAAGCTACAAACAACGTTGCGGCGGCATTTATCAGTGGCATCCTATAGAAATGTTATGAGGCTTACCAGCTGGGAACACATTCCCGATAAGGAGGCAAGGCAGTGGTCATTAAAAGTGTAAGTTTGGAATGGTGAAATTATTTTCACAAAGATTTAATGGCGATTCCTTTTTGAAATTATCGATGAAATGTTGTGAGTCAATTAGGCGGCAAAGTTTACAATTGAACCACAAATAAAACCCTGTTCAATTAATGACAAATCCTGAAACAATTCCAAGATAATCTACTAGCTTCTAAATGGCCAAGTGATTATGTAAATAACTGTGTATTTAAATATGACCCAGGATCTGTTAAAGATGGGTACACATGGACGGACTTTTGTCCACCGACCAACCGTTAGCTCGCTAGCGAGTGGCGGATGGGACAAATGAATGTAGTCGTCCGATTGGCACTGAAAATCTGGCCTGTGGTATAAGCCTTAAGCTAGGTACAAACGATGAGTATTTTGGTCCGATCGACGATGTTCAGTGTAATCGGTCGACATCGTCGGACCAAAATGATCGCATTGAATGGCAATGAGCCATGCCCGACCAATCGCTCAATCCGAATGGACAAAGGACGATCGGACATGGTGGAAAACCTCGTCCGATCGTGCGGTCCTCTATGGACCGCACGAATCGGTTCGCTAGGGGTAACGATTGGACGCGGCTGCTTTGCGCGACCTCAACAAGCTGCTCTTCTCCTTGGACCCACGCACCGGCTTCGGTACGATCAGGTTCGACCGGTCACCGTACGGAGGAAAATCGCTAGGCTGTTACCTAGCTTAAGTGTTATTTCTTATTTAGGGCTTTAAATGTCAGACCCCTATACTGGTTTTCTTGAGCAGATCCAGTATATCGTCCCCGGTCTCTGTGCTTTTTTTCTTCTTGTCTTTTGTTACCAAGCTTATTATATTTGCTTTGTACTATTGGGTGATAATACGTGGATAGATTGTCCGAGTGTTATTTTTACATCTCATACTTTAATTGGCGCAGGCAGACTTTATTGCAGCACTGCTTTTTCCTTCTTCCTTTCTATGGACTCCCTTTGTTCAAGTATAATTTATTACGCTCACCGCATCACCTAGTTTACAGATCATTTGTAACCCCTGTATCACACCCATCCCCATCAGAAATATCTTTTCAATTCCTGTTGACATACCCCCAGTCGAACTTAATTTGCCTCTTGCCTTTTTTGAACATTTACATTGTATTGCAGCCCAATCCTTGATGATTTTGCACAGTACTAAAGTATTACATTGGTGCCCTGAATGATACCTGTCAGAAAACCATACATCAGTAAACATCAAAAGGGTCACAGTTGTTTGTGCAATTTTCTTGAACATGCCGCAACTCTTAAACCTGTTGAAATTCTGCATAGCATCAGTTGCTATGCCGGAGGATTTGATTTCTGGGGTATAACAAAGCCAGGGTAACCCTGGAGGTGTTAGCAAGGGGGGCAAGCTAAGCCAAGGACGAAATGGCACATGGACAAAACAGCTCAAATATTAGAGAAACAGGCAACAACCCATGCTACAGGCAGGGGAAACCCATGGGGCATTAGAAGAGACATATGAGTCATAATATACTTGATAATTCTAGCAACATCTAGTGAGCCCCCTATGACTACAACTTCGTGTTCTCGCTTTATAGGTCAGTAGCATTTCATAGGAAAGTGGTAAACCCTTTCTGCAGTTCAATCCACTCCAGGGTAGACTACGCGGAAGGCGCTCCCCCTCCTGCACTCTGTCCTGTGTAATTCAGACAGTATATGACGCTATAGGATGCTAACAATATGAGGTGGACTGCACACTATAACCGCACCCGACATTTAGAATGCCTATATAAATCAAAATATAAAAAGAAGATGCAAAGGCATTGGTGTCTGTCGAGTCACATAAGCAGTATTACTTCATTAGTCGATCGTATTAGTCCGAGGTTATACACAATAGGTGCTAGTTGTTGCCCCACCAATAACGATCGCTTGCTTCTCAAATGTTAAATAAGATTATCGGTTGTGGGACAAAATTATGCCCCAGTAGTCGTTAGATGGTATGAACCGATAATTAACTTTATGGATAATGTCTCTGCCCTCGATTAATGCCTGTCTGCCTAGGTATGATGATATGGTAGTAGTCACAGATCACCCTCGTCGATATTTCGTCTATGCTGACAGACCTTGTTCCGATAATCTTCGACACTGTGTCTGGCTCCCATAGAGGCAGGACTGTCGCGCGTCACCGGAAAACGACAGCCGCGCTCCCACGATAAGTCACATTCCGCGACCGATCGTGATCTCCGCGTTCCATGTCAGAGCGAGCGCCCGACACGATTCCTCTTCTCTCGGTACGAGGTTTTCAACCTGTCCCGATTCGTCTATGTTGTCAGTAGACCGTTTCGGCACGTACCCCATGCTAGCGGCCTTTCCGATCGGGACTTTTTATGGCACATATTGTCATTGGACATTCACGATAATTCGGTGCAGTACTTTCTTGCACGCGTATAGACACACCTCTGTAACTACCCTCGGTCTTGCATCTCGCGATCGAAGATTATCTATATACTTGTGACTCCTAGCTGTGACCCTATGCCTATTGCGTCTGCTCATGGTAGATCTTTGTTTTAGTGACTATGTCATTGTACATGGTAATTAGAGATACTTGCTGTTCTCAAGACACGTCATATCTTTAGTTTCGTTTACCGCCTCAGTGTCATCTGCATGTTCAACGATGGCGGATATGATTTGTAACTAGCGGCCATCTATTCTGCATGACACAAACCTCTAAGACGTTAAGCTCTTAGTATGTCCAAGCTCACATTTCCGGCAGTCGCGCGTAGGTTTAGGGAATATGATGCCGATTCTGCTGTTGTCTACTCAAGGGACCGGTCGCAGGCCCACTTGCAGCCCGCCCCCGGCCTCTGTGCGTCCTCGGCATACTTACGCCGTTAGATCCTAGGAGAAGGGCCGTTAGAGGAAACACAACATTTTAAATCCCAACACCGGCGCCAGAACATCAAACTCTAATCTGCTGTCAGTGACATCTTATAGATAGGATTCATGTTGTAAGTTTTGCTGATCTAAGGTAGGGATTGACGTGCGTTCCGTGTTGACGGGAGAGTGCGTTACTGCGGGCCCCGCCCCGCTTGGGCGGGGAGTCGAGCTTGCCTTGAGTATAATCTAGCTGAATGGAAATCTGCGGAGCCGCACATGGCCCCGGGCATCATTAGGACTTCGAATTAGATCAGACAAGGTGGACGAGAAGGAATGAAAATAGGAAGTTAGGTAGTGGGCTATGACCTACATACGAACTATCATTGATACACTGCCCGCTACACTGCTGATATTAGAAGAATTCTTCAACTTGGGCTTATACGCAGACATCGTTCTGTGGAGTGGACCTGCTCTAATGAGCAGCTTGTGTGAGTCTCCATGCACAAAGGACTGGTTGGTTGAATCTGTTACCTGGTGTAGTGGATAATATAGGACCTTGTACGTTATATGTCTACACACACACCCGTGTAAACCACACAACACTAAATGGCAGCAACTCTCCCTTGTCATATACCTATAAGATGCTTATCATACTCAAGTCATCAGAGACCGTTCTGACCTCGTTGGTATCTCCCTACTACTTATACGAGTAGCAACATCCGTTGCGACATTCACGTGTTGTGACAGCCTCCTCAGCCCACCCGCCCTGTAATGACATCTCTAGTACTCACGTGATTACGACTATGAAAGCGGCTGGACGCGACGTGTAGTGGAAGTCCAATTTTACAACAGAAAAGCACCGTAGTCACTGCAGAGTGTGATTCCCCTTAGAGTTTAGAATCAGGCCAACGTGTTCTGGCCCCCCCCCCCTTCCCCCCTTTTTTTCCCACACCCCGCCAACCAAATATGTCATCAATAAACACGATGCTCCCCCCGCACCCCCCGCCCTACTAACACCACGAGGCAGACACAGTCCAGCATGTCATGAGTACAACAGTGAGCAGGTCAGCTGCATGTCCTAGTCGTACAGAGAAGACTGTAGGAGAGCAGCTGCATGACCCCCAACACACAGTCATACTAAGTCTAGGCTCATGGAGAAGTAGGGGGTGGTTGATATTGTGATATAAAGTGTACCCGGTATGTCGAGACTATGTGTATTTTTTTCTGTCATTGTGGATTTGTATTATAGCGACTACTAGTATCTCCAATTCGGAGTACAACACGTCTCGTGCTCCGTAATGCACCATGTCCCTCCGAAGAGTACTGGCAAATTATATTCGTATATATCTACTCCGGATGCAAACTGTTTATAATGATTAAGTAAGACAATATACACTAATTCCTAATCTACGATAAAGGTACTTTGAATCAATTGTGGTCGAAGAAGACCAGACAATCCAGTTAGGATACACTCTCACCTACTGATATCGTAGACATCGGTGATTGCCACATTTACCACCAACTCCTTGCAGACCTTCAGTGGTCAAGTGCCGTGGCCATGTCGAACTAAGGATCACGGATCGATAACCACTGAGCCACCGTAGTCTCGCCCTAGTAAGAGCTTGTCCACAATTACTTGGCTCTGATGTGTCAATAGTTTGAAAAATGAACCCTGCATATAGGACAGTGCTGGCTGGTTGTGTGATTTTACCATCGATAATGTTTCCGCGGTCAGTTGTCAATTGCTAAAACACATTTTAAGCATGAGCGCTTATCACACGGGGAATTCGGTGCCTGTAACAAGTGGTTAATAAAATCTCGACCCAAAAAATGTGATAGACCCACAGCGCCCTGTAAAGTTAGCTACTGGCGATAGCGAGCCTCCACCAACACACTCACGCCGTCACACCATATTTTAAAATTCATGTGCTTCATTCCTGATATTAGCTCAATCCTCCCGCAACTACCATTTTCACAGACTAAAGGTACAGTACATCAACCTACACACTACGCTGCCACACAGGACCCACCACGTGAGCCTCATAGGCGAGTGTACTATTCTATGCGACTAGTGCTGTTTGAGGCCACTGCCCTCCCCCTTATGTAATGTCACTACGCTGTCACCATGGTGACAAACCACGTGTCCCAACAACATCCCACAGTCCTGATCAACAGTCCCAACATCAGTGTTTTAATTATGCCACACACCCAAATAATCACCTTGCCACTGTCTCCCCAAACAATTCGCTCAACGACACATGCCCCCCATTTTTGATCGTTGTATGAACATGCCATGACAGATATGCCGCCTGGGGCAGACCATACCACCCCCACTCATAAAACATATATTTTATTCCTGGCCAGTCCAATCCACCACATTTACAAGTCCAGCCACCCAGAACCACACCCGTACATCCAATTATTAACCTGATCCCTGTCCCAATGCCCCCAAACATCAAGCCAACACCCCCAAGACACAGCATTCTTACCACCCCCAAAACTTGACACCTCACCCCAAATGACACAGCCGCACCCACACTTTAAAACAGCGAGGCCATGCCCCCAAACATTGTGAACAACAACAAAAAAGTTCGACGGTCCATTACTTTCTGGACAACCACAAACATCACAGAACATGACCCCAGACATCACAAAATCCCAGAATTGCCTGTGCCCCATCCATCCGCAACAGTCCTCAGACATGCCCTTAATCCACCTACTCAAAACCGGGCACAGTGGGGGGGTATGTGGGCAATACTGCATTACATCAACTTAAAGCACCAACACACTAGCATGCACACACACTTTACAGGACGTTTTCAATCTAAAAAAACCAAAGACTCATGGCACTGACAGTGTTCGTGACCGCAAAGTTAAAATCATATTCCTTGGGATCTAAAGTCAATAAATATGCGTCCTTGAGCACGGATAAATGCCAAAAACGTGACATACTGCTAACTAATGTGCAAAAAAGAATAGAGCAAATAAAGAAGAAATAAGTCCCTTTACAGACAAACACCTCCTGTCCCAATAGACAGAGGCACATTCAAAGAACCACACACAACAAGATGTGTTTCAAATCTCTTCTTACCTTGTCTGTGGATGCTGGGTTGATGTAGTGTGTAAAATAAACTGTCCGAGTTACAAGGGGTCAGCTCCATAACTTCAACCTATCTGGGAACACACCCCCTACAGTGTGCACAGGACACATTCTGCACCAGGAAAACTGGCAGTTATGTTGCTTCTGAAAGCTGACAGCCAATCATGTTACAGCTCGAACGAATGCTACTATCCTAACACCAATTGATAAATCCGTTTGCTTTTCAACAATAATAGAAAAATAATTTTGTCGGTTTCTGGCAGATTTGCTAGATGGATGAATCAGAAAAACCAGAACTTTAACATTTCAGGCAAAAAAAAAAGTAAGTATGGGCGAATCGATACCAGCAACCTCTATATCTTACGGTTTCCTCCTCTATTTAAGACACAAGCTTTCTACTGATCAGGACACACAGGGCTACATCACGTAACTTATCTGTTTACATGTGGAGTCCTTTCTTTTTGCTGAAACATTAATACAAAACCATAAGGAGAGCCATGATGGAATCGTACCTGTGCCCCAAGTCTGTCTTTTTTTTCTCTACACCAAGCAATTTATAGCAGTACGCGTCCACCAGGTCCAACTGCAAATAGATAGAGTAGATTCAGGATAGGGCTTTAGGCCACACTTCCCGGGTTTTTTCATCCGCCTCTTGTTTTTTTATTGCGTTGCGCTTTATCAGTCATTGACAACACGGCGTTTGCGGTAATGCACCGAAAGTGCGGTTTTGGGGCCCTGCGTTGCGATATGCGTTCTGCACATTGTTTTCGACTTTCGTTGCGTTTGCGTCATGAGTCTTTCTTCACGTTTAGGTTTATACGTCAAAAGCCGATGCCCGACACAGAAACGAACGATTGCTTAATCGCACAATTAGACTATACGCAGTTACGCCAGCTACACACACCGTGCAGTGGCAACTGGATAAAATCCGTGCTGCGTTTATATCTTAGCGTAACGATTTAAACCTCGAGAAAAAACGTATTTAGTTGCACACGAACACAGCAGGATAACTACTGCAAAAACAATTACCCACCAGTACTCGTTCGTTTTTTTACCTACCATCCCCCCAACTACACCCAGACCAAACCTGGTTCCAAAACAGCGATATTTCAGTTCATCAACAAAAACCTGTGGCCATGTGAACGATGTTGTAATTAGTTGTATGTACACTGTTGTTCAAATGGCAAGAGTTGAATTTGTAGAAATAAGCACACATACAACTGACGCGATATAGTTACAAAAGATGTGTGCATTAGTGCAACTGTCAAATGAATATGTGTTGTACTTATATTTTATCCTGATAATGATAAGCTAGTATTTGCCCGTGACAACAAGGTTTCACCTGGCAAAATATTAGATCCTTGGTACAGGATATCTTGAACAATGCCGCAATATATCTAACAAAATCAAGAAAGTTCTGTTGCGAGACACTTCGAGACTGTACATTCGGCCAACCACGAATCATTTAAAAGTCTGGGGTATTGAAAAAGTCCCACGACCCCCTAGGGGGGGGGGAGACTGGGAAAAGTTGATCCGCGTATAAGAGGTCCGCTGGATGTTTGAAAACAATTCCCTAATACCTAATGGCCTTATTGAAGAGCTGTTGGTAAATGTTTTTATAAGGTCAACTCCAATATGAGAATATGTATCATCAGCCCGAAGGGGGAAATGTATCAATGTGCATCCTTTTGTCAAAAGCCATCCCAGTTAGTAATAAGGTATGTAAATTGAAACCTACATTGTGTGTTCAATTCATTAATAAATATTATGCCAAATGTATATCCCATGCAACATTGTATTTATATTTTCTTTTTGTTAGTAGTGTTCGCTATGGTTATACACTGATTTCTTCAACTCTCTTAAGGACGCTCATTTTTCCAACACGGGTAATCTAATTCAGACCCGGAAGAAGGAGGGGTGTGTCCTCCAAAACCGTACGTCGGTTGGTGGTGTGTTCAACGCAGCGTGGGTTGTGAGCGGGATCTTTTGGGCTCACCTTTATGTGAGAGCGGTTGACTTGATGGATTCACGTCTATGGAGTATCGGTCATGTGTTGAAAGAGTAGGTACAACGAATGCAAGACCAGATACCATACCTGGGGATCCAGCCTCCGCTGAGATATCGTTCCTATTGTTGCTGGTAGCTATATATTATTACGGCTGCTAAACTTTCTATCGCAACTCTGCTTTTTGCTCCCAGCTTTCTAGGTGTGGGTTACCCGACCTCCGAGACGAGGAGGTGCGCGGATGTGCCCTGATCGGTAATCTCCTTTTCTATGCTTTTTCATTATATTTTCCCTATATACTCTTTTGGGGTATTTATTTCCCATTATATACCCGTCTGCTCGAGGACTTCTAATGTTAGTAATATTTTTTGTGGAAACATGGGAAAACAAAAAAAAAAAAAAAAAAAAAACCCAGGCAGTAGACTATGTTATATTGTTTCATAAGTAAACTCGGTGATTGGAACTTGTGACTCTTGTGTGTTTGTTCCTAAAACCAAGCATTTACATGGTGCGCCACCAGCAACTCAACTGTGATCACAGGTACATTTAGAAACTTTATCTTCACTAAAAACTACATTACAACCTGGAGAAGGGAGAAAAGAATGCCCTTAAAAAGCTGCAACAACTTCAGATGTGGTGATCAAACGCTCCGACAAAGGAGGCAATGTGGTTATTTGGCCAAAGGATAAATATATCAAAGAGGCTAAAAAAGCATCTTAACACATAAGATAACTATTTTCGTCTCCTGCAGACCAACCACGCACACACTACAAGGCATACTTAGATGCTGCCATTCAGGATCATATCATTGATAAAAGGAAGCAGCAGCGTTATTTAAATGGTGATTCACCAGTGATGGCCCACGTTCTACTTATTACCTAAGGTACATAAGAACTTAATAGAACCCCCGGGCAGGCCGATTGTATCGGGAGTCTGGGAGAGCACGCCTGTAGCTACATTGATTCCCAGCTCCAAAAACATGAGAGTTCTATGTTAGGGACACTATTGATCTGTTGACGACAAAAATGCAATTGATTAGTGTAATGAAGAGCATATACTGGTTACATGTGACGTTGAGTCCCTGTACAGCAACATAGGACACAAGGAAGGACTAGAGGCGGCCAAGTATTTCCTGGTATCTGAGAGGGTATGGACCAATAGACCAAAAACAAATTTTGTTTTGACACTGTTAAAATTTGTATTTGGAAATAATTTCTTTACGTTTGACCGTGAGTTCTTTTTGCAGATCAAGGGGACTGTGATGGGTGCGAGATTTGCTCACTTATGCCAACCTATTTTTGGGTTGGTGGGAGAGGGAGCACGTCTTTTGCGAACAAATGGTACACTACACCAGCGCATGTTGAGCTTTGGCTGTGTTTTATTGATGACATATTTTTATATGGAGTGGCCCCCTTGGTCTGCTGAACTCCTTTATTGATAATCTCAAAAACTAACATGTTAAATATTTACCTGACGAGAGAAGATATATACCCAGGGGGTTAACTTTCTAGTGTCCATATTGAGAAATGGGAAGGTAAATGAAAAAAATAAACTATTCAGGAAGGAGACCTCAACAAACTCTCTGCTACACTATAAAAGTTAGAAGCTCCAGGGAATTCCTAAGGGGCAGTTTCTGAGGGTGAGGAGAAATTGTACTGTGAATGAAGTCTATGATGTTGATGTGGCTGCAGATTATTTGACTAGATGATTCAAGCAGAGGGGATATCCAAGGGGTTTGATTAATCAGTGTAGAGAGGAAGCCCAATATCTAGATCAGCAAAAAACTTACAAACAAAACATAAGAGCACTGACAAGAAGATTAGATTCATTACCCAGTATAACAAACGAGTAGAGTAAAATAAGGTTTTTTTTGGATAAAAGCTGGCATATCCTAAATAGTGACCCTGTCTTCTCAAACTTGTTGCGGATATCCGTCATGACGGCCAAGAGAGCGGAAAAAAAATTCTGACTCACTTACAAGTAGTCACTTCACCAGAGAGAGTAGGAAGACCAGTAGGAAGTCAAAAAAATATAATTTACATGTTGAAAGGTCCCTTGCAATAAACAAACATAGGAAAGACTACACAAAAGCTAGCTCTTGCTTCTCAAGCCATATATCTAATATTAGACTGGCAAGCAGAGATAATGAAAAGGGTATGTTGAGTAGTGTAGCTGATCATTTTCTAAGCATCATGGGTTAATGTGCATGGGCATAGATACTGTGAAAGAAACAATCAGGGAAGGAGATGTCAACATAAAGTACTTAAAAAGAAGACACGTTAGATCTATACTTTGGGAACCAAATCGCCTAAGGAGGCAATGGGACTGTACTCCATATATATAATCACATGATATGTGTTCTCTTTTAGATCAAGAAAGTCTTCTATTATATCCTCTGATTTGTTACATCCAGAAAATGGACTGATCCATATTACATACCTATGTTATTTTATGAATACTGTAGATGGATGGACGGTGTACCTAAAGTCTACCTCCGGATTATTCACAGCACCTAAAATGGATATAGTGAAACTTAAAGGGCATGTCCACCCCCAAAACTATAATCCCCCCAACTATGGCCCCACCATGTAGTGTAGTTTAATCCTTACCTCACATCCCAACTCCATCTGGTTCTCCTGTAGTCCCCCCCCAAAGTTCCAAAAAATGCCCCACCAGGAGGCTAGCAGGTCCATATAGGACACTGCCTGCTACCTGGCCTCCCGGAGATTCCGCTGCGGCATGCAGCCCTTCCCCTCCCTTCCTCCTCCCTTTACACCCTCCCCCTCCCCTTAAATATTTGCTCCCCCATGTCCCCCAGCCCCAACCGCATGTTGTTTTTTTTAAAAAAGCTATAAACTCTCTACCCTCTCCGGCCTAGCCGAAGCGGGCGTCCGTGATTGGCTGCCGCTCAACGCAACCACAGACGCGACTGCCGGTCCCGCGCCTGCTCATCTGCCTGCATTCGAAGCAAAGCAATGAGGAGACGGTAAGTAGAGTTGGGGAGCTTTTTGAAAAAAACAAAACAGCGGTCGGGGGGGGGCTGGGAGGACATGGGGGAGCAGAAATATTAAAATTAACTATTTAGGGGTGGGGACATAGCCTTAAAGTATTAATAGCACTTTATGATAACGGATGCACTTTATCTTTATTGCAAATCCTGGACCTAGAGAGGGTATCTATAACTTTGAACAGCAATCGTACTGTTAGTGATTGAAGAAATTATGTTTTAGTAACCCTAACGGGGCCTGATCTACTGTACTTTGGATTTGGGAGCATCAATGCACATTATTTATCCATTAGATTTACACTATTTTGTATACAATTGCTCAAGCTATGGACCTAGAGATGGACTGGATGCTATGTTTGAAAAAGAATATATATACTACCTGCCTCTTCATTTGTTGTTGCTACAAAAAAAGAAAAAAAGAACTGTTGCATTTTTCTAAATAACGGCCGCAACAAATTACACTATAAAATAAACGTTCAATATACATATCTGTACATTGCTGTTATATGTATAACATGATTGATTAACTGTTATATTTTCTATGTATATACTGTATTGTAATTATATTATGTATCCTTTGATATAGTGACTGACTAAATTGAGATTGACTGATGTTAGTGAAGTGCTCAGTTAGCTATAGACTGCATCAGGCTTCTTCTTTTGTTGTTGTGACAGATCGATATCCTAGCAACACGGATTACACTACGACAGGCCAGCTATGTTCTTGCGCGATCGGCACATTACACATGACGTCATCACACAATGTTGCGTATGACGTCATTTTCCGAGACGGAAGTATCGGCGGTGCAGGTATTTAAGCAGGACGCTAGCTAGGATTCGGTCTATCTATATCTTGTGGGCACATGAGGAAGCCCCCAAAGTAGTGGGGGGCGAAACGCTGCTTGTGGCCCTTATATCAGCCTATATATGATGTCTGACCGGATTATACTTGACAAAGGAGTTGGTAGCTATGCCTCTTGCTTATTATTTCTTTAGATACCAATCTAAACGTCTTTATATTCATCTGTCAATCAAGTTCCTTGCTCTCAAAAACTGTTCTTCTGTAAGTAGTTTTACTGTAGCTGGAATGGTGACAGAGTTTTGACAGTTGGAATGCTGTTTGCAGGCTTGACAGTTGGTTGTGGGGAAAAAAGTCATGTCGGATGGAAGTGTGAGTGGTTAAAAGTGGGAGGGGGATACTGCTCCTAAACAAAATGTGTGCTGGATTGAAGGCATGCAGCAACAACACGCAAATCAGAGTAAGTGCTACTTACATGTATTCAATTATAGATTAAGATGAGGCAAAGTCATTTTTCAGTACAGTGTCCCTTTAACCTTCAACACACACCACTGTTATTCATGTGGCAGTCATAATTAAAGGGTAACAAGTTAAAAAAAATCTTGATTATCTGTAAAAAAAAAATGTTAGTTTTGCATAAATGCAAAAACATACCCCCCCTCCCCCAACCGACATCTCTCTTCTATCCTCTCTTGCTCTAATTGCAATCCTTATCTAACACCTACTACTTCACATTTCCCTCACTGTCTCTGCCATCTCCATCTGTAGTGTTTTCCACTCGGAATTAACTCCACCCCTCGCACCCTCCCTGTGGGGGAACCTGCAAGGCTCAGTACTCGCCCCTCTACTTTCTCAATCTATCCTATGGTCTTGGACAACTCATTAGTTCATTTGGATTCCAGATCACCTGTATGCAGATGATACCCAAATTACATCTCTGCCCCAGATTCCACAATAACATCCCACATCCCCGACTGCCTTAAGTGCCATCTTTGACTTCATGTCCTCCCGCCTCCTCAAAATAAACATGGAGAAGACGAACTTGTCCATTTCCCACCCTCACGATCTGTTCCTTCCCAGTCTTACTTTTAATATCAACAACACACCTATATCCCTTCTCCTCATGTCCGCTGCCTGGGAATAATACTAGATCAGATCTTTCCTTCAAACCCATGACAATTTGCTTGGCAACTCCTGTCGGCTCCAACTCAAAAACCTCCCGCATTTGCCGTTTCTTGAAAAAAGCTACAAAAATCCTAGTCCATGCCCTAATCATATCCTGACTAGACTACTGCAACACACTCCGGTGTGGTTTGCCAAACAACCATCTGGCACCGCTTCAATCCATCCTTAACTCTGCTGCCCAGCTCATTCATTTCTTTTCTCGCTTCTCTAATGCTCTCCTCTCTGTCAGTCACACCCACTGGATGCCCATCACACAAAGGATCCAGTTCAAGTTGCTTACCTATCCTATAAAGCACTATTCAACACAGCCCCTCCATATATTTCAGAGCTGATCCACCGATACCGTCCCAGAAGCAACCTCCGCAAATGTATCCTCCTCTCATCCACCCTTGTCACCTCTTTCCATGCCCACATTCAGGACTTTGCTCATGTATCTCCTTCCTCCATCTGTCCGTCATTTGCCGTCCCTTAATACCTTCAAACGTAACCTTAAAACCCACCTCTTCAGGCAAGCATATAACCTGGCCTAAACATTATCCCTCTCACTCACCCAACCTAATCCTAACCGCCCCTCACACTCTTTGCCAATCTATTTACAATCTATTCAGTCCTCTTCCTATAGTATCACGGGTATTGCTATAAGTAACTCATCACTGCGTGCTTATATTATGTATTCCTGTGTATGTAATATGTAAGACTTTGTATAATATGTATAACCCTGAATGTTATGTATAACTATGTAATTGTAAAGTGCCACGGAAGATGTTGGCGCTACATAAATCAATAATAACAATAATAATAATAGTCCAGTGATTGAATAGGTTTCCACTTTTCAGCACTGAAAGACATTGCACCATATACTATATGAAGAAGAGGACACAGCAGCATCTCTGCTGCAACTCAGATGCGGTTTATTGCAACATGTTTCGGACTAACTACCGTATATACTCAAGTATAAGCCAAGGTTTTCAGGTTTTAAAAATAGTATACTCGAGTCAATCACTCACTCAGTCTTCAATCCAGCAATCCATCTGCCGCTCACTCTGCATGTACTGATCTGTCACTTCCAGCGCTGTGTAGCAGAATCAGAAGGGGATGGTTGAAAAGATTCCCTTCTGATTATGTATTGTTTTGAGGCTTTAGTTGCCCTTTAAACAGACAGCAGAATTCCCATACAGTACAGTGGATTTGGCTATTCCTGTATGGGACTACTGTATGGGAATTTGCTGTCCTTTAAAGGGCAACTAAAGCCTCAAAACAATACAGAATCAGAAGGCAGTAGTGGTGATAATTTCTACCCTTGACTTATACTCGAGTCAATGAGTTTTGATTAATTTTTCAGGTAAAAATAGGTACCTTGATTATACTCGGATTGACATAATAGTATATACGGTACTTGAAACCCATCCAAACTTGGACCACTCCAAAAACTTACTTGGTGTTTCAGGTGGCATTTTATGGTTTTCACTGAAAAGTCATAGAAATGGTATAGTGATTTTTAAAGGAAATCCACTGTGGAAACTAATCAGCAATACTAGAAAGAAAGAAAGATTAGAAAGGTGGATGGATGCTGGGGTGCATCAGTGGTGAGTGTACCTGTCTCTGTGTGGGGTTAGCGGGTATGTTTTTGCATTTTATACCATTAAACTAACTTTCTTATTGGTTTCCATAGAGAAAGTATGGTTTCCAAGAAACAGACGGGTAGGTGGTGGTTGGTGTGATGGGTATCAGCAAGTGTGTGTACCTGTGTCTGGGTGGTGTATGTTTTTGCAGACCATAAAAACATTTTGTTAAATTTTTGCATTTCATACCATAAACATTTTAGTTAATACTTACGCCTAATTTGGACTCGTGTGTACCTAGCCTTACAGTCCGATGAACTTCAGTGAATAAAAAATCCTAATAATGGTATTGCAGCAATTATTAAGTTACTGGCTAGGGTATAAACTAAAAAATCGTTACCATCACTGGTTTTAAAAGGTTGTAAGCAGAGTCCCTGACTAGATTAGCCCACACACAATTTATACACACAATTTATAGCATATCTTTGGCCCAAAGTTGGAAAAACACTGCAAGCAATGTACCAAAGTGCTAGATAAAGATGTGTGATAATGTGATTTTATTGATTTTTTTTAATGCTTAAAAACAATGTTAAAGGGCATGTCCACCCTTAAAAAATAATTCCCCCTATAATAGAATGCCTTCCACCAGCCCCAACTGCTATAAAATAAATTTAAGAAAGTGCCCAGATCTTACTTACCTTCCCTCTCTCCTCCGACGCCCGGCCTTCTGCTTGCAAGACACTGCAAGCAGGGGCGGGACCGGCAGCTGATCCGTGATTGGCTGAGAGGAGCCAATCACGACGCGGCTGCCGGCTTCTCAGAATGCCGGAGGAGAGAGGGAAGGTAAGTAGAGTTCTGGGGACTTTCTTAAAATTATTTTAGCGGTGGGGCTGGGGGAAGATATACTATGATATGGGCAAGGGTTTTATGGTAGGGGAGGGATCGCAAAACGGAGGGAGGGAGGGGGAGAAGGGCTGCAGTACGCATGCAAACTTCCTGAAGGTGGGACAGGAGGCAGAGTCCTATATGGACTCTGCTATCCTCCTGGTGGGCAGTTTTTGGGACTTTGGGGGGGGGACTACAGGAGAACCATACGGAGCTGGATGTGAGGTAAGGATTTTATTACACACAATGGTGGGGATTATAGTTTTGGGGGTGGACATGCCCTTTAACTTTTCAATTAGAAAGATTTTTACATAGAAATTGAGGTTGAATAAAGACATACGTCCATCAGGTTTTCATCTTTTTTAAACCCTTCCTAACAGTTGACTAAAAAACCCAGCAAAAAAGAGGGAAAAATTCCTTCCTGATTCCAAACGGCAATCAGAAAGTACGCCTGGATCGATCAGATCTACAGATATATATTAATACCAGTAATTCTCAATATTTTTTAGTTTTAGAAACTTATCCAGGCCATTTTTAAAGCTAATCAATGAACTTGCCATTACCACATCTGTGGAAGACAGTTCCACAGTTTCACCGTTCTTACTGTAAAGAACCTTTCCTAGCCTGAAGATGAAACTTCTTTTCTTCCAATCTTAAAGGATGTCCACGGGTCTCTTGATATGGCCGATTAGTAAACAATGCACCAGAAAGTTCATTGTATGGCCCATTAATATATTTGTATAAAGTGATCATATCCCCACGAAACATCACTTCTCCAATGTAAACAGCCCTAACTTGTCTAATCTGCCTGAATATTTAAGCCCCCCATTCTCCTATTAATTTAGTTGCCTTCTCTGAACTGCTTCCATTTCCAAGATGTCCCTTTTGTATATGGGATTCCAAACTGCACTGCATATTCCAAATGAGGCCTTACCAGTGCCTTGTAAAGAGGGAGAGAATAATATTTTCTCTTGAATCTATTCCTCTTCTATACAAGACAATATCTTGGTAGCTCTAGCCGTGGCTGTCTGGCATTGTTGCTACAGCAGTCTGTTATCTACCAGAACCCCCAATCTTTTTCCATTACAGATTCACTTAACACAGAGTTATTTATGGTGTAGGTGGCATAGAGATTATTAAATCCCAAATGCATCACCTTACATTTATCAACATTGAATCTCAATGTGAACCAAGACCACCGTGTCACTCCCAGCCCCACCCAATAATCTGTCTATCGATCCACCACATGCTGAACCTTAGCACCAGGTTCACAGAAACACACTATTCGGCAGTAGGGTGTAACACATCCGGATCCCCTCGTATTCCTTCAGTCCGAATACCCCAATCTACAACCACTATCTTCGCCAATAGACAAGCCCCCTTTCCAGGAGGCTAGATGTGCCTCACCGAACACAGTTGCCCCCTGGACTTAGAGTGCAAGGTATCCGAACTGAGGCCGGGAATACGAGAGAAGTCCGGAACGAAAGGCAAGGCACACGGAGAGATACAAAGGTCAGAGACAAAAATAACGGTACAGACAAGGAGCAGGCAAAAGCAGGGTCAGGAACAGAGCAATAGGTCAGAAGCAGAAGTCAGGCCGCAAGGCACGGTACAGAGGGTTAGGCTAAAGCGTAGCCAGGAAAGAGCAGAGGTCAGGACAGGCAGATACGGATCAGAGTCAAAATAACAGGCAGAAGTCGGTAACAGGAAATCACAGATAAAGCACACCACAAGCAAGAATAGTAAACTAAACCCCATATCGGGCAGGGATACTAAGGGCTGTATGGGTATAAATAATGCAGAGGGACCAATGGGGAAAGGAGGACAGAGATATGTGAAGGGGATAGGATAGTTTAAACTTAACGAGCCTCCCAATCCACCTCCCTGGTGACCCTTACCAGTTTACCGGCCCCTGCCATCCCCCCAGATTTGTCAAGCCCTTCAATGCTGCAAGTTTCCCCTTTAGTTCTTGGACCTCGGATTTCAAATGGGCAACCCACTCACATCTGACACATACATGCGGCTGCTTCAAGATCCCATACATGCGGCAGGATGCACATTGCATGGCCCCAACAAAACTGTCCATACTAAACAGCAATTCACAGCAATAACAGCAAGAGAAAACAGCAATATACACAAAGAAAACAAGCAATATACACAAGAGAAACAGCAATACACACAAGAGAAACAGCAGTCTTGTTCTTAAACCCTTTCTTGTTCTAAACGCTTTTGTTTCTTAACACACCCCTTAAAAACAGACAAACCCCTTTAAAGCAAAAAATCCCTTTACAAGTAAATCGCTCTGGAGGAAGAACTTAAAATATAAGATATAAAAATATAGTGCAATGTAACATGAAAATATAGCAATTATGTAATTTGTGTTGCACTTTATTAAAGGGCATGTCCACCCCTTTTTTAACGTTTAATATATTGTAGGTCTCACCCCCAGCACCAACCGCATTACTATTATTATTTCCAGAAACTCCTCCGATCTTTACTTACCTTCCCTCTTTCCTCCGCCGTTACTCCTGGCCTCTGCTTGCATGAACTGCATGCAGGGGGCCGTGCTCAATGTTATTGTTATTGAGCAAGATGGAAAATTTTATACTGGTTCCCTTTACTACTGTAGAGACAATAACATTAGACCATGTATGAGCACAATCATTCTTTATAAAGAATATATGGAACAATCAATCCTGTGATGTTATATATATGTCATATATGTATGTACCCAAAAACTGATTGCACTCCATGAATCCACCCGGGTGCTGTCCGGAATAATTCAATCACATGAAGCATACAAACGACTCACAGGACTCAGTGGCCACCTGGTCATTGGGTGGCTATTTAAACTTGTATTTGTGATATGGTTTTTAGTCCTGACGACGGCATGCTATAGGTTGAAATAGTTGACTGAGAAAACAACACTTTTTTTGGATGTTGGAGAGTCCTGTGAGGGTCGTATGCATCATATGTGATATATATCATCTATCACAATGTTGACAGTCAGCTATACAACCACCTCCAGGATTTCTTAATGTCCCTATTCCTGCTCACTAAAGCTGGGTACACACAGTAACGATAAAGCTTTATCGGTACTGTGTGTACCTTGGTTTTCCAAAGGAGTGCATGGCCGTCGATCGATCGGGTCGGGCAAACGCTCGTTCGGAAAAGAGGGAAAATTTCCATCAGCCGCTGTAGACTCCCTATAGGGGAGTCGTCCGCGGCCGAGGAAAAACACACGTCCCGAGCATTCTCCCTATGATGTGAGCGTAGGGACTGGTGTGTAGCCCGATCTTGCGATCCTATCTGTCATCTTCAAGATCTTTCAGGTGTGTACCCAGCTTAAGCTCCATCACAGTGTAGTAGGTACACTGTTGTATTCAATTAGATCAACTGGACTTGAAATGAGTTCTTGAAGACGTTTCGCTAGTCCTCCGAAGTAGTAGGTACAGTAAGCACTGTCTATAAACCCAGTCTCGGTAATCACCTCAAGCAGCTGCAAGGTAATGTTGACACAGTTGTCTATGCTGCTGTCAATCACAGGGCAGACTGGATACATTTTTGAAACAAAAAAATGCTGCTTCTCATTCACAGCTAATTAACATTGTAACAATCTATATAACAGTCTATTAAAACCTTTGAGCACCAGAAGTGGAATAGCAGACTGCATTGAGCAGGCAGAAAGGGGGGATTCCAGGCACCAGAAAATCCCCCCCCCCAAACACTCCCCTACAAACGTTGCTTCTCCAAAATAAACAGCCCTAAATGTCTTATCTGCCTGCATAGTCAAAAACTCTGCGTAGGAGTAACTTATGCACACAAACTGAGATGGGTGCTGGCCTCCTATAATCTTCCCACTTCCAAGGAAGGTAAGTATAATCGAAATCTGGATATGGAGTCGCACACCTTGATGAATTCAAATATTTATTCAAACCACACAATCAAACACACGTTTCGGGGGAACGTGCCCCCTTCCTCCGGTGAGCATAGTCAAACCTCTCATTTTCTTTATTATTTTAGTTGCCCTTCTCTTAACTTCCATTTCCAAGATGTCCTAGAATGTATGGGATTCCAAAACAAACCACAAATCGCCCTCTTGGGACATTCTGTGTCCCAAACAGAAACACAAAACATAAAGGAACAATTCAGAAGATTTAATAACGCTAAATAAATCTAAAACCCACCCAAGAATCTGGGTTAATGTGATTTTAGACTTATTTAGGCACCGTGGCATTTCCAAATGTTTTTGGAAATAGTGCAATGCTACTATACCAAATCCCTTTTTTTGCACTACTTTGTAGCAGGAAACTTAATGAGGGATTTTATGGGGACTTTAAAGCAGTGCAACAGCAGCGAACGGGATCTTATTTTAAGTGGTTGGATTTGCGATATTGGATCTCCCCAAATAGGCCCCCATAAAGATGCATCTGACTTTCGTATGATGTAGACAGAATCCATTGAAAATTGAAACAAAATGCTATAACCAGGTTCGGATTCCTGTAACACCAGCTGGGCCGTGGCTGTAGGAGTTTGGATTTATAGGGGGAGCATGTGTGAAGTCCTCAGATTTTAAGAAAACATGAATGCTTACTTCAGTAATAGCAGAGAGACAATCAGGGAGATTCAATAAACGTTCTTATTGTTTAAAATGGTGCTAATTTTGCCCCAACCAATCAGATCTTATTTACATTTGAAAGCTAACATCTGATTGGTTGGACAAAATTAGCACCATTTTAAACGATAAGAACTTTAATTGAATAACCCTGAATGTATCTTTTCTCCACGGCTCCACACTACAAACTGACAGAAATGCACAGCATACGTATTTGTCAGTTTATTGCATGCATTTTTGTCCATTTTTCATAATGCGTTTCCATTTTTTATATAGAAAACTGCAAAAAAACAGTCAGGAATGCTGCATGTAGTGTGTTATTTAAACACAACGGACCAGAAAGCAAAGGATACAAATGGAATGCAATAGTGTGAACGGTATAATGAATTCTATGTATCCTTCATTTTAAAAAACAGCCCGTTCAAAAAAATGCATAAAAACGGACCTAGCATGAACAAGCCTAAATCTGGGCAGTAACCAAAACAAAAGCAGATAGGGTAAAATGTAACAACTGGTAAAGGCTGGTCAAAAAAAAGAACAAAGGTAACTATCTTCCAATTGTTTACACTGTCACCTCCTCATTTAGAGAAAAGGCTGAACCTGCCAAGGTATGGAAAAAGAAACTAAGGTAACTAATCTTCCAAACTGATTGCACTGTCACCACCTAATGTAGGGAGTAAGAAGTGAATGAAGCTACCTTGTACCTCGCTGAAACAGCACTTGTAAATGATCTATATGGTAGATCATTTAATTTGGTCTGAAAATAAAATCCATTTTGTATAAATATTACCCCTATTCATTGTGCTTGTGAAGGTTCTCATTATCCAGGTCAAGTTATATCTGTTTTATTCAGTTAGAACAACGGACTTAGTTCTTGAAGATGTTTCGCGAGTCATCCGAATGACTTTCAGTTTAGAATGACTTGTACATCTGTTGGCAATAAGTACTCTGGCATGTCCCAATTAGCATATACTATAACAGCAAGATGTTAGGGACCTTCTGAATGCAAGGTGTGATTGAATTGTGGCTAAGAGGCTTTATCAAAACAGTCCAGGGTAAGGCATTAAAGCGGTTATATGCTACTTGGGACTGTCAGGGTACTTATTGCCAACAGATTCTTGAAAAGTCATTCTGAATGAGAGAAGCCAGTCGGATGACTAGCGAAACGTCTTAAAGGGAATGTCACCCCTCACACACAAATCTTTACCTGCTACAAAACCCACCAAAAGCAGGATTCATTATGTTCAAAATTACAATTCCGCTCCCACGCTAAGCCATTATACTTACATGCTCCTCATCGCTCCACCGTTGGGGCTCTCCACTCCGGGTAAGGCAGTCAGTGTGGGACGTGACAGTGACGTCACAGCCACTACTGCTGCCATTCCCGGAGCAGTCTCCACAGACACAGAAGAACACAGCAGCGCAGTGAGAGAGGGAGTGAGGAGGAAACCGGAGGCGGCAGTGGAGTGAGGAGCTTGTAAATACAATAACTTAGCTGGGAGCGGATTTGGTCATTTTAAACATAACGAGGTCCTGCTTTTGGGGGGGTTTGTAGCAGGTAATGATTTATGTGTAGAGGGTGGACAGTCCCTCTTAAAGAAATAAATTTGAAGTCCAGTTGATCTAACTGAATACAACAGATAATTCAATGTTCTAGGGATGCAGCGCTCACTTTTAATAAAATATTTAAGGGTTAATACGCTGCCTACAGCCTAATACGTTTTTTGGATTCCTAGATCTCGGTAAAATCCCGAAGATCCGAAAATGGAACGAATTTTCAGTTATTATCGCATGTTTGAGGCTATTTTCAATAATTTTCTAAAAGAGCCTTGAAGTTCAATAACCCTTGAAAATAGGGTCGAAGACTACTTTTGAGTTTCCGATCGTATTTTCAAGGATTATCAAAGGTTCAAGGTTATTTTCATAATCCTCAAATGTTCAATAATTATAGAAAGTAGCCTCCAAAGTCCCAAAATCCAGACAATCTGTCCAGATTCGGACAGATCATTCGGATTTCGGAACAAGGGGTTCTGTGTCGGATCAAGTCCGAGTCAGGCCCAGATCCCATCTCTACTACAGTGTAAAATAAGGAGATTACTAGTGGCGTCGCTATGCTGATTCCTTTCAAAGTGCCCCGAACCTCTCTTCAAACTTCCGAGTTCCAGACTTCCTGATAGAGATAGATAGACAGACAGATGATAGACAGATGATAGATGATAGATAGATAGATAATAGATATAGATAAATGATGACGTCATGCGCACAGCGGCACGGCGTGGATCAGGCAGCCTCTGCGCTTCCCACTACAGTCTACCACGTCTAGAGTAGAGAGATAGAGGACAGAGTTAGACAGACGAGTTAAAGGGATAGATAGACAGAGATAGATAGATAGACAGACAGAGACAGCAGACAGACAGACATAATAGATAGATACAATAGATAGATCGAAGATAGATAGATGACAGAGGTAGATAGATAGACAGAGTTAGATAGATAGATATATTAGATAGATAGATAGATAGATAGATGAGTATAGATAGATTAAATGGATGGATATAAATAGAAAGATAGATAGATAGCGTTAGTTAGATAGATAGATAGTATAGATAGATAGATACTAGTCACTGAGTGATTCTAATAAGGATTCTCGCCACTGCAGCTCTCCATTGAAAATACAGAGACTTGTGTATTTTTATCTGTATTCTACTGAATAGGCACGTAGAGTGATCCTGATTCCCCCTTCCTCTCAAAGTGGTCATGTATGTGGGGGGGAATTGTTACTAGAAAACCCTAGAGTAATGCTGGATGGTGCTGGACAGAATGTTGCACTGTGTGTCATTTAATGCATCTTATGACAAGCCTGGCCTTCAGACATGAGGTTCCAATCCTATATAAACTGTACTATACAAAAGCATAAGGTACTTACAGGTAAATGCACTACTGGCTCCTACGCTAAATACTACTAATAATAAATTGTGGTGGCACAGGTATGTCAAAAGACACAATTACAGTAGCTTTTTAATGCCAGCTAATAGATGGCTTTATGGTCACGTCAAAGTCATCCTTGCTGTAAATTTTAGTCTGTTTTCATAGGAACAGTACTGTAGCGTTTTCTGTGCGGATCCAGATGTTTAGCAACAATAAAACACTATGGGGCATATTTATTAAGGATCACTATTTCTGCCATTTAACTATCACAGGACATCGCAATGGCAAAGATCGTTTTTGGGGTGTTTTTTGCATGTATTTATAAAGCCAGTCATTTTCACCACGTTTTTGCAGCAGCGGCTGTAGTATATTCTCTTTTTGCTGTAATACTGGATTTAACACAATTAATACGCCACACTTTTGCCATCATGGCGAAAAGAGACAAAGGCTATCTTGGTAAAAGTGGAAATCGTTGATCGTATTACCGCAAATACTGGAAAATAGTCTAATACACTACCCCCCCGGACCCTTATTAGTATTGAGACTTTTAATTAATGGCTTTTCACAATTACATCGGCGAAAAGTTAAAGGGTATCTCCACTTGGAAAATACACTTTGTTTTTTTCAGTTCAGTTTCAGTTCAGTCCGTTGGGGCTTCTCAGACTACGCTGAGGAGTGAGCGATGGGCTATGTAGCTTACCTTCTCTCCTGACTCCTGCAGGTTTTATTAAAGAACTGGAGGCAAGACACAGCTCCTTTACCTCCCATTCTTCAATAAAACTAAACGGCCAAACTTTATTTTTTCAGTGGAGATACCCTTTAGAACTAATGGGAATCGACAACTTCATTAATTTACCAGCTATAAAATTACTGAAAGCCTTTCACTGTCTTATAGTAAAAACCATGATAAAAGAGGTGAACTAAACTTTGATAGCCATAAAGGGTAATTGGTCAAGATAAATAAGCACTGAATGGTTGAACACATTTTCTGGTGCTTTATGAAAGAACATTAGCTTCCTTGCACATAATATTCAATTCTATATCACATTTCACCCTTAGTAACCCTACACACCTCTCACACTTCTTCCTTTCTCTCTCCCAATTGCTGGACTTTGATCCAACTGCTTTACTTAGTTAACATGTGTTCTGTCTACAGTGTCATATGGTTCTATCTGCTTATAATAAAGACAAATATTGTAGTTCAATACACTGTCTTTCTATTGTAAACGGAATCATCCATTGTTGCAGTTCAGCAGTTGTAAATTCACAGTCTAAAGTCCCCTATGGAAGCCCAATACTTCCTATATACCCAGTCGTGGCCTACCAAAATGCCACACAATTTTTTCTGCCCGATTGACCGATACACTGAATACACATCGATTGGCCCGCAAAATTGTATGGTGTGTACACAGCCCAAATCCTTCTAGTCCAACCTTCATACCCTACTCATTTACCCTACATAACAGTTAATGCAGAAAAGGAGGGGGGAAATTCCATCCTGACTCCAAATGGCAATCGGAAATGATCGCTGGATTAGCCGGTACTACTGTATATATATTAATACCAGTAATTATCAATATGTATCAATATGTAAAAGCAGTAACTTTTACAGCTTTCTATATGTGATCAAACTAATATTGAGAGACTGTGAAGTACCTTCTGTATTAAGAAGGATCTCTGCTTTACAAAATCACACACATACTGTATACTGAAATACATGTTTGTACATGGGCAATGCAATAAGAATACTATTGTGTAATATATATTTGCAACTACTAAGATGAAAAGCAATAGATGGCTTATTCAAGAAAGGGCTCCTGTTGCCTCTTTATTATCTGTGTGCGTGCTGTGCTGCACATACTACACTTCAGAGTCCTGGAACAATAAGGAAACAAGTCACAGAGAAAAAAGGGAAATTAGTCCAACTGACTTCACATTTACTAGATACAACACATATCAATGGGGATTTCATTCTATGGCATCTAAACATCTAACAGTGACATAGCATAACTTGTATTTACTTAAGGCTAGATAAACACATGTCGATATTTTGGGCCAACCAACTACCAGTGCGATATTTCAGCCTGGTCACACACTTGTAATCTGATTTTTTGTTACAAAAGGACTAAAATGGATCAGACGTGTTGGTAAATAATGACCAATCCTGTGCCCTTTAAAAGAGGAGTACCAGGCTTAACCCACTATCTAATCAAAGATTATACCCTTCCTCCTCCATAGCAGTTGTAACATACCCCCTGTAGCCTATTGACAGATCTTTTGACATGAAAGGGGATAAATGAGCCAGCTTTATGAATTCATCAGATGCACAGGATGATGGGTAGAAAAGGAGGTTCACAATACACCATCAGTTTGGGCTTTAAGTAAGCACACAAACAGGCCTATTTAATAAAAGTTCTTATCCTTAAAAATGGAGCTAATTTTGCCCCAACCAATCAGACCTTATTTACCATTCGAAAGCTAACATCTGATTGGTTGGGGCAAAATTAGCACCATCTCCCTGAAGAACTTTTATTACACAGGCGTGAAAGTTTTTTAAAGTTGTAAATACAGAAGTTCAAGTTCCCATCAGTTAGGAAATTAGCCGGGCTTAAATTGTTTTATACATTCAGCTATTCTTTAAAGGGATTTAATGTCTCTCATGAAATTTTCCATGTACTGTTAAATTCCTTCAGCTAACCAAAACGCAAGGGTCTACCAATTCTGGGAAATGCTTTGTTCAAATTAATAGGCATTGCATTTAATCTGATGCGCCAGTTTGGCTACCAGCCAGTTTTCTCAATGAAAACCAACATTAATATATCCCATAATGCACCATTCTGATCTGGGCTCTACAATTATTTTTGATGTTAGAAAGTTACTGAACAAACTCATTCAGCTGCAGTGTCACATGCTACAAATATTAATGATATACTCTGTAAAACAAAGCACCTTAGAAATATGGCTGCACAATTTAAAGCTGTGTAATTAGGACTCAGACTAATCCAAGCATTTAATAAGGCTGGACAATCTTTTCTGACATTTTCTAACCAACTATCATAGAGTAATAAGGGGTAGTAATATTAGAACTCACTCACTAAAAAAAGTATCAGGATAAGTCCTGCAGCATGGTTTAAGACAGTGGTGGCAAACCAATGGCACGGGTACCCTCTCTGTGAAAACACATGCACAGCAAAGTTCACCAGAGTTTGTTACCAGAAAGCCAGAGAGACACAGGCTGGTCTGCACCTCCTACAATCTGGAGCTTCAGAAAGTGTAGCAGCTTTATGTAGCATAGAGAGGTCACACGAGTTTCTCGCTCTCAAACTCTTGTCTGGTAATGTGGGTGTTAATTTGGCACTGTTTTGGATCTCAAACTCTTGTCTGATAGGCTGGGTAGACAAGACCGGACTATTTGTCCGCTTGTATTTGTCGCTTGTAGCAAGTGCTCAGCCGGTATAACTGTCTGTCGGTTGCGGCAAAAAGAGTGTGTTTGGGTTGCAGTTTGGGCACTTGGCGATAAAAGGTTTGCAATCACTGGTTTTAAAGGGTATCTCCACTGGTTTTTAGAAGTTTTGGAATCAGTTCTATTGAAGAACGGGTGGTAAAGGAGCAGTGCCTACCTTCCGTTCTTCAATAGAAAACACAGGAGCCAGGAGAGAAGGTAAGAAACTTACCCGCTCGCTCGCTCCCCCGGCGCGTAGTCTGACAGGTCCCGATGGACCTTGTCTTCTATGCGCATAGCGCGATCTATGCGCATAGAAGACAAGGTCTGTCGGGACCTGTCAGACCAAGCGCCGGGGGAGCGAGCGAGGGGTAAGTTTCTTACCTTCTCTGGCTCCTGTGTGTTCTATTGAAGAACGGAAGGTAAGGCACTGCTCCTTTACCTCCCGTTCTTCAATAGAACTGGATTCCCAAAACTTCTAAAAACCAGTGGAGATACCCTTTAAGATTTTAGGTAAAGAGAGCAAGTGATTTTTACTTTTTACTAAACTGATTATGACTCTAGCTTCCCCTCTCTCTTCTGCTTTGCCAAACAAATGTTCCTGCAGTAATAATGGTAAAAGCATGCTAAGCACGTCTGTTCCTATTACAAAGAGTGCTTTGGAGGAATACACATAAATTATGAGAATGGGAGGAGCCTGTTTCAGCATCTAGATCCAACTTCCAGGACTGGTTAACCCTTGTTCAAAACCTCCAAAATTTAAATCTCCAAAAACAAACAAAAAAACTTAACATATACATATTACAATAAACTGATAGAAATTGATAAATCAAGTGTGAACACTAATGGCTTTTTACCAATTCAATCAAAGTGATCAGACCAATCAGTGAATCACTGCCCAACATTCACGTAATGTCAGAAGAACCAACTGGACCTGTCTTTTTTGTGACTGACTTCCAATTGCAACAAGAATGGGCCATGCAAGGAACTTCGCAGTAATCTCAGAAGGTAGAACCCTCAGTCATCACCCTTGGGCACACTTTCTATTTCCAGTATTACCAAAAGATTCCCTCGGTGCTCTGGTCAAGTTCCGTGTTTGCAGGCTGTACGCAATCCGGCCAATGCCTTGCATAGAACGTCTTTCAATTGTGGAGACAGACATCAGCTAGTGGAGATAGAAAGTGGTCCCAGGAGTTAAATTAGAGATTGGCATTGATGTCTTTCTTCATGGTGGCATAACATTGTTTTATGGTTTCCTTCTAAGTGTAGTAGCACACTGATTTGCATATAGAATCATGTTAGATCAGATTTGCATACAGAATCATGTTTGATCAGAAAAAATGGTTGTTACGCAACACATACAGGCAAATTCTCATAAAATGCTTTTGTGTGACAGTCCCTGTGTATGCTTTTATGCCTTTAGACATAGTTAATAATTAAATCTATATATAATTGGGATACACAGATTAGGATGCCCTGAAGATAGGAAAATGGTAATTTTTAGGTATTTTATTTAAAGTATATTCTTGCTTCCTAAAGAAAGTACAAACAAAGATGCACATCTATAGTATCACTAAAACAATTTTTATTTTGATCGTAATATACAGCACTGAAAATGGACACTTGCAGCAATAAGTACTACAATAAGTACTACAAGTACTACAAGTACTAAAATGTGAACTTAGATCCCTACAGAAACCTTATGTTTCTTTTAATCTGGACATCAATGTGAATATTTACAACATTTCACATGGCACATTTCATAAGTGCGTTAAAAATATTTTTTTCTACAAAAATGTACAGATAGGAAATGCTCAGTGGGGATCTGAGAGTTTAAATAATTTTACAAAAAATATACATAAACAAAGAAAAATATAAATTATACACTATATATAGTCATAATAACCAAGAAAAGAAAATACATAAATTGTTATAGAATTGTTATTTTACTACAGAAAAGACAGTGGGATTGAGTTATACCAACAGTGTAAATGAGACAGACAGTACATTCACATCCAAATCCTCCAATCACAACTCACAGTTACCCCAATTTGAGAATTCTGTCAGGTGTGCAGTGTGCAAACGCGCTGACTCTCACATTCCTTGTACGCATTATTGCCATCCTATAAAGATGACTGAAAGTGAAATACTGCACATGAACAGAAAGTACCAATCTTGGCGTTCTGCACAAGCTTATACATGATACATTCTACATATCCACTCATAATTGAAGAGTTCAAGGCAAACAGACTTACTGTCTCTCTTGGTGCCCAGTGTGGACTGTCAAATTCTCTGCATCAGTTACTAAATGGAACAGTCTTTTCCCTGCCTCCTTCTTCCAAACTGAGAACATGCACTCTCTTACTCTTGTGTAACAGCTGCTCCGGTTTTTAACCAGAAGGTGCCCAGAATACACTGCTATGATAATGAGCTCATGATGTTGGCAAGGCAGTGAACAAAAAGAGACCGTCAGTTTGTAAAAAAGATGGACTGTGATAAATGTTATTACTATATTACAGAATGAGGCACACAGGAACAGTCTGAAAAAATAAATTAGGTTGTCAATGTTCTTTCTAACATATCAGGGGAGTTTCAAGACTTAGATGGTGCCCCTTTAACTTACTGTGGCACACAAATGTAGCCTATGTAGACATATTTGCAACACAGAGACTGGTAGTATTTCATCCAAACAGAGACTGGTAAAGTTTATACCTCAACAAACACAGACTGGTGCCTACAAGGAAAAGACAGCTGTTCTGTTTCCTTTATTAATAGAGGCGGAAAACCTTATTGGTACATAAAGCGAACAAAAAACAAAGCCCACTCTCATAACTTAATAACACATCCCATATAATTAGACATCCGTGGATTTAAGAGGAATAGATTTTGTCAAACTAACTTGCTTTGCTTTTATGAGGAAGTGAGTAGGAATTTAGACTCTGGCATAGGAATTTAGACTCTGGCCTAAGGGTTAGGTAACACTATGCGCGTTACATTCCGTTTTGCGAATTGCAATGTGATTTAAATATGGAAATTGCAGGAAATAGTTACCACTGTATAATTTGCATTCTGAATCTATGTGGTTCATTTTTTATCTGCATGCGTGCACGACTTTGGGTCCATGTGTGGAATCGCATAATAGTCTATGGGGCGGCTGGGAATATTATGGCACTCTGCCTTAAAAGGCTGATTCCACAAAGTTTTCTCTGGGGGGGGTCCTGAGTAACCCACGGCACCCGTGAGTGGGCGGGGCTTAGGCACCCACGAGTGGGCGGACCACAACACCCGAAAGTGGGCGGAGCCATGGCACCGGGCCGCGGGGCCACATAGGGCTGTAAGATAATGGGCCATGGGGGGCCTGCAACTGGAGGGACCATGGGGTCCATGAGTGGGAGGGACCAGGGAGGCTGCAAAGGGGAGGAAGAGACACAGGACAGATGGACTGACAGTTTCAGAGCAGGAAGCAGGAAGTGCAGGGGACCTGGTGATGCTGCTGCCATATCACACACAAAAATGTAAAATATCTTCAAAACTATGCAAAATAAACAATGGAAATACATTGCAAAAATTCTCAGGGGAGCAATTCCTATCAATTTACCTAAAGTAATTTTTGAACCACAGTTCCCCTTTAACTTCAAATACTATACTACTATACTATACATGGTAGTAATAAGTAGGAATAGACAGATAATAATCTAATTAGAAAACTAAGCATAGACAAGCACAGAAGCAGAGACAAAAAAGACCACAAACTATTCACATCAGTAGCAGATCCCACCAGCATCGATAAAGAGAAGATTAAATTATCAGATTCCCTAGCATGCTGGAATAAAAAGGTTTTTCTCAGATGTAAAAAAAACAAGTAAAAATTTACAGCATTACAGTGTTTTAGGATTCCTACACCTATATCGTTTCACAAACTTGTGCAATGTCCATGTATTATGCATGAAGGATAAGAATTTAGATAATTGTTATAAGACCTAACAAGGACACCCTTAAAACAAAAATCTGGCTACTTTTCAGTTACCTACCCACAACCCCAACTGATATTTTTACCAGCTTATTACATGCATTTGTGAAGGGTATCTCCACCCCCCAAACTAACTTTTTATGCAGTGTAGGGCACCCCAGCCCGCCACGTTGGTTTTGGAAAAAAACAGAAATAGACTTACCACTGTTCATTCCCTCTGCTCTCGGCTCTCTGCTTGCCGGAGGTTGCAAATAAGGGACGGACAAGCAGCCACGCCTGATTGGCCGACTCTCAGCCAATCCTGACTTTGGGATTGGCTGACTCTTAGCCAATCCCAAATGCAGCTGCCGGCAATGCAGATAGTCAAGGGAATGAAGGACTGTAAGTCTATTCTGCAGGGTTTAAAATGGTAGGGGATAAAACTGCATGAAGGGATCCGGAGGGTGGGAGTATGGGAGGGCTCCCCTGCACATGCCAGAGCCCTCAAGGGGGAAAAGGAAGAAGCAGGGACTGGATGACACACAGAGAGCTCCTACTCCTCACTTTTCTAAAATTTGGACAGGCACTGCAGGAAAACCATAAGCAGTACAGGTATAAGGTAAGGATTTTTTAACACTACACAGTGGGGCGAGTAGTGGGTTAAATTTTAGTTTTGGGGGTAGACATGCCCTTTAAGGATAATTATTGCCTCCATTCTGGCAGAGTAAGGTGTCTCCTCCCTTCTTCATGCAGTCAATCAAGGCTGTGACTGGTGATATCACAGACAATGATTAACTGCAGTTTCCCCTACTGCCCCTCTGCACATGTTTAAGCTCACTGATCAGATGATACCTTTGTCAGAATGGAAGATAACTTATCATTAAACATCTGGTTACAAATTCATATAATAAACTGATAAAATTGCATTTATGGTTACAGATAACTGACAAGTGACCATTTTCTTTTTTTTTTTGGTTTTAAGGGTGGACATACCCTTTAATAAAACAGAACTAATGCACAAAACTAGCTGATGTCCTGACACAGTAAGCTGCTATACAAAGTAATTAAAAGGAACTTAGTCACATGACTAAACTATAAGGCAGCCTCTAACAAGTTCTTCAGACGCTAAGATTGAAATGTTTAATTCTGCCAGAGGGTTGCGCATCAGCACTAGTGCCAGCTGGGATGATTCAGATGTAGGTGTACACTACCACACCTGCCTGCAAGGTCAGGTACCTAAAATAGCTTCTGGCCTTTGATTCTGGTACAGTTTGGGATGTTCTCCTTGGAAGAGATTAGAGTCACATTTACCAGTACCCCATTAAATTTGTTGCCAGCTCCTACAACTGCAGTTCACTGTTTGCTACGCTACTAGTAACAGAGATACGTGTGCAGGAGCTGCGCTACAGGATGAGTCATTGTGACTCAGCACTGTATCTAAGGTCTGTAAAAACACAACAGGTAAAGAGAGTAAGTGCGCATTAAAAGTCACTTTTAAAAAATTCTAACATGATCCACACCACACATAAAGGAAGCCTTGTAAATGTTCCCCTAGCTTTCATAGTAACACACTGCAGATGGATTTAGATGGAAGTAACAAGTGCAAATTAACAGTTCTGGCACTAGCCATTCAATTGGTAACCCCCATATGGGGATCGTTTGGCTGTATGTCCATACACAGACTGTTCATATTGTCTCCTTACATTTAAATTATAAATATGGTTTAAATTATAGTCTATTAAAAGGCATGTCCATCCCCCCATCTGAAATTTGCCCCAATGCTGAGGCCATTGTATAGTGTTAAATGACCCCTAACTTACTCTTCTGCTGCATAAGGTGCTCCAGCATTGCCAAAATACATTCCAGGAAACTAAAGAGTAGCAGAATTTTTCTTGGTGTAATCTGTGTTCCTCCTAGAGGTTTCTGGCATGTGCAGTGGGCTTCCCCTCCTGCTGCTGCTCCATGCACAAACATTAGATTTTTACACTGCCCAAATAACCTAGACCTCACTTGGTCAATGTGTGAAAAATTGGACTTACTTTCCTGCCCCCATTCCAATGCTCTCCTTCTAAGACTGCCCCAAACACTAAGCTTCTGCCAGTCTGGCCCTTCTGCAGCTTCCACGATTGGGAAAAGAAGCAAATGGCTAGCGATGGAACAAGGGCTGGTAAGTAAGTCCAATTCACCTAGCGAGGTCTAGATTATTGGGCATTGCTAGTGGGGGTGTGGAGATTCCCTTAATTAATATACCATAGTGTACTCCAAATGGCAATCGAAAAGTATCCCTGTACCAACTAGAACTACAGTTTACATATTAATACCAGTAATTCTTCATATTTTTCGCTTTAGAAACTTATCCAGCTCACTTTTAAAGCTATTCAATGAACTTGCCATTACCACATCTGCGTGAAACTCTTTCCTAACGTGAAGATAAGTTTTTACTTATTTACTAATTTTAAAGGATGTCAATGAGTCCTCTGATATGACCTATTAGTGATTAATGCACCAGAGACTTCAAAACAGCACTGATCAGGGTCATAATTAGAAAGAATGGGTCCCACCTTCCAAGTCATTTAGGGTATATAGTTGGGGCCCTCTCTTGGATCTGTGCCCCAGTGTGGTCACACAACTTGCACCTCTGGTATGTGGTTACTTGCAATGGCTCTATTTACCTGGAGCGTTTAGCAGCCATATGGCAACTTCTTTAATCCACAATTTAATAGAGAAATAGTGCAGATAGCAAATTGTGCAGTACATTTAAAGGAGGTCTGATGCACTAATACACTTTCCCCACATACAGCACACTACTTTTTAAATATTTTTTTTCTTCCGGATAGTAATGTGTTTCCCAACTTTGCAAGATTATTTTTCAACAGTTTACCTTTGTGATCATTACTTCCCTGTATATAAAGCAATATTCAAATCAAACCTACAGTAGGTATTTATAGCCCTGGATCACATGGTTTACAGGAAGTAAGTCTTTGCAGTATATTTGGTCCACAAAAAATGTACAATGGATTGCAAAGGAATCTGCCACAAGACCATTTAGACTACAAAGTGATGTACAGTGAGCTGGTGTTATGCTCTCATGCTTTCTAATGCTTTCTTCTCACAAAGCATAATCCATTATAATAACTTCTCTCCAAAGCTAAATAACAGATGTACATTAAAAGAGTTTGCTTGTTGTATGTATGTATGTTTATTTATATAGCGCCACTGGGGGACGCATCGCTGTACAGTATTAAAATACAATAAAGTCATACAAGGGGGATAAATACATATATACGGTAGTTTAGTAAAAAAATATATAACTTATATAAATAGAAGTGCTAGGGCTTTCCACAAGAGGTAATGAGGTCCCTGCCCCGTAGAGCTTACAATCTAGTTAACTGAAAGAGTCTGAATATCATTCCAAATCGCCATTATCTTCGGATAATTGTTAGCCAAAGCAGTAATTGAGTGGAAGGTGTGCTGCCTCTTACCTACATTCCTCCTGTGCTACAGGAGGTGTTGCGATTAGATTTTACCTAAAGACAGTTATGTGATGTGGGAGCAGTGCCAGTCTAAGGATAAATCAAAACCATTAAAGGTGCCTATACACTGGAAACTTGAAGTTGTTTTTTGTTCATTTTTTCAGACAAATGCGAACTTCTACATAGAACTGCGCCCACACCATTGATGGTATGAATGAACAAACTACAGCGTTACATAGCTGAAGGTGTGTAGATTTCAGGAATATATAGTTTGTGGGGGTTATTTCTAAGTTACGGGGGTGTTTTGTGGAAAAACTGCAGACTGTCCAAATTCGGATTTGGCTAAATATTTTCGCCGTTTCTGAGCCATCGTGCATTGTCTCCCTTTGTGGCTTTTCGCTTCCACGTCCGCGTGTGTAACCACACATATGGCATACCGTTTGATTCAGGACATTTGGGAGATTGATATTTAGTAACTTTTTTTTACATTCCATGAGGTTTTGGCATGATTTCTACCTTTTGAAGTTGTTTTTTGTTCATTTTTTCAGACAAATGCGAACGCAGTTAACGCAAAAAAAAAAGAAAATCTCCTGGCAGTGAAAGGGTTAAAGGTGTCTATACACTGGAAACTTTTTTCTAAATGTTTTGGAAAACAAATCAACTGACCCATCATGCATCACATCAATTTCAAAACATCCGGGAATGGTGGGTGAATGTATAGCAATGGCAATTTAGGGCAGCTCCATGCTAAGAAAAAAACCCCAAACAGAATCTGTAATTTTACGGGAGGTAGGAGCAAGTAAACAAGTAGCTTTAGGCTTTGTTCACACTATGCGTTTTGATAATGCAGTGGAATATCATGCATGCCGTGTTGGTTGGAGTTCCCCTGCATTATCACATAGCAGTGTCCATTGTTTCTAATTGCCCCACTATGCATTAAAGCAGCAAACTGCAGGTAGTGTGTTTGTTTGGAACGCACTGCAACAAAGCACATAGGTGTAAACGGTAATGTTCATTCCTATAAGTAGAACATTTTGGTGTGATTTCACCACATGAAATTACACCAAAATGTTTCATAGTGTGAATATTATCACTGAATTCTTGTAGATTTCAGTCCCCTGGCTGAGTTCAATATTATCACAAGTCTTGTAAGCGTTTCCCTGTCTCTCAACTTGTAACAATATTTATAATAATATTTTTCACTGAACTCCAGGAGACGGAAAGCTGCAAGCACAGCAAAACTGCTAAAGCCAATTATTAATGAAAGCAAAGTAGAAGGTTGGATTCTTGTTTATATTATTTAGTCTATTTTAAGCCAGCGAATTGTCTGTATTTTAAAAGTTTTTTTTTTTTAGCCCATATGCGATGCATTTGCGAATGCGTTTATTTTATTATTGTAATCGCAACAGCACACCGAAAACACGCGTTTTCAGGTGTGATGCAATTGGGCATGTGATTGCGATTTGCATTCCGCTTTTTTTTGCAAAATCGCATGCGATTCCGTGTGCGATTGCGGCACAGTGTCGCCGTGCCCTAACAAAGTAAAATGCCCTTCCATAAAGTTTCAAAAGGGAAAAAAAAAACAATACAAATGATGGGCACTGTAGGTTTTTTTTAATTGCTTTAAAAAGAGTAAGGGCTAGGCCACACTGAAGCGATTTTAAGCACAAACTGATTACGATTTAAAAGCGCACACTAGTGTGGCCCAGTTGATGTGGCCACACTAATGTGCTAGGGAGCGCTGCATGTACAATTCATAAATCGCATGAGCTTGATTGCGAATCACTGGGCGATCGCAATCACAAGTGCACGCCAATGCGCTTCCGTGCACGCTACAGTGTGGCCTCAGCGTTAAGGCAAGCAATAATGCAGCACTCCCCATACATTTTTTTCCGGATTTCGAGCCTCTTTCTGCCTTCAATTAGCCATGCTGTAAAGGGGATGTAACAATTCTGTCTGCCTGTTAACCAGGGCCCTGGGCCCTCTAGGAGGCAGGCTTTTAGCACTCACCTTTGCTGTATGATATGTACATATTGCAGTACCTGTATAACACAATAATAAGAGTTTTGTACACACTCAACTTAAGGCTGTGTACACAGCATGCAATTTTTTGGCTGATCGACCAATTCTCGCTCTTATCGGACGAATTGGCGATCAGATGCGTTGGTTGTGGCAAATTGTCAGCCGTGGCTACTGGTCGACCAGACAGTGCTTCATCCTGGTCAACCGCTAGCTAGTGGCGAACTGCCAATCGCGACAAAGGATCAAGTGGTGTGTACCTAGCTTTAGGGACAGATACAGGATAGATAATTGTTAGCCAAAGCAGTAATTGTGCAGCAGGTGTGCTGCCTCTTACCTACATACCTCCTGTGCTACAGGAGGTGTTGCGATTAGATTTTACCTAAAGACAGTTATGTGATGTGGGAGCAGTGCCAGTCTAAGGATAAATCAAAACCATTAAAGGTGCCTATACACTGGAAACTTGCTTATCAACATTTTCAAAATGTTTTGGAAAACAAACCAACCGACCCATATAAACGGCCGTTCAGTCAGGGATTGTTGCCCAACCAACCGGATCTCCGAACGACCTCCCGTTTCGGGCGATAAAGGGCCCATACACGGGCCAATTATTGGACGAAACGAACGTTCGTACACATTGGGTGTACAAACCTTTAAACTATGGCCCTGCAGATGTTTGAAAACTACAATTCCCACTGGAGGGCCATAGTTTGTGGTTCCCTGTTCTAATTGCTTCATTGGAGCTTGCGGTTTACCAGATAGAGGTGAAGCTGCTATACTAATTCCCATGATAAAAAGGTAACCTAGTTTAGGTAATTAATATCAATCAGTACTCCAAGAAAGGCGGTTACTGATGCCATCTATAAGGAAAAGAATAAAAACAAATATATTTGTGTATTTCTTCAGCTTTGTGCCACTGAAGCATTGAGCTTGTTTACACACACTTTCAGAATTAATGATACTCTATACAAAATGGTTCAAATTTAACATTTTTACCATTTAATGTAAAGGGCATGTCCACCCCCCCAAACTAAAATTTAACCCACTATTGGCTGCAGAGGTGAGAGGGAAGGTACCGGTAAGTAACGATTGGGGGACTTTCTTGAATATATATATTAGCGGTTAGGGTTGGGGGAACTAGCACTGCTATATACCAAAAATTAGCAAAATGGATGGACATGCCCTTTAATATCATTTTGACCATCAGTGTAATTCCTTTAAAAAAGTATTTAAAAAAAAAAAAGACAAAAAATTCCATTTACTAGAAACCATTACAATGACAGGCTGAACGCACCATTTCACTCCTAATGGATTGTTAACCCTCTACAAGGCAGAGACATGTTCATATACCGTGCGGATATTTACCATACTGATATATTATACCATACTGATAAAAAACATACCATACTGATATATTATATCATACTGATATCTACCATACTAATATACTATACTGATATATATACCATAGTTTTATTACAGCATACTAATATATATATATATATATATATACATATACATACACACACACCATACAGATATATTATACCATACTGATATATACCATACTAATATATATATACCATACTAATATATATACGATACTAATATATATATATATATATATACACCATAAAGAATATATACGATAGATGATATATACCACAGTAATATATACACCATACCAATATATTATACCATACTAATAGAGAGAGAGAGGAGGGAGAGAGTGAGAGAGAGAGAGAGAGAGTAAGTACAATCAAGGCCGATTGCACTCCACTCCAATGTTCAGCGACCAGGGTGCTAACTCCAAGGTAAGTACATAAGAAAATTAAGAAATGTGGAGCAATCAGCTGGATTTTTCAAAAAAACAAACAGTAGTTATTGAAGTAATCTCACATTGATGAAAAATCCAGCTGAGTGCTCCACATTTCTTAAATTTTTTTATATATATAAATATATAAATATAGAGATATAGTATATATATATATATATATATATATACACACCATACAGATATTATACCATACTGATATATATCATACTAATATATATACCATACAGATATATTATACCATACATATATATTATACCACATTGATATACTGTAACACATTGTATCACATTGATTATTCCTTTGCTGTCAAATGCAAGGGAAGGTGCCATCCAAACCCATATAACAGACCGTCCCTTTTACACATCCAGTGCACTGAATAAAAGGAATCCATATTCATACAGTGCCGTTATATTTCACCCTTATTAGCAGTTACATAATAATAGTAATAGTAATAATAGTGATGATAATAATCATAATAGTAATAATAATAATAGTGGTGATGTGATAATAATCACAATAGTGCCAATAATAATCATGATAGTAATAATTATAGTTATAACAATAATGATGATACTAATCATAATAATAATAACAGTAGTAGTTATATGGTTCTTGCTGGTATTATAATTATTATCCAAACCAACCCCACTTCCTGGTTTATGTTCTGCCATAGTGACAATGTAGAATGTCCATATCAATCCATACAGTGAGGTCTATTAGCAGTGATTATTATCACCCACAATGCACACATCCTAATAGGGAGTCACAGAACTGACAATAATGGTTCCTGGGTCACTTGCTATGTGACAGGTACAATGGACCCACAGCTGTCAGCCTGAACTTTCCCGATCCCCCATCGAGAGCAAGAAAGGAACAAACTTCACTGTTCCGTGACTGACCTGGTTCACTAAGAGATTCACAGTGTCCTCGTTCCTTCTGTGTCCAGCAACCTTGACTGTATCCAAAGTTAAGTGTTAGTAACTGCCGGGCAGGTGTGGGCTGGGACTTTGTGAAATGCATCCTGGGAACTGTAGTTTTCAAGTTTCTGAAGTTCCCTTTCATTGAGAACTGGCTAAACTACGACTCCCATAGGCAATTATGGATGCAGAGGGGAGGGGTCGCCTGCCGAGAGAGAAGTAAGGATAAAAGGCAGTGTTTATCAACCTTTTTATCTGTGGAGAACCCTTGAAACATTTTTCGTGTCTTAGGGAACCCTACATAAAATAATGATTATATATATTATTTTTTCGTTCATCAAAATACATATTTTATATAGTGGATAATGCACCCCCAAACTTGGAGTTCTGTGCCCTGTATAAATGGTACTCGGCCTGCGGCCTCGTACTTTTATGGTCACGGAACTCCTCTGTGACTTCTAATATCCCTTTAATGTACAGTTCAGGGAGCATTGTTTATTCTAACCTACCCCTTTGTGGCTTCTGGTTTCCTTCTCCTCCTGGAACTGTTAAGATTATAAGGCTATAATCTTACAGTTCGTCCCATAGAAACAAATATAAATGATAGATATATAAATATAGATAAAAATCACCGCAGGAGAAGGTTCTATTCCAGTGTTTCTCAACCTTTTATCCTTTTGGGACCTTTATCTTTCAGACATCAATATACCAAACACAGAATTCATACAAATATAGAACACTGATAAATATATAGAAAAATAGATTTGTATTCATCACAATGGTGGATCCATACAGTTTCTGTCATAATCTCTTAAGGACCCCCAATGCAAACTCTCAGAGACCCCTAGTTGAGAAACACTGTGATAGGGTATAGGTAGACAGTCGTTGTTATATGAAATGTCACCTTGATGTTTCAGTTTTGAGTATTACATCTATTTCCTCTACCTAGCAGGTTATCCTGCATTTTTCTTTTACACACTTCTATTTATTTATATCAATGAGAGCTGCCTTGCTGCTTACACTGCTTGGGAATATTAAAGGGCAGGTCTACCCCTTCTGTAATAATGTAATATGCTGTGTAGGACTCCCAGGCTGAGGAATCTGACTTATACACTTCACAATCCACCGCAGCAGCTCCCTTCTGCTTCCAGGTAAGGCCATCAGTCACGGCCAATGGCTGACGGTCATTACCGATCGAGCTTCCACTACTGCTTCTTGTGAATGTAAAGGGAATGTTGCAGCAGCAGAGGAGGCGGATCTTGCAGCGGTGGATTGTGGAGTAAGTCAGATTCCTGAGCCTCGGAGCATATTTGGACACAGTGAGTACAATGCATGTGGGGTTTTGGGGGGTCCTACATATATTAATTTTTTATAGAAGGGGTGGACATGCCCTTTAAATATCATTAAAAGACATAAGAACTTAGAGAGTAATATGTACTGTAAATTCTAAAAACAATTTATGATTTCCCTGGTCTCTATTGGTGATGTGGCTTATAGCGACATGATCCTGGGTTGGATCTAGGCAAGTTTCCTGCCACTATCAGTCTGCCCACATAAAGTATTACTAAGTACTTGGTAGATGACAATATCTCCCCCCAACTGATAGGACAAATTCTTGATTATCGCAGACAGGGCAGAAATCCCGTCCAAACACATACAACCTATCAGTATTTCTTAATGAGATCCAAGCTTTAGGAGGAGGAGTCCAAGCTACAGATAAGCAAGAAGAGATACAACCAAGTTAGGCCATTCCGCCATTAATAAAGGCTGCAACCACACTGTAAAGATTATGTTCGCTGTGCCAATGTCAAAGCCATTGTATGCTGCTCTGCCATTATTAAATGTCTGGTTAAAAATGCATGCAATAAATTGCAAATAAATGGTGACCAGAACTTAACATAAGATACTTTGATGGTATTAATACCCCACAGAATGCCAATATTCACAGCCTGTAGATCGGGAGCCACGCGCCAAACAGTCAACTCATGAATGACGCGCATTTGAAGTGAGACACACCTCTTCTTCAGGGTGACATTATACATGAACATAGAGAGAGGATTGACTTAAGTACCCATAAGGGTGTAACAACAAAGGAGCCCAGGTGGCCAAGCGGCCCAATACTGTGATTCCTAGGGAGCTCATTCCCCTAAAGTCCATACAAAGTAGTTGTACAACACGATCCCAATCAAAACCCAAATAAAATTGAACCATATATATAATACATAATGAAAGATAAATAGTTATAATTAAAATAGAATAAATATAAATTAAACTACCATGGCATTCAGATCTTTAGAGGAAGATATGATATTGCATTCGCTCACAAGAGCGTATAAAAGGGCTAAATATTTCCAGAGGTAAAACTTTGTGTTTGCTAATAACATTAAAATAATCACCAATACTATCAATCTGGGCACGGCAATTAACAACGACTGGTCCTGGGTGAAACAATTAATCAAGAAACATTGGCTCATTTTGCAGTCAGATGAGTCCCTAGGATTTTATTCCATAGAGCTCCCACTGTTGGACAATTTCTGAAATCTAGCCATTTTGTGTCAGTTAGGGACTCAAACTGCAACCATCAACTCCAAGGACTATTATTGTTAGGGGATTTACCCGGGGTCCAAATGCCCCATCAAAGAATATCACTCGGAGGCCAAATTACAGTATAGAAGTTTACTGGCACGCGTGGAGAACACAGCATACACATAGTGAATTGTATACAGCATTCTAATTCAGTACAGGTTTGACAATCATTGAAAGGGTATTCCAGTCCATAGGTAGCACCCAAGTCCACTCCTTTGCAGGGGTCTTTAGTCCAATCAAAAGTGACCAAGTCCATTCTAATAGCACATGATCAACACCTGATCAGTGACTGTCCTTCTGAACTTCTGACTTCCTGGGACATGTAGAATTCCAATGTGTTGGCTGTTTCTCCTGATGCTATTTCATTGGGATGTTATAGATAACATACACACTATTTGGTTATGACTGCTCTCCCAGCACTATACATTAAAACCCCCACTGCCAGGTCATAACTTATATTTACTTCTGTAACTCTGGCATACTTTACACCGAAAAGTGAGCCCAACTCAAATATTGAGTATTAATATGATCTAATATTATTCAAGATTTTCTGCCGATAATCAAGACTTTCTGTAGTGCACAGAGAGAAGAGAGGAAGACAGTCCCGGTAAAAGGTTTTCACCTGTACCTGAGTGGCCAATACTGTCTCTGTCTCTTTCCCCCAGCCCCACAGATTAGGAAACATGCAATATACAGTTCCAGTCTGTCCTTATATAACTATAAAAGTAGATTTACGCATTTTCGTTTAAGGTGTTGTTAGTTAATGTGTTCCTTTTCATAAACTCTAAAACACTTGTACATAACATTTGAACAGTATTACAATTGAAAGGTATTTTTCCTTAACTCTATAAGTTGGTGGAGGTGGAATACCAAATCAAATATTTTAAGATGGTGTTGGTTACTTTCAAGTATCCAGATATTAAGTTTTTTTTATATCTTCTGAATCTTCTGAATTTAAATCATTTAGGTAATTAATTTTGAAATATAAGTTCCTATATCAAATATCCCTTCCAGTAGCACTTGACCGAATGGATCCCTTTTGGCCATATGGCTCCATTGTGGTAATGAATTTATCATCCATAGACCATATTTGTCTAACATTTCCCCTGACAGATTTTGTTTCCCATATTCCTCAGATTTTTAATGGATGTGTTTAACCCCATTGTACTCAGGCTATCAACTTTTTAGCATCACGGTGGCTCAGCGGTTAGCAATGATGCCTTGCAGCACTGAGGTCCTGAGTTCGATTCCACCCTTGGAAACATCTGCAAGGAGTTTGTGTGTTCTCCCCGTGCTTGCGTGGGTTTCCTCCGGGCACTCTGGTTTCCATACTGATAGGTTGTATGTGTACATAAAGTGATTAGATTGTAAGCTCTTTGGGGCAGGGACTGATGTGAATGTATATGTGTAATTGTAAAGTGCTTCGAAAGATGTTGGCGCTATATAAATCCACAATAATAATAATAATAATAACCTGGCTGGAGAAATCATCAGTAAAACGTAGCCATAAGTGGGGCAATTAAAGTCTGTCCGTATATGGTCAAAAAAACTACCTTTAAAAAATCACAAGGACAGAGAATTTAAAATCTCTGGTATTATTAATGGCAGATTGAAAGGGATCATCTATGCAATCCAGTGTGATTGCTCAATGCTATACATAGGGAAAACCATCAGGGAGCTTCGCATTAGGAACATGGAAAACATTGGATATCAAGAATATTAGGGGAGAGGAGTGTGTCTAGACTAGTGATGGCGAACCTTTTAGAGGCCGAGTGCCCAAACTGCAACCCCAAACCCCACTTTTTATTGTATAGTGCCATCATGATCATTTTAACTTGAATATGGAGTTTTTACTTTAGAAAAAACAACTTTATAAATAGACACAGACCAATACAGTAGATAGAATCGATTATAGATTACCTATTAACCTCTACATTACCACACAGGGGTTTGAGATTAAAAACAGTCACCATTAACCACTATATTATTAAACAGGAGTTTGAGATCCAAAACAGGGACTCAAGCAGAGCTGAATGTTATAGCATGTGACCTCTCTTTGTTACAGACACCCGCTACACTTTCTCTCTGGCTTTCTGGTTACAAACTCTGCTGTGCATGAGTGCCCACTGAGAGGGCTCCGAGTGCCACCTCTGCCCGCATTCCATAGGTTCGCCACCACTGGTCTAGACATTTTGCAGAAAAACATGACTCAAATCTAGGTTGTCTCTCTGCATGGGGGATCGAAAAAGTACCTCAACCATGAGGAGGTGACTGGGATAAATAAAGATGGATCTTTACTATGAAAAGTAGGTCCTCCTGTGGAATTAATGAGGAACTACATTATCATATGCTTCTCTAAACATCTAAACACATGGTAGTTTAAAGGAGAACTAAAGTTTTTAAATCCTGATGTGAAAGTTTTTCTCCCCAGAACACCTGTACATTGTAAGATTCTTCTAGTATGTTGCATTTAGTACATGTGAGAAATAGATTCTTTAAATAAGAAGGTTTCCATGTTGTTGCCAGTATAACCCACAGCCCACAAAGTCACCAAAGAACCACGCCCACTGACCCCAGTATTCACTGTCTCTATGCAGTGTGTTATATACACCAATATGGAAGTCCCTGATAAGATTTGAAAGCTGCTTGTTACCCTGCAATTTATTTACCAGTCAGTGTGAGCTGCTGGAAAATAAACTGCAGGGTAACAAGCTGTTTTCAAAGTCTTATCAGGGACATATTCCATTTTTTTCTTTCCCTAGCAAAAGATAAAGTTGCCAAATGTACCTGGTTTCTCTGCTTATTCACTGTTGGTGCACCGGGTAAGGCACCTGTTTTAAAAATGCACAGTTCAGAAGGTCACAAATTCAATGCCCCAGACAGACTTCCCTTTTTTTGTTTCTATTATGTTTTTAAAGCAAAAGATAAAGATTCTAAATGTAGCTAAACACTCAGCTTATTCACTGATGGCTCACCCAGTAAGGCACCAGTTATACAAACACACAGTTCTGAAGGTCAAAGGTTTGAATCTTCAGACTTACCCTTATATTTTGTTCAATGTAAAAGATTCTACATGTACAAGTGATCTCTATAGTATCCCTGTTAGCCAAGAGGTAAGAGGTCTGCTTTTAGCAAGAGTAGATGTACAAGTTGCAGGTTCCATTTCCCAGACTTACTTATATTTTTTTTTTTTTTTTCTGAAATGTTAGTATTCAGTTTCTTACATCCATGCTATCTATGAAATACATTGCAAAGATTACTTTTCTTTTGGTATTAAATGTAAAGGATTATATCATTGTTAGGACAGGAGCATTGAATGTATTTCAAAACAAAAAACTGGAATCCCTGTTCTGTGTCAGGGAGAGGGAGGTGCTGTGCTGTAATGTGATTGGCTGTCAGCTTCTAGGAAGCAAGGCTGCAATTTCCTTGTTTTGATCTGTTGAGCACTACAGAGCATATGCCTGTACGCAGACACTTAGCTGGGGGTTTACCCAGCTAAGGTGAATTGTGGGAGCTGACCCCTAGTACTCACAGGTTACTTTCATAAATCACCCAATGGCCACAGCAAAGGGAAAAGAGAGACACATCTTGTTGTATGTTTGTGAATGTGCTCTGTCTATTGGGAGAATGTTGTCTGGGGACTTTAGTTCTCCTTTAATTTATATTTAATTATATTTCAATCATGACAGCCTCTGGAATAGCTTAAACATTTAATGTGCAGTAACCTTAGGGATCCAATATGGGACTGATGATTACATGCTGCAGATTGATACTTCCTAAACTATACCACCTTTCCCTATCAACCCATGTATGACCTGTTTTACTACGTACAGATGGATATTCACCTATTCACTTCAATCATACAATACCATGTGGTAATAAAATACCGCAATGGTATTGTATAGGCGATCATAGATCTATGATTGCAGTCGTAAATCTACAATCGCAATTGGAAATTTACTATCGTAATCATTGATTTACGGTCACAAATGTAAATTAACAAGTGAGGCAACAACTGTTAAAGGCACGGTATCGCAAAATAAATATGGCCCCAGGCCCATTCATTTGACAATGAAATGTCACAAAATGAACAGGTCAGGCAGTTTTCTGATCATCAAGTTTCCCAGTACATCACCTCCCAAACCCCAAAACTGTAAAAGTTCGAAAGAGTTGTAACACCTGAAATGCTGCCTGATGTTCTGTTTACCCTCTTTTTGCTTTCTGTTTTTTCTGGTTAGCAGCTGTAACTTATGGGTGTCAAAGTTGACATCCCAGCCAGTGACTGAATGTTATTCCCCTAGTTGTCTCCTCTGAGCACGTGCAATCTCGTAAAAGAGATTGGAATGGAGGCAGAAACCTTTTGAGAGGCAGAGGGAAGTGGTTATTCCTACAACTGTCCTCTTTCTAACTATTGGGGTTTGCAGGGTAATATATACAGTATATAATTGTTTATTTGAGGGGTGAACATGCTCTTTAAAGGAAATTTATTTTCCAATTAGTGTGATAACTTCCCGAGATAGATAATATAAAATATAATACTTAATTCAGCCTAAATGCACCCTGATGGAAAATCACTCAGTGTCCTAGCAAGAAAAGTAAAATACATTGACAGAAAGAGCAATTAGTCTATTTTAGGGAAATGGATTTCTAAATAGAGAATTGCTTTATCTAATGGCAGGAAAGAGAAGGATAATGCTGCTGCAATGTTTTATCCTATGTGGAGAAATGAATTATATTTTAAAATGCCCTAGAAACTAAACAAAAGATATTATGGTAAATTCGACCTTGTTGTGTTGTGGAACCAAAACCAGAAATGACAAAGACCCATGGGAACAGCGAGTTAATGTTCTCCTTTACCTTGGGCTGAAAAACATGAATCAGATGTAGTTTAGAAAAATCTATTGCAGGTCTTGCATTTAATCAAGGCCACTTGGAGCCTCTCTAAATAATTCAATTTGAAGAAATGAAGGAGCTATTAGAAACCTTCCTGTATAAAAATCACTTGTTTATTCCCTCAAGATAAAGAATCTCAGATCTGATGAGAAAGAAATTGCTCTGGTCTTGGGTTCATTGTCTCCAAAGCTTCATTCACATGTGCGATTGCGGGTGCTAACGCGTGGTGGGCACAATGTGTATGCACGGCCGTTTCGGGCACTAATTGTGCCGTGTATAGGCACTTTATTGGGCAAAACGGCCATTCGATCAGGGATCGTTGCCCGTACAACCGTTTCGCATAACAAAGTGCCCATTCACGGCATGATTATCAGCCAAAATGGCTGTGCATACATCACGCATCGCGGGTCAGCACCCGCAATCGCACGTGTGTATGAACCCTTAGCATTATGGGAGCCATTAAGAAATCTGCTTCAAATACGTAAACGAATCTGCTAAATGGATGCAGATGTTAGTACTCTGTCCTGCAAATTCAAATGCATTTGGGTATGCAGCACTGTACATTATAAATACAGAGTATACAAACAAGGGGATAGGTGCAAGCAATTATACAGATAGATAAAAATGATGTAAAAAAACTTTCATACATAGGTTAAGACTTGTTAGATATAAGGGTGAGGCCACACTGCAACGCACAGGAATCGCACAAAAATCGCGAGCCTTATCGCACGCGGTTGTGTGCGCAATTGTTTTGCGCATGCGTTTTCGACATTTTGCGTTATGGAAACGCATGCGTTAACACACCAAAAATGGTGAACGCATGCGTTACCAAAAGCGAACGGACGTGCAATCGCATGCGCATCGGAAATCACAGGAATTTTCGTGTTCCCGCGATTTCCATTTTAGCGAAAATCGCGGGCGCAATTGCGAGAAAAACGCGCTAGTGTGGCCTAGCCCTTAGTGTGTTGTGCTATGACACATTAAGAAGGATATCCCTGCCCGAAGAGTTTAAAATCTAAAGGTTTGTACACACTTAGATTAGATTTACGAGCGAGCAACGATCCCCGACGGCTGAGAGCTACATGCGACGAACGGGCGTTTCAGGCGAGTATTGTATGCGTTCGGTCAGGGGTTGTTTGTTGATCCACCTGGCGGTGGACAGTTCTCATCCGAAACGGCCTTCGGGGGTCGTTGCTCGCTCGTAAATTGAGCGTGTGTACAAACCTTAAGTGGGAGGGACAACATACAGAGACAAGTGAGGGGAGGGGTACAAAGTGCTCAGACAGCTGACAATTATTTATTGTGCTGGTTTTAGAAAGGTAGGATAACAGTTAGATTTAAAAGTACTAATGGATGTCACCTGGCGAAGTGAGAGAGGGAGAGTTCCAGAAGTACATAGCAGATAGAATGGTTTAAGACGGGATTAAGCAGTGTTTGTTGGGGCTTTATAGAGGGGTTGTCTTGTGAGAAGCGCAAGGCGCATCCAGAAACATAAAGGACCAAGAAAGAAGATAAGTAGGGAGGTGCAGTAGATGGAAGGGATTTAAATGTTGAAAGCAGGGTATTGAATGTGATTCATTATAGACTGGAGAGGTGAAAGATGACAGATGTTACTGCATTGTTTGATGCATTGAACATTAAATTGACTGTCTATGAAGTGTATGGCCACCATAATTCCCTTTAAAAGTGGTAGTTAGTAATACTGGCCATATGCTAAATAGATAATACATTGATTCAATCTAATATCGGTAAGATTAGTGGTGATAGCGCCCAACATTCCCCCCTCTGGACCAGGCAGTTGGGAGGCACGCCTCACTTCTTGTAATTCCTAACCAGGCCTATTGGAACTCAGGCCCTCCCTCTACTCAGACTCATTGACAGTGAGAACTATTAAGTTGGGTGTTTTGTGTTCACGCAAAAATGCCAGAATAGTAGTCTGGTATGTAATACACCAATTTGTACAATATATACATGTAGAAAAAACGTCTGTACATGCAGCTGATAAAAAATATGGAGAAGATTAGCTTGAATGAAAGTTAATTTGCATATGTCAATCAAACAGTTGGTTGTGCTCACATTGGCTCAAATCAGTGCTGGGCAGTGAACCAATGAATGCAATATACTATAAGCTGCCCATACAATATTACACTAAGCTACGTTCACACTACCAACTGCAGGGGGTTAAACACATTATTTGTGTCCATTTTTCAGTGTGTTTTGCATTTGCAGTACAGTCCTATGCAATGGAAATGTTTTGTGTGCAGCAACGTGTTTTAAAAACACAACACTCACAAAAAATGTCAGTCCATTTATCAGAACGCATGTGTTCCACTCAATGGACAGACAGGTGTATTAGTGTGTGTGAAGGAAAGTCCTGTATTGTTTGATCAGTGATTCCTGGACTATAAGTTTTGTATTTCCCAAAAAATACAATCAGGGCATACTGTTGCAAATTGGGAAAAAAGTTTTATTTACCCATCAATAAAAACGGCAACGTTTTGGGCACAAAAATCCTAACATTTAAACTCTTTAGTGCATAGGGTTCCTCCCCTATGCACTAAACAATTAAACAATTTGTATAATCAGACATCAAAGGTCCATCGTTTAAAGTGGTATCATGCACTGTGCAATACTTCTTGCATTTTTAATAAAGTGCTAATGCACACTATTACTTCCTATAAAGTGCCTATGTCTGTTTTCAAATTTATACATATTTATTTGAAAAAGATGCATTAAATAATTGCTTAGTGATACATAAATTTATTCTAAAGCATACATAGTTAATTCCTTGATGTCCCTTAAAGGGCATGTCCACCCCATTTTCTAAAATTTGCCCAATAGTAGCTTTCCCTCCCCCAGCACCAACCGCCATAAAAGATTTTACTGGAACTGCCCCCATCTTAACTTTCCCATGGCATACTGTACCGGCCCTCTGCTTGCATGGAACTGCAAGCAGGGGGCGGGACTGGCAGCCGCGTCCGTGATTGGCTGTTGGGGCTGGGGAAAGGAAAGCTAATATTTGGCAAAGGGGTTTAACACTAGGGGGAGGAATTGCAAAATGGGTGGGAGAGGGAGGGGGGAGGAGGCCTGCAGTGCACAGGACAAAATTCTCCCAGAGGAGAGACAGGAGGCAGAGTCCTATATGGACTCCGCTATCCTCCTGGTGGCCAGTTTTTGGGACTTTGGGGGTGGGATTCCAGGAGAACCATTTGGTGCTGGGATGTAAGATAAGGATTTTATTGCACTACATAGTGGGGCCAGTAGTGGGGGGAATTGTAGTTTAGGCGGTGGACATGCCCTTTAAGGATAAATATATGCATATAAATACACATATATAAAATTTTTATCTATATTTTACTTATTCTGCTTGAGTTTATTATTCTTTCATATTCTGTCATATTTTACTTTATGTTAACCTTTGTACACCCATTAGCATCAGGTTTTGGGATCATCAGTAATAGAAAATAAGTTTTTTTTGTCATATCTATATTATTGGTTTGTTCTTTGCAAATGCTGCCATCTAGTGGTATCATTCTGGTACTAAAATAAATTTTCACTATTACATCATTGGATAAAAAATACTTGGAATATGGAGCTCTACTAGTTTTATAAGTTGAACCCAAAATCAAACAGTATTATGTTTTATCAGATGACAGTTAACCCAAATGGTACATTCTTGGACACTATGCGGCCAAGAATGGAGAGTTTTCCTATATGTAAAAAGTCATGCAAACAGTGTCCCAGTGGCAGTTAAACCCAGAACCCAGGTTTGTTAAGGATGTAAATAAAACCATTAACGAGTGGTTGGCCGGAAAAGTAGCTACGGCCAAAAGTCTGCTGCCATTTGTCCAATTTCGGATGAATGTGCAGATTGGTTGTGGCCACAATCAAACCTCCAACCAATACATAGTGCCGACCAACCAATACATAGTAATATCGATCTGTCGGCCAAAAAAATTGTCCTTTCAAATGGATTGTAAGCTGTTGTGGCTATTTGTATTGCACAATATAGGTGTTAGGAAATATCCCTGGATCAACTCCAACACTATGTGTCAATTCCAGTAACTTGCAACATTCTTTGTTTTTAAAAGCTCATCCAGCTTTTTTTTTTTTTTACCTATCCAATGAACCTGCCATCACCACGTCCAATGGAAGACAGTTCCATAGTGATACCATTCTCACAATCTCACTGTGAAAAAACCCTTCCAGACTCAATCTATGTCATATTGCAGCAGTTTATAGGCAATAAAGTACAATGTATGCCGCATTGCAGCAGTTTATAGGCAATAAGGTGCAATATATGTCGTATGGCAGCAGTTTAAAAGCAATAAAGTGCAATCTGTCATATTGCAGCAGTTTAATAGCAATAAAGTGCAATCTATGTCATATTGCAGCAGTTTAATAGCAATAAAGTGCAATCTTTGTCATATTGCAGCAGTTTAATAGCAATAAAGGTCAATCTATGTCATATTGCAGCATTCACACTATTTATAATTCATGTTACTGACATTGTATAGCAGCTATTGTTATCTCTTTCACACAGTGTAATTAATGAACACTGGACCAACTGAAAGGCCTCATGTTGGTTCTGTAATGTACAAGTTTAAGGAGAGTGCATTGGGGAAGGTTTGGGTCTGCCGCAAACGATGAGGGTGAAGAACAATGAAACATCAGCCTTGAAATCAATCAGGGAGTACCCATTGACACCTAACTACCTAACGTCCGGTACACACAGGCTAATATGTCTTGGGACAATTGATCCAGTCACTGGAATTTATCAGTTTATCAGGCCAAAATATTGACAGAAATTTTTGGTCAACTTGTCATCTAAATCTTCATTCCTAAAAAATGGGGTCAAGACTGATCTGTGTCTATTGGGCCTGAGCCAGTTCATACCTTGCAAATGATCAGAGGCAGCAATATTCATAACAAACCGAGTCAAACCCTCCACTGTATGTTTAATATCAAAAAGAAAAAGATAATAGCAATGGATGAAGTCATTATGGTGCTTAGTACATAGTAAAGTTAACAGGCAGCCATTACATTTGGAAACCTTACTGCAACATAAAACCAAAAAGGAAATAGAGATAAAAATGATATCTTGCCTGCCAATAGCCTAACTTTACCATTCAAGGTGACCAGGTGTGTTTATAGCAGCCTTTACTGAGTGAGGAAACCTGACTTGGTTGTACCTCTCAGTGTTTATTACATTTCCAGACTTTGAACAAACCTTATGTCACCTGCCAAAACTCTTAAGGTGTAATTAAAGGTAATGATATGACTCATTCATGGCAAGGTAAGGTGATACATCATTTGACCTTAATGTACACTGTGTAGGGCAATGCAGCCATTTTGTACTCCTCAAATTCGTTACACACATTGGATAAATACTCTTTCTAAAAATCCCCAAAAAGAGCAGCCTCCTCTGTTCCATGGGAGAGAAGGAGGGAGCAATGAGATTGGATCTCTAAGGGGCATATTTATAAATGATCGCTATTTTCGCCATTTCACTATCGTAGGACATCGCAATGACAAAGAGTGCTATTTTCACCTTATTTATAAAACCGTCTACGCTTTCGCTGAAAAGTAATGCTGTGGCGATATGTCATTGTGTTAAGTCTGGTATTGCTGCAAAAAGAGAAATACCAGACCAGAGAAGGTGAAATTTCAGAGCTATTTTTGTCATTTTATTTAAAGCTATTTATAAATAGGTGAAAATTCGCCTTTTTGCCCCTTTTCTGCCCTTTGTTGCATTTTTTGCAGTTTTTCTAGAGTTTTCGCCAAACATCATTACTTACTGGAATGTTCCATGAGCATGACTATTTCTTACACAGCCCTATGGTATGTTCACATATTAATGTAACTGGTTTGGTAATTAGATAGAGTTTGCTGAAAATAAGCAATACTAAAAAAATAGTCCTATTAATAAAATAGATACAATTTACCTGGGTGAGTTTTACACTATCGTATCGTATTAATAAAAAAGAGGAAAATTCGCCTTTGTGAGTTTTACACTATTTATCATATTGTTTGCTGAAAAAAACCACTAAGGGCCTCATTTACCCAGACTCGCGTTTAATATCGCGTTTGCACTAGTTTTAGCGCAGGATTTTAATGCCAGCAAATAGCTGGCGTTAAATTCTCGCAGTGGGTAAATCCCTTACCGGGATTTACTCACATTCTCAAATGTGATATTAAAACACCAACAGGACTTTTACCCAGAGCGATAGCAGCTCTGGGTAAATGAGCCTGAAAATGTGTTCAGTGAGTATTAACCAATTTGATAGTACTTTAAAAATCCACCAGGGAATATTACTTATTTACCATCATTTGTGCTCAATTTAACATTTTGCCATATTTAATAACTTTATAAGAAAAGTTGAAAGATTAAAAAATTGTGGTGAGGTCTGGTGGCAAAACAAGAAAAAATAATGCTCCTTTATAAATATGTCCCTGAGGGCACGGCCACACTGCAACGCAAACGCAATCGCACACGGAATCGCATTCGATTTCATGTGCGATTTTGTTGCATTTGTATTATATTGAAGTATTGAAAAACGCATGCGATTGCAATTTAAAATGTGGAGCGCAAATCGCAACGCACCCGAAAACGCGAGTTTTCGGAGCATTGCCGTGTTTTCAATGATATGAAAAAAAAACGCAAGCGCAAACGCAAAAAAAGCGCAGCAGTGTGGCCTAGCCCTTAAACCCCCCTTTGACTTTATTGGTAAATAAAGAAAATCAGAACCTTATAAAGAAAAAAAAATATATAAAAAAGTGAAATCTCAGATCGCATTACAGTAAATACTGGAAAATAGTCTAACACCCCCCTGGGTACTTATTAGTATTGAGAAACACTCCACAATGTACTGACACCTTCATGGACCCATTGGCAGGCTAAATAAATGGCCACTTATGCATTGTCGCCAACTCAGACTTGGCGAATTTGAATAGCTGAACTTAACGCAATAATACTCTTTTTGCCATTTTATAAATATGATAGAGCTTTTAACGCAGCAATGTACGGTGAAGAGCAAAAAGTAGCAGTGATGATTTTTCGCCATTGGCTATCATTGCTTTATAAACAGCGAAAAGTCCAAATTTGGCGAAAAGGCTGCTATTATGGAGGCGAAAAATAATGTCGGGGGTTGCCTGTACACACAGTCAAAAAATACCGCTGTCTTCTCAAACGAATGTCATCCTTTAATGTGGTCAATGTGCTGCGCTGTGATGTTTTCAGAGCACATTTCTTTTGTGGATTGAAAGCTCTCCGATTGTGCAGATTGCAGCGCAATTTGAATGGTAAATTTCTTTTATTCTGCTATTTTTAGCATATTTATAAAGGCACGGTATTACGCGATATAGCGATTGTTGATTAACGAACGCCCATAGAATACTATTTCAGTATTTTACTACTGCTTGGTATTCTACAAATGAAAATTCTTAGATTTATCAATGTTTGCCATACATTAACGATAACCGTTTTACCATTTAACGTTTATTACATGCATTTCTAACCAGATATAGTATGCCCCCATTCTCTCCCTTTCTGGCAGAGGTTTCACCTCCTTTCTCTGCTCAATGAGCTTTAAAGAACTTGATCATGTTCAGAGGAGGCAGTGGGGGAAATAACGTTCATTGGTCACAGCCTTGATTGACTGTATGGAGAGAGGGGGTGGCTTCCTCTGTCAGAATGCCATGTAATGTGCATATTTGGTTTTGGAATTGGGGGTAGGTAAAGCTAGGTATACATAATCCAATATTTCGCACCGACTGATGTATTAGTGTATCGGTCGATCAGGCCAAAATATTACATGGTTTCCTGGTGTGGCTGCGACGGACTGTTTTTCTTAATGGTTGATTGGACAGACTGGAAAACCACGGCCATTTGTGCTGACCTCTACAGGCTGAATGCTTGGTTGCAGCGAACTGTCGCCCACTGCAGACAGTCCTTCGTCCTGGCAGACTGGTTGAAAGTGTTAAAAGGTTGGTCAGGACGAAGGATCCCAAAATGTGTACACAGCCTAACTGACAATTTTAGTTTTAATGGGGGATGTGCTCTATAATCATATAGAATGATCCTCCTAGTGGCCCGATAGCAGAATAATGTGTACACTCTGTTTTCTACCATCATTGTAGTTAAACATTCACTTTTAAAATACTTTAAAATGGCAATTGATCTATAGGCTTTATATTGTGCTAAAGACATTTCTATTATTCCTGTTAATCTGTATTGTCAAACGTTTTTGTTTAGCAAAATACGGGCAGGCGGTGGTCCTGCTCTTTACTATGTGTAACCTGGCAGCCATTGAAATATTCTAGCACAGAGTTTGCAGCTTATTGGGGTTAACACATTTTATGTGCTGTGACCTCTACTAAGATAAAAGGGGAGAAAATGTCTTTGTCCTCCAACAAGCGAAGCTCTGTGTTTGGGTAAAATAAATCAGTAATTTCCACTGCTCCCCCTAAGGTTCCTTTCAGTGTCACGTTAATAAGAAAACTATTGTCCAAAACATTTGTATTTATGTAGATGAAAAGCAAGAATGGATTCGACACTTCTCCCAAAGGGTGTGAAAACTAAGGAAATAAATTAGTGAATATAAAAACATTTGAGTTCTTTTTGCACTACATTTTGTAAATTTTGTAAATTTAACTTTAACTTTGGGTACAGTTTTGTCGGTACAATAATTGTATGAAAAATACAAATCCACCCTAATTCATGACAATAGGGACAGATGAAATTCTATTATTCGTAAGTTATCCCAACTATTAACATTTTTTCTTATTAGATGGAACCAAGATACTTATCCCTGAATTCCCATTCACTTAAAAAGGCAGTTTTAACTGAAACTTAATAAACTAAAATACACAGAATCCCTGAATCCAATATAGGAGTGTGGAATCAGGGTCGGATTTTCCGTAAGGCCACATAGGCCATGACCTAAAGCGCCAGGTTCTATAGGGGTTCTACATGTCTAGAGCGCCAGGTTCTACATGTCTAAAGTTTTCAATTTTTACTAGAACGTGAATTGCTTACTATATTACCTCCCGTTCTTCAATAACCTGCAGGAGCCGGAAGAGAAGGTAAGGTACTTACCCAAAGGCTCGCTCCACCGCTTATTCTGACAGGTCCCGATGGACTCTGTACTCTATGCGCAAGTGCGATGCTTATGCAATACAGAGTCTGTGAGCGATCGGGTAAGTACCTTACCGTCTCTCCCAGCTCCTGCAAGTTTTATTGAAGAACGGGAGGTAAGACACAGCTCCTTTACCTCCCATTCTTTAATAAAACTGAATAGCAAACAAAAATGTTAAGCATGGAGATACCCTTTAAAGCAATGATGATACAATCCCATATAGAAGATTATTTAATTTGTATACATTTTGTATACATATTACCCCTATTTACTGTTCTAGTGATGCAGTTCTCACTATTTAATAGAATCTATATGTATAATGTATTCCAGTGACTTTTAAACCTCATACACATGTGCGCTCGCGGGTCCAGACCCGCGCCACACGATGTGTCCGAAGGTTCATTTCGGCCAATAATCGGCTTGTGTATGGGCCGTTTATCGGCCGAAACAGCCAGTCGTTCGGAGATCTGCCCAGTTGGTCGGCCAACGATCCCCGACCGAACGGCCGATAAAGTGCCCATACACGGGCTGATTATTGGCAGAAACGAACTTTCGGACACGTCGTGGGTCAGGACCCACGATCGGACATGTGTACGAACCTTAAGATGGGGTTTGCAGTATCTGCACAGGTATCTCAAAAGACACAATTTTGAGCTGGATGGCTTATGGTCACACAAAAGATTAACAGTGAATCACAATGCAAAAGGGAATGCTGTCTGCTTATTACATTGAAGGTGGGATTACCCACCATCAGACTATACGGAGAAAGAAGAAAAAGAACAGCCTTACAAACCCAATAACCCCAATCCCCAGCCTAGGGCTATCAGACCAAGTATTGGAGGACATTCTTATTAAATGTAATTCATGCAGCTAATGTGCATTTTAGGCTATTTTCACACGAATGGTATTGTAGCATTTTTTGAGTGGATCAGGACGTTCAGGACAGTCAAGCTTTCAGAGGATGTGGAGAAAGGGTGGAATTGCTGGTGGAATTGTTTAGAAGTTAGTAAAACATGGGACGGATGCTATAATATACTCGAAAAAGTGTTCTCAATACATTTACCCCAAAACCCCATGGTCTCTATTTGATAAGAAAGAAAATGCTCTTAATCTAGTAGGTACCAAATTATTACATAGTACGGTATCTGCACAGGGACATGTGTAATTGCAGCTTCCTGGAAAGGCCCAGCACCTACATATTGTATTGTACGTAAGATAAAATGGATATATACATCAGAACGTCTATTACACAGTGTACGAACGTGTGTACGAACCTTAAGGCTGGGTAAACACCAGTAACCGACCAATAGTGCCATGGTTGGCTGGAAACATCTGATGGTGTGGGGCAGCCAGCCGTGATCAAGTTTGGTTGCCCGTATCAGACAAACAGGTCAGCTAGTAAATCACGGCCATTCATGCGGTTTCCCTATGGGACCACATTATCGGTCTGTCACATGCACTGCAGGCTGCAGCCACTGTTGCTGTGACTAACAGTCATCTATCCTGGCAGAGCTCTCACACAAAGCAGATGCTTAATTGGGACATATGAATTATATATATCCAGACTTCATGGTAATAACCTGCAGATCTGAAAACAGATCCAGGCAATTCTGCCACAATGTGCAATTCAATCTGAACAGAGCCATTTTTTTTTTTAATTGAAATCCCGGTCGTGCTTTTGTGCCTCACACCACAAGTGAAAACACAAGTGCTTGAGTGGTAGTCAGGACCATCTTCCCCTCCCGGTTGTCCAGCTGCAACTGGACTCACCACAGAGGGGATCTTAGGGCTTCCAGTTGCTGTAAGGCTATGGGAGGCCCATCAATACTGCCCCCCCTTTTGATTTCCAGCTGCCACCAGGAAGTCTCCAGGGAGGGATTGATTGAGAAAGCTGAAGATCCAAAAAGGAACCAACCTGTCCCGCTACAAAACGTGAACAGCACCATTGGTCATCCTGAGACCCTATACAGGATCCAGAATAATATGCTAGGTTCATACTTATTGGTATTTACCACAGCAAATTCAAAAATTTACAGTCACTATAGGGTTAGGACTTGAAAACACAGGATAGTGATTAGCTTGACAAGTTATGGAGAGGTTTGGATAAAGGAGCTAAAAGCTCCCCACAGGGTATAAATAAAATAGAGCCTTCTTATAACAGAATTAATTAAAGCAGCCGTGTCCGACAGTCACCGCGACCGATTGTGCGGTCCGTAGAGGACCGCACAATCGGTCAAGGTTTTCCACCATGTCCGATTCGGACGAGCGATCGGTCGGATATGGCTGCATTTGGGTGCGATAATTTCGGTCCGATCGACCGATACACTGAACTATCGGTCGATCGGACCGAAATATCTCATCTTGTGTACCCAGCTTTAGGCACTGTACATGACAAGACAGGAAGTGTAAGGAATTTCCTGTATTACACCCAGTTATGTGCTGTTTGTAAAACATGTGACAGTCTTAACCAATTAGAACTTTCTTCAGACTCTCACATTTACTCCCCCTCCCCTCTCCATAGAAAGTAATGAGACAATCCAGTTTCTGTTTGCTAGACAGGAAGTGTCTGTTTATGATTAAATGACTTTGCATGTCTCTGAAACTACCCAGTATTCTTAGAGAAATGGACAGTTTTTACCCCAATATTAATATATTAAACATGAGGCTGTCAGGCTCAGGTACCTTCAGTTATAAGAAGGCTCTACCTCATTTTATATCCTGTGGGGAGCTTTTAGCTCCTTTATCCAAACCTCTCCATAATTTATCAAGCTAATCAGAATCCTGTGTTTCCTAAACCCATAGTGAGTGTAAATCTGGAACTTGCTGTGGTAATTATCAATAAGTATGAACCTAGCATGTTATTCTGGATCCTGTATAGGGTCTCAGGATGTCCAATGGAGCTGTTCAGATTGAATTGCACATTGTGGCAGGATTGCCTGGATCTGTGTTCAGATCTGCAGGTTAAAACCATTTTGTCTGGATATATATAATAAATGTGTCCCAACTGAGCATCTGCTTTGTGTGAGAGCCCTGCCAGGACAGATGACTGTTGGTCACAGTAACAGTGGCTGCAGCCAGCAGCGCATGTGACAGACTGATCATGTGGTCCCATAGGGAACTGCATGATTGGCTGTGATTTACTAACTGACCCATTTGTCTGATACGGACGACCGACCTCCATCACATATTTCCAGCCGACTTCGTACACACATGCGATTGCGGGTGCCAACACGTGACGCCAATAATAATAACAATAACAACAATAACGGCCAATAATCGTGCCATGTATGGGAACTTTATCGGCTAAAATGGCCGTTCTGTCGATACACGGCACAAATATAATCCGAAGCGGCCGTTCGCACACGTCATGTGTCGGCACCGACGATCGCATGTGTGCACGAACCTTTAGACTTTATAGATTATAACTGCCAGGTAGGTGATATTTGGAAGTGAGTGCAAATATGGTAAAGTTTATGACTCTAACAGGGAGATTCACCCAGAGGCACAAGCTCTCTGGGCAAATCTCCCGTACGGGATTTACCAGAGGCTGTGCGATTTTGGGTGAATCTCAACGGCACATAAGTATTTATCGCCAGCTATTAGTTGGTGTTTAATACTTACGTGTAAAGAGCAACCTCTGGTAAATTAATGGCCGCACGAGTGCCTCTTCTGGTACACGCGCTGCCGCCGCAAAGCGGGCATTAACGTTGCGCCAACCAATCGACCCATATAATGCTTCCCTAATCCAATAGTGTAATAGCTATAGATGTAAGGGAAGGGCAGATGAATCAATTGCATGTTCAAACCCTTGGGTAGGAAGCGCTAAAGCATGACCGTGGGCTTTTAATGTCTGTAGGGCAAGGCCACACTGCAACGCAAACGCAAATGCAGTCGCATGCGATTTCATGTGCGATTTTCGTTGCGTTTGCGATTTCTTCAATAGGTATAGGAAAATGCATGCGATTGCGATTAAAAATGCAGAACGCAAATCGCAACGCACCCAAAAATGTGCGTTTTTTCTGCTTTGTCGCGTTTTCAATGATTTTTAAAAAACGCAAGCACAAAAAAAAACGCAGCAGTGTGGCCTAGCCCTAAGTCAGGAAAATGTCTTTATTCCAGGATGTATGAAAACTAAGGGGAAGATTCAATATAGGGCTTTTCCGTCTAAAACCCACATTAACCCGAAGAAATTTTGGGTTAACGTGGGTTTTAGACGGATTTTAGAGCACAGCGCCATTTCCAAATGTTTTTGGAAATAGCGCCGTGCTATAGATGCAAAACCCCTACCGTTAAGTTTTGCGCTACATAGTAGCGCGCCACTTAACAGTACTGTGTGGGAGGCGTTAAACCCACGCTCTTACCTTAGCCCCATCCCGCGATGCAATAACTGACGTAATCTTGTTTACGTCAGTTATTGTATCGCGGAATCGGGCTAAGGTAAGTAACGGGAGCCCGCGATATTGAATCTCCCCGTAAGTTTTCCAGAATTCTGTGCAGTTAGGGAATGCTGGGAGTTGTAGTTTTAAACATGTGAAAAGTTCATTAAGAAGACACTAACTGCAAACACAGAGAATGCTGGGATTTGTAGTTTTCAAACATGTGAAAGGTCATAAGCTTAGGCTGTATTAGATCTAGACAGATGCTATAGCTACACGATATTAAGAAAAAAAACTTACTGCAAACAGAGAATGCTGGGAATTGTGGTTTTCAAACACGTAAAAGGTGACAAGTTAAACACGTCTGCTCTATACTATTAGGCTGTATTATATCTAGACACGTGCCTTTGCCACAGGCAATAAATAAGATACTTTGCATGTCCCCACCCATTTCTTTAAGTAAGAAATATGTGTTTGTATGTTAGATTATTAAGGCAATGCTATTATAATAACATGATTCTATGAGGTACCTTCTGTTATTAGAAGGCTCTATTTCATTTTATACTCTGTGTGGAGCTTTTAGTTCCTCTATCCACACCTCTCCCTAACATGTATATTCAATCAGTATCCTGTGCTCCCAAGTCCTAACCCCATAGGTTAGTTAAACTTGTGGTAAATACTAATAAATTTGAACCTTGCATGTTAATCAGGATACTTTATAGGATTTTACTTTACTTTATATCCGATTTTACTTATCCAACCAAGCGCTCATGCAATATTAGTTTGATCTTGCCAGAACCGCCTTTCCCATTCTTCTATGCCACAGACAGGCGGTTCTTGCAGGATCAGTCTAAATGTCGCGGGAGCTTCAGACTAATTTTATTATTGCCCCCCTGGATGTTTCCTGATGGATCCTGTGAGCACTGCAACTACACATAGCAAAACATACACACATAATTTCCACTGTGCACCAACGGGCACACTTTTGCTAGTATATATATATATATATATATATATATATATATATATATATATATATACTAGCAAAAGTGTTCCCGTTGGTGCACAATAAAAATGATGTGTGTGTATGTTTTGCTATGTGTGGATATAGTGGATATAGAATCTTTACACAGGTATATTTTAAACCGTCATTCAGACAGTCACCAGCTTCCAGAGGAACCAAATAGGATAATCCTGTAGGTCTGAGAGTAGACCCAGACAATCCTGCTACACTGTGTGTTTGAAACTAAACATGCTAGGTTAATACTTATTAGTATTCACCACAGCAAGTGGTTATAGTACCTCATATATTATAACAGAAGGTACCTCACATCATCATGTTATTGTAATTGCATTGCCCTAATTATCTAACGTATAAACAAACATTTCTCATTCCCAGTTTATCTAAACAAATGGATTTATTCTTTATATACTCTTATACAGATCTAATTGAAAAAAAGTTGCTTCAGAGCAATTTTTAACTAGAAAGGGAAAGTAAGTATAAACTTTGAATTTGGCTTGAAAGACTGCATTTTGGAAGGGAATTTGTGTGTTTGTGCTGCAGATTTTAAAACTCAATAATGTCAATTATGAGGACATTGTTGTTTTTTACTTACCCTTTAAATAGATCAGTAGGTGTGTGTACCCGTGTCAGGTTGAGAGTTAAAAAAAAAAAAACGTTTTTGATTATTGATCAAAATTTGCTTTTTTGACTTTAGTTACCCTTTAAGTATGGCTGCCACAGTAATGGATAAGTAGATTAGAAGGTGTGTGTACCTGGGTCTGGTTGAGGGGGTATGTCTTTTTTGTGTTTACAACCATAAAACTATCTTTTATTAAGGATAAATCTAAATTTGTTTTTTTGACTTTAGTTACCCTTTAAATTTGGCTGGCACCGTAATGGATAAGTAGATCAGTAGACATGTGTACCTGGGTCTGGTTGAGGGGGGTATGTCTTTTTTGTGTTTACAACCATAAAACTATCTTTTATTGAGAATAAATCTAAATTAGTTTTTTTTTTACTTTAGTTACCCTTTAAGTATGGCTGCCACAGTAATGGAAAAGTAGATTAGTAGGTCTGGTTGAGGGGGTATGTCTTTTTTGTGTTTATAACCATAAAACTATCTTTTATTGAGAATAAATCTAAATTAGTTTTTTTGACTTTAGTTACCCTTTAAATATGGCTTCCGTGGGGATGGAAAGGTAGGTCAGTAGGTGGGTGTACCTGGGTCTGTGTGGGGGGGTTGGGGGTATCACCATTTGTATTTATGACCATGAAACAAACTGTTTTGAAATATCCACATTTGAGGATTGTTACCATTATAGTCTATGGGAAAAAATGTCTGGAAATTCGCAGATAACGCCGTAACGCTTCCGCGGATTCCTTAGCTAGAAGATAGCACACTTCTCTTATATGCCCCGCACATCTGTACCGAATTTCATGTCTCTAGCTCAAAAACTGTGGGAGGAGATACGGTCCAAAAAAGCGGAAGAATAAAACGGAAGAAAAAGAAGAAGAAGAAGAAATAGAAAAAACAGTAATTTGGCTTTTTCAAGCCAAATTAATAACGGATAACTGCTTTTTATTTCAGTATTACAGTAAATCCTTGGTATATCTGCCTGGCTTTACCACTAAGCAAAAGGCTAAGGACTTGCAAGCGAGCACCTTCATCCCAACCATTAATAATGGCTGCCAATTTAAATTGTTCTAGCCAATCAGTCCACTCCCTAGTTACCTAGGGTTCGGCATGTGGTTGATCGTGTAGACAGATTATTGGGTGGGGCCGGGTGTGACCCGGCGGTCTTGGTTCACATTGGTGCCAATGACAAAGTTAGAGGTGGAGGTGAGGTCCTTAAACATGATTTCCGAGAACTAGGGGCCAAGATAAAAGCAAGGACCTCCAGGGTAGTGTTTTCAGAAATACTACCGCAGCCACGTGCTAAGCCAGGGAGACAGCGGGAGCTTAGGAGCATTAATGCGTGGCTAAGAGAGTGGTGTAAGGAAGAAGGGTTTGGGTTTATTGAGAACTGGGCAGACTTTGCTGTCGGCTACAGGCTCTTTAGTAGGGATGGGTTGCACCTCACTGATGGTGGTGCAGCTGTTTTAGGGGAGAAGATGGCTAGAGGGTTGGAGGAGATTTTAAACTAGGTTTGGGGGGGGAGGGTATTAGCAGTCTCACTGGGATAGATTGTCCAGGAGGAAAGCAGGGTGTAGATAGGCCAGTGGTGGGTGGAAAGGGGGGTGGGGCTAGCATAGGGGATAGGGAGGAATGTGTATCAAAGTGTACGAATAAATTACAGGATCATAATCTAAAATGTATGTTTGCAAATGCGAGAAGCCTGGCTGACAAAATGGGTGAATTGGAAATGATGGCATTGAATGAAAAGTATGATGTAATAGGTATAGCAGAAACGTGGTTGAACAGTTCTCACGACTGGGCTGTAAATATAGAAGGATATGCCTTGTTTAGGCAGGACAGAAAAAAAAGGAAAGGGGGAGGAGTATGTGTATATGTTAAAAAAGAATTGAAGCCAAATTTAAAAGAAGAGATAACTGGTGATATGGATGATAAAGTGGAGGCAATATGGGTGGAATTAGGCAACAGGAAAGGGGGTAATGTCATATTTGGTGTCTGCTATAAGCCGCCAAATGCTAGCAGAGAGGAGGTGAGTCAACTTCATATGCAGTTGGCAAGGGCTGCAAGTTTGGGGAGTGTGCTCATTATGGGGGACTTCAATTACCCTGACATTGATTGGTGTGGTGGAACTGCCATCACAGAAAAAGGCGATGAGTTCCTGAATTTGCTGCAGGATAATTTTCTCTCACAGGTGGTTGAGGTTCCTACTAGAAAAGGAGCTCTGTTGGATCTGGTAATATCTAACATTGTGGAGCGCATTATAGATATAAAGGTAACTGGAGGCTTAGGGAATAGTGACCATGAAATAGTGGCATTTGGACTTTGTTATCGAAAGGAAAAGTGTGCTGGGTTAACAAAGACATTTAATTTCAGGAAAGCAAATTTTCCCAGGTTAAAAGCAGCTCTTCAGAATGTCAACTGGGATAATGTATTATCAGGTAAAGGTACTGAACAGAAGTGGACTGTGTTCAAGGGGATTTTAAGCCAGTTCACATCTAAATTTATACCCTTGGGAAATAAATGTAAAAAAAATAAATCCGCGCCCATGTGGCTGAATTCTGATGTAAAGAGGCAAATGGTAAGGAAGAAAAAGGCATTTAAAACCTTTAAGGCCGAGGGAACGGAAAGGGCCTTTAGGGAGTATAAAAACTGTAACAAGGAGTGTAAGAAAGCAATCAAACTAGCTAAAATTAATAATGAAGTTAGGATAGCTGAAGAAAGCATCACTAAGCCTAAACATTTTTTTAAGTATATTAATAGTAAGAAGATGAGGACTGAGAATGTGGCACCATTAATTAATGGGGATAAGTTAGTTACGGAGGATGGCGATAAAGCAAATGTCTTGAATAATTTTTTTTCCTCTGTATACACTATAGAAGATCCAAGTACAGATATCATAGAGTATAGTAGCAATAAAGGTATACAAGATTCAAGTTCACTTTGGTTAACCGAGGATATGGTACAGAAAGAACTAAATAAGGTTAATATTAGTAAATCTCCTGGACCGGATAAAATACATCCAGGGTACTTAGGGAGCTAAGTTCAGTTTTATCTAGGCCATTGTTTCTAATTTTTGCTGATTCCCTCATGTCCGGTGGTGTGCCTCTGGATTGGAAAAAGGCTGATTTTTATTCCAATATTCAAAAGGGTAGTCGTTCACAGCCGGGTAATTACAGCCTGTAAGTTTACACTTCAGTGGTGGAGATCCTGGAAAGTTTATAAGGGATCATGTTCTAGAGTATGTTTCAAGGACTGACATTATAAGAGTAACCAGCATGGATTTAGGAGGAATAGATCTTGTCAAACTAACTTGCTTGGCTTTTATGAGGAAGTAAGTAGAAATTTAACTCTGGTATAGCATTAGATGTAGTTTACTTGGATTTTGCAAAGGCTTTTGATACAGTCCCCATAGGCGACTAATGAATAAGCTAAGGTCTGTTGGTCTGGGGAGTCACATTTGTACATGGATAGAAATTGGTTAAGAATAGGATGCGAGAGTAGTTGTTAATGGGGCTTCATCATATGGACTAAAGTGCTAAGTGGGGTGCCACAGGTTCTGTGTTGGGGCCGCTTCTATTTAATCTATTTATTAATGATTTGGAAGTGGGTATTGTCAGCAAGGTTTCTGTGTTTGCTGACGAACAAAACTTTGTCGACCTTAAAAACTTCAGAGGATGTGCAATCGTTGCAAGGGGATCTAGATAGATTTTCACATTGGGCTGAAGTGGCAGATGAAATTCAATGTTGATAAATGTAAGGTGATGCATTTTGGACTTAAAATACTTGTGCTACTTAACTATAAATGCTCTGTGTTAAGTGAATCCCTGTTGGAAAGGGATCTTGGAGTTTTGGGGATAACAAACTTAAAGGTAGCAAGCTGCCAGGCGGCAACAGCCAGAGCCAGCATGGTATTGTCTTGTAAAAGCGAGGTATGGATTCAAGGGGAAAATGTAATTCTCCCTCTTTACAAAGCATTGGTAAGGCCTCATTTGGAATATGCAGTGCAATTTTGGAATCCTGTGTACAAAAAGGACATCTTTGAAATGGAAAGGGTTCAGAGAAGGGCAACTAAATTAATAAGGGGATTGGGGGAGCTTGAATATGAAGAGACTGGAAAGTTACAATTATGTACGCTGGAGAAAAGGCGCTTGCGTGGGGATATGATTACTGTGTATAAATACTTAACGGGCCATACAATAAACTACTGGGGCATTGTCACCAGAGAACATGTCAAAGGACACGAGGACATCCCTTAAACTTGAAGAAAAAAGGTTTAGGCTTCAAGCTCGGAAAGGGTTTTTCACTGTGAGAACGGTAAGGCTATGGAACTGTCTCCAGTGGACGTTGTAATGGCAGGTTCATTGGTCATGTTTCAAAAAAAAGCTGGATGAGTTTCTGCAAACAAGGAATGTTGCAAGTACTGTTATTGATACAAAGAGAGTTGATCCAGGGAAATTTCCGATTGCCACTTGGAGTCAGGAGGAATTTTTTCCCCCTTCTAAATTTGGTGGGGGTTTTTTTGCCTTCCTCTGGATCAACAGTTAGGCAGGAAATGAGGATATTGCTAGATGGGTTGGACTGGATGGACGTATGTCTTTATTCAACCTCAAATACTATACTATACTATACTATACCCCATCAAATGGATCAGATTAAAAATAGGTTTGGCAATTGGGCCTGGTAGAGCTACTGAGTCTAATTGGGGAATTCCATCTGCAGGTACAAGGACAGGAGGATTTAAATCAATACTATACTTACTATATATCTCCTGTACTGTTATCTCTCCTTTGACTGTTTGGGGGTTATGTTTAGTGGGGTTCATTTACTTCTACCACTAAATTAAGATATACATATATCTCAGCGAGACCTCTATATGGGGTGTTCAGAATCCTCTAGTTTGTACCATAGAGACCAGGTGATACTATTTCTATACTGACAGCTACCACTCTTACTATAGCCTTACTGAGCCTTTGAACATGTTGGGATGTAGTTTCTTAGATTTTAATGGTGTGTTGTTATGGTTAGCATTTTATTTTGCACTACATCACTTTACTATGCACGTTGGCACTGTAGTGCAGTGATGATATTTGTATTTATGTATTTACTACTAGCCTATTGTTCCCCTCCTTTTTGAGCCTTGCTTCTGGTGTACCTATGAATAAATTTTGGAAATGAGAGTGCCATGACTTCTGTCGTTTCTCTGTGATTTATATGTATTTACTTATAGTCATTGAGCATCTCATATACATATATTACTTACTTGATGACCGGCCCTGTAGAGTACGGTACTAATGCCCCTACATCTTTGTGTTACATTGAATTATACTTTCTTCTTGTGTTTATCTCTGTCATATATGGTGTAGTGTTATACTTCTGGTTTTTATGATTCCCAGTTTTGGAATTGGGTTTTAGTAAAGGGTTTACTTAATTCCAATCTTTTGATTTGTTTTTTGTTTTTGTGGAGATTTCTTTAAACTGTTGTTGTTCTCAGGATGATTTTCACAGATTCTCTATTTCTTGAGCAAGCCAGTGGCTGATTCTACTGAGCTTGCTGTGTGGAAAGTTTCTCCATATTTAATGATAAGGCCTAGTGGAAATCCCCATGAGTACTGTATTTTCCTTACTCTCAAGAGGTTTGTTATATCTGTAAATTGCCTTCTCTGGGCGATGGTATGTGGGGCCAGATCGGCCAGAAATGTTAGTTTTTGGTATTCCAATGGTATTGATGTGGGATTTCTCATTTCTATTACTAGTCTGTCTTTTAATTGAAAGATCAAAGACTTAATATGTCTCATGGAGCTTGTGTTGGAGCATATTTAGATTTTGGTAGTCTATGTATACGATCCACCACCAAATCCAGTTCTGTAGCATCTGGTAGAAGTGCTTTAAATAAGTTTTGGGTGTATTCCAGTTGGTTGTTTTTTTTACCAGTTCCGGTACACCTCTCGTTTTTAGATTATTTCTATGTGATCTATTCTCTGGATCTGTCACTTTATTTTTGAGTTCTGTTACAGTGTCGGATAGTTGGTTGTGGGAATCCACCAGGTCATTATATGATTCCACATATTGTTCAAATTTGTTTTCTATATGGCTTGGTTCTTCTCCAATATCTGATATATCTTTTTTAAGATCATTTATTAGTATGGAGAAGTCAGCTATTAATACTATCGGGGAGATACAATATCGCAGGCTCGCGTTACTTACCTTAGCCCGATCCCGCGATACAATAACCGATGTAAACGAGATTACGTCAGTTATTGCATCACGTGATCAGGCTAAGGTAAGAGCGTGGGTTTAACGCCTCCTACACAGTACCGTTAAGTGGCGCGCTACTATGTAGCGCAAAACTTAACGGTAGGAGTTTTGCATCTATAGCACGGCGCTATTTCCAAAAACATTTGGAAATAGCGCTGTGCTCTAAAAATCCGTCTAAAACCCACGTTAACCCGAAATTTCTTCGGGTTAACGTGAGTTTTAGACGGAAAAGCCCTATATTGAATCTCCCCCTTTATGTTGTGAAGTAAATAGTTCTTTTAGAGTTGATATTGTTATGGTTTTGTCATGCTTGGGAAACCTATTGAAACAGTCATTAGTATATTTCCCTTCTTTTATAGTATTTAATGTTTCTTCAGCTATATCCTCTTGTTCCACCACCTCAGGTGCGGAGGATTGTGGGCTGTCTGCTATATATGACATGTCTGTTTTTTGTGCTTTTGTAGGGCCTTGTGGATCTTTTTTATATGGTATGTTTTTGGTATGTTGGTTAAAGTTACTGACCTTGTTGTTTTCCTTCATATTTCCAGGTGTCAGAAGCTCTATGGGGTCCGGTATTGGAATTGACTGAGACATGCGGCTGTCAGCTTGCGCGCCGGGGCCATCTTGGATTGTTTTCCCGGGCCTCTCTCCCATGGCGAAGTATGAGGTAAGTTTTTTGGGTCTTGATTTGTGTTTCTCGGCTTTCCCTCTGGCCATCTTGTTCTCTGTGCTTTCTTACTTGTTTGTGTTCGGCGGTTTGGTTTTTTTGGGCTGATTGTCACGTCTTTTTAGTACGGAGGACTCCAGAGCTCAGATCAGCAGCATCTGGTCTCTTTCCTTGCAAGCCACACCCCAAAATATATTTTTATAATATAAGGGATATACATGCATATGTGTGTGTGTGTATATGTATATTTACAGCTTTAATGAAAGTTCATATAATTAAAACATTTTCATTAAAAAAATCATTGTTTAAAAAAAAATTAAAAAATTAAAATGCATAATTTAAAAGGGTCATTCCCCTCTGCAACAAAAAAAACATTGCTAGAAACCCCAAACACGTAAGTAATGATAAGCTGAAACCCATATATAGTAAAATCAGTTTTAAAAAAAACTTGTGTTGGCCATACACTAGATGTTTCACAGATTCGACTCTTGGTCGGTGAATCTTAAGTAAAGAGAGTATTTGCCAGCTTACTGTATTTCCTTTAGACATTTCCTACCTGGACGATTAATTTTGTGATTGGAAGTCAATTAAAAAAAGGATTGGGCTGGGCGGTTCTACAGACTTCACATGAAAGTCAGAAATTCCTAATGAGTGGGTACCTTAAACCGGACAAACAGTAGTACAATCCAGGAATAATCAAGCAGTGTATTTATCATGGGGCATCTGGTTATTGTGGCCATACAATAAACAGTCTGGGGCATTTTCACTAATACAACATGTCAGGACACGCGCACAGGGATTTTATTTCCTTCTTCATAATTCTTTTTTTGCCTTCTTCTGGATCAACAGTTAGGCTGGAAATGTGGGTATTGCTGAGTAGGTTGGACTGGATGGACGTATGTCTTTATTCAACCTCAAATACTATGTTATGCTTTACTATACTACCAGGGGCGTAACTGCAGGGGCTTGTTCCCCCCCGAAATTTGGAGGCCAGGCCCCTGACCCACCCCCTCCCCTGAGGTCCACGATCAGATGTTTTAAAACAGCTGATCGTGCATATGAAGGAACCGTACGTACAATCAGCTGTTTAAAGACCATGCCTGAACTTCCGGTTCGGTTCCAGGCTTTTAAACAGCTGAGCTACAAGGGTTTAGGCAGGCCCTCCTATCCACAGTCCGGGCCCCCACTGTGTACTACCATCTCCTTCCATAATAACTTTGAGTTATGGTTTGTACCGTGTTAGCCATAAGTAAGAGAAGAGAAGTAGAGCTGTGATACCTTTTATTGGCTAACTAAATAAAAAAATTAATAAGCTTTTGGGAGTCCTAAGCCCCCTTCATCAGGCTGGATGTTACAAAAGAAACTGAGAAATCACAAATGTATATACCCTGAGAGTCTATATCTGTACCTGGTCATCTGTTCAATTTGTTTGATGTTTACTGTCCCAATGTGTATAAAAGTTTGTGATTTCTCAGTTTCTTTTGTAACATCCAGCCTGATGAAGGAGGCTTAGGACTCCCGAAATCTAGCTTAAACTTTTTAATTTAGTTTGATTGAATTTTGTTGAAGTTCTCCAACGGTCAAGTCGGAGAGCTTCAACAAAAGAAAATCAGTGGCCAGAAAGAGCAAAATCCTGGACTTTTCCACAAAATGTATACATATTTATTGCTACATATTAATATTTTTATTGATATTACAGTAAATGGGATCCAGAGCATTATTTAAAGGAACACTAAACTTAAAAAAACAAGTACTTGGCATCCGTTTCTATTATTCACAGGGAGGTGCGAACGCTTATTCCCACTTCCCTGTGAATAATAGTTTGCTCAGGGGACTTGGAACTTACCTTACCACTCTCCTCTCGCAAGCCGCTCCTGCATCTAACAGCTTTTCTGTCCCTATCGCGCACCCTATCTTTTGTATTGGCGCGCATGCGCCTAAGATAGTGCGCACGGTTGGGACAGAGCGACTGTCAGTGAAGGAGAGGCTTGCCAGTGGAGCGGCAGTAGGGTAAGTTCCAGGTCCCCTGAGCAAACTATTATTCACAGGGAAGTGGGAATAAGCGTTCTCACCTCCCTGTGAATAATAGAAACAGATATAGCAGTATATAACACACACACAGACTAGAGAATTATTATTTTTTCAAAGTATTTGGCAGAACCCGAGTTTCTTTTGAGCACAAAAAAAAAAATAACTTGGCAAAATAAACAAAAAAACAAAGAAAAAACACTACAATCTGTAACTTATTTGTGAAATACAGTTTGCACGGATATACAAAATATTTCCACCATAAAAGAAAACACATTCATAATATCTTGTTTTCATTTTACTTTAATAACGGGCCCATTTTAACATACAACAAACTGACATTTGACTTTGAGCTTCATTTGGTCTATTTTTAGCTATTCTAATAAAAAGAAAGACGTTTTTCTTAAGGAGAATACAAAATCATGTTTTTGTTTGAGAACTACAACTCCCAACATGCCATAAAACTGGCAAAAGGATGCTAGAAATTGCAGATGTAGCTTGTTAGGTAGGTTACTTTTCCCTGACATGGTGGAAGGTTTAAAACCACATCAACTGTTTTTGATTGAAAAACTTAAAATAATTATTTTACAGAAGAAATGAAAAATGTGCAATTGTACACCTGATTGATTTAATGAAAATGACATCAGTCAAGTGAGATTTGCGGTACAATGTTCTATGGCAGTTTTACATTGTTCTGTTCACCTATAAAAATTAACAGGAAACAAGCAACAAACTGGAATGGGAATAATTTGTTTCAGGCTGCAACCACCACCCCCACCCCACTTGTTACTTGCAGATAACACAAGTTTTATACAGTCTACACATTATATTTCATCCTTTGGTTGTCACACTTGTCATGCATTGGCAAGACGTAATAAGATTTGATGTGTCACAAACATCAAAACGGTATAAGCAGAAGTTTCTACCTTCAGACTGCTTCCGAACAGGATTATAATTTGTTGTAGTGTTGCCAGCTTTAAGTTAGACATATAAGGATCAATAGCACCCAATCAAATAATGTTTAGCCAACTTTACTTTTTAAATAAAAAAAAAAAAAAAGACATTAAGATTTTGGCAAGTAAATATCTGTGCTAGGCTTTGCATGATAGTTGCGGATATAAAAATGTACCCCATGGTTGCCATTAGGGTTGAAATAAGGTCAAACACAGAGCTGGGGTGATGGCCCCTACAGGTTCAACCATAACTGCAATCCCATATGGTTGCAGCAACTGCAATGTAGGACATTGCAAACAATGGTCTGCTTCTAAAGTTGTGTAGGGCACTGCTCAGCAGCCCTAATGCCTCCCTCCCCCCCTAACATGTTTGGCCAAACTACATTACTGGCCAATATTTAAAGTAATTTGGTGGCTCAGCATACCCCCAGTAAGATGAAAGTGTTTCTAGAGATCTGCTGCATGATGTGCTGACACTAACTGTAGGTTGGGAAGGTCCATCATTTTAGTTTTCTTAACAGGTTTTTTCACCAGTTGTATTGCAGAGGGGATATGTGGTTGGGGAATTAGAATGCTCCCATTCCCCTTGAGAAAATGATTTCAGCATCAAATACAATGATCATCCATCTTTGGAAAGATTAATTTAAGGCATCCTATCTGCCCAACCACCTATTTTTTAAACATACTCTTTTTATTTTACATGACGGAGGACAAATATGTGAAAAGCTGCAAGGGGAAAGACTTTTGGCTTCTTTTATTATTAACATGTCAAGGTAACAGCACTGCAGAAGTTACATAATAAAATAAAATGACATGTAAATAGCACTGATGGTTTTTCCAAATTAGGAAACAAAATAATATTTAGATACTTATAATTTGTAGAAAAAGAAGGCAATAGGGCAACATAAGCTTTAAGGTTTAAACAATCTACATGAAAGTCTCTATTTAACCTCGAAGGTGCAAAGTTGGAGAGGTTAATGTTTAGCATAGTAAAGCCAGACCCCTGGTGCTTAGGGGCATATAGAAAACCCACCCGTGCAAATTACTATCAAATAAAATCTCTTTAAAAAACAAAATACAGGGGCCTGTGAAGAGGAATGATCATATCCACTGTAGGCACTTCTGTCGCAGGTTATTCTGAGATATCTAGGAGCAAAATATAAACAGAATTTAAAAGTTGGTTTGTTTTAATACATATGACTATTAAAACCACAGTATGGGATGAAAAGGAGAGTATTTGCTTTGATGGCAACTGCAAATTACTGCCCAATATGGCAGGATCCTTGTTGTTAGTTATTTTCACTTTCTTACTCAACTATCTGCTGTACAGCCTAACTTTATTTATTTAAACCCCAACTATCTACTGTTCAGCCTAATTATTATACCTAAGTATCTTCTGTTCAGACTTATTATATTCATATTAAAGTCTCAACTATCTTCTGCTCAGCCTAGTTATATTCAGGTTGGATCAGAATCTGGTCTGCTTGAAAGTCTGTTTAATTTCAGGAGCGGGTTGGGTATGACTACTTCCAGTTCGGCTGGGGTGTGGTTATAGAACCCACCAGCAAAGCAATTACAGGTAGCTGTACTGCTGATCTGTTTAATTCTGGGTGTGGGTAACAGTTTTACGCTTGAGGGTCAGGCGGTGGTCTCAAAAATTATACTAATTATACTCTAATCTGAAGCAAGTGATTGCCCCGCTGAAAAACAACTGAGCCCAACAAGATTTTGATTGGAAATAAATGAAAAAGCAGCCATTATGGGCCAAGTCTGCCATGTCTAAAGATGTTCCTGTGCAAATATAACATAGCTTGCAGTTCATTAAAAAAGGTGTATGGCAAATGTTGTCAGATGATGTTTTAAGTATTTCATTAAATAGAAAGGTACCTTACATGAAAGGGTTTATGCCATCATATGGTTATCATGGTATGGCATTCTGCCTCCGTGTTCACTGTAACCATCTCCGTATTCTGGGTCCATTTCTCCTCCAAGAGGTTCCAATGGGATATCTTCAGTGAACATGCGGTAATTATCCATTTCTGCAGAGCCAGGAGCAAACAAATTACATTTAAAATGCAAACCTTTATCTGCTGAAAAACTAAAAGGGCAAACCTTCAATGGAGCTATTTCCTTTCTACCCTCTGTACTTTTATAGATTCACTCTAGTCAGACCAAGAAAATAATAATATATATTGACAAATGTTTTTGGCAATGATTGAACACTTTGGCCAGTTCGGTATATCCCATATCATTATGGCTTACTAAGAAGTGGTGCTGTGATGATTCATTCACACTAGGGAGGTTTTGGTGTAATAAAATGTGTTGAAATTGCATTAAAACAATATAATCAATATCTTTCACACCTATAAGCTGTGATGCAGTGCATTCAATTTCAATCCAATGTGATGGTTCTGATAGGCAAAATTGGAGGTGCTCTATCCACAACCTGTGCCACTGCAGGTAAGTTTAATTAGATACATATAGTTCATAGGAAGGCACACTCCATATAGTATTTAAATAATACTCATTTATTAGTGCTGAAAAACAATAAATGCCAAAATACACACAACGTTTCGGGGGGTCCAACCCCCTTCCTCAGGCAGTGCATTGCCTACAGCAGTTTGCTGCGTTAACGCATAGCGGAGCAATTGAAATCAATGGACACCACTATACGATAATGCAGGAGGAACTTTGCACAACATCGCAAGTGATATGTGCCTTACAACTTTATTGGCTATAGTGTGAACGTAGACTAAGACGGACATCAATTCACTCACCTTCAGGGTAAGGATCATTCAATGGAATCATACTCTGTGCCTGAAAAATAAAAAACGGAAATAAATAAAATTACAGGTAGATATATTCAAATTGAACAACGGAAATGTCAATGCCATAGTCTTGCCTGGCATTTACATATAGATACTTACTGCTTCCCAGGCAGCAGGATCCTGGCGGAAGATGGCGTTGGTAAGTTCCACCGATACACGCTTCCTGTAATCTGCATTCTTATCCTCAGATATGCGGAAAAGGACAGCAGCAGCATATGTAGCTATAATGGAATAAGATAGCTATAACCATGTGGTATTATAGATGTAACTACAACACTGTGATCACCTTAAAGGGTCATTATACTCACTGAAACAACTTTGTATAATCGGAAAGTACAATGTTGGGGTAGTAAAATGATGTTACTTACATGTGTGTCTGTGCCTGCTTTGTTAGTGAATTTTAAATGTTTAATAACTGCTCCTAACTGCCCTCCCCCTCCCTTGTCACTGCCCACTTGTAATACCAGCTGACACTGGGTGCATTCATACACATTCTGCAGAACCTTCACAATCTGACACTATACAGCTCATTAACATATCTTCCAGACACTGCTGATATTGGATGGGTGAGTGGGGCTGCTGCTGTGTTAGACACTTTCTCCCTCTCTTCTAACAGGCAGTATAGTATAGTATAGTATTTGAGGTTGAATAAAGACATACGTCCATCCAGTCCAACCCATCTAGCAATATCCTCATTTCCTGCCTAACTGTTGATCCAGAGGAAAGCAAAAAAAACCCACCAAATTTATAAAGGGGGAAAAAATTCCTTCCTGACTCCAAGTGGCAATCGGAAATTTCCCTGGATCAACTCTACTTTATGTATCAATACCAGTAACTTGTAACATTCCTTGTTTGCAGAAACTCATCCAGCTTTTTTTTGAAACTGACCAATGAACCTGCCATTACAATGTCCACTGGAAGACAGTTCCATAGCTTTACCGTTCTCACAGTGAAAAACCCTTTCCGAGCTTGAAGCCTAAACCTTTTTTCTTCAAGTCTTAAGGGATGTCCTCGTCTCCTTTGACATGTTCTATTGGTGAACAATGCCCCAGATAGTTTATTGTATGGCCCGTTAATGTATTTATACACAGTAATCATATCCCCACGCAAGCGCCTTTTCTCCAGCGTACATAATTGTAACTTTTCCAGTCTCTCTTCATATTCAAGCTCCCCCAATCCCCTTATTAATTTAGTTGCCCTTCTCTGAACCCTTTCCATTTCAAAGATGTCCTTTTTGTACACAGGATTCCAAAATTGCACTGCACATTCAAAATGAGGCCTTACCAATGCTTTGTAAAGAGGGAAGGAAAATGTGAACGACTACCCTTTTTGAATATTGGAATAACAGCCTTTTTCCAATCCAGTGGCACACCACCGGACATGAGGGAATCAGCAAAAATAAGAAACAATGGCCTAGATAAAACTGAACTTAGCTCCTTAAGTACCTGAGGATGTATTTTATCTGGTCCAGGAGATTTATTAATATTAACCTTATTTAGTTCTTTCTGTACCATATCCAAGTAGACATGCTGATAATAATGGGGGGGGGAGGGGGGCTGCTGCTGCTGTGAGACACTTCTCACAAGCAAGCAAACATGCTGGGGGGGCTCCTGTAAGTGACATCTTGTGGCACACTACTGCAGCAGACCTGGCTTGTATGTCTCCCCCTCTCATTGGTGTCTGCGTATTTATACTACCAAACACCTTGGAATACCTAGATAGATAGATAGCTAGAGACAGATAGACAGACACATAGATACAGACAGACAGGTAGACAGATAAATATATATATATATAATAGATAGATAGAAAGACAGATAATAGATATATCGATTTATATTTAATAGACAGACCGATAGAGAGATCAGACAGACAGATAGATAGACAGATAGTCAGGAGACCAATATGATTAATCAGCTCATTATATCTGGGGTTGTATTTATAAATGTTTTGACATGTTTGGGGAGATTCTAGTAAGAGGTCACTGCACAAATTAATACACCTGGTTTGAGCGACAGGTCTTTCCCTGTACATGCTGCTATTTAAAACAAAGATTTCTGAGAATCTACCGCTCGGATTTCTAATCTGAAAAATGTGTTGGAGCAGTGGACCTTTACACTATCTAAAAGGTATCATTTATGAAAATTCGATTTTTGGAAGTATAGAAACCCTTTAACACCTCACATTATGTTGTAATAATAAATCCATTATTCCTGTAAGACTATTGATCAGTTGTACATGGATTCTCCCTCACCCGTTCCTTCATTGCGAGAGTGTAGCAACTCCATAAGTGGGGCTGAAGCTCCCTCTGCATCAATAGTTTCTGCTGCTTCTTTATCCTGGGCCAGCTCACAAAGCACGCCTGCAGCCACCCTCTGGATGTTCTCCACTGGAGAATACAGGAGCTGCAAGTATAATAAAATATAAATAAATTTAGACTGTAGTCTTTCTAATGTCACCCGATATATTACCTAGATGTGCCATAGGCAAAGTTTTATTGCTCCAAACAAAATTTTGTAACATTTTAAAAGGAACACTAAATACGTTTTTTTAAAGTATATGCCATCTGTTTCTATTATTCACAGGGAGGTGAGAACGCTTATTCCCACCTCCCTGTTAATAATAGAAATGGATGGCATATACTTTAAAAAAACAGATTTAGGTGGGTTTTGTGTTCCATTAAAATAATTAGGAGGCAAATATTATGCTGCCCTTTTGTTCTGCCAGAATGGAAATACCTTAAACCAACACAATTGTGATGTATAGTATACCGCAGTATTTGAGGTTGACTGAAGACAAACGTCCATCCAGTCCAACCTACTCAGCAATTCCCACATTTCCTCCCTAACTGTTGATCCAGAGGAAAGCAAAAAAAAACAAAAAAACAAGAGAACTAACAGCTTCAGTAACAGAGATTTGCTAGTCCAATGACTTATTTTACTCCTATAAATAACAACAAACATAGTTCTCAGCTAACTGTTTCTGGCTGTGGGCAATTTGTCTCCCATAAACACATTCACATGAACATCTATTTAAATTGCTTTGTAGCACAAAAGCTAGATAAAGTCTCCTTTTAGATATGGAGCAGATTACTGGACAAATAGCTGCAATGATGATTAATTAATGAGAGACAGCATGTACCTAAAGGCTCCTAAATCAATCTTGAGTCTGGTATATTAATGATAGAGTCATCTAGAGCTAAGACTCAAAAGACCATTAACCCATTGCAATATACATTATTGCAATGGGCTAATCATCATGTTATTATCAATTGTCTTTTTATTTTATTCCTAACAAAAGATACACCAGTTTTAATCCAATAAAATCTTTTTTTTTCTAAACATTTTTTATTTATTAACACAGGTTAAGAATAAACAGTACATTTACATTGTGTACATAGTATTCAAAGCCAGTTTTATTATGCCCATTCTCAGTCCTGAGTGTTTAATACAATAGAATACAATTAACATTAACATTAAGGGAGATTCTTCCTACTTCATTTGCATATTTTATAACTGTATATACACATGTGCACATTTATACTTTGGTTTGATATAGTATTTAATTCTTAATTAAAACGTATAACATAAGGCCCCTGGTGATTTTCACCAGTGGGTCTAAACAACCAGGTTACCTGGAAGGTTCGGGCGTGCACTTAATGCTGTTTCTGCAAGGACAGAAACCAGATGCAGGCCTGGAGCCCTCCGGCACCATTTACATAGTTGACTCTCATAGTCTTTCTGTTGGTTTTAGGGTTGACATTACAATCTGTGTCTCAGTATTTCGATATATTGCATTTGCACAGATTACCTCAGGTTTTACGTATTTATTAAAATCCTTTCCAAATTGTATTTGACCCAATGCAGATGGTTGCAAATATATTAGGGGTGAGTTGTATTCTCGCAGCTTAGAGTGGGTTTTTGATATGGAATCCTCCGTATTTGTGTGTCTCCTATAACTGCAGTTATAATGTCCTTACCTGGCACTTAACATCTGCATGTTACCACTTTAGGGTGGGTTTGCGTATGAACTGTTGTTGGGCTATTGCTTTATTGCATATTTATGGGGTAGTGCTCTGGAGTTTGAGGTTGTTAAGCATCTGCATTGGGTATATATTTACCTTTTAACGAACCACTTCTACTATGTAATAAAGCAAAGATCATTTAAATTGTAATAACATATATATCTCAGCAGCATTTAACATACCACATATAGGTCCTGTCTATACAATTGTATGCATTATAGGCATCATGTTATCATGGGGCACCTTTTATGATAGGGGAGATTACCTATTGCTTTCAACAGTCCTATGGGTTCGGGAGTATTATGATTCATGTAGTAGGCAATGTCCCTGTTACAGTCTGTAGATCTCATGGCCATCTGGTCCATTTCTTGGGCCATTGTTGGGCACGTTAACCACCTGGTTCCAGAGAGGAGGATTGGGGAAACAAAGATGGGTAAGGGCCTTTGCAGCATTATGCACATTAGCAGTTGTGCCTCTGGTTTAGTGCCCTTTCCAGTGGTTGGTATCGCAGTTTAATCGGGTGTATTAGAGGCTAGCGTGAGTGGGTTTGAGTTCAAATCCGTGTCTGATTTAATTGGGTATGAATGATCACATTCCAGTACTTACAGTTAGGTGGTGAAGTTTGAAGTCCGATGTATATGTGTTGTCCATGGGTAGTGGTTAGAGTTTGGTCCCTTGTGTAGTGCCACGGAAGTCGGTAGTCTCCCGGTGTGAGGGTTGGTCTCTCTCCATGCTGGTGCCGTGGGTTATTGGTTCAGCGATGCGGTATTTGTAGGGATAATTAACCGCTTCTTGGCGAAGTTTGAATATTCCTTTAGTTGTGTGGGATGAGGTGACTCCGTATGAGTTTTAGTTTAGTTCCTAGAGAGGGGGGTCGGAGGTTCAGATCTTGAAAATTAAGGGGCGGAGAGTTGGGGCACTTACAGTTTTACGCATGTTGAAAATTATGCCTCTGGTCTTGTGCCTCTTTCAGCAGCTGGGGTTATAAGTTGGTTTTGGAATGCCCGTGTATCAATATGAGTCTCTTTGTGTATCAGCGGGAGGCCAGCCACGTGCATGCCTCTGTGGGGGTTTCAATAAATCTGACGCGGTCTTCAGCTACTAGCCTGAGGCGCGCTGGGTACGCCATAGTGTACGCCAGACCAGCTGCTGCTAGTCGCTTTTTAATCTCCTGGAAGGTAGCCAATCCGCGTTTCAATTCTAAGGAGTAGTCTGGAAAAATTTTGATTATGTTATTATCATGGGAGAGATCTGCCGTTGTGCGCGCTTGTCCGAGTATCCAGTCTCTATCTTTGGCATTGAGGAGCCTGGCTATAAGTGGTCTGGACAGTGATTCGGGCACTGGGGCCTTGGCTGGTATCCTGTGAGCATGTTCAATAGTGAACTGTATAGATAGTTCCTCTGTCCCAAACTTGGTTTTAATCCAGGTTTCCAGGAACTGGGTTGGGTGCTGACCTTCTGACCCCTCCGCGAACCCGATGAACAGGTTTTGGCAGCGGGATCTGTTGTCTAGGTCGTCGAGTTTACCCTTTGTGGTCAACAGTTCCCGTTGTAGGGCAGCAAATTTATCAGGGATAGGTTGGATCTCATCTTCAATCGACGAGATTCTTGCTTCGGTCTCACCTACTCGGTGCTGGATTTTCTGCAGGTCTTGCCTGAGTAGGGATATGTCGGAAGCGCGTCTCCTCCAGCTGTTGTTGTACTTTGGTTAGTGTTGGTTCTTTCCCAGTAGCAGAGATGGGGAGTCCCTTGGGCGCTGGCTCACTAGCTGTTGTTCTTTTTTGAGGTGAAGGCGGCATTGCGGCCTGGTCTTTCCCTGCTCTGCTCCATGCAAACTGTTCAAGCTTTTTAGCTGTTTCCACCGACTTCTGACCTTTCAGTTTAGTCATTTGGGTATTTAGAGGTCTTTTAGGCTGTTGTGGTCAAGTTGTTATTGACTTTAGTTGCCAGGAATAGCCTCGGATAATTTAGTGGTGTCGGAGCTACTCCAAGGTGCGTGCTACTCCATCCAGCTCCAGACTCCTCCCCCCAAATCCAATAAAATCTTTACTTTCAGGAAGACCTCCCCCTTTTCATAACTCCCCCTCCCACTAGCAGTAACTGATGGCTTCTCTAACTAAAACGCTTTTATGTTATCTTAAACTGACAGGCTTGTGAGTGCTGTAAAAGTCTTACCCATATGACTTTTACAGCAAATGCACAGTGTCCATATGCATTTCAGAGCCTGCAATATTCATCTATCAGAGCATAATAAAGGAGGATAGCACCAATATTATAATCATCCCTCGTGTGTCTTACTCTAAAATATGAGTAGTGCAGGGGGACCACACAAACGGGGTTAATTCAAAAAGTCTGGCCCATATCACCCAGCCCTCAAATATACATCCAAACACGAGTCTCAATAAATGGATACTACTGGCTTAATGTAGAAACACTAGAAACACCCTAGAAACACAATTGCCTTTATTGATCACAATCAAAATATTCATCTATCAGTCTATCATCTATTGGATATCTGATAGGATTGATTAACTATATTGCATGTGAATCTCGTATATTGGAAAACAAACAGCAGACAGATTGTAATCAACCAGTTGCGTCCTCAGTCGTTTCCTAACAATCTAATTTCTTTAGTGAGTGTACAACTATACATATTGAATAATGTGCACGACTGATCAAAATTGTCCAAACTTAATTAAAAATAATTCAAAGGGACAAAATATCTTACACGTGTGTACATTATTTACCGTATTTACTTGAATATAAGCTGAGGTTTTTAGATTTTAAAATTAGCTTAAAAAGCTAACCTCGGCTTATACTCAGGTCAAAGTAGCTTTACAGTGAAGGAGGAGCTTTACATTTTTCAGGTAAAAACAAGTACCTCGGCTTATACTAGGGCCAACTTATATTCAAGTATTTATGGTAATCAATTGTACCACTTGGCAGAGAATTAGCTACAATCCAGTTTAGATGCAGGGGTCTCTCTCTAATGAGGCAAAATGCTCAGGGTGGCACCCCTGCTAAATATCAGAGTGGTGGCAGGCAGAGCTCCCTTTTTTTTGTAGAAAAGTGGCAGGCAGAGCAGAAGGAGAATAAAACTGCAGGTTCAGAGCGTGTGCACACTCGCAGAGCCGTGGTTTTCCCCTCTTAGCCTTGCACTAACTGCCGCCTTCATACAGGCCCTGCACTAATAGTCATAGGGTAAGAAGGGCAATTATCTGTGTGTGCAGAGCTGGGCACATTTTATTTTCAACATAGTTTTGATGATCTGGGCATTAGGGCATGTTATATGTACCAGTCTGTGTGATCTGAGCATTAGGGCATCTTATATGTGCGATCTGGGCATTGGGGCATGTTATATGTACCTATCTGTGGAAGGCTTGCAAATTTTTTGGGAAAAACTGGAAGCCACGCACACCTAACCCTGGTTGCGGTGGCACACTTGATAGCGCCTAGTGGTACATAGGGGCAGCATAAACCCTAGAAACGCCCCTGTTTAGATGTATCAGCTGTTGGAAGTAGCCCTGTTCCACCATTGAGCCTTTGTACTGACCTGCACAAACAGTGGGATGGTATTGAGTTTAAAGATGTCCATGCGGTTCACAGGTTCCCTGGCAAGGATGTGTAGAGCACCAGTGCAACCTTCAACAATCTCTTCCATCCGGACTCCATCCTGGGGTACAAAATATATCCAGTTTAATAAAGAGAGAACAATCTAGACAGTGGAGCACCAATATACCCAAACTCACAATGGATTATTGGGACAACCTCGGATCAGTGCAGTCAGCCAACAACCGACTAACACAACTCTACATCTTCCAGCAGGCATACTCGTCAGATTTTAGTACTAAAAACAAAATGTCTGCAAACACTAAAAAAAACCCAAAAAACTTCACAAACATTCAAGGATAAAATGTATTTTAAATGTTAAAATTCAACTTTTGTTACATATATATTATATTCTGCCTTGAATGTCAGTACACTATTTTACAGAAACAGATAAATTTTTTTGGTAAACTTGCATTTTTAAAAAGAGAATATTTGAAGGTTCAGGCCTCATTATAATTGCAATCAATTCAATTATATTCCCTCGCAGATAACCCCCATTTAACCAATATCTTTTGAAAAGCAGCCATAGACGTATTATGGATTTTAATAGTAGTAAGCACACAAATGCAACCACAAACTATGTATTAAAGGAATAATTAACTCAGAATGTGAACTATTCCTTTACTGCATTAATTGAAGAATGGAAGTTTAAGGAGCTATGCCTTACTTCCTGTGCTTTAATTAATTTAGAAGGAGTTAAATTTACCATGTGCATGATCCACCGCCGACTCCACTGTCACGCCCTGACCACTTCCACATTCAGTGGCGTGGTACCCCATAGCGTGCATTAAAGCATTTCTGTCTATTCAATACAGGGTGACTTAAAGGGTAAATGTTCTATACTTCACATTTGAATGCAAAGGGAAAAACCACAAGCTTCTGAACATTGCCTGGATTGAATTATGCATTACTGTTAAGAGCTGTCTATATATTAAGAACAGTTCTATTTACCAAGATGTTTCTAATCTGTAGTACTAATGTACTATATTGAAATGAGAAAACAGGATCTCCAGGAGTAAATGTTCTGTCTGAAAGCCGACTGAAAAAGCTTTCCTTTATTAGACGCTAAATTCCATCATTAAATTGTTTGCTCAACAAGAAATGGGTAGGAGCATTTAAAACTACAAATACAATTACCAACAGACCTTGAGGATTTCACTTAAAATACTGGGCACCGCCGGTTGCAAAGTAGTAACATAGTAACATAGTAATTAAGGTTGAATAAAGACATACGTCCATCAAGTTCAACCTATTCACCCTCTTGTTTTTTTTTACCCTAACTAACAGTTGATCCAGAGGAAGGCTAAAAAAACCCAGCTAAAAAGGGGAAAAAATTCCTTCCTGTCTCCAAACGGCAATCGGAAAGTATCCCTGGATCAATCAGATCTATATGCATTAATACCAGTAATTCTCAATATTTTTTAGTTTTAGAAACTTATCCAGGCCTTTTTTAAATATATTCAATGAACTTGCCATTACCACTTCTGCTGGAAGCCTTTCCTAACCTGAAGATGAAACTTCTTTTCTTCCAACCTTAAAGGATGTCCACAAGTCCTCTGATATGATAGTAAACAATGCACCAGAGAGTTCATTGTATGGCCCATTAATATATTTGCATAGGGTTATCATTTCCCCACGCAAACATCGCTTCTCCAATGTAAACAGCCGTAACTTGTCTAATCTGCCTGCATATTCAAGCCCCTCCATTCCCCTTATTAATTTAGTTGCCCTTCTCTGAACTGCCTCAATTTCCAAGATGTCCCTTTTGTATATGGGATTCCAAAACTGCACTGCATATTTCAAATGAGGCCTTACCAGTGCCTTGTAAAGAGGGGGAATAATATTTTTCTCTCTTGAATCTATTCCCCTCTTTATACAAGACAATATCTTGCTAGCTCTAGTCGTTGCTACCTGGCATTGTTTGCTATAGCTAAGTCTGTTATCTACCAGAACCCCCAAATCTTTTTCCATTACAGATGCACTTAACAGAGTTATTTATGGTGTAGGTGGCACAGGGATTATTAAATCCCAAATGCATCACCTTACATTTATCAACATTGAATCTCATCTGCAATTCTGTTGCCCATTTTGATAATCTATCTAGGTCTGCTTGCAGCACTTGCACATCATTTGAAGTTTCCAAAGCTCTGCATAGTTTAGGGTCATCAGCAAACATGGAGACCTTGCTCTCAATGCCCCCTTTTAAGTCATTTATAAACAGATTAAACAGAAGTGGCCCCTGTACAGAACCCTGAGGCACTCCGCTTAGAACTTTAGCCCACATAGATCTAGCTCCATTAACCACCACTCTCTGTTTGCGATCCAATAACCAGTTCTCTATCCATGAACAAATGATTTCTTCAAGGCCAACAGTCCTCAGTTTATACATTAGTGGCCTATGTGGTACAGTATCAAAAGCTTTCGCAAAATCCAAATATACCACATCCACTGCTGTGCCTTCTTACTCGCTTCTTCATAAAAAACAATTAAATTGGTCTGGCATGATCTATTTCTCATAAATCCATGCTGACTACTACTAATAAAATGATCTCTGGAGACAAAGTCAAGGATATGATCCCGTAACAAAGTTTCAAGCACCTTACGTACCACTGATGTTAGGCTTACAGGTCTATAGTTTCCAGGCTGTGAACGACTACCTTTTTTGAATATTGGTATTACATTGGCTTTTTTCCAATTCAGCGGCACATCCCCAGACCAAAGCGAATCCGAAAAGATGATAAACAGTTGTCTAGATCGAACTGAACTAAGCTCTTTTAAAATCCGAGGATGCAATCCATCTGGTCCTGGGGCTTTATTGATATTAACTTTGTCTAATTGTTTCCGTACCATATCCTCTGTTAGCCAATGTGAATACTCTTCATTTCTTCCCTGCATATTATTACAATCCCTGCCGTAAGGACAAGGATTCTCAACAGTAAAAACCGATGTAAAAAAACAGTTTAGCAGATTAGCCTTTTTGGCATCCTCTACAACCACCTCCGCCCCATTATTTAATGGTCCCACATTCTCAGTCCTCATATTTTTACCATTTATATACTTAAAAAACATTTTGGGGTTGGACTTGCTTTGTTCGGCAATCCGTATTTCATTTTCTATTTTAGCTAGTTTAATTGCTTTCTTGCACTCTTTATTACAGCTTTTATACTCCCTGTAAGACTGTTCTGTTCCCTCCGTTTTCAAAATTTTAAAAGCCTTTTTCTTTTTTTCCATTTCCCTTTTTACCTGAACATTAAGCCATGCAGCAGTGGACCTAATTTTTTTACAATTGTTACCTAAAAGGTAAAATTAGCTTTCCTAAAGTTAATAGTTTTTGTTAACCAAGTGCACTTTAGTTTTTTGCAACCTATATTAAATGACACTATATCATGGTCACTATTCCCTAAGCTTCCCATTACCTTCATCTCCAAAATGAGCTCAGGGTTAAAAACCAGTGTTAAAGTGTGACATTAACTCTGGGGTTGTGCTGGCTCAGACACCCTCAACAGACACCCACACAGCACAAAAAATTTAATTTGCCAATAGTGACATTTAAAGGGAAAGTTCAGTGGAAAATATCTATATTTCAAAAATTCTTCGTTTCTACTATGCATACCTAGCTATTATACATATTCTCTCCTATTTTGAAAAATCAGTTGATTTCATACCCTTTCCTGTTCCCTGCTGTTGACATTAGTAAGCTGACATTTAAGGTTCCAACAGTCCAGGATGCACCACCTCCTTGGAATGTTCCCAACAGTAATTTCTACTCATTGGCTGTTGGATGGTTCAAAGATGCTCAGATCTCTACTGAGCAACTGAATCAACCCAGGTGCTGGGTCAAGGGCAAAACCATAACAGTCTCTATAAGGGGTCCTGCAAACAGGAAGTCAGTATTTCCGTTGCATTTATTTATACACAGACAAAATGCTGAATGGTCAGGGTAAGGTCATTGGAATTCAAAATTACTGCTCTTTTTTCTTAAAAGCATATGTATTTGCACTGAACTTCACCTTTAAGTCATGCAAAAATATTACATTGATTCAAGATGCACCAGGATCAGCCAATACCGGATCGCTACATCTGCAATTGTACCATTATTGGCTAGAGACTACAGCCTAAGGGGATTAGCATTAGCATTTATAATGGGCCCCACAGACAAGACCAACAAGCATTGTGGGAAAATGTAATGGTCAGAAAAGTTTTTAAAAAGTATGTAGAAGGGTTTAAATGACTATTACAACTGTACAAATGTGAACCTTCTTAAAGTTATATAAAAATATAGCCGCCTAGGTCCATGGTGTAGTATCTCATTATTGACATTTATTTTTGCTTTAATATGAGCCAATAGTTTGGCAGCCTGGGAATATTTCACACTAGGAGATTCAGCCTCATTTGAATCTAAGTGGATTTTTATTTTCTTTAGGTCTTGAAGAGCCATATCTCATTAGGAATACAGATTTTGTTATACATTACAGACAACTGCTCACCGTATAGGGCTGTTGTGTTCCAGATGCTGCGTGCCGCTGTGCATCCTGGTGAGCTTTGACAAGCAGCTGGACTAGCCTGGGAATGACCCCTGCATCATATAATGGAGCATGGTTGGCAGGGCAAAGTGCCAAGTTTCTAATCAAGCCAATTGTTGCCTAAAAAAAATAAAGTTCAAGATTTAAGATTAGAACAAAAAATTTCCATTTGGAAAGAACAGTGTGGTACTAACCTGCTACCCCTGGTGTATTCTAGTGAAAGTACAGTACAACTATTGTTACGACCCAACAGAATTGATACAGGTAGTAACAAGCAGAAACATTAGATGGAAATTAGACTATTTGGGACTGCTGAAATAAAAAGTGTAGAAGTTTGCCCATACTAATAAACTGCAGAAACCAATCAGATACTAACTGCAATAACCCAGCAAAAAGATAAGATCTGATTGGTTGCTGTAAATAGATTTCACAGACACAATTTTGCACCCCTTATAGAATCAGTCCCTCTGTTATTTCTTATCCACCATCCAGATAGAATACTCGATCATCACCTTTCTTTTGCTTTGTATAGTTATACATTACAAATAATGGAGTAGAGTTTTTGTCTAGTGCCAAAAGATTCCCATTGACAGCGATACTGTAGTTATGGTACCTAAGAAATAACTTCACCTAAAAATCTGATGTTTAAAGTAATAAACTTTATATATTAATGTGGGTACACACTGTACGAATCTGTCAAAGATGATAGACAGAATCTGCAAGATTCTGTCAGTCATCTTTGACAGATGGTAGTACACACAGTCACGATCATTCTCCCTTTATAAAGTTTAAGGTCTGCTATACTCCCTACACTTTGGTACAGGGGGCCAACCACAGGAAATTTTCATTTCAGAATGACTGTTTCCTTTGCTGAACATTCATCACATTGGAAACGGTTGTTTCGGCCGTGCACATATTAGCGATATAGGGCCAATCCCTTTGATACTGACGGGATCTGCCCTATGTCGCTAATGTGTGTACCCAGCTTAAGACTTTTTTTCTTATCTATTTACCCCAGAAGATCTTTTACTGTACCTTGACCAGTGGCCACTGGTATGGAGGGTTCAGTAGTTTGACGATGGCTGGAATCCCGTAATGCAGCCGCACAGAATTCTGAGCCACTTCTGCCTCTGAGTGTCGGCTGGTAAGGTGGCGCAGGGCACATACAGCGGGTTCTGCAATGTCGTCCTTGTCGCTTGCACGTAGGATAGTGTGTATCAGGGATTCCACTCCATTGCTCTGTGTTACTAGACTCTTGTTACGGCTGTTATTGCAGGTTAGGTTAGACAGGGTTCCAGTGGCACAGGTAAGGACATTCACATCATCAGAGCTTAACTGATTAACCAGTATTTTAAGAACATTATCTAGACCCTCCTGCAAATTTAATACAAATATATGTGTCATTCCACATTCTATGTTAATCATTGAAAGATTTACATAAATCCTTTAGAAATGTGGGACTGCTTAAAGGGCAAGTCCATCTCTTAAATTAAATTTTATATACAGGTAAATCACCCCCTTAACTGTAATATCTTATGACATATTTCAGATTTTAATGTCCTTTTGCCCATGTTTCTGCTTTCTCATTCTTCCAGTAAGCAACTGTTAAGGCTGGTACACACCATGCAATATATCAGCCTGATCGACCAAAAGTTCAGTGTATCGGTTGATCATGCCAAAATAATCGCATGGGTCTTTAGCCATGTCTGACCTCTGAAAGAATGATTGGACACGGCGGAAAACCACGTCCGATAGGAGACTGCATGCCCTGTCAGGGTAAACGGTCAGCCGTGGCCAATATTGCTGCTACCGACAGTCCTTCCTCCTGACCGATCAGTCGGAAGAGCTGAACAGTCAGTCAGGATGAACCATTGCATTGTGTGTACCATGCTTTAGTTATGGATTTGTCAGTTGACATCACAGCCAATGACTGAATGCTAATCCCCTAGCTGCCTCTTATGAGCATGCTCAGGCTCAGTACCGGTCACTAAATTGGTCAGTTTCCACAAAGAATCCAGATGCATAGCAGCCATACAGTTATGAATTCAGAGGACAAAGTAGGATATATCAACATATTATAAAAAGGGCCCTTCTTTCTAAAATATGTTATTATGAGGGTGGCGTTGTCCTTTATCCCTTAATTATGCACTGTAATTAAAGGGACACGATACTGAAAAAATGACTTTGCCTCATCTTAATCTATAATTGAATATATGTAAGTGGCACTTACTCTGATTTGTGTGTTGGTGCATGCCTTCGATACAGCACACATTTTGTTTAGGGGCAGTATCCCCCCCCCTCTTTTAACCACTCCCACTTCCATCCGACCTGACTCTTTTTTTCAAAAACCAACTGTCAAGCCTGCATACAGCATTCCAACTGTCAAAACTCTGTTATCATTCCAGCTACAGTAAAACTACTGTACTGTACTACTACTATTTTTAGGTATAGATGTCCTTTAAAGTCAAAGTATATTTGCAATCTCTTTTTTAATGCTTCTACAGAACTGCTGTAATAGCATTCTCACATTGTGAGCTTTTAGTTCTATGGATCATTTCAGACAATAACAAGACAAGACAAGGTAGGATAGGTACAGAGAAGTGCTATAAGGTGCCCCAACCCTAAAGAGATAGGAAATGTGTAGTGCCTCATATTATACTCCGATTCCATCTAAACTCTGCATGTGTTTCAGACCTCACCATCTGATTTCAAAAACTAAGCTTTCCCTATTTCTGAGTTTACAGTGTAAAAACTCACAATTTTTTAAACCTGGCCAATTAATCAAAGAATTGATTTTTAAAGAAAGGTCCATAATTGAGACTGTCTACTAAGTGTATGGACAGCATAAAGCGGTGGCATGGAAAGACCATTCAATACATTTGGTGTTCGACCATCAATTCTATCGTTTTGCAGTTGGAAGTTGACCGCAACAAAAATATTGGAAAAGTAGTTCTTTCAGCATTATGCAAATATTGTGGGAATATTGGAAGAGCCTAGTGTGGGGCCAGATATAGGTTAGGCAAAAATGAGTTGATTCTTTTCTTTTAATCGTTTCAATCAAACAAAAAACCAATACCTTTTTTTTGCAATCAATCAACCAAAAGTGACTAAATATAGATCAAACATTGACTGTCAGGTCAGGAAATTCAATTATACAAATATCTTACAGGTTTTAAACTATTTCTCTTGCTTTCGGTTTGATTGTACTAACAAACATGGGCACTTATTGGTTAATCAGTAACAAACCCAATGTTGTGTGTGATTCACTTTCAAAACACAAATCAGATGATAATCTATCCTGCTAATCTACAGCCATTTTAAGCAAACACATTGCTAAACAGGGCAATTCCAGGGCTGTGTCTAAAGGTGGGCATACACAGCATCAATATTCTGATCAATTAGATCGAATTGATCAGATTATCGATGACACTTTGCCAGGTTTTCAATAGACCAACTGACGAAACCTGATCGGGCAAGAAAGAAGCTTGCCGGTGCAAGGTAGGAATATTTGATGGGTTTTTCCTATCGTTTTGGACGATCGGAAGAATATTGGACAGTGTATGCCCACCTTTTCAGAAATTAGTTTTAGGATATAAATTACATAGAGGTGAACTGTTTTTTTTTTGGGGGGGGGGGTTATAATCTAGGAGATGGGCATTTCTCTAACCATACTTTCTGGCCCACAAATATACTTTGGGAGGATATAAAAATGATGTTTCACAAGAAGAGCCCACACCAAATTGAGAGGGTGTGGCATGTCATTGCACCACAAACCTTAGCAGGCATCATAATGGATTCTAACTTGGGTGTAGTAGATCTTGCAAAAAGGTACACACCTGTGTTTTCCTTAATTACCTAGTATTAGGTCCTGGTATTTTGTCATTAAAAGGGAAAACACACCCATTTTACGGTCAAGGCTCATTTAATAAATACCAAACAAATTCCATCCCTAATTGCAATTGATATACGGTAGTTTTGTTCATAGAGCATCTCTACAGCACACTAATAAATCATGTCTGTCTTTATTAATGTGTTAAACATAATAAGCAATGCCCATCTACTTCTCCAATCATGGGAATTAAACAAATCTGTAACAGGGTATTTCCCTCTATTTCCCACTAATCCTCTAATAGGACTAGAGTTTTATTGGCACCAGAGAAGAAACTGCATTTCCTGTGTTAACACAAGGGTCAGGAAGAGGATGTAGACTGGCTTCTATCTCACAGGAAAACCAGGCAAGGTACAGTAACATTTACACAGAAAAATGTAGAAGTTTAAAACAATTTTATTGTTTTGAAAGCAAATATTTTGGGCAGAATAAGAAAATAACTTCACCTAGAAAAAGCTTGTTAGTGTCAGTCACAATACAATTATTATCATTCAAAAAGAATACATTTTATTGATATTTGTGCCAAGGAGACATTTATCTAGAACACTTTTAACATTTCCTGCATTTAGAACTGTGAATCCTCCTTTCTTCCTTCCCCAATAAAATCTTTCTGCAGTATAAGTAATAATGAATTTACCCTTCCTAAGGGGCGATTTACCCAGGATCTCTGCCGGCACGCAGCACTCCTGCCCCTTCTTAACGTCTCGCTAACTGATTTACGCTCAGTTTGCACAACATTAAGGCTTGCTTTGCGGAGGCTGCATGAGATCCGGAACAGGAACTTGCACAGCTGTCGCAAACCTATTTACCAGAGGCTGCGCGGCTCTTAAGATGTAAGTATTTAACGCCACTAATAGCTGGCATTAAAGGGCATGTCCACCTCCAAAACTAAAATTTAACCCCTTACTGGCCACATTAAGTAGTTTAAAACAAGCCTTACCTTACATTTCTGCTCAAAATAGTTCCCCTGCTGTGCCCCTCCAAAGTCCAGGAAACTGCTGTGTAGGAGCAGTGTGTGACTCATGCTGTGGCTGAGTCTGCCTCAACCTCATCAAGGTTTGAGGCATGCTCAGTGCAGCCTTCCCCCCCTCCCTCCCGTTTTTCTCTCCCTCCCCCTAACATTAAACCCTTTGGGTATGCGGTAGGGCATGCTCCCCCAGCCCCAACTGCATTAATATAATTGTTATAAAGTCCCCCAATCTTTACTTACCTTCCCTCTCTCCTCCGCTGTTCAGAACTCCTGGCAGCCGCAACCGTGATTGGCTGCCTCTCAGCCAATCATGGGCGCGGCTGCCGGTCCCGCCCCCTGCTTGCATTTCCCTGCAAACAGAGGGCCTGTACAGTGCGGCAGAGGAAAGAGGGAAGGTAAGTAAGAAACGGGGGACTTTCTAACAATTATATTAATGCGGTTGGGGCTGGAGGAGCATGCCCTACCGCATATCAAAAGTTTGTATAAGGGGTGGACATGCCCTTTAAAAACTTACGTCAGGGTGAGATTCACTCAGCCTCTGGTAAATCCCGTACAGGATTCTGGGTGAATCTCCCTACTAGAGCCTAGTGCAGAGGCATGAATAGAATTTGATGGTAAGTGTACATTGCAGTGTGTAAACAGGGAGCATTTTGCCGATAGCATTTATCATTCCACAGGTAAGACAAAGAAAGGACAACCTGACCAGATGGAGTAGGATCTCTGGCTTCATGCATGATTCAAAAAGTAGCCCCACTCAAAATGCCCATTCCTTTTATATGTATTACTGTGAAGCTAACCTGTTTAGTGGCCACATCAGAAAGGTTCCTTAAAGTCCACATGCAGTTCTGTACAAGCCTTGGACTATTACTTGTCAAATGTTTTCCAAGTGCCTGCATTCCACCTGTAGTAAGTAAATTAAATACACTGTAAACCAGTATTCAGATGTGAAAGGTATTGTTAGATTAGAAAACAATAGAAAATAATAGAAATCATCAAATGGCTAAGTTAAATTGTATTTCACACAGGCAGTAGGTAGCTGCAGTCATATCAGAGGACACAGAAAACAATCTGAACAACCAGGCAACATCTTTAGTCACAAAGGCCCCAATGCAATAATATGTATGTAACTAGAACACTGCAGTCTTATATCTGTGTAACTGTGTGTATGATATCTCTTATATAATGCAAGAAAGGCATGTCAAAAGTACTAAACATTTCAAAATATACTGACATTTTAAATCACCTCAGGGGCAGGACTACCATCAAATTCCCTAAGAAATAGCTCTGTTGATGTATTCATGCTCAGTGAGAGTTCATACAAGATCTCAAATTAACCCTGACTATTGTTTCCAGTACATTTAGTAAAGAAATTTACCAACAATTTACTGTTAAAATATTTCAAAAAAACTATAAAAAAAAAAAAAGTGACCGCAGGCAATGCTTCGCCGGCATTGGGTCGGGTACTGCTTTCTGTATCTGTTCCCCATTTTATTTTTGCATGTTTAGGGTCAAGACAAACCCAAAATGTTTTTTAAGTATACCAATAGAAAAAAAGATGAGGGCAAATCATGTTGGACACTTAATGGGGCTAAGATAGTTGTAGAGAATGCCAAAAAGGCTAATGTGCTAAACAGTTTTTTGAAACCCATACCATAAATGGCGCTTTGCTAAGTGAATCTCTGCTGGAAAAAAGATTTGGGGGTTCTGGTAGATAGCAGACTTAGCTCTAGCAAGCAGTACCAGACAGCAATGGTTAGAGTTAGCTAGATATTGTTCAGATAAGTTCAGAGAAGGGCACCAAAAATAATAAGGGGAAAGGAGGGGCTTGACTATGCAGACAGATTAGACAAGTTAGGGCTGTTTACTCTGAGGAAGCGGTGATTGTGCAGGGATATGATCACTTTACACAAATATATTAATGGGCCATATCATAAACTCTCTGGTTCATTGTTCACTAATAGGCCATATCAGAGGACTCATGGATATCCCTTTATGATTAATAATTTATGGTAGTTCTGCTTGATCCAGGGATCCTTCAATCTTTGGATCTATCAAATCTATCAATAATCAGATTGTTTTTATTACATTAGTCCTGGTCCGTATTACATTTGGGGGGGCGGGCAAATAAGGAATTAACACAAAAACACCAATTTACTAAAGGAAATATACCACTCGGGTCTATGCTTAAATGAGAACTAAACTTCTTTTTTCAGATCCTAATGTTAAAGTTTTTCTCCCCAGAATATCTACACGTTGAAAGATTTTTCTCTAGTTATTTGCATTCAGTAGATATAAGTAATAGATTCTGTAACAAAGGAGGCTTCCATGTTGTTGCCAGTACAACTCATAGCCCATGTTGGCTTCAAAGAGCCACGCCCCCTGACCCCAGGATTCACTGTCTCTATGTGCAGAGTTTCTATCGAAAGATAAAAGTTTCTAAATGTACCTGTGGCTCACAGTTGAGTTGCTGGTGGCGAACCATGTAAATACTGTGTTGTTAGGAACAAACAGACCAAGAAGTCACAAGTGCAAATCCCCTAGTTTACTTACGAAACAATATAACAGTCTACTGCCTGAGTTTAGTGCTTTTTTTGTTTGTTTCCATGTTTCTAGAAAAATATGAAGTTTCTACATATGTACAAACTTTATATATAGCAGATCTGTTATTTATGTACCAACCAGTGTGAATTGCTGACAGTCTTCCAGTAGCAATACAAAATAGTGAACTGATTTTACTTGCATTTACTTCTATCGATTGAGAGTTCACCTGTGGTGTGTTCTGCTAAAGTGCTGGGTTAGGAAAAAAAATCAGACTATTGGGACACAGGTTTGATACCCCATGTTCCCTTTTTTTGTTTTTATTATGTGTCTGGCAAAAGACTCTACATGTACTGGTTCATTACTTATTAGCCCTTTCTTTTTAGAAGGCTGCTGGTTCGGTTCCCCATACTTACTTTTATTTTTTGCTGAAATGTTAAATGTTCTGTTTCTTTCATCCGTGCTAGCAAAGACATACACTGCAAATATTACTTTTTTTGTTTTGCATGAAAAGCAAAGGAATTTATCATTGTTAGGGACAGGGGCATTTGTAATGTGTTTACAAAAAAAACTGCACTGATATCTGTGTTCTGTGTCAGAGGGAGGGATCTCTGAGCTGTAACATGATTTGCTGTCAGCTTCCAGGAAGCAAGACTGCAGTTTCCTGTGAAGTGTTTGGCGCACACTTAGCTGGGTGTTCCCAGATAAGGTGAATTATGGGAGCTGACCCTTAGTACACACAGGTTATTTTCATAAATCACCCAGCATGCACAGCAAAGGGAGACATCAGACACTTGTTGTGTCATTGAGACAATGTTGTCTTGGGACTTTAGTTCTCCTTTAAACAAGCAGCTGAACAAAATTACATAGTCCTGGGAAAACAAAAGCTGTACCCACACACAATCCTCTTGATTTCAGTTGGTTAGGCAATTGTTGTCTTAGTATAGTATTTGAGGTTGAATAAAGATGCATGTCCATCCACCCATCTAGCAATATCCTCATTTTCTGCCTAACTGTTGATCCAGAGGAAGGCAAAAAAAAACCCACCAAATTTATGAAGGGGAAAAAAAATTCCTTCCTGACTCCAAGTGGCAATCGGAAATTTCCCTGGATCTACTCTACTTTATGTATCAATACCAGTAACTTGCAACATTCCTTGTTTGTATACTCAGATCAGCCCAGACGGTAAAGGATGGTACACACCAGCAACTTTTTCTCCTGACCGACTGTTTGGCTCTTCCGACAGGTCAGCCTAGAGGAAGGACTGTCGGCTGCGGCAATAGTGGCCACGGCCGAGAGTTTGCCGCAACAGAGCATGTGGTCCATAGAGGACCGCACGATTGGACGTGCGCATGATCGGACCAAAATATTGCATGGTGTGTACCAGGGAAAACAGAAAGGGAAAATAAAATGATAGAAGTAACAGAATTCAACAGGCTGCACAGAAAGGTATGCAGGGCACATCTGGGTATAGGGCTATGTATGGGACTTTCTATGGGGCTGTGTATTGGACTATTCGGATTGGCATATATGGTAAATAGATATTAACATAATAGAGACTGGAAGGAAATGAATCATGAAATGAAAAAGGAAATACTATATAACTGGTATGGCTATTTGCTTACCAGCTTCCACAATGGCTGGCTTATTGCTGGGACACACCGACAGTACTTTTAATACGCGACTTGTGGTCCACAGAAGTTTCTCGTAGTTGTAATTCCTCATGATCTGCACCAAGGCTTGAGGCCCTCCATTGGCCAGGACAATAAGCTGCAAAAAAAGAAAGAAACCATTTCTGACCAGCTCCTTAGGCCCTGATGCTTTAATCAAGTTGAAAAAGAAAACGAAACCCACAAATATATAGGTAAATTGATTAAGGATGAAATATGCATAATGGAGGGGTTAATACAATAGATAAAAAGCCCAAAACCTCTGGTCATCATGTTAAAAAAACAAGTCTAAATATCACAGAGACTCTTTCCATCTCCTCCATGCAAAGATGTAGACCGTTACATGCAGCAAAAGCCACAAAACAGTATTAAGGCTATGTAGGCTGATGGAGCCAAAACAGAAATTACACATTTTGGGTTTAGAATAATTTACAACAGAGGTTTTATTATTCAATAACCTAAACTTACTATAGTTCAAAAAGGAAATTTCCTATTTGCAGGTTTATTTATTATTGATAATCTAGTAAAAAGAAATACGGTAATCCTACCACTCCATGGTAGAGCTGTGCACTAACTAGAGCATCAGGTAAAAGGCCTGAGATACATTACTAATGACTCTTGTTAGCATTTCTAATTACTAATATTCAGGGAAAAAAAAAAAATACTAAAAGATACTTTGCACTACACTATGCATCTCACCTTGCTCTCTTGATTTCCATAAGCCAGCAGTTGTAGACAGTCTGTAGTGATGGCCAAAAATTTAGGATTATTTTTATTAAGTAAAGGCACCATTTTCTGGAGACCATCTGCCAGACGCACTGCCATTTTTGCTCCTTCCTGGTACAGGAGAAGGTTGTGCAAAGTAGTGATGGCATAAAACAACACGGATTCTACTGGAGAACTAAAGAAAAAAAAAATGAAAGATGGGGCTGATGAGAAGTTTGAATGAAAATATTTAGAACGGCGCATTCTTAGTTGCAAAAACGGACAATGTAACTCAAATAACTGTCAGTGAGGTCAAAACCTAATTAAGATACTTTTGTATGTATTTCCTTGATCAACAAGCTACAAACCTGTATACTTCTCCAAAGGCTTTGTACACACGTATGATGTTAACAGCGGCCGTTTTGCCCTATTATTGCTTGTGTTCAGTCGGGGGTCGTTCGTCAATCCGCCATGGCGTATCAAAGAATGACCCCTGCCCGAACGCATACACACGTGCGATTATCGGCCAAAATGGCTCTTCCTCGCCCCTTTTGGGAGTCGGGGTCACTGCTAACATTGTAGGTGTGTACGAAGCTTTAAGCTGAGTACACACAGTACAGATCAGTGAAAGATGACAGACAGGATCTGCAAGATCCTGTCACACACAATACCGATGAAGCCCCAATACCGTCGGCATCCCGGTGCTTTACCGTTACTGTGTGTACCCAGCTTTAGGCATTCATAGTTTCTCATAAATCAGATCAGCACTGATTTTATCTAATTTGAGTATTTATTACCACATTTGGTTAAAATGAAAATGATCAAAGAATATATATTTAAAAATATTGTGTGTAGATGAAAAAGATCTACAAATTAATGGACTAAAACATTACAAAAATGTAATTTGGAGTGAACAGACTGGTATTCAGCAGCACAACTACCCACCCCCACAATCTGGTGGAAATCTGCGTGGGGGAGGGGGCAGGGCCTCCCTAGTTACGTTAGTGCTGGTAATAACATTTTACAATTCAGTCAGAAAATAAGGTCACAATAAAAGAGTCAGAAATTTGCAACTACAATGTTTTTTTTTTTTTACGACCAAGCAAAATAAATAGGCCTCTTAATTAATCTTAATAAATGCAGGTTATTTTCCTTTGAATAAGGACCCTATATTTATATTTTTTAAACCTTTTTTTTTAAATCACTAGAGACTTATATACTAAGAGGTAAAATGTTTGTCTGTACATTTAATCTGCAGCAAAACAATCAGAAGTCGTTTTTTACTGGTCTGCTGCAGTTAGATTCGATTGATTGTGGCAGATTAGTAGCACAGGCAAATTTGTGCATTTCTTTGTACATAATCCCCTTTAAAATGTGCCAAAAATGAATGCTTGTGTTTCTAATCTACTTCACCCAAGCTTCTTTGTATTTGGTTTGATTTCTGCCACAGAGTGGAATACAGTTAACAGCGACAGCTGCAAAGGACCGCGAGAAAAAGAAAACAGAGGCTACACCAATCATCTTTTTAAAGATATGTATTTAGATTTAGTAGGGTTGTCACCTCCCAGGCTTAAGAAATATCAGTCTAGATGGCATATTGTTGATGGAGCATGTTTAAGGGGCTTAACACCTAATTCACAAATAAAGGCCCAAACACCGGGAACAGTTGTATCACGAGCAAACTGCCCAGGGATGCAACTAAGACTAGGTTATCACAAGCAGATTTTTCGGCTCAGCTGAATAATTTTTCTGTGCATTAGTCAGTCATGCTTAAAAATCTGAGGCGATTTCACCAGCTGTTTCCTATGGACCACACAATCAGTTGTGGCGAGTGATTTGTCCTATTCGAGACGAAAAATCCAGCCCAACTGAAGAGGGGCCCCAAACAATAGGATGTACCCAACCGAAGAGGGGCCCCAAACAATAGGATTTGCATTCCAGTCTCAAAAGGCACACCCACTGTTTTACTAACCGACTTATCTTCCTCCAATATCCCCAGTCCTAAGCTACTACAGGAGTTTGTTACAGCAAGTCACTGCTCACCAGAAACCTCTAGCCAATAATGTTACAGAACAGTGCAGAAAAAAAGTTTGGAAGCTTCATAAGAGTGCTTGTGGTCACAAAAAAGTGTAAAAAAAAGCAAGAAATAAGGTGGTACTGACAGTTACCTAAGGCGGATAGTGCTATGGATTGGTCGTAAATATCTAATCGGTCACGCGCTCTGTCGGCCACAGCTACTATTGCCACGACCAACAGTCATTTGTCCCAGCCGAGCGCTCGCTCACTGTGAACGCTCGGTCAGGAGAAAATAATATCCCCGTGTGTACCCAAGCTTACTCTAAGTACATCTACAGGTAAATGATATTTCCTGAAGTGGTAACTTTTACTGCAATACTGTTCATATTGGGATTGCTTTCAAATTACAGTGAGATTCCCCAGTTTTCTGTTCCCCATTATATGTGGCATAAGCTAAATTAGAAAATCTAAACATTTTAGTTCTTTTAAAGAAAAAAAAGGACTAAACATAAAACTATAACAGAAGAAAAGGCACTTTTGTTCATGGCATAACTGCTGTGTTTGGATGTGGATATCTCTTCAAATATAAAACAAACACAAATAAGCTCCCTATGCTGCTGGTATATTCAAAGTGGGGGCACAGCATTACCAAGCGTTGTTTAAAATAATCTTTTTATACTTAATCTTTTTAAAATGAAAGCATAACATATCTAAAGGCATAGGTTATCAATTTAGTTGGTCTGAATAGTTACCTGTTCTTCTTTAAAATTGTATATTAACCATTTGTTTTCCTTTAAACATCCTTGGCAGTTAGATATTGAGAAATCTCTATTGATGCTAGAAATATCTGTTGATAAAATGCCTGTTTCAGGCATGTTAACACAGATTGTTCCTAAGTATACAGGTACCTGAGCATTCGAACTAAAGCAGGGATGCCTCCAGATTTGAAAATAGACAGAAGTCCTTCACGGTGGTGGGAAAGGTTGTGTAGGATGCTTGTGGTACAACGAGCTGTCTCCATGTCACTTGTGTTCTGCATAGTGCGAACCACAGCTGCAACAATCTGTGGTGATTGCATGAGGGCTCTGCGTGATGCCTCTTTCTTGGAGAGCTGGTTTACAATCATGGAGGCCTTGTTTACCACCATCTGAGAAGAAACACCAATGTAACATAAATTGATGTTTTTTTTTAACAAATTATGAAATGCTGTTGTGCTTGCAAAATGCTTAAAGGACAACTCCACTTACCAAATCTACGATCCCTCGTTGGAAAGTTCCCAGGGTGAGGGGAAAAAACGCATTGTCATCACCTCTGGGTTCACTTTCTAAGTCTAGCTTTACTCACCTAAAGTTTCCTTCAGTGTTCTGCACATGGAGTCCGTGGGCGACGCTCTGAAAGAAGTGTGTCTTCTCATTGGCCGGATCATGAACTCGGAAGTAGGAGAGGAGCACCAAAGGAAAATTTAGGTGAGTAAAGCTAGACTTAGAAAGTGAACCCAGGGGTGAGGGGTTTTGAGCCTCACCCTGGGTACTACGGATAGCAGGAGCAGGATGTAGGTATCCTTTTAGGATAGAAATAATAGAAAACTGTGAATTGGATGAAATCTCAAAACAGAGCACAATTCAGATTGGGATAATCTGTGGCTCTGCCAGATCCAAATGGAAAACAATTAGATGTATAAATTTTACTTATCTGGATATATGTACATTAAAGGGTATCTCCACCCTCTATATAATTTTCTTATAAAATGTAGGGCATTCCTTCCCACCCCAACCGCTATATTACATTTCTAAAAATAGAATCCAAACGGTACTTACAGACCCTCGCTCCAGTGGAGCTCTGATCCGGCTCCCTACTTGCCGGAACTAGCAAACGGGCCGGATCGGGGCTCCCCTGCACTTGCCACTGTCCTCTCAGTGGACAAGGAGGGTGCAGAAAAGTCTCATACAGGAAGACGGCTCCTACTCTTCAGTTTCCTGGACTTTGGACAGGCACTGCAGGAGAACCATAAGGAGCAGAGATGTAAGGAAACTACACAGTGGGACCTGTAGTGGGTTAAATTTTAGTTTTGAGGGTGGATATGCCCTTTAAAGGATCTGAAAAAACTAATCCAGCCTCCCAAATTAACAGCAGGACTAGGAAGCTAACATCACCCAGCTCTGTCAGGAGAACTGCCAAGGACTACATGACAGTAGAAACCAATATTTTCATTTTATTACTTTAGTTCAGCTGAATGTTTTACTTTTTGCTTAAATTCAAGTATTACATTGTGCAATATGTGATTTCAATGTGCATATGAGCAATGTGCAGACTTAATTAATCTCTGGTAGGTCCTTGAGAAACTCTTACCGGATCTTCATCATTTAGGAGCTTGGTCAGTTCAGGGATTGCACGGGTTGCCAGCTCAGCATCATCCTGGTAGTTAATAAGATGAATGATGGCAGATTTTAACATCTGCGAGGGCTCTGCTAACTTTTGCACATTAGTCTGCTGCTCGTCAACCTGAGTTGTTAGCAGGAACGAGCGGTCCTCCACCGTCTCTGGGTACATTGCTGCTCTGACGCGTTGGGCACGTGTCATGGCCATTTGAGACTCCATGTCTGGAGCTTAAAAGAAGTATTAAGTAATAAATGTACATTAACTGTGAGGCAACAAATTGCAACGTGTAGCTTAAGGAGGAACCAATCACTAACTAAATATTATCAAACAATATTTTCCAAATGTGACACTGGAGTTCTATTCCTACCACAGTGCAACCTGGCATCAAAACAATCCTTATGTTGGAGAGAACATGGGGTTCAATAGTTAAATTGACAGTTCAGTGGAAATTATCAATATTTGTTAAATTGTTAGTTTGTGTAATGCATACTTAGTTATTCTACATATTCTCTTCCATTTTGAAAATTCATTTGATTTCATACCCTTTGCTCATCCCTGCTGTTGACATTAGTGAGCTGACATTAGTGAGCTGACATTTCAGGTTCTAACGGTCATTCTTCTTCCCAGGATGCACCACATGCTTGGAATGTTCCTAACAGTAATTTCTACGGATTGGCTGTTGGATGGGTCAAAAATGCTCAGATCTCTACTGAGCAACTGAATCAACCCAGGTGCTGGGTCAAGGGCAAGACCATAACTGTCTCTACTAGGGGTCCCACAAACAGGAAGTCAGTATTTCGGTTGCATTTATTTATACACAGACAAAATGCTGAATTGACAAAATGCTGAATATTTTTTCTAACACAGCAATCGCGGCAACGCATGCGATTGAAATTTACGTTTGCGATACGCAATCGCATGCGATCGCCTTTTTATAGCGCAAACGCAGCGGAATCGCACACGCAATCGCGTTTGTGGCGCAGTGTGGCCGTGCCCTAAATTGTACAATAATAAACACTGTATTTCCACCAGGATTTGTTAATTTTTTCTCAAGTTGTTAAGCCCCATCAGGACAACATTAGGCAGCTAGTTTTAATGGTAATTACCTCCTGCTTGCTGTTGTGTATACGTTGTTGTTTTCACAGTTGTGTACTGGCCAGGATAGCCCAGGTTGTCATCCTCAATTACCATCTTCCCAGCTAATGAAGGAACCGCCGTGTTAATGCCAGAGTCATAGGTGTAGGTTTTTTGCCACTCGGTGACTTTAACAGGCCCATCAACTACATTCATAAGGTCCATACTGCTTCTGTGGAAAAAAATGTTTATAAATGTGACTGTAGTTTATAACCTTTACCCACAAATGAAAGTTACTATAAATGGTATATAAATGGTTGTGGGAAGGACAGGAACACATATTGCAAGTATTGTATACGTTATATGCATTACAGTTTCAGAACTCCGTGCATTTAGTCACAAATCCAACAAATTGAACTTATACAAATCTATGTTCATAAGGGACTGTAGAGTATTTTAGCAAAAAGGCCAAATTATAATATAAGGAAAATAATGCTCTCAATAGACACACTGCTTAAAAATGTCTAGTGTACATTATTTTGCATTAGATTTCCATAAACCCACATGGAAAAAAAAAAATGACCGAAAAGTCTGTCAGATCACGTAGCAGACACATATTTTACCATCTTATTGTAGAATTTTTATTCAATAATACCACAACTGCGTACGGTCTCATACTTAAAGGATCGAATCAACACGGTCCGTTAAAAAAAAAAACTGCACACATTTCTGTCTGGAATCGGACACGTTATTAATTAAAAAGATAGGGAAAATGGACCTATAAAAATGAACCAAAAAAATGTATTGTCCATTGTGGTCTGTTTTGGTCTATGTCTAGTGCGCACGAGGCCCAAGAGCCCATCTGATTAATGCCTATACAGGGCCTTAAAATACATACAGGGAGATTCAATAAAAGATCTTATTTAACATTTGAAAGCTAATATCCGATTGGTTGGGGCAAAATTAACACCATTTTTAACAATAAGAACTTTTATTGATTAACCCTGATAGTTTTGCTCAGCGCAATGAGAATGTTTGATGTATGGCTGTCTTAAGGCTGTACAACATAAAGAGCCAATCTATTTGGCTCAATTAGATTTGACAGGTCAGAACTGCTTTATAAAACAGAGATATGCATATTTGTAACGGAGTATACACAGCATTATTTTCACCTGCCACATTTTACAACCAAATCCTAATCTAAACCACTTCCGAAAAGCTTTTTATTTGAAAAATTAGTGTAACAAACTAAATATTATTTGTAAAAATAAAAAGTCTGACATTTACAACATCTGGAAAAATTTCAACAAGAGAGACAGATGTCTAGGTAATAAATACACCAATAAAAAGGTGTAAATCTATTGTCCATACTGTCTTTCTAGACAGCAGCAGATCTGCGATGTCTCTTGATGTAATAGTCATGTAATGGTAGAGTTTGTTTAGCCAGCTGGTCTACACCTGGCTTGCATGACAGACACACAAGTTTAATCCACAGTACACAGTATATAAAGATGATGATGGAAAAACAATAAAGGCAAAGAAGAAAAAGCAAATAAAAGTTAAATAGTAATATTTTATTGATGAAAAATAAGAATATTAATGTAAAGGCGTTGCCAAACTGTGATGATAACCATAGCATGCTTTTAAAACACACACAGGGCTGTTTGCTGTAAATACTCAGGAAAGCAATTCCTGTTGATTTTATTTTTGGACCACAGTTACCCTTTAAAGTCTGCCTGGTTTATGTGTCTGCTGTAAAAGGGCATGTCAACCCTAAATCTTAACTAAATATATGGTAGCTTCCCCCTGCCCACCCCCAACCACCTTGTTAGAACTTTAAAAAAAAAGAAGGAAAATCATACCCACAGCCCTTTGCTTTCACGGCCATCTCCTCACGACTCTGTTTGCAGGAAGTTGCAAACCGGGGCCGGACCCGCAGCCGCGTATGTGATTGCCTGAGAGGCAGCTAATCACAGACACAGCTGCCAGCAATTGAGAGCACCCCGGGAGAGAAGGTCTGTAAGTATGACTCGGATTCATTATTTAAAGAACAAATGCGGCGGTTGGGGTTGGGCAGGGGGGGGCCCTACCATATATTTAAAAGGATTTCATGCTAGGTTTTAGAGTGGGCATGGATGAATCAGAATGGTGGGGGGGGGGGCAAGTGGCAAGTGCACTTGCCACTGTCCTCTCAGAGGACAAGGAGGAGGCAGAAACCTTTTTGACAGGAAGACGCCAACTTTTTCAGTTTCCTGGACATTGGATAGTCACTGCAGGAGAACCATAAGGAGTGGACATGTAAGGTAAGAATTTTATTAAACTACACAGTGGGGTCAGTAGTGGTTCAAATTTTAGTTTTGGGGTGGACATGCCAGCTGCAAATGTTACTTTTACAAAACAAATGCAGCTTTTCCTATCTCAAAAACATGTCCACTATCCTAATAAAAGAAAAACGACCCACCTTTTCTTTAATGCACCTAACCCCCAATTTCTACATTTATTCAACAAAAATCTTCTCGGTTAGCCCTCCACAGTTTTTCCACCACCCAGCTTTCCCTAGCCACCAATCAGAACATCACAGCTAATGATTTAACTAGGGTTTCCCCACCCTGCTGCCATGTATACATTCAAGCTCTATCACAGAGCTTGAAAACCAGGGGGCAGAAGCACAAACCTTTTGACACCAGGGCAGGGTAGCCGGTGAAAATGCCATTCAAATGTTATTCAATGGGGAAATAGCGTTGCAGCTCTGTAACGGTTTATTTTTTAATCTTTTAAAGCTTAAAGATACAGTTGGATCCAACAGTATTAGGGCTTTATCGGTATTGTGTGTACCTTTGTTTTCCGAACGAGGGTGCAGCTGCCGAACTATTGGGTCGGCTGAACGCTTGGTAAGGAAAACCAAAAATTTCCATCGGCCAAACTAGACTCCCTATAGAGGAGTCTAGCCTGGCCGATGGAAACACACAGTCCCGAGCGTTCTCCCTAAGATGTTCGTAGGGAAAATGCACAGGACTGTGTGTATGCAGATCTTTAAAAGATGACAGAAAGGATATTGCAGATCCGGTCTGTCATCTTTCACTGATCTGTACTGTGTGTACCTATCTATAGACTAGTTAACGTGATACAACATCAAACTAAAAACAAATGTAAGAGATACTGAAATTTGGAAAGCACACAAACTGTGTGAAGAAAGGACTGTAAAAAAAACAACTTGCAGGGACAAACACAAGGCACATTATATTTATAGAGTAATTATGCTAAACTTAATTTTTTTTAAAAGACAGCACAGGAAACACAATACAATAGCTGCATATATATTGAGACAATAGCAGAGGAAGTCCATGTTTCTTGTAGAAAACAAATGCAAATACAGAACTGACCAAATAAGTGACCGACACGGAAAGTAGGCAAAATGAATGTGCAACTCAAACAAAATATAAAAGGGAGGAGGGAGATGCAAATCAAAACAATAAACAAGCTAAGACAAAGCAGACTGTTTCTGGCACACCCTGGTTTGGAATGTCAGATTCTCACCCTGACGGTTCATAGCTTCCCTATAAGACATGTAGGGCTGACTAGGCTGGTTTACTCATAAAAAGGGGAGTGGCAGGGTTGGAGGTGCAGTTCTCCTCCACACTTCCTAATCAGGAGCTTGCTTGAGACACATTTAGAGATCCAATGAGCCATGAATGCAATCACACTTGTTACAGTAAACCTGCTATATAAATTTACAGGAATAAACCACATCACACAGAAATTGGGAGGGTGTAGTTTGCAGTAAATCTTTGACTTGGATAAAATGGCTGGATATTAACATTTATTAATATATTATCTCCTCAATGACAGTATAGCTTTCAACATTGCAGCTATGTCAATACAAGTGGAGCATCATAGCTGGTGCATAGACACCAGTACTAACCTAGATTTACAGTTCAAATAATCTGGTTGAAGCAGGGGTTTCATGCCTGTGCAGGTTCAGTTGCAAATACAAAATAGCAATGAAAGATTAGTAACTCCATATAATTTGCAGAAACAATCCTCCCCTCCGAGGAATTTCACACAAACCTGATGCTATGGCAGCCTGATAATCCATAATCAAAGAAAAGGATGTTAGAACTTTTAAAAAGGCAATAGATTCACACATTCCACAAGATTCATAATTTCCTTTCCATTAAGAGATCCTTTTTTTTGGGTGGGGGGGATTTTAGCAAGTAACCACAGACAATTGGGTAGACTTTTGCTGTATTAAGAGACATAATTTCATATTCTGCTTACCGTTTTACAGGTTGAACCCATTTATACACACACCCTGGCCAGAAGGCAAAGGACTATCCTGTGGCAACACCAACTACTCATTAAGTGGTTTCCTAAGGTCTCCTTCCATAATTAATATGCAAAAGTAATACTTAAATGATTGGGGGTTGATTCTATTTAATTTGCTGAACCTAGAAATATTAAAAACTACAACTCCCAGCATTTCTCAAGTACATAGGAAGGACAGGAAATGCTGGGAGTTTTCAAATATCTGGAAACACAGCATTTGAGAATCCCTACCCTACATATACTACACCTTGGCTTAAGATAGAAACATATGGTTCCCTATGTGTTTGGGCAGACTATTGGACGTGTGTACAAAGCTTAACAATTTTACTGTTATTATTGCAACTTTACTTATTAACAATAGGCCACCTTTGGTATTCAAGAAGGGACTGTAGAACTTTGTCACCACAGATCAGCTGTTTTAATACTCAACATGCAAATGTTTAGCAATCCCCTTTCCATTTCTAGATCACAAAGCTGTTTTCCCATATCTTTGCAATGTCACGTTTTTTCCAGTAAGGTGGGATCTGATGTCTTTATACAAATGTGGGGGAATGGGGGTCACATGTCAAACACATTGCCCTGCTGTGCCAATCATGTTCTGTGTGTTAAATAATGTACAAGTTGACACAGTCAAAGACAAAAAAAAAATGATCTCACTACTGTCAGATGAAATGCTCTTATATTATCTATAGTCCCCTGTGGTGCTGAAATTATGATAATATATACCCGAGGGAAAAGCACTGCAGGTAGAAGAAAGATTTCAGGAGAGGAGGTGGTCAAAGTCAAGTTTATTTTTCTTTCCGAGGGTTTCAGATTTCGTACACAATATTGCATATCTGGTATAGTATAGAATACTTTAGAATGTGTAAAGAAATATAAATGCCTAAGTCCGAGTTCTTCCCAATGTTAAAAAAAAACCCAACAAAAACATACTGGCCTTATGACCATTTTTGACATACTACCAATTAATATACTGATCAGTGTGTTGGCATAAAGGCTTCAACATGCCTGTCCCAGACCTTGTAACCACATCTCAAGCTGGGTACACACATTACCAACAAAGGGCCAATACCATCTGTACCACCTATGAAAATTCAGTGTCTGCATCAGAAAAGTTTGTCACAAATGGAAAATTTCCCTCAACTGCGGTCAGCCCCCTTTCCTATTGTTATTATTGCTTTAATGCTTATAGTTCACCCTATATGCTTATCCTTGTTTTGCATTCCTAACATAATAGGATTTCCAAAAAAAGGCTGTAACAACTTTAAAGATGTGATGTACCCTGTGTTTCTTAGTACTGCTTGACCTGAGGAAGAGAGAAGTTTATCTCTCGAAAGCTTGTTTGTAAAAATGAACTTAGTCCATAATAAAAAGGTATCACCTTATCCTACAGTACTCATCTCTCTGTCTATGCTACTTGACTAATACGGCTACAACTATTTTATCTTTCCTAAAGTATAGGGAGTCTGCCCCAGTTGTTAGGTGTATTGCAGTCACAAGCTATCTCCCTATACTTTATATAGGGAGAAAGCTCATGACTATGTGTAGCCACACCTTTTAAAGATGACAGACAATCTCAACAAGTAAACTATCCCTTTAAAGGGTTACTATACTCCCTCAAACAACTTTACATTATCTGAAACTACAATTTAAGAGAAGTAAAATGGTGATACTCACATATTTATCTGTGCTTGCTTTGTTATTAAATTACAGTCAAAAACTAACTTTAAAAATTAGCCTGAAAACCTAACCTCGACTTATACTGGGGTCAAGTCCTAATTTAGATCCAAATTCTGCAATTGCGGATAGTAACCAGTAGGTGGCGCTGTGTTAACCTGCATAGAAAGTTACAGGAGCAGACCTGCCTTTACAACCTGCAGTCTGGCTGCTGGACTCACTCAGCACTGTCACTGCTCATCTGGATGCTGAAAATCTGATGGGTCTCCTCAGTTTGGGACAAAAAACAGCTGCTAGTTCAATGCATATGACAGCTTGAAACTACAGCTCTCAGGTGACATTTTTAACTATTGGGGTCAGAGAGTCCTTTACTATATGGGGTCAGAGTGCCCACTATATGAGGATCAGAGTGCCCTTTACAATATGGGGTTCCGGGGGAATTGTAAATGATGGTAAGCTTAATAAAAGTTTACTGAACCTTGCCACTCCACATGTTTACAAATTGAAACTCCCAGCAACAAAGCATGCTGGGAGTTGTAGTTTCCAAACATCTGGAGTGCCAAGGAATTGGAGGTTACTGGTACTGGATTTGACTATTACTGTATGGGATTCATGTATGGGAATTCTGCTGTCCATTTAAAGGGCAACTAAAGCCTAAAATCAACACAGAATCAGAAGGCAGTAGTGGTGATAATTTCTACCTTCGACTTATACTCGAGTCAATCAGTTTTTACAAATTTTTCAGAAAAAAAATAGGTACCTCGACTTATACTTGGATCGACTTATACTCGAGTATATAAGAATGTTTAGTGAGTGCTCCTAATTCCCCCCACCCTCCCTTACTCACAACCTTCTTGTAGTGTCTGTGACACTTATAAGTTCTGCACAGCCTCACCATGGACACTGCTCTGCTTAAGCCTCGTACACATGTGCGATCGCGAGTCCTGACCCGCAACGATCGATGCATCCGAACGTTCATATTGGCCCGTGTATGGGCCCTTTATCTGCCAAACAGCCAGTCGTTCGGAGATCCGCCCAGTCGGTCGGGCAACGATCCCGACTGAACAGCCAATAAAGTGCCCAGACATGGCCCGATTATCGCCCGAAACGAATGTTCGGACACATCGTGCTTCACGGGTCAGGACCCACGATCGTACGCGTGTACGAACCTTTACACATCTCCCTCCCCCTCCCCACTTTTCTCTGCCGATTCTCTTAATTGTTGCAGAAAGTGAGCTGGCAGGCAGCTAAAGATCCTAGTAAGAGGTCATTAATGGGTCACATATTACAATTTTTGTTCCTGGAGTGACAGGTCTTTCCCTGTAAATGCTGTGATTAAAATTACGATTTCTCAGGATCAACAGCCCAGATTTAAAATCTAATTTTTTTTAAGCAGTGGTATTCTTGCTGTATTTAAAGTTATAATTTTTGAAAAACCCTTTAATGTATTAATTGAAAACTGGGTGGATAAGGAGCTATGTCTTACTTCCCGTTCTGAGCAGAAACGATGGATGTTGAAAGAAGATATTTACCTTACATGCGATCCTCCGTAGCAGCAGTGACAGGTCCTGACCACTTCCTGGTTCAGAGTAACTATAGCGCGCATGCATAATAATGCATAATGAACTATTCCTTTAGGAAGACTAAACTTTTTATACAGCCCGTGTAACCTTCAAAGAGCCTTGTGAGCATGTGCACCCGTTGGCCATGCCCCAAACACACTATTTACTTAATTTTCTATACAACGCCTTCACACCAATATGTAAGCCCCTAATACGAATTTGAAATCTGTAATAAACCTTGCAGTTTATTTTTCAGTTAGCATGCATTGCATTTTTTTTTCTGTTCCTAGCAAAAGATAGTGTTTCTTAATAAACCCCTTTTTATTTGTCCTACATTTGGTGGGTTAGTGGACACTCTACTTTTAGAAAGACAGAATTCATAAGGTTAAGTGTTTCAAATCCCCAAACCTACTTATGACATTTTTATTTTATATCTTCCTCAATAAAAATAGTACGAAGCAAAGGAATGTGTAGGGGAAGAAAAAGATAATTTTTAACAGTGTTAAATCTCTTTTATGTCCGAGTGGCAGGATTTGCTATAACAAGATCTGTGTCTAGCAGAGGTGGGTCTCGGTGCTGTAATATGATTGGCTGTCAGGTTCTAGAGACAAGGATGCTTGTTTTGATCTGCAGTGCACCAGAGAGTATGTGAAATGTACCGAGTACGCTTGAGCTAGCCATACACAGCCAAATGTTCTACGATCAGATTTCTGATCGAGTTGCAACATTCAGAAATCCGAATGAAAGAACTGCTCCAAGATCTGATCTTTCAGTAGATTTCCCCTTGAAATCTGCAGAGAGATGGACTGAAAATGGGGTTGGCAGAAAATTTTCTGCCTGGCCCGACCTTCATTTTTCCGATTGGAAAAATAGCATACAAGGGAACGATATTTTGAGCGTTCCGATCGAATTCATTGAATCACTCATTTTTGGGGGGCTTTAGACTTCCCCAAAACAAAGAGGTGTATTATGAGCAATGACCCCAATTTAGCAAGCTGACCCCAAGTTAATTTCATAGATCAACAACCACAGCAAAAGGAGAGGAAAGACAGCTTTGCTTGTTTGTTAATGAATCTAAGTGAATTTTGTAAGGATGTGTATGCAAAAAGTAGACATTGTCTGCCGACCGACCAATATTTTCAGAATTTCGGTTAGTTGACCCAAAATGTCTGTGGTATTTTGTGCTGGGTACATCTGATCAGTTTGCTGGCTAGATCAGATAAAAGGTCATAATTTTCCACCTTCTCCAAGTGGTCTATCTTTCGGTCTTCTATAGACCACACAACCGGTCTAGCCAATAGTCTTAAAGGAGAACTAAACTTCAGTTTTTCAGATCCTAATGTGAAAGTTTTTCTCCCCAGAACACCTACACGTTGAAAGATTTTTCTCTAGTTATTTGCATTTAGTAGATATAAGTAATAGATTCTGTAACAAAGGAGGCTTCCATCTTGTTGCCAGTACAACTCATAGCCCATGTTGGCTTCAAAGAGCCACGCCCCCTGACCCCAGGATTCACTATCTATGTGCAGAGTTTCTAGCATCTCTTTCTAGTGAAAGATAAAGTTTCTAAATGTACCTGTGATCACAGTTGAGTTGCAGGTGGCGCACCATGTAAATGCTGTGTGTTTAGGAACAAACAGACCAAGAAGTCACAAGTTCAAATCCCCTAGTTTACTTATGAAACAATATAACATGGTCTACTGCCTGAGTTTAGTGCTTTTTCTGTTTGTTTGTTTCCATGTTTCTAGAAACATATGAAGTTTGTATATGTACAAACTTTATATATAGTAGCTCTGTTATTTATTTACCAACCAACATGAATTGCTGACAGTCTTCCAGTAGCAATACAAAATATTGTACTGATTTTACTTGCATTTACTTCTATCGATTGAGTGTTCACCTGTGGCCTGTTCTGCTTAAGTGCTGGGTTAGGAAAAAAATCAGACTATTGGGACACAGGTTCGATTCCCCATGTTCCCTTTTTTTGTTTCTATTATGTGTCTAGCAAAAGATAAAGACTCTTCATGTACAGGTCCATTATTTGTAATCCCTTGTGGCCTAGTGGTAGAAAGCTTTCTTTTGTAGAAAGACACAGTATAGAAGGTTGCTGGTTCGATTCCCCATACTGAATGCTGAAATGTTAAATGTTCTGTTTCTTTCATCCCTGCTAGCAAAGACATACACTGCAAAGATTACTTTTCTTTTTTGTATGTAAAGCATAGGAATGTATCATTGTTAGGGACAGGAGCATTTCTAATGTGTTTACACAAAAACTGCACTGATATCTGTGTTCTGTGTCAGAGGGAGGGATATCTGAGCTGTAACATGATTGGCTGTCAGCTTCCAGGAACCAAGAATGCAGTTTCCTGTGAAGTGTCCGGCGGACACTTAGCTGGGTGTTCCCAGATAAGGTGAATTATGGTAGCTGACCCTTAGTACACACAGGTTATTTTCATAAATCACCCAGCATCCACAGCAAAGGGAGACATGAGACACAGCTTGTTGTTCGTTTGTGAATGTGCTCTCTCTATTGGGACAATGTTGTCTTGGGACTTTAGTTCTCCTTTAAGTGGTGAACATTGTTGCAACTGGTCAGACGGGCCAAAACATCTGCCCTAGAACCAAAGAAAACATTTTCACCATATAATGAATGTGCATTCCATTCACTTAATGGTTTCTTGCTCTGGGCAACTTAGTGCAAGTCTTTGCATGAATCTTAGAAATAAAATGTCCTGTCCTGAACATAGTTGTATATATGAATAGATTTTCAAAAGTGTACATTTAAAGAACGGCAAAGAATTACAAGAAAAAGCTCTATTAATTTAGAAAAATAATAACCCTACAGCAGGTTAATAGCTTTAAATGTGGGGACAAGCACAGCAACATGTATTATTATGCAGTCTGTTATTTGCAAGTGCAGAATGTACTTAATTTTTGTTTTTGTATATTTCTTTGGTCCAGTATAAATCTGCCATCATTCCAGATCTTTAGAGACGTCTGGCTGCTAAAGCTGGGTACACACGATTAGATATTTAGGTCCGATCGACCGATAGTTCAGTGTATCGGTCAATCGGACCGAAATTATCGCATTCGAATGTGCCCATGTCCGATCAACCGTTCGTCCAAATCGGACGATCGGACAGGGTGGAAAACCTCGTCCGATCGTGCGGTCCTCTATGGACCGCACGATCGGTCGCGGTGACTATCGGACGCGGCTGCTTTTGCCGCGACCGACAGTCCTTCCTCCTGGCCGGTCAGGAGGAAAAATCGCTAGGTGTGTACCTAGCTTAAGACTCACTCAATTGTGTGTAATAAAATTGTATTAAACCTCCAGGTATCTCTTAAAGGGCATGTCCACCCCCAAAACTATAATCCCCCCAACTACTGGCCCCACCATGTAGTGTAGTTTAATCCTTACCTCACATCCCAACTCCATCTGGTTCTCCTGTAGTCCCCCCCAAAGTTCCAAAAACTGCCCACCAGGAGGCTAGCAGGTCCATATAGGACACTGCCTGCTACCTGGCCTCCCGGAGATTCCTGCCATGCGTGCTGCAGCCCTTCTCCCCCCTCCCTCCCCCTCCCTCTCCTCCTAGCATTAAACCCCTTAATATTCTGCTCCCCCATGTCCCCAGCCCCAACCGCATGTTTTTTTTTAAAAAAGCTCCCCAAACTCTTACTTACCTCTCCGCTTTCCTCCGCTGCACTGAATGACCGGCAGCCGCGTCCGTGATTGGCTGCCGCTCAGCCAATCACAGACGCGACTGCCGGTCCTGCCCCTCTGCTTGCATTCTCACAAGCAGAGGGCCGGCAGTGCGGCGGAGGATCGAGGGGAGGTAAGTAAGAGTTTGGGGAGCTTTTTGAAAAAACAAAACATGCGGTTGGGACTGGGGGACATGGGGGAGCAGAATATTAAAATTCTATTTTAGGGGTGGACATAGCCTTTAACCAATACAATTACACGGTTGGTTAAATAACTTTGCATAATGATAATTTACATTTTCAGCTCAGTGTCCCAGAAGCCTGCTATCTATTGCACCTAAATATGTATTCATGGTAGCTAACTTCTAAATACCTGATAAATAACTGATACAGATTAAGGGTCACAATCCAGGGTATTGGTTCAATTCTTTATTTAGTGGCCAAACATCCAAACACAACGTTTTGGCAGGTAAACGTCACATTTACCCCCAAAACATTGTGTTTGGATGTGTGGTCACTAAAAAAAGGCTTGAACCAATACCCTGGAGTTCGACCCTCAATCTGTACCAGTTTGACATTCAGATTCCTTTGTGGGTAGGATACTTGAGGAGTCGGCACCCACATTTCGATAGAGTGCATTGAACTATTGTACCTTTTAGCTAATTTCTAAACATAGTATTGGATTGGAGGTTGTATAAAGACATTTGCCCATCTAGTCCAACCTTTATACACTACCCATAATAACAGTGACATTGTAACATAGTATTGGAGGTTTTATAAAGACATACATTCATCTAGTCCAACCTTTATAACCTACTTATAATGTCTCTCTAACACTAAAGGTGTGTACAGACAATACCAATCTATCAAAGATTACAGACATGATTTGCTGGTGTCTAAATATTGGAATATTAAGCTAGCCATACAAATGGGACACATTGGAATCCTTCTGCAACACTCACACCAACTCCGTACTAGTACCAACCTCATCTGCTCCCTCTAGTTGACGGAGCCTATGTAATCCAACAGAAAAATTCCATCTAGACCAGTTTTTCACAATACTGATTTTAGCAAAGCGGAGGATTGTTTAAGACCTGTACACCTTGGCAAATTATGGCAAAAAGTATATGGCCAGATTTTAAAGCATACATATTAGCTTCTGTCTGAGCGACCTGCTGTGTTTAAGCACAAATATTTTAAATGCAAGAAGCACCGAAATGTATCAATAACATACATTCACAGCCTGCCCAGGATTGTACTTCTTTGTATTTTGTATACAGTCTGACCCAGCATTTAGCGAGAAGCATATCACCCCTATGCAATGCTAAAGCAGCAGCAGCTGACCGCTTTAAAGGCGCAAAATCAATTACATGGACACACTAGTGTTGTGGAATAGTTCTGAACCCAAGAGATGCCATGCTTGCTGCATCTGAAATCTACTGCTCACTGATGCTTGTAACATTAATGTCTTTAATGGGTACAAGATGAGTTTACAATCAGAGGATGTGACATTGCCTTTCTAATTGACATAACATATCCACAGGTAGCCAAATAAGGATGTACAAATGGAAACCTGTAATTGTAAATCTAAGGGAAGAAAAGTGAATTAAAGGGGAACTATGGTCCAAAAATGACTTTAGATAAATTGAGGTAAATTGATCGGAATTGCTCCCCTGAGAATTTTTGCAATTTATTTCCATTGTTTATTTTGCATAGTTTTGAAGATATTTACATTTTTGTGTGTGATATGGAGCAGCATCCCTGCATTTCCTGCTTCCTGTTCTGAAACTGCCAGTCAATCTGTCCTGCGTCTCCTCCTCCCCTCCCTCCCACTCATGGACCCCATGGTCCATCCAGTTGCAGGCCCCCCTTGGTCCATTATCTTACAGCCCCATGTGGCCCTGCCCACTCGCGGGTGCCGTGGGTTACTCAGACACCCCCCCCCCCCACAGAAAACTCTGTGGAATCAGACTTTTCACGCAGAGTTCTTTCACACAGTGAAAGAGAAGGGCTGTAGATTCCCTTACCTTCTCTGTCAGGACTTCACACAGCAGAGAGGAGGAGGGGCTTCCTGTCTGCCTCACACACTGAGGGAGTCGGAGGCTGTGCTTGCTGACGGCACTGTGCAGGAGAAGCCTCAGGAATGTCACAAGTCAGCCTCCCACCCATTAACTAGAGAGGTGGTTGATGGCTCGTTTTAAAGGTAGGAAACTGGCCTTTCATTTAAACTTAACTTGTTTGGAGACCACAGTTCCCCTTTAAATTTCCATAACTTATGAAAAAGACAAAAGGCATTAAATCAAATGGGATGGCTAAAACCACCTTCTGCAAAGCTTAGAAATTGACATGGGAAAACAAACAAACAAAAAAAATTTAAGCAAGTAGTGAATGTCACTTCGTAAGTGGTCAAACAATATTAGTTTTTTTTTTGTTTTGTTTTCATTAAGGATTTTTTTTTTTTATTACACCAACTTTTCAATATATATTAAAACAAATATGTCACTTATCTTATACATTTTCAAAATAATTGCAATAGAAATCATGTGGCAATTACAGTAGGTTGGTTATAATCTGTATAAACTTTATACGGTTTATGATACTTGGGGAGTGCACCTCTTACTTTACCTACTGGGATACCACAAACTTACAGAAGTTGGTTATAATATCTTGCATCTTATAAGTAGTAACAGTATTGCAATTAGAGTCTGTATTAAAAGGATATGTACACTGAAAAAGGAAACCTAATGTTATTACCGTAGATAGCTGGGGCTGTAAGCTGAAAATGTGTGCCTTTTTTTTGCCTATTCCCTTCCCACCCCCTACCTTCAGTGTTAGTTTGTGGCTGGCTTCTTCCTCCATGGTACTGTGGCTCCTAGGACCGTCCCATGATATGTGGCTTGCCATTCCAAACCAGATGGTCCAAGAATCTAGATGCCGTGTGTCCGCTCGGTGAAGTTGACCATGACTCACACATGTCCGGTGACGTCACCACGAATGCGTCCGGGCTGTGTCTGTACGCATGGATGATGACATCACCGCGACAGAGTGTGCGGTGCATAGAGGACCACACGATCTGATGTGGTTTTCCTCCATGTCCTTACTCTGTGTACAATGCAGTTAAGGAGGTTACATGAGAACTAACTTTTCAAAAGCATTGTCTTGTATCCACAATCTATTCTATATACATAACAGCCAAATCATTTTTGTTTAACAGTTGCTACACGTGCTCTCTGTCATCATATCTATGCACCTGAACCAACACCAATAAATTTAAACTGTTCATAGTGAGTTCCACAACAAAAACAAGACCAATTCTGATCATATCCCGAGATGTAAAAAACTACGTACACATACTGCCAAAGTTCATGGTTTATGCTGACCGTACACTAGTTAGACAATATATTGATAGGCCATTAATCTTTAAATCTGTAGTTTGAAAAGCACGGTGGTTTTACCTTTTGACATTCCCTATGATCGGGCAAGGCAGTTGTCCAAACAATCACAGGAAGTTGTGTTTGGTGGTATATGGGCAGCTTTAGTTCAATGCTGAAAGGCATGTAATTATTTTAAGATTATTTTTACCGCCTACAGATTAGACATATATAGTTATAGTGACACCAGCAGTTATATAAAGCAGCGTCTTTCCCAAAACCCAAAGCTACCTATTAATAACTATTAAACTAAATTGCCAAAAATGCCAAATTAAGGAAACTTTAAGGCGGAGACTGCAACAACTTTAAAAATGCAGTGCATTTTTGCCATGCCTTTGTATTTCCTTTTATGAATGCCCTATAAATTTACGCCTGCTTTTAATGTGCTTCCATATACTTGTATCAAGTGAGGTCTGAACAGAAACTGAACTAAAATGATGCATGTGTTATAAAATCACAATGGATTGCAACAGTGGTTCCTACTTCCTGCGATTTACATAATAATCAAAATGTTATTGCAAAACACAAACAAAAAAACACATCAAAAACGCAACAGTGGGGCCTAAGCCAAAAGGAGATGATCATTCCGGAGTTAAACAAGAAAAACTTACTCGGGCAAAAGCCCTATAATAGTCGGATAACATGAGAACAGAAATACAAAATTGTCCCCCAAAATGGTGTAATCGCAGTACTAGAAGAATATTCCCTGTAGATGATCTCATAGGAGACAGACCTGACAGATCTCAGCTTGGGGAAAAAAAATATGTGAAATGTATTTTTAAAGCTGCTGCTTCCAATTGAGCACAACTTCATTTTACAGTGTACTTATCCTATAAAGATCTACTTCCCTCTATTCCAGTAATAATTATTATTACACAAAAATATATCTCATAGGGACTTGAATCTACATATTTAAAGGTAACAACCTCTCGTCGGCGACAAGGCCAATAGGAAGGCACGCTCTGCAACGAGTGTGCCTTCCTATTGGCCTCGTCGCGCAAGGAGAGGAGGGGGCGGAGCCTGCCAGAGCAGCGTTTCAGTAACGCTGTGCTTTAACTTTCGCAAACCCAGGCGTGAGGACCTAGCGTTTCAGGTCCTCACCCTGGGAAAAAGGTACAGACCTAAGAAGAGGAGCAGAGGGAAGGTAAGTATAATTGTCCTTTTACCTAAAATGATTTGTTGATTGAATTATACTCAAAAGGGGAATTGTGGTCTCTATTATAAAGAGCACACTCCTACCTTTAAAATGACTCTAGGATCTTGCTTCTAGCGGCAATCTATCCAAACAGTAGTATAAAGTGTGGTGCTTTCTGCTTACATAGGGAGCTGTAACATCACCAGTACTGGCAAGCCCTTGGCTTGAGCATGCCCACTTGGGGTGGGAGTCAAAATCTGGAATATAATTATTTCAGTTTAGCTATGCTTTACATTCGCATGTTTAATGCTGCAATGACTATTCTTCATCTAAAGAACCTATAAATATATAACTTGTGGTGTTATAAAGATGTCTCCATACTTTGGAGAAGATATCAAAGGCCCTTCAGATATATTTATTTAAAAAAGCCAGAAACCGTACACATCTGAATCCAGGGATCGTTTCCAATTGCCATTTGGGGTCCGGAAGTAATTTGATCCCCCTTTTTAACAACCCCCGACTGAACGCATACACGCTTGACTATCAGACGAAATGGCCATTCGTTACGCAGGAGGTCTGCTGAAAAATCGTACATGTGTACGAACCTTTAGTATGTCATGTAGGGAGAGAGAAGCTATTTGGTTAGAATCCCTCTGTGGTAAGGAGAAGGTGAGAGACTGGACTGCTTTTCTAGCCATTTATTTTATTTAAAGGGTATGTCCACCCTAAATTCAAAATTTTAATATGTGATCCCCCCTGGGCTCCCAGCCCCAACAGCATTAACTTTATTTTTAGAAAGCCCCCCAAACTCTACTTACCTCCCCTCTTTCCTGCGCCGCGCTCCCGGCCCTCTGCTTGCTAGGAAATGCAAGCAGAGGGGCGGGACCGGCAGCCGCGTCTGAGATTGGCTGAGCGGCAGCCAATCACGGACGTGGCTGCCGGCAGCTCACTTCCGCGTTGGAAAGCGGAGAGGTAAGTAACAGATTTGGGAGCTTTCTAAAAATAAAATTTATGCGGTTGGGGCTGGGGGACATGGGAGAAGGCTGACATAAAGGGGTTTTAAGCTAGGGGGAGGGATAGCAGAACGGGAGGGAGAGGGAGGGAGGGGGGAGAAGAGCTGCAGTACGCATGGCAAAATCTACCTGAGGCAAGTAGGAGGCATAGCCCTGCTAGCCTCCTGGGGGGCAGTTTTTGGCACTTAGGGGGGGGGGGGACTACAGGAGAACCCTATGGACTGGGATGTGAGGTAAGGATTAAACTACACTACATGGTGGGGCCAGTAGTTGGGGGGATTATAGTTTTGGGGGGTGGACATGCCCTTTAAAGAATTTTTCATAGCTTTTCCTTATTTTTTGTGTTTAGTGGTGGCTCTGAAATTAATTATTTTCCCTATCATTCTAAATGCCATGTTAATTCAGCTTTTCAAATGGTCATTTGCAGGGGTTTACCCTATATCTGATGCCCGGAAGGTACAAGTGCATTTTTCATTTTGTTTGCTCTGTTTAACACATTTTTTTATAGGTTTAGGCCTGCTTGCTATTTAATTGCTTCTTGAAAAATACTAGTGATCTGACAGTGCTAGTCTCTGATACAAAGTGAATACTGGAGCAGAAATTTTCTGCAATTAGCTAGCTATAAACAGCAGCAGGGAAGGCACAGGTCACTGTGCACTGGGGCTGTAAAAACAGAAGTTGCCTTTCAGGCATTATGTGCAGACAATACAGAAAAGAGGAGGTTATAACAGGATGACTCACTGTGTACAGAAATTCTCTGTATCCTTTAGATAAGCCAGTGTGAGAAATAAAAACATTACTGATACCACAAACTGTACTGTAACAATTACCATGAAAGGTCTAAAAACAGTGTCCGAGTCTTGCCTTATTTGCTACATTTAGCAAATGACAAAGGAATGAAGGTTGAATAACATCCATCTAGTCCAACCTTTAAAAAAAAAAAAAAAATGTTAAAAGGACAACTACTCACCAAACCCCACCCACCCGTCCACACATATCTTAAGGGCTAGGTCCTCACCCCTGGGCTGTTAGCTAAGCCTCTTTGGTTTACCTAAATGCAATGGAAACTTAAGGTAAGTAAAGTTGCTTAACTAAAAAGAACCCAGGGGTGAGGACCTAAACTTCTGGGAACAATCAACATGGGCCCACCTAACCTCCTTTACACTGCATGGGGGTTGCAAGGCCATTACACTTAAAGGGCATGTCCACCCCAAAACTATAATCCCCCCAAATACTGGCCCCATTGTGTAGTGTAGTTTAATCCTTACCAAACATCCCAGCTCCATAGGGTTCTCCTGTAGTCCCCCCCCTAAGTCCCAAAAACTGCCCACCAGGAGGATAGCAGAGTCCATATAGGACTCTGCCTCCTCCCTGGCCTCCGGGAGAAGTTTGGCATGCGTACTGCAGCCCTTCTCCCCCTCCCTCCCCCTCCCTCTCCCGATTCCCTCCCCCTAGCGTTTAACCCCTTTAGTATAGTAATCCCACTGGTCCCCCAGCCCCAACCGCATAATTTTTATTTTAAGAAAGCTCCCCAAACTCTTACTTACCTCTCCTCTTTCCTCCGCTGAAGTGAGCTGCCGGCAGCCGCGTCCGTGATTGGCTGCCGCTCAGCCAATCACAGACGCGGCTGCCGGTCCCGCCCCTCTGCTTGCATTTCTCGCGGCGGGGCAAAGAAGGGGAGGTAAGTAAGGTTTGGGGGGCCTTTCCTTAAAATTAAAAACTATGCGGTTGGGGCTGGGGGACCAGGGGGAAGGCAATATTAAAAATGTGATTTAAGGGTGGACATACCCTTTAATCTTTTCTGGCTAGATACATTGTTAAGTAATTTCCAAGAAAGTCCATGAATAAAAGTCAATTAGTTATTAAACAAAGGTGGAGTACATGTTACAATTCCAAAATTATCACAAAAAACTGCTCATTAAAATGATTTATCGGATCGATTGAAAAGCTGAAACTCGTTTTCGTTTATTCTGAACGACTGCTCGAGAAAGCATTGATAAGACCAGGCGGAAAATTTTCCGCCAACCCTTTCTTCAGTCCCCAGCTTTCCACTTGAATATCTGAGCTTCAAGGTGGCCTGAGCACACAGGTTAAAATAAGATACCCATAAAAATCTGAGTGAATATAGATTTAAAGGGCAATTATAGTGAGAAAATTGTTTTTTTTAAATTTCTTCTAATGTATCCTATAAGTCATCCCATCCACCAGGGTACCTTTAGTTTCTTTAAATTCTGCATAGTCCCCGAGATATAAGCCTTTGAATATGCTGTGATTTGTAGGAGCTGCTACACCTCATCTGTCACTCAAAGGCACACACCCACACAATCCAAAGCTCCCCTGCAGTACTGTCACACACTCTCTCACCCACACTATATGTACCATGTGCAACATATAGTCAAATGCTGTAGTGCTAAACACAATCAATAAACCATTAACCAGCAATATGAGCATAACACACTATAAAACAGCCCCTCCCCCCCAAAAAAAATCTTATATACATACAAAACCAGTGACTCAAATGGAACACTAATACAGTATATATAATACAGTGATACAGACTATATACCAAACAAGACACACAGTGCAATCTATGAAATAAATAGACTAAAGCAACTGAAATGTAACAGGACAACAGGCAGTGTCACTGTGTTTGTGAAGGTCTCACTACAAGCTGCTGTTACACTGACTCTCTCTTCAGTGAGTATGATCTCAGCTAAGCAGGGGGAGAGATATGAACTTTAGGTAAAAAGTAAATAACAATTAGCAAAGTTAGAGAACAGGCAGAGTTCAGTAACTTACTTGTAAAGAATCTCAGCACCACTTGTCCTCCTCTCTCCCCCTCTGCCCCTCCCTTTGATTGCTTGCAGTCTAGCTCTGGAAGGGAGGGGTCAACAGGATGTCAGCACTTCATTTAAAGTCCTTTCAACTGACAATGCTCGGACTCTGTATACAGCCCGTCACTGCTTGAGGGGGAGTAGACAGAGAGGGGAGGGGGACTACACAGCTTGGTACAAACTTCTGCCAGTGTGAAGAAACGAAGCCACACAGAAACATGAAAGTAAGGCAGCTTATACTAAGTGATCTATACATTGTATACAGACAAAGTTTTTTTTTCACTATAGTTGCCCTTTAATGGTGTCCACACAGTTGATGTTCAAACACAATAATTAAAAGAGAGCATTGATATGCATAATGGATCTAATTGTCATTTTGTCTCTACTGCCTTACAAGGTCCTACAGCAAACCAGAGACAAAAAACATCAATATTCAAAATGTTAAGTAAAATGTCTTCTACAAAAGGTCTTGTATAGTCACAAAAGCCATTCTTCCAGCTCAGTAAACATCAATTCCGACCCTTTGGTTGCTAGAAGAGATTAGGGCAGTGGAGTGCACCTAAAACAGATGCTGTGCATTAGGTGTCCAGAAAGCTCTGAAACTTTCCACACCATTATGTTTAACAGTGTTAAATTGAACACATCATTCCTTTCTAAACAAAACGGGTTAATACAAACTGAGGGCAGCAAACATTTATCTAAGTATATGTGTTTATAACATTCTCACGCATTTCAAAGGATAGAGGTGTACAATAACCAAGCCTACAGAAAAGTCAATTCCATTTTCTCTTAAAAACAGTTCACAGATTTTTAAGCACACAGTAGCTATCAAGGGTCTATAGGATATTTTGCTCCTTTCATTGTGTTTTTTTCTCAGAAGATTGTTATAGCCATTAATATGAACATAATGTTTTTGTTTACGTAAATTTAGGGCTAGGTCCCATTATGTTGTTTTCTGCATGCGCATGTCCGTGTTTCCGGTCCATTTTGTGTTCGTGTGCAATTTTTGGAAAATCTCAGGAAATACCGGAGAAAAGGAAAAAAATAAGTTTGTCGGTATGTGTTCACTTTTTTTGCGTTCCCATAGACTATTATTTAAGTATGATTCTGCCACACATGGACCAAAAGTCGTGCATGCATGCGGATAAAAAAAAAAAAAAAAAGACGTACCAAATATATTTGGAACACAAATTATATAGCGAGTATGGATTCTCGCGATTTCCATTATATTTTAAATTACATTGCCATTCAAAACACAGAATACGCAACGCACATAGTGGGACCTAACCCTTAAGGTCCCTACACGTCTGCCGCACAGTGCTGCAAGACACAGGTGCCTTGAACGGTCTTTAGTCATGTGTGTGTATGCGTTCCTTGATCCAACATGGCGCATCAACGAACGCCTGACCGAACGCATACACGCGTTCTCAGAGACCCCCATGGGATTGAATGAACAACAGACATTACATTGTTTCTTGTAATTTGGTTTCCTTTACTGTTAATTAATCCTGCACCACTTGTATTTCTGTATAATAATAGTTGTTAAAACATGACAAGTTTTCAGCAGTGTTTAACATTGTTATATAAATTTTGAGCGGATTCTTTTATGCTAAGCGGATCTTGGTACATATATAAATATATATTTGATTTTAACATTCTGCTTTTAGATAATTTATACTAATTTATGCAATTCATGGGCTATAAAGGGAAGTGTGTCACAATGATGTAATATCCTGATGACGGCCCTTAATGGGTTGAAACGCGTCGATTTAAATAAAAGCTATATTTTAATACAAGAGTATACATATATGGTAAGGCCTCAATTGGAATACGCAATGCAATTTTGGAATCCTGTGTACAAAAAGGACATCTTTGAAATGGAAAGGGTTCAGAGAAGGGCAACTAAATTAATAAGGGGATTGGGGGAGCTTGAATATGAAGAGAGACTGGAAAAGGTACAATTATGTACGCTGGAGAAAAGGTGCTTGCGTGGGGATATGATTACTGTGTATAAATACATTAACGGGCTATACAATAAACTATCTGGGGCATTGTTCACCAATAGAACATGTCAAAGGACACAAGGACATCCCTCAAGACTTGAAGAAAAAAGGTTTAGGCTTTAAGCTCGGAAAGAGTTTTTTCACTGTGAGAACGGTAAAGCTATGGAACTCTTCCAGTGGACGTTGTTATGGCAGGTTCATTGGTCAGTTTAAAAAAAAAGCTGGATGAGCTTCTGCAAACAAGGAATGTTGCAAGTTACTGGTATTGATACATAAAGTAGAGTTGATCCAGGGAAATTTCCAATTGCCACTTGGAGTCAGGAAGGAATTTTCTCCCCCTTCATAAATTTGGTGGATTTTTTTTTTTGCCTTCCTCTGGATCAACAATTAGGCAGGAAATGAGGATATTGCAAGATGGGTTGGACTGGATGGACGTATGTCTTTATTCAACCTTAAATACTATAAATTTGTTGTGGTGATTTTGATTAAATAGTGATAATTACACACACACATATAGACCTTTACTGCTCCTTTCCTAATTCGTTGCTCCTAAAAACTCAATGCAATCTCTGTAAAAATATAAATGTATTTATATAATATAAGGGAAAAGGATATATAGTTATAGTATAATTATCCTTTAGTTTCTTAGTGGCTCCTAAATATACTTACCAAGACTTGTTTCCTCCCCGCTCTGCTGCTCTGTCTGAGACAAATCACTTACACCACTACCGGGGAATAAGTCTTGGTAAGTATATTTAGGAGCCACTGAGAAACTTTTTAACCTAGCGAAGTCTAGGTTTGCGATGTGTGTGTGTATGTGTGTGTGTGTGTGTGTGTGTGTGTGTGATTATTTAAAGGTTAAATGTTTGTTTGGGGGGTGGACATCAACAAAGAATTAAAAGAAACATGTATACATTCACATCAGGTCCTGCCCCGAAGAGCTTACAATCTAAGCACATATATGGCACATACAACCTATCAGTAGGTCTTTATGGTTGTGGGGGGAAACCGGAGTGCTCGGAGGAAACCCATGCAAGCACGGGGAGAACATACAAACTCCTTGCAGATGTGTCCAAGGGTGGAATTGAACTCAGGACCTCAGCGCTGCAAGGCATCAGTGCTAACCACTGAGCCACCGTGCTGCCCTGTAACCCTTTAATTAGGTATTGGTATGTATACCAATAAAATTAAAACCAACATTACATTGAACCATGATGTTTTTCCCCACTGTCCCAACCTAGGCATTTTCAATTAATATGTATCATCCTAGAAGTCATGTTTTATACTAGTAAATAGAACCATAACAGGCGAATAACAGGGCTGGACACATTATTTACCATTAGGAGCTAGTTTAGACAACTGTAGGAGCCAATCTAGCTCTTTTAGGTAGCCAGTACCAGAGAAAACAAATGTCAGGTGTAGATTTCTAAGCGTACTGGCCACCTAGCCTGCCCTAGGTCAAATACTACAGGATTTTTAGATGTTGCTGTGCAACAGTAACAAGGTTTTAATATAGTCAGTTTACTGGATGAAGGGTAGCAACAACACTGCTCTGTAGGTTTTTCAGACCTGCAACATAAAAAGGAAACCTGCTCTGAAACCATTAACCACTAAACTGGCAATGAGGACTAATTGCAGTATAATTTCAAGGCAACCAATTTTTAGAAAATACATGTATAAAATTTTTTTCAGTTCCGATTTATTATTCTGCCCACATAGTCTTAACTCACTTATTCTTCAATACATCCCAAAAAACATTCTGCCATTCACAGATACAGTTAAGTGATAATGCATCCATTTACCATATAAATGGGTAAATAACTATAGATGTAGCATAACTAAATACCATGCAAAACCCTTTAAAACATCAAGGACAGAAACAAACATATGAAGAAACTGGATAATAGCTTTTTAACTCCCACAAAGAATTAAGGTCTTTGATCTGAAAGGACAATTTAATTGGACACTGCACGTTTTTGCCATCTACTGCAGTACAGATGGAGAGAGCCTTTCAACTATTTAGAATCCATTAACAAACAATGGATTTGGAACACCAGCATGTTCTCACTGTGTAAGCAGGAAGTAACACCTTGTTTACTGCTGTAAAGTCTGCATAGACTACAGCCAGAAGCATGATCCTAGAGTCATTTTAAAGGACAATTATACTTACCATTTCCCCGCTCCATTCCTGCAAAGTACCTAGGGTGAGGACCTAAAACGCCAAGTCCTCACCTCTGGGTACTTTACAAAAGTCCTGCACTACTTTCTTGTAATCTCCCTTGTTGCTCCAGTCTGGTCCTCCCCATTGGCACTGTCAGTGGCAGTCCGGGAGGCAGCCAATGGGAAGACACACCTCCTTGCAGAGCGCGTCTTCCCATTGGCTGCCTCGTGACCAGTCACTCAAAGTGCCAGAGGGGAGGATGGGACCAGAGCGACGAGGGAGATTACAAGTAAGTGTGCAGGACTTTTGTAAAGTACCCAGAGGTGAGGACTTGGCGTTTTAGGTCCTCGCCCTGGGTACTTTGCAGGAGTGGGGGGAAAGGAACAAGGGGGAGGGGAGTATAATTGTCCTTTAATAGAGGGCACTTGTATGAAGATCACAGTTTTCGGATTACGGATTCCTGCATTTGCTTAAAGGACAACTCCACCCTCATAAGAACATCTTCTAGCAAGAATGACCTCTTTAAAATATGTTGAAATATCATACTTTGCCCTATGAATTCATTACTGTATGCCTGCTAGGCTTCTGGATGCCTCATGGAAACTGAGCAATTTAGAAAAATTTTCTGAGCCGGTACTGAGCCTGGGCATGCTCAGAAGAGGCAGACAGGGGATTAACATTCAGTCATTGGCTGTGATGTCAACTGTCAAATCCATAACGGACAGTTGCTAACTGGAAGATCCAAGAAGCAGAAACAGGGGAAACAGGACATTGTGCAGGATTTTAGGTTAAACTTATATATTTCAGATTTCAAACTATTACCGTTTAGAGTTTTGGGGGGTGATTTACCTGTATCTAAGTTATCATTTGGGGGCTGGACATTGCCCTGTTTATATGATACCCATTAATTTTAACTTTAGATGACCAAGATATTTCTCTCAGGGAACATTCCTCTCAAGAAAACGCGACAAACAAAATGCCAATTTTGCCAAAAATGTGCTCTTAAGTAACAAGGTGTGCATGAATGTTCCAGCAACTTTTGTTCCCACCCTTGTCACACACCACTGACAGGCTTAAAGGTGGCCATACACACAAACGATAATGGGTAAATCCCGTCAGGGAATGACGCTATTTATCCATTACCATCAGTGTGTAGGGGCCCTTCCCGACCGGAGTGCAGACGAACAACCGTAGTCGGCATTACGGTTCGCCAGGAACGAGGGAAAATTTTCATCGCCCGGTATTTACTTTGGGCCATCAACAGTGATTTGTCCTGGTCCACCGCTCGCTAGTAGCGAATGGCCAGTTGGGATGAAAAATTCGCCATGCGTTTGTACCCTGCAGTAAATCTATTACATCAAAGGACCATGGAAAACATAAAGAAAAGAAGCATTGATATTTAAAAAAAATAAAATAAAAAAGTCAAATACCGTTTCAGGTCCCCATTCTGAGGTGAATAACCTAAATTTTGTTTATTAGTAGGTTTTTATTCTCATTTAAATAGAAAATCTTATAACTATCCCAACACAAAATGTCAACTAAGCAGCTTGAAACATTTGAGTCCTAACATACTCCTGTAAGTTTTTTTATAAAAATGATACTGTATTTGAAAACCATCAGGGTTATTCAATAAAAGTTCTTATCGTTTAAAATGGTGCTAATTTTGCCCCAGCCAATGAGATGTTAGCTTTCAAATGTTAAATAAGATCCGAATGGTTGGGGCAAAATTAGCACCATTTTAAATGATAAGAACTTTTATTACATCTCCCTGTATATTTGCAATAATAGGCCTGACAAGGTAAATACACCGATTAAACAAGATTTCTGGTGAATATGCAATCTATTGCAGATGGTAGAGCAGAGCTAATCTCTCACCGATTTCTCTTCTCCCTTTAATACTGATTAACAACAGCTCCAAAAGGAAGGGTTATTCGCAAAATTAAACTCCAAAATGTAAACATCTACCATTAAAAGGTGGCAGAATAATATGCCATTTTATAATTTTAACATTCCTTCATCATTGAGAAATAAAAGTTTATGGAGAATAAAAAAAAGACAGACTAAAGTGAATATCAAGTCTTTTGTGAGCTTTATATTGCCAATAACTATTGATAATTTATTTTTACCACCTCTGCTGGTAAAAACTTAAAATACCAATACAGCTTACAGTGAGCGAGGGGTCCTGCCCTCAACCCAGTCCATAAATATAATAAACAGATTACACAAGCTCTTCATGGCAATGACCTTATACCTCATGTTTCAAAGTGCAGCACTTTTATTTTATCAATGCCTTTATATGTGTACATGTCCCTGTTTATAGGATGCTTTTTTTATTAGTTTGCACTTATTTCCTTGTTAATACCCTATATGTTGCGAAAATGTACCTTACTGCACATAATAAAAATACAGATAAAATATATAAATTACAAATGGAAGGAAGAAATCCAGATTCAATGCAATTCAGCAATTACAACCTCCTCTGCAACACAATCAGGGCAGCACGACACTCTGTACAGGACTAAAAGCTGCTGCTTATCTATACCCCAGGCTGAATCTAGCCCTGCCTTTATTTCCAGAATGTGAAGAATGTACATTCAGAACTAACTCTCCCCCCTTTTTCAAAAGAAACCAGAATGTCAGTTTGTATTTCATGTGTATCCCCTTAAGCAAATACTTTTTGTCATATGCCTTATATGTTTAAGGAGCAGAAAAGAAACAAAACAACATTAACATTGAAAATAAAATTTCAAATGAAGCTAAATAACCCACCAAAAAATTCTCCCAGATGCTACTAAACATAATTACCAGCATATCTGATGTATTCAATTAGATCAACTGGACTTGAAATGTAGTTCTTGAAACGTTTCGCTAGTCATCCGACTGGCTTTCTCAATTCAGAATGACTGTAAGAAATCTGTGGCAATTATGTACCCTGGAAAATCCCAATTAGCATATCACAGCCAGGTGTTAAGGGTGTGATTAGATAGTGGCTAAGAGGTGTTATAGGAACGCCCAGAGTAAGGTGTTTAAAACAGCATGTTACATGTAACACCTCTCTTGAACCAGTCACGTTCCTTCGCCAGTATGTTAAACTTACAATCTTCAAAGGTATGTCCTTTATCCTTAAGATGCAGATACACGGCTGAGTCCTGACCTGAGGAATGGCTCTTCTGTGCTGGGCCATACGTTGATGCTTCAACGTATGGCCCAGCACAGAAGAGCCAATTCCTCAGGTCAGGACTCAGCCGTGTATCTGCATCTTAAGGATAAAGGCATACCTTTGAAGATTGTAATGTTAACATACGGCGAAGGAACGTGACGTTCAAGAGAGGTGTAGGAGGCCAATTATGTGAAAATAAAGAAACCAAGCCTAAATAGAGGTGGGGGGGTTCGACACCAAGTTGCCATGTACAATGCTGTTTTAACACCTTACTCTGGGGTTCCTATAACACCTCTTAGCCCATATAATCACACCCTAACACTGGCTGTGATATGCTAATGGGATTTTCCAGGGTACATAATTGCCACGATTCTTGTACAAGTCATTCTGAATTGAGAAAGCCAGTCGGTGACTAGCGAACGTCTTCAGAAACTACATTCAAGTCCAGTTGCATAATTGAATACATCAGATATACCATGACCTGGATGAATGAGAACCTTCCAAGCATACTTACCAGCACTTGCTCCATTGCTTCTTTCTTTGCTGTTGCTACACACGTTTTTTCCTGTACTATCAGCAGCAGAAAAGGCTCGCCTATAAATGGCCACCAGTGATCCCACCAACGTCCGATACTAGGTAGTGGGATTGGGTGCCGGTAAATATGTTAAGGAGCATCTGTGAAAATTTTTAACCTAACAAGGTCTAGGATTTGGGAGGGTAATTACCTAGATTTTACATTTTTGTTTAGGAGCGGATGCACTTTAAAGGGACAGTTCAGTGGAAATGATCAATATTTGTTAAATTGTTAGTTTGTGTAATGCCTTCTTATTTATTCTACATATTCTCTACCATTTTGAAAAATCAGTTGATTTCATACCCTTTGCTGTTCCCTGCTGTTGACATTAGTGAGCTGACATTTCAGGTTCGAACTGTCTTTTTTTTTTTTTACCGATTGGCTGTTGGATGGGACAAAGTTGCTCAGATCTCTACTGTGCAACTGAATCAACCCAGGAGCTGGGTCAAAGGCAAGACCATAACGGTCTCTACTAGGGGTCCTGCAATCAGGAAGTCAGTATTTCGGTTGCATTTATTTATACACAGAGAAAATGCTGAATTGGCAGATTAAGGTCATTGGGATGAAAAAATATTGCTCTTTTCTCTAAAAAGCATATGTATTTGCACTGAACTTCCTCTTTAAGCTAATGTTCTGTTTTATATTATTATCAACTTACAATTTTAAAAACTCTTTAAAACCTCTTAACAAGGTTGAGACATCTGCATAGAAAACGCTCTTTAAATAGAAACTTTGAATTTTGTGGTCAGAGGGAGAGGCCAATGGGTGTATATGCTGACAAGGCTGTTTGAAGACTTCATAGGCAGAATAATGTACTGCTAACAACATTGAAGTCTTCTTCATTACAGAATCCACTTCATAAATGTACCTTAATGCAACTTACTGGAGTAGAATTTTGCGATTTATAGGTGATTACAGAAGGAAAACTTTCACATTAGGAGTAAAACCAAGTTTAGTTCTCCTTTTACTTTCAAAGTTTCCTGTACCCCTGGTCTAAACTTAAATTTAAAGGGACAGTTCAGTGGAAATAATCAATATTTGTTAAATTGTTTGTTTGTGTAATGCATACTTAGTTATTCTACATATTCTCTTCTATTTTGAGAAATCAGTTGATTTCTTAACCTTTGCTGTTCCCTGTTGTTGAAATGTGTGAGCTGATATTTTAGGTTCTAAAGGTCCTTCTTCTTCCCAGGATGCACCACATCCTTGGAATGTTCCTAACCGTTATTTCGACTGATTGGCTGTTGGATGGGTCAAAGATGCTCAGATCTCTACTGAGCAACTGAATCAACCCAGGCGCTGGGTCAAGGGCAAGACCATAACGGTCTCTACTAGGGGTCCTGCAAACAGGAAGTCAGTATTTCGGTTGCATTTATTTATACACAGACACAATGCTGAATTGGCAGATTAAGGTCATTGGGATGAAAAGATACTGCTCTTTTTTCTGAAAAGCATACCGTATATACTCGAGTATAAACCGAGGTACCCAATTTCACCTAAAAATCTAATAAAAGTTGTTGACTCGAGTATAAACCGAGGGTAGAAACTTGGCATTCAAGATGTTTGGAAACTACAACTCCCAGCTAATAAAGCATGGCTGGGAGCAATATGGTAGTTTCCAAACACCTTGAATGCCACCCTCACTTGGCATTCAAGATGTTTTGGAAACTACAACTCCCAGCATGCTTTATTAGCTGGGAGTTGTAGTTTCCAAACATCTTGAATGCCAAGTGAGGGTGGCATTCAGATGTTTGGAAACTACAACTCCCAGCATGCTTATTAGCTGGGAGTTGTAGTTTCCAAACATCTTGAATGCCACCCTCACTTGGCATTCAAGATGTTTGGAAACTACAACCCCCAGCTAATAAAGCATGCTGGTTGTAGTTTCCAAAACATTTGAATGCCACCCTACCCTCCCACCCAGTTCAGTTTGTACCTGTGGGCTCTCTTCATCAGGATCTGTGGGCTCTCCTAAATCTAAGGGCTTCGGGATGTGTGTGGTAAGGTCTCCATTCCGGCAGCAGCGTCCTCTCCATTCGGCAGCAGCGTCCCTCCATTCGGCAGCAGCGCTCTCCATTCGCAGCAGGTCTCTCCATTCCGGCAGCAGCGTCCTCCCTTCTGGCAGCCGCACGATCGTCCATGTACTGGGCCGGCTGACGTCACTATTGGCGCCGGGCTTGGCGCTGGGCAGTGACCTCGGCCGGAGCGCCAGTACATGGACTGACCGTGCGGCTGCCGGAATGGAGAGGACGCTGCTGCCGGAATGGAGAGGACGCTGATCTTCAATGGTGAGTGACTCGAGTATAAACCGAGTCCGAGTTTTCAGGCTGATTTTACAGCCTGAAAAACTCGGTTTATACTCGAGTATATACGGTATGTATTTCCACTGAACTTCCCCTTTAAGCCTAGATAGCAAAATAATTTTAATAACTCTTCCCAGCAATAGATACAGTAGGACTGTTAAAGCATTGCTGGTAAGTTCCATACATTACTATTATTATTATGGATTTATATAGTGCCAACATCTTCCGTGGCGCTTTACAATTATATAGTCATACATTACATATAGGGTAATACATGTTATACAAAGTTATACATATAACATACACAGGTAATACAAATATAAGTAAACAGAGTGATGAGTTTCTTACAGCAATACAATAGGAGAGAGGACCCTGCCCAATGAGCTTACAGTAAATAAATTGGCAGTGGAGTGTGAAAGGCGGGTTGGATCATATTGGGTAGTAAGAGGGGTAATGTCTAGGCCAGGTTATAAGCTTGCTTGAAAAGGTGGGTTTTAAGGTTATGTTTGAAGGTATTAAGGGACGGTGAGTGACTGACATTAATAAAGAACCATATAACAATTTAGTCACCAGATAAAAAATGTCCAGCCCTGCATTTTAGTGCATAGACTGATAATCCAGCCAAAATTTTTAGGTAGAACTGCTTAAATGGCCCATGCTGACCTCTAGCTGTGTTTCTCTGCTTGGGGGTGGTTGTGGTTTCTTTAGGGCTAGGTCCCTATTTGCGATCAGATTGCACTAGTGGCAGTGCAGGCATCTAGTAAGTAGCCTATGGAACCAGCCCCACTACATGTGCTGCACTACTATGTGCTATATGTACGCAGGGCCCATTCATGGAAGCGAATTCTCCCATGCGCTCAAGTAGGGCCAAGCCCTTAAAGAATCGGGGGTTTCGATGACAAAGAATAGATGACTTTCTAAACCTGCAGACTTAACACTCTGGATAATACGCTTTTGGCTGGGCACACACAGGCTAATATTTCAACCTGATTGACCGGTCACAAGGTCAAAGATTGTTGGTCAAAAATTACGGCTTGTTGTCTTCAATGGACCACACAATCATTTGTGGAGACATTTCCCAGCCTGTCCAATCGAATGTTTGTCCAATTTAGATTACTTCAACTGATATTGCGTGAACACGGGCAAAAATTACCTACGATATTTTAGCGGTTTCGGACCAGGCAGTAGATCAGACAGAACTTTTCAACCATGTGTTCATATTCTTAGATAAGGCCACGCCAAACTGCACATGCATTCTATTTTTTCTACACTATTTCTGATGGGTTGTTCCTAATACTATAGGCAACATGTATGCACACTTGTTTTAAAATCAGGGTGGAACACAACAAGTGTCATGCTGATTGCAATCGGATATGGTCTGGTATGGACCTAACTCACTTTTGTGTGCCCTAAGCCCTAATTGTTGGTGGAACTTCTGGGCAGTTACCCTTTAAGATATTTGTTTCCAATATAACAAACCCTACTATTGTAACAGCAAGCAAGGGGTCACACAATTTGAGGAGGTGACACACACCCATCAACTGTGTGATAAGAGATATGCTTTCAGTGCCACTGAAGGGTGGAAGGGAAGTAGAGCTTGTTTTACATGTATACGAAAATCAATGCAATCCTTCCTTCGACCTTCAAGATAATCAGAGTAGGACATCTGGAATACTACTGCTATGAAGGACAGAAAAAGATGTAAATAGTAGCAAGTCCCTATAACAGGAAAACAGATTCATTCAACCAGACTGCCAAATTACACAAGACTCCTTTGTATGCCTTCCAGCACTGGCAAATAGTTGCATTTTTTGTGTTCCTCTAAACCTGACTAACATGTACTTGCTCCTAGATTACTCTGCAAAGCATATCAGTAGAGATAACAGATCGTGAAATATAGTCAAAAACGGCTGGCTGTTTTCCACACAAAAGAGGCTAGTGTAGTCTCACAAAGATTTAGGCCAGCACACTTTATGTAGGTTTGTTGAGGTTCAGATTTCCTTCTTACAACATGCTGTAGTCGGAAACGGGTTAAAAGATAAAACATTGATTGTGCTCTCTACAATGAAATCACATTTTTAGAGTAATAGCTGCCAAGAAAGAATTTCCATGTGTCTGTATGAGTCAAAACAAAAAGATTCAAATTGGAGGAACAGCTGAGCCAAAAAAAGGTCAACACAAATGTAGTGCAATTGCCTTAAGGGAAATGGGGGCTTCCAGAATAGTTTAGGTCAGAATAAAACCAGCAAACAATACCAAAACTTATGGTTTGACACCTTCAGTTCTTTTGGGAAGTCAACCCATTTATGAACTAACGATAGCTTGGTGGGAGATGTGGTAGTTGTAGTGGTAGTTCTGCAACACGACACATCAAAGCTATTCTTTACTTGAATGGGACAGTTTTTTCACACATAGAAAGACAATCAATGTACATGACCTTTAAAAGAAAAGGGGTTGTGCTAGATACCACTGCAAGTAACACCAACAAATACTAAACATTACAGTATTCTACATAGCATCAGAGTACTGCACTGATACAGAAAGAAATGATCAATGTTTGCCGACACCTGCATATTTAGGACTGAGTAAAAGACCAGTCAAGGAACAAAAACTTCAGTTCATCGGTCAATCTAATAAAACCACATTGAAACTGTACAGGAATAGCCAAGGCATTTTTAAATGGAGCTTTCCAGCAACAATTACTATGTTTTTCTTCTTGGCAAAAACACAACTAAGCAAAGCTATTCTACGTTTAGTATGGGTAATAATCAACCATATGAAACATGCAGTTCATTTACTCCCTTGAAAAAAAGGATTTTCCACGGTAACAGTCATGTAGATTACAGACTAGTAGCACATTGGAGATACATGTTTAAACCATTTCAGAATGCTGACCAGACCCCTTCCCCCAATTCCCCTGGGGAGGCTAAATTTTGCAGAATTCACATTTTCATGTGCTGTGTAGTAAAAACGGACAGTGATGGGGGCAAAGGAAGGCCGGCAACATTTGTAGAGGTGACAAAAACAGGATTAACCCATATAAATAAGCCCCTTCTTTATTGAAGAGTCACTCCCATTTTCCCAGACAGCCAATAGTAACTGAATTATTTATGCTGTTAGCTTGTCAACTAGAGTGACAGATGGCTCACAACAGGGTGCTGTTTATATGAGACAACTTAACTTTTTTAGTAGCCAGGGAATACAATATTCCATACACATCAATGGAAAACTTTCTAAAAGGTTTAATCATGAAAAGTTAATTCCTAGGAGTATAGGCTACCTGGTTCCCGAGATTAGAATCTATAAGGGCCCTAGTCACATTCTGACCTTGGTCACATTCTGCAGTGTAGCATTTCTAAGTGTAGGGCTGAATTAACACCAGAATTAACTAGGGCACCACCAGGATCACTTTCCATCTTTCCTGACACCATCTTATTGTCATTACAGGTATGAATCTGCTGTACAATAACTCTCCACTGTGCATCACTTCATTTGCTTGAGTGTATTTTTACTGGTATGAATCTGCTGTCTTATCTCAGTCTAGTCTGGTTGTTTATTGGGGCATACTCCATTTGTTTGATCCTCACTCTGTTTTCATTTAATTTGTCTGTCTCCTCTTAGCCCACATCCCAGCTGAACAGTATTACTAATTGTAGCTGTAATCAGGCCAGTTATATCTGTAAGGGCCCAAGTCACATTCTGACCTTGGTCACATTCTGCAGCCTTTTCCAAGTGCACCATTTCTAAGTGTAGGGCTGAATTAACACCAGAATTAAACCTGAAGTGCCTGACACCGAACTCTGGGAAGGGTTCAATGGTTTGATCCAAATGAGCATTGTATTATTACCCCATCATCCTGTTCCATATAACCTTGCTCCTTACCTGCCTGGTTACCTACCTACTCAGCTCCATCACCTCACTGCAACACCCCCCTGTTGATAAGTCTATTTACATTGCACCCTCCATTTTATCCTCTCCCCTCCTTACACACCATGAACTCCTTTCCATTGTCAAACACCCCCCAGCTTCCTCCACTATTAGACAAACACATGGTCCATTTAAATCCCACTCTCACCTCCTCTCATTCTCTCTCCTGCTTCTACTTGCAGCTGGTGATATCTCCCCTAATCCTGGCCCACTCCCATACCGCACCTGTATGATCAAACCATCCCCACCCCAATGTCTACTGCCCGTAACACCCCTCATCCACTTGTACCCTAAACACACTCAATATCACTAATGTACCTCTACTTTCCCTTCCCTTCCCCCTTCTCCTATATCTGGGGCCTTGTGGAACGCACGGTCTGTTTGTAATAAACTCGGACACATACACGACCTATTTATCTCTAACTGCTTTACTTTTCTTATTCTTACTGAAACATGGCTGTCACCCTCTGACTCTGTCTCACACGCAGCGCTCTCGTATGGTGGCCTTCACTTCAGCCACACCACTAGACCCAATAATAAATGTGGTGGGGGAGTTGGCATTCTTCTCTCATTGTACTTTCAAACCCATCACGCCCTTACCAGCCCTCTCCCGTCTATCTTTTGAGTTCCACTCAGTCCGGGTTTACTCTTCCATGCCCCTACTGATTGCGGTTATTTATCGACCACCTGGCCCGACCACCACTTTCTTTGACCACTTCTTGGCTTGGTTGTCCCACTTTCTATCCACTGACATCCCCTCAATTATCTTAGAGGATTTCAATATCCCCATCGACTCTCCCATTGTAATGGACACTCCCCCAATCTCCTCTTTTCCCCTGTCTGCTTACCCAGTGGTCCTCTGCCCAGACCCATTGTAATGGACACACACTGGATCTGGTTTTTACCCGTCTCTGCTCCATATCTAACTTCTCCAACTCCCCCTTTTCCTCTGACTGATCATCATCTTCTCAAATTTACTTGTGTCATCTGTCCCGGCCTTAACCCCTAACAACCAAATGTACAGATGTAGGGACCTGCGTAATCTCGACCCCCATTCACTCTCTATCCCTCTCCAACAACTTAACTCTCCTTCTCTGACCCTAACCTTGCCGCTGTCCACTACCGTAACACTGTTTCCAATGCCCTCGACTCTGTTGCTCCCTTATCCACCAGTCGCCTTGGTCACAAAAACCCACAACCATGGTTTACGGACCAGATTAAAAGTTGAAAAGGCAATCCCGCATAGCCGAGCGACGCTGGCGCAAGAGTAACAAAAATATTGACTCTCAAATTAAAAAATGCCCTTTGTCGGATCAGAGGCGCTTTGTCCCTAGCCAAACAAAACTACTTCTCTTCACTCATATCCTCCCAATCCCATAACCCAAAACAGCTCTTCAAAGTATTCAACTCCCTGCTCTGTTCACCACCTCCTCCGCCTACCCCGTTTACCGGCTGATGAAATAGCCTCATATTTCACAGAGAAAATCGAAAACATCCGAAGTGGTTTTCCTGTGCGCCCTAGCTCCTCCCTACAGCTTCCAACCACTACCATTGCTCCCTTCGTTGCTCACCCCCTCCATCTCTACCTCTACCACTGCAATGTCTAGCCTCCCTTCATTGGTTAATCCCTTTACTTGCCCCCTAACGAGCTTCATCACTATAACAAAACAGGGTCTTTCCACTCTCCTATCCAGGACACGTCTCTCCACCTGCCCCCTCGACCCCATTCCCTCTCATCTTACTCCCCTGCTCTCCTTCTCCTTCATTCCAGCCCTCCTCTCTCTAACTTGTCCCTATCCACTGGTATTTTTCCCTCTATATTTAAACATGCCGTTTTATCCCCTATACCTAAAAAACCCTCCCTTGAACCGTCTGCTCTTTCCAGTTACCGGCCTGTCTCCCTTCTCCCTTTTGCTTCCAAACTACTGTATGTGTAACTCTATGCTAACCTGGTTAATCACCTGCCTGCTAACTCTCTCTTTGACCACCTCCAGGCAGGCTTCCGCCCTAACGCTAGATTCCGATCTGTCCTTCAAACTTCATGTCAATTCGCTTTCCAACTCCTGTCGGCTCCAACTCAAAAACATCTCCCGCATTCGACCCTTCCTCTCGAAGGAAGCTACAAAAATCCTAGTCCATGCCCTAATCATTTCTCTTCTCGCTTCTCTAATGCCTCTCCTCTCTGTCAGTCACCCCACTAGATGCCCATCACACAAAGGATCCAGTTCAAACTGCTTACCTTATCCTATAAAGCACTATCCAATACAGCCCCTCCATATATCTCAGAGCTGATCCACCGATATCATCCCAGGCGCAACTTACGCTCCTCAAATGATCTCCTCCTCTTACCCACCCTGGTCACCTTTTCCCATGCTCGCATTCAGGACTTTACTTGTGCTGCCCCTCCCTTCCTCCATCTATCCGTCACTCACCATCCCTTAACACTTGCCACACTATTTACAGCCTACCGATTCCCGCAACCTTATGTCTCACCCTCATATCCTCTAGTCTGTAAGCTCTTTGGGCAGGGTCCCCTTTCCTATTGTATCACGGTATTGCTGTAAGAAACTCCACACTGTTTAATTATATTATGTATTACCTGTGTATGTAATATGTATGACTTTGTATAACATGTATTACCTGTATGTAATGTATGACTATGTAATTGTAAAGCGCCATGGAAGATGTTGGAGCTATATAAATCAATAATAATAAAATAATATTGCTGGGAAAAGTAGAATACAGTCCAATTGAGTTCACATCCCTTTCTAGTTAAAAACCAGAGACTAAAATTTCCGGTTTGACTACAACTTTTAGACAATTAAGATTATGAAATGAACAGTCATCTTACCTAGGAACACCCAGTTGCATTTAGCTTTAGACAGCACATCTGTAACTAGGTTGGTAGCGTCTTGGCCTCACCCCAGACCCACCCTATTCTTCTGGAACTGTTCCATGGCTCGGCTATGTTATTAGAAAAAAAACATCAAATCCAACCTTCATAACCACAAAATCATACAGGGCTATGTTCCATCAGGTGGACACTCTAAAGCAGGGGATACCAACTCCAGGCTATAAGGCTATAAAGACAAACTAAAGTAACGTTTTTACAGATCAGTTGATAACATTATAATATGCAACCCTGTCATTTGCAAAACAAGTTTCCTGGATAAGTCACAATTATAGGTCAATGTACCCAACAAACTTATCAAGATAAATCCACCTCACCAATGATTTATCTATACCTCTGCAAATTAACCCCCCCCTCACACACACACACACTCCCTGGTTTCTTTAGTCAGCACTGAAAGAATTTACACCATCCCATGAAAATTCCAACCCTGACTCGTTCTTTCACATGCCTTGGCAACACCGAAGTTGTAGCATTCATGTTAGCACATCCAGGCATTAGTGCTCCTTTTATGGTATTACATATAACACCTGCTTTTTTTAACTTATTTCCTTTTTTTCATTGTTAGAATAACAATCATAAATGAGAAATTTTGCATATCTCTGTCTCTTACTCTGGGGAACCTGGGAGTAAGAACTTCTTGTTTCTTAAGGTTCGTACAATGTGTACAAATGGCCGATAATTGGACAGTTTATGGGCATTTTATCGGGGCAAACCAGCCGCTTGTTCGGAAATCCGCTCGGCGGATTGGGCAACGATCCCCGAACGAGTGGCCGTTTTGGCCGATTAAGTGCCCATACACGTGCCGAGTACGCCCATTCGTACACATCATGCGTCGCGGGTCGGCACCCGCGATCGCACAAGTGTACAAACCTGAAGATTTTGTGGGAAATGCTATTCATATAGCATCAGACTGCAAGATCTGTTACAAGGAGGCTCTGCTCCATTGTTAAAATACTAATCGTGAACCAGAATTATCCACAAAACCAAGACAACAAATCGGGATTCTGTATTCCAACTTTTTTTCTTTTTTTGTGTTTAACCTTCTCTTATGACAAGGAAAAAAACAAAATTACGGTCCATAAATATTTCAAATCACTACTAGCAAACTATAAAAGCAGAACTGGACACAAATGTTGGCAATGTTTGCTAACAAACAAAAGCTTGTTACTTTAACATTCCTATTCTCAGCACTGTACTGTGTGTGGGAGGAGGCAGCATCAAGTATCTGCTAAAGAAAACATACAAATTCCACTTCAGCACTGTGCTATAATGTTCAGAGCTTGACAGCACAGAGAAACTCCACTAATATTTCAATCAGAAGAAGGAAACAAAGGGGAGAAGCAATATACTGTATATACTTGAGTATAAGCTATAAAATTAGCCTAAAAACTTAACCTCAGCTTATACTCGGTCACGTCCTAATTTAGATCCAACGGCTGCAGTTGCGGATTGTAACCAGTAGGCGTATTAAAAAAACAATCCTTCACCCGCATAGAAAGTTACAGGAGCTGATCTGCCTTTACACTCCTTCCTGCTTCCTGTAGTCAGGCTGCTGGACTCACTCAGCACTGTCACTGCTCATCTGGATGCTGTAAATGTGATGGGTCTTCTCAGTTTGGGGCAAAAAATGGCTGCTACTTCAGTGCAGGTGACTTTTTAACTATTAGGGTCAGAGAGTCCTTTACTATATGGAGGTCACAAGAATTGTAAATGATGGTAATCTCAATTTAAAGTTTATTGAACCTTGCCACTCCACATTTTTAGAAACTACAACTCCCTGCAACCAAAGCATGCTGGGCATTGTAGTTTCCAAACATCTGGAGTGCCAAGGAATTGGGGGTTACTGGTACTGGATTTGGTTATTACTGTATATGATTAATGTATGGGAATTCTGCTGTCCATTTAAAGGGCAACTTAAGCCACAAAACAATACTGAATCAGAAGGCAGTAGTGGTCATAATTTTTACCCTCGACTCGAGTCAATCATTTTTTTTACAAATTTTTCAGGTAAAAATAGGTACCTCTGCTTTTACTCGGATCAACTTATACTCGAGTATATACAGTATTTCCATATGGCAACTTACCTGCACTTGTACCTGCAATGTATTAACTAATTTGTGTTTGTTAATACATTGTGGTAACAAGTACAGCAAGTTTCAGTATTTTGCAGAGCTATTTACATCATAATTGAAAAGGTGTTAATTTTCATGCTAAAATGTAGTGCAAACATTAATGCAAAATGGATTGCATTACTTGCACTAAGCCATTTTCACAAGCCTTTGGCATTGGTGCAGGCAACGCACAATGAATGCAAAATATTACATATTGGTGTGGGTTTTACAATTATTTAGGGCATAGCATAAAAATCTCCCCCAAAGTCCAACAGCAGGGAAGAGTCATATAACCAACACCTACAACCAGTAAACATTATTTTAGATTTGCATTTATACGTCTGTGTATGTAACCTTTTACATTAAAAAATAATCGTCAGATTTAAAGTTTACACACATTACCCCCCTCCTTCCAAGCATTTAATTGAAAGATTCATTATGTTTTCCTATTCTATACATTTGCCAGCTGGAAGACAGAAGACAGATCATGAAGAATGAACTGGCATGTGTATTTTCCCCCCCAGGGTAGAGTCAGTAGAATTTACCGCCACACCCTCAGTACACACTAAGATAATTGGATGACAGTATGGGAGGGAGGGGGCGTTGGAGGACTGGGACAATGTATTGTGATAACACTGCTTTCAGGGTTTGGCAAAGTCCATTTGAGAAACAACACAGTCCAGCAAATGGTTAAAACCGATGAAGAACGGTTGTGCCTACAAATGGGCATGTTTACTCTGAGTTTTTTATTTTGAGTTTTAAGCTTCGTAAACATGTATCTTTGCACTGACAAACGACCCCAAAAGCGCGCACATGTATGGCAAACCTCCATTTTAGCCGATAATCGCTCGTGTATATGTGTTCGGTTGGGCGTCGATCATTGATCTGCCCTGAGCGAACGCATACACACGTGTGATTATTACCCGAAACATGTGTTGACCGTGTGCATAATGGTCTGGGGTCACTTCGCGGTGCAAAGATTGTACTTATATACTAGGCTTTACTGAAACCAAATAGGAATTAAAACAGGGACACAGAACACAGGGTAGGGGCAGCATTTCTCATTTCCCTGCAATAGGGAGGAGGTTACAAATGACCCCCTACCAACGCTTTTATTTTACAGACAACACAGTTGGAACAGGCAATATGGAATTGTAATAAACAGACAAGACACAATCCATTGTCAAACATAAAATCCTGATTATATATATATATATATACACACACACACACACACAAACAGTTCCCAGCAGGCACCCATGGAATGCTACGAGCTGAAGTTGGTTCTTATTCAAAAAAGTGGTTTCTTTTTCAGTTGGTTTCTTATTCACAGACTGAAGTTGGTTTCTTATTCGGATTTGAATAAGAAACTGGTGTATTGCAATAGGTAAACTGCTTGGGCCACTGAAAAAACACCGCAGACAGACTGTACATACCCCTGGCACATAATTCAGTTGAGTCCAGCCTGGCCCAAATGGTTTTGGGCATGCAAGTTGGCACCAAAGTTGCAAAATAGCCATTTTAGCCATTTGAATAAGAAACTGATGTATTGCAATAGGTAAACTGCTTTGGGCCACTGAAAAAACCGCAGACAGACTTGTACATACCCCTGGCACTAATTCAGTTGAGTCCAGCCTGGCCCAAATTGGTTTTGGGCATGCAAGTTGGCACCAAAGTCTGCAAAATAGCCATTTTAGCCATTTGAATAAGAAACTGATGTATTGCAATAGGTAAACTGCTTTGGGCCACTGAAAAAACACCGCGACAGATTGTACATACCCTGGCACATAATTCAGTTGAGTCCAGCCTGGCCCAAATTGGTTTTGGGCATGCAAGTTGGCACCAAAGTCTGCAAAATAGCCATTTTAGCCATTTGAATAAGAAACTGATGTATTGAATAGGTAAACTGCTTTGGGGCCACTGAAAAAACACCGCAGACAGACTTGTACATACCCCTGGCACATAATTCAGTTGAGTCCAGCCTGGCCCAAATTGGTTTTGGGCATGCAAGTTGGCACCAAAGTCTGCAAAATAGCCATTTTAAAGCCATTTGATAAGAAACTGATGTATTGCAATAGGTAAACCAGCTTGGGCCACTGAAAAAACACTGCAGACAGACTTGTACATACCCCTGGCACATAATTCAGTTGAGTCCAGCCTGGCCCAAATTGGTTTTGGGCATGCAAGTGGCACCAAAGTCTGCAAAATAGCCATTTTAAGCCATTTGAATAAGAAACTGGTGTATTGCAATAGGTAAACCAGTTTGGGCCACTGAAAAAACACTGCAGACAGACTTGTACATACCCCTGGCACATAATTCAGTTGAGTCCAGCCTGGCCAAATGGTTTTTGGGCATGCAAGTTGGCACCAAAGTCTGCAAAATAGCCATTTTAGCCATTTGAATAAGAAACTGGTGTATTGCAATAGGTAACCAGTTTGGGCCACTGAAAAAACACTGCAGACAGACTTGTACATACCCCTGGCACATAATTCAGTTGAGTCCAGCCTGGCCCAAATTGGTTTTGGGCATGCAAGTTGGCACCAAAGTCTGCAAAATAGCCATTTTAGCCATTTGAATAAGAAACTGATGTATTGCAATAGGTAAACCAGTTTGGGCCACTGAAAAAACACTGCAGACAGACTTGTACATACCCCTGACACATAATTCAGTTGAGTCCAGCCTGGCCCAAATTGGTTTTGGGCATGCAAGTTGGCACCAAAGTCTGCAAAATAGCCATTTTAGCCATTTGAATAAGAAAACTGATGTATTGCAATAGGTAAACCAGTTTGGGCCACTGAAAAAACACTGCAGACAGACTTGAACATACCCCTGGCACTATATTCAGTTGAGTCCAGCCTGGCCCCAAATTGGTTTTGGGCATGCAAGTTGGCACCAAAGTCTGCAAAATAGCCATTTTAGCCATTTGAATAAGAAACTGGTGTATTGCAATAGGTAAACCAGTTTGGGCCACTGAAAAAAAACACCGCAGACAGACTTGTACATACCCTGGCACATAATTCAGTTGAGTCCAGCCTGGCCCAAATTGGTTTTGGGCATGCAAGTTGGCACCAAAGTCTGCAAAATAGCCATTTTAGCCATTTGAATAAGAAACTGATGTATTGCAATAGGTAAACCAGTTTGGGCCACTGAAAAAACACTGCAGACAGACTTGTACATACCCCTGGCACATAATTCAGTTGAGTCCAGCCTGGCCCAAATTGGTTGGGCATGCAAGTTGGCACCAAAGTCTGCAAAATAGCCATTTTAGCCATTGAATAAGAAACTGATGTATTGCAAAGGTAAACCAGTTTGGGCCACTGAAAAAACACTGCAGACAGACTTGTACATACCCCTGACACATAATTCAGTTGAGTCCAGCCTGGCCCAAATTGGTTTTGGGCATGCAAGTTGGCACCAAAGTCTGCAAATAGCCATTTTAGCCATTTGAATAAGAAACTGATGGTATTGCAATAGGTAAACCAGTTTGGGCCATGAAAAAACACTGCAGACAGACTTGTACATACCCCTGGCACATAATTCAGTTGAGTCCAGCCTGGCCCAAATTGGTTTTGGGCATGCAAGTTGGCACCAAAGTCTGCAAAATAGCCATTTTTGCACATTTAAATAAGAAACTGGTGTATTGCAATAGGTAAACCAGTTTGGGCCACTGAAAAACACTGCAGACAGACTTGTACATACCCCTGGCACATAATTCGTTGAGTCAAGCCTGGCCCAAATTGTTTTGGGCATGCAAGTTGGCACCAAAGTCTGCAAAATAGCCATTTTAGCCATTTGAATAAGAAACTGATGTATTGCAATAGGTAAACAGCTGGGCCACTAAAAAACACTGCAGACAGACTTGTACATACCCCTGGCACATAATTCAGTGAGTCCAGCCTGGCCCAAATTGGTTTTTGGGCATGCAAGTTGGCACCAAAGTCTGCAAAATAGCCATTTTAGCCATTTGAATAAGAAACTGATGTATTGCAATAGGTAAACCAGTTTGGGCCACTGAAAAAACACCGCAGACAGACTTGTACATACCCTGGCACATAATTCAGTTGAGTCCAGCCTGGCCCAAATTGGTTTTGGGCATGCAGTGCACCAAAGTCTGCAAAATAGCCATTTTAGCCATTTGAATAAGAAACTGATGTATTGCAATAGGTAAACCAGTTTGGGCCACTGAAAAAACACCGCAGACAGACTTGTACATACCCCTGGACATAATTCAGTTGAGTCCAGCCTGGCCCAAATTGGTTTTGGGCATGCAAGTTGGCACCAAAGTCTGCAAAATAGCCATTTTTAGCCATTTGAATAAGAAACTGATGTATTGCAATAGGTAAACCAGTTTGGGCCACTGAAAAACACCGCAGACAGACTTGTACATACCCCTGGCACATAATTCAGTTGAGTCCAGCCTGGCCCAATTGGTTTTGGGCATGCAAGTTGGCACCAAAGTCTGCAAAAGCCATTTAGCACATTTGAATAAGAAACTGATGTATTGCAATAGGTAAACCAGCTTGGGCCACTGAAAAAACACTGCAGACAGACTTGTACATACCCCTGGCACATAATTCAGTTGAGTCCAGCCTGGCCCAAATTGGTTTTGGGCAGCAAGTTGGCACCAAAGTCTGCAAAATAGCCATTTTAGCCATTTGAATAAGAAACTGATGTATTGCAATAGGTAAACCAGTTTGGGCCACTGAAAAAACACTGCAGACAGACTTGTACTACCCCTGGCACATAATTCAGTTGAGTCCAGCCTGGCCCAAATTGGTTTTGGGCATGCAGTTGGCACCAAAGTCTGCAAAATAGCCATTTTAGCCATTTGAATAAGAAACGATGTATTGCATAGGTAAACCAGTTTGGGCCACTGAAAAAACACTGCAGACAGACTTGTACATACCCCTGACACATAATTCAGTTGAGTCCAGCCTGGCCCAAATTGGTTTGGGCATGCAAGTTGGCACCAAAGTCTGCAAATAAGCCATTTTAGCCATTTGAATAAGAAACTGATGTATTGCAATAGGTAAACCAGCTTGGGCCACTGAAAAAACACTGCAGACAGACTTGTACATACCCCTGGACATAATTCAGTTGAGTCCAGCTGGCCCAAATTGGTTTTGGGCATGCAAGTTGGCACCAAAGTCTGCAAAATAGCCATTTTTAGCCATTTGAATAAAAACTGATGTATTGGCAATAGGTAAACCAGCTTGGGCCACTGAAAAAACACCGCAGACAGACTTGTACATACCCCTGGCACATAATTCAGTTGAGTCCAGCCTGGCCCAAATGGTTTTGGGCATGCAAGTTGCACCAAAGCTGCAAAATAGCCATTTTAGCCATTTGAATAAAAACTGATGTATTGCAATAGGTAAACCAGTTTGGGCCACTGAAAAAACACCGCAGACAGACTTGTACATACCCCTGACACATAATTCAGTTGAGTCCAGCCTGGCCAAATTGGTTTTGGGCATGCAAGTTGGCACCAAAGTCTGCAAAATAGCCATTTTAGCCATTTGAATAAGAAACTGATGTTATTGCAATAGGTAAACCAGCTTGGGCCACTGAAAAAACAACTGTTTCTTATTTAAATGTGCAAAACATGGCTATTTTGCAGACTTTGGTGCCAACTTGCATGCCCAAAACCAATTTGGGCCAGGCTGGACTCAACTGAATTATGTGCCAGGGGTATGTACAAGTCTGTCGCAGGTGTTTTTTCAGTGGCCCAAACTGGTTTACCTATTGCAATACATCAGTTTCTTATTCAAATGGCTAAAGTGGCTATTTTGCAGACTTTGGTGCCAACTTGCATGCCCAAAACCAATTTGGGCCAGGCTGGACTCAACTGAATTATGTGCCAGGGGTATGTACAAGTCTGTCTGCGGTGTTTTTTTCAGTGGCCCAAACTGGTTTACCTATTGCAATACATCAGTTTCTTATTCAAATGGCTAAAATGGTTTTTGCAGACTTTGGTGCCAACTTGCATGCCCAAAACCAATTTGGGCCAGGCTGGACTCAACTGAATTATGTGCCAGGGGTATGTACAATCTGTCTGCGGTGTTTTTTCAGTGGCCCAAAGCAGTTTACCTATTGCAATACATCAGTTTCTTATTCAAATGGCTAAAATGGCTATTTTGCAGACTTGGTGCCAACTTGCATGCCCAAAACCAATTTGGGCCAGGCTGGACTCAACTGAATTATGTGCCAGGGGTATGACAAGTCTGTCTGCGGTGTTTTTCAGTGGCCCAAAGCAGTTTACCTTTGCAATACATCAGTTTTATTCAAATGGCTAAAATGGCTATTTGCAGACTTTGGTGCCAACTTGCATGCCCAAAACCAATTTGGGCCAGGCTGGACTACTGAATTATGTGAGGGTATGTACAAGTGTCTGCAGTGTTTTTTTCAGTGGCCCAAACTGGTTTACCTATTGCAATACATCAGTTTCTTATCAAATGGCTAAAATGGCCTATTTGCAGACTTGGTGCCAACTTGCATGCCCAAACCAATTTGGGCCAGGCTGGATCCAACTGAATTATGTGTCAGGGGTATGTACAAGTCTGTCTGCGGTGTTTTTTCAGTGGCAAACTGGTTTTACCTATTGCAATACACCAGTTTCTTATTTAAATGTGCAAAATGGCTATTTTGCAGACTTTGGTGCCAACTTGCATGCCCAAACCAATTTGGGCCAGGCTGGACTCAACTGAATTATGTGCCAGGGGTATGTACAAGTTGTCTGCGGTGTTTTTTCAGTGGCCCAACTGGTTTACCTATTGCAATACATCAGTTTCTTATTCAAATGGCTAAAATGGCTATTTTGCAGACTTTGGTGCCAACTTGCATGCCAAAACCAATTTGGGCCAGGCTGGACTCAACTGAATTATGTGCCAGGGGTATGTACAAGTCTGTCTGCAGTGTTTTTTCAGTGGCCCAACTGGTTTACCTATTGCAATACATCAGTTTTTATTCAAATGGCTAAAATGGCTATTTTGCAGACTTTGGTGCCAATTGCATGCCCAAAACCAATTTGGGCCAGGCTGGACTCAACTGAATTATGTGCCAGGGTATGTACAAGTCTGTCTGCGGTGTTTTTTCAGTGGCCAAACTGGTTTACCTATTGCAATACATCAGTTTCTTATTCAAATGGCTAAAATGGCTATTTTGCAGACTTTGGTGCCAACTTGCATGCCCAAAACCAATTGGGCCAGGCTTGGACTCAACTGAATTATGTGTCAGGGTATGTACAAGTCTGTCTGCAGTGTTTTTTCAGTGGCCCAAGCTGGTTTACCTATTGCAATACATCAGTTTCTTATTCAAATGGCTAAAAAGGCTATTTTGGCAGACTTTGGTGCCAACTTGCATGCCCAAAACCAATTTGGGCCAGGCTGGACTCAACTGAATTATGTGCCAGGGGTATGTACAAGTCGTGTCTGCAGTGTTTTTCAGTGGCCCAAAGGTTTACCTATTGCATACATCAGTTTCTTATTCAAATGGCTAAAATGGCTATTTTGCAGACTTTGGTGCCAACTTGCATGCCCAAAACCAATTTGGGGCCAGGCTGGACTCAACTGAATTATGTGCCAGGGGATGTACAAGTCTGTCTGCGGTGTTTTTTCAGTGGCCCAAACTGGTTTACCTATTGCAACATCAGTTTCTTATTCAAATGGCTAAAATGGCTATTTTGCAGACTTGGTGCAACTTGCATGCCCAAAACCAATTTGGGCCAGGCTGGACTCAACTGAATTATGTGCAGGGGTATGTACAAGTCTGTCTGCAGTGTTTTTTCAGTGGCCCAAGCTGGTTTACCTATTGCAATACATCAGTTTCTTATTCAAATGGCTAAAATGGCTATTTTGCAGACTTTGGTGCCAACTTGCATGCCCAAAACCAATTGGGCCAGGCTGGACTCAACTGAATTATGTGCCAGGGGTATATGTAACAGTCTGTCTGCGGTGTTTTTTCAGTGGCCCAACTGGTTTACTATTGCATACACCAGTTTTTTATTCAAATGGCTAAAATGGCTATTTTGCAGACTTTGGTGCCAACTTGCATGCCCAAACCAATTTGGGCCAGGCTGGACCAAAACATGATTATGTGCCAGGGGTATGTACAAGTCTGTCTGCAGTGTTTTCAGTGGCCCAAGCTGTGTTACCTATTGCAATACATCAGTTTCTTATTCAAATGGCTAAAATGGCTATTTTGCAAGATTTGGTGCCAAACTTGCATGCCCAAAAACCAATTGTGCCAGGCTGGACTCAACTGAAATTATTTGCCAGGGGTATGTACAAGTCTGTCTGCGGTGTTTTTTCAGTGGCCCAAACTGGTTTACCTATTGCAATACACCATTTCTTATTCAAATGGCTAAATGCTATTTTGCAGGCTTTGGTGCCAACTTGCATGCCAAAACCAATTTTGGGCCAGGCTGGACTCAACTGAATTATGGCCAGGGGTATGTACAAGTTGTTCTGCGGTGTTTTTTTCAGTGGCACCAAACGGTTTACCTATTGCAATACAACAGTTTCTATTTCAAATGGCTAAAATGGCTATTTTGCAGACTTTTTGGCCAACTTGCATGCCCAAAACCCAATTTGGGCCGGAGCTGGACTCAACTGAATTATGTGCCAGGGGTATGTACAAGTCTGTCTGCAGTGTTTTTTCAGGGGCCAAACTGGTTTACCTATTGCAATACATCAGTTTCTTATTCAAATGGCAAAATGGCTATTTGCAGACTTTGGTGCCAACTTGCATGCCCAAAACCAATTTGGGCAGGCTGGACTCAATGAATTATGTGCCAGGGGTATGTACAAGTTGTCTGCGGTTTTGTTTTTCAGTGGCCCAACTGGTTTACCTATTGCAATACATCAGTTTCTTATTCAAATGGCTAAAATGGCTATTTTGCAGACTTTGGTGCAACTGCATGCCCAAAACCAATTTGGGCCAGGCTGGGACTCAACTGAATTATGGTCAGGGGTATGTACAGGCTGTCTGCAGTGTTTTTTTCAGTGGCCCAAGCTGGTTTACCTATTGCAATACATCAGTTTCTTATTCAAATGGCTAAAATGGCTATTTTGCAGACTTTGGTGCCAAATTGCATGCCCCAAACCATTGGGCCAGGCTGGACTCAACTGATTATGTGCCAGGGTATGTACAAGTCTGTCTGCAGTGTTTTTCAGTGGCCAAACTGGTTTACCTATTGCCATACATCAGTTTCTTATTCAATGGCTAAAAGGCTATTTTGCAGACTTTGGGTGCCAACTTGCATGCCCAAAACAATTTGGGCCAGGCTGGACTCAACTGATTATGTGCCAGGGTATGATACAAGTCTGTTGCGGTGTTTTTTCAGTGGCCCAAACTGGTTTACCTATTGCAATACATCAGTTTCTTATTCAAATGGCTAAAATGGCTATTTTGCAGACTTGGTGCCAACTTGATGCCCAAAACCAATTTGGGCCAGGCTGGACTCAACTGAATTATGTGTCAGGGGTATGTACAAGTCTGTCTGCAGGTTTTTTCAGTGGCCCAAGGCTGGTTTACTATTGCAAACATCAGTTTTCTTATTCAAATGGCTCAAAATGGCTATTTTGCAGACTTGGTGCCAACTTGCATGCCCAAAACCATTTGGGCCAGGCTGGACTCAACTGAATTAGTGTCAGGGGTATGTACAAGTCTGTCTGCAGTGTTTTTCAGTGGCCCCAAACTGGTTTACCTATTGCAATACATCAGTTTCTTATTCAAATGGCTGCTAAAAGGCTATTTTGCGACTTTGGTGCCAACTGCATGCCCAAAACCAATTTGGGCCAGGCTGGACTCAACTGAATTATGTGCAGGGGTATGTACAAGTCTGTCTGCAGTGTTTTTTTCAGTGGCCCAAACTGGTTTACCTATTGCAATACACCAGTTTCTTATTCAAATGGCTAAAATGGCTATTTTGCAGACTTTGGTGCCAACTTGCATGCCCAAAACCAATTTGGGCCAGGCTGGACTCAACTGAATTAGTGCCAGGGGTAGGTACAAGTCTGTCTGGGTGTTTTTCAGTGGCCCAAACTGGTTTACCTATTGCAATACACCAGTTTTCTTATTCAAATGGCTAATAAATGGCTATTTTGCAGACTTTGGTGCCAACTTGCATGCCCAAAACCAATTTGGGCCAGGCTGGACTCAACTGAATTATGTGTCAGGGGTATGTACAAGTCTGTCTCGCGTGTTTTTTCAGTGGCCAAACGGGTTACCTATTGCAATACATCAGTTTCTTATTCAAATGGGCTAAATGGTATTTTGCAGACTTTGTGCCAACTTGCATGCCAAAACCAATTTGGGCCAGGCTGGACTCAACTGATATGTGCCAGGGGTATGTACAAGTCTGTCTGCAGTGTTTTTCAGTGGCCCAAAGCGGTTTACCTATTGCAATACATCAGTTTCTTATTCAAATGGCTAAAATGGCTATTTGCAGACTTTGGTTGCCAACTTGCATGCCCAAAACCAATTTGGCCAGGCTGGACTCAACTGAATTATGTGCCAGGGGTATGTACAAGTGTCTGCAGTGTTTTTTTCAGTGGCCCAAACTGGTTACCTATTGCAATACATCAGTTTCTTATTCAAATGGCTAAAATGGCTATTTTGCAGACTTTGGTGCCAACTTGATGCCCAAAACCAATTTGGGCCAGGCTGGACTCAACTGAATATGGTCAGGGGTATGTACAAGTCTGTCTGCAGTGTTTTTTTCAGTGGCCCAAACTGGTTTACCTATTGCAATACACAGTTTCTTATTAATGTGCAAAAATGGCTATTTTGCGACTTTGGTGCCAACTTGCATGCCCAAAACCAATTTGGGCCAGGCGGACTCAACTGAATTATGTGCCAGGGGTATGTACAAAGTCTGTCTGCAGTGTTTTTTCAGTGGACACTGGGTTACCTATTGCAATACATCAGTTTCTTATTCAAATGGCTTTAAAATGGCTATTTTGCAGACTTTGGTGCCAACTTGACTGCCCAAAACCATTTGGGCCAGGCTGGAACTCAACTGAATTATGTGCAGGGGTATGTACAAGTTGTCTGCGGTGTTTTTTCAGTGGCCCAAACTGGTTTACCTATTGCAATACATCAGTTTCTTATTCAAATGGCTACTAAAATGGCTATTTTGCAGACTTTAGTGCCAACTGCATGCCCAAAACCAATTTGGGCCAGGCTGGACTCAAACTGAATATGTGTCAGGGGTATGTACAAGTCTGTCTGCAGTGTTTTTTCGTGGCCCAAGCTGGTTTTACCTATGTGAATACACATTTTTATTCAAAAGGCTAAAATGGCTATTTTGCAGACTTTGTGCAACTTGCATGCCCAAAACCAATTTGGGCCAGGTGGACTCAACTGAATTATGTGTCAGGGGTATGTACAAGTCTGTCTGCAGTGTTTTTTCAGTGGCCCCAACTGGTTTACCTATTGCAATACATCAGTTTCTTATTCAAATGGCTAAAATGGCTATTTTGCAGACTTTGGTGCCAACTTGCATGCCAAAACCAATTTGGGCCAGGCTGGATTCAACTGAATATGTGCCAGGGGTAGTGACAAGTCTGTCTGAAGTGTTTTTTCAGTGGCCCAAACTGGTTTACCTATTGCCATACACCAGTTTCTTATTCAAATGGCTAAAATGGATATTGCAGACTTTGGTGCCACTTGCATGCCCAAAACCAATTTGGGCCAGGCTGGACTCAACTGAATTATGTGCCAGGGGTATGTACAGCTGTCTGCGGTTGTTTTTCAGTGGCCCAAACTGGTTACCTATTGCAAATACACCAGTTTCTATTCAAATGGCTAAAATGGTATTTTGCAGACTTTGGTGCCAACTTGCATGCCCAAAAACCATTTGGCCAGGCTGGACTCAACTGAATATGTGCCAGGGGTATGTACAAGTCTCTGTCTGCGGTTGTTTTTTCAGTGGCCCAAAGCAGAGTTACCTATTGCAATACATCAGTTCTTATTCAAATGGCTTAAAATGGCTATTTTGCAGACTTTGGTGCCAACTTGCATGCCCAAAACCAATTGGGCCAGGCTGGATCAACTGAATTATGTGCGCAGGGTATGTACAAGTTCTGTCTGCGGGTTTTTTCAGTGGCCCAAAGCAGTTTACCTATTGCAATACATCAGTTTCCTATCAAATGGCTAAATGGCTATTTGCAGATTCTGGTGCCAACTTGCAGCCCAAAACCAATTTGGGCCAGGCTGGACTCAACTGAATTATGGGCAGGGGTATGTACAGTCGTCTGCGGTGTTTTTTCAGTGGCCCAAACGCAGTTTACCTATTGCAATACATCAGTTTCTTATTCAAATGGATTAAATGCTATTTTGCAGACTTTGGTGCCAACTTGCATGCCCCCAAAACCACCTTTGGGCCAGGCTGGACTCAACTGAATATGTGCCAGGGGTATGTACAAGTCTGTCTGCGGTTGTTTTTTCAGTGGCCCCCAAGCAGTTACCATTGCAATACATTAGTTTCTATTCAAATGGCTTAAATGGCTATTTTGCAGACTTTGGTGCCCATTGCATGCCCAAACCAATTTGGGCCAGGCTGGACTCAACTGAATGAGTGCCAGGGGTATGTACAAAGTCTGTATGCGGTTGTTTTTTCAGTGGCCCAAAGCAGTTTACCTATTGCAATACACCAGTTTCTTATTCAAATCCGAATAAGAAACCAACTTCAGTCTGTGAATAAGAAACCAACTGAAAAAGAAACCAACTTTTTTGAATAAGAAACCAACTTCAGCTTCGTTGGAATGCTGGGAGGTGTAGTTTTCAAACATCTGGAGGGTCGCAGTTGAAACCTGCCATGCACTGCACTGACAATTTAAGGTGAGGTGAATTCCAATTGGCTGTGCGCAGTCACATTACTGATTCGTTGGACCCCACAGACATCCCTGTGCCCTTCCCAGATACAATAGAGATGCAGGTCACCGACAGCCTCCGGACCCGCTGTTCCCACACACCTGCCCCATATAGAACATGAAGGGCGTTGAAATCTGACAACACAAAGCAGGGAACGTGCAGGTGACTAGGACCAACCCCAGGCGGACTGGATACAGACATGAGATACTCCGGTCTCTTTCCAGCCCTCCACACACAGACTGTCACCGCCCTGATCGGTCTCTTACCCCGCGTTGTGAAGGGAGCGAACGTCTCCTCACTCTCCGCTCAGGAACTCGCACAGACCAGGTCACTTCCAACTACTATACCCCTAGCACCGCGAGTGAAGCTGTCAGCGACACCTCTCAGCACAACCGAACAGGGCACGCCTCTTGGTCTGACGATAACTACACACTGGAAAGAAAGTTCTCTGATTGGAGGATAGAACGTCAATCACATCCCCCAATTTCTTTAAGTTATTAGAGTCGCCAGCCCGTTGAAGACTTCTAATTGGTGTTGATCTCTGTCAGTCATTTTGTCTCTTCCATCTGATTTTTCTATTTGCTAAGCGATAGATACACGATTGATACATCCCATAGCAACCTGACCAATGGTTGCAATGGGGATGGTAACTATGGCCCGGATGCCCCGCCTTAAAAGGTACGTTTATAATGTACCTGTAAAGGTGAGTCAAAGGGCGGGATGCAGAGTGGGATGGTGGGGGATGGGAATGTTATAGTTTCTGTTTGTCCTGGGGCCAGGGCTGTGGGAAAGGCTCTGTAAGATTGGTCTGTGTTAGGCAGGCAGGGTGGGTATTATGTTATTTAAAGGAAAAGGTTAATTTTATTTTACAAAGTTTATATATTTATTGTTTTCTACCCACAGTCTAAATCTCCTGCTTATAAAGATACCACAGCAAATATATTTTATCATAGACAGTAACACCTCCAGGGCATGTCAACCCCCCAAACTAAAACATCACCAACTACTGGTCCCATTGTACAATATAAAAAAAATCCTTACCTTACATCCCTGCTACTTATGGTTCTTCTGTAGTGCCTCTTCAAGTGCAGCGTTTATTCCATTATATATCTTGCAGGCCGTGCCCTCCCACCCCAACCGCTATATTGGAACTTAAAGGGACAGTTCAGTGGAAATGATTAATATTTGTTAAATTGTTAGTTTGTGTAATGCATTCTTAGTTATTCTACATATTCTCTACCATTTTGAAAAATCAGTTGATTTCATTCCCTTTGCTGTTCCCTGCTGTTGACATTAGTGAGCTGACATTTCAGATTCTAAAGGTCCTTCTTCTTACCAGGATGCACCACATCCTTGGAATGTTCCTAACAGTAATTGCTACTGATTGGCTGTTGGATAAGTCAAACCTGCTCAGATCTCTACTGAGTAACTGAATCAACCCAGGCGGTGGGTCAAGGGCAAAACCAGAACGGTCTCTACAAGGGGTCCTGCAAACAGGAAGTCAGTATTTCAGTTGCATTTATTTATACACAGACAAAATGCTGAATTGGCAGATTAAGGTAATTGGAATGAAAAAATGCTGCTCTTTTTCTGAAAAGCATATGTATTTGCACTGAACTTCCCCTTTAAAAAATTGATTGCAAACTCTACTTGCAGATCCTTGCTTCTGCGGCATTCTGTATTGATGGCAGCCGCGGTTGTGATTGGCTGCCTTTCAGCCAATCACAGCTGTAGCTGCCGGTCCGGCCTCCTGCTTGTAGTTCTGGCAGGAAGGGGAGCCGAATGATGCTGGAACGAGGAGCTGTAATTAGGGTTTGCAATTTATTTTTAAAGTTCCAATATAGTGGAGGGGGGAAGGAGGGTATGGCCTGAAACATATTAAAAGTTAGTAATAAGGGTGGAGATGCCCTTTAAAATATATGGATAGTTAAAGTCGGGGTTCCATGACCTGTGAATAATTAAATTTTTATAACGAAAGTAAATTTTTTGATGGACATACCCTTTAATACCCCTCTCTCTCTTAAACCCCCCCTCTGGTTCAGGATACACATACACATCCCCAAACCCTTCTGCCCAAAGCCCCTCCCCCCTACACACAGATACAAAGGGGGAGATCCAATTCTGGGCGCCGCGTTACTTGCCTTTGCCCGATCCCGCAATACAATAACTGATGTAAACGAGATTACGTCAGTTATTGCATCACGGGATCGGGCTAAGGTAACGCCTCCCACCCAGTGCCGTTAAGTGTCGCGCTAAAAAATAAACATTTGGAAATGGTGCTGTGCTCTAAAATCCGTCTAAAACCCACGTTAACCCGAAATTTCTTCGGGTTAACGTGGGTTTTAGACGGAAAAGGCCCATATTGAATCTCCCCCAAAGTTTGTCACTCACCCTCTGCACACAACCCCCTCTGCTTAATCAGAACTCTCCCTCTACTGCATCTTGCTAGGGTTGCAAACACCCTCCTGTGGCCAATACCTACTAAACTTGTAATTTTCCTGCCGGGGAGAGGAGATACACAAGGCTGGCACCTTAAACTTGGACTTGCAGAATATTAAAGGGTGTGTCCACCATGAAATTTTTTTTGATATGTTGTCCAAAATAAAGTACTTACCTGCATCACCAAGATGGATTCTCCCAAAGCCTCCAATTTAACAAGATATATTGCCTGTTGTATGCAGGCCTGCATTAAGCCTGAAGTTCCATTTTAGCAGCACGTAACATATACGTGCTATGACCCCGCTCATTAATTATGCACGCCCACATTATTATCACCGCGCCTTGGTAGTATAGCTTTCGGTGTGTGTGTGTTCCTCACAAACAGCTCCTTCTCTGCTACTACAGCTGCTGACAGGGAAGGATCGGTAACTCTTGTATCCTGATTGGCCACTCACTGTTCTAGGGCGGGATCAAAGGGGTCAGCCTACTTGTGACATTATAAACCTGAACATCCTGTGCTTGTATGTAGACAAGCTATCGTAACTGTGTGGGAACAGATAAGGCATGGGCGCAGGGGGACGTACTGAAGCTTGGAAAAGGACACTGAGGCTCCTGCTGTTAAAATCCATGCTGACGAAAGCTCTTGTATTTTCAGGTTAGCCTGAACAAATTTTCTTCATTTTTTTTTTTTGTTTTTAAAGGCTAGAAATCTGGTCTATAACAAGTTTAACTATGTTTTTGGGGGTGGACATTCTCTTTAAAGGGCAACTGTGGTCTCCAAACAAGTTAATGTTAAATGAAAGCCTGCAGTATTTTCTTTATAATAAGCCGACAATCACATCTCTGGCTTCACCTTGTGAGAAATGATATCAAGGTGAATGTTCAAACTTCCTGTTTCCAGTAGGTTGAGTGACATCACCTTACCTCTGCTAGCCGGAAGAGAAGCATGCTCAGTAAAGACTTAATGCTGGGGAAATCAGGAAGTACCTGGGGGAAAAATTGACAGTTGAGAAGGAAAACCTATTAATGCAGACAGGCTGGTCACATGACTACAAGCTGGAAGTAATATTGCTGAACCTTTCCAGAAATAACTTCTCACAAATAGCAGGGGTATCTTTATATATATATATATAAAATCCTAACTGCTGTTTCCGGTTCTGTGAGGGGGAGGGGGACTATGGCCTTGTTATACTAAGGGTGCACTCTGGGCTTCTAGCTCCCGTTAATAACAGGTTTAATGTCTAGTATAATATAAGGGATAATGCGCCCCTTAAGGTGGGTACACACTGTAGCAATCTGTCAAAGATGACAAAATCTGCAAGTTTCTGTCTGTTATCTTTAACAGATGGGAGTACACAGTCACAATCATTCTCCCTATATAAACTTTCATAAACTTTCCATAAACTACATAAACTTTCATGAAATCTGATTGGTTAATGTAAAGCATGTAAACCAAGCATTAAAAAATTGACATGAAATGGATTAGGGTTTTCTGCAAACCTATATAAAGAGGTGCACTCCGCTGCGGAACTCAGATGCCATCGCAGTAGATGGCTGAAGATAGAAGAAAGAAGCAGCTGGCAACACCGGCTCCGCTGAGGCCGGCCGTGCCAGCGGGCTCACTGGCGGCCGCAGTGAGTCTGCCTGGCATCGGCGACCTGAGTGGTGTTGGTGTCGCCAGCCCAAAGACATCGCATCGGATCAAGACGCCGGCAACATTGGCCTCGTTGAGGTCGCCGGCGCCCGCTGGGGGTACCCCTGGTGGCGGCAGGGGTACCTCTCGGGGGTTGGCAGCCTCAGCGGAGCTGGTGTCGCCGGAACTGGAAGAAAGAAGACGCCACCCAAGGGCTCTTTTAAGAGCCGCACACTGGGGGTGACCCCCGCCAAACGCACTTGTCAGGGCCGCAGCTCGAAACGGGACCCCTTAAGCCCCAAAAGGCCCTTCTCGGCCCCGCTGGAGGGTGCCTCCACCTGCCTTCCCCTCCCTGCCAACGGAGGGGCAGAGGGCTTGGAGGGGCTGCTGGGGAGGGGGTGCGACCACCCGCCGCAGCCCCTTTCCGGGCTGCTGGGAGGTGGCGGGGGGTGGTCGACGCCACCGCGGGGTGTTGAGAGGTGGCGTCTTCTTCTTTTCCAGTTCCGGCGACACCAGCCCGCTGAGGCTGCCAACCCCGAGAGTACCCCTGCCGCACCAGGGGTACCCCCAGCGGGCGCCGGCGACCTCAACGAGGCCAATTTGCCGGCGTCTTGATCCGATGGCGATGTCTTGGGCTGGCGACACCAACACCACTCAGGTCGCCGATGCCAGGCAGACTCACTGCGGCCGCCAGTGAGCCGCTGGCACGGCCCGCTCAGCGGAGCCGGTGTTGCCAGCTGCTTCTTTCTTCTATCTTCACCATCTACTGCGATGGCATCTGAGTTCCGCAGCGGAGTGCACCTCTTTATATAGGTTTGAGAAAACCCAATCCATTTCATGTCAATTTTTTAATGCTTGGTTTACATGCTTTACATTAACCAATCAGATTTCATGAAAGTTTATGTAGTTTATGGAAAGTTTATGAAAGTTTATATAGGGAGAATGATTGTGACTGTGTACTCCCATCTGTTAAAGATAACAGACAGAAACTTGCAGATTTTGTCATCTTTGACAGATTGCTACAGTGGTGTACCCACCTAAGGGGCGCATTATCCCTTATATTATACTAGACATAACCTGTTATTAACGGGAGCTAGAGCCCAGAGTGCACCCTAGTATAACAAGGCCATAGTCCCCCTCCCCCTCACAGAACCGGAAACAGCAGTTAGGATTTTATATATATATATAAAGATACCCCGGCATGTGTTAGAAGTTTTTTCGGAAAGGTTCAGCAATATTACTTCCAGCTTGTAGTCATGTGACCAGCCTGTCTGCTTAATAGGTTTTCCTTTCTCAACGGTCTTATTCCACCATCAGTGATCTATTAATTCCCGTCATTCAGTTCCACCACTCTGGACAGTCCAGTTAACGAGCAATTCCGTCATTCTTAGTATCGCGGTCATAGCAGATACGTTAACGCGTGCATTGTCGTCTTACCAACACCCAGTCCAATAGGCAAAGCAGCGCAGATATTTTTTAGATAGTGCCATTACACACATACCACGGTTACGCAATTCACATCTTTCCCCTAGCACAACAGTGATCAAAGGACTCATACCGACGCTGGGTGCACCAATCGATCCGTCGATACCTTGAACATGTAGATAAAAGAATCAAGTAATCTTATTAAGACCGCAGCATAAGGTGCTCCTAATTAGTTTCCTATATTGGAGAGCATTCAACCCTGTGGTCGGGGGACACACCAACAGTTAAGCCCTGACACAAGTGTCTCTAGACAGAAGGTTCTACTCAAGACCAGTAACTCCAATATATAGAGGATCCCCCGGGACCAACCAAACCAACCGTCAAAACTACATGATAGTGGGTCAACACCAACGTGGTATATTTACCGGCAATAGACTCAGATTAACACCTGACAACGATGGCGGGCAAAAACAAAACACAAATGAAGAACATGTCATTTACGCTGCTTCAAGGCGACTGAAAACAAGAGCGTTCGTCAGCATGGTTTTAACGCAGGGAGCCTCAGTGTCCTTTTCCAAGCTTCAGTCGTCCCCTGCGCCCTTCGCCATTAACCAAACTACAGTATTATGGCCTGAATCGTTGTTCACAGTTCTCACAACCCCAGGACATTTAACGATAGCATTGTCTACCATCAACATAAGAAATATACTATCCCTGTACAAGCCACAGGATTTTCAGGTTATAATGTCACGCAGTAGGGCTGACCCCCTGATCCCACCCTAGAACAGTGGAGTGGCCAATCATGATACAAGAGTTACGATCCTTAATCCCCTGTCACGCAGATCACTGTATATCAACGCCAGTAGAAATTCGGTGAGGTCTGTTTATTAGTGAGGAACGACACACAACCCAGTCATAAAGATACTCAATATTATATCATTATCCGCCATTTACTCAACCATGAAACTACAGTATACATTTTGAATACCATAATTCTCAATATTATATAGTAGACCCGGTACCAACCAGAACGACAGTATATGTGATTAATACCAGGGAATTCTCAATATTATATAGTATCCCTGCTACGCCAACCAAACTACAGTATAATGTATTAATCCAGTAATGCTCATTATTAATATAGTAATCCTCGTATCCAACCAGGAAACTAACAGATATATGTATTAATACCAGTAATTCTCACTATAATATATAGTCTCCCCTGTTTCCAACCAGACACTAAAACCACAGTATACTGTATAAATACCAGTATTTCATTATTATATAGTATCCCTGTACCACCAGAACTACAGTATATGTACTTAAGACCAGTGTGTGATCTCAATATTATATAGTATCCCTTACCAACTCGAACTCATGTATATGTATTACTACCAGTAATTCTCAGATATTAAAATTGTAATCCCTGTACCAACCAAACTACAGTATATGGTATTCACACGTATTCTCATTGAACATGTGGGAATTGATATAGGGGGGGGGGTTATTTGTGGGGGCATTTCCAAGTTTTAGGGCTGTTTGAAATTACAGAGCACTTTTGATTTTTTTCCTGTAATTACACTTGTGCATGCGTCCAATTTGAGCTAGTTTGGTGGCCACGTCCTGTGTGCATCCACGCATATAGCATATTACTGGCAGTTAACGCAAAAAAAAATGAAAATCTCCTGGCAGTGAAAGGGTTAAAAAAACCTGTACATTTACTTTTATTATCTTATTTGTTTATTGTGTCTATACAATGTTATTGGCTCCCTATATTGTAGAAAAGGGAGCCAATAATGTTCTGATGAAAATGAGTTAGGTCCGTTAGCGTTAGGACCGATAGGTTGCGATGTAGAAGGCAGTAGTCTGTTGGCTTCATGACCTATCTATACACATGTCCGAAGTTCAACAAATCTTGCCAAACTTTAGATTGACTCCCATTCCTTTTTACATATTACTGCTTCAGTCATTCCATCCTAGGCCCATTCCCTTCCCTGTGGATAAAAGGTAAGTACTCTGGTCACCCCTTACTACATTACCCCTCCAGCCTTAGATTTTTTTTTTTTAATCATTCAGTTTTTATTGAAGAATTTTTATAATACAATTGGGCTTATTGTTGCAAATATTCAAATCAAATCAAACAGAATCAAATAAAATATCACATTATATCAGACAGTATCAAACAATATCAAACAGAATCAACCACTGCATGAATATTATCAAGATCCAAGCTAGGTCAGGTGTGACTTATTTGGTTTTGGAAGATGGATTATTCTGTACTTAAACTTGTCTCTGAGGTATATAGAGACTAATAATTGTATCTAGGGCTTCCTGAGATGGAGACCCAGTCCAGGGGTTTATGACTGGACTGATCATTCTGTTTTAGTTGTATTGGGCTGTTTAAAGGTTAACCCCATAAGGTTGTATTCTATATTTATATTTATGGCTACTGTCTTACCCAGGAACCTCTGGTTTTATCAGGAACGTTTTCCGTGGACGGTATTAAGGGGAGATCCATATATTTGTTTATCTTGTGTTTCCCTTGGTAATGCTTGGTCTCTGTATCTTTATATGGTCTTTAGTGTATCTCAGGATTATGTACTTGGGCTGAAAATAACCAATATAAATTGGGGTGTTGCTTTGTATTGTTGTTAAGGTAATCCTTAATATCTGTCTGCCTTGAGTCGTTGTTTGGCAGAGAGCCCCTGATTTTGATGTTATTTCTCCTCCATCTGTCTTCTAAGTCAGTGATTTTGTTTTGGAGTGTGGTTACTTTATCATCAAGGTTGTTATGGGCGTCTGCTAGTTCGTTGAATGATGTTGTGAAGTCTGCCATTTTGTGTTCTATATGGTTGGTTCTTTCTGCAATGTCTCTTATATCTTTTTTAATAGTTTGGACCATTTCTGTAACGTCCGTTTTGAAGGCTCTATGTTGAGAAATCAGCATGTCTTTCAATACTTTTTCTGACACTGGGGTATCTTTGGTTGGGAAGTTATGTAGAGAGTTTTGGCCTTGTGTGATTTCTAGCGTATTGTTTTCTTCCTCTCCTTCTGATTCCCCTTTTCTGTATCTTTTCACAGGTTCCCCCCTTGGCTGGATCCCCGGGGGTCCCTGTGAGTTGGGGCCCTGGCTAGAGGGGAGATCGGCATCTCCTAAGTCCTGGCCTGGGTCTATGCTTGATGTTTGTAAGTCTATTTTTTGATCTGTGTCAGAATCTATGGCTGTATTGTTAATATATACTGTTTGTTTCTGTTTCCTTACTTTTTCTTCCTTTCTTTCTCCATGTAGGTTGCGGCTCTCGCGGTTTCCTTGGGCGCCGCCATCTTGGATTTCGGCCCGCGAATCTGTGCTGCCTGGGAAGAACAAGGTAAGTTTTTTCTCTGTTTGTTTAGGAGCGGCGGATTTGTTCTTGCCCATATTGGATCCAGTCTGCTGCTTCTTTTAAGTTATTTGGGTCCTGTTTATGTTGTGGTAAGTAGCTGTATTCCTGGTAGCAGAGAGGGAGCTCTTACTCCATGCGACCTCTCTCCAGGATAGCTGGCCACGCCCCTCCCTCCAGCCTTAGATTTTTTTAAAAAAATTTAATTAAAAGGTTGGCTTGCCAGCACCACCCAACAGTAAGCTCACAGCACCTCGTCACAACACATAGGGGCATATTTCTAAAAACCCGTAAATACCGAAAAAAAAATTCCGCCGCACATCGCAGCCACGAGCGCTATTGCTGCGATATGTATCGCGGCCGTGATGTCCTGCGGTAATTTTAAGTCCCTTTGCGGCGATACTGCACTTAGCGCCATGCGCTCTCAACACCCCGCGGTGGCGTCGACCACCCCCCGCCACCTCCCAGCAGCCCGGAAAGGGGCTGCGGCGGGTGGTCGCACCCCCTCCCCAGCAGCCCCTCCAAGCCCTCTGCCCCTCCGTTGGCAGGGAGGGGAAGGCAGGTGGAGGCACCCTCCAGCGGGGCCGAGAAGGGCCTTTTGGGGCTTAAGGGGTCCCGTTTCGAGCTGCGGCCCTGACAAGTGCGTTTGGCGGGGGTCACCCCCAGTGTGCGGCTCTTAAAAGAGCCCTTGGAGAGTGCATGGCGCTAAGTGCAGTATCGCCGCAAAGGGACTTAAAATTACCACAGGACATCACGGCCGCGATACATATCGCAGCAATAGCGTTGTGGCTGGATGTGCGGCGGAATTTTTTTTTTTCGGTATTTACGGTTTTTAGAAATATGCCCATGTGTTGTGACGAGGTGCTGTGAGCTTACTGTTGGGTGGTGCTGGCAAGCCAACCTTTTAATAAATTTTTTTAAAAAAATCTAAGGCTGGAGGAGGGCGTGGCCAGCTATCCTGGAGAGAGGTCGCATGGAGTAAGAGCTCCTCTCTGCTACCAGGAACAGCTACTTACCACAACTAACAGGACCCAAATAACTTAAAAGAACGCAGACTGGATCCAATATGGGCAAGACCAAATCCGCCGCTCCTAAACAAACAGAGAAAAAACTTCCCTTGTTCTTCCCAGGCAGCACAGATTCGCGGGCCGAATCCAAATGGCGGCGCCCAAGGAAACCGCGAGAGCCGCAACCTACATGGAGAAAGAAAGAAGAAAAAGTAAGGAAACAGAAACAAACAGTATATATTAACAATACAGCCATAGACTCGGACACAGATCAAAAAATAGTCTTACTAACATCAAGCATAGACCCAGGCGAGGACTTAGGAGACGCCGATCTCCCCTCAAGCCAGGGCCCCAACTCACAGGGACCCCTGGGATCCAGCCAAGGGGGGAACCTGTGAAAAGATCAAGAAAAGGGGAATCTGAGGAGAGGAAAAAACAATACGCTAGAAATCACACAAGGCCAAAACTCTCTACAACTTCCCAACCAAAGATACCCAGTGTCAAAAAAGTATTGAAAGACATGCTATTTCTCAACATAGAGCCTTCAAAACGGCGTTACAGAAATGGGTTCAAACTATTAAAAAATTATAAGAGACATTGCAAAAGAACCAACCATATAGAACACAAAATGGCAGAATTCACAACCTCATTTACGAGTTAGCAGACGCCCATACAACCTTGATGATAAAGTAACCAACCCAAAACAAAATCACTGACTTAGAAGACAGATCAAGTAGAAATAACATCAAAATCAGGGGCATACCTGACGGTACTAAACGCCGAACTAGATCAATATCTAGAAAAATTACTAGAACAATTCTGCCAGACTTAACCAAAACAGAGAGAACCATCGACAGAGCTCATGACTCTATAAACCAAAAAGTGCCCCTCAACAGCACCTAGAGACGAATAATAGATCCTATTCTTTCAAACTAAAGAGCAAGTGATGTCACTTTCAAGAAACAAAAACACCTGCCAAGCAAATATAATCATCTACAATTTTTCGCAGACCTATCACCCCAAACCATGCAATTAAGAAAAACCTTCAAGAAGCTACAGAGATACTCAATATAACGCTATAAAATACAAATGGGGTTCCCAGTCCGCCTGATTGTACTTAAAAGAAAAGATCATATGTCTTCAACACACCCAGAGAGCTATTCTCAAAGCAAGAATGGAAGCTAAATATCCCTCAAACCATCAAAAACCAACTGAAAGAACCATACAAAACGGAAAAATTCAAAAAGAGTGGAACTACAACGGAGAACTATTTGAACCAACACCCAAAAAAGTCAAAACACACATACTGGCTAAGGATTAATAATTTGAAATTCTACAGTCAAGATGAGCTTTTCCTTTGCCTCCAGACTGACTACTCTAAAAACTTCTATAGGTGGCAGGGAATCCTATGCTGGAACCCCTGCAAGAAAACGGTTTGAATACCTTCGAGAAAGGCTATGTGTTAAATGTTTTATATGTTTTAACTGTTTTATATGCCTTAAATGTTTTATAAGCTTAAAAAGTTCAAGGTTAAGAGATACTTACTTAAAAAAAAAATACAGTAACTTAGATAAGGTTATACCCTAGGTTCACTCTCTGCCAAACAACGACTCAAGGCAGACAGATATTAAGGATTACCTTAACAACAATACAAAGCAACACCCCAATCTATATTGGTTATTTTCAGCCCAAGTACATAATCCTGAGATATAGTAAAGACCCTATAAAGATACAGAGACCAAGCAATACCAAGGGAACACAAAGGTAAACAAATAATGATCTCCCTTAATACTGTCCATGGAAAACATTCCTGATAAAACCAGAGGTTCCTGGGTAAGAAGTGACTAAATAAATTATAAAATACAACCTTATGAGGTTAACCTTAAACACCCAATACAACCAAACAGACTGATCAGTCCATTCATAAACCCCTAGACTAAACTTCCATCTCAAAGCCCAGATACACTTCATTCGTCTCTATATACCCTCAGAGACAAGTTTAATTCTGCAAGAGTACGAATAATCCATCTTCCAAAACCAAATAAGTCACACCTGACCTAGCTTGGGCTAACAAACCTATATAACTAAAAACAAAATAATCTAGCCCAGTCACTTAAGAAACAAGGAACTGGTTTTAAATAAACACAGCATTTCCAGGTGGCAAACAGCCTCCAAAAGTCTAGATATCTTTCGATAACTAGAAATGTTACTGAACCATTGTGGTTCCCCTATGACTCCCTTATTGAAATGTCTCCCACCCAATTTATGTTTTATTGTTTTTTCTATGTTGTATATGTTTTTATATTTTTTATTTCTGCTGCTGTGTGCCGTACCTAGTTGCCTACCTCCAGAACATCTCTCAAATACTACAAAAACTCATCTGATGCCAAATGTATTCCCCAAACAAGATCTACTATAAAACCACCTCACCCATATATGTCTGTAATTAAGGACCCAAAACAACCAACCAGCAGGAAACCCCCAATCACAATGGAATTAAACTACAATCCTACAATGTCAAGGTCTAAACTCCCCTCAGAAAAGATTCCTACTATGGAAAGAGCTTACAGCAACAAATAGACAATGCATGTATACAAGAACCCACCACGACAAAAAATCAACCCATCTCTTAAGCAGAAAGCATACACCAAACACATTTTCCACTCCGCATCAAAAAGAAAAAAAGAGAGTCACCATTGCAATAAATAACTCACTAGCATTCAACTATATGAACGAAGATTGACCCCCAGGGCAGATATATAATCCTACACTGTTCCCTAAATAACCAAAACTATTTATAGCCAACCTATACGCACCCAATCAAAGACAAATCAATGTTATAAAGAAATTATAAGCAAAGTTAAAGAATACCACCAAAAAAATACTATAATATGCGAGATTTTAACCAACTACTAGACCCAGAACTAGACTCCACTAATCCTAACACAAAGAAAAACTACCAATTTTACAATCTCCTGAAATCTGAGACCTATTTTGATGCATGGAGAACAACCCATCCAACAGAGAAGGACTATACTTTCTTCTCCCAATCCTACAATATGTACTCTAGACTAGATTATATCCTAGTAGACAAAGGGACTCTCCACGAAACTTCCCAACACCAAGATCTCCCCGATTTACATGGTCAACCATGCACCATAACCAATCCTCCTAAAGGAAAGATTCATGTCAACCAACAAGACCATGGAGACTCAACCCAACCATATTATCATACGAAAAATCTAGAAACTAATACAAAAGCTATACAGATATTTCGAAATAAACGAATCTCCAGAAATAGACCCGTTCCCACTATGGAACGCACATAAAGCTGTAATAAGAGGCATCTGCATCCACACAGCATCCCAACTAAATAAAATCAGAAAACAAAATAACTGGAATTACTACAAAAAATAGCCACACTAGAGAAAGAAAACAAACAAAATCCATCACACCACCTAAACTACAATTGAAAGAAACAAAAGAAAACTCCATTCGCTAAATCTCTATGACTATGAAAAAATGCTCAGAAGATGAAAGCCCATCTTACACCCAAGGAGGTAAGCAAATAGAAATCTACAAATAGAATCAAGAACAAATTAGGCAATACCAAAATCTCATACTTATAGAAAAACAACAAATACTCAACCCCTCAAGAAATATCACAACCAATTCAGCATCTACTACTCCCAACTATACAACCTTGCAGAAAAGGAAACTAAAAACCCAACAAAGAAATCTTATAAGCTTCTTCACTCAATAAACCTACCCTCAACGACAGCAGAACAAAAAGAATACTTAGACAAACCATTCTCCAAGAGAACTAATTAAAGCAATCAAAACAGCAAACTAAACAAACTCCAGAGCAGAGGGTTCACCAACGAATACTACAAAACCTACTTTACTACCCTTACTCCATACATGCAAAACAGTGTTCAACAAAGCAACTGAAAACCAAACATTCCAAAGAGATGACTCCCCTACTAAACAATGACCAAAACTTATTCCAAAATCCTGGCTGAGAGACTCAAAAACATACTCCACTCTCATCCACTTAGACCAGGTAGGATTTATTAAAAACAACAATCCACAGACAACAAGAGAAGAATTATCGACCTTATAGACTGGGCCACCCACAACAAGCTCTCATCACTAGTTATATCACTAGACGCAGAAAAGGCCTTCGACCGCCTTAATTGCATTACCTAAACCTGGCACTGAAAAAATTTGGAATACAAAACTCCTTTAAAACAATCATGGCGCTCTACACCAACCCATCTGCAAACGTATCATCTCCAGTATGATATCCAATCCATTTAACATCTCAAATGAAACAAACAAGGATGTCCCCCTCCCACTATCTCGCCCTAGCTATGGAACCTCTGGCACAAAAAATAAGAGAAGACCCAATATTACAGGCATCAAAATCAATTCATCATCCCACAAAATAGCACTATTGCGGACGACGTTTTCTAATTGTCACAAAACCATTCCTCACTAATACTATATACAAAACATCTACAATCAATTGGACTATTATCATATTACAAATCAACGAAAAAATCTCAAGTTATGGAAACCATCTCTCAGGAACCCTGAAAATGTTCCTGGCAAGCAATATCAATTCAGATGGAACCATGAAATAACCTACCTAGGAATAAAATTTTCAACCAACCTTGAAACCTATTCCAATCCAACTTCATACCACTGTAGAAAAAACTAGAAACTCAGACACGAACAATGAGGATCATGAACTCATTAATGGATAGAATAATGGCATCTAAAATGCTAATCCTCCCCGGTATCTCTACGTCTTCAGATCAATTCCATAAACATCCCGAAACCCTCCTCTCAAGAGCACAGAAAAAATTAACACAATTCATATGAATAAAAATAAAGCAAGAATAAACAACCACAAACCATGGCCAAAACCGCAAAACAGGAGGTCTAGCATACCAATATTAAAAGACTATACCAGCAACAACTTTAGATCAAATAGATACTGGTGGAAAGCAAGACAAACAACAAACTTATGGTGCGAATAGAGGAAAGAATGTGCCAACCCATGAACCTGAAACAGATTATGGGAGCAACACTTCAGAATAACAAATCATCACTCCCTACACCCCTCCCCCCACGCATCCATAAAATCTGGAAAAATATACACAAAAATCAAAACTTCCTAGCACCATTATACGACTCATACCCATAAAACAGCCTTGAATATCTTATCCCGATTTTCCATATTCAATGGGATCACACACCAACTAAAAACAATTGATCAACTATACCAACAAGGTAACCGTCCCATTTCCTCCTTACAAGCACATACCATACTTAGCCAGAAACGATTTCTGCAAACATAATCCAAAGTCATATCCCTGCTTACAACCTCTAAACGAAATGGAAACCCAAAGACTCAACTGAACTACCAATTAGCAGCCCCCCTACCCCCCCAAAGGAATAACAACCTTCTACAACTTGATCAACAACAAAAATATATTTACCAACTCAGACCACATATAAATGGGAGGAGAACTTCAATGATAAACAATGGTCAGATGCAGCCAATACCCCTTCAAACTTTCAAATGCTCACAACATTGGGAAATAACAAAGAACGATACTGTTAAGATACTATAGAACACCACCATTCTAGCAAGTGGAACTCTAAATACTCACCAATGTGTTGGGAGGTGCAGCAGTGGCCAGAGGAACACCTTCTTCACATATTCTGGACCTGCAGGAAAATTAGAAAAATATTGATAAACACCAACTAGTATATCATCAATATTACAAAAACAAATCACCCTCACTCCCGAACTGGACCCTTTATTGATAGACCTACAGCAGTTTCCCAGTAATCAACAAACCAATTACTTCCATACTACAATAATTATTGCACAATTTTTTGCCAGAAACTGGTTAACCACTAAAATCCCTAACCATTACACTCATACTGAGAAACCTCAATACCAATATGGCATACGAAGAAACAATATGCCCATAAACCAACTTTAACTTCCACAAATTCTACAAGAAGTGGATACTGGTATAACCGACAATAGATACTATATCAATAGACTAAAGATGCTTTGGCTCAACTAGCAAAAATTCTTGAAAGCCAGCAAAGAAAGATATTCACATGGCGGCTGAGGATGCACGCGCTTGCAATTTACTTTTGGTTATTTTATCCACTGCTACCACCCCTACTGTAAATATATTCTGATAATATTCATGCAGTGTTGATTCTGTTTGATATTGTTTGATACTGTCTGATATAATGTGATTTTTATTTGATTCTGTTTGATTTGATTGATATTTGCAACAGATAGCCCAATTGTATTAATAAAATTCTTCATAAAAACTGAATATTAAAAAAAAAAAATCTAAGGCTGGAGGGGTAATGTAGTAGGGGTGACCAGAGTACTTACCTTTTATCCACAGGAGGGAATGGGCCTAGGATGGAATGACTGAAGCAGTATATGTAAAAAGGAATGGGAGTCAATCTAAAGTTTGGCAAGATTTGTTGAACTTCGCTGTGTATAGATAAGGTCATGAAGCCAACAGACTACTGCCCTACATCGCAACCTATCGGTCCAACGCTAACGGCTAACTCATTTTCATCAGAACATTATTGGCTCCCTTTTCTACAATATAGGGAGCCAATAACATGTATAGACACAAAAACAAATAAGATAATAAAAGTAAATGTACAGGTTTTTTTACCCTTTCACTGCCAGGAGATTTTCATTTTTTTTTCGTAACTGCCAGAAGAATTTTCAGGTTTTGCCCTAAAGCTTTAGACTAATTTTAACCGTAGGAAACCAGCAGTAATCAGGAATATTATACATTGTTTTTTCAGCACAAATGTACTTTAACATGGTAAACAGAATTTTGTAACTTTTCTGGAATTTACTGGAATTATGGGTAAATATGTAAAAAAAATGAAACATTTCCAAATTTTCATGGATTTTTCCCATTTTACTTACAGTTATCTTAAAGGGCATGTCCACCCCCAAAACTATAATCCCCCCCAACTACTGGCCCCACCATGTAGTGTGTTTAATCCTTACCTCACACCCAACTCCATCTGGTTCTCAGTAGTCCCCCCCCAAAGTTCCCAAAAACTGCCCACCAGGAGGCTAGCAGGTCCATATAGGACACTGCCTACTACCTTGCCTCCCGGAGATTCCTGCCATGCATGCTTGCAGCCCTTCTCCCTCCTCCCTCTCCCTCCCTCTCCCTCCCTTCTACTATCCCTCCCCTAGCATTAAACCCCTAATATTCTGCTCCCCCCCAGTCCCCCACCCCAACCGCATGTTTCTTTTTTAAAAAGCTCCCCAAACCTTTACTTACCTCTCCGCTTCCTCCCGCTGCACTGAATGACCCGCAGCCGCGTCCGTGATTGGCTGCCGCTCAGCCATCACACGACGCGACTGCCGTCCCGCCCCTCTGTTTGCTTCTCGCAAGCAGAGGGCCGGCAGTTGCGGCGGAGGATTGAGGGAGGTAAGTAAGAGTTTGGGGGCTTTTTAAAAACAAAACATGCGGTTGGGGCTGGGGGACATGGGGGAGCAAATATTAAATTTCTATTTTAGTGGTGGACATAGCCTTTAAGGTACGCACAAAATCTACTGTTTCTAAAACTCTTGATACTCCCGAGTACAACGATACCAGATATATGTAGGTACCCGACTTTTTCCTGTACAGGAGACCCCCCCCAAACTAAAACTGCACCTTCTAGAATATCACACCAAATTAAAATGTAAACTACTACTGACCGTTAACATAGAATATCGTCCAAATTAACTAAAATATCCCCACAAGTGAGATATTTTTAGAAACTACACACTCGCAGGATTTTACGAGTGAGGTAGTTTTCGATCAAAATGCAGATACCCGGATGCAGCTCTCGTCCATTGTAAGTTACTTTCCCTACATTTTCTTTTTTTTTCTTCCTCACTGTAAATCAGAGACAAAATCAAATGCGAATTTCAGCTAAAAACTGTGGAGGAAAGTTCAAACGCATCTCAAATATGAACTCCTAACCCCTCCCGAATAAACGGTATGCCACATTAATGGGTGTACTCAGAGACATGCTGCCAACTAAACCCCAGGCGTACCAGTGCCAAATGTCAGTAGCAGCAAAAAAAATTAGCCAGTTTTGTATTGAACAGTCTGCAGTTTTTCCCAAAAACACACCCCCCACTCAAAATACCCCCCACAAACTATATATTCCTGAAATCTGCACACCTTAGCTATGTACGTTGTAGTTTGTTCATTCATACCATCATGGTGTGGGCGCAGTCTTCTTAGAAGTTTGACTTTTACCATAATTTCAAAAAAAATGAACATCAAACACATTCAAAAAGGTATAAATCATTTCAAACCCCATGGCATGGTAAAAAAAAAGTTACCAAATACATACAATCTCCCAAATGTCCTGACTCAAACGGATGCCATATGTGTGGTTACACACCGACGTGGAAGCGAAAAGCCACAAGTGAGACAATGCATGATGGCTCAGAAACAGCGAAAATTTTAGCCAACTCCGAAGTTGGACAGTCTGCAGTTTTTTCCACAACACACCCCCGTAACTTAGGAAAAACCCCCACAAACTTCAGAGAAGGTGTTAGGTCAGATTTTGGCATTCCTAAATCTACACACCTTCAGCTATGTAGTCACTGTAGTTCGTTCATTCATACCATCAATGGTGTGGGCCAGTTCTCGTAGAAGTCCACTTTTCTGAAAAATAACAAAAAACAAACTTCAAAAGGTAGAAATCCTGCCAAAACCTGACGGAATGTAAAAAAAGTTACTAAATATTCAATCTCCCAAATGTCCTAAATCAAACGGTAGCCATATGTGTGGTTACACATGCGGACTGGAACGAAAGCCACATATGAGACAATGCATGATGGTTGAGAAACAGCGAAAATATTTAGCCAACTCCGAATTTGGACAGTCTGCGTTTTTTTCCACAAAACACCCTGATACTCAGAAATAACCCCCACAAACTATATTTTCCTGAAATCTACACACCTTCAGCTATGTAGCACTGTAGTTTGTTCATTCATACCATCATTGGTGGGCGCAGTTTCTTTGTAGAAGTTCGCATTTGTCTGAAAAAATGAACAAAAAACAACTTCAAAAGGTAGAAATCATGCCAAAACTCATGAACTGTACAAAAAAGTTACTAAATATCAATCTCCCAAATGTCCTGAATCAAACGGTATGCCATATGTTGTTTACACACGCGGACGTGGAAGCGAAAAGCCACAAAGTGAGACAATGCCACGATGGCTCAAAACAGCGAAAATATTTAGCCAACTCCGAATTTGGACAGTTCTGCAGATTTTTCCAACAAAACACCCCCGTAACTTAGAAATAACACCCCCAAACTATATATTCCTGAAATCTACACACCTTCAGCTATGGTAGCACTGTAGTTCGTTCATTCATACCATCATGGTGTGGGTGCAGTTTCTTCGTAGAATTTCGCATTCTACCAATTTTCTGGAAAATAGAGAAAAATTACATTTCAAAGTTACAAAATCACACCAAACCCCATGATGTAAAAAACTTACAATATAAATCTCCTAAAGTCCTGAATCAAACGGTAGCCATATGTGTGGTTACACACACGGACGTGTAAGCGATTAGTCAAAATAAACAATGCGCAGTGAGCCATAACAGCATTTCCCAGAATTTTTCAAACTGAACACCCCTCTAACTTGGAAATACCCCCACAAAACTATATATTCTCAGAATCTACATACCTTCAGCTACGTAACGCTGTAGTTGTTCATTCATACCATCAATGGTGTGGGCGCAGTCTTCTTCGTAGAAATTTGCATTTGTCTGAAAAAATGAACAAAACAACTTCAAAAGGTAGAAATCATCCAAAACCCCATGGAATGTAAAAAAAGCTACTAAATATCAATCTCCCAAATGTCCTGAATCAAACGGTATGCCATATGTGTGGTTACACACGTGGACGTGGAAGCCAAAAGACACAAAGTGAAACAATGCACAATGGCTCAAAACAGCAAAATATTCATCAAATTGAGTCTGCAATTTTCCCCACAAAACAACCCCCACAAACCATATATTTCTCGAATCCACACACCTTATCTACGAAATTCTGTAGTTTGTTCATCGTACCATCAATGGTGTGGGCGCAGTTCTCTTAGAAGTTTGCAGTTTTTAGCAGATTTTCTAAAAAATTTGAATAAAAACACTCTCAAAGGTAAAATCATGCCAAAATCCCAAGTAATGTAAAAAAAAGTTACCAAATATCAATTTCCTAAATGTCCTGAATCAAACGTATGCCCTATGTATGGTTACATACCAAACTGTGGAATCAACTAGCCACAAGTGAGCCAATGAACAATGGCCCAATTACAGCAACTTTTCAATTTGTCAACTAACACCCCTCTAAGAAAATACCCCCCAAAACTATATATTCTTGGAATTTACACACCTTCAGCTACGTTACGGTGCCATGCTTTCATACTACATGAAGAATTCCGAACCCAGTAATCCAAAGAACTCTGTTTTTTAGGAGGTTTTGTGAAAAATAAGTAAGATGATTCAAGGGTTGAAATCCTACCTAAACCCACTTGACAGCAAAAAAAACCCACTCAATGTCAATCTCCCACATGTTCTGAATCAAACGTATGCTATATGCGTGGATGCACACAGGGACGTGCCACCAACTAGCTCAAATTGGACGCATGCACAAGTGTAATTAGAAGAAAAAAATCAAAGTGCTCTGTAATTTCAAACAGCCCCAAAACTTGGAAATGCCCCCCACAATAAAAACCCCCCACTAAATATCATCTCCCACATGTTCTGAATCAAACGTATGCCCTATGTGTGGATGTACACAGAGACGTGGCCCCCAACTAGCTCAAATTGGACGTATGCACAAATGCAATTACAAGAAAAAATCAAAGTGCTCTGTAATTTGAACAGCCTACACTTTTTCTAAGGAAACAGTCCTGGAACATGGAAATTCCCCCCACAAAATTTTTGGAATCTACACACCTTCAGCTACGCGATGGTATCATGCTTTCATATATACGTGAAGAATTCCAGACGCTGCTATTCATAGAACTCCGTGCTTTTAGGAGATTTTGTGAAAAAATAAAATAAGAGGACTCAATGGTTGAAATCCTACCTAAACCCACTTGGCAAGTAAAAAAACCCACTAAATGGCAATCTCCCACATGTCCTAAATCAAATGGTATGCCATAAGGGTGGGTGCAAACGGAGACGGGGCCACCAACTAGCTCAAATGGGATCCATGCGCAATTGCAATTACAAGAAAAAATTTAAAAATGCCACAACCCCCCCCCCCCCAACCCTATCCCCACTCCCCCTTTTAGTGGTATTTTAGTGAAAACCAGTTAGTACGGCGAGTCACACATGTTTTTGCACACTTTACTGATCCTAAAATTTCAATACGGTCTTTTTTTGGTACCTCTGCAAAATTTCCTACTAAAATAGGCTTAGTTTACCTTGAAATCCAACAAATAAATGATCTGCGTTTACTTTACCGATATCACCGGGGACATTGGGAAACTTGGAGAAGACAAAGTTTTTTGCTAATTTATAGTTTTAGGGTTAAAAAAAAAAAAAAAAAGGTGTGTGTATCACTTTAAGATTTTTTTTGTGTGCATTTCCCCTTTTTTTGGGGGATCATTCCCAAAGATGATCATCAAATCATCTTAGGGAATGATACCGAACTTGGAATACGGGCATAAATGCCCGTTTTCCAATTCGAAATCCGATCAGAAAAATCACTTCCCAGAAATCATTTTCCAGGAAGTGATTTTTCATTCATTGGCAAAGATACCTAGCAGTGTACCTCCATATGGGAAGACCCCGGTGAAGGAGGAAGTTCTGTGATGTCACCGGGGTCTCCCATTCAGCTTCCTCCTCCAACTCCACGTGGGACCGGCAGCTCATATGCAGGGCAGGCTTCAAGGTAGGATATCTCCCGATCCCCCCCTCGGATTTGGACGAAACCGAGGGGGGATAGGAGGGGACTAGGGGGGCAGTTGAATGCTGCCCCCCGATCGGCCCTAGCAGGGGGGAAAAACATTTTTGGAGGGGGGAAGCCACAGATCGTATATTCACGATCTGTGGCAGTTTGTGCATTCACTGCACAGATCGTGAATATACGATCTGTGGAAGGGAAAGGGTTAAAGGGTTTACCCATTCATCACCTGTTTCCAATCCGGCACTTAGCACTTTGAATGGGCGTTATAATGTATAGCATTTGACACTTTATCTTTGTTGAAGAATGCAACATTACTGTATTACCTGAGTACAGTCCTCCTTTTGAACACTCTAAGGACATGATTCTGAGACTATGAGTGGGGATTCCAGGTGATGATGTCACCAGGGAGGAGGGACTATGAATGTGTTCACTGTTTTGAGAACGGGACCAAAATGCATTGACATTTCACAACAATATATCAATATACACATACGCTATATGGAAGTGCTAATGATCTGGTCAAACATTTATACAAATAAAGAAAACATAATCAATGCAGTTTCCTAGGCAACATACAATATCATATTATCTGCACACTTGCCTACATTATAAACAAAAGGGTTTTAGTATACATTACTATGATCACATAAATGAAAAGCCTTCTAACCACGTCAACGTAACCCCAGTCTTTATATATACACAAATCAGAAGAATCACTGCACCCATCCCCACCCAGATTACAAAGGGGGTGATACGTACATAGGATCAGTATGGATATGGACACCAAACAAAACTTATCCCAGAGGGGAGCCTGATAAGATTGCGGGGAGTCACTAGTGTAGTAAACTTTAGCCAGTTGTTATGATTCACGGCAGAATCAAATGCTAACGGTGGCTCAGTGGTTTGCACTGATGCATTGCAGTGCTAAAGTTCTGAGTTCGATTCCACCCTTGGACACATCTGCAAGAAGTTCTCCCCATGCATGCGTGGGTTTCCTCCGGCCACTGTGGTTTCCCCCACAATCATAAAGACATATTGATAGGTTATATGTGTCAAATAAATGTGCTTAGATTGTAAGCTCTTCAGGGCAGGGCCTGATGTGAATGTATACATATAATTGTATAGCGCTAAGGAAGATGTTTTATCACTATATAAATCCAAAATAATAATAATATTAATAACCAATAGATGATTACAATACCAATTGGAATCAACGAGCTGAACACATGACCTGGACATACAGGTTGATAAGCCCAACACGCCAGCCGAGGAGATCCAACATTACACACATAACAGCAGCTGAACATACACTGGCCATAGTTCGCTCCACAGTCGAGATGCACACTGCCATTCAGAAGTGGGTATTAAATGATAACCCTTTATGGTTTATTTTAGTACTTTTTTATGAAGTACTATGACACTTTTATTCTGCTTTGGACTTAAGTGCTACTTTCTTAAAGTACCTGGGAGTCGATAACATCTACCTATATGCTTTATATTGGATTGCTTGATGTAACGTCTGTGCTCAATTGTGGAAGCAGTACCTGTTTATGGACACTGTTTTTAAATGTGGTGATTTTATGGGATGGTGATGCTTTGTTATTCTTGTGAACTATATGTAATAAATTATGCACTATTTTGATACCCAATCATGTGGATTCAATTGATTTGTTATGCCAAAGTTTGGCTTACTTGGGAAATACCACATGTGCTATCTAGGACACTAGACCTCTCTTGCCCTGTTTTTTTTGTAAATCTTTCACTTTGTTTGTTACCTGGTGCTTGCTTCCAACTTTTATTTAGCACATATGCAATGTGCATCTTTCAGGGATAGTGATCTCCTTCTTCAGGTACAAAAATGGCTATTATGTTATTATATATATTCAGGGTTATTCAATAAAAGGGATATCTCCCGATCCCCCCCTCGGATTTGGACGAAACAGAGGGGGGATCGAGGGGGTTAGGGGGGCAGTTGAATGCTGCCCCCCGATCGCCCCTAGCAGGGGGGGGGAAATTTTTTGGAGGGGGGAAGCCACAGATCGTATATTCACGATCTGTGGCAGTTTGGTCATTCACTGCACAGATCGTGAATATACGATCTGTGGCAGGGAAAGGGTTAAAGGGTGTGCCTTCAGAGAAGGTGTAGGTCAGATTTTGGCATTGGAAATATTTTTACCAATATAACTTCAATCAATGTAGAGTAACCATTCGATTTACTTATACAAATACTGTCTCCCGTTACTAAAACCACCAAAGACAGTATTGGTCAACTTGTAGTAGTTGGTATACTAAGGGTTAACACGTAGTGGGAGGCGCACAGGGGGAGGGTTGGTTTTACCCTAGGTTTTAAATTTCACTTACCTGTATTGATGTCACATCCTGAGGACGGCTGCTGTGAGTCTTTTACAGCGCTCTGGAGGAATTTTGGCCCACTCATCTTTGCAGAATTGTTGTAATTCAGCTTTATTTGAGGGTTTTCTAGCATGAACCGCCTTTTTAAGGTCATGCCACAACATCTCAATAGGATTCAGGTCAGGACTTTGACTAGGCCACTCCAAAGTCTTCATTTTGTTTTTCTTCAGCCATTCAGAGGAGGATTTGCTGGTGTGTTTTGGGTCATTGTCCTGCTGCAGCACCCAAGATCGCTTCAGCTTGAGATGACGAACAGATGGCCGGACATTCTCCTTCAGGATTTTTTGGTAGACAGTAGAATTCATGGTTCCATCTATCACAGCAAGCTTTCCAGGTCCTGAAGCAGCAAAACAACCTCAGACCATCACACTACCACCACCATATTTTACTGTTGGTATGATGTTCTTTTGCTGAAATGCTGTGTTACTTCTACGCCAGATGTAACGGACACGCACCTTCCAAAAAGTTCAACTTTTGTCTTGCCGGTCCACTAGGTATTTTCCCAAAAGTCTTGGCAATCATTGAGATGTTTTTTTAGCAAAATTGAGACGAGCCTTAATGTTCTTTTTGCTTAAAAGTGGTTTGCGCCTTGGATATCTGCCATGCAGGCCGTTTTTGCCCAGTCTCTTTCTTATGGTGGAGTCGTGAACACTGACCTTAATTGAGGCAATTGAGGCCTGCAGTTCTTTAGATGTTGTCCTGGGGTCTTTTGTGGCCTCACGGATGAGTTTTCTCTGTGCTCTTCGGGTAATTTTGGTCGGCCAGCCACTCCTGGGAAGGTTCATCACTGTTCCATGTTTTTGCCATTTGTGGATAATGGCTCTCACTGTGGTTCGCTGGAGTCCCAAAGCTTTAGAAATGGCTTTATAACCTTTACCAGACTGATAGATCTCAATTAAGTTATTTTTTTTAACTTATTTTATAAGGGGGGCAATCACTTTTTCACACAGGGCCATGTAGATTTGGAGGTTTTTTTCTCACTAAATAATAAAAACCATCATTTAAAACTGCATTTTGTGTTCAATTATGTTATCTTTGACTAATAGTTAACGGTTTTTGATGAGCAGAAACATTTAAGTGTGACAAACATGCAAAAGAATAAGAAATCAGGAAGGGGGCAAATAGTTTTTCACACCACTGTATATATATATATATATATATAGGGCACTATACAATATGTTATGGTGTGCTAACCTATTTTTCGCTATTTATATATATATAATACAAGGTTTGTGGAAGCGCTTTTCTATGTTTATACAAACATAGAAAAGATAATCAATGCACATTCCTAGGCCCCATACAATATCATATTATTTGCACACTGGCATACTTTATAAACAAAGGGGTTTTAGTATACATTACTGTGATCAGATGAATGAAAAGCCTTCCAACAACGTCAAGGTAACCCCAGTCTGGACGGTCCTAACTTCTAACCTTTATTACTTCAATTACGATTAGCAAACTTTGCATTTCTCATTCTTACACACCGGTTCCATATAACAGGCTCTCTCACTTTCCCCCAGCCCTTTGGCTTTTTAAAATGAGGGAAGAGACCATCCAGTGCTTTATATTAAAGGCATAGAACCTCCCATAAAAGGGGCGTGTTGGGGGTGCTATTACCACATGGAGGCTTGACCAAGCCTCCTAATAAATACATACAATACAAGGATTGTGGAAGCACTCCAATTAGGCTAATTTACAACTACATTTAGCGGAAGTGCTACTGATCTGGTCAAACATTTATACAAACATAGAAAAGATAATCAATGCACATTCCTAGTCCCCATACAATATCATATTATCTGCACACTGGCATACTTTATAAACAAAGGGGTTTTAGTATACATTACTGTGATCACATGAATGAAAAGCCTTCCAACCACGTCAAGGTAACCCCAGTCTGGAAGGTCCTAACTTCTAACCTTTTTTACTTCAATTACGATTAGCAAACTTTGCATTTCTCATTCTTACACACTGGATCCATATAACAAGCTCTCTCACTTCCCCCCAGCCCTTTGGCTTTTTAAAATGAGGGAAGAGGCCATCCAGTGCTTTATATTAAAGGCATAGGACCTCCCATAAAAGGGGCGTGTTGGGGGTGCTATTACCACATGGAGGCTTGACCAAGCCTCCCAATAAATACATACAATACAAGGATTGTGGAAGCACTCCAATTAGGCTTATATAATATATATGTGTATATATATATTCTTAATGCATATATATTTATTTGAAACTATATAATTTTAATTGCTTGGACTTATCCTCGTTTGTATACTCTTCATTTTATAACGTACAGCGCTGCATAGCCTAGTGATGCTTTATAAATAAGATTATACATACATACATTATACATGATAAGATTGGTAGTTACAACATCAAATTGCCAATTACATTTTCATTGCCAAGTGTGCTACTGAAACAGTTTGCAAACCATTGTAGTAGAATAATGTGAATACTGCAAAATCACTGATGCTCTCAAGAATAAAGCCTGGCATACTTGGGTTGATATTTCTGTTCAATTCAGTTACATAGTATTTACATATGCAGGTATCCCACCCCTCCCGGATCGTCCCGGAGTCTCCCTCATTCTGGGGTGGCCTCCCGCATTCCTGCGAGACCACCCTAGACTCCCGGACTTGAGAGGAGACTTAAGTCTCCTCCCAAGTCACGCCCACTTTCCAAAAACATGCCCCCAGAACACCCCGGGAATACCCCTAACCCCGCCTCCCACCACCCTAGAACACAGGCCATGCCCCCTTGTGACATCACGCCTCGCCCCTTGTGACATCACACCCCTGCGCCACACCCCCTTTCCCCACCCTGTCCAGAAGCCTGAAGGGGCAGGGTGGGATGTCTGCATATGTATACATTGCAAAATTGTAAGCCTACTCATGAACCCTACCTAACGCTTGATACAGAGGAAAGCAAAATAAAAGAACAGAACTATGTACCAGTAACTTTCAATTACTTACGCAGCCCTCTCTTGAAGCTATTGAGCTTGCCATTACCACTAATGCTGTTAGACTGCTAGGTGCCCATACACAAGCAACTATGGTCGCAAAGTCACATGTGAATTTGCCTTTATTTGCCCATACACAGGAACGTATATTCTGTATATGGAATGATCGTCCATTTAGTTTATACAAAAAACAATGTTATCGACTTCATCTACTGTAGTACCAATCCACCGGAAATTTTCTATCTGTAATGATCGACCTCAATGCTGAAAATAGTAATTCATCATCATTGTTGACTGCCGTTTTCTGCATGCAAACCTTCGGCCAGAATCAAGAGGGCCCTGATTATTCAGTCTAGATGCTGGTAAGGGGGAACATGAAACATGAACATTTTAAAAACTATGAGGGAGATTCAATAAAAGTTCTTATTGTTAAAAATGGTGCTAATTTTGCCCCAAACTATCAGATATTATTTAACAGTTGAAAGCTAACATCTGATTGGTTGGGGCAAACTTAGCACCATTTTTAACGATAAGAACTTTTGTTGAATAACCCTGTTTTTTCTGTATTTGTTCACATCTTGCCTTGCATTGTTCACAGTTGTCTCTTTTCTAGCGGACCCCTCTACAAAGAAACTATTTAGGGTTCACATTTTCCATACAAACAAAGACTTTGAGCTGACACTCAGTACTATAAATCTTAGACAGGGTTTATTCCATTCATAAATGCAGTCACTAGACTAAATTTATAGATGTAGTAAATGTGAATGGTGTGTGAAAGACATTACTCTTATGCTCACACACATCCAAGGCTTTGAATAAGACAGGGAGGGACTGCTGGCAGTGGTTTAATGTGAATCTGACCCAGACTGGCTCTGCAGGAAAGACGGATATTGCTGTATAAATTAAATGTGCGGTTGTTGCTTAAGAATGGGAAGGGGGGAGAGGCACCTTTACAGTTTGTGCTGCAATTCATGTGCAATTGTTAGCTGGTGTGGCCTGGTCCTTATGGTGGCCCTAGATACTACGATCCACAGTTCAAATGATTGTCGGCCCATGTATGCATTGAGTCAGTCAGGGAAAAACATCGGTCAAAATGATTGTAAAATCCACAGATCGTATGCCTGTGATTGTATTGTCTATGCCCACCATGTGAATAATTACATGTAATTGTAAAGCGCTACGAAAGATACACAGTGGGCTCCCCTGCGCATGTCACTGCCTTACTGAGGTTAAGGAAATCGCAAGGACCGGATGACTTTCAGCTCCTACTCTTCACTTTCATGGACTTTGAAAAGGCACTGAAGGAGAACCATAAGGAGCAGAGATGTAAGGATTTTTTTAAACTACACATTGGGGCCAGTATAGGGTTAAAGTTTAGTTTTGGGGGTGGACATGCCCTTTAAAGGGGAAGTTCAGTGCAAATACACATGCATTTCAGAAAAAAAGAGCAGTATTTTTTCATCCCAATGACCTAAATCTGCCAATTTAGCATTTTGTCTGTGTATAAATAAATGCAACCGAAATACTGACTTCCTGTTTGCAGGACCCCTAGTAGAGACCGTTATGGTCTTGCCCTTGACCCAGCGCCTGGGTTGATTCAGTTGCTCAGTAGAGATCTGAGCATCTTTGACCCCATCCAACCAGTAGAAATAACTGTTAGGAACATTCCAAGGATGTGGTGCATCCTGGGAAGAAGAAGGACCGTTAGAACCTAAAATATCAGCTCACTAATGTCTACAGCAGGTAACAGCAAAGGGTATGAAATCAACTGATTTTTCAAAATGGAAGAGAATATGTAGTCTAACTATGTATGCATTATACAAACTAACAACTTAAGAAATATTGATAATTTCCACTGAACTGTCCCTTTAACTAACAAATGGGTAAAGATCAGCCTAACTGCTACCAAGGTCATAACAAGACACAAGATTTCACAGCAGACTGTGGTTTCAAGATGTCCTGTTCAAGCTTTTTAAAATAAATGGGCATTGCTAAAGACCATAGATGCATTTGTCAGCCAAGGAAACGTATTGCTGTATTAATAAAATTATGGTATGGAAAACAAAATGCATTATTTTTCCAACAGTACCAGGTGATATTTTTTACGCTAAAGTCATCATTTTACATTAGAGGGAGTTATTTTACATTAACTGATGATGACCACATGATTTATTTTTGTCCTACAATAACTATACCAATCATTGCTTGTGAAGGTTCTCATTCATCCAGGTCATGGTATATCCATATTGTTGGTATATTATATATATATATATATATATATAACATCAGAAAGGGAAAGGTTGCACCTCGGGGCTTAGATAAAAAAATGTTTTATTTAAATGTTATAATAAAATACTATGTTTTTTATCTAAGCCCCGAGAATGCAACCTTTCCCTTTTCTGACTTGATGTATTCGTTTTGGATCTGCACCTGGGCACTATACAATATGTTATGGTGTGCTAACCTATTTTTCGCTATTTATATATAATACACGTTTGTGGAAGCGCTTTTCTATGTTTATAACACTAGAAAAGATAATCAATGCACATTCCTAGCCCCCCATACAATATCAATTTATTTGCACACTGGCATACTTTATAAACAAAGGGTTTTAGTATACATTACTGTGATCAGATGAATGAAAAGCCTTCCAACAACGTCAAGGTAACCCCAGTCTGGACGGTCCTAACTTCTAACCTTTATTACTTCAATTAACGATTAGCAAACTTTGCATTTCTCATTCTTACAACCGGTTCCATATAACAGGCTCTCTCACTTTCCCCAGCCCTTTGTCTTTTAAAATGAGGGAAGAGACCATCCAGTGCTTTATATTAAAGGCATAGAACCTCCCATAAAGGGGCGTGTTGGGGTGCTATTACCACATGGAGGCTTGACCAAGCCCCTAATAATACATACAATACAAGGATTGTGGAAGCACTCCAATTAGGCTAATTTACAACTACATTTAGCGGAAGTGCTACTGATCTGGTCAAACATTTATACAAACATAGAAAAGATAATCAATGCACATTCCTAGTCCCCATACAATATCATATTATCTGCACACTGGCATACTTTATAAACAAAGGGGTTTTAGTATACATTCTGTGATCACATGAATGAAAAGCCTTCCAACCACGTCAAGGTAACCCCAGTCTGGAAGGTCCTAACTTCTAACCTTTTTTACTTCAATACGATTAGCAAACTTTGCATTTCTCATTCTTACACACTGGATCCATATAACAAGCTCTCTCACTTCCCCCCAGCCCTTTGGCTTTTTAAAATGAGAAGAGGCCATCCAGTGCTTTATATTAAAGGCATAGGACCTCCCATAAAAGGGGCGTGTTGGGGTGCTATTACCACATGAGGCTTGACCAAGCCTCCCAATAAATACATACAATACAAGATTGTGGAAGCACTCCAATTAGGCTTATATAAATATATGTGTATATATATATTCTTATGCATATATATTTATTTGAAACTATATAATTTTAATTGCTTGGACTTATCCTCGTTTGTATACTCTCATTTTATAACGTACACGCGGCATAGCCTAGTGATGCTTTATAAATAAGATTATACATACATACATTTAACATGATAAGATTGGTAGTTACAACATCAAATTGCCAATTACATTTTTCATTGCCAAGTGTGCTACTGAAACAGTTTGCAAACCATTGTAGTAAATAATGTGAATACTGCAAAATCACTGTGCTCTCAAGAATAAGCCTGGCATACTTGGGTTGATATTTCTGTTCAATTCAGTTACATAGTATTTACATTGCAGGTATCCCACCCCTCCCGGATCGTCCCGGAGTCTCCCTCATCTGGGGTGGCCTCCCGCATTCCTGCGAGACCACCCTAGACTCCCGGACTTGAGAGGAGACTTAAGTCTCCTCCCAAGTCACGCCCACTTTCCAAAAACATCCCCCAAACACCCCGGAATACCCCTAACCCCGCCTCCCACCACCCTAGAACACAGGCCATGCCCCCTTGTGACATCACGCCTCGCCCCTTGTGACATCACACCCCTGCGCCAACCCCCTTTCCCCACCCTGTCCAGAAGCCTGAAGGGGCAGGGTGGGATGTCTGCTATGTATACATTGCAAATTGTAAGCCTACTCATGAACCCTACCTAACGCTTGATCAGAGGAAAGCAAAATAAAAGAACAGAACTATGTACCAGTAACTTTCAATTACTTACGCAGCCCTCTCTTGAAGCTATTGAGCTTGCCATTACCACTAAGCTGGTTAGACTGCTAGGTGCCCATACACAAGCAACTATGGTCGAAAGTCACATGTGAATTTGCCTTTATTTGCCCATACACAGGAACGTATATTCTGTAATATGAATGATCGTCCATTATTTATACAAAAAAACAATGTTATCGACTTCATCTACTGTGTACCAATCCACCGGAAATTTTCTATCTGTAATGATCGACCTCAATGCTGAAATAGTAATTCATCATCATTGTTGACTGCCGTTTTCTGCATGCAAACCTTCGGCCAGAATCAAGAGGGCCCTGATTATTCAGTCTAGATGGTGTAAGGGGGAACATGAAACATGAACATTTTAAAACTATGAGGGGATTCAATAAAAGTTCTTATTGTTAAAATGTGCTAATTTTGCCCCAAACTATCAGATATTATTTAACAGTTGAAAGTTAACATCTGATTGTTTGGGGCAACTTAGCACCATTTTTAACGTATAGAACTTTTGTTGAAAACCCTGTTCTGTATTTGCACATCTTGCGGCATTGTTCACAGTTGTCTCTTTCAGCGGACCCCTCTACAAAGAACTATTTAGGGTTCACATTTTCCATACAAACAAAGACTTTGAGCTGACACTCAGACTATAACTTAGACAGGGTATTCCACAAATGCAGTCACTAGACTAAATTATAGATGTAGTAAATGTGAATGGTGTGTAAAGACATTACTCTTATGCTCACACACATCCAAGGCTTTGAATAAGACAGGGAGGGACTGCTGGCAGTGGTTTAATTGTGAATCTGACCCAGACTGGCTCTGCAGGAAAGACGGATTTGCTGTATAAATTAAATGTGCGGTTGTTGCTTAAGAATGGGAAGGGGGGAGAGGCACCTTTACAGTTTGTGCTGCAATTCATGTGCAATTGTTAGCTGGTGTGGCCTGGTCCTTATGGTGGCCCTAGATACTACGATCCACAGTTTCAAATGATTGTCGGCCCATGTATGCATTGAGTCAGTCAGGGAAAAACATCGGTCAAAATGATTGTAAAATCCACAGATCGTATGCCTGTGATGTATTGTCTATGCCCACCATGTGAATAATTACATGTATTGTAACGCTACGAAAGATACACAGTGGGCTCCCCTGCGCATGTCACTGCCTTACTGAGGTTAAGGAAATCGCAAGGACCGGATGACTTTCAGCTCCTACTCTTCACTTTCATGGACTTTGAAAAGGCCACTGAAGGAGAACCATAAGGAGCAGAGATGTAAGGATTTTTTTAAACTACACATTGGGCCAGTATAGGTTTAAGTTTAGTTTTGGGGGTGGACATTGCCCTTTAAAAGGGGAAGTTCAGTGCAAATACACATGCATTTCAGAAAAAAGAGGCAGTATTTTTTCATCCCAATGACCTAAATCTGCCAATTTAGCATTTTGTCTGTGTTAAATAAATGCAACCGAAATACTGACTTCCTGTTTGCAGGACCCCTAGTAGAGACCGTTATGGTCTTGCCCTTGACCCAGCGCCTGGGTTGTTCAGTTGCTCAGTAGAGATCTGAGCATCTTTGACCCCATCCAACCAGTAGAAATAACTGTTAGGAACATTCCAAGGATGTGGTGCATCCTGGAAGAAGAAGGACCGTTAGAACCTAAAATATCAGCTACTAATGTCTACAGCAGGTAACAGCAAAGGTATGAAATCAACTGATTTTTCAAAATGGAAGAGAAATGTAGTCTAACTATGTATGCATTATACAAACTAACAACTTAAGAAATATTGAATTTCCACTGAACTGTCCCCGTTAAGTGATTGAACACACACTAATAGAATCGCCCCTTTATCATTAAAGTGTGTAGCCCATAAACGAGCATTCATGAAGCCGACAAACTTACACCATTGGCATCAGGAACGCTCGGACCTGACTGAGCTGACCTGTATAGGTAATAGGCCGTGGCTTGAGAGTAATGTGCCTGTCCAGAACTTTCATGATATATTTTATAAAAATACTTTTTTTTTTATTCTCACGAGCTGATGAGCGCACTGCCCTGGTCACACTCCTATCTTTATAGCCGCACACGGTTGAGACAGATTATGGTGATGGGTGCAGTGTTTAATTTTTCTAAGAGATTGCACAATCCCTTCTGCCCCTTGGCAGTAAATTGATTTCATATGATTAGCTCAGCATTATCAGAGGAGAGATCTTGAGGTCATTCCTAGCTTAAGGGCAGAATCACTCTTTTAAATGCTTCAGGGAATTGACAAATGGGTGATTCAGCATACACTCGCACGTGTGTATGTGTTCACGCGGGAGTCGTTCGTCAGGCCACCACAGTGGATCAACGAACAATGCCAGAGGGAATGCATACACACGTGACTTTTGGTTGAAATGGCCGTTCGATGTGTGGGTCTTGCGTGTCCTATCAGATGTATCTACGGACCTTAAGAAGCATAAGAAGATTTTTTTCCCAATGATAATGATCAGGGACTATTGTGTTTTAACAAATTAAAAGTTTTTTTTATTTTTTGCCTTTTTCTGAATCTTCTGGGAGTAGCCTACGAATGACCGTCATTCTTGTGTGGCAGCCCCCATCAGCATTATTCATTGATCTGGCAGTACGAATCAACAACTGCTGAAGCCGCCTCATGTTAAAATGTTGGCAGAAGTAGGCGATCTTTGAACTTCTTTGGCCGTCAGTATCTTGCCTTTGTGCGAGGCTTTAGGATGGCATTGTAGGTAAAAAGTTTGAAAATAGCAATACATGTGTGCCCATTGGTGCACAGTTGAAAATATGTGTGTATGTTTTGCTAGGTAATTATTTTTATTGAAGGCTCTGGGTCATGCTCTCAGTAATACCAACACAAAGTGCACAAACCTGCAAGTAATGCAGGATCTTTCTGCCTCTCCCTTATGCATATAGCTATTAAGCTGTAGGGTCAGAGAGAGGCTACTTACATCCGTTTAGCCAGTAGGTATCAGGATCCATTCTGAACTTGCTCTCCCTTTCCACTCCCAGCAGGTATCCAGGGGGAGGCTCCAATGGGATAAGTCTGAAAGTCCCCAGGCAATCCCACCACATATATGATTAAACACAAGCATACTCTCCCATTTCTATTTGACCTGCCAGCTTTTCACATGTTTAAAAACTTCAACTCCCAGCATTCCCTGGCTGCACAGAATGCTGGAATTTGGAAAAGGTATGTTTCATACAGGGAGCCGATAACGACAGACGGAAATTTTCCATCTTTCCTGACCGACCGTAGTGGCTACTACGGTTGTAGTCTGAACAGAATCTGATTGAACAAATTCCAGGGCCGGATTTACCATTAGGCACAGTAGGCACGCGCCTAGGGGCGCCTGAGGTTGGAGGGGCGGCTGTCAATCTCCTCCCACCAATCCATAAATAACCCCTTTATAGTTTATTTTCTTCCCCAAAAAGAGAAAATGGGTGTGGTCTGTGTTTAGGGATGGGCTAAGGGTGCCTGGCTCTTTGGGCCTACAGGCTCCTGGGTGTAAATCCAGCCCTGATAATTCTGATGGGAAAAGAATCTGATTGGTTACTATACCAATCAGATTATATCTAAAAGATTCTGTTGTAACTAATTTCTGATTGGTTACAGTTAAGCTGGGTACACACATGAAGATTTCGGTCCGATCGACCGATGGTTCAGTGTATCGGTCGATCGGACCAAATTATCCATCCGAATGCGGCATGTCCGACCGATCGTTCGTCCAATCGACGAGAAGCCGATTGGACATGGTGAAAACCCGTCCGATCGTGCAGTACTCTATGGACCGCACGATCTTCGCGGTAACTGTCGGACGCGGCTGCTTTTGCCGCGACCTACAGTCCTTCCTCCTGGCCGACCGGTCGAAAGTATCGAACGGCCGGTCAGGAGGAAAAATCGCTAGGTGTGTACCTAGCTTTACATTCTTCCAGAAAGCATACCAATCAAATTCTTTCTGAAAGAATCTGACTGTAACTGGTTACAATCAGCTATTTTTTTTAGGTTACAATCAGATTCTTCCAGAAAGCATACCAATAACATTATTTCTAAAAGTGTCTGATTGTAACCAATTCTGATTAGATACAATCAGGGGCAATTCTAGTTTTTGCTGCCTGAGCCAAACTTTAGAATGTCGCCCTGTCGCCCGGGCGGCGGGTGAAGCGCGCCGCCACCGAATTGAAGTGGGTGTGGCTTTGTTGGTGGGTGTGGTTTTGTCAATGGCCGTAGCTAACATTTTAAGATTTCGAGCTTCCAATCACATATTTAAACAGTCCCTCAGTCAGTTGATTAGCTATAATGTAAATTCCTATAAAGAAATATTACATCCCTTTCTCAAATAGCTTGTGTTGTCACTACCATATTGCTCCTTTCAGGTTTTTGTGGACCCAACTAACTTGTTTTATAGCCTATGCTATACATGTTACAAATACATACAAATACCATACTTTCTGTAGTATAAAAGATTTTGCCCAAAAGATTTCTAAGCCTTCCACCATGTCAAGGTAGACTCTTTCAGCATTGGCCTTACTAACCCAACTAGTCTAACCTTTTGGTCAAAATCTTTCAATACTAAAAACAAAACTCCATAGCATACTCCCAGTTATAGCCAGATCCCTCCCCAAATCCCCCACACCCCATAAACACCCCCCACCCACCCCCAGATGGTGTTTTTTTTTTATCCCAAATAACCCCATCGCCATCAGACATCAATCAGTCCTCCTGAGAGAGAACTTAGAAATCAATCTCTGTCCACTGATCTGGACAGACAGTTACTTACAGTTAGTTAACACCTCCACAGACAGTCAGATTCAGGAATCCGAATCAGGCTCCTTCACAGTGTCAGTGACAGCTGACAGGCACAGGCTCACTCTTACACAGTGACAGACAGTCGGCTTGGCATTGGCAAGGTGGCACTTGGCAGGCAGCTCTGCAGCTCCTTGACCTCCAGCTCCTCAAGGCACTGGCTGGCTCCTGGCTGGCTGGCACTGTGACTGCTCTGGCAGCTCTGCCGTGCTCCACTGTCCACACAGTCTGGCTGCTCCCTCCACAGTTTTGCCGCCACCGTGCAACTCCTCCTCTCCTGACCAGTACTACTGATGACCACATGACAGTACGCTGTGCGGCCAGGGAGGGAGCCGCGAGAGCCGAGAACTTTAAAAGCAGCCAACCAGAACTAAGTAAGCATGGCTTCTTGCGCCGGTCCGTTTGCGCACGCGCGCTGCTGACCGCTGCACTTAAATCCATTTCTAGTGGCCGCGGCGGACACAAAGCATTTAAAGGTACAGTTTTTTTTCCTTCATGTGCTGCCTTTGTCGGGGTGCCGTCTGAGTCACATGACTCAGTGTGCCTCATTACAGATGCGGCCCTGGGGGGGTTTTACTTGTCAAGTGGGTTTAAGTAGGATTTCAACCTTTGAATCAAACATATACAGTTTGTTGGGGGTATTTCCAAGTTTCGGGTCTGTTTCCTTTGAAAAATGCTAGGCTGTTAAAATTACAGAGCACTTTGATTTTTTTCTTGTAATTGCACTTGTGCAAGCATCCCATTTGAGCTAGTTGGTGGCCATGTGTCTGTGTGCACCCATTCATAGGGCATACCGTTTGATTCGGGACATGTGTGAGATTGATATTTAGTGGGGGGGTTTATTTGTGGGGGGCATTTCCAAGTTTCGGGGCTGTTTGAAATTACAGAGCACTTTGATTTTTTTCTTGTAATTGCACTTATGCATGCTTCCCAGTGGACGTGGAAGCGAAAAGCCACGAAGTAGACAATGCACAATGGCTCAGAAACAGCAAAAATATTCAGCCAACTCTGAATTTGAACAGTCTGCAGTTTTTTTTCACAAACAACCCCCCGTAACTTATAAATAACCCCCACAAACTACACATTCAGCCTATGTACCCGTAGTTTGTTCATTACTACCATCAATGTTGTGGGCGCAGTTCTTGGTAGAAATTGGCAACTTTTCTGAAAAAAATGAACAAAAAACAACTTCAAAAGGTAGAAATCATGCCAAAACCTGATGGAATGTAAAAAAATTTACTAAATATCAATCTCCAAATGTCCTGAAACAAACGGTATGCCATATGCGTGGTTACACACACGGACGTGGAAGCGAATGGCCACAAAGTGAAACAATGCACAATGGCTCAGAAACAGCAAAAATATTCAGCCAACTCTGAATTTGAACAATCTGCACACACTCCATATATTTCTCAAATCTATACACCTTTATCTACATAATTCTGTAGTTTGTTCATTTATACCATCAATGGTGTGGGCGCAGTTCTTCATAGAAGTTCGTCAGTTTTAACAGTATTTCTAAAAAATTTGGAAAGAAAAACTCTCAAAGTAGAAATCATGCCAAAATCCCAAGTAAAGTAAAAAAAAGTTCCCAAATATCTATCTCCCAAATTTTTGCACTTTTAGCATATTTTCTGAAAAAGATAAAGAATGAACAAGTTGCAAGTTAAAAACCCTGCCAAACCCCAAGTTGAAAAAAAAGTTACCAAATATCAATCCCAAATGTCCTGAATCAAACGGTATGCCATATGTGTGGGTGCACTCAGAGACATGGCCACCAACTAACTCAAATGGGAAGCATGCATAAGTGCAATTACAAGAAAAAAAATCAAAGTGCTCTGTAATTTCAAACAGCCCCGAAACTTGGAAATGCCCCCACAAATACCCCCCCCTAAATATCAATCTCACACATGTCCCGAATCAAACGGTATGCCTATGAATGGGTGCACACAGACACATGGCCACCAACTAGCTCAAATGGATGCTTGCACAAGTGCAATACAAGAAAAAACCAAAGTGCTCTGTAATTTTAACAGGCCTAGCATTTTTCAAAGGAAACAGACCCAAACTTGGAAATACCCCCAACAAACTGTATTGTTTGATTCAAAGGTTGAATCCTACTTAAACCCACTTGACAAGTAAAAACCCCCCCAGGGCCGCATCTGTAATGAGGCACACTGAGTCATGTGACTCAGACGGCACCCCGACAAAGGCAGCACATGAAGGAAAAAAAACTGTACCTTTAATGCTTTGTGTCCGCCGCGGCCACTAGAATGGATTTTAAGTGCCAGCGGTCAGCAGCGCGCGTGCGCAAACGACCGGCGCAGAAAGCCATGCTTACTTAGTTCTGGTTGGCTGCTTTTAAAGTTCTCGGCTCTCGCGGCTCCCTCCCTGGCCGCACAGCGTACTGTCATGTGTCATCAGTAGTACTGGTCAGGAGAGGAGGAGTTGCACGGTGGCGGCAAAACTGTGGAGGGAGCAGCCAGACTGTGTGGACATGGAGCACGGCAGAGCTGCCAGAGCAGTCACAGTGCCAGCCAGCCAGGAGCCAGCCAGTTGCCTTGAGGAGCTGGAGGTCAAGGGAGCTGCAGAGCTGCCTGCCAAGTGCCACCTGCCAATGCCAAGCCCGACTGTCTGTCACTGTGTAAGAGTGAGCCTGTGCTGTCAGCTGTCACTGACACTGTGAAGGAGCCTGATTCGGATTCCTAATCTGACTGTCTGTGGAGGTGTAACTAACTGTAAGTAACTGTTCTGTCCAGATCAGTGGACAGAGATTGATTTCTAAGTTCTCTCCAGGAGGACTGATTGATGTCTGATGGCGATGGGGTTATTTGGGATAAAAAAAAAACACCATCTGGGGGTGGTGGGGGGTGTTTTATGGGGTGTGGGGATTTGGGAGGGATCTGGCTATAACTGGGAGTATGCTATGGAGTTTTGTTTTTAGTATTGAAGATTTTGACCAAAAGGTTAGACTAGTTGGTTAGTAAGGCCAATGCTGAAAGAGTTCTACCTTGACATGGTGGAGGCTTAGAAATCTTTTGGGCAAAATCTTTTATCTACAGAAAGTATGGTATTTGTATGTATTTGTAACATGTATAGCATAGGCTATAAACAAGTTAGTTGGGTCCACAAAAAACCTGAAGGAGCAATATGGTAGTGACAACACAATCGATTGAGAAAGGGATGTAATATTTCTTTATAGGAATTTACATTATAGCTAATCAACTGACTGAGGGACTGTTTAAAAATATGTGATTGGAAGCTCGAAATCTTAAAATGTTAGCTACGGTCCTTGACAAAACCACACCCACCAACAAAGCCACACCCACTTCAATTCGGTGGGCGCGCGCTTCACACGCCGCCCGGGCGACAGGGCGACATTCTAAAGTTGGCTCAGGCAGCAAAACTAGAATTGCCCTGATTGTATCTAATCAGAATTGGTTACAATCAAGCACTTTTAGAAATAATTTTTGGTATGCTTTCTGGAAGAATCTGATTGTAACCTAAAAAAATAGCTGATTGTAACCAGTTACAGTCAGATTTCTTTCAGAAAAAATTTGATTGGTATGCTTTCTGGAAGAATGTAAAGCTAGGTACACACCTAGCGATTTTTCTCCTGACCGGCCGTTACGATACTTTCGACCGGTCGGCCAGGAGGAAGGACTGTAGGTCGCGGCAAAAGCAGCCGCGTCGACAGTTACCACCGCGCGACCGATCGTGCGGTCCATAGAGTATGCACGATCGGACGAGGTTTTCCACCATGTCCAATCGTCCTTTCGTCCGATTTGGACGAACGATCGGTCGGACATGGCCGCATTCTTGGATGCGATAATTTCGGTCCGATCGACCGATACACTGAACCATCGGTCGATCGGACCGAAATATCTCATCGTGTGTACCCAGCTTAACTGTAACCAATCAGAATTAGTTACAATCAGAATCTTTTAGATATAATCTGATTGGTATAGTACCAATCAGATTCTTTTCCATCAGAATTAATCAGGCTGGATTTCACCCAGGAGCCTGTAGCCCAAAGAGCGGCCCCTTAGCCCATCCCTAAACACAGACCCACCCATTTTCTCTTTTTGGGGAAAAAAATAACTATAAAGGGGTTATTTATGGATTGGTGGGAGGAGATTGACAGCCGCCCCTCCAACCTCAGGCGCCCCTAGGCGCGTGCCTACTGTGCCTAATGGTAATCCGGCCCTGGAATTTGTTACAATCAGATTCTTTCAACTACACCGTAGTAGCCACTACGGTCGGTCAGGAAAGATGGAAAATTTCCGTCTGTCGTTATCGGCTCCCTGTATGAAACATACCTTTTCCAAATTCCAGCATTCGTGCAGCCAGGAAGTGCTGGGAGTTGAAGTTTTTAACATGTGAAAAGCTGGCAGGTCAAATAGAAATGGGAAGAGTATGCTTGTTTTAATCATATATGTGGTGGGATTGCCTGGGGACTTTCAGACTTCCCATTGGAGCCTCCCCCTGGATACCTGCTGGGAGTGGAAAGGGAGAGCAATTCAGAATGGATCCTGATACCTACTGGCTAAACGGATGTAAGTAGCCTCTCTCTGACCCTACAGCTTAATAGCTATATGCATAAGGAGAGGCAGAAAGATCCTGCATTACTTGCAGGTTTGTGCACTTTGTGTTGTATTACTGAGAGCATGACCCAGCCTTCAATAAAAATAATTACCCTAGCAAAACATACACACATATTTTCAACTGTGCACCAATGGGCACACATGTATTGCTATTTTCAAACTTTTTACCTAAATGCCATCCTAAGCCTCGCCCAAAGGCAAGATACTGACGGCCAAGAAGTTCAAAATCGCCTACTTCTGCAACATTTTAACATGAGGCGGCTTCAGCAGTTGTTGATTCGTACTGCCAATCAATGAATATGCTGATGGGGGCTGCCACACAAGAATACGGTCATTCGTAGGCTACTCCCGGAAGATTCAGAAAAAGGCAAAAAATAAAAAAAAACTTTTAATTTGTTAAAACACAATAGTCCCTGATCATTATCATTGGGAAAAAAATCTCTTATGCTTCTTAAGGTCCGTAATACATCTGATAGACACGCAAGACCCACACAATCGAACGGCCATTTCAACCAAAAGTCACGTGTGTATGCATTCCCTCTGGCATTGTTCGTTGATCCACTGTGGTGGCCTGACGAACGACTCCCGTGTGAACACATAACACCGTGCGAGTGTATGCTGAATCACCCATTTGTCAATTCCCTGAGCATTAAGAGTGATTCTGCCTTAGCTAGGAATGACCTCAAGATCTCTCCTCTGATAATGCTGAGCTAATCATATGAAATCAATTTACTTGCCAAGGGCAGAAGGGATTGTGCATCTCTTAGAAAAATTAAACACTGCACCCATCACCTAATCTGTCTCAACCGTGTCGGCTATAAAGATAGGAGTGTGACCAGGGCAGTGCGCTCATCAGCTGGTGAGAATAAAAAAAAAAAGTATTTTTATATAAATATATCATGAAAGTTTGGACAGGCACATACTCTCAAGCCACGGCCTATTACCTATACAGGTCAGCTCAGTCAGGTCCGAGCTTCCTGATGCCAATGGTGTAAGTTTGTCGGCTTCATGAATGCTCGTTTATGGGCTACACACTTTAATGATAAAGGGGCGATTCTATAGATGTGTGTATCCAGACTAAAGGGACAGTTCAGTGGAATATTATCAATATTCTTAAGTTGTTAGTTTGTATAATGCATACATAGTTGACTACATATTCTCTTCCTTTTGAAAAATCAGTTGATTTCATACCCTTTGCTGTTACCTGCTGTAGACATTAGTAAGCTGATATTTTAGGTTCTAACGGTTCCTTCTTCTTCCAGGATGCACCACATCCTTGGAATGTTCCTAACAGTTATTTTCTACTGTTTGGATGGGGTCAAAGATGCTCAGATCTCTACTGAGCAACTGAATCAACCAGGCTGGGTCAAGGCAAGACCATAAACGGTCTCTACTAGGGGTCCTGCAACAGGAAGTCAGTATTTCGGTTGCATTTATTTATACACAGACAAAAATGCTAAATTGGCAGATTTAGGTCATTGGGATGAAAAAATACTGCTCTTTTTTCTGAAATGCATGTGTATTTGCACTGAACTTCCCCTTTAAATAAAGGGCATGTCCACCCCCAAAACTAAACTTTAACCCTATACTGGCCCCAATGTGTAGTTTAAAAAAATCCTTACATCTCGGCTCCTTATGGTTCTCCTTCAGTGCCTTTTCAAAGTCCATGAAAGTGAAGATAGGAGCTGAAAGTCATCGGTCCTTGCGATTTCCTTAACCTCAGTAAGGCAGTGACATGCGCAGGGGACCCACTGTGTATCTTTCGTAGCGCTTACAATTACATGTAATTATTCACATGGTGGGCATAGACAATACAATCACAGGCATCGATCTGTGGATTTTACAATCATTTTGACCGATGTTTTTCCCTGACTGACTCAATGCATACATGGGCCGACAATCATTTGAACTGTGGATCGTAGTATCTAGGGCCACCATAAGGACAGGCCACACCACTAACAATTGCACATGAATTGCAGCACAAACTGTAAAGGTGCCTCTCCCCCCCTTCCATTCTTAAGCAACACCGCACATTTAATTTATACAGCAATATCCGTCTTTCCTGCAGAGCCAGTCTGGGTCAGATTCACATTAAACCACTGCCAGCAGTCCCTCCCTTGTCTATTCAAAGCCTTGGATGTGTGTGAGCATAAGAGTAATGTCTTCACACACCATTCACATTTACTACATCTATAATTTAGTTCTAGTGACTGCATTTATGAATGGAATAAAACCCTGTCTAAGATTTATAGTACTGAGTGTCAGCTCAAAGTCTTTGTTTGTATGGAAATGTGAACCCTATAGTTTTTTGTAGAGGGGTCCGCTAGAAAAAGACAACTGTGAACAATGCAAGGCAAGATGTGCACAAATACAGAAAAAACAGGTTATCAACAAAAGTTCTTATCGTTAAAAAATGGTGCTAAGTTTGCCCCACCAATCAGATGTTAGCTTATCAACTGTTAAATAATCTCTGATAGTTTGGGCAAATTAGCACCATTTTTAACATAAGAACTTTTATTGAATCTCCCTCATAGTTTTTAAATGTTCATGTTCTCATGTTCCCCCTTACCAGCATCTAGACTGAATAATCAGGGCCCTCTTGATTCTGGCCGAAGGTTTGCATGCAGAAAACGGCAGTCAACAATGATGATGAATTACTATTTTCAGCATTGAGGTCGATCATTACAGATGAAATTTCCGGTGGATTGGTACTACAGTGATGAAGTCGATAACATTGTTTTTGTATAAATAAATGGACGATCAATTCCATTACAGAATATACGTTCCTGTGTATGGGCAAATAAAGGCAAATTCACATGTGACTTTGCGACCATAGTTGCTTGTGTATGGGCACCTAGCAGTCTACCACATTTAGTGGTAATGGCAAGCTCAATAGCTTCAAGAGAGGCTGCGTAAGTAATTGAAGTTACTGGTACATAGTTCTGTTCTTTTTTTTGCTTTCCTCTGTATCAAGCGTTAGGTAGGGTTCATGAGTAGCTTACAATTTGCAATGTATAACATATGCACATCCACCCTGCCCCTTCAGGCTTCTGGACAGGGGTGGGAAAGGGGGTTGTGGCGCAGGGGTGTGGGATGTCACAAGGGGCGAGGGGCGTGATGTCACAAGGGGGCATGGCCTGTGTTCTAGGGTGGTGGGAGGCGGGGTTTAGGGGTATTCCCGGGGTGTTCTGGGGGCATTTTTTTTTAAGTGGCGTGACTTGGGAGGAGACTTAAGTCTCCTCTCAAGTCCGGGAGTCTAGGGTGGTCTCGCAGGAATGCGGGAGGCCACCCCAGAATGAGGGAGACTCCGGGACGATCCGGGAGGGTGGGATACCTGCATATGTAAATACTATGTAACTGATTGAACAGAAATATCAACCAATATGCCAGGCTTTATTCTTGAGAGCATCGTGATTTTGCAGTATTCACATTATTCTACTACAATGGTTTGCAAACTGTTTCAGTAGCACACTTGGCAATGAAAATGTAATTGGCAATTGATGTTGTAACTACCAAATCTTATCATGTTTATAATGTATGTATTTATACTTATTATATAAAGCATCACTAGGCTATGCAGCGCTTACGTTATAAAATGAAGAGTAACAAACGAGGATAAGTCCAAGCAATTAAAATTATATAGTTTCAAATAAATATATATGCATTAAGAATATATACAACACATATAATTATATAAGCCTAATTGGAGTGCTTGCCACAATCCTTGTATGTATGTATTTCATTGGGAGCTGGTCCAGCCTCATGTGGTCATAGCAAAGATAGAAGCTAACTGTTCATTCAATCCCCTGGGCTATTGTGTCTAAGGTACGGATCCATCTTGCTCTTCCTACGAAGCGCTCTATTTCGATCGATACTCTCCCTCTTAGGTTCCTGATCAATAGCCATCCACCTAAAGTTGGACAAGCTGAGACCCGCTTCCCTAAAGTCTAGCTACTGACATTTCCCCAAACTTGGAGTTCAACTCGGTGCCATCAAGCTTGTCTCAGTGCTAGCCTGTGGTTGGCCAATCTGTCCCCTAAGTGTGGTCGTGGTTTTCCCAATGTAGTACAAACCGCAGGGACAGGTTATGTATATATAACTTAGTGCTCAGGCACGTAAGTCTATACCCAATGTTAATTCTACGGCACTGTGTGGATGTGGAAAATCCACTCCACAGATCATGTTCCGGCATGCTTGGCAGCCACTACATTTAAAAACATCCATTTTTCAGTCCAGGTGGCCAAGTGTACTTAACACGGTAACAGAATTTTCTGGAAATTTTACTGGAATTATGGGTAAAATATGTAAAAAAAATTAAAATTTGCAACTTTTCATATTTCCCCATTTTTATTTATAGTTATTTTAAGGTTACGCACAAAAATCTTACTGTTTCTAAAAGCTCTGATACTCCTGAGTACAACGATACCAGATATATGTAGGTACCCCACTTTTTAGAGTGAGGTAAGTTTCGATCAAAACGCAGATACCTGGGCGCAGCGCTTCATCCAATTGTAAGTTATTTTCTCACATTTTCCTTTTTTTCCACAACTGTAAAATCAGAGACAAAATCAAATGTGAATTTCAGCTAAAAACTGTGGAGGAAAGTTCAAACGCATCTAAAATATGAAAGCCTAACCCCTCCCGAATAAAAACGGTATGGCCACATTAATGGTATACCCAGAGACATGGCTACCAACTAACCCAGAGCGTGACCAATGCCAAATGTCAGTAGTAGCAAAAAAAAAAAACTAGCCAGTTTGTATTTGAACAGTCTGCAGTTTTTCCATAAAACACCCCTAACTCAAAAATACCCCCCACAAACTATAAATCTACACACCTTCAGCTATGTAACGCTTGTAGTTCGTTTATCATACCATCAATTTGTGGGGCGAGTTCTTCGTAGAAGTTCGCACTTTTACCAGATTTTGAAAAAAAAAAATTACATCAAACAACATTCAAAAAGGTAGAAATCATGCCAAAACCTCATGGAAGTAAAAAAAAGTTACTAAATATCAATCCCCCAAATGTCCTGAATCAAACAGTATGCCATATGTGTGGTTACACACGTGGACGTGGAAGCGAAAAGCCACGAAGTGAGACAATGCACAATGGCTCAGAAACAGCAAAAATATTCAGCCAACTCTGAATTTGAACAGTCTGCAGTTTTTTTTCACAAAACACCCCCGTAACTTATAAATAACCCCCACAAACTACACATCTTCAGCTATGTAACCCTGTAGTTTGTTCATTCATACCATCAATGTTGTGGGCGCAGTTCTTGGTAGAAATTGGCACTTCTCTGAAAAAATGAACAAAAAACAACTTCAAAAGGTAGAAATCATGCCCAAAACCTGATGGAATGTAAAAAAGTTACTAAATATCAATCTCCCAAATGTCCTGAAACAAACGGTATGCCATATGCGTGGTTACACACACGGAGTGGAAGCGAATGGCCACAAAGTGAAACAATGCACAATTGGCTCAGAAACAGCAAAAATATTCAGCCAACTCTGAATTTGAACAATCTGCCACACACTCCATAATTTCTCAAATTATACACTTTATCTACATAATTTGTAGTTGTTCATTTATACCATCAATGGTGTGGGCGCAGTTCTTATAGAAGTTCGCAGTTTTAACAGATTTCTAAAAAATTGGAGAAAGAAAAACTCTCAAAGGTAGAAATCATGCCAAAATCCCAAGTAAAGTAAAAAAAAGTTACCAAAAATCTATCTCCCAAATTTGCTCTTTTAGCATATTTTCTGAAAAAGATAAAGAATGAACAAGTTGCAAAGTTAAAAACCCTGCCAAAACCCCAAGTAATGAAAAAAAAAGTTACCAAATATCAATCCCCATGTCCTGAATCAAACGGTATGCATATGTGTGGGTGCACTCAGAGACATGGCCACCAACTACTAAAGTGTGTAACCACACATATGGCATACTGTTTGATTCAGGACATTTGGGGGATTGATATTTATTAACTGTTTTGTTACATTCCATGAGGTTTTGGCGAATTTCTATTCTACCTTTTGAATGTTGTTTGATGTTAATTTTTTTTTCAAAATCTGGTAAAAGTGCGAACTTCACGAAGAACTGCGGCCCACAAAATTGATGGTATGAATAAACGAACTACAAGCGTTACATAGCTGAAGGTGTGTGATTTATAGTTTGTGGGGGTTATTTTTGAGTTAGGGGGGTGTTGTTTTATGGAAAACTCAGCGACTGTTCAAATACAAAACTGGCTAGTTTTTTTTTTTGCTACTACTGACATTTGGCATTGGTCACGCTCTGGGTTAGTTGGTAGCCATGTCTCTGGGTATACCCATTAATGTGGCATACCGTTTTATTCGGGAGGGTTAGGCTTTCATATTTTAGGCGGCGTTTGAACTTCCTCCACAGTTTTTAGCTGAAATTCACATTTGATTTTGTCCTGATTTTACAGTTGTGGAAAAAAAGGAAAATGTGAGAAAATAACTTACAATTGGATGAAGCGCTGCGCCCAGGTATCTGCGTTTTGATCGAAACTACCTCACTCTAAAAGTGGGGTTACCCTACTATATCTGGTATCGTTGTACTCAGGAGTATCAGAGCTTTTAGAAACAGTTAAGATTTTTGTGCGTAACCTTAAAATAACTATAATAAAAATGGGGAATACATGAAAAGTTGCAAATTTTAATTTTTGTTTACAATATCTTAATTACCTTAAACCCATAATTCCAGTAAAATTTCCAGAAAATTCTGTTACCGTGTTAAAGTACACTTGGCCACCTGGACTGAAAAATGGATGTTTTAAATGTAGTGGCTGCCAAGCATGCCGGAACATGATCTGTGGAGTGGATTTTCCACATCCACACAGTGACCGTAGAATTAACATTGGGTATAGACTTACGTGCCTGAGCACGTAAGTTATATATATCATAACCTGTCCCTGCGGTTTGTACTACATTGGGAAAACCACGACCACACTTAGGGACAGATTGGCCAACCACAGGCTAGCACTGAGACAAGCCTTGATGGGCACCGAGTTGAACTCCAAGTTTGGGGAAATGTCAGTAGCTAGACATTATAGTGAAAGGTTCCCATCTCTGTCCAACTTTAGGTGGATGGCTATTGATCAGGAACCTAAGAGGGAGAGTATCGATCGAAATAGAGCGCTTCGTAGGAGAGAAGCAAGATGGATCCGTACCTTAGACACAATAGCCCCTAGGGGATTGAATGAACAGTTAGCTCTATCTTGTTTCTTATGATTATTCCACTTATTGTCAATGTGGTTTGTTCCTTGGCCCCCATTGAGAGCCTCATTCTTATTTAATCCCTTGGTTCTAGTTTCATTCTTGCCTCATTTTGGAATATACGAGTATGTAACTTATCTCTATCCACGTAGCGTTTGTTGATATAGATAGTTTCTTTCTGTTTTGTATCTATTTTTGTCTACTTTGTATCCATTTTTTATTTTTATTGTACTATTGTATCCCTTGAAGCTATAGGGAACTCTACCGTGTATAGTAGTCCGGGATTGGTCTTAGTACTGACCAATAGGGAGTGGTACGTTTACCAGAGCAGTCGTACGTGGCTGCCGGTACTTTAGCAGTCCTGGTCTCGGAAGCGCTGTCTCACTGATTAGAGGTCTACTGACCTACGTGACCAGGTAATGACTTCGGTCCATCTTGGCCTACATCCAGTATAATGAGTCTCCTAGCAGGTACCCGTACAACCCGATACTTAGTTACAGAGTTGTTGCGCTGATTGTCCCCCTACCGATAGGTCCGGCTGCTAGTATTAGTATAGTGAGATGGATATTTAATCATATAGTCGATGTGCTGATATATTATATATTATATCTCTCTTTTTATTATGTCTATTTATACGTATTATCACTGTTTCGCTAGTACACGGTATTGGGTGGGTGGGTGGTAATGTGGGAGGGTTGATGGGAGGGGTTTTACCTATATTAGGAGGTTATCCTCCAAGATGGCGAGTTGGTTGAAATGCGTCGAGCTGTGCATATGATTCCAATAAAGTTATAAAAGTCCCTGTAGTGCTCCTGTCTCTCACTCTCTACTTGTTATTGTAGGAAGCACCCGGGCATATTATTGATTCATAAAGTAGAGTTGATCCAGGGAAATTTCTGATTGCCAGGAATTTTTTCCCCCTTCATAAATTTGGTGGGGTTTTTTTTTTGCCTTCCTCTGGATCAACAGAGGAAGGCAAAGCCCATGATTAGGAATCGCTAAAGCATGATCATGGGCTTTTAATGTAGCCCATGATTAGGAATCGCTAAAGCATGATCATGGGCTTTTAATGTCTGTAAGACAGAAAAATGGCTATATTCTAGGGTGTATGAAATGGTTAATTTTTTAACCAATGTACATAGAGAACAAACTTACTGCTAACAGAAAATGCTGGGATTTGTAGTTTTCAAACATGTGAAAGGTCAAAAGTTCAACACCCTTACGCTGTATTACATCTCAACACATGCATTAGCTACAAGACATTAAAGGGTAACTGTGGTCTCAAATTCTTCCAAACTAGTAAGGGAATGACTAAAAACCTTTCAATTGTACCTTCAAAATAAAACCTAAATCACATCTCTAAATAAAATTTGTGAGAAGTTATTGCTGGAAAGGTTCAGCAATGTAACTTCCTGGTTGAACACTTTCTGTTTTTAGCCATGTGACCAGCTTGTAGTCATGTGACCATCCTTTGCCTGCATTAATAGGCCTCCCTTCTCAACTGTAATTTTCCCCCCCAAGTACTGCTTGATTTCCCCAGCATTAAGTCTTAACTGAGCATGCTTCTCCCCCGGGGCGGAGGGGTGTGGCAGAGGTCAGGTGATGTCACTCAACCTACTGGAAGCAGGAAGTTTGAACATTCATCCCAATGTGTTGTATTCAATTAGATCAACTGGACTTGAAGTTTAGTTCTTGAAGAAGTTTCACTAGTCATCCAACTGGCTTTCTCAATTCAGAATGACTTGTACAAGAATCTGTGGCAATTATGGAAAATCCCAATTAGCATATCACAGCCAGTGTTAAGGGCGTGATTGCATATTGGCTAAGAGGTGTTATAGGAACGCCAGGGTAAGGTGTCAAAACAGCATTGTACATGGCAGAAGTTGGTGCCGAACCCCCCACCTCTATTTAAGCGTGTGGTTTGTTTATTTTCACATAAATGGCCTCCTTGACACCTCTCTTGAACCTACGTTCCTTTGCCAATATGTTACATTACAATTTTCAAAGGTATGTCCTTTTTCCTTAAGATGCAGGTATACGACTGAGTCCTGACCTGAGGAATTGGCTCTACTGTGCTGGGACATACGTTGATGCAGTTGTCTGTGGTCTTCCCCACATACAAATCAGAGCATTTTCACTGCACTGCACTGCATATATGATGTCTCTTTCTTGTGTTTCGGTATTGGGTCTTCGGAGTTACCAATTGCTGCCTCAGTGTGTTCGTTTAACAGCAGACATGGATACGGTGTTTTTTGAAAATTCTTCTTAATTTCTCGGAGACCCCTGCTACATATGGGATGACCATGTTTTTTCTCCTGTCTTGCTTTTCCCCTTCACTGTTGGTATATGTGTTCTTTTCTTTCCTTCTACTTCTTTTGACAAAGGACCAGTCTGGATATCCACAAGTTTTTAGGGCTCCTTTGAGATGTTTCATTTCTTTAGCCTTTGCCCTGTGCTAGTGGGGATGTTCTCAGCTCTGTGTTGTAGGGTTCTGATGGACACCCAGCTTGTGATCTAAAGGGTGGTGGGACGACTTCAAGAACTAAACTTCAAGTCCAGTTGATCTAATTGAATACAACAGATGTACCATGACCTGGACAAATGAGAACCTTCACAAGCATTCATCCCAATGAAATTTCTCACAGGCACCAGCCAGAGATGTGATTGTTGGCTCATTTTAAATGAAATACTGCAGGCTTTCATTTAACCCTCACTTGTTTTGAGACCACAGTTGCCCTTTAAGAAGAAACTTACTGCAAACAGAGAATGCTGGCATTTGTAGTTTTCAAACTTGTGAAACCTACCATAGAATATGAACCTAACATGGTAATCTGGATCCTCTATAGGGTCTCAGGTTGTCTAATGGTACTTTTAGTTTGAACCGCACATTGTGGCAGGATTACCTGTTCCCAGTGTTCTATGTCTAGTTGCATGACTGTTTCCCATTTAATCATATAGGAATCTTTTGTGAAGTTCTCCCTAAAATTTGAATTTCGTATGTAATGTATGAATGAAATTATACCTTTTCCCAATAGGCCCCTTGTAATTAAAGGGGTCATTGCAGGTAAAATGCCCTGATGTACTTAAATCCTCAAAGTGGTGTATCTGCCTTTTTATTGGGTCCATGATATCATAGAAGCATATTGCATTTGCTTTTAACTATGGGTTAGATTTTAATTTGGTACTTGACTGCAGGATTTTGGTTGTACATGTGAGTGGGAGAATCTGGGAGATTTTGTGAACACATAAAGACATAATCACGGTTTAGTCTGTTCCATGGTTGTTTAGACCAGATTTTTGTAGGCAAAAGTCCCTGTGTGGGGGTAATTGTAGGTTTGTTTAGAAGTATGTCAGATTGATGTATTGGAGAGAAGTCCATCATTTCTACCTCCATCCATCTGGCCTCGGGTTGCGGAAATGTCCTATGCAGTATCTGTCTCAATTGTGCTGCATGAAAATAATATTTATAAGTTTGGAATTGCTTGGCAAGGTGAAGTGACCACTTTTTGGGATATGCAATGTGGAGAATAAATAGGGAAGCTACAGGAGGACTGTCATGTTAAGTGCTGAAATCCTGCCAAACCATTACAAATATAGATAAGGAGTCACTTAACCACTAACAGCAGGGTCTTGTGTTATGATTTGTCAGTTGTAGGGACTGAGCATTTTATAATATACTTGTATATTATATTTATGATATATAATATATATTTAGAATTTTTTAAATATATTTATTTATATTAATATTTATTTAAATGCAACAATACCACTTGAATACACTCACTCTCTTTAAATGTACCCAGGGTGGTTAACTTAACTGCAAGATCCTTGGGTTTTCTTTCTAGAGTATGTCATTTTACCTGGCCCAGTCAGTCCTGCCCTGCCCCCTGCTTGTGTCTGGGGCCTGACAGTTGAAGGGTGCCTTTTAGGATGTGCATAATGCAATTGGCCAGGTCCCATACTGAGGCAGGGGCTGGAATCATAACTTCATGTAAGATTACAAAAGCGTTGTTGTCCTTTAAAATGCACACAATGTGGCAAAACAACCCAACAAGTAATAAATGTCCGTTTAAAACAGTTATTGTCAGATTGTATTGGTGTATTTAGAAATCTATTCATGACAAGAGATTAAAGGGGTACTGTGGTCTCCAAACAAGTTTATTTTAACTTTTGTCTAAGGTAAGGGTTAAATCCCGAAACGCGTCAGACATCTACTCATGCCTGTCCCAGGACTGCTGGTCCATTTTTAAATGGTGAGAAAATAAAAGATGTTTTTATTCTAAATGTTGATTGAAGTCTGTTGCCTGCGATATAGTTCCAGGGAGGAGCGGTGCAGCGTACCATTAAAACGAGCCATCAACCACCTCTCTACATGCTGCACAGCCCAAAATATGAAGAAATCACTAATCAGAAAGTTAGGGGGTGGGAGGTTCTGAATCTGCGGTCAGAAATACTGTTTCCTCCTCTAATCTGCGGTTGGCACATGCTCAGTGGAGGGTAGGAGGGGCTGGGGAGAACAGCACAGCCCACAGCACTGCTTTTTTAAATGCCTCCCACTTGCTGGCCCTTCCCAATCATGGGCCCTGTGTCCCCTCCCCTTGCAGCCCCCTGTGGCCCCTCCCACTCATGGACTCTGTGGCTCCTCCACTGAGTGGGAGGGGCCCCCGAGTGGGAGGGGCCCCGGGAGGCCCAAGGGGCTGCAAGGGGAGGGGCCATGGGATCCCATGAGGAGGAGGAAACACAGAAGAGGGACTGTCACATGGTTTCAGTGCAGGAAGCAGGAAGTGCAGGGGATCTGGTGATGCTGCAACCATATCACACATATAAATGTAAATATCTTCAAAACTATGTAAAATAAATAATAAAAGTAAATTGCAAAAATCCTCAGGAAAGCAATTCCTGTCAATTTACCTAAAGTCATTTTTGGACCACAGTTACCCTTTAAAGAGGTCATATAAACAAATTATTTCATAGGGAATTTACTATGAAATGTACAAAATCGAAATTAGTCTTCATCTAGGAGAAGGGGATACTGTGTCTCTCATTTTATTAATCAGGGTTAGTATGAAAACTCCGTAGGGATTTAAATGGTAAAAATATCTACCAATCAGGTGTAGGAGTTAATTGTCCTTTTGATTTCATTGGAATTTGGCTTGTACATAATCTATACTTCATCTTTGAACTGGGCACATTGGCTACATTGTTGGCTGGAACAACATCTTAAATTATTTTATTAACTTATCAGAGGCAGACTGGTGTTTCTGCACTTGAATCATAGTCTCCTCCTTTATTTCTTATAGCTGTAAACCAACAGGGTTATTCAATAAAAGTTCTCAGCGGTTAAAATGGTGCTAATTTTGCCCCAACCAATCAGATCTTATTTAACATTTGAAAGCTAACATCTGATTGGTTGGGGCAAAATTAGCACCATTGTAAACAATAAGAACTTTTATTGAATCTCCCTGCAAGTATAGATGTCAGATAATTGTTTTTTAGAACAATCGTTTTTAAAACATTTATTTATGCAGACACATGGCGCTTTGGAAAAGTGAGGGGAGTGATCGCGAGAATAATAGGATTGCTCCCCAACTTTGTTAAATGAATGGAACCTAAAGGTTGGACTAGATGGATGTATGTCTTTATACAAACTCCAATAATATTTTACATTGTAACTGTTAAACATTATGGGTTGTGCATAAAGGTTGGACTGGATGGACGTGTGTCTTCAAGGCCACCTCTCTAATGAGGCAAGGTGAATCACATTACAGAGCAGCACCCTGTAGGGATGCCAGGAATTTTTATTTTTTTTCATGAGCCTGGGGCATATGATTTTTCCTAATGCCTGGGGCCCAGATGCCAGGGCCCCCCAAAAATGCTGTTTGTAAAAACCACACATTTTTAGGAAGTATTGTCACTTTAAATAGCAGGGGAAGCCGTGACTTTCATTGCACAACAAAATGAAGCTACGACTCCTCCCCTTCCCTTCTGACTGGCAATTCATTTGATCAAAAACAATGTTTGTCAGCCCTGCAGATCAAAAAATCATTGTTGGGCATCATTTACCAGTCACTGTGGGCATCATTTACATCAGTTACCAGTCACTGTGGGCATCATTTACCAGTCATTGTGGGCATTATTTACCAGTCATGTGTATAAAACCCCTCCCACTTCTGGACAAACCACACCCCACTTCCGGACAAAGCATCACCCACTTTCAATTATTAAACCACACCCCTTTCGGTGGCACGGGGAGGGGGGCAGCATTTGGAATTTTTTTCAGGTGCCAAAAAGTCTAGAGACGACCCTGTATGTCTTTATACAACCTCCAATAATAATTTACTATGTAACTGTTAGATATCATGGGTAGGATATAAAGGTTAGACTAGATGGACATATGTCTTTATACATCCTCCATTACTATGTTACAGATAGATAGGTAGGTAGGTAGGTAGATAGGTTGGCCTTGAAGAAAACATTGATGGATAGAGAATTGGTTATTGAATCGCAAGCAGAGAGTGGTGGTAAATGGAGCTACATCTTTGTGGGCTAAAGTTAGGGTTCTGTACTGGGGCCTCTTCTGTTTAATCTGTTTATAAATTACTTAGAAGGGGGCATTGAGAGCAAGATCTCTGTGTTGCTCATGACACTAAACTATGAAGAACTTTGGAAACTTCAAATGATGTGCAAGTGTTGCAAGCAGAACTAGATAGATAATCAAAATGGGCAGCAGAATGGCAGATGAGATTCAATGTTGATAAATGTAAGATAATGCATTTGGGATTTAATAATCCCTGTGCCACCTATACCATAAATAACTCTGTCTTGAGTGCATCTGTAATGGAAAAAGATTTGTAGCAAACAATGCCAGGTAGCAATGGCTAGAGCTAGCAAGATATTGTCTTGTATAAAGAGGGGAATATATTTAAGAGAGAAAGATATTATTCTCCCTCTTTACTAGGCACTGGTAAGGCCTCATTTGGAATATGCAGTGCAGTTTTGGAATCCCATATGCAAAAGGGACATTTTGGAAATGGAAGCAGTTCAGAGAAGGGCAACTAAATTAATATGGGAAATGAAGGGGCTTGAATCTGCAGGCAGATTAGACAAGTTAGGACTGTTTACAATGGAGAAGCGACGTTTGCGTGGGGACTTGATAACCTTATACAAATATATTAATGGGCCATACAATGAACTCTCTGGTGCATTGTTCACTAATAGGTCATATCAGAGGACTTGTGGACATCCTTTAAGGTTGGAAGAAAAGAAGTTTCATCTTTAGGTTAGGAAAGGTTTCTTTACAGTGAGAACGGTGAAACTGTGGAACTGTCTTCCAGCAGATGTGGTAATGGCAAGTTCATTAAATAGCTTTAAAAAAGGCCTGGATAAGTTCCTAAAACTAAAAAATATTGAGAATTACTGGTATTAATACATATAGATCTGGCTGATCCAGGGATACTTTCTGGAAGGAATTCAGGAAGGAATTCCGCCCCCCCCTCCTTTTTTTTTTTGCTGTTTTTTTTTTTGCCTTCCTCTGGATCAACTGTTAGGTAGGGTTAAAAAAACCTAAAAAAAAAAAAAGGGTGAATAGGTTGAACTTGATGGACTTGATGTCTTTATTCAACCTCAATTACTATGTTATTAGGTCTGTTTGCCATTTATGGCTCTCATAAATCTGGGTGTTCACAAAAACTAGATTGCTTGAAACTTGTCTGCATTAATTGAGTTAGAGCAATCAGACTGTGTAATTCTGCTTAGCTAATTATAAGCTATTAAAAGCACATCACTGTCTTCTCTCCCAGAATTCTGTTTTGCTGGTCGAGTAAAAGACAATGCACCAAATAAAACAACATTCCAGCACCTGGGATGAGTCTTTTAAAAGTTTCTTAACACATATTACAATCACATGTATGTGCAGTGGTAACCACATAAATGGACACATGCATGGTCGCTGTTTCTGCCACTGGGTTCCATATGGAGTTATCTTTATGTATAAGGTTTTTAATGTTGTGTTTTAAATGTACGGGTCACAGTGCCTTTAAGACATCCTGGGGAATTAGGCTTTATGATACTTGAACGATACAAGTGTATATAATGAGGGTTATGATATCACAGGGTATGCGCAGAGGATCCGCTCCAAACACGTCAGGTGGAGCAAACATGTTGGAATAAAGATTTACTTACTGCAACTATTGCGTGTGACTTTTACCATTGTGTGTTACTATTTTACCACAATTAAAATCTGCAGTTCCAAATCAAGTCAAACTCAAACATATCAAAACCTTTTAGGCGAAGCAGAAATCAATAAAATACTTGAACTGGTTATTTTGATAAATTGTATTTCAATACACCAATACTTACCCAGGGTATTGTCAGTGTATAGGTGTATTATTATTATTTATATAGCGCCAACATCTTTCCGTAGTGCTTTACATGCATGTATACATTCACATCAGGCCCTGCCCTGAAGAGCTTACAATCTAAGCACATTTATTTGACACATACAACCAATCGGTATGTCTTTATGATTGTGGAAGAAACCGGAGTGCCCGGAGGAAACCTATGCAAGAATGGTGAGAACATACAAACTCTTTGCAGATATGTCCAAGGTTGGAATCAAACTCAGGACTTCAGCATATGGTATATTTGCCAGGAAAAATAGGGTTATTGATTGTCACCCATTTCCGGTCACTTTTTGAGATCCATAGCGCATTAGAATCTTGCCATTGCTTTTTGTGGTGGATGGAATTCGCATGCAATCACCCTTTTTTGTGTGAATTGCATGTGCTCTGATAACACCAAATTGGCAAAATCGAAGCGCAAATGCATGGTAACACACATGAAACCCGTTGCATTTTGGTCACATTTTTCATGTGTTACCATGTGCTATTAGTGTGGCCGTATGACTTAAGAAAATATTTTGTATATAAAATGACATTAGTGATATCAACTTAACCACAAACCAACTGTCAAGCCTGAACACAGCATACAGCATTCCAACTGTCAAAACTCTGTCACCATTCCAGCTACAGTAAAACTACTCACAGAAGAATAGTTTTTGAGAGCAAGGAACTTGATTGACAGCTGAAATATAAGAAGTTTCAGATTGGATATCTAAATAAATAGGGGGCAGATCAACAAAAAAATGATACAGTGGTGGTTGGGAAGAATTCCAGTTATGGTAAATTTAAAATAACCTATTTTTCGGTATAGATGCCCATTAAAAAAACTATAAGCAAATGTAAAAAGTGGCTTTTGATTTTACAGGTTAGTCTTCCATTTTAAAGGAATGCCTTTCAGAATGATCCACCTTAGTTTATTAATATGATTAAAATAAAACCTGCATACTAAGAAGAAAACGGCATATGTGAATGTGAATCACTATGAGCTCACCATATGTAGTTTTTCAGTCAGTGTGAAGCTGGTAATGCAAAGCACTAAATAAGACTCTAACAGCATTGATGTAACTCTGCTTGGAGTATCTTTCACCCACCCAAAAGATGCGTCCCTGCCAGAGGCATACAGAAGAGAAGCAGCCTGTATGGGCAGGAATTCCAGTGCTAGCTCTGCCAGACCTTACAGTGAGAACCTGGCAAAGTAATTTATTAATTTGGCTTGAAAAAGCCAAATTACTGTTCTTTCTATTTCTTCTTCTTCCGCTTTTTTGGACTGTTTCTCCTCCTACAGTTTTTGAGCTAGAGACATGAAATTCGGTACAGACGTGGGGAGCATATAGGAGACACAGACACCGGAACACCCACCTACTGGAAATAAGACCCTCCGTTCTTTTATTTCCTGTGATACCTTTGGTTTTGAGGGAAAACCATTTGAGGCACCCACTTATTGGGAAAGAGTGCACTTTCACCTCTGGTTACCTGTTACACCCACCTACTGACCTACCTATCCATTCCCATGGAAGTCATATTTAAAGGGTAACTAAAGTCAAAAAAACTAATTTAGATTTATCTATACTAATAAAAGGCAAAGCCCTCACTCACTCACTCACTCACTCATCACTAATTCTCCAACTTGCCGTGGAGGCAGACGGCTTAAATTTGGCAGGCTCATTCATTGCACCTTACTAACAAAAGTTAAGCAGGTTTCATTTCGAAAAAAAGCAAAGCCCTCACTCACTCACTCATCACTAATTCTCCAACTTGCCTCACTCATCACTAATTCTCCAACTTGCCGTGGAGGCAGACGGCTTAAATTTGGCAGGCTCATTCATTGCACCTTACTTACAAAAGTTAAGCAGGTTTCATTTCGAAAAAAAGCAAAGCCCTCACTCACTCACTCATCACTAATTCTCCAACTTGCCGTGGAAGCAGGCGGCTTAAATTTGTCAGGCTCATTCATTGCACCTTACTTACAAAAGTTAAGCAGGTTTCATTTCGAAATTCCACCTGTAACGGTGAGTATCTGACATTGCACAGACTTATGGTTACCTAGCTTACAAGCGATACAAATCTATATGGTTGGTCTGATTTCAACCAAATTTTGTATGCATATACTCCTTTACCAGTAAAAGGTTATCGAAATATTTTTTTTAGGGTGGGGGTGAATGGGGGGGGAATAGAATTTTGAACTCCTGCACACTAACGGCTGGACCGATTTTTACCAAAATTTCAGGGTGTTTGCGGGGACTGGCTGAGGTGTAAGGGGAAGGGTTTGGAGGGTGGACAGAGAGGAATAGTGGGGGGTATTGGGGGCGGACTGGGAGGGGTGGTGGGGGTTATTTTCACCAAAATTTCGTAGTTGAATAAAAAATATAATATTAAATTAAAGTTAATGAGTGTTGCATTATCGTAAAGCTTATTGAATTGTCTTTCTTTAATATATCAAGTGCCGAGTGATTACAGCAATCTTGATACATTATTGCTTTCTTACTAAAAAGGTTATTTGAATACATCTCCGCTGCGAAGCGCGGGTATTTTGCAAGTCCTCAATAAAATATAGTTTTATCGTTGTAAACACAAAAAAGACATACCCCCTCAACCAGACCCAGGTACACACACCTACTAATCTACTTATCCATTACTGTGGCAGCCATACTTAAAGGGTAACTAAAGTCAAAAAAGCAAATTTTGATATATCCTCAATAAAAGATAGTTTTATGGTTGTAAACACAACAAAGACATACCCCCTCAACCAGACCCAGGTACACACACCTACTGATCTACTTATTAATTACTGTGGCAGCCATACTTAAAGGGTAACGAAAGTCAAAAAAGCAAATTTTGATCAATAATCAAAAAAGTTCGTTTTTTTTAACCCTCAACCCGGCACAGTTACACACATGCATATTGATCTACTTAACCATATGGCAGCCATACGTAAAGGGTAACTAAAGTAAAAAAACTAATTTTGATCAATAATCAAAAGGTTTTTTTTTAACTTCCAACCTGATCCAGGTACACACACCTACTGACCCACCCTTCCATTTCCATGGCAGCCATATTTAAAGGGTAACTATAGTCAAAAAAACACATTTTGACAAATCAGCAAAAAAGTAAGGGGGTTATTCAATAAAAGTTCTTATCATCTAAAATGGTGCTAATTTTGCTCCAACCAATCAGATGTTAGCTTTCAAATGTTACATAAGTTCTGATTGGTTGGGGCAAAATTAGCACCATTTTAAATGATAAGAACTTTTATTGAATCTCCCTGTTAGTATTTTATCCCCCAACTTGATATGAATACACACACACCAACTGACATACCTTTAATGCATATGATATATTTAAAGGGTAAGTAAAAAACAACAATGTCCTCTTCATTGGCATTATTGAGTTTTAAAATCTGCAGCACAAACACACAAATTCCCTTCCAAAATGCAGTCTTTCAAGCCAAATTCAAAGTTTATACTTAAAGGGCATCTATAGTGAAAAAAACACATTGCCCCTTTGCAAAGTTAAATTCGTGTACTCTGTGCTGCCTTAATCCTATCTCTTGTCAGTGACTCTGTTTAACCATGATGTCAGATCTGTGTGCAGCACTCCCCCCTTCCCCCACCCCTCTGTTACCTCCTCCGTGTTTCAACTTCGGCTAACCGAAAAGCTTATCATGTGCAGTAGGAGTTAAAAGTTCAACATCCTGAAAAACACACCCACGCACAGTGGCCAATAGAAAGCAAGCTGTCCAGGAGACAGGAAATAGGAGATCAGTACAGTTTACGATCTCTCACTTTGTGACCCATCATCAATCAGTGAAAGCTATTAAGAAGGGAGGTCAAGTGCAGCTTCAATGGTATATCTACCATTGAAGCTACCTCTCTCCCTCTGCTAATGCTCTTATCTCTATGTTTATTACAGAGCAGGGAGGGGGGATCACATCACAGGGATTTGATTGACAGTCCAAGTAGGAGTAGAGGAATGCAATCACGTATTCTTCTAACTGGTGTATCTCAGGACAGAGAGGGAATCTGAAAAAAGTGAAGACACTATGGGGGTTGTGGGGAATTATAGAACACATGGAAAGAAAGGAAAAAAGTTCATTTTCCCACTATAGATGCCCTTTAAACTTTCCCTTTCTAGTTGTAGTTTGCAAAAATAAAAGAAACAATGGGCTAGATAAAACTGAACTTAGCTAAGGATCATAAAATAAATGACTTTGTAGATTCCCTCATGTCTGGTGGTGTGCCTCTGGATTGTAAAAAGGCTAATGTTATTCCAGTATTCAGAAACGGTAGTCGTTCACAGCCGGGTAATTACAGGCCTGAAGGTTTAACTTCAGTGGTGGGGAAGATCCTGGAAAGTTTAATAAGGGAACATGTTTCAAGGACTGACATTATAAGTAGTAACCAGCATGGATTTAGGAGAAATATATCTTGTCAAACTAACTTGCTTGGCTTTTATGAGGCAGTAAGTAGAAATTTAGACTTTGGCATATCAGTAGATGTAGTTAACTTGGATTTTGCAAAGGCTTTTGATACAGTCCCCCATAGGCGACTAATGTATAAGCTAAGGTCTGTTGGTCTGGGGAGTCACATTTGTACATGGATAGAAAATTGGTTACTGAATATGATGCAGAGAGTAGTTGTAAATGGTGCTTCATCATTATGGGCTAAAGTGCTAAGTGGGTGTCGTCAGCAAGGTTTTTGTGTTTGATGACGACACAAAACTTTGTCGACCATTAAAAACTTCAGAGGATGTGCAATTGTTGCAGGAGGATCTAGATAGATTGTCACATTGGGCTGTTAATCGGCAGAGGAGATTCAATGTTAATAAATGTAAGGTGATGCATTTTGCACTTGAAAATGTTGCATGTAAAATGAGAATAGTGGTCTTAAAAATAGGCGTATCTGAAACAAAGTGTGTGTGACCTTGGTAAAGTGGGCGTGGTCAAACTTTTTGTGATCTACAGATCACAAAATGTGATACAATGTGATACAGAGCATTGTGTTGGTTATTAACTGTTCCATGCTAGATGGTAAGTCAGTGTGGGGGCATCTTGGTTTTTTACCATAAAAGGGCCATGAAGCGTAGGAAAAAAGTCTCTATTTGGCATTTGGATACTATCCTACCTAAAAATCCTTGTGATACGGACAGATGTACACATGTCTTTAGCTTTTGAGAATTACTTATTTAAATAAAACTAAGAAATAGTAATAGCAATTTAAAAAAAATATATGCTATGGTTCACCTTAAGTAATTGGAAAATCAGTTTGCTTTAAAGGCTAATGACCATTTTAATCCCATGTACTACCTATCTTACTGTATTTCTTTTTATTTCAGTGTTTTAAACCTCACTAACTCATGTATATATGCCGTGTATGCCTACCTTAACACTACAATCTTTAGTAGTGCTTGTCCTCTTATTCTTTACCATGCCTAAACAAGATGAGAGGAACACTAGTTTCTTATTTTCACTTTCTTCTCCCAGTATAGTAAAAAACAACAACATTATTCTCCCTTTTTACAAAGCATTGGTAAGGCCTCATTTTGGAATATGTGGTGCAGTTTTGGAATCCTGTTTACAAAAAGGACTTCTTGGAAATGGTTCAGAGAAGTTCAACTATATTAATAAGGGGACTAGGGAGCTTAAAGATCTGGACTGAGTGTACCCAGCTTTAGATGCGCTGCAGCTCTGCTTAAATCTCCCCAATAGTATGAACAATTAAGTTGACTGGGTTAATTAGGGCTATGTTTAGGGCCACGTAGTATTGCTCTTAAACATTTATGGACGCGATTGTAAATCTACGATAGCAGCCGTAAATGTACGGTAGCGATTGTAAATCTAGATTTACAATCCGCCATAGAATACCATTGCGGTAGTTTACTACTACTGTTTTAACCTCTTCCAATTCCAAATGATTTCATGTAGCCCTAACCTAAAGGTAGGCATACATGGACCAATATTCTTCAGATCAGATTTGCGATCATCCGATCACAAATCTAATCCGAACCGAACTATTGCGGTAGTTTTCTCCTGCATGGTATTCTACAATAGACCGGTTGTACATTTACGACCACTTGCTGTAAATGTACAATCCCAGCCATTTGCGGGCGCAGTCATACAATAACGAAAACCTGCAGTATTGCAAACCGATGTAGCTGTTTTTTTAAATATGGCCCTCAGTTTCATAGAATATATGCAGAAATTGTGACCTCATTCATGTAAAATGTAGCTCTGAAATTTAAAAATGGTATCTAGCTTACACAAAGGAATCTTTTTGTCTGTTTACGTAGTAACATAGTAATTGAGGTTGAATAAAGACATACGTCCATCAAGTCCAAATTTTTCACCCTCCTTCCTGACTCCAAATGGCAATCGGAAAGTATCCCTGAATCAACCAGAACTACAGTATATGTATTAATACCAGTAATTTCAAATATTTATATAGTATCCCTGTACCAACCAGAACTACAGTTATGTATAATACCAGTAATTCTCAATATATATAGTTATCCCTATACCAACCAGAACTACAGTATATGTATTAATACCAGTAATTCTCAATATTTTTTAGTTTTAGAAACTTATCTAGCCCAATGAACTTGCCATTATCACATCTTCTGGAAGACAGTTCCACAGTTTCACCGTTCTCACTGTAAAGTAACCTTTCCTAACCTGAAGATGAAACTTCTTTTCTTCCAATCTTAAAGGGTGTCCACTTGTCCTCTGATATGACCTATTAATAAACAATGCACCAGAGAGTCCAACCTTTACATCCTCCTCTATAACCCTACCTAACAGTTGATCCAGGGGAAGGGAAAAAAAACACAGTTAAAAAGAGGAGGAAAATTCCTTCCTGACTCCAAATGGAAAAGTATCTCTGTACCAAGCAGAACTACAGTATATGCATTCATACCAGTCATTCTCAATATTTTTTAGTTTTAGAAACTTATACAGCCCACTTTTCAAGCTATTTATTGAACTTACTATTACCACATCTGCTGGAAGACCGTACCACACCATTCTCACTGTAAAGAAACCTTTCCTAACCTAAAGTGATCATATCCATACAAAAATATAAACAGCCCTAACTTGTCTAATCTGCCTGCATAGTCAAGCCCCTCCATTCCCCTTATTATTTTAGTTTAGTAGGAGTCTGAACTCCTTCCATTTTTAAGATGTCCAAATGAGGCCTTACCAGTGCCTTGTAACAAGGAAGAATAATATTTCTCTCCCTTAAATCTATTCCCCTATTTATACAAGACAATATCTTGCCAGCTTTCATTTGTATGTATGTATAGTTTATTTATAAAGCGCCACTTTTCCGATATCGGAAAATACCGGTCGTTATCGGAAAATAACGGTCGTTATTAGAAAATAACGACTTTTACAATAGCGATCGTTATTTTTTTCGATAACAATCTTTTATAAATAGGGCCCCAAAGGAGCTAATGACATCTCCCAAGGAAAGAGTGTAGATGGAGAACAATAAGGGTCCAAGAACAGACCCCTGAGGCACCCCCACACTAAGAGGAACCAGAGAAAGAGGTGTTAGCAGAAGATACAGAGTAAGTTCGGTTAGAGAGATAGGATAGAAACCAGGATGCCACTTCATTCCGAATACCCAAAGAGTGAAGTATCTGCATTAGGAGGGAATGATCAATTGTGTCAAAAGCAGAGGAGAGGTCAAGAACGATAAGAATAGAAAAGTTACCATTGGCTTTACACAGAGCCGTCTCGGTGAAATGCGTAGGATGGAATCTAGATTGCAAAAGATCCAATAGGTTATGAGCATGAAGATAGTGATATGGGCGAGGACTAATCTTTCAAGCAGTTTAGAGGCCATCTGTAAACAAGAGGAGTCTAGTCTTTTTTAGTATGGGATTAATATGGGCATACTTAAAGGTGGAAGGGAAAATTCCAGATGAAAAGGAGGCATTTAATATGTGGGTGAGTATAGTGGTAAGCACATAAATGTATCAGCATTAAAGGGCATGTCCACCCCCAAACCTATAATTTCCCCCATTACTGGCCCAACTCTGTAGTGAATAAAAATCCTTACCTTACATCCCAGCTCCAAATGGTTCTTCAGTAATCCCCCCAAAAGTCAAGAAAACTGCCCAACAGGAGTACTGCAGTCTATAGGACTCTGTCTCCCCTCTGGGAGAAGTTTGGCATGCACACTGCAGCCATCTTTCCCCTCCCTCTCAATCCCGTTTTGCGATCCCTCCCCCTAGCTACAAACCCCTTTGCCACATAATAGCTCTCCTCCCCCCAGCCCCAACCGGTATAAAAGATTCGTTGGAAAGTCCCCCGATAGTTACTTACCTTCCCTCTCTACCCCGGCATTCTTTGCAGCCGGCAGCCGGGTCTGTGATTGGCTGCCTCTCAGCCAATCACGGACGCGGCTGCCGGTCCCACCCCCTGCTTGCAGTTCCATGCAAGCATAGGGCTGGGACTGTGCGGCGGAGGATAGAGGGAAGGTAAGTAACTATCGGGGGACTTTCTAACAAATCTTTTATAGCGGTTGGGGTTATGCGGCAAAAGTTCTTGAAAGGGGTGGACATGCCCTTTAATTCTCATCTGCCATTCTGCTGCCCATTTTGATTATCTAGGTCTGCTTGCAGCATTTTCATATCATTTGAAGTATCCAAAGCCCTGCATAATTTAGTGTCATCAGCAAACACAGAGACCTTGTTTTCAATGGCCTTTTTTAAGTCATTTATAAACAAAAAAAGTCCTCAGTACAGATACCAGAGGAACTCTACTTAGTCTTCTTATTCTGGTGTTTTTAAAACATACTGTATTTCTGTTTTGGAATATTGGCAAAACCAGGACCAGATATAAAAAACATATAGGGTTATTCAATAAAAGTTCTTGCCAATTTTGCCCCAACCAATCAGAACTTATTTAACATTTGAAAACTAACATCTGATTGGTTGGGGCAAAATTAGCACAATTTTAAACGATAAGAAGTTTTATTGAATAACCCTGTTGGAGCATAAAAATACCAATTACCGTATATACTCGAGTATAAGTCAAGGTTTTACAGCTTTAAAAAAAACCTAAAAATCCTGCCTCGACTTATACTACAGTCACTCACCTCTTATCCAGAAATCCGGCTGCCGCTTGCTCTGATCTACTGTTGTCACTACTCGGCTGACGTCCCTACTCGGTGCTGATCTCACTTCTCGGTGCTGAGTAGTGATGTCAGGCGCCAGAGCAGTGGATCAGAGTGAGCAGCAGCTGGCTCACTGTATAAGAGGTGAGTGTATACATTTTGTTGTTGCGCTCTCTCTCTCTTGGTTATTGTGCCCCCATTGGTTTTGGCAATTGTTGGATTGTATCTTCTTCTGCACTACTCCAGTCCTACACTGTAACTTCTCTTTGGGCACTGGTGGTGGGGGAGACAGTAGTCCCATACAGTAAGCCCAATTCCTTGTAGTTTCCAAACATTTGGAGTGCCAAGGAATGGGGGTTAGTGTATGGGAGTACTGTCAATTTAAAAGGCAACTAGCATAGGGGATAGGGAGGCATGTGTATTAAAGTGTACGAATAAATTACAGGATCATAATCTAAAATGTTTGCAAATGTGAGAAGCCTGGCTGACAAAATGGGTGAATTGGAAATGATGGCATTGAATGAAAAGTATGATGTAATAGGTATAGCAGAAACGTGGTTCAACAGTTCTCACGACTGGGCTGTAAATATAGAAGGATATGCCTTGTTTAGGCAAGACAGAAAAAAAAGGAAAGGGAGAGGAGTATGTGTTTATGTTAAAAAAATAATTTAAGCCAAATTTAAAAGAAGAGACAACTGGTGATATGGATGATAAAGTGGAGGCAATATGGGTGGAATTAGGCAACAGGAAAGGGGGTAATGTCATTGTTGGTGTCTGCTATAAGCCGCCAAATGCTAGCAGAGAGGAGGTGAGTCAACTTCATATGCAGTTGGCAAGGGCTGCAAGTTTGGGGAGTGTGCTCATTATGGGGGACTTTAATTACCCTGACATTGATTGGTGTGGTGGAACTGCCATCACAGAAAAAGGTGATGAGTTCCTGAATTTGCTGCAGGATAATTTTATCTCACAGGTGGTTGAGGTTCCTACTAGAAAAGGAGCTCTGTTGGATCTGGTAATATCTTACATTATAGATATAAAAGTAACTGGAGGCTTAGGGAATAGTGAACATGAAATAGTGGCATTTGGACTTTGTTATCGAAAGGAAAAGTGCGCTGGGTTAACAAAGACATTTAATTTCGGGAAAACAAATTTTCCCAGGTTAAAAGCAGCTCTTCAGAATGTCAACTGGGATAATGTATTATCAGGTAAATGTACTGAACAGAAGTGGACTGTGTTCAAAGGGATTTTAAGCCAGTTTACATCTAAATTTATACCCTTGGAAAATAAATGTAAAAAAAATAAATCCGCGCCCATGTCGCTGAATTCTAATGTAAAGAGGCAAATGGAAAGGAAGAAAAAGGCATTTAAAACCTTTAAGGCCGAGGTAACGGAAAGGGCCTTTAGGGATATATAAAACTGTAACAAGGAGTGTAAGAAACAACAAACTAGCTAAAATTAATAATGAAGTTAGGATAGCTGAACAAAGCATCACTAAGCTTAACAAGTATATTAATAGTAAGAAGATGAGGACTGAGAATGTGGCACCATTAATTAATGGGGATACGTTTGTTACGGAGGATGGCGATAAAGCAAATGTCTTGAATATTTTTTTCCTCTATATACACTATGAAGATCCAAGTACAGATATCATAGAGTATAGTAGCAATAATGCTATACAAGATTCAAGTGCACTTTGGTTAACCGAGGATATGGTACAGAAAGAACTAAGAAGGTTAATATTAATAAATGTCCTGGACCGGATAAAATACATCCTCGGGTACTTAAGGCTAAGTTCAGTTTTATCTATGCCGTTGTTTCTTATTTTGCTGATTCCCTCATGTCTGGTGATGTGCCTCGGGATTGGAAAAAGGCTGATGTTATTCTAACATTCAAAAAGGGTAGTCGTTCACACCGGGTAATTACAGGCCTGTAAGTTTAACTTCAGAGGTGGGGAAGATCCTGGAAAGTTTAATAAGGATCATGTTCTAGAGTATGTTTTCAAGGATTGACATTATAAGTAGTAACCAGCATGGATTTAGGAGGAATAGATCTTGTCAACCTAACTTGCTTGGTTTTTATGAGGAAGTAAGTGAAATTTAGACTCTGGCATAGCAGTAAGATTAGTTTACTTGGATTTTGCAAAGGCTTTTGATACAGTCCCCCATAGCGACTAATGTATAAGCTAAGGTCTGTTGGTCTGGAAGTCACATTTGTAAATGGATAGAAAATTGGTTAATGAATAGGATGCAGAGAGTAGTTGTTAATGGGGCTCATCATTATGGGCTAAAGTGCTAAGTGGGGTTCCACAGGGTTCTGTGCTGGGGCCGCTTCATTTAATCTATTTATTAATGATTTGAAGTGGGTATTGTCAGCAAGGTTTCTGTGTTTGCTGACGACACAAAACTTTGTCGCCATTAAAAACTTCAAGGATGTGCAATTGTTGCAAGGAGATCTAGATAGATGTCCCATTGGGCTGCTAATAAGTGGCAGATGAAATTCAATGTTGATAAATGTAAGGTGATGCATTTTGGACTTAAAAATACTTGTGCTACTTATACTATAAATGGCTCTGTGTTAAGTGAATCCCTGTTGGAAAGGGATCTTGAGTTTTGGTGGATAACAAACTTACAGGTACAAGCAGTGCCAGGCGGCAACAGCCAGAGCCAGCATGGTATTGTCTTATATAAAGAGAAGTTTGTTCAAGGGAGGAAAATTTATTCTCCCTCTTACAAAGCATTGTAGGCCTCATTTGGAATATGCATTGCAATTTTGGAATCCTGTGTACAAAAAGGACATCTTAGAAATGGAAAGGGTTCAAGAAGGCAACTAAATTAATAAGGGGATTGGGGGAGCTTGAATATGAAGAGAGACTGGAAAAGTTACAATATGGACGCTGGAGAAAATATGATTACTGTGTATAAATACATAACGGGCCATACAATAAACATATCTGGGCATTGTTCACCAATAGAACATGTCAAAGGACACAAGGACATCCCTTAAACTTGAAGAAAAAAGGTTTAGGCTTCAAGTTCGGAAAGGGTTTTTCACTGTGAGAACGGTAAAGCTATGGAACTGGCTTCCAGGACGTTGTTATGGCAGGTTCATTGGTCAGTTTAAAAAAAAAAGCTGGATGAGTTTCTGCAAACAAGGAAGGTTGCAAGTTACTGGTATTGATACATAAAGTAGAGTTGATCCAGAGAAATTTCCGATTGCCACTTGGAGTCAGGAAGGAATTTTTCCCTTCATAAATTTGGTGGTTTTTTTTTGCCTTCCTCTGGATCAACAGTTAGGCAGGAAATGAGGATATTTGCTAGATGGGTTGAACTGGATGGACGTATGTCTTTATTCAACCTCAAATACTATACTATACTATACTAACTAATGGCTTGAAACAATACAGAATCAGGAGGATGGTATCTATTGTTAAAAAGATTGCCTACTGATTCTGTATTGTTTTGAGGCTTTAGTTGCCATTTAAATGGGCAGCACAATTCCCATACAGTAGTCCCAAACAGTAATAGCAATACTGGATTTGGCTATTACTGTATGGGATTACTGTATGGGAATGTTGTTGTCCATTTAAAGGGCAACTAAAGCCTCAAAACAATACAGAATCAAAAGGCAGTGGTGGTCATTTTCAACCCTCTACTTTTACTAGAGTAAATCATGTTTTACTCATTTTTCAGGTAAAAATAGGTACCTCGACTTACACTCAGATCGACTTATATTCGAGTATATATGGTATATGTACATTTTATTTAAAAATCACTACTAAAATATATATTAGGTAAGTAATATTATATACTATGGCTGGCCAGCCTAAATTATAAGAGTATATAATTCTAAATATATTTTAAAAATGTTAGATAAACAATAAAATCAATTCAATATATTTATTAATCAATTAAGTTAATTTAAAATATATATAATCTTATTTAATCATTTAAATGTATTCATTAATTCATTAAGATACTGAAGTGCAAAGATGTAAATAAAGTGGCGGTGATAATGTTATTGTGCAATAAATAAGTTACTATGGTAAATTAATCATTTTTACCAAAATAGCTAAAAATACAAATTCATGATATTAAAGTGTTTCGTGATTATTTCCAATAGTGTTAGACCTCACTGTCCAAATTTTATAAAGTTACACATGTGAAATGAGTATATAGGTATTAAAAAGATTATAGTGTGGGTGTTTCCAGAGTTCTAGGTAGAGGGTCTAAGAGCCAAAAACAAAATATGGAAATGCATTCAGCTGCAACTGTTAAAGTGTCAGTGCGGTACTTTCAATACGTTAACATGTACTTGGCTGACAATAGAGTCTTTTAGTTTTTTAAATACGGTCCTCCACTTTCCCCCCTGGTTTTCCAGTAAGTAGGTCTCCAGTGTCCATTAAGGGCCACAGTCCGTCTCTCCGCTCTGTAAACCAGATGGGTCTTGGTGGTCTGGACACTCCTTTTTTTTATTACTCGCAAGTAGTATTGCAGGTATGCTCCAAGCATAAGAGGCATCAGCTTTAGAAGTGTTTGGAAACATAGGCGGAAAAAAAAGGGGGCAAACATTGTACTGGCCCGGTGTGCCACCTTATGGAGATAAAAATGACAGCCAATGTTGCCGGTCCAGTAGGAAATAATGGCCTTGCGTGGTCTGGGAAAGGGGAGTAATACAGGCCAATGGGGTGCATGTGTGTAGTGTAGATTGTTCTGGCCCGGTGTAGAGACTGGAGACTGTAGTGGAACAACCAACACTCCTAACCCCCGTTTATTCCAGACATATCAGGCTGCTATAGCATATATATTTTAATAGTGATTTTTAAATAAAATTTACATATTAATAGTATTTTTATGCTTGAAATTTTTTTTATAATTGTTTTTTATCCTAATTTACAAGGTGTGTATCAACAAGGTGGTAGGGGTAAGTGGAGTATAGTTGGTCTAATCTTGGCAATTTAATCTTGTATATTTTTAAAACCAGGACACTATTGTACTATCTGTTGTAGCAGCACTTCCTAGGTCTCATTACGTTCTTTCTCACTCAACATTAGATTATTTATGTCAGCTATAAATAGCAGTATTTGTTTTTGAGCAGTTTCAATGTGTCAGGAACAGACCTGACCATGAGACTTTTTATTGGGAACCAATAGAAAGCTGTGTCAACATGGGTTTCATTTTCAGTATCAAAGAATATCTACACTAGAGAATTTTTTTTAAAAATTGCCCATTGCTGGAAATTATCATTCTTCCCAAATATCACTGTACCATTTATGTTGATTTGTCTCCTATTTCTATCTAATCTAAAGAATTTTACATTTCAGCTGTCAATCAAGTGACTTATTATCAACTGGAATTGTAACAGCTGGTATGTGTGAAATTCACTCTTTGGCTCAATTCGCTTGCTCTCACAGAATGTGAGGTCAGATGAAAAGAGGAGTCGGTTAGGTAAGGGAGGGGGAATACTGACTGACTGGGCAAAGTAAATAATGTATTGAAGTCATCCAGCAACTCGCACACCTCAGAGTAAGTTTATTAAAGAGTCACTATACTCACTATACTCACTCAGGGTGAAGCCACACTACAACGCACCAAGCGCGCACGCCTTTTGTGTGTTAGTACAAGTTATTTTGGTGCTTGCGCTTTCTGTGCGCTAGCGCGCGTTATACTTGCGTTTGCGCTCGCGCTTTCACTATCTTTAAAGCAAAAACGCAAGCGATTGCGCAAAAAAAATGCTCGCCACAAAACGCGAACGGACACGCAATCACATGCGCATTGAAAATCGCAGGAACATTTGCGTTCCCATGATTTCCATGTTATCGCAAATCGCGGGCGCGTATGCGAGCACAAAACGCGTAAGCGAACGCGCAAAAAATTCGCTAGTGTGGCCTAGCCCTCAAACAACTTTTTATAATCTGAAAATACAATGTTAGGGTAGTAATGTTACTTAGTAGTGATGTTACGTACATGTGTGCCTGTGCCTGCTTTGTTAGTGAATTTTCAATGTTTAGTAACTGCTCTTAACTGCCTCCCCCTGCCCTTTGTCACTGCCCACTTGTAATCCAGCTGACACTGGATACATTAATTTACATAATAAAGAGCCTTCCCAGTCAACACTATACAGCTCATAAACATATCTTTCTGACACTGCTGGGAGTGGGTGGGGCTGCTGCTGTGTAAAGACACTTTCTCCCTCTCTTCAGAGGCAAGTACATGCTTCTGAAAGTGCGTGGGGGAGGGCTGCTTCTAGATAGATATTGAGAGAGATAAATAGACAGGCAGACTGATAGACAGACAGATAAATAGACATATATATATATATATATATATTGATGATTGTAATAGATAGATAGATAGATGTATAGACAGATATACAGACAGATAGATAGACAGGAGGCCAATATGATTAATCACTCATTATATTTGTGGTTATATTAACAAATGTTTTGGGAAATCCTAGTAAGAGGTCACTGGAGGGACACAAATTAGCATGCCTGGTTTGAGTGACAGGTCTTTCCCTGTATATGCTGTTATTTAAAATAAAGATTTCTGAGAATCTATAGCTCAGATTTCAAATCTGAAAAATGTTTTGTAGTAGTGGACCATTACACTATCTAAAAGGTATGATTTTTGAAAATTAGATTTTTGGAAGTATAGATACCCTTTAAGATTAGGCAATTTTGCAATATACATACCCTTTAAAGATTTCCATTCAAGACTTACAGTTTTACAATTCCTTCTCTCTCTCAGATTCACCACCAGTTAATAATAAAAACATCAACAAACCTTGTATACAATGTTATTTGTACAGTAAAAATGTTTTACGCATTGTACTTGAATTTGAAAAACACAAAGCTGTTTTTGAGTGACTTGTTTTGATTTATGGTAAATACATTTTTAGCATATATTGCTGTAATCACTCATTCTAAGCTCAGTTGCAATCTCTCAAAGGAAGATTTTATACCCTTCAGATTGTGTGACACATAGACTGATACTTGCCTCGTCAGCACATGAAGAGGCCTGAGAGGTAGGGCGCTGCCTGTAGTCATATAGGTGTGTTGTTAATTGACTGTAGTAACTAAGGGTTGGTACAGCTTATGCAAAATATATGAAGAACGCAAGAGAGCCTCAGCTAGCTAAATGCTAGCTCTTTATATAGGTTTGTAGAAAGTGCTAATTCGTTTCTGATTGGTAAATTTTTCAATGCTTGGTTTACATTAACCAAACAGATTTCAGAAAATCGGAAAATCTGATTGGTTAATGTAAACCATGTAAACCAAGAATTGAAAAATTGACCAATCAGAAATGGATTAGGACTTTCTGCAAACCTATATAAAGAGGTGCAATCCTCCGCAGAACTCAGATGCCATCGCAGTAGATGATTGAAGAAATCATCTATCGCGTTGGATAAGGATGCCGGTAACATCGGCCTCGTTGAGGCCACTGGCACCGAAGGTACCCCTGGCGGCCGCAGGGGTACTTCTCGGGGTCGGTGGCCTCAGCGAAGCTGGTGTCACTGGATGGAAGAAAGAAGACGTCGCCCAAGGGCTTTTAAGAGGGTTTGAGCTGCGAGACCCCAACAAAGGCACTTATAAGTGCCACAAGGGCCCTGATAGGGCCGGCGAGGGGGGTCCCGGTTCAAGCTGCATGACCCCTTAAGCCCCAAGGCCCCAAAGGGCCCTGATAAGTGCTGGGGAGGGGGGTCCCGGTTCAAGCAGCATGACCCCTTAAGCCCCAAAGGGCCCTGATAAGTGCTGGGGAGGGGGGTCCCGGTTCAAGCAGCGTGACCCCTTAAGCCCCAAAGAATATCTTCCAAATTAACTAAAATATCCCCACAAGTGAGATATTTTTAGAAACTACACACCCGCAGGACTTTATGAGTGAGGTAAGTTTCAATCAAAATGCAGATACCCAGACGCAGCTCTTTGTCCAATTTCAGCTAAGAACTGTGGAGGAAAGTTCAAACGCATCTCAAATATGAAAGCCTAACCCCTCCCGAATAAAACGGTATGCCACATTCATGGGTGTACCCAGAGATATGCCTACCAACTAACCCAGAGTGGGACCAATGCCAAATGTCAGTAGCAGCAAAAAAAAAATTAGCCAGCTTTGTATTTGAACAGTCTGCACCCCCGACAAACTATATATTCCTGAAATCTACAGACCTTCAGCTATGTAACGCTGTGAGTTCGTTCAGTCATACCATCAATAGTGTGTGCCCAGTTTTTCGTAGAAATTCGCACTTTTACCAGATTTTCAAAAAAAGTTAACATCAAACAACATTCAAAAAGGTAGAAATCATGCCAAAACCTCATAGAATGTAAAAAAAAGTTAACAAATATCAATCTTCCAAATGTCCTGAATCAAATGGTATGCCATATGTGTTACACACGCAGATGTGGAAGCAAAAAGCCACGAAGTGCGACAATGCACGATGGCTCAGAAACAGCGAAAATATTTAGCCAACTCCGAATTTGGACAGTCTGCAGTTTCTTCCACAAAACACCCCCGTAACTCAGAAATACCCCTCACAAACTATATATTCCTGAAATCTACACACCTTCAGCTATGTAATGCTGTAGTTTGTTCATTCATACCATCAATAGTGTGGGCACAGTTCTTCGTAGAAGTTCGCACTTTTCTGAAAAAATTAACAAAAAACAACTTCAAAAGATAGAAATCATGCCAAAACCTCATGGAATGTCAAAATAAGTTACTAAATATCAATCTTCCAAATGTCCTGAATCAAACGGTATGCCCTATGTATGGTAACACGCAGACGTGGAATCGACTATCCACAAAGTGAGCCAATGAACAGTGGCCCAATTACAGCAATTTTTCAGATTTGTCAGACAAAACACCCCTCTATATTAGAAATACCTCCCAAAACTATATATTCTTGAAATCTACACACCTACAGCTACACAATTGTGTGATTCTCTTATGCTACCACCAATAGTGTGGGGCGCAGTTTTGTAAAGAATTTTGCTTTTTTTACCTGATTTTCAGGAAAAATGTATAAAAATACAGTTTAAAGTTAAAGGAGAACTAAACTTAATTTTTTAAAATCCTAATGTGAAAGCTTTTCTCCCCAGAATACCTATACATTGAAAGATTCATCTCTAGTTATTTGCATTTAGTAGATATAAGTAATAGATTCTGTAACAAAGGAGGCTTCCATGTTGTTGCCAGTACAACTCATAGCCAATGTTGGCTTCAAAGAGCCACGCCCCCTGACCCCAGCTTTCACTGTCTCTGCACAAAAGTTCTAGCTTCACTTTCTAGCGAAACATAAAGTATCTAAATGTACCTGTGGTCACAGTTGAGTTGCTGGTGGTGCACCATGTAAATGCTTTTTTTTTAGGGACAACAGACAAAAAGTCACAAGTTCAAATCCCCTTGTTTACTTATGAAACAATATAACAGTCTACTGCCTGAGTTTATTGCTTTTTTGTTTCCATGTTTCTAGAAAAATATAAAGTTTCTACATATGTACACTTTATATATAGCAGCTCTGTTATTTTATTTACCAACCGCGTGAATTGCTGACACCCTTCCAGAAGCAATACAAAATGTGAACTGATTTTACTGACATTTACTAAAATGTTCATTATCTATTGCAAGCTCACTGGTGGTGTGTTCTATTAAAGCGCTGGGTTAGGGGGAAAAAAAAAATTGGGGCACAGGTTCAATTCCCATTCTCTCTTTTTTTGTTTTTTTGGGGCTTAAGGGGTCATGCAGCTTGAACCGGGACCCCCCTCGCCGGCCCTATCAGGGCCCTTGTGGCACTTATACTGCACTGAGCGAGGGACCACCGCAGTCACAGCCTTGATTAACTGCATTGAACGAGGGACCACCGCAGTCACAGCCTTGATTAACTGCACTGAGCGAGGGACCACTGCAGTCACAGCCTTAATTAACTGCACTGAACGAGGGACCACTGCAGTCACAGCCTTGATTAACTGCACTGAGCGAGGGACCACCGCAGTAACAGCCTTGATTAACTGCACTGAGCGAGGGGCCAGCTTACTCTGTCAGAATGGTACAATAATAATCCTTAAATATCTGGTAAGTATTGCAGGTAATAAAGTGCAAAATATATCAGTTGGGGTTAGGGGCAGGTAACTGACAATTGACCAGTTCTTTGTTTTAAGGGTGAGTATGCCCTTTAATTACATAACCATTTAAGTGAATTGGTGAAAAATAATCACCAATAATAGATGAAAAATAAATAGAAAGAACAGCAATTTGACTTTTTCTAGCCAAATGAAATATATGAGTATCCCATAACTTTAAGAAGAAATGTACAGTATGACAAGGTATAACAACATAGTTACTCTCATTATGTTTGATGCTGTTTTAGGCTTTCAAATTATTCATGTGAACATACTTAAATGTTTAAAGTTCATGTAACATTCCTAATACTTTTTATCCAGACAGCAACTCCTCTTCCCCCAGACTTGTGCTACAGTACTGCAGATCAATGGGAGATTGACAGAAACTCTTTGAAGTTTTTGAAAAAACTTGGCCAGGGGCAATTTGGTGAAGTATGGGAAGGTCTATGGAACAATGCCATATCAGTGGCTATTAAAACATTAAAAACAGGTATATCTGGTCTTAATAACAAAACATAAATCAAATGTACTGTACCTATTGTGTAAATTAACCTATATATTTAATTTACTTTGCTATTCCTTTTACATTGCTATTCTATTTACATTGCTATTCTTTTTACAATGCTTTCAGGTAAATTCAATACCTTCAGTATCCACTATAATTAAAGAGACACACTGGTTCCTTAATCAAAACCATAAAAGTCCTTAAAACGATTCAACAATTCATTAATGAATGAAGAAGTAGTATGTCTTATTTTAGTTATGAAGGACATTACTACTAAAAAATACAAAACACACCCCCCCCCCCAAGAAGTGCTAAAACATTTGGGGGTAAATTGATTCTTTATTAAGGCACAAGGGAAAGTAAGAATACCATTTCCTACTTTCCCTATAATGGGAAGGTTCTAATTTTACTGTATAAATGCCCTTAATAATGGTAATGAAAAAAAAGCCATACTACTCCTTTAAAGGAGAACTAAACTTATTTTTTTTTAATCCTAATGTGAAAGCTTTTCTCCCCAGAATACCTATACGTTGAAAGATTCTTCTCTAGTTATTTGCATTTAGTAGATATAAGTAATAGATTCTGTAACAAAGGAGGCTTCCATGTTGTTGCCAGTACAACTCATAGCCATGTTGCCTTCAAAGATCCACGTCCCCTGACCCCAGGATTCACTGTCTCTATGCACAAAATTTCTAGCTTGTCTTTCTAGTGAAAGATAAACAGGCTCATTTACCCAGAGCCACTACCTGTTTGCGATTTAATATCACGTTTGCAAATGTGGGTAAATCCCAGTAGGGATTTAGCCACTGCGGGATTTTAACGGCAGCTATCTGTTGGCATTAAAATCCTGCTCTAAAACGAGCGTAAACACGATATTAAATCATGAGCGTCGGATGCGCATCCGCTAATATGCGCATACGCTAATATGGAGCTAAAGTTGCGTTAACCAGTAGCGAACCAGTTAGCATGACTTTAACTCCATATATTTGCCCAGCGAGTCTGGGTAAATGAGGCCCAAAGTTTCTAAATGTACCTGTAATCACTGTTGAGTTGCTGGTAGTGCACCATGTAAATGGCTGTGTTTTTAGGAACAAACAGGCCACGAAATCACAAGTTCTATTCCCCTAATTTACTTATGAAACAATATAACTTAGTCTACTGCCTGAGTTTTTGTTTCCATATTTCTAGAAAAATATAAAGTTTCTACATATGTACAATATTTACAACGTGAATTGCTGACAGTCTACCAGTAGCAATACAAAACAGTGAACTGATTTTACTGACATTTGCTGAAATGTACTTCTATCTATTGCAAGTTCACTGACTATTGGGACACAGATTCGATTCCCCCTGCTCCCTTTTTTTTGTTTTTATTATGTGTCTAGCAAAAGATAAAGACTCTACATGTGCTAGTATTTTACTTATTAGCCCTTGTGGCATAGAGGTAGAAAGCTTTTTTTTAAGAAAGACATTGTATAGAAGGTTGCTGGTTCGATTGCCCATACTTGAATTTTTTGCTTAAATGTTAAATGTTTTGTTTCTTTCATCCATGCTAGAAAAGACATGCACTGCAAAGATTACTTTTCTGTTTTGTATGAAAAGCAAAGGAATTTATCATTGTTAGGGATAGGAGCATTTGTAATGTGTACACAAAAAACTGCGCAGAAATCGGTGTTCTGTGTCAGAGGGAGGGATCTCTGAGCTGTAACATGATTGGCTGTCAGCTACCAGGAAGCAAGACTGCAGTTTCCTGTGTACACTTAGCTGGGTGTTCCCAGATAAGGTGAATTATGGGAGCTGACCCCTAGTACCCATAGGTTATTTTCATAAATCACCCAGCATCCACAACAAAGAGAGAGATGAGACAGCTTTGTTGCGTTTGTGAATGTGCTCTGTCTATTAGGACAATGTTGTCTGGGGACTATAGTTCTCCTTTAACACTTGATGTATAGTTTTTAAGGACTTTTCTGGATTCCATAAAAATGTGCAAATTTGATTAATACTTTTGATGTATGCAAACATCTCTGTTAATGCAAATTAAACAAAGACATAAATTTATACAAAAATGAATTCAAAATTCTACATTGGTGCACACAGGAAGAAATGATACGTAGCGTGTTTCAATTCAAACGGAGAACAATCTAATTTAGTTCACAAACATGATTATGCAGGACTCCAGCATAATCGTGTTTGTAAATGAAATAAAAGATTGTTCACTATTTGAATTGAAACACGCCTCGTGTGATTCCTTCCAGTGTGCGCCAACATCCATGTTTGGAAATTTTGTTTGGCTGCCCTCAGATCATTATCTACTAACGGTAAGATGTGATTACCCTTCATTGCCTCTATGTTTGGCCATTTCTTTTAGTATTTGAAGTGGGCTGTTCAAATAGTAGCCCATTTAATTTTTGGAGAAATGTTTATAGAGATGGGTGTGGGGCAATGCCCACAGACAAAACTTAATCTATATTGAAGTAAGTCTATTTAACACTAACTCAGTCACTGTACATTGTCACAAACCCCCAGTCCCGAAACGCCCCAACCACCTATCCGTTACCGGAAAACACACTCCAAGCAACCGACAGGCGGACGGAACAGATCAGACCCGGTGGGTTTGGTGAACAAACGATATATTACACAATTAATATTACTAAATATCAATATACTCGCCGCCACCACATTCCGATTAAACAGCGGAATGACCTGTTACCTATATCTATGGGGATATCAGCTCCCCTACTTCGAACAACCTGTAAGAAAATTGGTTATTCACCCCTAATATTCTATACACAGTTATACAGTATCTCTATGTACCTACACAATACTTCTCTATAGTAGCGTACTTTGAAGACACAGGTTTGTTTTGGAATATACTCAGAATAGGAGAATAGCCTATAAATGATTTTATATCATTTATTAAAAGTTGACAAAAGTAGTGCATAAAAAATATAAAGAAAAATACAATAAATCACTGAACATAAAGCGGTAACACAAGTGAGGGTAGAAATGGATAAAAGAAGGAATACTTAAGGATAAATGGCATCTGAAATGTCCGTGAGCAGAGTCCAGAACTTGTTAATCCAGTTTATGGGAAAATAATAGTCCAAATGATAGTTCCTGCGGTAAGCCAATACGGTCCGTCCAGTTGGCTAGATGTTATTAAAGATGTCATGACGAACTCCTTCTGTAACAAGTTCTTGCAATAATTTATGGGAAGACACACTGTGTTACACTGGAATGCTAGGAAGTAAAGCACAAAATCCATGTTAGAAAGGTAAATTTCCTAGCAACCATAAAAAAGATGCTCTATTTTCTGATTCTGTGTTGTTTTGAGGCTTTAGTTGTACATTCATCTAAGGTCAGCCGAGAAGTTTGATAGTTTATTCATTAAAGAAAGCAAAAATATTAGATTATCTGCCAAAAAATGGTTGGTCTAAACTTCCCAGCATGCAGGCAAATTACAGATGCTTTATTAATTATCAACTGTAAATTGTACTGTAAACATTTGAGTGACAGGTCGCAAAGCAACCAATTAGAAGACACGCTCTGCAAGGAGGCATGTCTTCCAATTGGCTGCCTCCCGGACTAATAAGTAAAATACTAGCACATGTAGAGTCTTTATCTTTTGCTAGACACATAATAGGTCCTCACCCTGGGTACTTTGCAGGAGTGGATCGGGGAAATGTATAATTGTCCTTTAAGTTGGTGATGTAACTTAAAGTTAGTGTTGCTTTCCTTTTAGACTAGAGAAAGGGAAAGCAATCTCTTGGTCTAAATCTTTATAATTATCGTTCTGAAATGCTGGTTTTGCCTTTTGTAATTTCAGGATCAATGAATCAACAGGACTTCCTACGGGAGGCACAAATCATGAAGAACCTTAAACATCCAAAACTTATACAACTCTATGCAGTTTGTACATTGGATGAGCCAATATATATAATAACTGAACTCATGAGACATGGAAGTTTGCATTCATATCTCCAAAGTAAGGAATGCATTTATATTTGTTGAGGCTTTTTATGTATCTATATTCTAGCTACAGTGACCATAATCAAGTCCTTTTTAGAAATATTTCAATATCACAGCCTGTAATCAGAATTCTTGTTTATTTACCTACATTTGTTATGAAAGTTGAATGACATTCACCACAGAGCTCTTAAAGGGCATGTCCACTCCTCTTACAAAAATTGAGCATGTAACAGAACACCCCCAAGACCCAGGTTCCATTTTACTTACATTTACCAGAGATGCTCCTAGACTGTGTAAAGAACTTTACAAACCCACAATCCATTGCCACTTAGTCCACGCCTCCGCTACCATTGCACGTGATGTCACTGTCATGGCCGTTACCAGGAAATAGCTGGGAGCCGTGCCGATCAATTGTGGGTTTGTCATCAGAGATTTCTGGGAACATCTCTGATAAATATAAGTAAATGGAACCTGGGTTTTAGGGGGGGTCTGTTACATGTTTTTGTAAGAGGGGTGGACATGCCCTTTAAGCTGTGTAAATATGTTAAATAATTGTTGGCTGAAGTGGCTAATGAATGCCTGTTTTGGTAAACAATGTAACATATATAGAGACTTGCAAGACATTTTTAATGGGTATGTCCACTTTTCAAACAAAAAACTGGGGACTTGTCAGTTATCAGTGTGTGTACTGGACATTTGGGGTATTTTATATATACAGGAGGTCAGTGTGTGGACTGGACATTGGGAGAATTTTATATTTACAGGTCAGTGTGTTCTACTGCACATGACATTTTAAATATACAGGTCAGTGTGCGCACTGGATATTGGGGGCATTTTATATATACACAGGGCCACATCTACCATTAGGCAGAGTGAGGCATTTGTCTCAGGCGGCACCCCTGCACTGAAGAAGAAAGGCGGCAGACAGGCAGTTGTAGAAAAAAAATTTTTTTCCTTGACCAGTCAAGTATAAAAATCTTTTATACTACAGAAAGTATGACATTTCTAATGTACTGTAACATTTGAACCAACATGTATAGCACAGGCTATAAAATAAGTTAATTGGATTTGAGCAACAAAAACCTGAAAGGAGCAATATGGTAGTGGCCACGCAAGCTGATTGAGAATGGGATGTAATATCTGTTTCTAGTCATTTACATTATTGCTAATTGACTGTCTAAGGGACTGTTTAAATACCAATGTGATGGGAAGTTAAAAATCATAAAACTTTAGCCATGCCCGTCCACAGAGCCACACCCATTCTAATATGGCGGCCGCGCACAAAAGGGCAGCAATGAAGTTTGGCTCAGGCAGCAAAACCCCTAGAAGTGCCCCTGTATATACAGGTCAGTGTGTTCTGCTGCACATGACATTTTATATATACAAGTCAGAGTGTGTCTCTTGACATGGCATTTCATATATACAGGTCAGTGTGTGTAATGGACATTGATGACATTTTATATATGCTGGTCAATATGTCTCAGAGGTTTTTGGCTTGCTCAGAGCAGCCCCCCCCCCTCCCATTTTGCTCTCCCTCCCCCCCTCCCATTTTGCTCTCCCTCCCCCTAGTGTAAAAACCTTTTGATATGTAATAGGTCTTCCTCCTCCAGCCCCGACTGCTATAATAGATTTTCCAGAGACTCCCCCGAACTCTACTTACCTTAGTTTTCCCCCCCGGCGTTCTGTGCAGCGGGCAGCCGTGTCCATGATTGGCTGCCTCTCAGCCAATTTGGGACGTGGCTGCCGGTCAGGCCCCCTGCTTGCAGTTTTATGCAAGCAGAGGGCCGTGCAGTATGGCGGAGGAAAGAGGGAAGGTAAGTAAAGATCGGGGGAGTTTCTGGAAAATCTATTATAGCGGTTGGGGCTGGGGGAGGGAAACCTATTACATATCAAAAAATGTTAAAAGTGTTGGACATGCCCTTTAAGTTATTCATTCTGCCAGTTCAATGCTTACTTCCCCTCAACTATCTATAGAACATAATAATGCGTGTAGATACTCTTAAACCACAGGCATCCTTGTTTCTCTGGCAGCAACTATGAACCCAAAACACTGATTTTAGTCTTATGTACCAGTGAGCCTATGATCTAGCAATAATTGTTTATTTTTTTCTATGCAATTGTTCAGTAAAATATCAATTTAACAGTAGAAAAAGAATGTCAGGAATATATTAAGGAAAGAGATAAGCGAGGACAATTCAAATTAAACCTGTATAGTAAATGGAGGGTAATAAATTGAAGTATACAGAGTAGTGTTGATTGATGGGAAAGAAAAACAGAAACTGATAGTAGGAATAGAAGGAAAAAAGGCAAAGTGTTTTGTGCACCAAATTTGTGGACACATACCTCCCCAAGGCAAGTTGGTTCTACTGCATAAGGAAGAGTCTCAAAAGGGGTTAAGAATTTAAAGGACAATTATACTCACCTTCCCTCCGTTCCTCTTCTGTGTTCATTAGCTTTTACCCAGGGCGAGGACCTGAACCGGCTGTTCCTCACCCCTGGGTTTGCGTAACTTACACCAGAGTCTTAGAGCAACCCTGCTTTGGTAGACTCTGCCCCCTCCTCCCCGTCGGCGACGAGGCCAATAGGAAGGCACGCTCAGCAAAAAAAAAAGTTCTCGTTTTTATTTCTATTATTTTTATAACTATAAAATCTGCACATATTATTTACTTGTTTTGCAGATGATAATGGATCCTCAATCCATGTTACTCAGCAAGTGGACATGGCTGCTCAAGTTGCATCAGGAATGGCTTACCTGGAAACACAGAACTTTATTCACAGAGATTTGGCTGCCAGAAATGTACTTGTTGGTGACAATAATGTTTACAAAGTGGCAGACTTTGGCTTAGCCAGAGTTTTTGAGGTATGAGTTGAGTCTGTATATGTCTTTATACAGCATAAGAGACTGCAAGGCACAACAAAGCCATAGTATATCAATAAACTATCAGGGAGATTCATTAAAAGTTCTTATCGCTACAAATGGTGCTAATTTTGCCCCAACCAATAAGATCTTATTTAAAGGACAACAATACCCCAAAAAACATCTCCCCCATTACATGTCCACACATCCAGCAGCTGAAATCGCTTACTCTCATTTACAACAGTGCTGCCTTCCCTTACATATCACATAGCAAAGATGAGGGCTAAAAGCCCGCCTCCTAGACGGCCCAGGGCCATGATTAACATATCACTTGTTATTGGCTGGTGGGAATGTCTGTTGCAACCTCTCTCCTCCTCCTCTGCCAGTCAAACAAACTTGAACTGTTTGGTTGCTAGGATACAGCCTACATAATCAAGGATGGGTGGAGGAGTGTTTTCTCACTGCTAGTTTTGAGTGACAGTTACAGGCAGACAGAATTGTTACACCCTCTTCACAGTGTAGCTAATTGAAGGCAGAGAGAATCTCGAAATCAGGAAAAAAAACATATAGGGAGGGCTACATACCTTTACTCTTTTGAAAGCAGTTTTTTAAAAAAAAATGCATTGAGGCAATACAGTTATCCTTTAACATTTGAAAGCTAACATCTGATTGGTTGGTGCAAAATTAGCACCATTTTTAACGAAAAGAACTTTTATTGAATATCCCTATTATGTTAGTAATAAAGCAAATTTCTAAAATTAAACAGTACAGCAAAGAATATGTCAATATTTTGCAATTAATGTCAACCTCCCCCCCCCCCAACATAATGTTTTATATACAACAGCACACTTTCAGGACTGGAGGATCTGTAGATATTAGAGTGATAACCAATACAAAGGAAAAAAGCACAACAACTTCCCAGGTCATGGCAGGTATACCACCCCCCCTGCGACTCATGGGATTCTGGGGTGGTCTCCCGCGAGACCTCCCCAGACTTCCGCGATGGAGAGGAGTCTCTAATATCCTCTTTTATGCACCCTTTTGGCCACTATGCCCACAGAAGACCCTTAATCCTGCCTCCCTCCCCCAAGTGACATCACAAACATCATGCCCCTCACCATGCCCCCTTTGCCCACCCTACCTGGAAGCCTCAAATGGCAGGGTGGGATGTCTGTCATGGTAACAACATGGGTAGAAAATCACGTCAAGTGGTAAGAATCATGGTAAAACTGTTCAGGCAAATGAAAAATACCAACTAGACAATCCAATAAGATAGGGACAGGATGACGTTACATTTTAAAAGGGTCAGAGACTGGGAACTGGAGCAGGTGAGCTGGTGACTAAATACTGGAGCTGGGCTGAAGCAGAATTGCCAAAAAACTCTAATCAAATGAGGAAAATATAATTCCCCCAAACTATAACCCCTGCAATGATAAAGCATAATGGAATATGGGTATTCCTTCTTGATGTCCAAAAAATAACTTAGACTCAGAAGGCAAGGGTCAAGAAAAAAGTATGAAACAAAGGGTTCAACTATTCAATAGAGCCAAGCAAAGTAAAGCTAATATAATAAAGGTAGAATTAGATGAACAAAACCAAACCACAAAATCTAAATATATATATATATATATATATATAAAAAGTAATGACTTTAGTAAAGCTAATGAACAGGAAAAAACAAAAACACCACAATCAGTCCCAGTCGTAAAGGGCATGTCCACCCCAAAAATTATATTTTAACCCACTACTGGCCCCACTGTGTAATCTTAATAAATCTTTACCTTACACCCCTGCTCCAAATGGTTCTCCTGCAATGTCTCTGCAAAAGTGAAGAGCAGGAGCCTGGCTGTGTCCCAGAAGGCCTCTTGCCTCTCCTCTGGGAGAATTTGGTCATGCGCAGTGAAGCCCTCCCTCTCCCTCCTGTTTTACTCTCCCTTCCCCTAACTCAAAATCCCTTTTCTGTAGTGTAGTGCTTCCTATCCCACCCCCAACCGCTATGTTTATTTGTAAAAAAAGGATCCGAACATTACTTACTTTCCTTCATTCCCCTGGCATCCTGTAATACCTGCAGCCGCGTCCGTGATTGGCTGCCTCTTAGCCTCTTGCAGTTCCAGCAAGCAGAGTGCCGAGATTACAGTGCCGGGGGAATGAAGGAAAGTAAGTATTGTTAGGATCGTTATCGATCGGAATATCGAGCACACTCTTTCGGGTTTTTGATATATCGGTGATATCAATCGGTCTATCGAAAAAAACCTGATCGGGCAAGATTGCAAACTTTCCATCGACCCCATCTACCAAAACCATACCTTCCGTAGTTTTCAAGCTGAAATCTACTGGGTAGGGATATTTGATAGGTTCTTCCGATCGGATATTCGATCGTTTCGGACGATCGAAAATCCAATCGGAGGAATATTGCACCGTGTATGCCCACCTTTAGACATTAAACTTTTGGTGATCTGGCTGAATCCAATGACACAATAGTAAGGGAAAGAGTGGGAAACCTTGGTGGGTTCCATTTAATATGAGGAATTCTGCTGATGTAAAGCCCATTGTTGACCTTGCTGAGTGGGCATGAATATAGGGCATTGATTATTATTTTTTTTTAAAAAAAAAAGAAACAAATGTTTTAGTGTAGAAGGTTTGAATTTCTAATTGTTAAATTCAGTGTACTCCTCTCAAACCACATTAATTGTCAGAGGTCCCAAAAAATAATGGTATATATGTATTTGTTTTCACATGTTACAATGAAACCTTTTAGAATTATTGTTTAATGTGATTCATTTGTAAATCTTACTTTTCCAACCAGGGTGAAAATGTTTACGAGGCAAAAAATGATACTAAACTTCCACTTAAATGGACAGCACCAGAAGCAATCAAATACAGCAAGTTTTCTATTAAGTCAGATGTCTGGGCTTTTGGCATTCTTATTTATGAAATAGTGACATATGGGAAAATGCCTTATCCGGGTATGTTTCTACTTTCTAATGTAAATAATTTTCTACCTCCAAAATTCATACAGTATGTTTTATTCATTAGATTTTTGTTGTATCAGACAACAACAAGGAAGTTCCTCTGTGTCTTTAGGACTTAAAAGAAATCTTTTGGCTAAAACATTTCCTCCTGACTGCATGCACAACGCAAAGTGCCTGTAATGTGTGTGAAATGTGCAAGCGCATGTTTCACATGCTACTTTGCTTAACACAATGTTGCATTATCTCCAAAAAAATGGTGACCGCATGCGCATACAGTGTGCCCTAAAGGACAATCATACCCACAAACCTTACTTCTCCCTTCTAATGTACCCAATTTGAGGACCTAAAATGCCATGTCCTAAACTTTGGGGTACTTTAGATCACCCCTGAAATCTTACATGGAGCATATTATTATTATGGATTTATATATATATATATATATATATATATACACATTACATACAAGGGTATTACATATTTTACAAAGCCATACATATTAAATATATATATAAGACTGGTTGGCAGGCACTCCCCTCAGAAACTATGAAACTATTGCCCGAGGGCTGTCTAAAGAAGTATATATGCTCTGGAACGAACGGGCGCACTCGCGGGTCTTTATACAAACAACTTTTATAATGTTAACATGTTTCCGCCCGTCTCGCAGGCCATCATCAGAATCTGTTCTGATGACGGCCTGCGTCTAAATGTACCTGTGGTCACAGTTGAGTTGCTGGTGGTGCACCATGTAAATGCTTTGTTTTTAGGGACAAACAGACCAAAAAGTCACAAGTTCAAATCCCCTTGTTTACTTATGAAACAATATAACAGTCTACTGCCTGAGTTTATTGCTTTTTTTGTTTCCATGTTTCTAGAAAAATATAAAGTTTCTACATATGTACAAACTTTATATATAGCAGCTCTGTTATTTATTTACCAACCAGCGTGAATTGCTGACACCCTTCCAGAAGCAATACAAAATAGTGAACTGATTTTACTGACATTTACTAAAATGTTCATCTATCTATTGCAAGCTCACTGGTGGTGTGTTCTATTAAAGCGCTGGGTTAGGGGGAAAAAAGAAAATTGGGGCACAGGTTCAATTCCCATTCTCTCTTTTTTTGTTTTTATTATGTGTCTAGCAAATGATAAAGACTCTACAAGTACCAGATAACTACTTATTAGCCCTTGTGGCCTAGCGGTTGAAAGCTTTGTTTTTAGAAAGACACAGTATAGAAGGTTGCTGGTTTGATTCCCCATACTTACTTTTATTTTTTGCTGAAATGTTCTGTTTCTTTCATCCAAAGATATAATAATCTTTGCAAAGATATACACTGCAAAGATTACTTTTCTTTTTTGTATGACCAAGCATAGGAATTTATCATTGTTAAGGACAGGGGCATTGTATGTGTTTAAACACTCGTGCTATGTCAGAGGGAGGGATCTCTGAGTCTAAATGATTGTCTGTCAGCTTCTTGAAAGCCAAGACTGAGCCAGTTCCTTTAAATGTGTACTGCGCAACTAGGGGGGTGTTCCCAGATAAGGGAATATGGGAGTGAGCCCTTGTACTCACAGGTTATTTTCAATAAATTCCACCCAGCATTCACAGCCCAGGGGAACGATGTAGACACAGCTTGTTGTGTGTTTGTAAATGTGCTCTGTCTATTGGGACAATGTTGTCTGGGGACTTTAGTTCTCCTTTAAGAATCATGGCAAATTTCCATGTCATGTAAAAAAATCTTGTCAATTATCAATCTTCCAAATTCCCTGAATCAAATAGTATGCCATATGCGTGGGTGCACACAGAGACATAGCCACCAACTAACTCAAATTGGAAGTATGCATAAGTGCAATTACAAGAAAAAAATCGAGGTGCTCTGTAATTTCAAACAGCCCCAAAACTTGGAAATGCACCCCACAAATAACCCCCCCCCCACTAAATATCAATCTCCCTCATGTCCTGAATCAAGCGGTATGCCATATGCGTGGATGCACACAGAGACGTGGCCACCAACTAGCTCAAATGGGACGCATGCACAAATGCAATTACAAGAAAAAAATCAAAGCGCTCTGTAATTTGAACAGCCTACTCTTTTTCTAAGGAAACAGTTCAAAAACTTGGAAATTCCCCCCACAAACTATATATTTTTGAAATCTACACACCTTCAGCTACGTTACGGTGCCATGCTTTCATACATACATGAAGAATTCAAGACCCAGTGATCCAAAGAACTCCGTGTTTTTAGGAGGTTTTGTGAAAAGTAAAATAAGAGGATTCAAGGGTTGAAATCCTACCTAAACCCACTTGACAAGCAAAAAAACTAACTAAATATCAATTTCCCAAATGTCCTGAATCAAACGGTATGCCATAGGCGTGGGTGCACACAGAGACATGGCCACCAACTAACTCAAATGGGAAGCATGCACAAGTGCAATTACAAGAAAAAAACAAAGTGTTCTGTAATTTGAGCAGCCTATTCAACTTGGAAATACCCCCCAGAAACTATGTATTTTTGGAATCTACAAACCTTCAGCTACGTAACGGTGTCATGCTTTCGTATATACATGAAGAATTCCAGACTTTGTTATTCATAGAACTCTGTGCTTTTAGGAGATTTTGTGAAAAAATAAAATAAGAGGACTCAAAGGTTGAAATCCTACCTAAACCCACTTGGCAAGTAAAAAAACCCACTAAATGGCAATCTCCCACATGTCCTGAATTAAACGGTTAGATAGATAGATAGCAGAGTTAGATAGATAGATAGATAGATAGATAGCAGAGTTAAATAGATAGCAGAGTTAGATAGATAGCAGAGTTAGACAGATAGATAGATAGACAGATAGATAGATAGATAGCAGAGTTAGATAGATAGCAGAGTTAGACAGATAGATAGATAGAGTTAGATAGATAGATAGATAGATAGATAGATAGCAGAGTTAGACAGATAATTGGGAAGCTTGGATTTTTTTGCCAATTTGTAGTTTTAGGGTAAAAAAAAAAGGTGTATCACGTTAAGAATTTTTTTGGTGTGCATTTTCCCTTTTTTTTTTATTATTCCCAAAGATGATCATCAAATCATCTTAGGGAATGATAACGAATTTGGAATACGGGCCCATTTTCCAATTCGAAATCCGATCGGAAAAATCAATTCCAGGAAATTTTCCAGGAACTGATTTTTCATTTATTGGCAAAGATCAATAATTTGGTGATCAGAAGTGATCACCAAATTTTGATTTCTGTCCCCTAAGTAGCAAAGACTTAGAAAAAATTCTATTTGTGAATGGAACTATGAGAGAGGACTAGGGAGGGAGTTGAATTCTGCCCCCTGATCGCCCCTAGTGCGGGCAGATTTTTTTTTTTTTTTTAAAGGGGAAACCACAGATCATATCTGTGGCAGTTTGAGCATTTTATGCACAGAACGTGAATATGCGATCTGTGGCACTTAAAGGGTTAAACCACAAGAACTTTTATTGAATAAAAGTATTAACTAGTGACACTACTTCAAGTATCCTACAGAATATGCTCAAAATTCTGGTACAATCCAGATAGAGTACTCTATCTGAAAACAATAAAAGTAAAAAAAAAAACAATCAGCTAAAAATAAAAAGGAATATCCCTTTAATATAGTAGTCAGTACTGTTACTATATTAAAGGGATTATTTTTATTTTTCAAGTATCTGATTGTTGTTTACTTTTAAATATAAAGGTGTACAATTTCTTTTGTTCTACCCCCCTCCCATAGCCTACCTTTAATCCTTGAATGTTGCCGACTTCCTCCTCCTCTGAAATGGTGTTTTTGGCTTCGCCCCCACGAGATTGTGCAAATCTCCAACATTGTGCTGTGTCAGGTAAGTTTGCAGCCGTTTGTATAGCACGCGTGGGACGTCACCATGAGCGCACAACATGACGCCAATGTGAGTCGCGGTTTACTTTGTCGCGAACTTGTGTGCGACATCATCGTGACACGGCCAAGCACGGTGCAGTGATGTCACTGTGCACACGCAACATGACGTCAATACGCACGACGTTGCTGTGTGCACTTTGATGTCATGGCTCATGTGCGTAGTGACAACACTCGCGCTTTACAAGCGGCTGCAAACTTATCTGACCCAGCAAGATGGTGGAGATTTGCACAATCTTTAGGCAGCATTTCCGAGGCTGATAGTAAACATTCAGCCACATGAACACTAGTTTCTGCTTTAAACACTTTAATGATAAAGGGGCAATGCTTATAGTTAAAATGTGTACCCAGCACTAAAGCTTTGTAATGAATATATTTGCCATATAATATATATATAATTATAATTTTGCCATTCTGCATATCTGGCTTATCACAGGATGCCACCCTTTCAACCTATCAGTTTATCTTATTTCTGCCATACCAGAATTAAACTAGCAGTTCTGATGTTTTTAAACAGAAAATATCATAAGCACAGTCAAATTATAAAGTTACACAGGGTAACATTCTGTAACCAAGCCACACATAATTAAATAAAGAGAATTTAATTAGAGGGAATTATACTGGTTACTTTATAAAAATAAACAGATACATAGATAATTTCATGGCTTGTAAGGAGATGTTTAAACAGTTAACATGACTTTCCTAGAACCTCGATGTGGATAGTGGATTGACTTGCCTTCAGTTTTTAACATAAACAGAATTTCATAACCATAATTTGCATCACAATGCAAACCCAATAGCAAGATATAGAAACTGCTTAGAAATAAAGCACGGCATTGCCACCTTAAGGCTGAAAGGAACCATTACAAGGCAGCAATAAATCTGCACAACCCTGCTACAAATGAACATACATAATCCAAATGGAAATGCTTTTTCCATTTACTTATTTTATACACAGGTATGTTGCCTTAAAGTAAAACAAAAGCTCTAAAGACAAGGCAGCAATCTAGGTGGAACATAATGCTGTGTTATGGTCATTGGGTGCTACCAATGCAGTTATTCATGTCTTTTCTAAATATTGTATTATATCAAAAATTTTAGCAGATTATACTGCAATGGCTTCTGCTTTAGCGGTAGATGTTAACAATTCATGTAATTGACTCTATGTTTAGAATCCAGTGACTTTGGGTCAGGTGTATTGTTCAATTCTCTGTAACAATAATCATATTCCAAAATTTGTCTGAAGAGTCCATGGCTGTGTGGCACAGGCTTGGCTATTTTGGCTTTTTCTAAATTACACTTGTTTAATATCCTTTTTCTGCAGTGTCTCCTTTAGATCTTGGCTGAGTCCACCAATTAGCAAAGATCCCTTCCTCATAGTCACCTTCCCCTTCGAATTCACTGTCTGATGGCTGATCTTCTTCCAGTTCTGCTCCAATTTCCATCTGCAAAGAAAGAAACAAAATGAACGTCAACCAGTTGTTGCCCTGCAAATTTCCAATTTAAACAAGTAATGAACATAATTTCATAATGCAGTGAATCCATTTCCACTGCACCACATAGTCCAAATAAGGCATTTACATTACAATCTTTTCCCCTCTTTATACAATACAATGTATTGCTAGCTCTAGCCGTTACTATCTGGCACTACTTGTTACAGCTAAGTTTGTTTGTTTGTACTAGAACCCCCAAACAGAGTTCCCCATCCATAGAGCCATTTATGGTGTAGGTGGCACAAGGATTGTTAAACCCCAAATTTAACCACATTACATCTCATTTACCATTCAGCTGCTTATTTTGATAATATATCTAGGTCTGCATTCAGCACTTGCACATCATTTTAAGTTTCCAAAACCCAGTCATTTAGAAACAGATTAAATATTAGTGGCCCCAGTACAGAACCCTGAGGAACTTCACTTAGAACTTTAGCCCACATAGATGTAGCTCCATTGACTCTGTACTTGATCCAGCAACCAATTCTCTAGAATTTTTTCTAGGCCAACAAAAGGTTTGAAGCTTGATTGGTGTATAAATCTGATTAATGTGTTAAGCTGGCCATATACTAGGTAGTTAACCTTCCAACATTATTTTGTGTTTGCCTTCGAATTACAAAATGAATGTGCCAGGCCAGGAATGTTGCAGGTACTTCCAAAGGCAAAAATGCTACCGGGTCCTAAATGTTAGACATGTCATAGATTGGGGGAAATGACTACTAAATGTATGGCCAACTATGGACAATATTAACAAAGGTGCTGGCTCAGCACTTCACCGGAATGAACCATCCTATATAATAAAAGCCTAACTGCTGCCTCTGTGCTATGGTCCATGTGTGTGTGTTACTGCAGTTCCTATGGACTCACCACTAGAGGGAGAGTCTCTGCAGTTCCCATTGACTCACCACTAGAGGGAAACACGGAGGCAGAACAGCAATTAAACAGACCGCAGGTAAGGTTGCTTGGGACAGAGGGGGTCTGGATTTGGGACAGAGGGGGACCCCTGGATTTGGGACAGAGGGGGGGCCTGGATTTGGGACAGAGGGGGGCCCCTAGATTCAGGATAGAGGGGCCCCTGGATTAAGGACAGAGGGGGCCCCTGGATTTGGGACAGAGGGGGCCCCTGGATTTGGGACAGAGGGTGCCCCTGGATTTGGGACACAGGGGGCCCCTGGATTCAGGACATTGGGGGGGCCTGGATTTGGGATAGAGGGGGGCCCCTGGATTTGAGACAGAGGGGGGCCCTGGATTCGGAACAGAGGGGGGACTCTGGCCTTGGGACACTAAGAGGGTACTCTGGCCTTGGGACATGGAGGAGGGCTATAACCTTGGGACACTAAGGGGGAACTCTGGGCTTCTAGTGCCCGTTATTGTAACAGGCTTAATGTCTAGTCTATTTATAAAAAATCTCAGAGCATATTATGGAATTCTATGTGTGTGTGTGTCACTGCAGTTCCTATGGACTCACCACTAGAGGGAGATGGTAAGATGGTCTCTGCAGTTCCTATTGACTCACCACTAGAGGGAGAACCACAGGAAACACGCAGGAGGCAAAACACAGCAATTACACAGACCGCAGTTAAGGTTGCTTAGGACAGAGGGGAGCTCTGGATTTGGGATGGGGAGGCTGGATTTAGAACAGAGGAGGGACCCTGGATCGGGACAGAGGGGGGGCTGGATTTGAGACGGGGGGCTGGATTTGGGACAGGGGAGGGGCCCTGGCCTTGCAACACTAAAAAGGGACTCTGGCCTTGGGACATGGAGGAGGGGGGCTATGGTCTTAGGACACTATGGGGGACTCTGGACATGGAGGAGGAGGGCTATGGCCTTGGTACAATAAGGGTGCACTCTGGGCTTCTAGCGCCTGTTAATGTAACAGGCTTAGTGTCTAGTATTACAATAAAATACTATGCAAGCATAGTATGCCAGCATTCATTATTATGTGCAGCTCAAGGTATAAATTCTCAGAATGTTTTTTTCAACATTATGATTCAGCTAGGTGGAGAGCTGCTGAAAGTTAATTATTGACTCAAAACCAAGCACATGTATCAGTACTTTACCTCATCATTATTATGGTTCAGGAAATCTTGAGAAAACTGCAAAAGCTCCTTGTGTCGTGTGGTTTGATTGTGGTACCGAAGAGCTTCCTGTGTAGAAAAAACACACATCACATTTCAACATGGCTGCCTTTCAATTCAAAGAGGATTCCATTGTTACATTTTTACAATTCCATTGTTACATTCTGTCTCTCATTATAAAATCTAACCACTTTTACACTTTATATATTGTTTGCTGTTGCTGTAATATTGTAACATAGTAATTCAGTAAGTGAATAAAGACATTCACCCAATTTTTTTAACCCTACCTAAAGTTTATCCAGAGGAAGGCAAAAAAACCAGCAAAAAAAAAAAAAAGGGGGGGGGGGGGAATTCCTTCCTGACTACAAACGGCAATCGAAAAGTATCCCTGGATCAACCAGATCTATATGTATTAATACCAGTAATTCTCAATATTTTTTAGTTTTGGAACTTATCCAGGCCTTTTTTAAAGCTATTTAATGAACTTGCCATTACCACATCTGCTGGAAGACAGTTCCACAGTTTCACCGTTCTCACTGTAAAGAAACCTTTCCTAACCTGAAGATGAAACTTCTTTTCTTACAACCTTAAAGGATGTCCACGTGTTCTCTGATATGACCTATTAGTAAACAATGCACCAGAGAGTTCATTGTATGACCCATTTATATATTTGTATAAGGTTATCATGTCCCCACACAAAGGTCGCTTCTCCAATGTAAACAGCCCTAACTTGTCTAATCTGCCTGTATATTCAAGCCCCTCTATTCCCCTTATTAATTTAGTTGCCCTTCACTGAACTGCTTCCATTTCCAAGATGTCCCTTTTGTATATGGGATTCCAAAACTGCACTGCATATTCCAAATGAGGCCTTACCAGTGCCTTGTAAAGAGGGAGAATAATATCTTTCTCTCTTGAATATATTCCCCTCTTTATACAAGACAGTATCTTGCTAGCTCTAGCCGTTGCTACCTGGCATTGTTTGCTACAGCTAAGTCTGATTTACCAGAACCCCCAAATCTTTTTCCATTACAGATGCACTTAACACACTTATTTATTTTTCAACATTGAATCTTATCTGCCATTCTGCTGCCCATTTTGATAATCTATCTAGGCCTGCTTGCAACACTTGCACATCATTTGAAGTTTCCAAAGCTCTGCATAATTTATTGTCATCAGCAAACACAGAGATCTTGCTCTCAATGCCCCCTTCTAAGTCATTTATAAACAGACTAAACAGAAGTGGCCCCAGTACAGAACCCTGAGGCTTAGAACTTAAGCCCCCATAGATGTAGCTTCATTTACCACCACTCTCTGCTTGTGATCCAAAAACCAATTCTCTTTCCATGCACAAATGTTTTCTTCAAGGCCAACAGTCCTCAGTTTATATATTAGTCGCCTATGTGGCACAGTATCAAAAGCTTTCACAAAATCAAAGTATACCACATCCACTGCTCTGCCTGAATCCAAATTCTTACTCACTTACTCACCAGTAAATTGTCTGGCATGATCTATTTCTCATAAATCCATGCTAACTACTACTAATAAGATGAGCTCTGGAGACAAAGTCAAGGATATGATCCTGTAACAAAGTTTCCATCACCTTCCCTACCACTGATGTTAGGCTTACAGGTCTATAGTTACCAGGCCGTGAACGACTACCTTTTTTGAATATTGGTTTTACATTGGCTTTTTTCCAATCCAGCGGCACATCCCCAGACCAAAGTGAATCTGAAAAGATTAGAAACAGTGGTCTAGATAGAACTGAACTAAGCTCTTTTAAAATCCGAGGGTGTATTCCATCCGGTCCTGGGGCTTTATTGTCTTTGTCTAACTTTGTCTAATTCTTTCTGTACCATATCCTCCTTCAGCCAATGTTAATATTACTCATTTCTCCCCTGCATATTATTACAATCCCTGCTGTAAGGACTAGGATTCTCAACAGTGAAAATCGATGCAAAAAAACGGTTTAGCAGATTAGCCTTTTCGGTATCCTCTACAACCATCTCAGCCCCATTATTTAATGGTCCCACATTCTCAGTCCTCATCCTTTTACCATTTATATACTTGTATGCATGAAACTTAATAAAGGTCCTTAGTCCAGGACCAAAACATTGCTGCACTATGCACCTCTAGCACAAAATAAATTTTAAAAAATCAGTTTTGATACAATCCTTTAAGAGCACCTAGCTTATGAACAGAAAAAAAGGTAAATCAACAGCAGTCCACATATACCATGGTGTGTATAAGGTGCACGCATAGGCAAGGCCTACCTGCAGTCCTTAAACTCCAAATAGAAAAAAGTCCAGATTGTTCAGCACTTTATAAAATGTATTTAAATAGAACACAGTTACATTGTGTTACACAATGTTATCCACTCCCTTTATCAAGCCTTAAAGGGCAATTATAGTGAGAAAATTGGTTTTTTTTAATTTCTTCTAATGTATCCTATAAGTCATCCCATCCACCAGGGTACCTTTAGTTTCTTTAAATTCTACATAGTCCCCGAGATATAAGCCTTTGAATATGCTGTGATTTGTAGGAGCTGCTACACCTCATCTGTCACTCAAAGGCACACACCCACACAATCCAAAGCTCCCCTGCAGTACTGTCACACACTCTCTCACCCACACTATATGTACCATGTGCAACATATAGTCAAATGCTGTAGTGCTAAACACAATCAATAAACCATTAACCCAGCAATATGAGCATAACACACTATAAAACAGCCCCTCCCCCCAAAAAAAAATCTTATATACATACAAAACCAGTGACTCAAATGGAACACTAATACAGTATATATAATACAGTAATACAGACTATATACCAAACAAGACACACAGTGCAATCTATGAAATATATAGACTAAAGCAACTGAAATGTAACAGGACAACAAGCAGTGTCACTGTGTTTGTGAAGGTCTCTCACTACAAGCTGCTGTTACACTGACTCTCTCTTCAGTGATTATGATCTCAGCTAAGCAGGGGGAGAGATATGAACTTTAGGTAAAAAGTAAATAACAATTAGCAAAGTTAGAGAACAGGCAGAGTTCAGTAACTTACTTGTAAAGAATCTCAGCACCACTTGTCCTCCTCTCTCCCCCTCTGCCCCTCCCTTCAGCATATTGCTACTTTATTCCACACTTTGATTGCTTGCAGTCTAGCTCTGGAAGGGAGGGGTCAACAGGATGTCAGCACTTCATTTAAAGTCCTTTCAACTGACAATGCTCGGACTCTGTATACAGACCGTCACTGCTTGAGGGGGAGTAGACAGAGAGGGGAGGGGGACTTCACAGCTTGGTACAAACTTCTGCCAGTGTTAAGAAACGAAGCCACACAGAAACATGAAAGTAAGGCAGCTCATACTAAGTGATCTATACATTGTATACAGACAAAGTTTTTTTTTCACTATAGTTGCCCTTTAACATCATTTTGTTAAGACTTGATAAAGGGAGTGGATAGTCCTGAAACGTGTGCAGACCACAAGGCCACTTGTACGTAGACCACAGTTCTCCTTTAAGACTTGATGGATCGCTCTATGTACACTTTTTTTTGTGAGAGGTGTATGACCTTGTTTTTATCTCACAGATTTTTATACTAAGTTAGTTTAAATATAGAGTGTTACGGTACTTTCCTTTTTACATTTTATTTGTATATTTATAGAATGAAACAATTACTCAGACAAGTATTGTTGTTTTGGTTAATAATCCCCTAGATTATATAAAAAGGGATATTATTTGTAGCCAGACCCACTACCTTGATACTGTTATAACCAATTTACCTCTCTGGGATTAAAATCTGTATCATCCAGATCCCATTTTTCCTTGTAGAATTTGTAATAAGCGAGGTTCTGCTGCATTACTGTATCATTAGGGTCAAATAACATGTAACTGGAGACGCACTGCACAGCATTCTTAACATCATTCACTGCCAAGTTGAAAAAAAAAGCACAAGCATTTTAATATAGTATAGTATTTGGGGTTGAATAAAGAATCACATCTATCTAGTCAGACCTACACAGCAATACCCAGATTTCCTGTCTGGGTAGGCAAAAAAATGTATATATATAACAGTATGAAGGGGAAAAATGAAGGAGTTTCCAGACTCCAAGTGGCAATCGGAAATAACCCTGGGTCCACACCAACTCAATCAATATCAATACCAGTAACAGGCAACATTCTTTATTTCTAGAAATTCATCCAACTTTTTTTTTCAATCTATCCAATGGACCTGCCATCACCACATCCATAGTTTTACTGTTCTGTCAGTGAAAAACCCTTTCCAAACTAAAGTTCTTTCTTTGGTATTATTGTAAATTATTATGTGATATAGGGTACTTACATATATAAAAGAAAAATGTAAAATGCACAGAATAAATCTGGATTTCAAGCAATTTGAAAGCTGCTAATAATTCCAATTTTATCAAGTTGTCACATACTGGCTGGGATTTAACAAGTCTATTTTGGTTCCATCAACATCTGATTTTGACAGATTTAAAAATGCAGCATGCCATGATACAGACAGTGATGATTCATACATAATTTCAGAAAGATTGGACAGTCAAAAGTACAGTTTTGTTGCATAGAGAAGGTGAAACAATTATAATAAACACCAACCACCTCCTCCATTAAGATGTACATATAGATATACATATTATATTAAGGGTTATTGTCACAAAAGTTTTGACTAAAACAAGTAATGATTAGGGATGAACAAAACTGGCGATTTACGTTCAGATAGCAGTTCAGCGGAATCTAGTGAAGTTCCGAAAATCCGACTGAATCGGAATCTTTCGAAACTGTCAGTTCCGAATCAAAGCCAGGATCCATAACTAGTAATGATGACGAGCATTGGAAATGCATCTACTCCTCACACTTTGTAGAAGGGTTGGCATCACACCTGTCTAATAGATTTGGGATTCACTGAGTGTCAGCAAGGAGGGTGGAAGGAGCCGTTACCAATGGAAAATTTCCACTGGCCAGTATCATCTCCCTTTACTTTACGTGTAGGGACCCGATAAATTTGGTTAATTGTATGGGCGTACGGCAACTAGTCCACTTACCACGTATGGATTTGCCAAACATTGGCATGGTTTGGGGGCAGATAAAGATAGGCGATCGGTATTGGCCACCTTTACTTTAAGTGGAGGGAGATGATACCATTAACCAGTGTATGTGCGCATGGCTGACCGATCCCCATACTGCATACAGTTATCACTGCATGTTGCCACCAGATACCAATGGAGTCTGTCGCCAGACAAGAGATCATAATCACATGCGTATGGCCTCCTTTAGTGCCAATTAAATATTCATTTAAGGTTTGGGGATTTCTGGGGAAACTTTTTGGCAAAATTATGCAAAGGGTGAAATGGACAGGACAGACTGCAGTCAATGTCACATACGGTTAAACAGAAAATGCACATTAACAGCTTATTGCTATAGTGCTACTTGGTATGCTCAGAACTGTGCATTCTTACAGTAAGGAGAATACTTACACTTATAATAGGCAAACTGCAGGTAGTGGTACATGGTGGCCACAAACTTCTGAACAAAGAAGCCACCAACATTAGGAATGAGATTGGACTCACACTCCACTTTACACTTCAGGACGTCTGCAAGGTGATCTGTGAAATAGAAGATTATAAATGAGTGTGCACAGCAGATCGACACATTACTTTGAATAAATACAATGTCCTATGATGGCCATACACGATGGTGTCATGCCTGAAGCAGTGCTTTGAAAGCTTGCATTTCCAAATATACATAAGTAAATTGACCCCCCAGCGGTCCTGTAATGCCTGGACCGATCATTTCACATTCAAATGGAGATTTGAGTATGGGGAGCATAGCAGGATTAATCAAATGTAGAATAAAAAAAATAAATCTCATACTTTATAAGTGTGGCCAGCTTTAAGTTTGTACTTTAATTACATCACCAGCAAAATGAAAATAAAATGTTTAGGACAAAGACAATAAAAAAAGTAGTTAAGAATGAACATTTAAATAACTACCAGCCTATTGATACCCCTGAAGTCTGTAGACCAAATTATATTGTTTGGTTATTATTATTTCATTAAAGGGCATGTCCACACATAAAAAAAAAATTCACATATAGATTAAGCATCCGTTTTACTTACCTTCCCCAAAGATGCCCAAGAACATACGGTACTTACAAGACCCGGTCTTCCAGAAAATATAGTCCTTCCTACTCAAATACCTACAACAGGTGATTGGTACAGCACTACACAAAAAATGAAAAATATCTCACGCTCTTACCTTATTACTATTTTAAGACCAAATAACTCAACTACTAGGATAATTACCTCCCTACCAATATTATAATTTAGTCCTTTTATGGCATTCATTGGAGTTCTGCTTTCCTCTACCTTCTGTTCCTAAGCTATATGATGACAGAGAGAGATTGTCAGGGGTCAATAGTGTGTCCTGCATGTTATAATCTCTCCCTATCAGACTTATTAAAAGAGGGGGTCTTGTATGGTTTTACTTTACCTGCAACAGCCGGGTAGAAGTCTTTGAACTCTCTCATCTCAAAGGTACCCTCACAGGCTGTCAGACAACTATTGTAAGCTTTGTAGTAAAGTGGCAGAGCCTGCTCCATTTCTTCAATACTGCGTCTGAAATCTCCAGCATTGTAAGCCTTTACAGCCTTAACAAATATCCCCTGCAAAAAAAATGAGAATAATTCATCCTTAAAGGGTATGTCCATCAAAAAATTAACTTTCTTTCTAACTGTTTTACTGAAGAACAGGAGGTAAATGCACTATTTCTTACCTCCCGTTCTTCAGTGAATCTTGCAGGAGAGCAGGAGAACTTATCGGGATCGTTCCAGCGCTGACAGAGACGCAGCCGAAATCCCAGATGCCTCCACACTCCTTAGCACAGTGTGCGCATGTGCGCGCAGTGCAAAGGACTGGAAATGCGTCGGGGATTTCGGCCGCAGCTCTGTCAGCGATGGAACAATCCCGATAAGTTCTCCTGCAAGATTCACTGAAGAACGGGAGGAAAGAAATAGTGCATTTACCTCCTGTTCTTCAGTAAAACAGTTAGTAAGAAAGCTAATTTTTTGATGGACCTACCCTTTAAACTGGGTACACAGAGGTAAATACAAGTGTAATATCACTATCAGATAGACGAAAAGAGCCACACCCATATATATAACTTAAATGTGCTTTAATACTAATGCTGAACTATACAATGTTTTGGGGAGACTAAGCCCCCTTCCTCAGGAGTGACCAAAACTACATGTAGTATTTAAGCACGTTTTAGTTATATAAATGAGTGTGCCTCTACCTGATATGTTACTTACCTGTTATAGCACGGGCTCCTAGAGTGCACCTCTGATTGTTCCTGCTTGGACCCTACATTACTGTGTATAGACTGTAATATCACCCTAGCCCACCAGGTGTGGTAACTTTCCAGAAGGTGGTTGGTGCAATCATTTAGTGGCCCCTACCCTAGGGCTATTAATACACTTATGAACAGCAAAGATAAGAGAAGCACATTACTTTAAATGGACAGCAACATTCCCATACACAGTGGCGTAACTACCGCCCCCGCCCGGACGGTAGAAGGGCCCGCCACAAGCCCCATTGCTCGTATGAATGAAATATATATGCGTGATCAGTTGTTTAAAAGACCGGATCTGAACTTCCGGTTTAGTTCCGGAAGTTTGGGTCCGGTTTTAAACATCTGACCACACATATTTCATTAATACGCGTGATCTCCTATTTAAAACCGGCTAGTCCTGCACTGATCAGTCAAGTCTGCGGAGGGAGTCAGGGGCCCAAACTCGCGGGGGGGGGGTCCCTTCAGGTATGCCGCTGCCCATACAGTAATAGCCAAATCCAGTATGGCTATTACTGTATGGGACTATTGTATGGGAATTCTGCTGTCCATTTAAAGGGCAACTGAAGCCTCAAAACAATACAGTATTGAGTAATCAGTAGGCAATCTTTTTAATGATACCATCCTCCTAATTCTGTGTTGTTGTGAGCCATTAGTTGCATTTTAAATGGACAGTAATCCCAAACAGTAACCCCCATTCCTTGGCACTCCATATGTTTGGAAATACAACGCCCAGCATGCTTTAGTTGCTGGGAGTTGTAGTTTCCAAAGATCTTCAGTGGCAAGGAATTGGGCTTACTGTATGGGACTACTGTCTGCCCCACCCAAGAAAGCAAATGCAGGTACTGATATAAAGAAAAAGATTAATAAATCTGTCTCCTAAGAAGGTAAAAAGTTACTAAAGTAAAAAAAAGTTTATAATTTAAGACTCGGCAGAATAACCCAAACCTTGTAGTAGTTTCTGGGCTTAAAATAATTTGGACAAGTTAAAATTTATCCAGAGAAAAGGGAAGGCTTTTTAAAGGGCAAGTCCACCCCCAAAACTATAATTCCCCCACCACTGGCCCCACTCTGTAGTAATTAAATCCTTACCTCCATCCCAGCTCCAAATGGTTCTCCTGTAGCCCCCCCCCCCTAAGCCCCCCCCCCCCCCAAAGTCCCCAAAACTGCCCACCAGGAGGATAGCAGAGTCCATATAGAACCCTGCCTCCCCTCCGGGAGAAGTTTGTCATGCGCACTGCAGCCATTCTCCCCCTTCCTCCCATTTTGGACTTCCACCCCCTAGTGTAAAATCCATATTATATAGTGTAGGGCTTAGTCCCCCAGCCCCAACAGCTATATTTTTAATGTAAGAAACTTGCCCGACAGACGCGGCTTTGCGCAAGCAGAGGGCCGGGCAGTGCGGCAGAGGAAAGAGGGAAGGTAAGTAATGTTTGGGGTAGTTTCTTACATTAAAAATATAGCGGCTGGGGCTTGGGGACTAAGCCCTACACTATATAAAAAATCAAAAAGAAGGGTGGACATACCCTTTAAGTCGCAATACAAATTACAATACTTCATATAAATATTGTATAGTATAGTATAGTTTGTGAGGTCAAACAAAAGACACATGTCCATCCAGTCCAACCCATCTAGCAATATCCTCATTTCCTGCCTAACTGTTGATCCAGAGGAAGGCAAAAAAAAACCACCAGATTTATGAAGGGTAAAAAAATTCCTTCCTGACTCCAAGTGGCAATCGGAAAATTTACCTGGATCAACTCTACTTTATGTATCAATACCAGTAACTTGCAACATTCTTCAAGTCAACATTCCTCTAACATGCTCTATTGGTGAACAATGCCCCAGATTGTTTATTATATGGCCCGTTAATGTATTTATACACAGTAATCATTTCCCCACGCATTTCCCCAGCGTACATAATTATAACTTTTCCAGTATCTCTTCATATTCAAGCTCCCCCAATCCCCTTATTAATTTAGTTGCCCTTCTCTGAACCCTTTCCATTTCAAAGATGTCCTTTTTGTACACAGGATTCCAAAATTGCACAGCATATTCCAAATGAGGCCTTACCAATGCTTTGTAAAGAGGGAGAATTAAATTTTCCTCCCTTGAATCCATACCTCTCTTGATACAAGACAGGCTCTGGCTGGTGCCACCTGGCACTGCTTGCTTTCTTTAAATTTGTTATCCACCAAAACTCCAAGATCCCTTTCCAACAGGGATTCACTTAACACAGAGCTATTTATATTATAGGCAGCACAAGGATTTTTAAGTCCAAAATGCATCACCTTACATTTATCAACATTATCTCATCTGCCACTTAGCAGCCCAATGTGACAATCTATCTAGATCCCCCTGCAACGATTGCACATCCTCTAAGGTTTTTAATGGTCAACAAAGTTTTGTGTCGTCAGCAAACACAGAAACCTTGCTGACGATACCCACTTCCAAATCCTAATAAATAGAATAGAAGCGGCTCCAACACAGAACCCTGTGGCACCCCACTTAGCACTTTAGTTCATAATGATGAAGCCCCATTAACAACTACTCTCTGCATCCTATTTATTAACCAATTTTCTATCCATGTACAAATGTGACTCCCCAGACCAACAGACCTTAGCTTATACATTAGTCGCCTATGGGGGACTGTATCAAAAGCCTTTGCAAAATCCAAGTAAACTACATCTACTGCTATACCAGAGTCTAAATTTCTACTTACTTCTTCATAAAAGCCAAGCAAGTTAGTTTGACAAGATCTATTCCTCCTAAATCCATGCTGGTTACTACTTATAATGTCAGTCCTTGAAACATACTCTAGAACATGTTCCCTTATTAAACTTTCCAGGATCTTCCCCACCACTGAAGTTAAACTTACAGGCCTGTAATTACCCGGCTGTGAACGACTACCCTTTTTGAATATTGGAATATCAGCCTTTTTCCAATCCAGAGGCACACCTCCAGACATGAGGGAATCTGCAAAAATAAGAAACAGTGGCCTAGATAAAACTGACTTAGCTCCCTAAGTACCTGAGGATGTATTTTATCCGGTCCAGGAGATTTATTAATATTAACCTTATTTAGTTCTTTCTGTACCATTCCTCGTTTAACCAAAGTGCACTTGAATCCTTTATACTATTTGTAACAAAAGTCTTACCTGTGCCGAGTTTCCGCAGCGTCTTCGTTCATTCCCGGCTGTCAGCGCGCGATGACGTCACTCGGCCGCTCTCTTCCTGCGCGAGCACGTCACTTCATCCAGTGTTGTGTGGACGTGCACAGGCACTGTCTCTTACTTCCTCCGCTAGTTAGTTCAAAACCACATATCCCTGCATCAGACTCATTGTCCCCCACTCCCCATTGGTTCCTCTACATTATTTAAACCCCTCAGCCTATTGTGCCCTTGCCCGATATAGCAGTTAGTTTACTATCTTGCTCTTGGTGTGATTATTCTTGTGCTTTTTCTGTTATCGACCCTTGCCTGCTTTTTGACTATGAATCGTATCTGCCTGTCCTGACCTCTGCTCGTTCCTGACTCTGCTCTTGCCTTACCCTCTGTACCGTGCCTGGCAAGTCAAGGTTAGGTTTTCAAGCTAATTTTAAAGCCTGAAAAATTCGACTTATACTCTAGTATATACGGTAGGTATTTCTCTCTTTTTCCTCCAGTTTTCATCCTGAAACTAATGGTCAGACCGAAAGAATGAACCAATCTTAAGAAAAGTATCTCAGATGTTTTATTGCTGAACAACAGGAAAAATGGTCAGAATTTTTACCTTTTTCTGAGTTCGCTCTTAACAATGCTGTGCATTCTTCATCCAAGTTTTCACCTTTTTTCTGTAATTATGGCATGAATCCTAAATTTTCTTTTTCAAATTCATATTCTGATTTACCAGTTCTGGAAGACTGGCTCAACCAGAACTTCAATATGGACCCAAGTATCCTCCAATCTCAAACAAGCAACCAATAGTCAGAAAGAATATTCTTTTTTTTTTTTTTTTTTTTTAAACTGTAGTTTATTTATGTATCCAATGATATCACAATGGTTATACATTTGTACAATAAAGTTGCATTTTCTTTATTACATTTGTATCATGTTGTACTTACTAGACATTGGGTAAATGTATTGCTTGTGGGTGGGGGAGGGTTAGGAAGGGGTAACTTGGAACACAGAAAAAAAGGGGAAAAAAAAGAACTTGTAAAGTCACTTCATTGTCTATTTCACACATTTGAATCCACTTAGGTCGAATAGTTGTTATTTATCATTGAATCCAGTTAGTAACACTATACCTAGTTTAATCATCCTGCCTAGTCTCACTTTTATTTGTTCCTATTTGTTCCTTTGCTTTGTTTTTGCTCGGTACACCTCCATCTCACATCTGCATGTTAAAATAGTTACACCACAGGGACCAAGTTTTGTAAAATTTTCTGGGGCAACCTCTGTTGAGATATATCAATCTGAGATAAGGGAGGGTGGCAGTTAACATTGTTTTCCAGTTGTTGAATTTAGGGGATGTAGGGGCCATCCATGTCAAAATTATTATTCGTCTAGCGTAGAACAAGGACTCTCTTATGAATGATATTTGGGATTTGTCCCAGGTGTCCATCTCCACTACTCCTAACACACACAGTTTAGGGTCCAGAGGCACATCGTAACCCAGGATTTCACCCAGGAGTGCTATTACTCTGCTCCAGTATCTATTGACACGGGGGCAGAGCCACATGAGGTGCCAGAAGTCTGCAGGGCTATATTGGCATTTAGGGCAGGAAGAGGGGTGTGTGGGAGACATATGTGCCATACGTGCTGGGGAAAGGTAGGATTGGTGGATGATATAGAATTGCATCAACTTGTTTGGTGCAGAGGGGGACACAGTGAGGTGGGATCCCACAATGTCTCCCCACTCCGCGGGGGTCAAGTTTGGGATAAGTGTCTGCCATTTGTTTAGTATTTTGTCCGTATCTTTTGCTAACGTTGCTCCAAGCAGGCATTCATATATCTTGGAGATCAGTCTCCCTTCACCCCCATTTTGGATCAGTTGTATAATAGGGTGGGGTTTGATGGGGATTATGGTACTTTGAAATTCAGCGGCTATACAGTATTGTAGTTGCAGCTAGCGGAATAGGGACGTACGCGGGAGCTAGAACTTTTCTTGCATATCTGAGAAGGGTATTAATTTGCCTTCATTCGTAATTTGATTGAAATATCGTATGCCCTTACTTTCCCAATATTCGGATGGTGTAAAGGATGCTAATTGTGGGAATTTGGGGTTGTACCATAGGGTAGTTTCTCCAGGTATACCTGTATACTCAAGAATTTTGTTAGTTTGTTTCCAAATTTGGAACTGCTGGCGGTGCAGGGGTGTCCCGCCAAAGGCGAGACTGTCAGTTCGCCCGCTTAGAAACGATATGGGGGAACTTGGGAGATATGAGAATAGCATGCCCTCTGTTTCATACATTGATTCAATGTATTTGTTGTTGGTGGTATTGTTTGTTGGTAGTAACCAAGCTCTAAAGTACTTCAGTTGTCCAGCTAAGTAGTATAATTTAAAGTCAGGCATGGCTAGCCCTGCTTCAGTTTTAGGTCGTTGGAGTACTTTAAGTCGTACCCTGTTGCGACCAGGGCCCCACAGGAAAGTTAATAGTAAGCTCTGCAATGAGGCAAAGAAGGATTCCGGGATCGAGATCATACTATGCTGCAAAGAGTATAGAATCTTGGGAAGAAGGATGACTTTTACCAGGTTTATTCTGCCAATTAGGTTAATAGGTAGTTTCTTCCATATCTGAGTTTTGGTTTGTACTATTTCCAGAAGAGGGGCTAGGTTGCGATTGTAGAAGTTTTGTGGGGATTGTGTTATGATTATGCCCAGGTATTTGAATTCAGGCACCGAGGGGACCAATGCTCTAGCAAAGGGGGGGAGGGGGGAGTGTGGGTCTACCTGGAAGAGGCAGGACTTGGGCCAATTAATATATAACCCGGAGATTGGGCCAAATGCTGTGATGGTGTCATATGCGGATCTTAATGATTGATTGGGGTCTGACAGATACAGGATTAAGTCGTCCGCATATAGGCTAAGTAGCGCAGAATGCTGTTAAATTTGTTTTTTATTGAAAACTGAAAACATTGTATATAACACAGAAATAGTGTTGTCAGAAAAATTGTTGTTATAATAAACGATATCAGTAAAACAGTTTTATGTTTCCTTATTATTTTTGTTGTTATGGAGGAAAAAAGGTGAGGGGGAGGATGGTGAGATGAAGAAAGAGAGGGAAAAAAGGGGGGAAGGGGAGAGAGCTGTTTGTTAATTTATTCCATTTTAACAGTACTCGATTAATAAACAGTATGTTCTATAGATTGATTAATTATATTCATCCAGTGTTGTTAGGATGTATAGTGTTGTATCTTTCTAGATATTCGTCAAAGGGTAACCAAGTGGAGGCAAATAGTCCTCTTTCATTTGTAAATGTCTGATGTATTCTATTGTGCTTATAAATTTTATTTTTATTAGAACTTGCTGGATGGATGGGCTTTGAAGATCTATCCAGTTTTGTGCTATTACTGATTTGGTTGCCAGGAGGATTTTTGTTGCCAGATTTTGTTGCTGTTTGTTAAAAAGTTCTGGGAAGGGGAGACCCAGAAGGAATGTTTCTGGTTTTTGTTTGAGTTTGATTCTAAACATTATCTTCCAATAAGAGATGTGTTTGTGACCATATGTTTGTTAATACTGGGCATTTCCACCACATGTGTAGGTAGGTTCTTGTTTCTAGGCATCCTCTAAAGCAATTTTTCGATATATTTGGTGATATATGTTTATGCAGTTTTTCTGGGGTGATGTACACATGATTTTGTAGGGTCTTTCCATGTCTGTAATACATGTTGATGATTTTTTTGCTTCTGTCCATATGTCAGACCATTGTTGCTCAGACAGAGGATTTTCCAGTTCTTTGTTCCAAGTTTGGATATATTTTTCTTTGTATATATCCTGTTGGGTGCCTGTGTGGTTTGATAGTATTTTGTAGAGTGTTGAAACCAGTTTTATTGGTAAGGGGGAGGAGCTCATTTTGGTAATGAATTCTGGGTAATTGGTCTGTTTATATCGGTTAATTTGTTGGCTCAAGTAATGCTTTATTTGAAGATATTGGAAGTCTGTTTGCGGTGGCAGATTACGTTTTTGTTGAAGTTGGTTCCATGGTATAAGTTCCTTTTTCATCTAGTAGCTGTTTCAGTTGCCATATTCCTTTAGAGATCCATGGTTTGTAGAATGAGGGTGAGAGACCTGGTGGGAAGCCCTTATTGAAGAATATTGGATGTAGAGGAGGAGGTAGGGTTGGAATTTTAAGAAGTTTGTTGGTTCGGTCCCAAATTGTGTAGATCTGTGAGTTTGATATATATATATATATATATATACACCAGGGAGAAAGATGAGTTTGGGATTTGGGACCAATATTGTCCGCTTTGGGTTTTAGCAGCTTGTTGAAATGTTGTCAGCTGTGTTGCCTTGTAGAAGTTATGTAAGTTCGGAAGACCAAGTCCCCCCTTTTCTTTAGATTTAGATAGGATTCTGATATTTACTTTAGCTTTACAATGTGACCAAACGAAGGCTCCCAGTTCTTTTTTGAGGGTTTGAAATACTTTGGGTGGTATGGCTATTGGTAAGGATCTAAATAAATATAAGAGTCATGGTAAGATATTCATTTTAATTAGGTTTATCCTTCCCAGCCATGAGATGTTGTAGGTATTCCATTTTATTAGATCCTGTTTTATGGTGTGTAGTAGATGGGTATAGTTTTCTTTGTATAAGGAATGGTAGGTAGGTGTTAATTTAATTCCATATACCGTATATACTCGAGTATAAACCGAGTTTTTTAGGTTTTAAAAATACCTTAAAAACCTACCCTCAGTTTATACTCGGGTCATACGCATAGGAAGAACAGCCTACCGATGGCAGCCCTTTCGGAAATGCAGGATCCGAGCAGTCAAGAGCAGGCAGTATGTGTGGGATGTCGGGCACGTACGTTACGCACGTCACGCAGGACGCACGTACTGCTTGTATATGGTCAATATTATAAAGTATATGGCTAGTATTATACAGTATATGGCTAGAATTATACAGTATATGATCAGTATTATCTAGTATATGATCAGTATTATATAGTATATGATCAGTATTATACAGTATATGGCCAGTATTATACAGTATATGATCAGTATTATACAGTATATGATCAGTATTATATAGTATATGGTCAGTATTATATAGTATATGATCAGTATTATATAGTATATGGTCAGTATTATATAGTATATGGTCAGTATTATAAAGTGTGTGGCCAGTATTATACAGTATATGGTCAGTATTATAAAAGTGTGTGGCCAGTATTATACAGTATATGGCTAGTATTATACAGTATATGATCAGTATTATCTAATATATGATCAGTATTATATAGTATATGATCAGTATTATACAGTATATGGCCAGTATTATAAAGTGTTTGGCCAGTATTATACAGTATATGGCTAGTATTATACAGTATATGATCAGTATTATCTAGTATATGATCAGTATTATATAGTATATGGCCAGTATTATATAGTATATGATCAGTATTATATAGTATATGGTCAGTATTATATAGTATATGATCAGTATTATATAGTATATGGTCAGTATTATATAGTATATGGCCAGTATTATATAGTATATGATCAGTATTATCTAGTATATGATCAGTATTATCTAGTATATGATCAGTATTATCTAGTATATGATCTGTATTATATAGTATATGGTCAGTATTATATAGTATATGGTCAGTATTATATAGTATATGGTCAGTATTATATAGTATATGGCCAGTATTACCGTATATACTCGAGTATAAACCGAGTTTTTTAGGTTTTAAAAATACCTTAAAAACCTACCCTCGGTTTATACTCGGGTCATACGCATAGGAAGAACAGCCTACCGATGGCAGCCCTTTCGGAAATGCAGGATCCGAGCAGTCAAGAGCAGGCAGTATGTGTGGGACGTCGGGCACGTACGTTACGCACGTCACGCAGGACGCACGTACTGCTTACGCCAACAGGGACTCCTGACTGCACCGGACATGCAGTATAATCCAGCAGAGCCTGTCAGCCTTCGGCTCAGCCTTCAGCTTACCAACAGAGCCTGTCAGCCTTCGGCTCAGCCTTCAGCCTACAGTAAGGAAACTCTTATTTATGGTGGGTTTAAGGGTGGGCTGCCGGTAATACCGTAAGTCTGTACAGTGGAGGGGTGGAAGTCTGTACAGTGGAGTGGTGGGTGGGGGGTTGGGGTAAGTTAGGACACTGAGTAAAGGCATTCCCTCGGTTTATACTCGAGTCAATTGTTTTTATTCCTTTTTTGGGTAAAAATAGGTACCTCGGTTTATACTCGGGTCGGTTTATACTCGAGTATATACGGTATATAGTATATGGTCAGTATTGTGTAGTATATGGTCATTATTATACAGGATATGGCCAGTATTATACTGTATATGGTCAATATTATAAAGTATATGGCTAGTATTATACAGTATATGGGGGAATATCGCGTGTGTACACGTTTGGGGGAATACTTTCCATGTGACATGTTTTGGGGGAATATCTGTCCTATGTACACGTTGGGAGAAATATCGGTCCGTGTTTACACTATGGGGGACATTCGGTCCGTGTGTACCCTGTTTGGGGAATATCGGCGCCTGTGTACCGTTTGGGGGATCATCGGGTTCCGTGTGATACATGTTGGGTGAATATCTCGGTCCATGTGTACACGTTGTGATAATATCGATCTTGTTACACGTTTGGGAGAAGATCCCAACAATGCAATTGGATTGGCCATTGTTTCCTTATTTCCCTGCCATTATAATGACTGTCCAGTTTAAACCGCGTGCGTCTACATTCCAATGCCCCATTTCCAATGCTAAATTCCTCGGCACTGGGATATGTTAACACTATCGTTCCGTGTGTACACTATGGGGGAAATCGGGTTCCGGGTGTACAACAGTTTCTCCTTTGTGAAACAAGCGAATTGGAATTGGCCATTGTTGCCCTTTCTGCATGATGACGGTCCAGTTATAAACCGCTGCGGTCCATGTCCAAATGCCCCATTCCAATGCTAAATTCCCCGGCAACTGGGATAATGTTACTACTACAAATTCCATTGCACAAGACATGAAGAGGAATGTGCAGGAGCACAAACGTTATTTTTGTCTCCTTGTATCCGCATGGCTGATCTGTATCTTTGCACACACAATGTAACCCACAGCAACAGTCGCTACAACAGGAGGGTGCGAACCGCGAACCATTCCTACTGCAGTGCTAGCAGGGACCCTGTGGGTATATTGAAAAGACAAAAATGCTTGAATTGGTATTTACCAATAACTTTTGTAAGAGTCTAGTTAAAGATTTAAAAGGGTAGTGGTTAAGGAGTATTTGTAGTATGAGTTGGATAAGAAGAAAGATTAGGTTCTTATTAAGTTCGATGTAGAAAGTATAGTTTTTTAGTTTAGTTGTCTTCGTGTAGAGTTATAAAGTTAGTAGTAAGGGAGTGAAAGATTTGGTAGTAGAAAGCAGTGATTCGTGTTTCGTTCGTCGTTCCGCGCCGTATGCTTAATCCGTTCTTCCCGTCGCGTCTCGCCGTCCGCCCCGTTCCCCCGTTGTTCGTCCCGCGTCTTGCTTTCCCGTTGTTTTATTTGGTCGTGTTTCGGTTTTCGCCCGCGTTTTCCGTCCGGATCTCCTTTGCCCCTGGCTCCAGTTTTCCTGTCTCCTGTCCGGTTTCCGTGATGGGCGGCGACCGTACCTGGCCCCCGTATTTCCGGTATGGGTGCTTTATCATGGCACTGTGGGCGCTTTTTTTCAAACGACGCACGGCTTTCCGAATGTTCATGCTCCCCGAGTGTTCGTCAGTAACATTCCATCGGCGCGGTACTTTCCTACCGGGGATTCTGCCACACTGCCAGAGACACCACATCACGTGCTCTCTATAGGGGAGATCTCACGATCCTGTCATCTTTTCATCAAAATCGTGTACTGTGTGTACCCAGCTTTAGGCTGACCGGAGAATCACCGCCAATCGCCAATCCATTATGGAGGAAAGAGCAGTAGTGAGGGACTTGCCAGGACCAACAGGGGTTTCGCAAACTGTATAACACTAGCCATACACTTATAATACAGCCAATAAGACTGTATAACACTAGCCATACACTTTATAATACTAGCCATATACTGTATAACACTAGCCCCAACTTTAAATACTAGCAATCTAACTGTATAACACTAGAGCCATAGACACTTTATAATACTACTAGCCATATACTGTAATAACAACTACCCTACACTTATATATACTAGCCCTAACTGTAAATAACCTAGCCACACACGTTAAATACTAGCCATATACGGGTATGATAGCTGCCACACACTTTATAATACTGGCCATATACTGTATATACTGGCCATACACTTGATAATTACGGCCCATATACTGTAAACACTAGCCATACCTTTTAATACTAAGCCAATATACTTATCATACTGGCCACAACAACACTTTATAATACTAGCCATATACTGTATAATACTGGCCACACACTTTATAATACTACTAGCCATATACTGTATGATACTGGCCACACACTTTATATACTGGCCATATACTGTATAACACTAGCCATACACTTTATAATACTAGCCATTACTGTATAATACTGGCCCCACCCAGACAAACACTTTATAATACTACCATATACTGTATAGAACTGGCCACACACTTTATAATACTACCATATAGGTATGATTCACTGCCCACGGGAACACTTTTATAATACTGGCCATTAGGACGTATATAACACTAGCCATACACTTTATAATACTAGCCATATACTGTATAATACTGGCCCACACTTTATAATACTAGCCATATACTGTATAATACTGGCCACACACTTTATAATACTAGCCATATACTGTATAATACTGGCACACACTTTATAATACTAGCCATACACTTTATAATACTAGCCATATACTGTATGATACTTGCCACATACACTTTTTATACTAGCCTATACGTATAATACTGGTCCACACACACTTTATATACTTACCATATACTGTATACTAGAATACTGGGCACAACCTTTATAATCTAGCCATACACTTTTTTGTTTTTGTAGAGAGATAACTAAAAGAACAATCACAATATACTGTAGATACTTGCCACACATTTGCTTTATATACTAGCCATATCTGTATAATCTAGCCATAACACTTTATAAATAACTAGCCTATACTGTATAATATGGGACCAACACTGTATATAACTGGCATATACTGTATAATACTGGCACACACTTTATAATACTAGCCATACACTTTATAATACTAGCCATATACTGTATGATACTTGCCACACACTTTATAATACTAGCCATATACTGTATAATACCTGCCCACATTTTATAATACTAGCCATATACTGTATAATACTGGCACACACTTTATAATACTGCCAAACACTTTATAATCCTACTAGCCATATACTGTATGATATTTGCCACACACTTTATAATACTGACCTTATATTGTATAACACTAGCCATACACTTTATAATACTAGCATATACTGGTATAATACTGGCCACACACTTTATAATACTAGCCACACACTTTATAATACTGACCATATATTGTATAACACTAGCCATACACTTTATAATACTAGCCATATAATATCTGTAGTGATACGGCCATACCCTGTATAACCCTAGCCCCACTTTAACTACTGGCCATATACTGTATATACGATCATATACTATATAAACATACTGATCCATATTACTAGATATATCTGTCATATACTGTATAATACTAGCCATAATACTTTATACTACTGGCCACACACACTTTAAATCCTGACCATATCTGTATAATTACTGGCCACCACTTTATATACTGGACCATTACTATATAATACTGAACCCCCCCCCCCCCCCATAACTATATAAATACTATCATATACTATAGTATACGTGACCATATACTATATAAACTGATCATATGTCTGTATAATACTGATCATATACTGTATAATACTGGCCATATACTTTATAATAACTGACATATCCTATATAATACTGATCATAACTAGATAATACTGATCAATACTGTATAATTCTAGCCATATACGGTAGAATACTAGCCATATACTTTTAATCATATTTGAAAGTCCCAAAAACTGCCACCAGGAGGCTAGCAGGTCCATATAGGCCTCAGGTAGATTTTTTGCCATGCGTACTGCAGCCCTCTCCCCCTCCCTCCCCCTCCCTCTCCCTCCCCTCCCTCCCGATTCCCTCCCCTAGCATTTAACCCTTTTGTATAGGCTTCCCACTGGTCCCCCAGCCCCAACCCGCATAATTTTTTTTTAAGAAAGCTCCCCAAACTCTTACTCCTCTCCTCTTTCCTTTCCTCCGCTGAAGTGAGCGCCGGCAGCCCGCGTCCGTGATTGGCTGCAGCTCAGCCAATCACACGACGGCTGCCGGTCCCGCCCCTCTGCTTGCATTTCTCGCAAGCAGAGGCCGGGAGCGCGGCGAGGAAGAAGGGGAGGTAATAAGAGTTTGGGGGGCTTTCTTAAAATAAAACTATGCGGTTGGGGCTGGGGGACCAGGGGGAAGCCTATATTAAAAGTTTGATTTAAGGGTGGACATACCCTTAATTGGAATTTACAGAGAACCTTAGTGCTTCACATAAGGGGTGTTTAATCTGTCCAAAGTAGTTTGTAATGAGGGAAGCACTCACGTTGTCTTCAAGTTTTTATTGTAAAAGATATGTGCTACTATCTTGGACATTAGGGCTGGAAGTGTTGACAGCACAGAGGGCACAGCACCCCTATTAATAATTGGTGTGCGAGGAGACCTTCAAACCCAGATTTAATATTGTGCCTAGGGCTCGGGGTTAATTCAGAACATGTTTTATCCCCTGCGGTCGAGGATGTTTTGCACAGAGAAATATAGATTTATAGCTACTCACACTTAAAGGCTATTCCACCCTAAAAATTTTTTCATATAAGGTCCCCCTGGGCTCCCAGCCCCAACCGCTATAATTTTTTTTTTAGAAAGCCCCCCAAACTCTACTTACCTCCCCGATCCTCCGCGCGCTCCCGGCCCTCTGCTTGCAAGGAAATGCAAGCAGAGGGGGCGGACCGGCAGCCGCGTCTGTGATTGGCTGAGCGGCAGCCAATCACAGACGCGGCTGCCGGCAGCTCACTTCGCCGGAGGAAAGAGGAGAGGTAAGTAAGAGTTTGGGGCTTTCTAAAAAAAAAAATATGCGTTGGGGCTGGGAGACATGGGGGAAATCATTACGAAGGGGTTTTATGCTAGGGGGAGGATAGTAGAACGGGAGGGTAGAGGAGGGAGGGGAGGGAGAGGGGGAAAGGGCTGCAGTACGCATGGCAAAAATCTACCTGAGGCCAGCTAGCAGGCAGTGTCCTATATGGACTCTGCTACCTCCTGGTAGTCATTTTTTTGGGGGGGACTACGGAGAACCCTATGAGCTGGGATGTGAGGTAAGGATTAAACTACACTACATGGTGGGGCCAGTAGTTGGGGGGATTATCAGTTTTGGGGTGGACATGCCCTTTAAATAATCCGGATTTAATTTGTTGGCTTAAATCCCACTCCAACCTGTCCTCAGTGGTAGAAGTACACAAATGTAAATAGGAGCACATGCTCTGAAAGATGTTGCACTCAATTAAAATTTTCCGCAGTTTAAATTCGGCCTTTGGCTCTCCCACAACTCTTCTTACATTTATGTTTTGCAGAACTCTTGCAGCCACTGCAGTTCCCATCTTTAAGGCACTCTTTGTAAATGGTTAGCATGACTTTAAGACAGGAGTAACAATGCCATTGGAATAACAAATTATCCCCTTTTTTTTGACCCTATACTAAAGGAAGGGAATAAAGCTGTAAAAGAAAGGGGGAGGGCTTTTCGTAGTTACAAAATGTATATAAAGACAGTGATGATGCATCATTTTATTATGACAGTTTCTGACATAGGAATATATATAGAAGGAAAATAAATTAGAGCAAGCATTAGACCCGCTTTCTGTCCTGTGCAGTGAACAATAATTTAACTTACTGCCATTGTACTTTTTTAGCCAGATTAAGGGATTCCTGTCCATGTGTCGATAAGATTGTCTCATTCTCTAACAGGACTTTCATTGTGTTTTGTCCTTTGTTTTCTCTAGATCAATGAGCTGGAAAAGGCAGTGTCTGCTGCCCACACATTCCTTCAAAAATCCACCACCCATGAAAGGACCTTGAGGTATATGACTTATTACAAAACTCTGCTAGAAGTGGATGAATATCTCATGACTTGGAGGCTGAACCCTATGAGGTAAGGCAAAAAGAAAAACACGCTGCCATCTTAAAAGTATTCCATATTTGAAAGGGCAAATCTGAAAAAAATACTTTGTCTCATCTTAATCTATAATAAAATATATGTAAGTAGCATTTACTTTTTAGTGGTGAATGTTGCTGCATGCCTTCAATCCATTACTTGTTTTGCTTAAGCAAGTATTCGACTCTTCCTTCCATCTGACATGACTTTCAGTGAGAGACAGCATGTAATTACTAAAAAACCAAGCACTGGGAGAGGGTATTTCCCACCATGCAATTCACACATACCAACTACATAGTAACATAGTATTCAGGTTGAATAAAGATTACGTCCATCAAGTCCAAACTTTTCAACCTCCTTTTTTAACCCTACCTAACAGTTAATCCACCAGGAAGACAAAAAAATAAAAAAACAGCTAAAAAAGGATGGGGGGATCCTTCCTGACTTCAAATGGCAATCGTAAAGTATCCCTGGATCAACCAGAACTGCGGTATATGTCTTAATACCATTTTCACAATTTTTTATTAGTTTTAGAAACGTATCTAGCCCACTTTTAAAACTATTCATCATGAACTTGCAGTTACCACTTCTACTGCAGAAATTCCAGTTTCAATCAACCTTTCTCACTGTAAAGAACCTTTCCTAACCTGAAGATGAAACTTCTTTTCTTCAAATCTTAAAGGTGTTCACATGTCCTATGGTATTAGTGAACAATGCACCACAGATGTTTATGTATGGCCCATTATATTATGGCCTAACAAAAGAAGTTTCCTGTGAGTGGAACGTAACAACGTCCCTTGCTTTTAAGGACCTTGATCTCAAGGACATAGAAAAAGGACATTTAATCATTGATGGTGTATGTGTGTGTGAAGTTTTGAAAATAATGATTGTTTGTGCTGTGTTAAGGACGTGTGAAGGACTGTGTGTGCAGTAAGCATATAATCTTTATTTCTTCTCAGTTAAAGGGATGCGCTGAGCTTCTATATTCTAGTATTGAACCTGTTGTAATCACAAACAGGTTCTGAAAGGGTTAATAAGTATTTTGTTTTTTCCCTCTCTTCCTGGCTCTTGCACTAATTGGTGTGGGGGGCTGGGGCCATTAGTTAAATAGGATTCACATTGGTTGGACCTGTGGTTTGGACCTAACAAAAGGAAGTTTTTTGTGAGTGAAACGAACTACAGTGGACTGTGTTAAAGTCCCTTGTTGTAAAGGACCTTGATCTCAAGGACATAGAAAGAAGACATTGAAAACAGAAGGGCAATTAAAACAGGTTTGTGCATCACTGTGCTGTGTGTTGTATAGAAGTGCCAGTTTTGTCGGTACCATTGCAATGTGCAGATCCTGCCACATGTATAGGAACCTGGAGCAGACTTTCCGAGAACCTATGTCTGTGTCAGGTGTGAGTGGGTTGCCCGTTTGGAAGCTGAGGTGGAGAGTCTAAGGGGGCAGCTTGCAGCATTGCAGGGATTGGCAAATCTGGGGGGTCAGCAGCACTGGCTGGGGCCAGTATAGAGGTGGGTGGAAGTCGGACAGGGAAGGTTGAGGGGGGAGTTAGTTTTGTTAGGGTTACTAGGGGAAGGGGGGACGAAAGGATAGGGTGGCTTCTTCCCAGATTGCCCATCCCAACAGATTTGTGCCGCCTTAGGTAATGAAGTGGAGGAGGACAACTCGAATTAGCGTGTATTGGAGGGGCTAGTCTCTTGAGCACCCAGGGGACTTTCATCTCTAAAACAAGGGAGGAGGAACTAAGGATCCGGAATGCTAGGCAGGTGGTAGTGGTAGGGGACTCCATTATAAAAAGGTAGATAGGGTAATCTTGCTGCCAACCCTACCATGCCGAACTGTGTGTTGCCTTGCCCGCCTGGTGCTAAGGGTTCGGCATCTGGTGGATCGCATAGACAGATTATTGGGTGGGGCCGGGAGTGGTTTTGGTTCACATTGGTGCCACATGACAAAGTTAGAGGAGGAGGTGAGGTCCTTAAACATTGTTTCCGAGAGCTAGGGCCAAGTTAAAAGCAAGGACCTCCAGGGTAGTGTATTCAGAAATACTACCGCACCCACGGGGCTAAGCCAGGGAGGCAGCGGAGCTTAGGATCATTAATGCGTGGCTAAGGGGTGGTGTAAGAAAGAAGGGTTTGGGTTTATAAGAAACTGGCAGACTTTGCTGTCGGCTACAGGCTCTTTAGTAGGGATGGTTGCACCTCACTATGGCGGTGCAGCTGTTTTGGGGGAAAGATGGCTTGAGGGTGGAGGAGATTTTAAACTAAGGTTTGGGGGGGAGGGTATTAGCAATCACACTGGGATAGATAGCCCAGGAGGAAAGCAGGGTGTAGATGGGCCAGTGTGGGTGAAAGGGGTGTGTGGGCTAGCATTGGGGATAGGGAGGCGTGTGTATTAAAGTGTATGATAAATTACAGATCATAATCTAAAATGTATTGTTTGCAAATGCGAGAAGCCTGGCTGACAAAATGGGTGAATTGGAAATTATGGCGTTGAATAAAAAGTATTATGTAATAGGTATAAGCAGAAACGTGGTTGAACAGTTCTAACGACTGGGTTATACATTTACAAGGATATGCCTTGTTTAGGCAGGACAGGGAAAAAGGAAAGGGGAGAGTATGTGTTTATGTTAAAAAAGAATTGAAGCCAAATTTAAAAAGAAGCGATAACTGGCGAAATGGATGTTATAAGTGGAGGCAATATGGTGGAATTAGGCAACAGGAAAGGGGGTAATTGTCATTGGTGTCTGCTATAAGCCGCCAAATGCTAGCAGAGAGGAAGTGAGTCACCTTCATATGCCAGTTGGCAAGGGCTGCAAGTTTGAGGAGTGTGCTCATTAATGGGGACTTTAATTACACTGACATTGATTGGTGGAGTGGAACTGCCATCACATAATTGTTCTGCTGGATATCTCTTTTGTTAAAAATGAAGATTCCATTCTTCAAAAAATTCTTAAGAATCCTACAAGAAACACAATATGGTCAGGTATATCTAGGAGGTGACTTTAACACCATACTCCAGAACAGTATGGATAGATCCAGAGATTTGCTTACACTCCACTCACCCCGCCAACTTACATCAGATAAAACACTCAAAAAACAACTAGACCAAACACAACTTGCAGACATATGGAGAGAACAAAATCTAACAGCAAAAGACTACACATTTTTTTCACACCCACATAACTCATACTCCAGAGCAGACTTCTTATTCACCAAAACAGATCTCTTACATAAACCAAACAAGCAAAATACACACGACATCACCTGTTCTGACCACGCAATAGTGGAAACAACCATAATAACTGGGAATAGAGGAAAAGGAACATGGAAACTGAACGAGACACACTTACTGGACGACACTCTGTCAAAATATTAAACAAACACTAACTAATTATTTCATCACGAAAACAAAACTCCTGACACAAGTCTGAAGTCCCACCTCCTCCCTCCCAAAACTATCAAACCAAGCACAACAATAACTGAGACATCTATATCACCACAAGAAATAACCCTCACCTCAAACACATGAAACTTAAATCCTCCCCTGGGCCCAGACGGACTCCCATATAGATACTACAAGACCATTACCCACAATTACTAATCATAAATCACGAACTGAACTCTACAACAACTTTTTTAATCAATCTCAACCCACCATTCATATGAATACCGCAGCAATCACTACTCTAATTCCAAAGAAGGAAAAGACTTAACAATACATACCAACTACACAGCCAATATCCCTAATTAATACAGAATAATTGAATACAAATATTCACAAAACTATTAGCTAACTGCAATCCAAACCCATCTCCTAACTTTAATCAACGCAGACCAATCTGTGTTTCATACTACAAAGACAAACAACAGATAACATCCGCAGAGCATAGATATTATATCACATGTAAATATAAAAATAAAACATTCTTACTACTATCACTAAATGCTCAAAAAGCTTTCGATATGGTTGATTGGTCATATATGTTTACAATACTTAAATAATATGCATTCCCACAACCCTTCCTTGCAGCAACTAAAAAACATTACATTTCCCCACAAGCTTATATTACCTAATGGGCCAATCCTCAAAAATCTTCCCATAAAAGGGGCGCCACGACAAAGATATTCCCTATCCCCCTTATTATTCGCATTAACAATCGAACCCCTAGCAGAACACATACGCATCTCCCCAAACATACTGGAGTAGAAATCAACCACCAAATACATAGATCTCCCTCTTTGCAGACGATATCCTACTGTTTCTTCTCTTCACCACAGCATCACTACCCAACTTACTTACTACTCTGGAAACTTCAAGCAAATCTCTGGATTTCTCTCAATAAATACAGACAAATCCCAAGCACTACCTATCGTCATAGATGACACACAATCACACATCTCAAACCTAACTTTAAACTACAATGGAAAAACAATATATAGAATTATATATACCGTATATACTCGAGTATAAACCGACCCGAGTATAAACCGAGGTACCTATTTTTTTACCCAAAAAAGGAATAAAAACAATTGACGCTCGAGTATAAACCGAGGGAATGCCTTTACTACTCAGTGTCCCTAACTTACCCCAACCCCCCACCCACCACTCCACTGTACAGACTTCCCACCCCTCCACTTGACGACTTACGTATTACCGGCAGCCCACCCTTAAACCCCACCATAAATAGAGTTTCCTTACTGTAGGCTGAAGGCTGAGCCGAAGGCTGACAGGCTCTGTTGGTAAGCTGAAGGCTGAGCCGAAGGCTGACAGGCTCTGCTGGATTATACTGCATTGTCCTTGCAGTCAGGAGTCCCGTTTGGCGTAAGCAGTACGTGCGTCCTGCGTGACGTGCGTAACGTCGTGCCCCGACATCCCACACATACTGCCTGCTCTTGACTGCTCGGATCCTGCATTTCCGAAAGGGCTGCCATCGTGTAGGCTGTTCTTCCTATGCGTATGACCCGATGTATAACCGAGGGTAGGTTTTTTAAGGTATTTTTAAAAACCTAAAAAACTTCGGTTTATACTCGAGTATATACGGTATAATGGAATTAAATTAACACCTACCTACCATTCCTTATACAAAGAAAACTATACCCATCTACTACTACACACATAAAACAGGATCTAATAAATGGAATACCTACAACATCTCATGGCTGGGAAGATAAACCTAATTAAAATGAATATCTTACCATGACTCTTATATTTATTTAGACCTTACCAATAGCCATAACCACCCAAAGTATTTCAAAACCCTCAAAAAAGAACTGGGAGCCTTCGTTTGGTCACATTGTAAAGCTAAAGTAAATATCAGAATCCTATCTAAATCTAAGGAAAAGGGGGGACTTGGTCTTCCGAACTTACATACTTCTACAAGGCAACACAGCTACAACATTTCACAAGCTGCTAAAACCCAAAGCGGACAATATTGGTCCCAAATCCCAACACTCATCTTTCTCCTTGGTGTATATATATTATATATATATATATCAAACTCACAGATCTACACAATTTGGGACCGAACCAACAAACTTCTAAAATTCCAACCCTACCTCCTCCTCTACATCCAATATTCTTCAATAAGGGCTTCCCACCAGGTCTCTCACCCTCATCTACAAACCATGATCTCTAAAGGAATATGGCAACTGAAACAGCTACTATGAAAAGGAACTTATACCATGGAACCACTTCAACAAAACGTAATCGCTCCACCGGCAAACAGACTTCCATATCTTCAAATAAAGCATTACTTGAGCCAACAATTAACCGATATAAACAGACCAATTACCCAGAATTCATTACCAAATGAGCTCCTCCCCCTTACCAATAAAACTGGTTTCAACACTCTACAAAATACTATCAACCACACAGGACACGGGAAAACAAAAAACAAAATGGCACATAAAACAGGCAAAAAAAAAAAAGAAACAAAGGCAAACAAAAAAAACATAGGCACACAAACAAAACAGCAGCAACAAAAAAAAAAGCAGGCAAAAACAAACAAAAAAACAAACATGCACAAAAGGCAAAAAAACGGGCAAAGGAAAAGGCGAAAATAAACAAGAAAAAAAAAAAAAAAAACAGGCAAAAAAATCAAACAACAGGCAAAAAAAGCAAAACCAAAAAGGCAAAACCAAAAAGGGGCAAAAAAAAAACAGGCAAAAACCAAAAAAAAAGCAACAAAAAAGCATAAAAGAGGGCAAACAAAACAAAAAACACACAGGCAAACAAAACAAAAAAAAAAAAAAAAAAAAAAAAAAAAAAAAGCACGGCAACAAAAGGAGGCAAGGCAAAACAAAAAAAAAGAAACCCAAAAAAACAAAAAAAGAGCAACCACAAAAAAACAGTCACGGCAAGAAAAAAAAAACGGGTCAAACACAACAAAGGCACGGCAAAAAATAAAAAAAAACAGGCAAAAAAAAAAAACAAAAACACACAAAAAAAACAATTGCAAAGCAAAAAAAAGAAGGCAGTCACAAAAAAGGGCAAACAAGCAAAAGGCAAAAACAAAGGCAAGGCAACAAAAAGAAAGAAAAAAATAAAAAAAAAAAAAACAAAAGGCAGCATGCAAAAAAATTACAGGCAAAAAAAAAAGTGCAAAAAAAAAAAAAAAAAGAAAAAACAGGCACACAGGCAGGAACACATTGCAAAAACAGGCAAAACCCACAACAAAGGAATATATACAAGAAAAATATATCCAAACTTGGAACAAAGAACTGGAAAATCCTCTGTCTGAGCAACAATGGTCTGACATATGGACAGAAGCAAAAAAATCATCAACATGTAGTTACAGACATGGAAAGACCCTACAAAATCATGTGTACATCACCCCAGAAAAACTGCATAAACATATATCACCAAATATATCGAAAAATTGCTTTAGAGGATGCCTAGAAACAAGAACCTACCTACACTGTGGTGGAAATGCCCAGTATTAACAAACATATGGTCACAAACACATCTCTTATTGGAAGATAATGTTTAGAATCAAACTCAAAACAAAAACCAGAAACATTCCTTCTGGGTCTCCCCTTCCCAGAACTTTTTAAAAACAGCAACAAAAACTGGCAACAAAAATCCTCCTGGCAACCAAATCAGTAATAGCACAAAACTGGATAGATCTTCAAAGCCCATCCATCCAGCAAGTTCTAATAAAAATAAAATTTATAGCACAATAGAATACATCAGACATTTACAAATGAAAGAGGACTATTTGCCTCCACTTGGTTACCCTTTGACGAATATCTAGAAAGATACACACTATACATCCTAAACAACACTGGATGAATATAATTAATCAATCTATAGAACATACTGTTTATAATCGAGTACTGTTAAATGGAATAAATTAACAAACAGCTCTCTCCCTCTCCCCCTTTTTTCCCTCTCTTTTCTTCATCTCACCATCCTCCCCCTCACCTTTTTTCCTCCATAACAACAAAAATAATAAGGAAACATAAAACTGTTTACTGATATCGTTTATTATAACAACAATTTTTCTGACAACACTATTTCTGTGTTATATACAATGTTTTCAGTTTTCAATAAAAAACAAATTAACAGCATTCTGCGCTACTTAGCCTATAGCGGACGACTTAATCCTGTATCTGTCAGACCCCAATCAATCATTAAGATCCGCATATGACACCATCACAGCATTGGCCCAATCTCCGGGTTATATTAATTGGCCCAAGTCCGCCTCTCCTAGGTAGACCCACACTCCCCCTCCCCCCTTGCTAGAGCATTGGTCCCCTCGTGCCTGAATTCAAATACCTGGGCATAATCATAACACAATCCCCACAAAACTTCTACAATCGCAACCTAGCCCCTCTTCTGGAAATAGTACAAACCAAAACTCAGATATGGAAGAAACTACCTATTAACCTAATTGGCAGAATAAACCTGGTAAAAGTCATCCTTTTCCCAAGATTCTATACTCTTTGCAGCATAGTATGATCTCGATCCCGGAATCCTTCTTTGCCTCATTGCAGAGCTTACTATTAACTTTCCTGTGGGGCCCTGGTCGCAACAGGGTACGATCCTTAAAGTACTCCAACGACCTAAAACTGAACGAGCAGGCTAGCCAGCCTGACTTTAAATTATACTACTTAGCTGGACAACTGAAGTACTTTAGAGCTGGTTACTACCAACAAACAATACCACCAACAACAAATACATTGAATCAATGTATGAAACAGAGGGCATGCTATTCTCATATCTCCCAAGTTCCCCCATATCGTTTCTAAGCGGGCGAACTGACAGTCTCGCCTCTGGCGGGACACCCCTGCACCGCCAGCAGTTCCAAATTTGGAAACAAACTAACAAAATTCTTGAGTATACAGGTATACCGGAGAAACTACCCTATGGTACAACCCCAAATTCCCACAATTAGCATCCTTTACACCATCCGAATATTGGAAGTAAGGGCATACGATATTTCAATCAAATTACGAATGAAGGCAAATTAATACCCTTCTCAGATATGCAAGAAAGTTCTAGCTCCCGCGTACGTCCCTATCCGCTACCTGCAACTACAATACTGTATAGCCGCTGAATTTCAAAGTACCATAATCCCATCAAACCCCACCTATTATACAACTGATCCAAAATGGGGGTGAAGGGAGACTGATCTCCAAGATATATGAATGCCTGCTTGGAGCAACGTTAGCAAAAGATACGGACAAAATACTAAACAAATGGCAGACACTTATCCCAAACTTGACCCCCGCGAGTGGGGAGACATTGTGGGATCCCACCTCACTGTGTCCCCCTCTGCACCAAACAAGTTGATGCAATTCTATATCATCCACCAATCCTACCTTTCCCCAGCACGTATGGCACATATGTCTCCCACACACCCCTCTCCTGCCCTAAATGCCAATATAGCCCTGCAGACTTCTGGCACTCATGTGGTCTGCCCCCGTGTCAATAGATACTGGAGCAGAGTAATAGCACTCCTGGGTGAAATCCTGGGTTACGATGTGCCTGGACCCTAAACTGTGTGTGTTAGGAGTAGTGGAGATGGACACCTGGGACAAATCCCAAATATCATTCATAAGAGAGTCCTTGTTCTACGCTAGACGAATAATAATTTTGACATGGATGGCCCCTACATCCCCTAAATTCAACAACTGGAAAACAATGTTAACTGCCACCCTCCCTTATCTCAGATTGATATATCTCAACAGAGGTTGCCCCAGAAAATTTTACAAAAACTTGGTCCCTGTGGTGTAACTATTTTAACATGCAGATGTGAGATGGAGGTTGTACTACGAGCAAAAACAAAGCAAAGGAACAAATAGGAACAAATAAAAGTGAGACTAGGCAGGATGATTAAACTAGGTATAGTGTTACTAACTGGATTCAATGATAAATAACAACTATTCGACCTAAGTGGATTCAAATGTGTGAAATAGACAATGAAGTGACTTTACAAGTTCTTTTTTTTCCCCTTTTTTTCTGTGTTCCAAGTTACCCCTTCTAACCCTCCCCACCCACAAGCAATACATTTACCAATGTCTAGTAAGTACAACATGATACAAATGTAATAAAGAAAATGCAACTTTATTGTACAAATGTATAACCATTGTGAATATCTGGATACATAAATAAACTACAGTTTAAAAAAAAAAAAAAAAAAAAATATTCTTTCTGACTATTGGTTGCTTGTTTGAGATTGGAGGATACTTGGGTCCATATTGAAGTTCTGGTTGAGCCAGTCTTCCAGAACTGGTAAATCAGAATATGAATTTGAAAAAGAAAATTTAGGATTCATGCCATAATTACAGAAAAAAGGTGAAAACTGGATGAAGAATGCACAGCATTGTAAGAGCGAACTCAGAAAAAGGTAAAAATTCTGACCATTTTTCCTGTTGTTCAGCAATAAAAATCTGAGATACTTTTCTTAAGATTGGTTCATTCTTTCGGTCTGACCATTAGTTTCAGGATGAAAACTGGAGGAAAAAGAGAGAAATACCTACCGTATATACTAGAGTATAAGTCGAATTTTCAGGCTTTAAAATTAGCTTGAAAACCTAACCTTGACTTGCCAGGCACGGTACAGAGGTAAGGCAAGAGCAGAGTCAGGAACGAGCAGAGGTCAGGACAGGCAGATACGATTCATAGTCAAAAAGCAGGCAAGGGTCGATAACAGAAAAAGCACAAGAATAATCACACCAAGAGCAAGATAGTAAACTAACTGCTATAGTCGGGCAAGGGCACAATAGGCTGAGGGGTTTAAATAATGTAGAGGAACCAATGGGGAGTGGGGGACAATGAGTTGATGCAGGGATATGTGGTTTTGAACTAACTAGCGGAGGAAGTAAGAGACAGTGCCTGTGCACGTCCACACAACACTGGATGAAGTGACGTGCTCGCGCAGGAAGAGAGCGGCCGAGTGACGTCATCGCGCGTGACAGCCGGGAATGAACGAAGACGCTGCGGAAACTCGGCACAGGTAAGACTTTTGTTACAAATAGTATAAGGATTCAAGTGCACTTTGGTTAAACGAGGATATGGTACAGAAAGAACTAAATAAGGTTAATATTAATAAATCTCCTGGACCGGATAAAATACATCCTCAGGTACGTAGGAGCTAAGTTCAGTTTTACTAGGCCACTGTTTCTTATTTTTGCAGATTCCCTCATGTCTGGAGGTGTGCCTCGGATTGGAAAAAAGCTGATATTCCAATATTCAAAAAGGGTAGTCGTTCACAGCGGGTAATTACAGGCCTGTAAGTTTAACTTCAGTGGTGGGGAAGATCCTGGAAAGTTTAATAAGGGAACATGTTCTAGAGTATGTTTCAAGGACTGACATTATAAGTAGTAACAGCATGGATTTAGGAGGAATAGATCTTGTCAAACTAACTTGCTTGGCTTTTATGAAGAAGTAAGTAGAAATTTAGAGACTCTGGTATAGCAGTAGATGTAGTTTACTTGGATTTTGCAAAGGCTTTTGATACAGTCCCCCATAGGCGACTAATGTATAAGCTAAGGTCTGTTGGTCTGGGGAGTCACATTTGTACATGGATAGAAAATTGGTTAATAAATAGGATGCAGAGAGTAGTTGTTAATGGGGCTTCATCATTATGAACTAAAGTGCTAAGTGGGGTGCCACAGGGTTCTGTGTTGGAGCCGCTTCTATTCTATTTATTAGGATTTGGAAGTGGGTATCGTCAGCAAGGTTTCTGTGTTTGCTGACGACACAAAACTTTTGTTGACCATTAAAAACCTTAGAGGATGTGCAATCGTTGCAGGGGATCTAGATAGATTGTCACATTGGGCTGCTAAGTGGCAGATGAGATAATGTTGATAAATGTAAGGTGATGCATTTTGGACTTAAAAATCCTTGTGCTGCCTATAATAAATAGCTCTGTGTTAAGTGAATCCCTGTGGAAAGGGATCTTGGAGTTTTGGTGGATAACAAATTTAAAGAAAGCAAGCAGTGCCAGGTGGCACCAGCCAGAGCCTGTCTTGTATCAAGAGAGGTATGGATTCAAGGGAGGAAAATTTAATTCTCCCTCTTTACAAAGCATTGGTAAGGCCTCATTTGGAATATGCTGTGCAATTTTGGAATCCTGTGTACAAAAAGGACATCTTTGAAATGGAAAGGTTCAGAGAAGGGCAACTAAATTAATAAGGGGATTGGGGGAGCTTGAATATGAAGAGATACTGGAAAAGTTTAATTATGTACGCTGGGGAAATGCGTGGGGAAATGATTACTGTGTATAAATACATTAACGGGCCATATATAAACAATCTGGGGCATTGTTCACCAATAGAGCATGTTAGAGGAATGTTGACTTGAAGAATGTTGCAAGTATATGGTATTGATACATAAAGTAGAGTTGATCAGGTAAATTTTCCGATTGCCACTTGGAGTCAGGAAGGAATTTTTTTACCCTATATAAATCTGGTGGGTTTTTTTTGCCTTCCTCTGGATCAACAGTTAGGCAGGAAATGAGGATATTGCTAGATGGGTTGGACTGGATGGACATGTGTCTTTTGTTTGACCTCACAAACTATACTATACTATACAATATTATATGAAGTATTGTAATTTGTATTGCGACTTAAAGGGTATGTCCACCCTTCTTTTTGATTTTTTATATAGTGTAGGGCTTAGTCCCCAGCCCCAGCCGCTATATTTTAATGTAAGAAACTACCCCAAACATTACTTACCTTCCCTCTTTCCTCTGCCGCACTGCCCGGCCCTCTGCTTGCGCAAAGCCGCGTCTGTGGGCAAGTTTCTTACATTAAAAAATATAGCTGTTGGGGCTGGGGGACTAAGCCCTACACTATATAATATGGATTTTACACTAGGGGGTGGAAGTCCAAAATGGGAGGAAGGGGGAGAATGGCTGCAGTGCGCATGACAAACTTCTCCCGGAGGGGAGGCAGGGTTCTATATGGACTCTGCTATCCTCCTGGTGGGCAGTTTTGGGACTTTGGGGGGGGGGGGGCTACAGGAGAACCATTTGGAGCTGGGATGTGAGGTAAGGATTTAATTTACTACAGAGTGGGGCCAGTGGTGGGGGAATTATAGTTTTGGGGGTGGACTTGCCCTTTAAAAAGCCTTTTCTCTGGATAAATTTTAACTTGTCCAAATTATTTTAAGCCGAAAACTACTACAAGGTTTGGGTTATTCTGCCGAGTCTTAAATATATAAACTTTTTTTTTACTTTAGTAACTTTTTACCTTTTAGGAGACAGATTTATTAATCTTTTTCTTTATATCAGTACCTGCATTTGCTTTTCTTGGGTGGGGCAGACAGTAGTCCCATACAGTAAGCCCAATTCCTTGCCACTGAAGATCTTTGGAAATACAACTCCCAGCAACTAAAGCATGCTGGGCGTTGTATTTCCAACATATGGAGTGCCAAGGAATGGGGGTTACTGTTTGGGATTACTGTCCATTTAAAATGCACTAATGGCTCACAACAACACAGAATTAGGAGGATGGTATCATTAAAAAGATTGCCTACTGATTACTCAATACTGTATTGTTTTGAGCTTCAGTTGCCCTTTAAATGGACAGCAGAATTCCATACAATAGTCCCTACAGTAATAGCCATACTGGATTGGCTATTACTGTATGGGCAGCGGCATACCTGAAGGGACCCCCCCCCCGCGAGTTTGGGCCCCTGACTCCCTCCGCAGACTTGACTGATCAGTGCAGGACTAGCCGGTTTTAAATAGGAGATCACGCGTATGATGAAATATGTGTGGTCAGATGTTTAAAACCGGACCCAAACTTCCGGAAACTAAACCGGAAGTTCAGATCCGGTCTTTTAAACAATGATCACGCATATATTTCATTCATACGAGCAATGGGGCTTGTGGCGGGCCCTTCTACCGTCCGGCGGGCGGTAGTTACGCACTGTGTATGGGAATGTTGCTGTCCATTTTAAAGTAATGTGCTTCTCTATCTTTGCTGTCATAGTGTATTAATAGCCCTAGGGTAGGGGCCACTAAATGATTGCACCAACCACCTTCTGGAAAGTTACCACACCTGGTGGGCTAGGGTGATATTACAGTCTATACACAGTAATGTAGGGTCCAAGCAGGAACAAATCAGAGGTGCACTCTAGGAGCCCGTGCTATAACAGGTAGTAACATATCAGGTAGAGGCACACTCATTTATATAACTAAAACGTGCTTAAATACTACATGTAGTTTTGGTCACTCCTGAGGAAGGGGGCTTAGTCTCCCCAAAACATTGTATAGTTCAGCATTGTATTAACACATTTAAGTTATATATATGGGTGTGGCTCTTTTCGTCTATCTGATAGTGATATATACACTTGTATTTACCTCTGTGTACCAGTTTAAAGGGTAGGTCCATCAAAAAATTAGCTTTCTTACTAACTGTTTACTGAAGAACAGGAGGTAAATTCACTATTCTATTCTCCCGTTCTTCAGTGAATCTTGCAGGAGAACTTATCGGGATTGTTCCATCGCTGACAAGAGCTGCGGCCGAAATCCCCGACGCATTTCCAGTCCTTTGCACTGCGCGCACATGCGCACCACTGTGCTAAGGAGTGGTGGAGGCATCTGGGATTTCGGCTGCGTCTCTGTCAGCGCTGGAACGATCCCGATAAGTTCTCCTGCTCTCCTGCAAGATCACTGAAGAACGGGAGGTAAGAAATAGTGCATTTACCTCCTGTTCTTCAGTAAAACAGTTAAAAGAAAGTTAATTTTTGATGGACATACCCTTTAGGATGAATTATTCTCATTTTTTTGCAGGGGATATTTGTTAAGGCTGTAAAGGCTTACAATGCGGAGATTTCAGACCAGTATTGAAGAAATGGAGCAGGCTCTGCCACTTACTACAAAGCTTCAATAGTTGTCTGACAGCCTGTGAGGGTACCTTTGAGATGAGAGAGTTCAAAGACTTCTACCCGGCTGTTGCAGGTAAAGTAAAACCATACAAGACCCCTCTTTTAATAAGTCTGATAGGGAGAGATTATAACATGCAGGACACACTATTGACCCCTGACAATCTCTCTCTGTCATCATATAGCTTAGGAAACAGAAGGTAGAGTAAAGCAGAACTCCAGTGAATGCCATAAAAGGACAATAAATTATAATATTGGTAGGGAGGTAATTATCCTAGTAGTTGAGTTATTTGGTCTTAAAATAGTAAAAGGTAAAGCGTGAGATATTTTTCATTTTTTGTGTAGTGCTGTACCAATCACCTGTTGTAGGTATTTGAGTAGGAAGGACTATATTTTCTGGAAGACCGGGTCTTGTAAGTACCGTATGTTCTTGGGCATTTGGGGAAGGTAAGTAAAACGGATGCTTAATCTATATGTGAATTTTTTTTTTATGTGGGACATGCCCTTTATGAAATAATAATAACCAAACAATATAATTTGGTCTACAGACTTCAGGGTATCAATAGGTGGTAGTTATTTAAATGTTCATTCTTAACTACTTTTTTTATTGTCTTGTCCTAAACATTTTATTTCTTTTGCTGGTATGTAATTAAAGTACAAACTTAAAGCTGGCCACACTTATAAAGTATGAGATTATTTTTTTTATTCTACATTTGATTAATCCTGCTATGCTCCCCATACTCAAATCTCCATTTGAATGTGAGAATGATCGGTCCAGGCATTACAGGACCGCTGGGGGGTCAATTTACTTATGTATATTTGGAAATGCAACTTTCAAGCACTGCTTCAGGCATGACACCATCGTGTATGGCCATCATAGGACATTGTATTTATCAAAGTAATGTGTCGATCTGCTGTGCACACTCATTATAATCTTCTATTTCACAGATCACCTTGCAGACGTCCTGAAGTGTAAAGTGGAGTGTGAGTCCAATCTCATCCTAATGTTGGTGGCTTCTTTGTTCAGAGTTTGTGGCCACCATGTACCACTACCTGCAGTTTGCCTATATTAGTGTAAGTATTCTCCTTACTGTAGAATGCACAGTTCTGAGCATACCAAGTAGCACTATAGCAATAAGCTGTTAATGTGCATTTTCTGTTTAACCGTATGTGACATTGACTGCAGTCTGTCCTGTCCATTTCACCTCTTTGCATAATTTTGCCAAAAAGTTTCCCCAGAAATCCCCAAACCTTAAATGAATATTATTGGCACTAAAGGAGGCCATACGCATGTGATTATGATCTTGTCGAGACTCCATTGGTATCTGGTGGCAACATGCAGTGTAACTGTATGCAGTATGGGGATCGGTCAGCCATGCGCACATACACTGGTTAATGGTATCATCTCCCTCCACTAAGTAAAGGTGGCCAATACCGATCGCCTATCTTTATCTGCCCCCAAACCATGCCAATGTTTGGCAAATCCATACGTGGTAAGTGGACTAGTTGCCGTACGCCCATACAATTAACCAAATTTATCGGGTCCTACACGTAAAGTAAGGGAGATGATACTGGCCAGTGGAAATTTCCATTGGTAACGGCTCCTTCCACCCTCTGCTGACACTCAGTGAATCCCAAATCTATTAGACAGGTGTGATGCCAACCTTCTACAAAGTGTGAGGAGTAGATGCATTTCCAATGCTCGTCATCATTACTAGTTATGGATCCTGGCTTGATTCGGAACTGACAGTTCGAAAGATTCCGATTCAGTCGGATTTTCGGAACTTCACTAGATTCCGCTGAACTGCTATCTGAACGAAATCGCCAGTTTTGTTCATCCCTAATCATTACTGTTTTAGTCAAAACTTTTGTGACAATAACCCTTAATATAATATGTATATCTATATGTACATCTTAATGGAGGAGGTGGTTGGTGTTTATTATAATTGTTTCATCCACCTTCCTATGCAACAAAACTGTACTTTTGACTGTCCAATCTTTCTGAAATTATTTGAATCATCACTGTCTGTATCATGGCATGCTGCATTTTAAATCTGTCAAAATCAGATGTTGATGGAACCAAAATAGACTTGTTAAATCCCAGCCAGTATGTGACAACTTGATTAAAATTGGAATTATTAGCAGCTTTCAAATTGCTTGAAATCCAGATTATTCTGTGCATTTTACATTTTCTTTTATATATTAAGTACCCTATATCACATAATAATTTACAATAATACCAAAGAAAGAACTTTAGTTGGAAAGGGTTTTTCACTGACAGAACAGTAAACTATGGATGTGGTGATGGCAGTCCATTGGATAGATTGAAAAAAAAAGTTGGATGAATTTCTAGAAATAAAGAATGTTGCCTGTTACTGGTATTGATAGTGATTGAGTTGGTGTGGACCCAGGGTTATTTCCGATTGCCACTTGGAGTTCTGGAAACTCCTTCATTTTTCCCCTTCATACTGTTATATATATACATTTTTTTGCCTACCCAGACAGGAAATCTGGGTATTGCTGTGTAGGTCTGACTAGATAGATGTGATCTTTATTCAACCCCAAATACTATATATATTAAAATGCTTGTGCTTTTTTTTTCAACTTGGCAGTGAATGATGTTAAGAATGCGTGCAGTGCGTCTCCGTTACATGTTATTTGACCCTAATGATACAGTAATGCAGCAGAACCTCGCTTATTACAAATTCTACAAGGAAAAATGGGATCTGGATGATACAGATTTTAATCCCAGAGAGGTAAATTGGTTATAACAGTATCAAGGTAGGGGTCTGGCTACAAATAATATCCTTTTTATAATCTAGGGGATTATTAACCAAAACAACAATACTTGTCTGAGTAATTGTTTCATTCTATAAATATACACAATAAAATGTAAAAAGGAAAGTACCGTAACACTCTATATTTAAACTAACTTAGTATAAAAAATCTGTGAGATAAAAACAAGGTCATACACCTCTCACAAAAAAAATTGTACATAGAGCGATCCATCAAGTCTTAAAGGAGAACTGTGGTCTACGTACAAGTGCCTGTGGTTGCACACGTTTCAGGACTATCCACTCCTTATCAAGTCTTAACAAATGATGTTAAAGGGCAACTATAGTGAAAAAAAAAACTTTGTCTGTATACAATGTATAGATCACTTAGTATAAGCTGCCTTACTTTCATGTTTTCTGTGTGGCTGCGTTTCTTAACACTGGCAGAATTTTGTACCAAGCTGTGAAGTCCCCCTCCCTCTTGTCTACTCCCCCTCAGAGCAGGACGGTCTGTATACAGAGTCCGAGCATTGTCAGTTGAAAGGACTTTAAATGAAGTGCTGACATCCTGTGACCCCTCCCTTCCAGAGCTAGACTGCAAGCAATCAAAGTGTGGAATAAAGTAGCAATATGCTGAAGGGAGGGGCAGAGGGGGAGAGAGGAGGACAAGTGGTGCTGAGATTCTTCAAGTAAGTTACTGAACTCTGCCTGTTCTCTAACTTTGCTAATTGTTATTACTTTTTACCTAAAGTTCATATCTCTCCCCTGCTTAGCTGAGATCATAATCACTGAAGAGAGAGTCAGTGTAACAGCAGCTTGTAGTGAGAGACCTTCACAAACACAGTGACACTGCTTGTTGTCTGTTACATTTCAGTTGCTTTAGTCTATATATTCATAGATTGCACTGTGTGTCTGTTTGGTATATACGTCTTTATTACTGTATTATATATACTGTATTAGTGTTCATTTGAGTCACTGGTTTGTAGTATATAAATTTTTTTTTTGGGGGGGAGGGCTGTTTTATTAGTGTGTTATGCTCATATTGCTGGGTTAATGTTTATGATTGTGTTTAGCACTACAGCATTGACTATATGTTGCACATGGTACATATAGTGTGGGTGAGAGAGTGTGTGACAGTACTGCAGGGGAGCTTTGGATTGTGTGTGGGTGTGTGCCTTTGAGTGACAGATGAGGTGGTAGCAGCTCCTACAAAATCACAGCATATTCAAAGGCTTATATCTCGGGGACTATGTAGAATTTAAAAGAAACAAAGGTACCCTGGTGGATGGGATGACTTATGGATACATTAGAAGAAATTAAAAAAAACCAATTTCTCACTATAATTGCCCTTTAAGGCTGATAAAGGGAGTGGATAACTGTGTAACACAATGTAACTGTGTTCTATTTAAATACATTTTATAAAGTGCTGAACAATCTGGACTTTTTTCATTTGGAGTTTAAGGACTGCAGGTAGGCCTTGCCTATGCGTGCACCTTATACACACCATGGTATATTGTGGACTGCTGTGATTTACCTTTTTTCTGTTATAAGCTAGGTGCTCTTAAGGATTGTATCAAAACGATTTTTTAAAATTATTTGTGTAGAGGTGCATAGTGCGCAATGTTTGGTCCTGGACTAAGGACCTTTATTAAGTTTCATGCATACAAGTATATAAATGTAAAAGGATGAGGACTGAGAATGTGGGACCATTAAATAATGGGGCTGAGATGGTTGTAAGGATACCGAAAAGGCTAATCTGCGAAACCGTTTTTTGCATCGATTTTCACTGTTGAGAATCCTAGTCTACAGCAGGGATTGTAATAATAGCAGGGAGAAAATGATAATATTAACATTGGCTGAAGGAGGATATGGTACAGAAGAATTAGACAAAGTTAGACAAAGGCAATAAAGCCCAGGACCGGATGGAATACACCCTCGGATTTTAAAAGAGCTTAGTTCAGTTCTATCTAGACCACTGTTTCTAATCTTTCAGATTCACTTTGGTATGGGGATGTGCCGCTGGATTGGAAAAACCAATGTAAACCAATATTCAAAAAAGGTAGTCGTTCACGGCTGGTAACTATAGACCTGTAAGCCTAACATCAGTGGTAGGGAAGGTGATGGAAACTTTGTACAGGATCATATCCTTGACTTGTCTCCAGAGTCTCATCTTAGTAGTAGTATTAGCATGGATTTATGAGAAATAGATCATGCCAGACAATTTACTGGTGAGTAAGTGAGTAAGAATTTGGATTCAGGCAGAGCAGTGGATGTGGTATACTTTGATTTTGTGAATGCTTTTGATCTGTGCCACATAGGCGACTAATATATAAACTGAGGACTGTTGGCCTGAAGAAAACATTTGTGCATGGAAAGAGATATGGTTTTTGGATCACAAGCAGAGATGTGGTGGTAAATGAAGCTACATCTATGGGGGCTTAAGTTCTAAGCCTCAGGGTTCTTACTGGGGCCACTTCTGTTTAGTCTGTTTATAAATGACTTAGAAGGGGCATTGAGAGCAAGATCTCTGTGTTTGCTGATGACAATAAATTATGCAGAGCTTTGGAAACTTCAAATGATGTGCAAGTGTTGCAAGCAGCCTAGATAGATTATTTGATTTAAGGGTGGACATACCCTTTAATTGGAATTTACAGAGAACCTTAAGTGCTTCACATAAGGGGGTTTAAATCTGTCCAAAGTAGTTTGTAATGAGGGAAGCACTCACGTTGTCTTCAAGTTTTTATTGTAAAAGATATGTGCTACTACTTTGGACATTAGGGCTGGAAGTGGTTGACAGCACAGAGGGCACAGCACCCCTATTAATTAAGTGGTGTGCGAGGAGACCTTCAAACCCAGGATTTAATATTGTGCCTAGGGCTCGGGGTTAATTCAGAACATGTTTTATCCCCCTGCGGTCGAGGATGTTTTGCACAGAGAAATATAGATTTATAGCTACTCACACTTAAAGGCTATGTCCACCCTAAAAAAAATTTTTTCATATAAGGTCCCCCCTGGGCTCCCAGCCCCAACCGCTATAAATGTTTTTTTAGAAAGCCCCCAAACTCTACTTACCTCCCCTCGATCCTCCGCCGCGCTCCCGGCCCTTGCTTGCAAGGAAAAGCAAGCAGAGGGGCGGGACCGGCAGCCGCGTCTGTGATTGGCTGAGCGGCAGCCAATCACAGACGCGGCTGCCGGCAGCTCACTTCGCCGGAGGAAAGAGGAGAGGTAAGTAAGAGTTTGGGGAGCTTTCTAAAAAAAAAAAAAATGCGGTTGGGGCTGGGAGACATGGGGAAATCATTACTGAAGGGGTTTTATGCTAGGGGGAGGGATAGTAGAACGGGAGGGAGAGGGGGGAGAGGGAGGGGGAGGGAGGGGGAGAAGGGCTGCAGTACGCATGGCAAAAATCTACCTGAGGCCAGCTGCAGGCAGTGTCCTATAGGACTCTGCTAGCCTCCTGGTAGTCATTTTTTGGGGGGGGACTACAGGAGAACCCTATGGAGCTGGGATGTGAGGTAAGGATTAAACTACACTACATGGTGGGGCCAGTAGTTGGGGGGATTATAGTTTTGGGGGTGGACATGCCCTTTAAATCCGGATTTAATTGTTAGGCTTAAATCCCACTCCAACCTGTCCTCAGTGGTAGAAAGTACACAAATGTAAGATAAAGGAGCACATTGCTCTGAAAGATGTTGCACTCAATTAAAAATTTTCCGCAGTTTAAATTCGGCCTTTGGCTCTCCCACAACTCTTCTTACATTTATGTTTTGCAGAACTCTTGCAGCCACTGCAGTTCCCATCTTTAAGGCACTCTTTGTAAATGGGTTAGCATGACTTTAAGACAGGAGTAACAATGCCATTGGAATAACAAATTATCCCATTTATTTGACCCTATACTAAAGGAAGGGAATAAAGCTGTAAAAGAAAGGGGGAGGGGCTTTTCGCTAGTTACAAAATGTATATAAAGACAAGTGATGCATCATTTTATTATGACAGTTTCTGACATAGGAATATATATAGAAGGAAAATAAATTAGAGCAAGCATTAGCCCGCTTTCTGTCCTGTGCAGTGAACAATAATTTAACTTACTGCCATTGTACTTTTTTAGCCAGATTAAGGGATTCCATGTCCATTGTCGATAAGATTGTCTCATTCTCTAACAGGACTTTCATTGTGTTTTGTCCTTTGTTTTCTAGATCAATGAGCTGGAAAAGGCAGTGTCTGCTGCCCACACATTCCTTCAGAAGAATCCAACCCATGAAATGACCTTGAGGTATATGACTTATTACAAAACTCTGCTAGAAGTGGATGAATATCTCATAGACTTGGAGGCTGAACCCTATGAGGTAAGGCAAAAAGAAAAACACGCTGCCATCTTAAAAGTATTCCATATTTGAAAGGGCAAATCTGAAAAAAATACTTTGTCTCATCTTAATCTATAAATAAATATATGTAAGTAGCATTTACTTTTTAGGTGAATGTTGCTGCATGCCTTCAATCCATTACTTGTTTTGCTCAAGCAAGTATACCGCCCATACATTCATTCTGACATGACTTTCAGTGAGAGACAGCATGTAATTACTAAAAACCAAGCACTGGGAGAGGGTATTTCCCACCATGCAATTCACACATACCAACTACATAGTAACATAGTAATTCAGGTTGAATAAAGATATACGTCCATCAAGTCCAAACTTTTCAACCTCCTTTTTTAACCCTACCTAACAGTTAATCCACAGGAAGACAAAAAAATAAAAAAACAGCTAAAAAAGGATGGGGGGGATCCTTCCTGACTTCAAATGGCAATCGTAAAGTATCCCTGGATCAACCAGAACTGCGGTATATGTATTAATACCAGTAATTCACAATTTTTTATTAGTTTTAGAAACGTATCTAGCCCACTTTTAAAACTATTCAATGAACTTGCAGTTACCACTTCTACTGCAAGAAATTCCAGTTTCACCGTTCTCACTGTAAAGAAACCTTTCCTAACCTGAAGATGAAACTTCTTTTCTTCAAATCTTAAAGGGTGTTCACATGTCCTATGGTATTAGTGAACAATGCACCACAGAGTTTATTGTATGGCCCATTAATATATTTGGACCTAACAAAAGGAAGTTTCCTGTGAGTGGAACGTATACAACGTCCCTTGCTTTTAAGGACCTTGATCTCAAGGACATAGAAAAAGGACATTTAATCATTTGATGGTTGTATGGTGTGTGTGAAAGTTTGAAAATAATGATTGTTTGTGCTGTGTTAAGGACTGTGTGAAGGACTGTGTGTGCAGTAAGCAGATTAATCTTTATTTCTTCCAGTTAAAGGGATGCGCTGAGCTTCTATATTCTAGTATTGAACCTGTTGTAATCACAAACAGGTTCTGAAAGGGTTAATAAGTATTTTGTTTTTTCCCTCTCTTCCTGGCTCTTGCACTAATTGGTGTGGGGGCTGGGGCCTATTAGTTAAATAGGATTCACATTGGTTGGACCTGTGGTTTGGACCTAACAAAAGGAAGTTTTTTGTGAGTGAAACGAACTACAGTGGACTGTGTATAAAGTCCCTTGTTGTAAAGGACCTTGATCTCAAGGACATAGAAAAAGAAGGACATTGAAACAAGAAGGGCAATTAAACAAGGTTTGTGCATCACTGTGCTGGTGTTGTGTATTAGAAGTGCCAGTTTTGTCGGTACCATGCAATGTGCATCCTGCCACATGTATAGGAACCTGGAGCAGACGTTCCAGAGAACCTATGTCTGTGTCAGGTGTGAGTGGGTTGCCCGTTTGGAAGCTGAGGTGGAGAGTCTAAGGGGGCAGCTTGCAGCATTGCAGGGATTGGCAAATCTGGGGGGTCAGCAGGCACTGGCTGGGGCCAGTATAGAGGTGGGTGGAAGTCGGACAGGGAAGGTTGAGGGGGGAGTTAGTTTTGTTAGGGTTACTAGGGGAAGTGGGGGACGAAAGGATAGGGTGGCTTCTTCCCAGATTGCCCATCCCAACAGATTTGCCGCCTTAGGTAATGAAGTGGAGGAGGACAACTCGAAATTAGCGTGTATGGAGGGGGCTAGTCTCTTGAGCACCCAGGGGACTTTCATCTCTGAAACAAGGGAGGAGGAACTAAGGATCCGGAATGCTAGGCAGGTGGTAGTGGTAGGGGACTCCATTATAAGAAAGGTAGATAGGGTAATCTGCTGCCAAGACCCTACATGCCGAACTGTGTGTTGCCCGCCTGGTGCTAGGGTTCGGCATCTGGTGGATCGCATAGACAGATTATTGGGTGGGGCCGGGAGTGGTTTTGGTTCACATTGGTGCCAATGACAAAGTTAGAGGAGGAGGTGAGGTCCTTAAACATGGTTTCCGAGAGCTAGGGGCCAAGTTAAAAGCAAGGACCTCCAGGGTAGTGTTTTCAGAAATACTACCGCAGCCACGGGCTAAGCCAGGGAGGCAGCGGGAGCTTAGGAGCATTAATGCGTGGCTAAGAGGGTGGTGTAAGAAAGAAGGGTTTGGGTTTATAAAGAACTGGGCAGACTTTGCTGTCGGCTACAGGCTCTTTAGTAGGGATGGGTTGCACCTCACTAATGGCGGTGCAGCTGTTTTGGGGGAAAAGATGGCTTGAGGGTTGGAGGAGATTTTAAACTAGGTTTGGGGGGGAGGGTATTAGCAATCACACTGGGATAGATAGCCCAGGAGGAAAGCAGGGTGTAGATGGGCCAGTGGTGGGTGGAAAGGGGTGTGTGGCTAGCATTGGGGATAGGGAGGCGTGTGTATTAAAGTGTATGAATAAATTACAGGATCATAATCTAAAATGTATGTTTGCAAATGCGAGAAGCCTGGCTGACAAAATGGGTGAATTGGAAATTATGGCGTTGAATAAAAAGTATTATGTAATAGGTATAGCAGAAACGTGGTTGAACAGTTCTAACGACTGGGTTATACATTTACAAGGATATGCCTTGTTTAGGCAGGACAGAGGAAAAAGGAAAGGGGGAGGAGTATGTGTTTATGTTAAAAAAAGAATTGAAGCCAAATTTAAAAGAAGCGATAACTGGCGAAATGGATGTTAAAGTGGAGGCAATATGGGTGGAATTAGGCAACAGGAAAGGGGGTAATGTCATTGGTGTCTGCTATAAGCCGCCAAATGCTAGCAGAGAGGAAGTGAGTCACCTTCATATGCAGTTGGCAAGGGCTGCAAGTTTGAGGAGTGTGCTCATTATGGGGGACTTTAATTACACTGACATTGATTGGTGGAGTGGAACTGCCATCACAGATAATTGTTCTGCGTGGATATCTCTTTTGTTAAAAATGAAGATTCCATTCTTCAAAAAATTCTTAAGAATCCTACAAGAAACACAATATGGTCAGGTATATCTAGGAGGTGACTTTAACACCATACTCCAGAACAGTATGGATAGATCCAGAGATTTGCTTAACTCCACTCACCCGCCTAACATTACATCAGATACGAAAACACTCAAAAAACAACTAGACCAAACACAACTTGCAGACATATGGAGAGAACAAAATCTAACAGCAAAAGACTACACATTTTTTTCACACCCACATAACTCATACTCCAGAGCAGACTTCTTATTCACCAAAACAGATCTCTTACATAAAACCAAACAAGCCAAAATACACGACATCACCTGGTCTGACCACGCAATAGTGGAAACAACCATAATAGACTGGGGAATAGAGGAAAAAGGAACATGGAAACTGAACGAGACACACTTACTGGACGACACTCTGTCAAAATATTAAACAAACACTAACTAATTATTTCAACGAAAACAAAACTCCTGACACAAGTCTAAGTCCCACCTCCCTCCCAAAACTATCAAACCAAGCACAACAATAACTGAGACAATCTATATCACCACAAGAAATAACCCTCACGCTCAAACACATGAAACTTAAATCCTCCCCTGGCCCAGACGGACTCCCATATAGATACTACAAGACATTCACACCACAATTACTAAATCACCGAACTGAACTCTACAACAACTTTTTTAATCAATCTCAACCCACCATTCATATGAATACCGCAGCAATCACTCTAATTCCAAAGGAAGGAAAAGACTTAACAATACATACCAACTACAGACCAATATCCCTAATTAATACAGAATAATTGAATACAAAATATTCACAAAACTATTAGCTAACTGCATCCAAACCCATCTCCTAACTTTAATCAACGCAGACCAATCTGGTTTCATACTACAAAGACAAACAACAGATAACATCCGCAGAGCCATAGATATTATATCACATGTAAATATAAAAAATAAAACATTCTTACTACTATCACTAAATGCTCAAAAAGCTTTCGATATGGTTGATTGGTCATATATGTTTACAATACTTAAATAATATGCATTCCCACAACCCTTCCTTGCAGCACTAGAAAAACATTACATTTCCCCACAAGCTTATATTACACTAATGGGCCAATCCTCAAAAATCTTCCCAATAAAAGGGGGCGCACGACAAAGATATTCCCTATCCCCCTTATTATTCGCATTAACAATCGAACCCCTAGCAGAACACATACGCATCTCCCCAAACATACTGGGAGTAGAAATCAACCACCAAATACATAAGATATCCCTCTTTGCAGACGATATCCTACTGTTTCTCTCTTCACCAACAGCATCACTACCCAACTTACTTACTACTCTGGAAAACTTCAAGCAAATCTCTGGATTTCTCTCAATAAATACAGACAAATCCCAAGCACTACCTATCGTCATAGATGACACAACAATCACACATCTCAAACCTAACTTTAAACTACAATGGAAAAACAATATATAGAATTATATATACCGTATATACTCGAGTATAAACCGACCCGAGTATAAACCGATTTTGCCAACAAGGTTTGTATTGATTGGTGTATAAATCTGATTAATGTTTTAAGGCTGGCCATATATAGGTAGTTTACCCTTCAACCATTATGTTGTGTGTTTGCCTTCAATGAAAAAGAAATGGTGCCAGGCCAGGAATGTTTGCAGGTACTTCCAAAGGCAAAATGCTACCCAGGGTCCTAAATTTAGCATGGGTCATAGATTGGGGGAAATGACTACTAAATGTCATTGGCCAACCTATGGACAATTTAACAAAGGTGCTGGCTCAAGCACTTCACCGAATGAACCATCCTATATATAAAGCCTACACGCCGGCCTCTGGCTATGGTCCATGTGTGTGTGTTACTGCCGTTTCCTATGGACTCACCACTAGAGGGAGAGTCTCTCAGTTCCCATTGACTCACCACTAAGAGGAACAACGGTGCAGAACAGCACTTAAACGACCGCAGGTAAGGTTTCTTTGGGCACAGAGGGGGTCTGGATTTGGACAGAGGGGACCCCCTGGATTTTGGACAGATGGGGGGCGCTGGATTTGGGACAAGGGGGGCCCCTAGATCAGTGATAGAGGGCCCCTGGATTAAGACAGAGGGGCCCCTGGATTTTGGGTACAGAGGGGGCCCCTGGATTTGGGACAGAGGTGTGCCCCTGGATTTGGGACACAGGGGCCCCTGGATTCTAGGACATTGGGGGGCCTGATTTGGGATTGAGGGGGTCCCCTGGATTTGAGACAGAGGGGGGCGCCTGGATTCGGAACAGAGGGGGACTCTGGCCTGGGACACTAAGAAGGGTACTCCTGGCCTTGGGACATGGAGGGGCGATAACCTTGGACACTAAGGGGGAATCTGGGCTTCTAGGCCCGTATTGTAACAGGCCTTAATGTCTAGTCCTATTTATAAAAAATCTCAGAGCATATTATTGGATTCATATGTGTGTGTGTGTCACACTGCATGTTTCCTAGGACTCACCACTAGAGTGGAGAATGGTAAGATGGTCTCTCGCAGTTCCCTATTGACTCCACCACTAAGGGAGAACCATCAGAAACACGCAGGAGGCAAAACACGCAATTACACAGACCGCAGTTAGGTTGCTTAGGCAGAGGGAGCTCTGGATTTGGATGGGGAGGCTGGATGTAGAACAGAGGATTGGGACCCTGGATCGTGGGTACAGAGTGGGGCTGGCTTACTGAGACGGGGAGCTGGATTTGGGACGAGGGGAGGGGGGGGGCCTGGATCTGCCGGACCTAAGAGGACAGAGGTGCTGGAATTGGGGGGGCTGGAGTTGTGAGCGGGGAGGGGCCCTGGCCTTGCAACACTAAAAAGGGACTGCTGGCCTTGGGACCATGGAGGAGGGGGGCTATGTCTTAGGACACTATGGGGGACTCTGGACATGGAGGAGGAGGGGCTAGGCCTTGGTACAATAAGGGTGCCCTCTGGGCTTCTAAGCGTCCTTTTCATAACAGCTTAGTGTCTCAGTTATACAATAAAATACTATGCAATCATAGTATGCCAGCATTCATTATTATGTCGCTCAAGGTATAATTCCTCAGAATGTTTTTTTCAACCTTATGATTCAGCTGGTTGGAAGCTGCTAGGAGTTAATTTATGACTCAAGAACCAAGCACTGCTTCGTACTTTACCTCATCATTATTATGGTTCAGAATCTGAGAAAACTGCAAAAGCCCTGTGTCGTGTTGTTTGATTGGTACGAAGAGCTTCCTGTTGTATAAAAAACACACATCACATTTCAACATGGCTGCCTTTCACATTCAAAGATGGATTCCATGTTACATTTTTATATTTACAATTCCATTGTTTACATTCTGTCCTCTCAATTATAAAATCTAAACCACTTTTACACTTTATATATTGGTTTGCTGTTTGCTGTAATATTTTTCAACATGTAATTCAGTAATGAATAAGACATTCACCCCATTTTTTTTAACCCTACCTAAGTTTTTCCGGTGAAGGCCAAAAAAACCAGCAAAAAAAAAAAAGGGGGGGGGGGGTGATTCCCCTTCCTGACTACCAACGGCAATCGAAAAGTTATCCCTGGATCAACCAATCTATATGTATTAATACCATTAATTCTCATATTTTTTAGTTTTGGACTTATCCAGCCTTTTTTAAAGCTATTTAACTGACTTTGGCCATTCCCAACATCTGCTGGAAGACGTTCCAACAGTTTCACCGTTCTCACTGTAAAGACCTTTCCCCTAACCTGAAAGATGAAACTTTCTTTTCTTCCAACCTTAAAGGATGTCCTCCAGTGTTCTCTGATATACCTATTAGTAAACAATGCCACCAGAGAGTTCATTGTATGACCCATTTATTATTTGTATAAGGTTATCATTCCGCCCACACAAAGGTCGCTTCTCCAATGTAAACAGCCTAACTTGTCCTATATCGGCCTGTATATTCAGCCCCTCTATTCCCCTTATTAATTTAGTTGCCCTTCACTGACGTGCTTCCATTTCCCAAATGTCCCTTTTTGTATATGGGATTCCACCGTGCCAAACTGCAACTCATATCCAAATAGGCCTTACCAGTGCTTGTAAAGAGGGAGACATAATATCTTCTCTCTTGAATATATTCCCCTCTTTATACAGACGTATCACTTGCTACTCTCTAGCCTTGCTACTGGCTTGGTTGTCTATAGGCTAAGTCTGATTTTACAAACCCCCAAATCTTTTTCCATTACGCGAATGCACTTAACACACTTTTTATTTTTCAACATGAATCTTATCTGCCATTCTGCTCCCATTTTGATAATCTATCTAGGCCACTGCTTGCACACTTGCACATCATTTTGAAGTTTCCACCAAGCTCTGCATAATTTATTGTCATCGCAACACCAGAGATCTTGCTCTCAATTCCCCCTTCTAAGTCATTTATAAACAGACTAAAAAAGTGTCCCCAGTTACGAACCTGAGCTTAAACTTAAGCCCCATAGATTAGCTTCATTTACCACCACTCTCTTGCTTGTGATCCAAAACCAATTCTCTTTTCCTGCACAAATGTTTTTCCTTCAGGCCAACAGTCCCTCAGTTTATATATTAGTCGCCTATGTGGCACAGTACAAACGCTTTCATCAAAATCAAAAGTATACACATCCACTGCTCTGCCTGAATCCAAATTCTTACTCACTTCTCACCCAGTAAATTGTCTTGCTGATCTATCTCATAAATGCCAGGCTAACTACTCTAATAGATGAGTCTTGAGACCAGTCAAGATATGATCCTGTAAACAAAGTTTCCATCACTTCCCTACCCATGATGTTAGGCTTGACAGGTCTAATATGTTCCTGACCCATGCCGTGAACGACTACCTTTTTTGAATATGGTTTTACATGGCCTTTTTTTTACAATCCAGCGGCACATCCCAAACCAACGTGAATCTGAAAAGATTAGAAACAGTGGTCTAGATTAGAACTGAACTAACTCTTTTAAATCCGAGGGTGTATTCTCCGGTCCCCTGGGCGTTTATTGTCCTTTGTACTAATTTGTTTTTTTTTTTTGTTTTGTTTTTGTTGTTTTTATTGTTTTGTGTTGGTTGTTGTGGTTTTTCCCCCCTCCCCTCCCTATTTATTCCCCCGCCCCCCCCCCCCCCCCCCCCCCCCCCTCCCCCCCCCCCCCCCCCTCCCCCCCCCCCCCCCCCCTTTTTTTTTTTTTCCCCCCCCCCCCCCCCCCCCCCCCCCCCCCACCCCCCCCCCCCCCCCTATTCCCCCCCCCCCCCCCCCTTGTTTTTCCCCCCCCCCCCCCCCCCACCCCCCCCCCGTTTTCTTATGTTTCCCCCCCCCCCCCCCCCCCCTTATTCCACCCCCCCCTTTTTTTTTTTTTCCTTCCCCCCCCCCCCCCCCCCCCCCCCACCCCCCCCCCCCCCCCCCCCCCCCCCCCCCCCCCCCCCCCCCCCCCCCCCCCCCCCCCCCCCCCTCCCCCCCCCCCCCCCCCACCACCCCCCCCCCCTCCCCCCCCCCCCCCCTTTTTGATTTTTCACCCCCCACCCCGGCCAAACCGTGAAGCCTGGAAGATTTTCCCCCCCCCCCGACGGTCGCTCGAAAACTATAGCCCCCTTTTAAAATCCGACCTATTCCTCGAGTTGGCTTTTATTCCCCCGCTCCCCGCCCCCCTAACTTTTTATCTTTCTGTACCATATCCTCCTTCAGCAATGTTAATATTATCATTTTCTCCCTGAACTATTATGTACAATCCTCCGGCTTGTAAAGGACTAGGATTCTCAACAGTGAAAAATCGATGCCAAAAAACGGTTTCAGCAGATTAGCCTTTTCGGTATTCACTTACAACCATCTCAGCACCCATTATTTAATGGTCCCCACATTCTCAGTCCCTCATCCTTTTACTCATTTATATACTTGTAATGATGAACTTAATAAAGTGGCCTAGTCCAGGACCAAAACATTGCTGCACTATTGCACCTCTAGCACAAAATAATTTTTAAAAAATCGTTTTGATACAATCCGTTAAGAGCACTAGCTTACTAACAGAGAAAAAAAGGTAAATCAACAGCAGTCCACATCTACCATGGTGTGTATAGGTGCACCATAGGCAAGGCCTACCTGCAGTCCTTAAACTCAAATAGAAAAAAGGTCAGATTTTCAGCACTATATAAAATGTATTTAAATAGAACACAGTTACTCTTGTGTTTACACAGTTATCCACTCCCTTTATCACCTTACAAGGGCAATTATAGTGAGAAAATTGGTTTTTTTTTTAATTTCTTCTAATGTATCATAAGTCATTCCCATCCACCAGGGTACCTTTAGGTTTCTTTAAAATTCACATAGTCCCCGAGAATATAAGCCTTTGAATATGCTGGATTTGTAGGAGCTGACTACCACCTTCATCTGTGCACTCAAAGCACAACCCACACACAATCCAAAGCTCCCCTGCAGTACTGTCACACATCTCTCACCCACACTATATGTACCATGTGCAACATATATTCAATGCTGTATGCTAAACACAATCATAAACCATTAACCCAGCAATATGAGCATAACACACTATAAAACAGCCCTCCCCCCCAAAAAAAAATCTTATATACCTAACAACCAGTGACTCAAATGGACACTAATACAGTATATATACATACAGTAATACAAGACTATATACCACAACACACGTGCAATCTACTATGAAATATAAGACTAAATGCAACTGAAATGTAACAGACAACACAGTGTCACTGTGTTTGTGAAGGTCTCTCACTACAAGCTGCTGTTACACTGACTCTCTCTCAGTGATTATGATCTCAGCTAACAGGGGAGAGATATGAACTTTAGGTAAAAGTAAATACAATTAGCAAAGTTAAGAACAGCCAGAGTTCAGTAACTTACTTGTAAAGAATCTCAGCACCACTTGTCCTCCTCTCTCCCCTCGTGCCCCTCCCTCAGCATATTGCTACTTTATCCACACTTGTTATTGCTGCAGTCTACTCTGGAAGGTAGGGTCAACAGGATGTCAGCCACTTCATTTAAAGTCCTTCAACTGACAATGCTCGGACTCTGTATACAGACCGTCCTGCTGAGGGGAGAGTACAGAGAGGGGAGGGGACTTCACAGCTTGGTACAAACTTCTGCCAGTGTTAAAAACGAAGCCACACAGAAAACAGAGAAGTAAGCAGCTTATACTAAGTGATCTAACCATTGTATACAGACAAAAGTTTTTTTTCACTATAGTTGCCCTTTAACATCATTTTGTTTAAGACTTGATAAAGGGAGTGAATAGTCCTGAAACGTGTGCAGACCAAAGGCCACTTGTACGTAGACCACAGTTCTCCTTTAAGACTTATGGATCGCTCTATGACACTTTTTTTTTGTGAGAGTGTATGACCTTGTTTTATCTCACAGATTTTTATACTAAGTTAGTTAAAAATATAGAGTGTTACGGTACTTTCCGTTTTAATTTTATTTGTATATTTATAGAATGAAACATTACTCAGACAGTATTGTTGTTTTGTTAATAATCCCCTAGATTATAAAAAGGGATATATTTGTAGCCAGACCCACTACCCTTGATACTGTTATAACCAATTTACCTCTCTGGGATTAAAATCTGTATCATCCAGATCCCATTTTTCCTTGTAGAATTTGTAATAAGCGAGGTTCTGCTGCATTACTGTAATCATTAGGGTCAAATAACATGTAACTGGAGACGCACTGCACGCATTCTTAACATCATTCACTGCCAAGTTGAAAAAAAAAGCAAAAACAAGCATTTTAATATAGTATAGTATTTGGGGTTGAATAAGATCCACTCTATTAGTCAGACCTACACAGCAATACCCAGATTTCCTGTCTGGTAGGCAAAAAATGTATATATATAACAGTATGAAGGGAAAAATGAAGAGTTTCCAGACTCCAAGTGGCAATCGGAAATAACCCTGGGTCCACACCAACTCATCAATATCAATACCAGTAACAGGCAACATTCTTTATTTCTAGAAATTCATCCAACTTTTTTTTTCAATCTATCCAATGGACCTGCCATCACCACATCCATAGTTTACTGTTCTGTCAGTGAAAAACCCTTTCCAAACTAAAGTGTCTTTCTTTGGTATGTATTGTAAATTATTATGTGATATAGGGTTACTTAATATATAAAGAAAAATGTAAAATGCACAGAATAAATCTGGATTTCAAGCAATTTTGAAAGCTGCTAATAATTTCCAATTTTTATCAAGTTGTCACATACTGGCTGGGATTTAACAGTCTATTTTGGTCCATCACATCTGATTTGACAGATTTAAAATGCAGCATGCCATGATACAGACAAGTGATGATTCATAATAATTCAGAAAGATTGACAGTCAAAAGTACAGTTTTGTTGCTGCATAGAGAAGGTGAAACAATTATAATAACACCACACCACCTCCTCCATTAAGATGTCATATAGATTATACATATTATATTAAGGTTATTGTCAAAAAGTTTTGACTAAAACAACGTAATGATTAGGGATGAACAAACTGGCGATTTACGTCAGATAGCAGTTCAGCGGAATCTAGTGAAGTTCCGAAAATCCGACTGAATCGAATCTTTCGAAACTGTCAGTTCCGAATCAAAGCCAGGATCCATAACTAGTAATGATGACGACATTGGAAATGCATCTACTCCTCACACTTTGTAGAAGGTTTGGCATCACACCTGTAATAGATTTGGGATTCCTGAGTGTCAGCAAGAGGGTGGGAAGGAGCCGTTACCAATGGAAATTTCCACTGGCCAGTATCATCTCCCTTTACTTTACGTGTAGGGACCCGATAAATTTGGTTAATTGTATGGGCGTACGGCAACTAGTCCACTTACCACGTATGGATTTGCCAAACATTGGCATGGTTGGGGGGCAGATACAGATAGCGATCGGTATTGGCCACCTTTACTTTAAGTGGAGGAGATGATACCATTAACCAGTGTATGTGCGCTGGCTGACCGATCCCCATCTGCATACATTTTATCACTGCATGTTGCCACCAGATACCAATGGAGTCTGACAAGAGATCATAATCACATGCGTATGGCCTCCTTTAGTGCCAATTAATATTCATTTAAGGTTTGGGATTTCTGGGGAAACTTTTTGCAAATTATGCAAAGGGTGAAATGGACAGGACAGACGCAGTCAGGTCACATACGGTTAAACAGAAAATGCACATTAACGCTATTGCTATAGTGCTACTTGGTATGCTCAGAACTGTGCATTCTACAGTAAGGAGAATACTTACACTTATAATAGGCAAACTGCAGGTAGTGGTACATGGTGGCCACAAACTCTGAACAAAGAAGCCACCAACATTAGGAATGAGATTGGACTCACACTCCCTTTACACTTCAGGACGTCTGCAAGGTGATCTGTGAAATAGAAGATTATAATGAGTGTGCACAGCAGAATCGACACATTACTTTGAATAAATACAATGTCCTATGATGGCCATCACGATGGGTCATGCCTGAAGCAGTGCTTTGAAAGCTTGCATTTCCAAATATCACTAAGTAAATTGACCCCCCAGCGGTCCTGTAATGCCTGGACCGATCATTTCACATTAAAATGGAGATTTGAGTTGGGGAGCATACAGGATTAATCAATGTTAGAATAAAAAAAATAAATCTCATACTTTATAAGTGTGGCCAGCTTTAAGTTTGTACTATTAACATCCCCAGCAAAATGAAATAAAATGTTTAGGACAAAGACAATAAAAAAAGTAGTAAGAAATGAACATTTAAATAACTACCCAGCCTATTGATACCCCTGAAGTCTGTAGACCAATATATTGTTTGGTTTTTGATTATTATTTCATTAAAGGGCATGTCCACACATAAAAAAAATTCACATATAGATTAGCATCCGTTTACTTCCCTTCCCCAAATGCCCAAGAACATACGGTACTTACAAGACCGTCTTCCAGAAAATATAGTCCTTCCTACTCAAATACCTCCAACAGGTGATTGGTACAGCACTACAACAAAATGAAAAATCTCACGCTCTTACCTTATTACTATTTTAAGACCAAATAACTCAACTACTAGGATAATTACCTCCCTACCAATATTATAATTTAGTGCCTTTTATGGCATTCACTGGAGTTCTGCTTTCTCTACCTTCTGTTCCTAAGCTATATGATGACAGAGAGAGATTGTCAGGGGTCAATAGTGTGTCCTGCATGTTATAATCTCTCCCTATCAGACTTATTAAAAGGGGGGTCTGTATGGTTTTACTTTACCTGCAACAGCCGGGTAGAAGTCTTTGAACCCTCTCATCTCAAAGGTACCCTCACAGGCTGTCAACAACTATTGTGCTTTGTAGTAAAGTGGCGAGCCTGCTCATTCTTTCTTCAATACTGCTTCTGAAATCTCCAGCATTGTAAGCCTTTACAGCCTTAACAAATATCCCCTGCAAAAAAATGAGAATAATTCATCCTTAAAGGGTATGTCCATCAAAAAATTAACTTTCTTTCTAACTGTTTTACTGAAGAACAGGAGGTAAATGCACTATTTCTTACCTCCCGTTCTTCAGTGAATCTTGCAGAGAGCAGAGAACTTATCGGATCGTTCCAGCGCTGACAGAGACGCAGCCGAAATCCCAGATGCCTCCACACTCCTTCACACGTGTGCGCATGTGCGCGCGAGTGCAAAGACTGGAATGCGTCGGGGATTTCGGCCGCGCTCTGTCAGCGATGAACATCCCGATAAGTTCTCCTGCAAGATTCACTGAAAACGGGAGGAAAGAAATGTGCATTTACCTCCTGTTCTTCAGTAAAACAGTTAGTAAGAAAGCTAATTTTTTGATGGACCTACCCTTAAACTGGTACACAGAGGTAAATACAAGTGTATATCACTATCAGATAGACGAAAGAGCCACACCCATATAATACTTAAATGTGCTTTAATACTAATGCTGAACTATACAATGTTTTGGGGAGACTAAAGCCCCCTTCCTCAGGAGTGACCAAAACTACATGTAGTATTTAAGCACGTTTAGTTATATAAATGAGTGTGCCTCTACCGATATGTTACTTACCTGTTATAGCACGGCTCCCTAGAGTGCACCTCTGATTTGTCCTGCTTGGACCCTACATTACTGTGTATAGACTGTAATATCACCCTAGCCCACCAGGTGTGGTAACTTTCCAGAAGGTGGTTGGTGCAATCATTTAGTGGCCCCTACCCTAGGGCTATTAATACACTTATGAACAGCAAAGATAAGAGAAGCACATTACTTTAAATGGACAGCAACATCCCATACACAGTGCGTAACTACCGCCCCCGCCGACGGTTAGAAGGGCCCGCCACAAGCCCCATTCCTCGTATGAATGAAATATATATGCGTGATCAGTTGTTTAAAAGACCGGATCTGAACTTCCGGTTTAGTTCCGGAAGTTTGGGTCCGTTTTAAAACATCTGACCACACATATTTCATTCATACGCGTGATTCCCTATTTAAAACCGGCTAGTCCTGCACTGATCATTCAAGTCTGCGGAGGGAGTCAGGGGCCCAAACTCGCGGGGGGGGGGTCCCTTCAGGTATGCCGCTGCCCATACAGTAATAGCCAAATCCAGTATGGCTATTACTGTAGGGGACTATTGTATGGGAATTCTGCTGTCCATTTAAAGGGCAACTGAAGCCTCAAAACAATACAGTATTGAGTAATCATAGGCAATCTTTTTAATGATACCATCCTCCTAATTCTGTGTTGTTGTGAGCCATTAGTTGCATTTTAAATGGACAGTAATCCCAAACAGTAACCCCCATTCCTTGGCACTCCATATGTTTGGAAATACAACGCCCAGCATGCTTTAGTTGCTGGGAGTTGTAGTTTCCAAAGATCTTCAGTGGCAGGAGAGAATTGGCTTACTGTATGGGACTACTGTCTGCCCCACCCAAAAAGCAAATGCAGGTACTGATATAAAGAAAAGATTAATAAATCTGTCTCCTAAGAAGGTAAAAAGTTACTAAAGTAAAAAAAGTTTATAATTTAAGACTCGGCAGAATAACCCAAACCTTGTAGTAGTTCTTTCTGGGCTTAAAATAATTTGGACAAGTTAAAATTTATCCAGAGAAAAGGCTTTTAAAAGGCAAGTCCACCCCAAAACTATAATTCCCCCACCACTGGCCCCCTCTGTAGTAAATTAAATCCTTACCTCACATCCCAGCTCCAAATGTTCTCCTGTAGCCCCCCCCCCCAACCCCCCAAGTCCCCAAAACTGCCCACCAGGAGGAAGCAGAGTCCATATAGAACCCTGCTCCCCTCCGGGAGAAGTTTTCATGCGCACTGCAGCCATTCTCCCCCTTCCTCCCATTTTGGACTCCACCCCCTAGTGTAAAATCCATATTAATAAGTGTAGGGCTTAGTCCCCCAGCCCCAACAGCTATTTTTTAATGTAAGAAACTTGCCCGACAGACGCGGCTTTGCGCAAGCAGAGGGCCGGGCAGTGCGGCAGAGGAAAGAGGGAAGGTAAGTAATGTTTGGGGTAGTTTCTTACATTAAATATAGCGCTGGGGCTTGGGGACTAAGCCTACACTATATAAAAATCAAAGAAGGGTGGACATACCCTTTAAGTCGCAATACAAATTACAATACTTCATATAAATGTTGTATAGTTAGTATAGTTTGTGAGGTCAACAAAAGACACATGTCCATCCAGTCCAACCCATCTAGCAATATCCTCATTTCCTGCCTAACTGTTGATCCAGAGGAAGGCAAAAAAACCCCCCAGATTTATGAAGGTAAAAAAATTCCTTCCTGACTCCAAGTGCAATCGGAAAATTTACCTGGATCAACTCTACTTTATGTATCAATACCAGTAACTTGCAACATTCTTCAAGTCAACATTCCTCTAACATGCTCTATTGGTGAACAATGCCCCAGATTGTTTATTATATGGCCCGTTAATGTATTTATACACAGTAATCATTTCCCCACGCATTTCCCCAGCGTACATAATTATAACTTTTCCAGTATCTCTTCATATTCAAGCTCCCCCATCCCCTTATTAATTTAGTTGCCCTTCTCTGAACCCTTCCATTTCAAAGATGTGTCCTTTTTGTACACAGGATTCCAAAATTGCACACAGATATTCCAAATGAGGCCTTACCAATGCTTTGTAAAGAGGGAGAATTAAATTTTCCTCCCTTGAATCCATACCTCCTTGATACAAGACAGGCTCTGGCTGGTGCCACCTGGCACTGCTTGCTTTCTTTAAATTTGTTATCCACCAAAACTCCAAGATCCCTTTCCAACAGGGATTCACTTAACACAGAGCTATTTATTTATAGGCAGCACAAGGATTTTTAAGTCCAAAATGCATCACCTTACATTTATCAACATTATCTCATCTGCCACTTAGCAGCCCAATGTGACAATCTATCTAGATCCCCCTGCAACGATTGCACTCCTCTAAGGTTTTTTAATGGTCAACAAGTTTTTGGTCGTCAGCAAACACAGAAACCTTGCTGACCGATACCCACTTCCAAATCCTAATAAATAGAATAGAAGCGGCTCCAACACAGAACCCTGTGGCACCCCACTTAGCACTTTAGTTCAAATGATGAAGCCCCATTAACAACTACTCTCTGCATCCTATTTATTAACCAATTTTTATCCATGTACAAATGTGACTCCCCAGACCAACAGACCTTAGCTTATACATTAGTCGCCTATGGGGGACTGTATCAAAAGCCTTTGCAAAATCCAAGTAACTACATCTACTGCTATACCAGAGTCTAAATTTCTACTTACTTCTTCATAAAAGCCAAGCAAGTTAGTTTGACAAGATCTTTTCCTCCTAAATCCATGCTGGTTACTACTTATAATGTCAGTCCTTGAAACATACTCTAGAACATGTTCCCTTATTAAACTTTCCAGGATCTTCCCCACCACTGAAGTTAAACTTCAGGCCTGTAATTACCCGGCTGTGAACGACTACCCCTTTTTGAATATTGGAATATCAGCCTTTTCCAATCAAGGCACACCTCCAGACATGAGGGAATCTGCAAAAATAAGAAACAGTGCCTAGATAAAACTGAACTTAGCTCCTAAGTACGTAGGATGTATTTTATCCGTTCCAGGAGATTTATTAATATTAACCTTATTTAGTTCTTTCTGTACCATATCCTCGTTTAACCAAAGTGCACTTGAATCCTTATACTATTTGTAACAAAAGTCTTACCTGTGCCGAGTTTCCGCAGCGTCTTCGTTCATTCCCGGCTGTCAGCGCGCGATGACGTCACTCGGCCGCTCTCTTCCTGCGCGAGCACGTCACTTCATCCAGTGTTGTGTGGACGTGCACAGGCACTGTCTCTTACTTCCTCCCTAGTTAGTTCAAAACCACATATCCCTGCATCAACTCATTGTCCCCCACTCCCCATTGGTTCCTCTACATTATTTAAACCCCTCAGCCTATTGTGCCCTTGCCCGATATAGCAGTTTAGTTACTATCTTGCTCTTGGTGTGATTATTCTTGTGCTTTTTCTGTTATCGACCCTTGCCTGCTTTTTGACTATGAATCGTATCTGCCTGTCCTGACCTCTGCTCGTTCCTGACTCTGCTCTTGCCTTACCCTCTGTACCGTGCCTGCAAGTCAAGGTTAGGTTTTCAAGCTAATTTTAAAGCCTGAAAATTCGACTTATACTCTAGTATATACGGTAGGTATTTCTCTCTTTTTCCTCCAGTTTTCATCCTGAAACTAATGGTCAGACCGAAAGAATGAACCAATCTTAAGAAAAGTATCTCAGATGTTTTATTGCTGAACAACAGAAAAAATGGTCAGAATTTTTACCTTTTTCTGAGTTCGCTCTTAACAATGCTGTGCATTCTTCATCCAAGTTTTCACCTTTTTTCTGTAATTATGGCATGAATCCTAAATTTTTCTTTTTCAAATTCATATTCTGATTTACCAGTTCTGGAAGACTGGCTCAACCAGAACTTCAATATGGACCCAAGTATCCTCCAATCTCAACAAGCAACCATAGTCAGAAAGAATATTCTTTTTTTTTTTTTTTTTTTTTAAACTGTAGTTATTTTTGTATCCAATGATATCACAATGGTTTACATTTGTACAATAAAGTTGCATTTTCTTTATTACATTTGTATCATGTTGTACTTACTAGACATTGGGTAATGTATTGCTTGTGGGTGGGGGAGGGTTAGGAAGGGGTAACTTGGAACACAGAAAAAAAAGGGGAAAAAAAAGAACTTGTAAAGTCACTTCATTGTCTATTTCCACACATTTGAATCCACTTAGGTCGAATAGTTGTTTATTTATCATTGAATCCAGTTAGTAACACTATACCTAGTTTAATCATCCTGCCTAGTCTCACTTTTATTTGTTCCTATTTGTTCCTTTGCTTGTTTTTTTGCTCGGTACACACTCCATCTCACATCTGCATGTTAAAATAGTTACACCACAGGGACCAAGTTTTTGTAAAATTTTCTGGGGCAACCTCTGTTGAGATATATCAATCTGAGATAAGGGAGGGTGGCAGTTAACATTGTTTTCCAGTTGTTGAATTTAGGGGATGTAGGGGCCATCCATGTCAAAATTATTATTCGTCTAGCGTAGAACAAGGACTCTCTTATGAATGATATTTGGGATTGTCCCAGGTGTCCATCTCCACTACTCCTAACACACACAGTTTAGGGTCCAGAGGCACATCGTAACCCAATTTCACCCAGGAGTGCTATTACTCTGCTCCAGTATCTATTGACACGGGGGCAGAGCCACATGAGGTGCCAGAAGTCTGCAGGGCTATATTGGCATTTAGGGCAGGAAGAGGGGTGTGTGGGAGACATAGTTCCATACGTGCTGGGGAAAGGTAGGATTGGTGGATGATATAGAATTGCATCAACTGTTTGGTGCAGAGGGGGACACAGTGAGGTGGGATCCCACAATGTCTCCCCACTCCGCGGGGGTCAAGTTTGGGATAAGTGTCTGCCATTTGTTTATATTTTGTCCGTATCTTTTGCTAACGTTGCTCCAAGCAGGCATCATATATCTTGGAGATCAGTCTCCCTTCACCCCCATTTTGGATCAGTTGTATAATAGGGTGGGGTTTGATGGGATTATGGTACTTTGAAATTCAGCGGCTATACAGTATTGTAGTTGCAGGTAGCGGAATAGGGACGTACGCGGGAGCTAGAACTTTTCTTGCATATCTGAGAAGGGTATTAATTTGCCTTCATTCGTAATTTGATTGAAATCGTATGCCCTTACTTTCCCATATTCGGATGGTGTAAGGATGCTAATTGTGGGAATTTGGGGTTGTACCATAGGGTAGTTTCTCCAGGTATACCTGTATACTCAAGAATTTTGTTAGTTTGTTTCCAAATTTGGAACTGCTGGCGGTGCAGGGGTGTCCCGCCAAGGCGAGACTGTCAGTTCGCCCCGCTTAGAAACGATATGGGGGAACTTGGGAGATATGAGAATAGCATGCCCTCTGTTTCATACATTGATTCAATGTATTGTTGTTGGTGGTATTGTTTGTTGGTAGTAACCAAGCTCTAAAGTACTTCAGTTGTCCAGCTAAGTAGTATAATTAAAAGTCAGGCATGGCTAGCCCTGCTTCAGTTTTAGGTCGTTGGAGTACTTTAAGTCGTACCCTGTTGCGACCAGGGCCCCCGGAAAGTTAATAGTAAGCTCTGCAATGAGGCAAAGAAGGATTCCGGGATCGAGATCATACTATGCTGCAAAAGTATAGAATCTTGGGAAGAAGGATGACTTTTACCAGGTTTATTCTGCCAATTAGGTTAATAGGTAGTTTCTTCCATATCTGAGTTTTGGTTTTACTATTTCCAGAAGAGGGGCTAGGTTGCGATTGTAGAAGTTTTGTGGGATTGTGTTATGATTATGCCCAGGTATTTGAATTCAGCACCGAGGGGACCAATGCTCTAGCAAAGGGGGGAGGGGGGAGTGTGGGTCTACCTGGAAGAGGCAGGACTTGGGCCAATTAATATATAACCCGGAGATTGGGCCAAATGCTGTGATGGTGTCATATGCGGATCTTAATGATTGATTGGGGTCTGACAGATACAGGATTAAGTCGTCCGCATATAGGCTAAGTAGCGCAGAATGCTGTTAATTTGTTTTTTATTGAAAACTGAAACATTGTATATAACACAGAAATAGTGTTGTCAGAAAAATTGTTGTTATAATAAACGATATCAGTAAAACAGTTTTATGTTTCCTTATTATTTTGTTTTGTTATGGAGGAAAAAAGGTGAGGGGGAGGATGGTGAGATGAAGAAAGAGAGGGAAAAAAGGGGGAGGAGAGAGCTGTTTTGTTAATTTATTCCATTTTAACAGTACTCGATAATAAACAGTATGTTCTATAGATTGATTAATTATTCATCCAGTGTTGTTAGGATGTATAGTGTTGTATCTTTCTAGATATTCGTCAAAGGGAACCAAGTGGAGGCAAATAGTCCTCTTCATTTGTAAATGTCTGATGTATTCTATTGTGCTTATAAATTTTTTTTTATTAGAACTTGCTGATGGATGGGCTTTGAAGATCTATCCAGTTTTGTGCTATTACTGATTTGGTTGCCAGGAGGATTTTTGTTGCCAGATTTGTTTTGCTGTTTGTTAAAAAGTTCTGGGAAGGGGAGACCCAGAAGGAATGTTTCTGGTTTTTGTTTGAGTTTGATTCTAAACATTATCTTCCAATAAGAGATGTGTTTGTGACCATATGTTTGTTAATACTGGGCATTTCCACCACATTTGTAGGTAGGTTCTTGTTTCTAGGCATCCTCTAAACCAATTTTTCGATATATTTGTGTGATATATGTTTATGCAGTTTTTCTGGGGTGATGTACACATGATTTTGTAGGGTCTTTCCATGTCTGTAATACATGTTGATGATTTTTTTGCTTCTGTCCATATGTCAGACCATTGTTGCTCAGACGAGGATTTTCCAGTTCTTTGTTCCAAGTTTGGATATATTTTTCTTTGTATATATCCGTTTGGGTGCCTGTGTGGTTTGATAGTATTTTGTAGAGTGTTGAAACCATTTTATTGGTAAGGGGGAGGAGCTCATTTTGGTAATGAATTCTGGGTATTGGTCTGTTTATATCGGTTAATTTGTTGGCTCAAGTAATGCTTTATTTGAAGATATTGGAAGTCTGTTTGCGGTGGCAGATTACGTTTTTGTTGAAGTTGGTTCCATGGTATAAGTTCCTTTCATCTGTAGCTGTTTCAGTTGCCATATCCTTTAGAGATCCATGGTTTGTAAATGAGGGTGAGAGACCTGGTGGGAAGCCCTTATTGAAGAATATTGGATGTGAGGAGGAGGTAGGGTTGGAATTTTAAAGTTTGTTGGTTCGGTCCCAAATTGTGTAGATCTGTGAGTTTGATATATATATATATATATATATACACCAGGAGAAAGATGATTTGGGATTTGGGACCAATATTGTCCGCTTTGGGTTTTAGCAGCTTGTTGAAATGTTGTCAGCTGTGTTGCCTTGTAGAAGTTATGTAAGTTCGGAAGACCAAGTCCCCCCTTTTCTTTAGATTTAGATAGGATTCTGATATTTACTTAGCTTTACAATGTGACCAAACGAAGGCTCCCAGTTCTTTTTTGAGGGTTTGAATACTTTGGGTGGTATGGCTATTGGTAAGGATCTAAATAAATATAAGAGTCATGGTAAGATATTCATTTTAATTAGGTTTATCCTTCCCAGCCATGAGATGTTGTAGGTATTCCATTTTATTAGATCCTGTTTTATGGTGTGTAGTAGATGGGTATAGTTTTCTTTGTATAGGAATGGTAGGTAGGTGTTAATTTAATTCCATATACCGTATATACTCGAGTATAAACCGAGTTTTTTAGGTTTTAAAAATACCTTAAAAAACCTACCCTCAGTTTATACTCGGGTCATACGCATAGGAAAAACACCTACCGATGGCAGCCCTTTCGGAAATGCAGGATCCGAGCATCAAGAGCAGCAGTATGTGTGGGATGTCGGGCACGTACGTTACGCACGTCACGCAGGACGCACTTACTGCTTACGCCAACAGGGACTCCTGACTGCACCGGACATGCAGTATAATCCAGCAGAGCCTGTCACCCTTCGGCTCAGCCTTCAGCTTACCAACAGAGCCTGTCAGCCTTCGGCTCAGCCTTCAGCCACAGTAAGGAAACTCTTATTATTATGGTGGGTTTAAGGGTGGGCTGCCGGTAATACCGTAAGTCTGTACAGTGGAGGGGTGGAAGTCTGTACAGTGGATGTGGGTGGGGGGTTGGGGTAAGTTAGGACACTGAGTAAAGGCATTCCCTCGGTTTTATACTCGGTCAATTGTTTTTATTCCTTTTTTGGGTAAAAATAGGTACCTATCGTGGGGGGGGGACTACAGGAGAACCCTATGGAGCTGGGATGTTAGGTAAGGATTAAACTACACTACATTGTGGGGCCAGTAGTTGGGGGGATTATAGTTTTGGGGGTGGACATGCCCTTTAAGATATCTGTTTGTCCATTCAGTAAATTCAATCAAACTGTTCAAAATATCAAAGGTGGTTTTTCCAATTTTTCGATAGATTGCTCAACAAAATCAATCGGTTTCTCTAAAAAAAATATACAAATAAGGAACAGAGGATTTTGGGTAATTTTTATGTTTCCATGGCAGCTATTAGGAAAGCTATATCTTCAAAAAGACTTTTACAGCATTCCACATCCACAAGCTAAATGCAAAACCAGAGCGCCAACTACAGTCCGGCTTTGACTTTGTTGAGCCATCATCAGTGTAGTGCAGGCCTCTGGTTTTGCAGTGTGAAGTGCCTATAGACAGACGTCACCAATAAATTAAATAGAATAAGTAGAGAATAAGGCTTTGACGCTCCCCTTTCAGAATATGCAAATAAGGAGCAGAGACTTCTGGGTAATTTCGATTTTAAAAAAATTAAGATCGGGCCAGGAGGAATGTTTTTTATCAACCCAACCTTGCAGACCCTATCATGGACAGATTTCAAGTTTTTCTAAGTACCAGAATATTTCCCTCATCATTTTCATATTAAAAGAAAGGCCTGACCCTCTGCCAACCCAATGACATTGCACCCTAGTGTCAGAGAATGCTTTCTCATTGGCTGACCAAAAACAGGGCAGTAACATAAGAAATGTGGCTAAAAACAGAGCGAGACATGGAGATTCTTTTTTTTTGCTATTGGAAGTTGCAGAGGAGGCATTTGGTAACTAAAGTCCAGACTCTCTTGGTAGTTATACCCCTTATGTCCTTCAATCACTTTTAACCACTCATTGTGATTCAGCATGCAGAAGTCTTTTGAGCTACTTACCTGTGCTGAGGCAAGGGAGGAGTGAGATTGAAAATAACTACGGTACATGGGTAGATTTTTTTTTGACTTATGGTATGTCTTTAATTAGTAAAGAGAAGTGATACACACAAAGCCACACATATTCAAGTCAGATTCCAATACAATCTGTTGGTAATTAGGAATGATGAAGGAATATTCCATCCTATGTTTCTACATGGGAATAGATCTATTGCAAGCCAATTAATGAGATTAGTACTATTTGAGAACAAACCTTTTCCTTAAGGCAGAAAGACAGGTAAACTATTACATTAAATCAGCCCACTTATCCATTACCTTGGGCAGTTCTGCAGAACTATTTCACTCAAAATAACCAAGCATGTCTATGCAAGCAAAGAATTCTGTCTGGGGCTGCACCTTTCACAAATGTTCATTTATTAACAGGAGCAATACCAATCACATTTAAATAAAACGTGTTATATGGATATAGAGAAACACATATTTACATTTATCAAACTGGCCATAAAAATGATTCAGTTTCACCATATTGTACAGTTATTTACCATTATATTAATAAGGTCAGTTAAACGTGATCATTCTCAGGTCAGTGTATTTAACACTTGTAATTTTAAAATGTTTAAATAAGAACATATAATCTTTTTTAATATAGAAATAAATGAAGCTAGAACACTAGAGAAAAAGTGCTGTCCATTCCTGTTCCTCAAAACATTTAGAAAAAAACTTCCATCACTTACAAAGAGTTAAATCTGCTTTGCTTTAAGGTGGCCATACACATGGGAGCTTTAGGTGGTGAAACAAGGATGGCTATTGTTCCTTCCCTTACTGGGGGGGGGGGGGATGTGTCCCCCATTCATTTACCCCCACCCCCCTTATATGATAGAACAGCGTGTGCTGAACATTCTGTTTTTGCGGCCATCATCAGGTAACTGCTGGCTGCATACAGCTTAAAGCTGGGTACACACGATTAGATATTTCGGTCCGATCGACCGATAGTTCAGTGTATCGGTCGATCGGACCGAAATTAGCGAATCCGAATGTGCCCACAGGGTGGAAAACCTCGTCCGATCGTGCGGTCCTCTATGGACCGCACGATCGGTCGCGGTGACTATCGGACGCGGCTGCTTTTGCCGCGACCGACAGTCCTTCCTCCTGGCCGACCGTTCGAAAGTATCGAACGGTCGGTCAGGAGGAAAAATCGCTAGGTGTGTACCTAGCTTAACTGTCACATACTTTTGTCAGAATAAACTTTATTTTTTATTCCAAAAATCCTGTTTTTTCAAATGTATTTGCTTACTATCAAGAGGGAAAATAATTACAAACTCACTTTAAATGTTAAAGTATGGTGCAAGCTAAAACACTGCTGCCTTAAAGTGCTAGAGTTAGGCTGAGGCCACACTGCAACGCACAGGAATCACGCACAAAATCGCGAGCGTTATCGCACGCGATTGTGTGCGCTTTTCTTGTGTGTTCGCGTTTTGCGCATGCGTTTTCGCCATTTCGCGTTATGGAAACGCTGCGTTAACGCACCAAAAATGGTGAACGCATGCGTTACCAAAACGCGAACGGACGCGCAATTGCATGCGCATCGGAAATCGCGGGAATATTCGTGTTCCCGCAATTTCCATTTTAGCGAAAATCGTGGGCGTAATCACGAGCGCGAAAAACTCGCTAGTGTGGCCAAGCCCTTACTGTTATATACTATGTGTAGAATAACGCTACAGGCAAAGCTGTATGGCAGCTCCCACAAAACTGCATACATCTAGTTTATAAAGTTTATGGTATTACTGTAACATTTAATGCAATCTTAATTTTAATGGATATAACACATTTTGATATTACCAAAATAAGGTATTGGGAAAGACAATCCAGCAAATGAATACACAAGATTTTGATGTAGGTTATTGTAAAATTTGCCATAATACAGTTTATTGGAATCTGTTCACTCAACAAAGAACATTCCTTGTTACTACTGAATTGTGTCCTTAAAAAAAGCCAGGATGAATTAAACAGAGAAAAGCAAAGGACTGCCATGGAAAATAGTGTCACTCTACATGATGTATGTAAGGCAGAGCAGATTTTTTCTTTGATATCCCCGGGCCAATGTCAGTCACCTGTATCAGATGAATGGTTGATCAGACATGTTGGTAAATCACTGCCAACCTTGCGGTCTCCGATGAACTGCACAATCAGTTGTGGCAATCTGTCGGCCGCAACAACAGGGATTAGTACCAGCTGCCCACTAACTAATGGTGAATGCTCAGTTGGAAGAAAAATCTCTCCACGTGTACCCAGCCTTAGTCAAAACATGAACATTACTGGACAACTGTGTGATCAACTATTATCCACTGAAAATATATAAGGAAACTTTTCCCCCTTGATATGTAATTTCATGAATTTTATATTTATGATTTTAAACTATTGAATTATTATATAGTTGAATACATAATTCTCTAGAGTTAAAAACATAACTGATCTCTGCAGTACACAGCAGAAGGAAAAGCAGACAGGATATGATGTGTACAGGCTGCAAACAGATGTGGACGTGGCAAAGACCATTAACTTCCATTAAACTCAATGCATTGCAGACCCCACTACCAGTTACAAGAGCTTTCCTCAGAAATAAGATACAGTTTGATTAACATTAAAGACTCCTTACGACATTTTTAAAGGGCATGTCCACCCTTATTATTAACTTTTGTCATATAATAGAATACATTCCCCCAGCCCCAACCACTATAAAATAAAGTTAAGAAAGAGACCAGATGTTTACTTTCCTTCCCTCTCTCCTCCGACGCCCGGCCCGGCCTTCTGCTTGCAAGACACTGCAAGAAGGGGGCGGGACCGGCAGCCACGTCCGTGATTGGCTGAGAGGCAGCCAATTACGGACGTGGCTGCCGGCTTCTCAGAAGTAGAGTTCTGGGGACTTTTTTAAAATTATTTTTTTGCGGTTGGGGCTGGGGGAAGTTGTTCTATTATACGGGCAAGGGGGAGGGATAGCAAAACGGGAGGGAGAGGGAGGGGGAGAAGGGCTGCAGTACGCATGCCAAAATTCTCCCGGAGGCCAGATAGGAGGCAGAGTCCTATATGGACTCTGCTATCCTCCTGGTGGGCAGTTTTTGGGACTTTGGGGGGGGACTACAGGAGAACCTTATGGAGCTGGGATGTGAGGTAAGGATTTTACTACACTACATGGTGGGGCCATTAGTGGGGGGGATTATAGTTTTGGGGGTGGATATGCCCTTTAATGTTTGCAAAAAGAGTCACAAAGTAAATCCGTTCCCGTATACAATTTAGAAGTTTGACAGATTAGCAATTAAATGTTAAATCTATCAAACGTCTTTGCAGTGTATGGCCAGAGGTATCTTATCTGATTGGAAACAAGAATAATGGGGAACAGCAACATACTAGTCTCCTGAGTGTCTCTGCTCATAACCACTGTTCTTTAACTATTAGCATGCACACCGTTCCATCTTTGGCTCAGTCAAGTGAGCACCCCGAGGTGTGAGGTTGCACTTACAGGGCCAGTGACCAAGTTGAGGGTCACCCCAAAATTGTAAAAATGTCATTTATTTTAACAGCTATTGGGAGAGCACAAATTAACTTTAGTGGTACTGGTTTTTTTTTAACATTTATTTTGCCTTAAAGTTTTATTTTGGGGCCTATGACCTTACCTAAAAATTAGGGATGTGCTTCTGCCTAAGGAGAGTAAGGAGTATTCCTTACTCTCTACAGGCTAGCTGACATCTGTGTACCAGCTATAGGGGTATATACAGATTCCTTTTGCACAACTGGATCATTTTAGAAAAGAATGGTTGACTTCCTGGTTATTGGATCTCTGCATAACTGTCAGGTATTTTCCCGATTATGGGCTGCTCCAAAACTTGCTTGTCCCTGTGCACTATTCCTTGGTCCAACACTTTGTATTCATATGCACCATAGATATTTGTTTAATGTATTACCTTATTTAATGTACATTACTCACAGGGCTTATGACAACGTTTCGGCTGTAAATCCAGCCTTTCTCAAGGTGTGTAAGGTTTGACAGCCAAAATGTTGGACTATCAATAAAACACTTACAGGGAGATTCAATAAAAGTTCTTATCGTTTAAAATGGTGCTAATTTTGCCCCAACAATCAGAACTTATTTAACATTTGAAAGCTAACATCTGATAGGTTGGGGCAAAATTAGCACCATTTTAAACAATAAGAACTTTTATTGAATAACCCTGTTAGAATTTTCATAAACCCTTTATTTTGTGATCATCTGTGCATGTGTGGACCGCACCCAGGCAAATTACTTTGAATACACGCAAGTACTGGTATTTTCTAAATGTATTAATGTCTGAATAAACATGCTAATTTCCTGAATTAGCCACAAAAAAATTATGTTTAGTAGAATTGACAATGTGTAATGTATCTGCACTGCACTTGAAAAATTAATTAAAATGCTTTCTCAAAATCAATTAAAGGGTATCTCCACTCATAATATCGACTTCTGGGAATCCAGTTCTATTGAAGAACGGGAGGTAAAGGAGCGGTGCCTTACCTCCAGTTCTTTAATAGAACAAACAGTAGCCAAGAGAGAAGGTAAGAAACTTACCCGCTCGCTCGCTCCCCCGGCGCGTAGTCTGACAGGTACCGACGGACTCTGTCTTCTATGCGTATGCACGATCTATGCGCATAGAAGACAGAGATACCCTTTAACATGTATAAAGATTATGCCTATTTTCCAACTATTAGGGTGTATGATTTTGGTCACTAGTTGATCCTTAAGCTGGGTACACACAGTAACGATAAAGCCCCGATAACGTCGGATCCGACGGTATCGGGGCTTTATCGTTATGTGTGTACGCTCGTTTCCCGAACGAGCGCACGGCCGCCGAACGATCGGTCACCCGAATGCTCGTTCGGTAAAGGACGAAAATTTCCATCAGCCGCGCTAAACTCCCTATAGAGGAGTCTAGCGCGGCCAATGGAAACACACAGTCCCGAGCGTTCTCCTTATGAAGTTCATAGGGAGAACGCTCAGGACTCTGTGTATGCAGATCTTTGAAAGATCTGGACTGTGTGAACCTAGCTTTACAGTCTGAATCTACCAAACCTCATTTTGTATATTGTGATACTGAAATCCCTTTTTTTTTTCTCAATTGGAGGAAACGTTTATTTATAGACATAAATAGAGATAAAATGAAAAGGTAAAGGTTATTTGCGTTTTGGCTACTGTTACAGTAAATAATAAGTATGTTTTATCATCAAATTAAACTGAAACCCCATTTTTAGTAACAATATTGGTATGTGTATGGAAGGATTAGGTCTATGGTTTTCAGATTTTCAGTTTTGTTAAAGGGCTTGTCCACCCCTTTTTAAAATTCTGTAGTGTAGGGCTCCCTCTCCTACCCCCAACCACTATAGTACTTTGTAAAAAAAACTTAGCCGATCACTACTTACTTTTCCTCTTTCCCCTGACGTTTTGTCACGGCCCTCTGCTTGGATGAAACTGGCTGCCTCTCAGCCAATCACGGCTGAACGCCGGGGGGGAAACAGGCAAAGTAAGTAGTGATCGGCTAAGTTTTTTTTTTAGAAAGTACTATAGCGGTTGGGGGTGGGTGAGGGAGCCCTACATTACAGCAAATGTGTTTGGAGATAGGGGGAGTCAGCAAGAAACGGGAGGCAGAGGGCTGCACTGCGAATGGCAAACTTCTCCCGGAGGAGAGACAGGAGGCAGAGACCTACATGGACACCGCCAGGCTCCTGGTGGTCAGTTTTTAGGACTTTGTAGGGACATTGCAGGGCAGCCATTTGGAGGATTTTACAACACTACACAGAGGTAAGGATTTTACAACACTACACAGAAGTAAGGATTTTACAACACTACACAGTGTGGCCAGTAGTGATGCTGGAGCATCAAGGCCACAAAATCATTGTCTCCTGAAAAGAGTTAAGGTTCAAACACACGTGCTATCGCAGGTGCCGACCCATGATGTGTAGGAACGGCTGTTTCATTCCGATAATCGGCCCATGTATGGGCACTTTATTGACCAAAACGGCCGCTCGTTCGGATCGGGCAACGATCCCCGAACGAACGTCTATGTGTACAAACCTTTACTATAAGTGCTGTGATGGCAAATTGACAGGTTTGATATTTTCTGTTAAAGACTGCATGAAAATCAATTTTAAATTATTAATAACCTGACATGGTCACAGCATCCCCAGTTAAAGGCTACATACAAGGCAGGAAGTGAACATTGTGCTGGCGATAGATGCCTAAATGATCTGTAAATGGTTGTCAAGCAAAATTTGAGAAATGGGTCATTACTCCAGGTCTATGTTGATTAGTACGACTTGTAGTCACTTTGTATATCTGTTGTATTCAATTAGATCAACTGGACTTGAAATGTAGTTCTTGATGAAGACTTTTCGCTAGTCTTCCGACTGGCTTTCTCAATTCAGAATGACTTGTACAAGAATCTGTGGCAATTATGTACCCTGGAAAATCCCAATTAGCATATCACAGCCAGGTGTTAGGGTGTGATTAGATAGTGGCTAAGAGGTGTTATAGGAACGCCCAAGTAAGGTGTTAAAACAGCATTGTACATGGCAGACAGTTGGTGTCGAACCCCCCCACCTCTATTTAGGCTTGGTTTCTTTATTTTCACTAAATGGCCTCCTTAACACCTCTCTTGAACCATTCACGTTCTACGCGAAGAACGTGACTGGTTCAAGAGAGGTGTTAAGGAGGCCATTTTATGTGAAAATAAAGAACCAAGCCAAATAGAGGTGGGGGGGTTCGACACCAACTGTCGCCATGTTGTTTTAACACCTTACTCTGGCGTTCCTATAACACCTCTTAGCCACTATCTAATCACACCCTTAACACCTGGCTGTGATATGCTAATTGGGATTTTCCAGGGTACATAATTAGCATATCACAGCCAGGTGTTAAGGGTGTGATTAGATAGTGGCTAAGAGGTGTTATAGGAACGCCCAGAGTAAGGTGTTAAAACAGCATTGTACATGGCAGACAGTTGGTGTCGAACCCCCCCCACCTCTATTTAGGCTTGGTTTCTTTATTTTCACATAAATGGCCTCCTTAACACCTCTCTTGAACCAGTCACGTTCATACCTCTCTTTATACAAGACAATACCATGCTGGCTCTGGCTGTTGACAACAGATATACCATGACCTGGATGAATGAGAACCTTCACAAGCATGTAGTCACTTTGGTTTTGGCAAATAATATCCTTAAGCTGGGTACACACTTTAACGAAAAAGGGATTATTCTGTCAGATCTGGTAGATTCGCCCCTTTTTCGTTTTTTTCCGATTTTTATTGTGTGTACCCAGCTTAAGGATATTATTTGCCAAAACCAAAGTGACTATAGTCACTTTGGTTTTGGCAAATAATATCCTTAAGCTGGGTACACACTTTAACGAAAAAGGGATTATTCTGTCAGATCTGGTAGATTCGCCCCTTTTTCGTTTTTTTTCGATTTTTATTGTGTGTACCCAGCTTTTAGCTTAGTATAGAAGGATGATTTGCACACACAGCGAATGAGGCAACAAACTACAGTTTTGGACGATAATTACATGTGATTATTGGCCAGAATAGCGGTTCATCGGCCACCATGTGTGAAATTGCACATTTGTATGAGCCTAAAGTTGCTTACAACTCCGCTTCCATCTTTGCCAAGAGCCATCTTAGCCCTTCTACTGTGAGTCATACCTAATACAATAACTATAGATAGTTGCACTGACAGATAGATGGAATGGTAGATATTCAGATACTGCATATAGTGTGCACTCTACCTTCTTATAGCTTAGCCTGGGTGCCTTCAGTGTAGATCTCAAATTATAGTCATATATCATATAACATG